>JACATO010000684.1:0-1384139 GCA_018389105.1 Nautilus pompilius
GCTATAAACAACAAACTCTATCTGTTGCCTGAAATATGTTATGGGTTTTTAGAGATAAGAAAGAATGACAGTTGCTGGTTTATTAATGATATATATTTTTATTTTACATTTTTAAAAATTAAAACCATAACGAACAAGAGTAGTGATCGTGGGAAACGTCTAAATTAACTCAGTCTCTGCACCGGATGTAGACGTCACCTTCTTAGTCATAACAATTGGTTCATGTGCACTAACACAAATTTTCATACTTCCGTTTCACGAGATCCCAGCTAATGTTTATTTAACATTTGTAAACAGTTTTCTTTTATTATCGTCAACGTTTGTATTTTTTAATAATATTTGTATTTTTATTCAGAAATAGAATTTTAAAAAAAATTATAAACTGGGTGTGAGCTGGTATCGGTGAAGGATTAATATTCTCTCGAATAAATAGCATACAGTGAACCAGTTTCCCCATCTTTTTTCAGAACTTCTTTTAGTTCCATCTTATTGACGAGATGTGAACGCAGGGAGGATCCAGGTGTCCACACAGGTACTACTTACTTGATTTATGTCAGGGCTTTGGGTATCCAGAAAAGAAGCAATGCCTTGATTGCTCTTTAGGACCGTGTGGCCTCACGAATGATGTAGCATGTAGCGCCACCATCCTGAAGAACGTTGCAGGCCGGAATCAACTTAGTTATTTCGGTATGAGAAATATCTCTCGCTAGTTCAGGTTTGATTGCAGCGATGGCAGGACTAGATGTTGCTGGCTCACCGTAGACCCGAGGTAGCTCTTGGTGCACTTTAGTACTGGAAGTGTCTCCCCAGTTGCCACAGATGCAGGAATGCTGCAAAATACGTAAGTTTCCACAGCAATATTAGGAAACTCTTACTTTAAGTTCACTTCACGCAACTGTTAAAAATCTCCATTTCTGTTTCTTTTATAGATTTTCTTTAAAAATAAAACTTCTTTCCAGAAATCCCTGCTTCCACAGAAAAGAGACTGGAAATATCTTTTAAATTATATACAAAGATGGACTTCAATGAAAATCTTTTCTAGTCTAGTTTCAGATGAACCATGCCAATTTCCAGAAAGAAAACTATCTAAGCCCATTGCTTCTACAACAAATTTGGGTTTCTTTTGCTACATTATTATATTATTCCAGCTCATTTGCAGCACTGATAAATCATTCTTTAATAAGCCATCAATGTTTTGACGTCTAACATAGCTGACAAGATTTCTGTTGAATTGGAAAGTTAACCTTCTACCAGATCAAAGTCATCAAAATGCACTCGTATGACTTTTGGTATTTTAAGCTTCCATCGACATCAACTTAGTTTTTTCTGTGAGATTTAATGATACAGAATATTTACCAAGATCAATAATAAGGGCTGGTAAATCTTTGTCTGGAAGTACATAGTGTAGAACATATGTTGTGTGTTCTTCGGGTGAAGTGTCCGGTGTTAGAACAACTGCTAATCCAAAATGTCAAGATCAGTCTAAATCTTTCAAAACTGCTTTTTAACTTCAGCAGCAGAAAAAGATATAAATTCATTCTGGGTAACAAGAGCAAACGGAATTTTTATCAGGATGATTTCTCGGAATAGAGTCATACTGTGCCATCAGTTCTATATTCCCTAGAAAATTACCGTTATGGGCATCTCTAATTCATAAGTTATCTTCTTAAAAACCAGGTCTTTTTCTTTCTCTCCAAGAAAAAGTGTTTCATCCAATATTTAAAAAAAAAAATGTCTTTCCATTTTTCTTGCTCATTTACTCTCTGCTTCTCAATTTGACTTTCATTTCACATTCCAAAAATAGAACAATCCATTTTCCATCTAAGATAACATTTCTTTTGGGTACTGCTTCAACAGTGCCATGGTACATGATCATACTGCTTATGCCATCCTTGGTTTTTGGTCCAACAACCATTTCCACTTGCTAAAGCAGGCAGTGGTGAAGAGTTTGATTTGTCAAACAAATGGCAGAGTAACACCTTAAATGATTTTCATATGAGGCAGTCTCTTTCATCTGATTCCCCATTTTACAATTTTGTCATTAAAATAATGGGCTCCATTTAAGTCCCTCTGAATGCTTTTTGGCAGTGGTATTCTTTATCACTTAGATAAACATGATTTACTCTTTAATTTGCCTGTATCAAAATAGATGAACTCCGTACGTCTCATTCCCTCATCTGTGTGAGTGGAGGTACTGGCACTTCGTTCAGCAACTGTCATACCATGTATCTTCATTAATTTGAGATGGTGGAGTGGTTGTTGTGACAGAAGATGTGGGATTAAAAAATTTTTTTAAGAGAATGGGTACTGCAGCTTCCTCTTGTTTCTTGGCTTATTTCTGTTTCGTAGCATCAGTTTCCTCTCTTCATTTTATCTACAATACTTTTTTTAAAGTTTTTTTTAAATTTTTTTGTCTCACATTAACATGCAAATTATATGAAAAAAATTTTAAAACTTGGCTTTTATCGTATTTTACGGCGTATAAGTCGATAGTTTTTTCCTGCAAGGGCCTGGCCATCGATTTATACCCCCACTGCGACTTATACGTGGATGAAATCGATCACGGGAGCCTTAAGTACCGATTCAGTTACCTCCCTTTTATTTAGTGCTAAGGGGGTCTCAGATATCATTGTGTTAGGGGAGCTTCTTCAATTCGCCAAAGTTGAAAAAAAATATCAGCCCTTACTCGAAAATGCCTGCCATGCCATAAAGAAATGGGAAGCATCTACTGAAGCTGGGGCCCCTATTCGGCTTATAACCCGGAAACACGCGGTAGAAGGGAGGGCCCCCGGTTTGGACCCAGGAATTTCTCTTCCCACTTCCCCATCTATTGCTTGTATGTTTATATAGCCTCTTTGTCTTTCTATGAATGGATCTATGATATATTTAGTCTCATGATTAATTAGTGAATTGAGTATTTTTTTCAAATATTAATCATCATTTTTTTATATTAAAAAGTCCCTTTCTTCCATGGTTACATAAAATGCAGCGAGCACATTTTTGGGGGGGTTGTAACTGATTCTGTTTTAAATCTTTTAATGAACAGATATAAAAACGAATTCTAAAAAGTGGGGGAAAAGGTAAAAAAATAAACTTTTCAAATCAAACGACCGTTTTAAAGGGAATTCTACTCCGGTCTGCACCACATCTGAAGTAAAAATGTCCACTTTCTCCGTTGTATTCCTCCAAAAATAATTATTCCTAATTTTCCGAGCATTTATTTCGTAAATATTTTTTTGTTTTTTCTAATTATAGTGCATTTCTGCGTTTTCCACTTCAAGACGGGGGGAAAACTGTGGTCTTTATTACTAGTTATTAACTATATTCTAAGCCGGATGGCGAGTAAAGCGAACGGATGGGATGCAATGACGTCACATTTTCAGCAGGTGCGTGTCGGCATTTTTTTTTAAAAATTTTGAGAATGACCTGGGCCAGTCTGAAAGGTTCTCGTTTGTTTGACACGTGGGTTATTCTGCGGCGACTAATAAGGTTCTTGGAAGCACCCGAACTACCATTTTTGTTGTCTTTTCTTCACATAGATACAAATGCAAAGGAGACGGCCACTTCAGAGTATATAAAATGGTGCCAGATGGAAAAGAATATAAACGAATTTTTAGTGTCAATTTTTAAAGAGAAACTACAAATTGTTTATACATTATATGGCATCATATATTAGTAAATAAGTACAAATTACTGGATAATTAATAAGCAGTCGTCCTATGATTTATGTTACATCTTAAAAGGTTTTACACAACTTAATAGAATTATTTTTTTTTCTAAAACTAAATCTTAAAACACTGGGATAACTCGCGTTTGATTTCATAAATTTTACATCGTTTTTTTTTTAAATTTTTTTAATCCTTTATCTTTGTTTTATGTTGTTCTCGTCAACAACTGAGCGTTTGATCTTTTAAGCAGCTATGAGCCACGTTACAATAACAGTCTGTGATAACTGCTGTAGAAATAGAGGTGGTGATGGATGGGTCTCCTGCGGTCACACAGGCATCTTCTGATTTATCTGTCTATTTCAGTTTCTGTTTAATTTGTTGATACCTGTAAAATATTTAATTTAGATGTCGCATTACAGTAATAATATAATAATAATAAAAATACATAATAATAATAATAAATTATACTGCGTTGCTGACTAATTAATTATTCTATAATCAACTATAATGAATTTATTTCTAAAATCTAACTATTTTCTGTTTATTCCATCCTTTGGTTGCCATGACAACGTTGTATATGTATTACACGCATAAGCTCCGACTCTCGTTGGTTATCTAAGTTAATGATTTAATTCTGTTTTCACAAAAACCCTTCCGAGTGACCTTGACCTTTAAACGACCTTGACAACGGATAATGATCTGGGGGAAGAGGGAGAAGAACTCATCTCGTTGAAACCGGAGATATTTTGTTATGCGCTGTAGCTATTCCTGGAACTTAAAGGGTAAGGTTTTCTGTCTCTTTAGGGGTGGGGGTGGGGACTTTTGTTTCATAGATAGAAATAGTGTTGTGACTATGAAGCTTGACGAGAAAGCACGTGTGGTGTCCATTTTGGAATATCCCTGTGCAGGGGATTGTGGGGCCGGTTCTAACTTTTCGATTTTTAGCCTGGAAATCTGCTTTTTATTTAAATCTGGTGAACCGAATGTTTGTGAACATCCCGGTTCCTAAAAAAAGGGGATTCGTATTGTTTCACGTGACCCATATCCGCTCTTCGCAAGCACTTGTCTCTGCATAAGGCTACTCCTGTTATCCTGGTTCTGCTATCAGTTAGCCAACGATGGAGAACCTGCTTGATGGAAGTCCATTGATGTCTCCAGGTGACACCAGGTGACGTATCATCAGTTAGCCAACGATGGAGAACTGTTTACCCTGCTACCTGCTTGATGGAAGTCCCATTGATGTCTCCAGGTGACACCAGGTGACGTATCATCAGTTAGCCAACGATGGAGAACTGTTTACCCTGCTACCTGCTTGACGGAAGTCCCATTGATGTCTCCAGGTGACACCAGGTGACGTATCATCAGTTAGCCAACGATGGAGAACCTGCTTGACGGAAGTCCATTGATGTCTCCAGGTGACACCAGGTGACGTATCATCAGTTAGCCAACGATGGAGAACCTGCTTGACGGAAGTCCCATTGATGTCTCCAGGTGACGTATCATCAGTTAGCCAACGATGGAGAACTGTTTACCCTGCTACCTGCTTGACGGAAGTCCATTGATGTCTCCAGGTGACAGGAAGCTCTGTCTTCTTGGTGGGCACCATATGAAGCCTAGTATTGAGGCCATAATTTGTTGCCACCACAGGTAACAATGAGAAGATGTTAACATTTTTTTGTGTGAGTACGAGAGAGTCATTTTTTTGTTTCTCTCTCTCTTCCCATTTATTCCAAAATGTAACTTTTAGGACGACAGTAACTACAACAATCTTCCAATTGATGCTTATCTGTCACCATGTTTATTAACTGCCTGCATTATTCCGTGAAGCCCTTACATATAACGACGCACCTGTTATAGCTCTTGGGATGACGGGACCGCTCATTATAATGGGTAGGAATTTTCCTCCAAGACAGAGCGTTATAAGGAAACAGTGCTAGAAGAGGTATGTGCCTGTAATGGAAGATTATTAATTATAAAATAAAAGCTCAAACGTTTTCAGATATAAACCTTTTTGTTGTTTTTTTTTAAAACTGCAGTACCTAAGATATCTGGAAGTATACCCCCCACTTATTTTAACTAGAAATTCCCTTTTGCTTTTTTAACGAATATCTTTTAAGAATTTTGTGGTTAATAGTAGTAATTATTATTATAGTCTGTTAAGAAATTTTGTGGCGAAAGAAATTTCTAAAACTTTATGAAGAAAATATTGGAATAAAGCTAAATTCTCATATGAATGAAATCATAATCTGAAACACTAGTTACTTCCCTTGTTTTTAACAAATTATGAATATAGCATATCATTAGGCAGTGCTGCTGTATCAGATGACAGTAGTAAACACCAAGAAACTGATGAGAAACTGGAAAATATTTAACATTTGGAGGGGGAAAAAAGTCATTTAATATACTCAAAAGGATGTTGAACTTTGTAATACTACTGCTGTTAAGATTATTAGTTACAAATTATTACTGACTGGTGAATGACCCTTTTATTGTAGATGAAGAAAGTATTCACAGTGGATATTGTAGGATGGCTTGTGCATTTTTTGATGATGAAAACTACTCAAGGTAAGATGGATGGGCTCTGCATGACAAATAAAAAAAATGAAAATTAAATTTTGGTTAAAAAGTACTACTACTAGATACTGCTGAACATCCATCTCATTAAATAGCATCTCGTGTATGAAACATTAATGAAATGTTTCAAACAAAAATGTCTCTTGCAGTTATTTTAGTCTAGATGGATTAAAATTAACTACTCGTAGACTGCTGTAGTGATAATAATGGTAGAAGAAATTAAAATATTTAGGTGTTAAAATAGATATCTTGAAAAATTAAGTGTGTGAGAGAGTGTAGATCTTAAAGCTGATAAGTATGCAAAATGGTAGTAAGAGTTTAGCAGTTCTGTTCTTCGGTACAGTAAAATTCCATTTATCCAAACAACAAACATTCAAAAAACTTGATTATCTGAATTTGCTCCTATACTCCCAATTGGTTCTAAACCTAAACATCTGAATGAACCAAAATTTTCTTTGGATCATCACTTTAGTTGTTTACAGCTGTTGCCACGTGGCATCTTTGGCACTGCATTCACTCTCCACTGTTTCTAGAATATGCGGATGCAAAGCTGTTGCTTCGCTTTTTTGCATTTACTCTATTTAAGCATACCAGATTTTGTTACCATGACTTATACAGATACTAATGCTAAGAAGCTCAAGTATGTTGTTGTTAATATACAACAAAAGGCAGATATTATTCACCAAGTAGGCTGTGGTGAGTCTTGGAAACTTATCATGAATTAATTAAATATAGATGCATCTCTGCATGATATTCTGGTACATTAAGATAAATGTTCCAAGTTTTATGTTGATGCTGAAAGGAATAAACGAGTAATAGAGAGAAAGAGACTGTCCAAAGCAAAGTATGAAGAGGAGATCATGTCCAGACATTTGAATTTTCTGGTTATTCAAAGTCATTTGGATAAATGGACTTTCAGTGTATGTCAAAATATAGAGAAACCCATATTAAGGATTATAGAGATGAAACTTTAGTAGTTCACTTACGAGATAAAACTAAAGAGATTGTGTTGCCTTCTTTAGCCTAAAGACTTTGTTTTGTGATAACATAATTGAAGTTTTCAGAAGATTTAAATATCAGGTGTATATTCTTCTTTTAGGTAAATCATAAATCGTTTCTACCTCTCTGAACTTCCTGTATCAAAATATTTCAGGTTCTAATCACTATTGAAGACCTTTTTGTTTAGTGTAAACAAAACAAATATTTTCTTGTTATTTGTAAAACTGAGTTATTAGCTTTTTTAGAAAGTGATGAATTAATTTAATAATTATATACGGTTGGTGTGTCGAAAGATGAGGTAGGAAACAATTTACTGATACTAATCAACAACTAGCATTCCTATACAGATGACATCAAAGTCATAACTACAAGCATGGTATTTGGATGCAATTCAGTTTTCAAAGTTTAAAGAAAAAGGATTTTTTTTACAATATTTTAAGTAAAATTTAAAAAAAACAACACAGATTGTCCTGTGAATGCCCAGTAAGCTGTGCACATTAAATCAACCGATCTTGGTTACTCTGCTTTATTCATTGACCAAAAATTGCACAAAAGACTTGCTTACCTGGAATGCAATGGTCTGCCATGTTGGTATGCGCACATTTTTAGTGTTACCAACTTACCTTAATTTTTTTGTTTGTTTGTTTGTCTTTTTAAGAATGCCAAACTCTAGAAGGTCTATGGTACAATCAGTATGGATCCCAGTTAATACTAAAGCATCTCAATAATGGGGCTCTTGAAGGAGAGTACCGAACAGCTGTGGAAATAAGAGCTGGGTCAGCTGGTAACTCACATTCCATTGTTGTTGGTAAAGTTGCCGGTGATTGCTTTGTTATTTTTAATTTAGATAAAATGTTGAATTTAAGATATTGCAATTATTCCCATTTAATGAAAAACTGCAAAATATTCATACGTGTAATCTCCAGATGGTGAGAAGCTCTCATCAAAAACGTTGTTCTGAGAATCCTTTTTTCCCTTAATAAACCCCAATTTTTTTCAACCCCGTTCCTGTTTCTTCTTTTCACCTTGTTTCTTTTACATAGTTCCTTAACCCTTTCCTGTCCTGAAAGTGCAGCATTTAGTATGCGCAGATGTCCAGAAAATTTCCAAAGTGGCTGATTAAAATGATTAAAAAGAACCTGACTGTTGTCAGAGATCTTCCAAAAGTGATCCGGTTTCTTGGATCTCTTCATTCATTACTTTTGACACTAAGTCTGTCCTCATTCCAGAGAGGACAACGCAAAATGGAGATTCAAGGTGATATTTACTGCAAGGAAAACTTTAATCTTTTTTGGTGCTGGTGTTCATTCAGGTATTGTCAGCTTTGCCTGTCCGGTCTATGCTGCCTGGCAATTTGACTCTTCAGCCTTGTGGTGGAAGAAATCCTCTGACATTAGCTCGGAAGAATTCCACTGGACTGCGAAAATGCTAGCACATTGATCGGCCGCAGGTGACTCCATCTCTACTCTCTTATCTTCATTACTCTTCAACCAACTAAATGATGGGAGACAGATCTAAGTTATGGATACTCAAAACCTCCACATGACCAGAAGGAAAGAATTCAGTTTGGATTCCATCGTGTAGATAATAATAATAACATATATAGATAACACACTGGGTAACCCAAGTCGTACACGCATGCAGTTTGACTAGTAAAGTCAGAAAAATATATATAGATGGAAGAGGTAACTTAAATGAATTCTCAATGCTTGACTGTATTTGGCCGGTTTTAGTTGTTCTGCTGCCCTTTCTATGCTAATAAATTTCATTTAAATATCTTAATTAGGAAACGTAAAATACTCACTCTTTGTTCTTATTCTTCAGGATCAGCACCGTTTGGTGACTCTACGGCAACTTTTGGGTTCTCAGTGGTATGGAATGGTGGTGAGTCCAGCACGGTATGGGTAGGTCAGTACTCCAGTCCAAAAGGCTCTAAAATCCAGCGTGGTTTGGACATAGCGGATTGCCCTCCATAATATTCCATTGTGGGATTCTTTATTATTGGCAGACACGCTTGTTCTGCACTCCGTACCCTCATCCTTTAAGAACAAGCGTTATTAATAATAAACTAATATTTAACACTTCAAGCACTATTAATTTCAAAATGTTTCATATAGATATCTGAAAATTCATTACTACAGCTATATTTTTAATAAAATAATTTTAAACAAGTACATTTCATGTTGCAAGACTAAAAAAAAAGGAAGGGAAGTTTGATATTTTAAAAAATAAATTTTAAAAAAAAAACAGTTTTTTAATTGTTATGTGCTGTTATTGTGCAGATGTTTCGGTCTGACAGGATGCCCATATTTCTGAAATAATGTGCAAATGAGAAATAATAATGGATAAGTATGAATACACAGTAGGAGCTTAATCCAAGAAGAGAAATACAAGAATTTTTTTTTTGCCAATGGATTAGCTCCATCGTGACAGGAAGATGTGGCTGCAGATGATTATGCTTCGTGAAGAGAACTTTCACAAAAAGCAGAATGAATTTGTTTAATATGTGTATTGTTATTTTTGCATCAGTAATTCATCATCCATATGGCAAAAAAAGGAACGTTCATATCATCAACGTGTAATTGCAGCCTCATTGGCTGCACACATCGCATTTCTTACATGAGAAACGATTAGTGAGGAGAAGATAATTTGCTAGGCATCTTTACATAAATTAGATGGTTAGATTGGGTTTTTCCCATCAGTTTAGTAGTAGTACTGTTGGTTACTAATAAAACTAATAAGATGATGGGGAAATGTCTAAGTTAATCCTCTAACTTTTGAAAATAAACACATTGTCAATAACTCTGCATTATCTTTTACATCATTTCTTCTTTTACTGTAGTTTGTTTCACAATAATTCTACAACAATAACAATTTAGGGGTGTTGAGTTTTGTTTCATCTTTAGATTAGAGACCAGCATATCGTCACGGTTCTGGGTCTGGGCTTCTTATACACGGGGAGAATTTTGGCTTGTCTGGCATTAGTCTTCATCCTGGTTAAAACTGATGACCTCTTTCTCAGGCCAGTGCATGAAGCATGAAAATGGGCATGAGCAGCTGGTTACCACCTGGTTGATTCAGAAGCAGGCTGCAACGTGCAATGATAGATGGATGTCAGTAAACATTGGGCAAGATGTGTTCACCAGGTACCAACAGAGACCAGGTCCCAGGAAACAGATGGGCACACACGTGCCAGAAAGATCGGATGTAAGTTTTGTTTTTTGCCTTTGAATTTTCTTGTATTTTTTGAGACATGTTTACAAGTTAGGACTTCTTTGCAAGCTGCGTCAGACTCCGATAAGTGGCTGCACAGATACGGCAGTTTAAAATGGCTGGTACTATTGAATGATACAATCGAGAGAGCCATCATCATATAATGGAAACTACATATCAGTGTGACTATGGTGAACATGGAGTCGGTCAAATCTTAGTGATACCCCTTATATGGGCTGGCGGGCTACTACCATGAATGATGCATTTAAGCTTCCTCAATGTTATCTGGAATCATTGCTTTTTATCAGGATCAATATTGATAGATAATTTATTCTGATCAAAATCCAGATATAAACTGGGATTATTAGTCTCTTTCAGCCCAGGTCTGACATTATCCTCAAGTGATTTTCCACAGTCAAGCAAGTAGGAAACTAATGAAAAAGAATTCAAATAACATAAAAAGTTGTCACTGATGACTGCTATTTACATTTGGATGGTCAGTGTACACTTTAACCATTTCAGTTGTAGAGAGGCTGCTATGCTCTTATTTGATCTCAAAGTTAAACTCTGTAAAACTTGAATTGCAACTAAACGGTCTCAGTGAGATGTTGTTACAAGAGGTAGACATTTTTAAAAAAAGTCAGCTGTGAGATTCTGCACTGTTTAATACCTCTTAGCGACGACAGGTGTGTGATCGAAGCCGCTTAAATTTGGAAGAGAGAGAGAGACGACGACGACAGATGTAAACAGCCTGGAGTGGAGACCGGGGTTCGTCAGGTTGGTCTGGATGATGGGGCCGCGCTGTCTGTCTGTCTGTCTCTGAAGGCTGTGGACTGGATGATCCAGCACTGGATTATGTATGATCTCTGGAAGAGGAAATAGATATAATTGCATAATGAGTGCTACAAACCTGGTAGTTATTTAGAGAGCTGTCGGTCCCGCAGCTGCTAGACCCTGTTTTTGTTTTGTTTTTTGGTATTTTAGGTTGTTTTAGATTTTTATCAAATATAAAAAAAATGTTTAAAATGGTGTCAACTAACATAGGAAGGCTGGAAATCAGAATATGCCAGACTGACCTTAAATTATTTCCACTGAAAGGAAAAAATGAGAGAGCAAGAGAGAGAGGAACAGACTAGTGACAAGTTGTAGGTTTTCTCTCATGAACATCATTGGTCTGCTAATACAGAGTTTCCAAGCTGAACTGCATCCTTCCATGTTTTGTTGGGCCACTTTGTCTCACCAATTCATACTGTTCGAATATGAATGCATGAAATAAATTTTGTGTGCGTGTGCGTGCCTGTGCGTGCGTGTGTGCGTGCGTGCCTGTGTGTGTGTGTGTGTGTGTGTGCGTGTGCGTGCGTGCCTGTGTGTGTGTGTGTGTGTGTGTGCGTGCCTGTGTGTGTGTGGTGCCTGCTGTATTAGGGATATGCTGATTATTAGGTTTTATAACAACAAATGAAAAACTTTTTTTTTTATTAGTCAGAAAGAACTGATTGTTTCTCTCTGTTTTCCAAATTACACCAAATCTGTCAAAAATATAATGATAATTCCCTACTTTGAATATGAAGCTTAAAGATTTCTATGTTGAACTGGTCGGCCATTTCCAAATCCAGATTAATAGATTAATACTGGTCTGTAGACACATTTTCAAAATTTAAGTAAAAAAGAAAGAGTGAAAAGCTCTTGAATCATAATGCAAAAACATCAACTTTTCACCACTTTCTTGTTGCCTCACAGTTTGGCATCTTCATTAGTTACTACTTTCTAGATGTCATATGAATTATTTCAATAGTTGGATACATCCTGGGCAACTTAGCTTTTATGGCTAAATATGCCATATACGCATTAATGCATAGTTGCAGAGAGAGCGTGGATAAAACAAGATGGTGATGGTAATCCATTCATGACAATCCAAAATTTGCTCACTTATGTAGTCATCTGTACATAAGTCTGGAACTGGAACCACATTTAATTAAGACGGCTCTGCACCTTTCAAAATTAGGTTAGCCAATGACTGATTATACGAAAAAATGGAGTTCTAGCAGTGACATCCATCCAAATGTCTGTCTGTTGTTGATGTTATACCTGTCATTTTCTGTTTAGCATCTTTGGAAATTTTTTAAAAAATCAGTCATTGTTTGACCAAAAAAGTTACGGTGTACTTTATAATTAGAAGGCATGCGATTGAGTAGCTCTCTAAATTCAATGTCTGCTTCAACTGGTTACGGTTGTAAGTTAGCAGCAATCATTTCTCCCATTTCTCGGTGTCCAGCTGTGACTCTGGTGTCCGTCCCACACCTATCAAGGGATTCATCTACAGTCATGTTTACTACTGCAGATGATGTTTCATTTTTAAATAATCTTATCATCTTGATGGTTGTAAATATCTTTGCAGTTTTTCTACCTCAAAAGAACTTTTGATCACAGCTTGCCTTTAGCTTTGATGGAATCTTTCCAAATCAAAAAATAATTCTATGCAGTGATTTTGAAGACAGCCTATGGACGTGTTGCCAGCTATTAAGCATCTGACGCCCATGATTCATTCAGTATTGTAGCGTCACTAACAAAGGCCAGCTGTAGCTATCAACTCTAGCTACAGAAAAGACAATAATGTTGACACATCAGTATTTCCCCAACAGTCACCCTTTATACCGAACATAGTACCTGAGTAGGAAACAGGACAACAATGGCAGCTTGTTTACTTGCTTGTCAATGTTTTAAAGGACAATTACCTGAATTAGCATTTTTAATCAGTCAAAAATAATATCAATAAGAATGAATAATTAGGCAGTGGAAAGGTCATTAAAATCAGACTTTAATGCTATACTGGTTGCTAACATTAGAACATGCAAAAAAGTTTTAGATCTATTTTTTTGTAAATCAAACTGCGAGAGAATATTCTAATAATAGTTCAGTGCAATAAATAAGGAAGTCGTGCCATTAGTGGATGGCCTGGTAATAGTGACAATCACCCTTCCCCTAAAATGATATCAAAGGCTTTTGATTTAAAGGGCAGAATCTCCCAAGATAAAATGTTTGAATTCTTTATTGTTGGTGTTGAAAACAAATGTAAATTATGCACTGGTAAATATAGAATACTTAAGCTTATCTGATATTTAATCTAATCTCCATTTTAAAATTTTCTTTTTTCTCTTTTTTTCTGTGTAAATATTTATATTTGTTTGAACTTTTTTGATTTTATGCTTTTATTATTATTATTATTATTATTTAATATGTTGATATGTTAGGCTTTCACAATCATTTTACAAATACATACAGATGAATACATAAACATAATTGTGGCTAGCTAAGCAAACACTCATCTTATCTTTTAATGCCCACCTATTCGTTGTTTTAGTAAGGCTGCTTTTCCATTGTGAAAGAGTAGAAGGGGAGATGGCTTTTGCCCTAACAGCCTTGGCCCGTCACAGGTGTGTTTGTGATGAGTGTAGCATGGAAAGCATTGTTGCTGGAGAGCAGTCAGAAACACCTGACTTCCAATGAGGCTCTTCTCCGACTGTCAAATTTGTTTATCCTCCTTATAGTTATTATCTAGTTTTGTCACTTTGTCCAACAGCAGCAACCTCAAGGACAAGTAAGTACTGGTATATTTTTTTGTATCTAGAAAAAGTGTTAATTTTCCAACTGGTATTTTACTTATGATAGCAATAATAATAATAATATAATAATAATAATAATAATAATGCTAAATTCTTAAATTGTGCTCCATTTTGATTTCCTTGAACGTCACTCGTAACATCAGCCAGACACAGGTGTTAATATTATGATGGTTACTATCAGCAATTAAGTAGAATTTATATGAAGAAAACAGTAGAGAAAGCAGATTATACTTTAGGTAATTACTAATACAGTTTCTGCGCAAAAGATTCTCAATTTTTATTATTGGATAACACCATGGCTTTGTTTGAGGATTTAAGATTAGTAAGGGGCTATGTACTCATGTTCTCAACTGATAGGAACAATTCATATCAATCAGTTAAGCCCCTCTAATTTAAAATTTCTGTAGTAACAAAATATTACCTTATTAAAATGTACTTTATTTTTTAAATAATTGAAACTACGATAGAAAATAATTCTGAAGCTTACTTGCTCAGAAAAGATTTTGGTTTCATTTACAAGATCAAAGTACTTACAGCCTTTCCTGTTTTGATAGAAGTGTTGTAGTTGCTTTATCGGTATATTGAAAGTACAGAACATTCATATTTTAAACAAAACAATGGAAAGCATCATATTAATTTTTAATAAATTAATAAAAATATAAATTTATCATTGCTACATGTTATGATCACGTCTTTGAAAATGCTAGTTTTTCATAAGTTAGTTTTTGTCTAAATTTAATGTTGATTTATTATTTGTTTGGAAAATTATAAGAGTCGGTAACAATTATTTAAAATTAAAGCGGGTTCTATAATTGGTTTTTTTATTAAATCTGTTTATATCCTGCTACATTCAGGTTCTTAACTAATGTCTGGATCTGCGAGAGAGAAAAAGAGATTCACAAAAGAGAGGATAACCAAAAAGTTAAGATCAAACTCACCCGACAGAGCAGAATGCAGAAATGTTCTAGACTGCAGTAAAGATGGAGATAAGGAAGAAATTCTTGTAAAATTGTTCTTAAAGAGATTCAAGAAATGCTCATTGATGCAAATGTGCAAAATTTATTGTCTGAGAGAGACCTTCATGAAGATCACGTAAATGATCTCAAAGTCAAAATTGCTTCTGAAAGATTATTACTTTGGATGCTGGATACTGCTAAATTGGTTGTGAGAATGGTGGGTACAGGCAAGTTCTGTTGAACAAGTTATTCATAAACCTGTTAGGTCCATATGCTAAATTATTTGTTAAAGATGGAGATCTATGCACACATGGAAAGAAATTATATCATTGTGCTGAAGTTGAAGCGGGTGACAGTTTTATAAACACCTATGGAGTATCCGAAAAAGAAATAACCCATCAGCTCTTAGCAAGGACTCACTTTACATGGACATTGTGAAGATGGCTTTTTCAATACAGAAGCTGATCTTGTAAGAAATGAAGGAAGCTTTAGGGATGCTGGTGACAAAAAGTTTCTGTAGCATTTTCAGTACTCTAGTTCTGCTTTAACATATATCGATAAAAGAACTCAAAATGAACTGATACATTGTACAGGATATTAATGCTCAACACTATTATTAGCAGGGTAAAAGAATCCAAATTTTACGCAATTATGTTTGATGAAACTCTGATACAAGCCAACTCGGTCTTCGATACTTTTACAAGGATGAAATATATGAAGACTTTGTTGTACTTTTTGACTGCTGCAACTTTTATTATCCAACAGATGGAAATTCCAGAATTACAGAACCAAAATTACTGGCATAATTTTTGGAGAAATGGTAATTAAGTGACTAAAATTCAATACATTATGTTGACATTGCTGCAGATGGCTGTAGTCTTATGACATCTCAGCGATGTGGAGCAGTTGCTGAGATTCAAAAGGTTACTACATATTCAATACGCTGTAGTTGTGCTAACCATGCTTTGCATTTAAACTTATCAAAATGTACAGAAGTACAGTCATTGAGAAGTGTTGTAGGATTCATTGAGAAAATACAGTTTTTTTTCAATTTATCTGCAAAGCAGAACTTTGAACTGAAAATTCATTTACAAGACCAGTTTATCCCACTCTGTTAAACTACAGAAAGAGAGAGGAGGAGGCGGCTTTGTGATATTTTTCCAAAATGGTTCAGCCAGCATTATTCAATATCTTGAAAAGATGGTGACTTGGAATATCTAGCTTGCTATCTGCTGTAGCGAGCTGTACGTTTATTATATCAGTGCAGTGGTTTTGAGTCGAGCATGTTCTTGGTTAGGAATACGACAGATGTTCTCTAGAGACATTGAGAAGATGCTGAAAAGAATTTTAGTGAATTGGAACAATGTACACAGAAATGCACATTTTAATGCCGGTATTAATAGAAAACTAACCAGCAGAAACAAACAAAGAATATCACAGAACTTCTTGACACTGTGCTGAAAGACCTGAATGGATGTTTTCAGATTTCATGTAAACTGCAAAAAAAATAATATTCCTTTATCCCCAGTTTTATTTGCAACTGCAAAATAGTAAAAGATGACGCCAATTCCAAATAATGCAGCTGAATCCATTGCATATTTTAATGAAACCAGTTGTCCAAATAGAAGCGCAATTTTACAGATATTTTCTAACCTTTCTGCTGGAACAGCAGGTGCAGAAAGAGTTTATCGACACTTTGAAGGTTGAAGGTGTGCGTCAGATAGATCATGAAGAACGAATGATTAGATGGCCTAAAAGGCAAGGGAAATAACTGACTGATTTGCTCAAATCAAACATTCCTTTTATTCTGTAGAACAGCATTTTTGTGTGAAAAATTTATAGTGTATTTTCATAAATTAATTAATAGTTGGATAAATGTTTTTAAATTCTAAGTATCTACACATCTTTTGCTCCCCCCCCTTCTTTCATCAGAGCAATAATCGGCAGAATTTTGCAATATATCTAAGTTCTCAAAGTTTATGTGAACTGAGCAGTTATTCAGGGCAGTTTTACACTTTAATTTTCATTAGATTTTGGGCAAACGAATAAAATTTGGACACATTTAAATTTCACGTACAATCTGTCTCAATGGAAAAGGGGGAAAGTCCTTTAGACCTATTTGCTCTGCTTTTGATGATACTCTGTTTTACGGAAATAATTTTTTGGCTTCTCAGTAGGAGCAGGCCAAAACTTATTGTGGAGTTTACTAATCGGTTGATTAATTGGTAATCAGCCCATCCCTCGCGCGTATACCATAGTTCATTGTAACTTTACTTTTAAAAAATTATTGTCAAGCCACTGGCTTTTGAGTAGCTGGTGATGGTCTGTTAAGTCTCACATTAAAGCCCAGCCAATGTTTGTTGTTTTAATTATTAGTTCTCCTTAAAACTTATCCCCGGTTTTTTCTTTTCCTTCAGTGTCAGCCAAGTTCCAATGATACCAAACTTGCGTGGAGGGGCAGCAGTAAGTGCACCTTTTGCTTCATGTTACATCAGTGGAAATCGCAGTAGGCTGTTTATGTCGCCCCATGTTGTCCCACCGAGCGATATTTTTTTAACCTAGAAACCTGTGAGAATTTCTGGCTTCCATGTTTTCTAGAAGTATCTTTTGGGCCTCTCTGACGGAATGGGTAGGGGAACAACAGTATGGCTACCATGAAAAAGGGGACAGCTCGTGTAGGTTAATAATTTGGCTTACATAAAAAGCTAAAATGGGACAGGCCCCCTAAGCCTTTCCGTACCATATAGATGGTATTTTGGAGGTGTTTCTAGTCAGACTAAACCATTTTGTAGCTTTATTGAAGAGCAACTAATAATGTGAGAATTTGGTTACTAACAGGAGAAGAGTTGCAGGATGGGCAGAGCTGAATAGCAGATAACCACGGAACTGTGCTCCCTCCATTGTTGAGTGTATAACACAGCACAAGAAGAAGAAGAGTTGTTTCCAATACAGGTTTCTTCCACCTGAGGGTCATCTACTCTCCAGAATCAATCTGATCCTCCAAAGAACAATAAGAGAGAAAGCATATATGCGAAATAAAAAATGTTAAAAAATTAAGCAGATTCTATGAAATTGTAATGGTATTCTGTCTGTTTATATTCCACTTTTGACAGTCTGTTTGGGGGCAGTCTTCCCTTCGATTTGCCAAAAACCAGCCAGCTCTGCTACAGAGAGACTAGCAAGGATGGGGGTTTTCAGAAACCTACCTTTTATACAAACTCGACACTTCGTCCAGGCACAACATGGTGCAGTCCTGAAGTTGTCTGGGGACTTATGGAAACTGAAATGTTTCTGCCCTGCTGAAAAGAAAATTTGCCTGCTTGTTTTTTTTTAAAAAAATTAAGATTGGTGTAAAATAATTTCTTATCTTCCATTGGCCAGAATCTTCTGTCAAGAATTCTCAGCAGAGTTGCCGGGTAACAGGAGTCTGGTACAATGACCTTGGTTCAGAAATGATTTTAAACACTGATGAGAGTGGGATTATTAAAGGTATGTCATCCTTTTGTGTTTTTAGAGATTTTTAATTAACTTATGCGGGAATATTTTGTTGCTGTATTCTCTTAAATCTTGAGCTTGCCTCGTACATTTTAAAATAGGTTTAATTTTTTCAGAGTTATTTCTCTTCCCATTATAATATTTTAAAATCTCTCCTGTCATTTTTTAATAGTTTTTCAAAGTTATTTAGGAAAGGATGTTAGTATCATCAGCATCATCACATAAAATGAGGCCATCAAGACGTATTTAAAAAATGGATGGCTTATAATAACTGGGACTCAGACATCTACCCACAGGTGTCTGCAAGGCGAAAACAGAGATGAACATTGCGTGTAAACCGGACAGTATTATTTTCAATATTGTCGACCATTCTATTTTGTTGTACACACGACATTGCTTTATGTAGTAAAGGAAACAGATCTGGAAATGTTCAAAACCAGTTTAATTTTCTTAGATGAGATGAAATGCTATGAAACCATCTGGAAAATCCTCCGGCTAATGCTAGCAATACGCCTATCCGTGTAGAAAATGATCTGATTCTCTGTGGAGAAACTATTAGGGAAGAAATAGTCTTGGGCAAACAATTCCACTGGATTTTCAGTAATTGCTGGTGAAAGTGCTGACATATCTGGAAAGGAGCAATTGTCACTTAATGTATGCTTCATCAACATGACAACCACTGAAAATATTATCTGAGGGGAATTTCTTCGATTCACAAGACTATATGAGCTGGATGCTACTTCCATCACCAATACTATCATTGTTCAGTGCACACATTTTAGTCTGTATCTAGAAGAACCAGATGGCTGGCCAAGGATACAATGGTCGCTCTACAATGGCAGGAAAGGAGCATGCAAGCTACAATAAAATGTAAGTATTCAAAACCTGTGTTTGTCCATTGTGCTGCTCATAAACTCATCTGGTTGCGACCAACTCAAAATGTGTACCTGAGATGTGCGATACAATTACTACAATGAAAGCTATCATAACATTTTTTTGTGAGAGTCCAGAGAGATGTCTTTCCCCAAATGTGCCACTACTATCTGAATCATGTTGGACTGCAAAGCTTTAGAACTTTTTCTAAGAATTTTGAACACATTTTTGATTAGTTGAGCATCTTGTCCACTACAGCTTCAGGTAAAACATGACAAGATGTACAGAATCTGCTTCAAGCACAATGATGCTTATTTTTTGTCTGGCTGTAATTTTTAGCTAATGGGCAATGCTAGAATCAGTAACATGAGCTCGTTCCCGGAGAATGCAGATAGCAGACATTTTGATCTAATGCTGACGGCTCAATCATCGAGGAATATTTTCATTAAACATTGTTTATACCATATTTGGATTCAGTCATTTCACCACTAGAGAGAGAGTTTGCTGCAGAAAATAGTTGTAAGAGTTCACCGATCTATTCCCTTCTGTTGAACAATTCATATTGGTCTAACATCACCAGTAACAACCTGCACAGCAGAAAGGCCATTTAGCACAATGAGAAGGATGAAAACATGGCTGAGTTCGGCAAATGATCGTTTCTCTGGACTTTGTATGATAAGTGTTCCAAGTTACAGCTAACGAGCACAAGCTTGTTCAAAAAGTAATGGATACATTTGAACAAGACCAGAGACGTTTCGATTTGTATAGGACGTAAATGTTTTGTCGTCGTGAGCTCTGATTGGGTAGCACAACAGCAAAGAAAGCAGACTAACATTGAAAAATAAGTTAAATTTAAAAAAAAAAAACTAAATAAATCAAACTAAATATTTCTAAGTAAAAAAAAAAAATTATTGATCAAGACCAGATACCTTTGATAGGGAAAAAATCAATTTTGTGTCTTCATATTTTTTGACGTTAGGGTTCTTTCATCGTTTGGCACATTTCCTGCACTTGACATTATTTTATCAATTCCCCCTGGGAAAAAATTCTACAAATGCCCTCGTCTACCATAAGCCACAGAGTGGAGATCAGGTCACCAGCAGACGATGGTGTCTGGAGATTACTATTATTATTATTATTAATGTTGTTTTAAGATGATTTTTTTGTTGAGAAAATAATGTGTGTATGTGCAGAGACCTGACATAAGTAGGTAGACACACACCAAGACTCAGACGTGCCACGTGATTGCAAGCTGTAAGAACAGCCACAGGCCAGAGGAGGCTTGAGATTGCAGACAGCCATGCCCTGAATAGAGATTCACAGGGACATGATGGATTTTGAAAGGGGCACATAGTTGGGCATCAGCAGCACATCTCCAATTACTCAGACAACTGTCAACTGTTCATCTTGGATGCCAAAAGCCAACAGAATAAATAGATATTTTGTGCTTTGAAGAGGAGCATGAACAGGAAATTTGAATGTTATCTACACAGCATGGGATACAATGTAAGTGGGGGGGGCGAAGTGCAAACCACTCCTCACACTACGCATCTCAGTCACCAACTGCAGCGGACAATGTAGATGCTACCACTCCATCCTGCCTTTTGGAACATGGTCATTTTTTAATGTTGAGTCCTGGTTTTCATAGCTCTCTGATACGGTTTGAATGTGGGTGGGCTCCATGCAGTACATGAATTTTCATTGGACAATCAAAATATGATGGATCTGTCATTGTATTGGGTATGATTTGATGAAGGAACTGCCCAATACATCAACATTCATTGACTGTATCCCCATAAACCCACTTCTAGGGACTCTAGCACAGATTCTGTGCCATGCATGGGTTTGAAATCCCACAGACCAAGATTGCTGATCTCATCCGCACAATTTCAGTGCCTTGCTGCCTTTTTAAGGCAGAGGGCTGCTCCACAAAGTATTAACCCCATTAAACAAATATTCCTTTAAAACTTGCGTGTCTGTTTACTTTTGCCAAATCATTGCGTACAATAACAGTAAAAGTCCTTTACATTATTTCTATTATTGTCTAGCCATTTTTAAATTTCATTTACAAGAAAACTTGCTATGTAATGCCATAACAGGAAGTATTTGTTATTAGAGAGGTAAAGGTTGTTTTATCTTTTGAATGATAGTAAATTGATTTGTTTTGATTAATATTAGGTAGAGACCCTGACATTCTCACCTCACACTAATTGATTTTTTCATGCAGGACCCAATTGAAGTCATGCATTCATGTTAAATAACCACCTGATGAACCGAAAGAAGATATTAGGAACACATTTGTTTGTGATGCATGTACCAAGGATGGGCAGTTTGAACATCTCTTGTAAACAACTTTTTTTTGTAATATAATGACAATTCACTTCACATTTTTGCTTGTTGTTTCTTTTTTTACCTTTCACCATTTTAAGGAGAATATCGTACAGCAGTTGAGCGAGAAAAGGGGACAGCTGGCTCAACTCATTCAAATATTTTTGGAGTTTGGAATGTAGAAAATTCAAACTCAACTGTTGGATTGATTGTTGTTTGGCGTAAAGGGTCATCTGCGACAGGATTTGTTGGTGAGTAAATTTATACTTTTCCCTTGTCTAAAATTCCTGCATGTATTCTTATTCTTGCTGGATTTGTTGAAACCATTATCAAAGAAAAAAATGTATGCAGACGTACTTCTTATAGCACCCAGGATGCGATCTTGGTCAATACGAAACAGTGCTGTAGAAGTCATTGTAACATGTAGGAATTTTCCTCCAGGATGAAGAGTGCTATAAGGAAACGGCACTATGAGAGGTATGTCTGTACTAGTAAGACGCTAGACGTTTGCCATTCCAGCAGCCCAGGTGGGATGTATGTGAGATCTGTTATTTTTGTACTTCTTCAAAGTTATTTTTCTTATCATTTCTTAAAAACTATAAGGTTCTCTACCTTGCCATTTTTTCAATTATTTTTTTGTCCCTTGCCATTGTCTGCCCTTACTTTCATATTGGACTACTGTGATATCATCACTTATGATAGTCTATTGCCAAGAGAAATGTCTCTATCAATTGTTGACTGTTATTTTCACATCTGTATGTTAATGCCTCTTAGTATAGTTCAAAAGATCACAGAAACAAACTATTTTATAGAAATATACCCTCAGTATACCTTTGAGTTGATAGTAAACTTTTCTAGTACATTTATTATCAATTGCTAACCCTTTAGTTAGTTTCTCTTTTGAGATCCTATTCCCAGTCAAGGGTTAATAAAACCCCTGATTACTACATTGTATTTCAGGTAAAGCTGCTGTACCTTAGATTAAAATAGTTAATCAGATTTTAATATGTACTACTTTATACTGAGGAAATTTTAAAAAAATAACAATTCCCTAATTAACCATTTTCTTCTGTTCTGTCTCTCAGATACAGTATTTCCATTATGGACGGGTAAGATATTGAAAGTATAGATTTCACTGACAAAGTTGCACACAGAAAAATAAGTTCTTTTTCTTTTTTTCAAGTTGTTGTTGAAGATTTTTTGGTGCACATATGAACGCCATGGAGAACAGCATCTGCAACAACTGGCACAAAGTGTGTGTTCCATTAAAGAGCTATCAGGGTTAGACATCTCTGACTTTAATGGGGGAAAAGGGACAAAATAAAGCCTTTCTGTATAAAGTAGATAGGCAAGAAAAGAGAGGGTGAGAAGAGAGTTAAAATAGTACCCAGAAAGAAGCCTACGTGAACAGATTGGCAAAGAAATTAGCAAGTATTAACACAGTATCACACCAACATAATGGCACACTCACACAACTATGACACATGACCGAACATCATATGGTATCACTCTAACGGAAACTTTTTCTGTGGTTTGTTAATAACTCGGCCAAGAGTTGGGACTGTGTGGGAGCCATGATGTTGCACTTTGAGGAACATCGACAGTTTATATTTTTTTTTAATTATAGAGCCAACAAAGTTTATCAATCAACTAACATTCCCTTAGGAGTTGGTTCATCCAAACTTAGCTGGCTGTTTTTCCTTGTTTCTTTACAGGCCAGTGCCATCGCTGTCATCATGATAACTCGGAAGTTTTGGAAGTTGCGTGGCTTTTGCGAGTGCGCATCACAAAATATAACGATTCGTGGAAATCAGTTCACTACGGACAAAACTCCTTTACCAGACATGCACAAAAACCAGGTGAGAGTTTGCTGGCATCCGCATATCAGGTTATTTTGGTTCATGTAGGAAAGGAAAACTTTAGTATTTTTGGCATATTGTATAATAGTGAGCAAATACAATCATTGCTGCTTGTTAGTAATCCTGATAAAGACATTGGTTATTGACAACTTTTTCCTGGGAGCCATTACTGCTGCATTATCACAAGTGAAAGTAGAATTTTGTTATTGACAACTTAATGTGGCAAGAACAGCCAAAAGTATGTCTTATCACAATGCATAATTCTCTTTTGTTCCACTTGTCTATGGAAATAATGAGCATGGAGGAATGTCTACAGGCCTGTGTAATTTGTTCAATATCCATTCATCCAAGATTTTGTGGATGTGACAATATATCTCAGGGTTTTGATTTGTAATGTGTGTGTAAAGGCTTTTGTGTTTTGCAAGATAACGGAGCCAGCATCTACCCTTGTTTCAATCACATTATGCTAAGGAACTGAGTACTGCCCCTTGTTAATGTCATATGTCATACATACAGCCATTGGATACTTTCTTTACCATTTACATTGTGGAAAATGGTGTTTCAAATTTTCAACAATAGGGCTAAACCAAATTTCTGTAACTATTCTATGGATTGATTATAGCAACAGATTTTGTTGTAATTCAGCAGCAGCCATAGTACTTTGTAAATGCACTTTCTGGAAATATTCCTTGAAAAGCTAATTCTCAGGATGAAGACAGTTCAAGAATATGAACAGGACGACTCTGCTTCTGGGAGTTTCCAGTGGAAAAGTGTTCTCAAGTGTTCACACTTCAACCTAATGTGTTTAGCAGTATGTTGTTGATATCTACCATATCTGCACATCTTAAATAAATAAAATTAGTTACAGTAAATATTCAGTTTATTAGCTAAACATTAGTTGCTTAAATATTTGTGACCCTCACTTATATATGATTGGAATAATCAAGTATTATTCTTAATTATCGGACATTCCTAAGAGTCAGAATTATTTTTTGAAGTATATAATTATTGAGTTGACTGATAGCTTTGTTTAGTTAAAACACAAAAAAATACTCAAGTAAATCTGATATTTACCGTGTGCAGCAGTTAGAAAGAGCTTGATAGATAATTATAGCTTTCTGCATCTCACCCTGTTATTGACCAAAGTTTTGACTGTAGCCTTATCATCTAAACTTAGTTCAGTTTATTAAACATCTGAGAAATGAACATAAAATTGAAATAATCATTTACTAAGTTTCTGTTAGATTAGATTTTTGTTTATTATATATTTTACCTATATTTTTTTTATCCTTTAGAAGGTAAACAGAAAAATACCAATCAATACAGATGTTATTATTATTATTACTACTACTACTGTCAAACCTACCGATCAATATTGATGTTGCTATTCAAATGTATCATTGTTTCCTAACCATAAATAGTCTATCGTAAAAATATGTTTCAGAAGAATAAAGTAAGAAATAACAATGATGGAATGAATATTGTATAAATTATATACTGTTCAATGCTTGTTGGCATTTCTGTGTTACCGTATATGGCCAAATTGTTGTCTATTTTTTGGTTAAATGTCTGCCCACCATATAACCTGCTATATAATATTTAAGTTATGTGGCCGCCATATACATTGTTGTGATGGAAGGTTATTTAAGTATTATTTAAGCAGGTTACTTGACTATTATTTAGCAGATTATGGGAGATTGCTAGATTTCTGTAGTAAATTTTGGTTTAAAAAATTACATAAAATGGAGGGTTCTGATTATAGAGAGAGAAAGAGATAATAGTAGGTAATAATCTAACGTAGACCTTATCTGACACATTGTAATAGCTAGGAATTCTTTATTCGAAAAAAAAAAAAAAAGATGCTGATGAAGAGACTAATAATTCCTTTCATTGGCTAACAACATGCAGTGTAAAGTTAGCCTTAAATTGTTATTAACAGTATTTATCTCATTCACTTACTCAGGTCCCCGGAAAGCTGACAATACCCATACACCGATCAGAGATGGAGAGGACTCCGGGCAGATTCCATGCAGTGGTGGGCACAATCTCCAATATGGCTTTGAGCTCCTTTGTTCAGTGATAGCTTTACACCAAGCATTAGTCTATAATAGCAATTAGGCTGTACAGAGTTAATTTTTTTTTTTCTGATAAAATAGCAAAAGATTCAAAATAATTTTTTTTAATTGGAACTCTGTAGTTGCATCTGCCACTTGCTTACCATATGATATGATGTAAAGAGCAAAGGTCTTTTGTCTGCATCTGAGTGTAGA
Organism: Nautilus pompilius; assembly: GCA_018389105.1. NCBI lineage: Eukaryota > Metazoa > Mollusca > Cephalopoda > Nautilida > Nautilidae > Nautilus > Nautilus pompilius. The sequence continues at coordinate 25,856 of JACATO010000684.1, forward strand.
GTTTGGAATTGTGGGTAATGGAAAAAGTTTCAAGAATCAACAATGAACAATGTGATGTTACAACTTTAAATAGCAAAATGGCTGTGGTCCGAAGTTTTGCTTATCAAATAAAGTGAAATTTACGTGTTGACTTCTCGTGTCCAGAATAAGGTGGTGGTGATCAAAAGGATTATCCCACAGACTAAAGCAGGAAGAGATTGTCAAAACAATCCACTAATTGCAGTTCTGCTTTTAGTGGATATGTAGATTAATCGCAGGCTTAGGTTTCGTTTGCGTCTAGTGTCTACAGTGGTGGCCAAAAGTATTACTGGTGTCTTGTTTTTAAGCAGAGTAGTGACTGCAAAAATTCCCTTTTTATCATAATGTAGCCATTTGTCAAGGAGATGCGACTATAGAGTAATGAAGCAGAACGCTACAATTGTGTGCTTAGCAATATTGCTTTAATGAAAAATAGTATTTTAGCAAAAGAAATCAATCGATGATAAATCAGAAACAGAACATTAGTTATAATGTAATAACTGGCCACCACCTGTGTGTATTAATCTTAGCCATTTTAAAGCATTTAGTGTGACTGGGTAATCATGCTTTTTCTTCTTCGTCTAACTCACCCAATTCCACACGCACCGATAATATTTTTTTAGTTGAATTCAATTTTTATAAATTCTTTTCTTTTTTTAAATCTATATAAAGGGAGTTAATTTTGTTCACAGTAATCTGTCTCTTTTGTATAAATTGCAAGGGTCATACTGAAAGTAATGAACATTTCTTAGTTAACAGGATAACGTCTATTTGGATAATCCTGAGAGTTTGTTAAGACAAAATAATGCAACTCTCTGTGAAAATATCGGAACAAACCCAGCAATAGCTACTTTTCCACATATCCCCATTTCTGGTAAGACCCTTTCCCCATGTGTTTATATTCGTCAAACTCCATTGTGAAAAAGTGTTTATCACACACCTGGATCCAACATTGTAGACTCATCATCCACATCTTTCAATCACTCGACTCTCTGGTTCAGTACTTTTGGTTATAGACTCCATTTGTTCTGGTTTATGTAATTAAGGAGGTAGCTCATCAAGAATACTGTGTGTGTGTGGCAAAAGAGGATATCTGATAATCAAACTAGGAGAAAAAGATCGATCAGCAGGTAGAATTTTTTGCTTAGGTAACAGATTGGAAATTTGAAGAATTTAGTATGTGGCTAACAAATTTTGCTAAAAAAATATCTGGTGGAAAAATTTTGAAAATCTATACAAACTTTTGTGACAGATCATAGCAAAAATTGACTGCTGCTATTTACCATTTAATCTATATGCAACACTTAGAAGTTAAGTTTAATTGTTGCCAGTCACTCAGAATGACTGAAATCCTTTGGTCTCCTATCATTCTGGTAAGATGCCTCTTCACCAGCCTTGACTGCATGCTCCAAATGAGGTCTCAAAGAATGAGTGTTCAGGGACTTTGTTTTAACAGCTCTCTGCTTCATACGCCTTAGATTCTTCTTTCCCTGTCCAATTAATGAAATAGTTTTTAATAAGTATAAAAATACTTTTCTTGATATTTTTAGTATCTACGAATAAAACTGTCTCCAGCTGCAAGAGACACAAGATATATTTGTCTGCTCTTATTGCAGGTGCTGGCTGATCATAAATCCATTCAGACCACCACCAGTTTGTTTAAAAGAGACCTCACAGGAAATCAGAGTATAAAAGTCGCCATAGAAGATTAGAGGTGTATCGTTTATTGCCTTTTTTCGTTACAGAAAATATGTCAGCTTTGTGTGAAGATAGACAATTATTTTTCAGTTTAATGAATTACTGAATAATGATTCATTATGAAGTGATTTTGATTCTATTCATTATATTTGAACATAATTAGTAATAGTATTTGTTCCTCAAAAGTAGAGCTTAAAATCTTATTGCAACACTATAAATACACTTACAATACTAATTTCCTCTAATAGTAGGAACTTAATCTATGTTTATGATTGGCATGGAAGAGGTGATCTTTTATTTGAGCAAACGAGTATTCATCTGCTAATTCAGTTAAAGTCTAGAGAGGCAGGCTCTGCTATTAGAAGATATACACTAAGTCAAATTTCACATACTAAGCACCTTTAATTTCATACACTAATAATGGAAGTTGAAATTTTATTATTTTTTATGCATTAAACTTTTGGCTTTTGTATAATATACCATTTTGGACCTGACATACTATGAAATAATGTACCTCTTTTATGTGCATAATATGTGTGCAATCCAGGTGAAAATGTGTTAAACTAAATCAGGGGTGTGAGGGCCTCAGGTCGAGGCCAGTACAATGCATACGGTATTGCCAAGTTGAGCAAAGAGAAATGGGGTGCTACAGAAAGTTTACTGATCATAAAATACAAATTATAACATGAATGAGATACTAGCACTGTTTATTTTTTAATGATGGCATCTATTCATCAATGTTGTAAGGTGCTGATCTGTGATAAAATTTCTTACCTTGGTGAATTCCATTGAGAATAATTGTCTGTACTGCCAATCGAGCTCACCATTCTTGAGAGGAAACTTTTAACATACGAATTGTAAAACTCAAGAGAGATGATATTGAAAGCTGCCTTTAAATCTGTATCAGTCTGGAGATCAATGATCTCAATTTGTAAGCTATCTGGTACAGAGTCCATATTTACTAAAGACGGTTGCGCAAAGATCATAAGGTTCTGATCCAGAAATATTGAATCTTGATTCAAATTCAAAAGAAAGTGACTGCACTGCAGCTAAGTAGTTTGAGCTCTGCTTGAAAATTCTCAACGTGACCAAGCTCATTCTTGCCTCGAGAGTCGCTTCAATATGAGAGAAATGTGCACTGCACTGGTGTGTTGAGCATTCATGTCACCAGTATTGCTTGGAAATGTCTGTGATCGAGTATACAAGCATGAACAAAGTTAATAATAGAAATTATCTTGATGAATGATGCAGTGACTTAGTAGAGTCTCATGAGGTGGTATCACCAGAAAAGCAGTGAATCCATTCTTTTCCACCACTGAAGGGTTACTATCAGTGGTAACACCACACAGCTTGTCTTAACCAAAATCATCATCAACCAACATATTTGTAATTTGTCCTCTTAAAATAAATACGTTTATTTAATAATTTTTTTTTTACATACAGTATTGATATAACATTGTTGTTAGCATATACTAACTATTAATAATGTGATAAAGGTACTATAAAAATAATATAAAATAGAAATACTTTTAATACTTATTCCTAACCTGGAAGTCTTTGTTAACAGCACTGATGAAGACTGTCAGGTGGACAGAATCTTTTACATCTGCACTCTCGTCTAATGACAGACTAAATGCTTCAAAGTTGTCGAACCTCTCTTTTAATGTTGACTGAGAAATCATCAATTCTTCAAGCCACCATGAACCTTGACAATGAAGCAATGTCTGTAGCTTCTTCATCATGACATCTTTGTCCAACAAATATTTTCAAGCAGTCTTTTACAGATTCACCATTTGAAGATGATGTCATTTTTTGATTTCCTGAAAGACAATACTGCTTGATTCTTTGCGGATCTTACTGAAGGTATTCTGCTGAATGGTTACTGATTTTCTCAAAATGGTAAACGATCTTGTCTAACTTGACCATGGAAACCTTCATATTTGCTTGCTTGGCACAGTAATATTGATCACTTTATATTCTTTTATAGCAGCATATCTTGGCTACCACGTTTTCACCTCTCACCTCAGCAGCCTATTTTATAGCAGTGATAGTAATCTAAGCAAATCAAGGATGAACACCCTTTTCTTAAAAAACAATAAATTTGTCAAAGATGTATAATACAATTTTTAAACTATTACAAATTTTGACTATAGTCCATTATTTATTTTTAAGTTTAAGCAGACATCAAATGGGTGAGAATAAAAAACAACATGACAACAAATGCACATGATAGATGGGTGGTGAATGAATCAAAGGCATCATAATATGGTGTACTGTACAGCTACACAAGTTTAACATCACTGCCTTTTCTACTTTCATTTTGAAAAAGAAAGAAAATAGCTATCAATATAAAAACATTTAAATAATAGTAATACATATTAAAATTGTGGGCCATGGCTTTTTAAAGGTCAGCTTCATCTGAATACTTGGTACTGTAAAAAGCTGCATGACTCCCTTGTGGAATTTTTAGCATTTCCAAAACAATTTTTTTAGCTTGTAAAACATTTCCTGAGCACAGAACCACGTTTGCATTTTATACAGCTGGTGAATTTTTTGGCGCTGATCATCAGGACTGCAATTGATCTGTGATTTTTCCAGAAGTTTTCTCCCTTTAGTTATAGTAGCCATAATGTTTTTTCCTAAAACTGTGTTAAGAAAACATCTATTTGTGATGTACAAATGTATTAGGAAGATAAGAATGAAAAAGATTGTTTTGAAATTTTAAAAATTATCACTTAATCATGAAAGTAGCATTTCCTGGGAATATCAGAAAAATGTATAATATTAATAATGATGATTTAGGCTAATTCCTTAACATGATAATATCATGGTGTCACAAAATTGCTCACCATGACTCAGTCAAATTATCTATATTTTCTGTATGATGTAATAGACTCATCCAGAAGTTTAGTCCCAGTTTGTTTGTTTAAAACAAAACTCTGTGAAATGACTACCTCCTGTCTTCAAAGGCAGGGCACCTGCCATCAGTTCCCTTAGTCTTTCTAGAAAATTACCCATGCTATTTGAAAATATGTGCCTTTTATAAAAAAGACCACCTGTCTGTCATCAGTAAATTTAGTCATCATGAAATTCTGTTTTAGGGACAAGAGGTCTGGCATATAGAATAATTATCAGATCTTGAAACCCACTATTACTGAAGAAACGGGTATGAATGTCCATTTATTTCTGGATTTTAATAACTTGAACTGGTAATCTTTAATCAGCAGCTAATGTAAAAAATGTATGGTGAACAACTGTTGTACCCAATGTCTATTCAGTGATCTTATCCCTTTCTGAAACTGAAAAAAACTTCTTCATAAGTAATTATATACACAAACACTTGACATAACTAAATAAACACCCAGGTTTATTGTATAAAGATACATAACACTGGCAAAGGACGAAGAGTTTATACTTTGTGGTGTAGCAATTTGCCAGAAACAGACAGTGTGTATGCATATCAACAACTCTGTTACGCAATCTGCATTGATGAGTCCCAGAAAATGGGTTTATTGGAACACTTTTACAAAAATCGGTTGGGGATATCCCTCACACGCGCAGAGGGCTACGTGTCCAGAGATTGGTCAAACCAAAGCGGATTTCTGATGCCTTGATTTTCTTCCCATTGCACAGGCAACATAAGCTAGGATACCATCTTCCATTAAAAAAAAATACTGTCCCTCTTTGGACAGATGGGCCATTGGCACAGACTCTTTCTAAGCTAGTTCCTTCACAGACCACCAACAACTGTGGTAACAACCCTGTGGCCTAAAATCACTCCAGACACCCGAGACAGAAATACAGACTGCCATATTCTGTAGTGACCTGAGGGATGCTGGATGTACCACTGTTTGTGAAGACCTGGAGCCATCAGGAAAAAATGGTATCCCAAAAGGCAGGAGGGACTAGTAACACACATATATATATATATATGGAGTCTCTATGATTTGCATAGACACAGGCACATGTGCTGCCAGATGCTGGAATTGTTTCCATGCTTATCTTCACAGCACAGAATTTCGGTTCTTTTGGCTTTGGTTTCCAAGACAGACAGACAGACAGACATGAGCAGCAGCAGCAGCCCTACAGCCCTTAATGACATGAGCAGTTTGCAGGCCTCCTACCAATGCTTCATTCCACCCCTATGAACCTGGTGTTCCCTCGGGCCTGCAGTCGTGTGCTTGGGTACAACTATTACCAAGCAACAGAGAGGGGGGGTGCCCGCCGACATCACCTCACTTCGGTCTCCGCCTACAGACAGGTGCTACTTTGATCTTTCAAAACGCAGGCAGGTAGAGCGGACAGGTGGGCGGGAGAACGGGGCCACGCGCGCCTTTCTAGGACACCGCGATCGGTTTTTCTTTTCTCCTTCCGGTTCGAGGACTGGTCGGCTTTCCTTTCCCCTCTTCTTCTTACCCCGATGTCGCACGAGGCTGCCTCTACCGTAAACATGCCTACGTGGAGAGAGAGAGAGAGAGAGGCCGAAGAAGCCATCTGTAATCTCCCATATTGGTCACGTGACGTTATCAGCGACGGCGCATGCGCATTCTCGTGTTAATGGCGACATGTGCTTTCCGCAAACCTAGAAGCGACCGCACCAACCGCCGAGAGGACAGATGAACAGCTGTATTTTTGCTGATCCGTCATTGACCAGCTCCGGGGCGTGTTTGTAAAGGCGAGCAGTCGGTGCGCGGCATCAGGGTAGCGCTTCGGGCCGGGCCGGGCTCGTGTGTCTCGACGTGGAAGCAGGGACTGGCACCATCTGTGTACGGAATCAAAATGGCGACAGAGATTTCTCCGGTCGGCTCCTCACCTCCGGCCGCTCAGGGCGACGTGGCTCTCAAGCAGGCCTGCGCTCAGCCCTCGCACAGAGACCCGGCGGAGGGCGGCCGGGCGGATTACAAATTACCCAGGCCTGGACAGGCGGGCGAGGCGAGTAAGCAGCAGGAGTCTCCGCCGAAGGAGAAAGCCCAGCAGCAGCTCCCTTCGACGACGACGACGACGACACGTGTCGAGGTGAAGAAGTTCGACAACAAAACCTTCGTTGAGGCCCCCCTGCCGAAGACCAACCCCTGGAACAAAGGGAAGGTGAACAGAAAGCAGAGCTACGTCTCCGAACCGGGTTGGTATCTGTTGCTTCTCATTTATAAGAAAACCATATGTTCTGTGTGTGTGTGTGTGAGAGAGAGAGAGAGAGGGAGGGAGCACCGGCAGCAAGCACGTGAGCATCACTCTCCCCGTCGTGGTCGCTCCCTCTTGCTAACAAACCCCCACTCCTGCATCTACTCTACTCTTTATTGCCCCCTCTACATCTCTGCAGAATCCCTTTTTCGCTTATGAAGCCCAATTTACTTTCATTTGCAGTCAGAATTTGTTGGGTCGTTTTCCAGGATCAAGAACAATCACCTGACATCCCCAACAGAAGTTACAGCTTCTCTTTCCTACTTTAACCCTGCCGACACCTAAAGTATCCAGCGCTGTTATACTGAACTTGCTGAACACTGTTGACAGAAGTAAATTAAAATAGAATTAAGGAGATTACCTTCATTTTTGGATAGATTGTGTGTGTGTGTGTGTGTGTTTCTTTACTTCAGTTAATTTTTACTGCTAGCACACAATAGTGCTAGTCATGAAAACTCTGTGCTGCTGGCCCTACCTGTTATCAGCTGATAATCTTTTTACAAGATTTCTTCATGTACACAACTCCTGGTTGGAGGGGGGAGGAGTTAAGCTTTTTCTCTGCAGAATGATTATAGTAGTAGTGTTTGGCCTGTATGAATTAATAAGCATTTCTTTGCTCAGGAAATAAATACACAACAGTTTGGCTGCCCATTAGTGTTTCAGGAAAACGTGAAAATGAACCATACTCATCAAGTAAAATGTATTATCTTGTTGGATGTAAACCCAAGGAGTTCTAAAAAGACGGAGGAAATTATTAATTTTAAAATATAATTTTCCATTTATTTGTTTTTTAATATTGCATTCATCTTGGCAATTGGCAAACAACAATTGTCATTAGATTTTAAAACTGGACACATTAAAAATTATGTTTCTGCTTAAGTTAAGGGTATACCAAGAATAACTACTCCATATAGGGCAGATTGTCGGTATTATTCTTAAGGCTTCCCAAAAGAAAGATAAACAAATCTTCATCTGCTTGACAAAACATTCTAAATATAGGGCATGTAAGAGCACACTCACCTGTGCCGTGTTGCGTCTCAGTGGTTGCCGTTCATAAAGGTTTGTCTGAATGTGTTTCAAAACTAGTAAATTTGATAAAGCAGAGGCTTGCATAGCTGAGGAAGATTGAGCTCAGTAAATTTTCATATTCTGCATTGTGAAATGATAGATTAATGCTGGAAAATTTCCAACTAGAAATTAAACACAAAATAAGCTGAGTTGTGCTCTTCTCTTTCATCACTGGCAGTAAGTAGTATCAGCATATATTAGACAAACTAAGTTTATTTTCATTTTAGTACTATCCTAATGGCTGTGATGAAGTAATTTGTAGTTAATATTTCCTTGAGGTATTTATCTGAATGAAGCTGTCTATTCTTAATTAGCGCATAGCTTGTATCTTAAGCTTTTAGAATCATTTTAAAATATTTACTCCACAATTTTTTTGCAGTGCTTGGACAAATTTGTATATTTGGATTGTTTAGTTACTTGACACTGTTTATATTAGAATGCATTACTGATTGTCTAATTCATTTGTGCCTAGTTTGATGAATCATTCCATGAGTGTATAACACTGGGTGAGCAAGCAACAGGTTATAGTACAGGTTTTTCTGTTTTCTGCTGAAGATAGGCTTATTAGCAGTAACCATGGTGCTATCTGTGCCACTTCTGCAAATATGTCTACTGTTGTAGATGTTCACGGAGGATGGAAGTTATTCCAAAAGAGAGAGAATATATCAGCTGTTAATAATCAGGATTTAAAGATTGAAGATTGGTATGCTCTCCTGGCTGCTTCTAAAGAGCAAAGTTTAGTGCTTCTGAGGCTAAACAATATTTTCAGCTTGGAATGAAATCCTTATAATCTGATATAAACTACATGCAATTTAATTTTTTCTTTGTCAGTCCAATAGTTAGCACAAAATGAATAGAGCAAGCATCCAGACATTTGCTTTGCATGATGTGTGTCATTAATCCACTTCCTACAGTAAAGGTGAGCTCTGGGAGGATGGACTGGTTAATATACCATAAACACTGATAGTGAAATGTTTTAAATAAATGTTAATTTAGGTAGATGTATCCCTAAGATGAATCTCTCCTCATTCTTCCTCCTTTTCTTTCTACTTAAGTTATTTTAGGGAAAGGGGTCATATTAGAATCTTTTTTGAGAGAGAGTGAGTGAGTACAAACTTTGGAAAAAGATGTGGCCTCTCAGCGCAGTTAAATCAAAGGATTATTTATGAGAGCTTATTAAGAGCTGGTTGGTTTTAGTGACTAAATTGGTAACACATTCCTTTTTTCTTTTCTTTTTTTTTTTTTTTTAACAGTCATTCCAAACAAAGAAAATGTATATAATGCAATACAAATGGTCTGTGGTAAAATTCAAGGTATCTTTACAAATGTCCTTTAGGTAGACTGCCTCTTTCTGAAAGGCCTAATTGTAGTATGCTTTAACTGAGTGGCCTCCCTTTATTCAGTAAGATGATTTTTACTTTGCAGTGTCAAGTGACTTTACATTGAGTAAACTAACAGATTGCAGAAATATATATATATTCACTATTTAGTGTAAGATAGCTGATTTTTAAGAGTTTGTAGAAACTTTTTCCAAAAGAGATTGAAGGTCATATGCAAGGATTTGGCTATTTCTCGAGTAAATAGTACTGTTGTGGATTGGGTATCTGGCATTTCTGTGTAGAAGTTCTTACCTGTAAGATTAACTTTCATCACCTGGCTTGTTTTATCTTATAGACAAATGATGGTGAACTGTGTGATATAGTTCACATGGTCTCATTGGGTTTATCTTTGAAATGAGATATCAATATGTATGCGTATGTTTTCCAAAGATTAGTTTTGCTTCTGATAAGTAAATAGAAGGAAATTAATCTCTGTATGCAACTCGCGTAATCATGGATTCTCCGTTTCGAATTTATGAATACAATGTCTATTGCTTAGCAATATGGGCGTTGCTTTGCTATGGGTGCCAAAGTAACTTTTTTACATTTGAAAGAAGAAATATTCTGAAAAATAATTTATCTTTCTCTTGTCAGATTTTGTGATGCGATGTAAGGGCTGTAACTCGACAACTTTTTTGTTCTGTGTGGGGTAATGCTAGTTTTTATAATCCGAAAGCTAAAGATGAAGTATCCAGATTTAATATATTTTTTAAAAAAAAATAAAAACAAACCTTTAAACTTGCGTGCAGGTTTCTCCATAATTCTTACTTGCTTGTTATTTCACCTTATACAACTCTGATCAACAAGTTGCATAGCAGATGAATAGCGAGCAAAAGCGGTGAGACTGATTTTAACTTTTCACAGCTGCAGATTTTTCATGTGAGTTGACTTATTTCTTCTTGCAGAATGTTTGAGGATGACTGTATGAAAGCATTGTACCTTTTAAATTATTCAGTTCATTTCATTTAAAATACCTTTTATTAAAATTGTTTGTCATGTTTATTATGATATATAGATATCTTTTTAAATTGTAGTGTTGGTACTTGCAACATCTCCGCGCAAACAAACAGCGGATGTAGATTCTGTCAGCGTGTAATATTGCTGCTTGCTGTAGCTTCAAATGCAATGTTCAGCAGGTATTGTATTTGTGAGTTTGCAGTTCTATTTTCCAGTCACAAACAGCTGCAGAGGAGTCGGTGAGATCTCATGAAGAGGTGAGAGGAAAGTCAGCCCTTTGTACAAAATTGCCAATTTTAAATTAAAAGTAATCTTATTGAAAGCAAAATCTGGATCAGTGGATGGTGTCAAAGATATATGACCATATGTGGAAAATGAAGAAATTACAGCTCATCAATGCAGGATTTTAAATAAAATTGTTTTGCCGAAAGTTCAGTTTTTTTAAAAATTGATGTCTGTAAATACATTATTTTAGTTTTGTGATAAATCATAACAGTAGGGGGTAATTTTGAGCAATTTTGTTCTGAAAAGCTAAACCTCTGTTTTTTTATTTTTAAAAAAAATTAAATTATATTAATTAATAATGAATTGACCATAATTCTTTTGAGATTTAATTTTCCATGATTCTCTCTATTTGAAAAAAAAAAATCTATATACTAGGGTGGGGTTTTACCCAGGTCTTTTCCAGGACCAGTAATAATGCAGTCCAAACAAAATAGAACATAACATACCTTGTATTAGCGCATCAGTAATAGGCATCCACACATCTGTAATTCAGTAATGTTGGTATTGCCCATCAATGTATTTGTACTAATGCATGATTACATGCAGTGGGAGGCTGGGAATTTACTTTTTCTAATGTCTGCTCGTATGCATTTGAAAAATAGATTCAGATGGTTGTATTGTTGGGAGAAAATTCTGGAGCATGATACAAAGGGATCCAAATCAGTTGCTGCTCTCTTGTGTATGTCTGAGTCTTGTTGATCAGTGAGCGGTTGAACGTTGTCAGGGTAGAAACAGTCATGCACCCCGGCTGAAGGGGGTGTTTCTCTGGAAAATACTGTTAATATTTAACAAAGGTAAGAATGCTAACGGTGTAAAGGATGACTGGGTCATTTGGAAGATGTGGAGAAGATGCGATGTTACAAAAATTTGATGGGAGTTTAAAATCCTAGGTGAAAGAAAGGTTTGACCAGGCAATTGTGAGGTCTGGCTGGAGGTTTTAAAATTGGGGGCTTAACTGAAACACAAGTGTTTTCAATTGCATTTATTTTAGTATCTTCAATGAACTGTGTGACTGGATGAACCTTTAGTTGTGTGCTTTGCTCAAACAGCTCTCGTACTTTCTAACTCTAAGTCACAAATTTTCACGTAAAGTAGTAACTATATTTTGGTGGGTATTGAAGTAAAACATTTTATGTTGTGATGTCCTCTTGTAGACATGGACTATAGCTGAAAAGGTAATTGCTTGTGTTAATACAGTGGTACAAGTTTTAAAAGTAACATGCCGCATTTTGGATCAGAAAAGGGGTAAGGCATTTAGTTGCATTTGGCAAGAGGGATATGATCTACTTTTAGGTGTAAATGCACGGTCCATATTTGATAAACTTAGAACAAGCTAAAAGTAACAAGCTACTCTATTATTTAATATATTCTTCTCAAGTAACTTGCAGTGTAGTACAGTGCCTGTATTATGAAATAATCCAGTTTCAAGTGTAGACAATGAACAGTGGTATAATAAGGAAACAATTTTCCAATAATTTTGAAAGAGCAAAATTGTTGCAGCATTAAGAATAAAAACAATTAAGTGGAAATAAGTTATGGTGAACGTTGCCTAGATGATACCACCTTTCCTTTGCGTTGTTTGAGCTTTAGAACAGAGTTTCTGCTGGCGTTAGGCTTGCCCGAATTTTGTCACTTTGTAATGCATGTGATGACTCAGGCTAGTTCGTCCTTGTCTTTGTCGGGGCAGTTTTCTTTGACAATCTGCTGGTCACTGAACGGTTAACTGGTGTGTAAATCATCATCAACTGGCAGGGATTCTTCACAGTTGTCCAGTATGAAATTCAGCACTGATTGTCTAATTTCTGTACAATGTCATTGGACTGGGTCGCAAAATTATCTTATTCCTCGTGGTTCTCTGACACTACACACACAAACGTTACATCCACAGTGCGTAAAATGAGCAATAATTGTCTCGGTTTGCTAAATGTTAAGGCATCATCAGGTATGTTCATTTTTATCTCTCCCCTTTTGTCTGCAAACCCATTTCATTGAAGAGGAGCAGTTTTTGATAGATTAAAAATTTTTAATGACATTCTGTTCCATGGATTACAAGATACTGGTTATTTGGATAGGGTTGGACAATTCTAATGTTAGATGACCTTGACAGTTGTCTAGAATTAAGATTTTGTGCTGTTTACGTGACACTTTTTGACCCATTCTTTGAATAAGTTCAAAGCCATCCACATCTTGCTAGCTTTACCCTCTCGTGGGAGAATTTTTAGGCTTTTTTTAAACAAGGCTGTTTCATCTTTCCTGTGACGAGGAATGGTAGCTTTTCACTTGTCTTGCTAGTAAAATGCTTTGTTTTTTTGCTACCGGAACACAGTTTTTTAAAAATGAAGTTCGGGCTGGTAAGGGTTTTTAAGATGCTGCTTCGTCAGCATGGTAGATATCACTTGGTTGATGTGAAATAAGCAGGTTCTTAAAAGCTTTGACTGACTACTAATTACACATTTCATTGTTCACTGATCTTTCTCCCTTTTAGTTATTCTCCGTGATTGACTTTCAAATGGTCAATAAATCCTAGTTAACGAAGTTGCCTTTTCCTTCATAGGAGAGCCACTGACTAGTTAATATACTAGCATCTTGATTATTCTAAATCAGCTTAATGCCTTGCACTCTGTGTTCTCTGATGTTCTTATGCTTTTTCTATTCAGCAGCAAAGGTACTGGAGTTGTTGGTACCTTGAATCCAATGGAAATTTTCATAAATCTGACTGTTTCTGCCTCTGGAATTTTGCTGATAATACAGGCTTATCTTCAGAAAGATCGATGGATAGGTTTTCTTATCACTAGCCATCAAGGCAGAACAGGTGCCCAGAGCAGATCTAAATCACGGGCTAATTTGACAATGATTGACAAAGAACATGCTTACTATCAGACGATCTTTACTCTTAGACATAGGGAACAACAGCAGAAATGAACTCTAGACTTTTCTCATGGATCTTCTGACTTTGTATATGCAAACATATCGCACTCCTTTTCTCAGTGTGGCCTTTTCTCGTATCCTGTGGGTCAATTGATTAAGCTGTGTTTTGTTTCATATTTTTGTTGTAGTTTTTCGTCAGCTATGGCTTGGAGCATTGGTGGGATAACCATTGCCACAACTGATCACTACATGCACCATTAAGGGCACAAGTTAAGTCATAGTAAATGTTTTAGTAAAACAGTTGAGGGGTGACTGCTGTGCCTCGGCTACTTAATCCCCTTAATGTTTGGCTTGCAGTTGCAAACAGAATCAGAACTAACTAGTTTTAAGCTTTCAGTGCTCATCATTTATGCTTCTGAAAGAATAACAGTTATGGAAATGTTCTTGGTGAAAGAGTGGTTGGAATGCATAATATCTATGGAGAATGAGTATGTCGTTTGGCTCTTGGTTCCATTTGGTATATTATATACTTGGTATAATTTATATCTGATGCATTATAGGTTAGTTCCACTATATGTACTTGAGTTGGAAAAAGCTTAATTTTGATTCAGTAGTTGTCTTAAAAGGTAAGATTTCCTCTTCCCCTGCCTGGTGAAAGAAGGGGGGCATTGTAGCAGTTTGGTGACGTCTTTTACCAAATCTGATGCTTTAAAAACCACCTGCAATTTAATGTATTTTCTCTTTAAATTGTACAGACAAGTATATTAAGGCCGTACAAGTGAAAAAATGCATTCAACTGTATCTATTAATCTATATAAACGATCATATCATATATGATTATGCATGAATTAAAGCTTTTTTTCCTTGTATCTTTTTAATATTTAGCTTAAAGTTGCATGACCATTTTATTTAGCTGGCTAAATCTCAAGGTTGTGTGCAGTTTTGAAGTAAGAATTTTGGGGCTAAATATAGGCGAAGAAGAAAACATTTTTGAAAACATTCTTTACAGAAAATAAAAACATGAACACACAATGTTGACAGTCTGTTGTGCTTGCTTGCTTCTCGGTACCATTTTGCTTCTGAAAGATAGTCCTGCCCTGAGGAAATAACAATAGCTTTCTGGTTTGTATGTGACTAATGTCTTTTTAATATTGCTTTTTCAATGATAATGAAGACTTTGACTGGTGACCATGTGTGAAGAATACACCTCTACCTTGTTTCGCACTGATTTATTATAGCGCTAGTGGTAAGTAAATAAATAAATTTCAAAATGGGCTTTAAAATTTTTTTAAAATGAGAAAGAATTCATGGTTGAAGTCAGGTTATGCATCTGAACATTTACAAATCTTGCAGTGGCAACCATTATTGTTTATACCTCGTCAGCTAATGAGAATACTATCCTGTCTCTCATCCAGTCAAAACTCTTGCATCTCATTGAGTCATATTCTTCGCAGTAAACATTCTTTCCAATCTTGCTTATTTTCAGTGTATTTTCATTACACCTCATGTGATTATTGCCTATGTGTGGTAAAAGATCTGCTTTTGATGGTGGTGGGTGGAAATGAGGTGAAATTTTCGTGTAAGAGTATCACTTTAGAGGTGAAAATGAAAGTGCTGAGACGATTAGAAGCAGGTGAGTGTCAAGTGGATGTTGACAAATCCTTAAACTAACCATCAATTGTTTAAAGAGTTTTAAAAAATGCTGATCATCCATATTTCTAAGTTGTTACACATGCCCAAATATATCTGTTGGAGAGAATAGAAAATAGGTTAAGAATTTGGATAAAGACCAAACACAGCAACAAACTCAAGCCAGATATTGGTCGTGGAAAGGGCTAAGAACATTTTTACTTAAAAGAAACAGCAGGGGACTGGGAATCAAAGACTGAAACATTTGAGGCTAGCCATGAATGGTTCAAAACATAGTAACTCGTATAATGTATGTATCAACTGAAGCATCCCGTGAATTTCCATACAACCCTAAATTATCAAACACGGCAATTATCCTTCGTAGCTTGTTTTTAGCATCAACCTAGCATGAGATGAAAAGCATGCATCTGGATTCTGGGCTGCCAGAGATAGGCTAACTCTCCTACTGTTGGGTAATGGTTTGGGAGATTTTAGGCTTAAACCTGTGTTCTCTACCATTCTGAAACAACATGAGCCATGAAAGGTTTTTCTAAAGAACATTTGTCATGGAAATCAAATAAGAGGGCTTAGTTTAATTGATATTCTCCAGCGTTTGTTTGTTTGTTTGTGCCTAGAGCAATTCTGGTGCTTGGTAACACCTCAGGCCATCCCCAAAAACCTTGACAGCCTCATCCTCATTGAAGTGGTATACCTTCCGCCAAATACAACATCAATACTACAACCCATGGATCAGGGTGCCATCTAATTTCATGGTTTATTACCTTCACTGTACCTTCAAACAACCGGTTGATGGAACAGACGGCAATGCTAATAAAGGGGTGGTGGAAATCATACAAGATTATGAAAGCTATTGATAATGAGTGTGTCATGGACTGAAGTTACTAACATTTGCATGTACAATGCTTGGCAGAAGTTAAGGCCTGGAGTATGTAACGAATTTCTGGGATTTGAGAAAAAGGGGCATGCAGTCAACAACACTGACATCCAGCTAGCAACTAAAGCAGGTATGGATGAAGTTGATGCTGTCAATGTGACAAAGTTACATGGAGAAAGCTTGTTCAGTGGGGTGCCAAGGAAATTGAAAATGGGGAGACTGCAACTGATAGAAAGTTGAGCTCATCAACCTTATCAAAAGCCATTACTAAAAGAGTCGTTAAAGCTCTTCTGGAATGGAAGAGGAGGACAAAACAGTTAACAAGCTGCCATTATAAACCTGCTTCTCTTTTGTTCAATACCTAACCCAGGTACCATGTACAGTATAAGAAAGTACAATCTCAACAATTCTATGTGTAATGTCCCATGGCCTCTGTCTGTCTTTTCTGTAGCTAGAGTTGATAGCTATAGCTGGCCTTTGTTAGTGACGCTACAATACTGAATGAATCATGGACGTCAGATGCTTAATAGCTGGCAACACTGTCCATAGGCTGTCTTCAAAAATCACTGCATAGAATTATTTTTTGATTTGGAAAGATTCCATCAAAGCTAAAGGCAAGCTGTGATCAAAAGTTCTTTTGAGGTAGAAAAACTGCAAAGATATTTACAACCATCAAGATGATAAGATTATTTAAAAATGAAACATCATCTGCAGTAGTAAACAAATGGCTGTAGATGAATCCCTTGATAGGTGTGGGACGGACACCAGAGTCACAGCTGGACACCAAGAAATGGGAGAAATGATTGCTGCTAACTTACAACTGTAACCAGTTGAAGCAGACATTGAATTTAGAGAGCTACTCAATCGCATGCCTTCTAATTATAAAGTACACCGTAACTTTTTTGGTCAAACAATGACTGATTTTTTAAAAAATTTCCAAAGATGCTAAACAGAAAATGACAGGTATAACATCAACAACAGGCAGACATTTGGATGGAGTCACTGCTAGAACTCCATTTTTCGTATAATCAGTCATTGGCTAACCTAATTTTGAAAGGTGCAGAGCCGTCTTAATTAAATGTGGTTCCAGTTTCCAGACTTATGTACAGATGACTACATAAGTGAGCAAATTTTGGATTGTCGTGAATGGATTACCATCACCATCTTGTTTTATCCACGCGCTCTCTGCAAATATGCATTAATGCGTATATGGCATATTTAGCCAAAAAAGCTAAGTTGCCCAGGATGTATCCAACTATTGAAATAATTCATATGACATCTAGAAAGTAGTAACTAATCAAGATGCCAAATTGCAGCAGTTGTAGTAAACTATAATATTCCAAATCTTACTTTGTATCAATGGAGCCTAGCTGAAACAGTTTTTCTTTTAAAGCCCTTTGAAGAGATCACAAAATGGCTAGTAAGAAAAATGCAACAACTTTCATTATAATTCTGTCAATTTTAGCTATATAACTCTTCCAAGAAGCTACCACTAATACTACTGATTGGATTGGCTAAAAGCATCTGTAAGGTATTTACATAGCCCTGTATTTCCAGATGCTTGGACCTTTGATCAAGCTGCACTTCCAAAGTAGAGACATAAATATGGATAGAATAGGGCATGTTGATAGATGAAATTTATGACTGAGGAAAACATTAAGCAGAGAGACCATGAAGAAATGTAATCTCAGACCCAGTTTTGATGATCCCACATTTCCAGCCGCTGAACCAGTATTGACAGTTATTGGACTTGGGGACTGCTATGGAAAAATAGCAACAATAAAAACAACAAACACCGCTGTTATAGAGAAAGAGACAGATTAAGGAATATCTTTATGCCCCTACTACCCAGGCATGAAGATTCTTTGTCATGGCAGAAAAGAAATACTCTCCACTTAAAAAGGTTGAAGCTCATACGGATGCATTTACATGTGCTCCCATCTTCCATGGATAGTGAATGGCTTTTTAGTGCTTGCGGAGACATTTGTGAGGCAACAAGAAAGTGGTGAAAAGTTGATGTTTTTGCATTATGATTCAAGAGTTTTTTACTCTTAAATACTAAGTTATGCATTTAACAGACTTGTAATCTTTTTTACTCAAATTTTGAAAATGTGTCTATAGACCAGTATTAATCTGGATTTGGAAATGGCTGTCTAGTTCAACATACAAATCTTTAACTGTTAGACATTTCATAAATTTAAATTGTGATTTTAAACCAGTTTTACCATCTTCACTTTCATTTTCTGGCTAGATTTATGGCCCTGGTTATGTGTTGATCTGATTAAATAGATTTGTTTATAAGTTCTTTTTATAAATATTTTTTTCTTTGTATTTACTATTAAGAAGCCTAATAATCAGCCGTTGGCACATTGGCCAATTATCTGCAAATGGATCAGTACATCCTTAGTCAAGGGGGACAACTCTGGTTTGCATCAGTGAGACGTGTTATTTTTTTCAAGTGCTCTGGGAATGTCAAGTGCCTCTTAACTAGAACTTTGGTTGTGCACTTCCTGGTTGTGAGTTCCATAAATGGCTTGTTTGCAAAAATGTTGAATGTTACACATTGTGCCAATTTAATTTTTAAATTGAAATAAGTTGAGTGTCTAGGAATTAGTAGAAAAGTTTGTATTAACCTAAAATCAGCATGCTTATTAAAATTCTATAACACATTCATAGGCGGATGATTGTCAGGGGATTCATACTTTGCTTCTGTGTGGTTGAAGGAACTTGAAATATTGAAAGTCCATAGTGGGGTCGGAGTTGTGCTTTCGCCTTTGACTTTCAATATATACAGAACAGTTTTCTGTATTATTTTATGGATTCCCTTAATGTAGTTTTTTTTTTTTTTTTTAAAGACAGTAATTAGAATTATCCTTGAGTGAAATCCCTGGATCAATGGAATGCAGTGTGCCTACACTTAGCAATCCTTGACATTCTTCATGAAAATAAGAGATTAACTTAATTTGAGGTATTGGCCAGTTTAGGTTTGCAACTTGGTTGTTTCACGGTTTATTAAAGCACTAGTGTGTGCAGGCTGAGTTTCAAGTTCTTTAATTCTTCTAGTGGCAGTGTCATGATTACCAACCTTTAATAAGAACAGTAGTAAACGAGAGACTATACTAACTAGAAAAAGAAACTAATAAGTGAAACTTAGCTGGCTGGATAACATTATGGTGATGACATTTTTGAGATGCATTGGTTTGATTACTTATCCATGGGTGTGGCATTCCAAAGCATGTTTGGGGTAGGACTTTTCTTTGCTTCTCCATTTTATGTTGATCCCGTAAGTGCTCTCTAGGGCTCAGACTAGGGACTAGGGGGAAGTTCTTTGATTTTTCAATGTGCCTGCTGCTGTTTACACCATTTAGAATTATTCTTTAACTAATTCTGTTGAGAACCAAAGCCATCGTTAATAAATTCATTATTTTTACCATGGCATTGAAATACTGAGTAGTACTTATAGACTATTTGTGTTTACCATACTTTAAGAGTTTAAAGCAATTTTACATTAGTCTTTCAACAACCCTTTGCTGCATGAATTGTTCTCTGTGGGTACCAAACATTCCTGATGCATCCATGAATAACATTCTTCCCAATCTTTTCTGGTGTAATTTGAGTATTTGCAGGCCTGTGCCGGCCATTTAGCCTTTTTCTTGAAGAAATTGCTGCAGATACTTTTTAAAAAGTAGAAGCAGGACGTCTCTTTTCTGTGGATTTGATTGGAAACAGTTTTTAATGTTACATAGGGAGATAAGATGGTCAGATGTTTTCTTCCTAATATTGATTTTTTAGGTACTTCCCCACTCTCCCCAAGTGCTCTGGTCTGTACCAATAGAAATTTTAAATTGCGATACTGCAGATTGTTCATTATGTCTGTCTATTATCAAAGCCACGATCTGAACACACATCCCTCAACTTAGTTTATTGCTATTATTACAATATGATGCTTACATCACATATACCTTTATCTGAAAGAAAACGGTTTTTAATTAAAATTTTGAACCTGAGAACATTGATTGGGCTAAAGATGTGAACACTATTGGCATTAATTATACTTAGCTTTGCCTATTGCTCTAATTTCTGTACTGATTTTGATGTCATGTAACTGAATTCCTACCTTAATTATTAGTTGGAAGAATGTAGGTAGGCACACTACTGTATATACAGAGGATGCATTTTGCAGATTTAATCTGTATGTCTTCATTGATCAAAGTTATTCATTTCTGATGCTCTCTGACAAACAAACAATTACGGAATTTTTCATTCTTGTTTGGAGCTGCTATTTCAATGTGTCCAACCTTTCTTCTCAAACAGCCGGTCATTATGACAGATTATTGAAAGTAAGGTCACTAATATTGGCAGGGGTAAGAAAAGCAAGTGTGCACATATTACCTTGTGAAATCTTTGTCAATATGAGAAGAAAATGCTTGAGCCTGCTTCCTTCAGTTTCAAGAGAGATTGGGTTGATTTAGTGTGAGTTCATATTTTTGTGGATTCTGGTTTGCTTTTTATTTGGTGTGTGTGTGTGTGTGTGTGTGTGTACCTTTTGCAACTTCCGGCTGTCGTTTTCTCTCCTTGGTTTTGTACAAGACATTGTGAATGGATGTCTTGATTGAACTTTATTTTTTAAAAAAATACTGTTTCTGGAAACTCTCTTAAGTTGTAAGTTTTTAATATCTTGTACAAAACATGAGTGACAAAAGTTGCTGTTTTATATAGCTTACTTCCCGCAAATAAATAAATAAAATAAATATTAGAATGCATTCTTATGTATAGTTTGTGTCAGTTTGTTAGAACCAGAACGTGAACTGCTCAACTGTACTTAGTTGCTTTACAAAATAGTCTTTTGCTATTGAGTACATTAAAGGGGAGAGAGAAAAAGGGGGTTTTGTAAGCTTTCAAATACTTGGCCAGGTCATCGTCAAGCATTTACCTGGCTGGTTGTGGAGAATTTTTTTTTTAATCTGGACTGTTCTATTAGCTTTTCTTACCACTGCTAATTGGAAAGGGTTCTAGTAGATTCTGAGTTTAGTGAGTGTTCTGGCTATTGCCATCATTTCATTATAGCTACTAAATAGTGGATTCTATACAAGTTTTAAAACTTCTTACCCTGAATACTTCTGACGTCATAACTGTAATTGTGCAACAAATAGATGTTATGTTGCATGGTTGAGAAATGGTACAGGGAAGATAGTTCACTTTAAAAACATTAATAGAAATATCCACTTATCAGAAATATGTGGGGGTGACAGATCTTTTTTTTTTTGTAAATTTTAATCTCTCAATATCATCAAAGAGTAGCAAGTGAAGATCGTCCTGGTTTTGCTCTAAGGTGAAGTTGTGGCACATTTCTCACTCAACAGGTAC
Source organism: Nautilus pompilius (assembly GCA_018389105.1). NCBI lineage: Eukaryota > Metazoa > Mollusca > Cephalopoda > Nautilida > Nautilidae > Nautilus > Nautilus pompilius. The sequence continues at coordinate 47,201 of JACATO010000684.1, forward strand.
GTTTGTGTCTATGGTTGTTTTCCATCCCCTTGCTGTGTTTGTGGTCTGTTTTCTTGCCCTTTGCCATGCTGACATCTGCAAAGAACATTTCTTGACTTTTCAGGTTTACTCTGAACAAAATTATGAAGAACAAGGATGGTATTCAGTGTTCGTTTGAAGATGGTAAATCAGCTGCCTGCCGAACATGACCAGAAAGCCATGGGGTAGAAGAGAGAGACTTCCTGTGGTTTCAACAGAAGCTGGCTCAGGGAGTGCAAGTATCCAGACCCCATGTTCATTTTAAAAAAAGGCCAGACCCTGTTGCGGCTACCATTGGGAAGGATAATGGCACATCATCCGACAGCTGGCTGGCTTTGCTTCAGCAATGGCATGACAACATTCTGGAAGGAACACAGTGAAAAGCAGGCCATAGTTCATCAGGCTACCAAAACTTGAACAATTGAGACTTTCCTTCATTATGACACATTCCTCACCAAAAGACATTTACAATGTTGGTTGGATGGACCTGTTCTTTCAAGAAGCTTCTGACAGGGGATATGCTTATCCTAAAGACCAACTGTCTGGAGGAAAAGCCCCAAACAAATAACTGACTTCTTTATCCTAACATGGACAGCAGAGACAAGTGCGCTGCGGCGGCTGATTGGAAAATCAAAATGGCCAATGCTTGGATGACTGGCTGCATCAGTGGGGCCAACAGGTCCATGGTCTTGATATCTGCTTGCTTGTCGACTCTTAGTTCACTCATCTGATGTTGAATTGACCAACAACATTTGTGTGTTCTTGTTCTTTAGCACTATCTTCGTGCAGCCAGTGGATCAGGGTGTGGCAAAACAACTTTAGATGAGCGTTGCTGATCTCAAGTGAGTTCTTGCAAGGCAGCATGTCCTGACACAGCTAACACCAAGTGCTCTCATTTGTCCTGTTCAGACAGTACAATGATGATGAAGACCAGTAGCCTTCTTGAACATCTGCCAAGTTACTGCAAACATTACAAATTATTTGCACTTTTGCACACAAAAAAAAGCAGGCTCTTGGTGAGTGTCTGTGATTGCCTAGGACTGTTAAAGACCATCTGTAAAGCGAGATTATTGATTATAAGAAAGCAACTGGCTTAATTGTTCTGATGGAACTTGCATGTGTTGCATTTTTACAAAGTTTTAAATGATGCTTTAAATGTGCCCTGCCTACATGCTTCTCGTGACGTGTTGTCGCTCATCGTTTTAGTGTACAGTGACCAGTTGACATTGACCTGTTGAGTTTGTTTAGTTTTCATTATCATTCATTAACATGCAGCCAGCTGTTCACTGCATGCACTCTGCCTAGAAGTGGTGGCAGGACTTCCACCTCTTAACACAACCGATTATATCACCATTCACTTACCTTTAACCAGGATAGTAATTTTAAACAGCTTTGACTGTAATAATAGATGATTATTATTATTATGCTAATTTGGCACTCTTGTTTTTGAATAGTGTTCAAATGGCTTTTCCGCCTCTTTTTTACTTTCCAAAAGATACATTAAAAGAGTGGGCTTTGATAAGGATGGTCTATATAGAATTAACTTTTTTATTGCTAACACAATATATATTAATAGGAATTTGCCAAAGATTGTTTTAATAGCCAAAAGAACTTTCTCGTCCCAACAGCATTTCAATAGCTTTTGCATTTTCAAACCTTAGTTTTGGATTTTTTTTTTCCTAGCTTAACCTCCTCTTGCGACATAATTCTTCTTACCTGTTGTTTTTGTTTTTCTTTCTAAATTTATGCCACACTTGTTACCTGATTGCATTTTGAATTACCTAGGCGCGTACACACACAAGTTGTTCATATTCTCGTCAGAGCACCTGTCACTTCATTTTTGATCATCCTGTGGCCCAGTGACGACATGACATTCTGTATAATCACCTGTCAGCTCGCGTGAGCTTAACTCATGGTATGGAGTTATTGGAAGCCAAATATCGTGGAGGTATTTTTTTAATATATTATTTAGTTATTTGTACATGACTATTCTAGTTTGTTTTTAACTATAGGAAAAGAATGTGTACAATTGTTGGAAAATAACAGGCTGGTTAAGTTAGATTAGCCCTGTCCATATGTTACTTTAGCCGTGAGTAAGTTGTGTTTTAACATTTTTGTTCCGGTGATCTGACTGCGGCAGTGTAGGCGATACCAATCTGTCTGTTTACTTTGTGGATTGTTTGTTTCTTCTCCCTCATCTATTTGTATGCATAAAACATTAGTTTCAATTTTTACTGTGTCAAGCACCCACGCTCCTCTGTTGTTGTTTTTTACATTTAAAGAGAAGGTAGTTGTAGTTTTTTTGTTTTCCAGAATTTCAATTTTTTTGGAATCAGCTCGTGGGCTTGCAGGTCGTCTTTCATCGGAATCTAGATTATTATGACATCTCAGGTATTTCGGGGAAACTAGTGGTTTGAGTGCATTTGTGAGTTGTTTCATTCTAGGCTCTCTCTCTCTCATTCAGTATTCTTAGCCTCTTATTGTCCCTCAAGACGGTCTTTCCTCTGGATCACAGTCATTTAACCCTTCTCCACCCCTAACTTTCTGTATTTTTTCCATATTTCTGTTTATCTGAAGTACCGACCACCTTTTTTTATTCTGTTAACAGGAACCGGCCACTGTAGTGTTTGTTTGTTGTTTAATTTTGTTTTATATTTTAATTTGTACGCGCTTGGTTGTTTCAGCTAAATGTGTGTTATGTATTTGGTACTCTTGCCAGAGAGAGAGAGATGGGCCTGGTGGACTGTCTTGGAATTAACATACAGGTTATTTTAACGAAATTAGTAAAGTGCAGCTTTGTAGAATTTTCCTGTCACTGTCTCGGTGAACTTGCGCACTTTGGTCCTCGAGACGTTATCGGTCTTGTTGGTGGGGGGGGCAATGATTTCCGTTAAGGTACATGTGCAGCATTGAAAAACATTTAGGTACCTTTAGTTTTTAAAGGGAACCGTGTATTAGCATAACAGGCTAGAGGACTTCTTTGTTGTTAAGAAGTCTTGTAGATTGTTTTTGCGCAGTTGGCAAGGATGAGAGCAGTTCAGAAGCATCTCAGTTTTTAAATAATTGTTTAATTCAGAATGAAAATTTTACAGACAGGTCTCATTTACTTCACTGGAACAGGCATGGCTGGTCATTCTACCGTTTAAAAGTTTTGTATTAATTGAGAACGGCAAAACACTTGCTCCATTTTTACATTTCCTTGTCGCTCTGAAATTCCAATGTTGAACTGCTTTGGGGCGGAAAGAAAGGGGCTGAAGCTGGCTTGCCTCTAACACCAATGCCATCGTCAGGTGTGTAGACTGGTTTATGTTTCTGTTTTTAAACTAAGACCCTTTTTTGCTAGTATTTGAGAAGAGAGGACGGGTAATTGTTGCTATTGCCTACTTAATTGCTATCATTGAGATATATAATCTGTCAAATTTCTTTAAACTCTACTATCAGTAATTTTTCCCAGTCTTAAAAACCAATATCCCTCAAGTCATATAGAAAGAGCTAGATGTTTCAGTATAAATCTTAGTAGGTGGATGGTTTGTTGTTGTTTAGTTAAATCTTAGAAATTAGTTGCTTTAAATTTTTTTCTCAAAGTGAAGTCACCATTGAAGGAGTTCGTATATCCCTATACTCATCAGCTTTGATGATTCTTCTATTTCTCTTTTGTCTCTTGGAACTATTTTGCTAGTTTGGCTAATATAGTGGCAAACCATTGAGTAAACGGCCTCTTAAGATTTGAACAGTGAATAATCACCATGAAGGGATTGGTGCATGGGTCATCTTCCAGTTCTCCATGAGATGCTTTGTTTCGTTTATTCTCTCCAGGAATAACCCGTATAACTTTAGGATATAGGTTCGATGATCAATTCTTGTGCTGTTTTGGGGTTTCTTACGGAAATCCGTCGCGGTATGAGAAAACCCTATTGAATGTTTGGTGATGGTAATAGCACCATGTAATTACCATGCCTGAGGTGCTGGAGCTGGTCTGCCAGCTGGCGGGTCCCTTTCCCAAAACAAGCCAGTTCAGGAGCCTTTGTGGTTCGCCTGCCCGTGAACATGTGACCTTTCATTTGAGGATACTGCAGGCCCTTCCTAGTTACCTGGCTGCTGACACAATTTTCTACATCAGTGCCAGATGTGTTGTCTTTGTTTTGTTGTTTTTTTAGTTATATCTGAGTGTTGATATTTTGACATTTATGACTGTCCCCTTGAGTGAGGCTTATGCTCCAGCTGAAATCGATTAGTAGGATCCATCAGGATAGTGTTTATATTGACCAAACATAGAATTTAATGAGCCGGGTGACCTGAGAGGACAAAGTCTCTATATTTGCATTTTCCAAAAAGAAGAAAATTGTGGTTTTGTCTGATTAAAGGGTGATGCATCCTCCAATGTAGCTATTCTGTTAATCATTAACAGTCTCTCTGTTGCCTTTGGGTACATCTGTGATTGGTGGTCTTTGTTGTATACTGTCTGATATAAGGGTGGTTGCAAAAGAAGAAGAAAAAAACCTATGTGGTATCTATGAGAAACAGTTTGCTTGGCCCAGCATTATTAACAAAGTGTTGCCACTTGGGCTCTGATCATCTAAGTCTGTGCAGAGGAGCATGTCTGGTGATGGAGAATGAAAACACATGCGAGAGTAACATATAATTTGAAAATCATGGTGGCTGCCTTTAATGTTTTTCGGAAGATGCTACTCAGCAGGCAGGAACTTTACATTGCCATGGGTATGGATTTGTCCTGAGCTGCTCGTGATTTTAAAGAGTTTAGGCAAGTAGACTTTAGGTTAAAGATAGTTAAATCTTTTTTTTTTACCTTCAAGAAATAATACCTTTCTGATGTTGACGGTTTTCCAATGGCTGTCCCTCCTCCGCACCTTCCAGTTTCAGCGCGTGATTTCTGAATATTGACTGGTTTTATGTTTGTATCTGAGTGAGTCTATTTACAGATCAATTAACGGTGACACTTTAGCATAAAATATCTGAAGTGAATAATGCAATCATACATGCATGAAATTCTGTGTGAGTCTGATATTTTATATACTATGTACCACAAAATCTACAGGGTACATGGCGGATATTTATATATATATATATTCTGTTTCTGCTCACTGATCGTGCAACTCAAACTTGTTTCTCATGGCCGTAATTATGGACTCAATGAAATATCCAATATATATAATTAGTGCACAGAGTTACATATATATATTAGTAGGTGGCTGTTGGGAAATACACATGTCAAAACATGCAGTAAGGATGTATGCGTAGACCACACACTATTTGGTACGATCCTTCGTTGACTAAAGACTATTTTAACCCTAAATGCCATTCGCATGGTGGTCTGAAGATTTTTTTTCTAGTTCTAATAAAAGTGGCTTTTACTCTTGACTATTGACAAATTTCTCAATTTTCTGCATCTGATATTCTTACCTGTTTTGAGTTTGTAAATGTCCACTGATGGATCATTCCTTTAATGACTATATTTGTTGGAGAGAGTATATTTTGGGTATCTGCTACACCTAAGAACAATAACACTATGTTAAGCTCTGAATAAATCTTGATGACTCATTACACGCATAAAATTATCAGTTCAGATGTTTGAGTGATGGAAGAACTGATGTGCCAGTTAGGCTAATCTTTTGGCAACAGTATATGAATGCCAAACAGCTTCATAAGAGTTTAAGTAGTTAGATATTACCTTTGTCTGAGGGGATCATGACAAATGCTAAATGTTATTCGAGTGCATGATATAAATATGAAATCTTTACACGTGTTCCTATTCTTAATATGTTAATTTACATTAATCAGGTTACTGATAATATCCCTCTCCCCGTGACGTCGGTCAGTAACCACCATTGGTATCTATTTTGGTGGCTTTTCATGATTGTTTTATTAATGTTTCCAGGTCCTATATAATACCCAACTTTGTTTTCAGAATGTCACAATTATAATGAACAGCTTTGTACTATTTCTAGGAGTGTTGTTTTTTAATCTGATTTGTAGTAGTTTTGTCTACTTCTGCATTAACAGAATATTTATCAAGAGATATATCACTTTGTAATGTTCCAATGTTTGTAGGTACAGGTAAGTGACATGGATTGCATTTGTAAAGTAACTTGTTATTACCATATTTTGGTTGTCATTTACATGCCTGGTTATTTCTGTCTGTGTATTTGCATGTGCAATATCTATCATTAAACTTAGATAGGAACACCTGCCTTGGTTATTTATGATATACCTGCAACATTCCTTAACCTTTACATGTGTATTTGTAGTTTCCCTTTGGGTGTAGTAGACCCCTATTAGATCAGCCTTTTTTTAGTTTTTCTCACCAAGCCTATAGTATTTTGTTAGTGAAAGGTATTGATAACCGGTCTGTAATCAGGTTGTGCCGAAAAGGTCAAAGGTTATGGCGTAACACTTGCATTTATGGTAGATGCATTGGGATATTGGCAGGATTTAAGTAGAAATTGTGCACAGAAAGGGAGATGGAAAATAAGGTATATGTAGATGGTCTTGAGAGAGAGCATGAGTGGAAATTACTGGTGCGTGAGTTTGACAAATGATTTATATAAAGTTGCTGCTGCATGGAAGAAGAAAAAAAAACTGTTGATTGTGAAAACTGCAAAGAAATAATGCTTAATTTATCATGGAGCTGAAATCGCATTTTTAAAAAAATTTTTCATCTTCCTCTCCTGTCAAACGTTTGCATCCTCTAGAATTTTCTGACTTTGCTTTATGGTCAAATTAGACCTGCTTGGTTTGCACAATAATGTTGATGTTGGTGTATTGAAGTGCATACCACATTATAGTTTTCCTTGTACTTAGTTTTCAATTTTGGCAGTTTTTTCAATAAGAATTTGAAATCTAGCATACAAATACGTGATTTCTGAAAAGACCTTACAAATCCTAATGACAGGTGTAAACTATTCAATTAGAAGTGGTGACGCGTCAAGGTAGAAGGGCGAGATTTGACTATGGATTTTTAATTTCTGGGGTGATGCAAAACTTTGGGCCTCGGCTGTGGGTTTTGATGTCAGTGCTAGTTCTCGTTCCAGAAGATTGCGATGTTCGAAGTATTGATAGCAGATTATTTCTTATGCACTTGCTGATTTGTGCTCAGCAATCATGGCGTATTAAACTGTTGTATGAAATTGTCCAGCACTGTCTTTTTAAAAAGAATTAATTGTTGTTATTTATGGGGTTGCAGCTCTTTCCTCCACCCTCTCACGTCTTAGAAGGTCGGTATCAAGCATTGTTTCCTGAATAAGTTAACTGTTAATTTGTCTAACTGCTCTAGTTACAAAGTAGATGCTCAATTAGGCATTTCTTCCATAACTTTATAAGTAGTAGCTGAACTAATTGAACCAACATTTTGGCCCATCATTCTGTTACCGCTACCAGGGTTTCTTTCAGAGGACTTGTTTTGGTGGGCAATATGAGTATGTTGCAGTAGATCATCATATTCCTGAATTACACCAGTGGGATGAATGGCCTTGGTGTCACCAGGACAGCCAACGGGTCACTGGTTCAAGACCTTGTTTGTATATTTCCAGAAAGAGATACCTGCTGCAGAATTAGCATCATTACCGATAACTTTCCAATTTTAACTGTTACATTTTTTTAATAAAAAGGATTTTTTTTATTATTTTTTTTAAATAGCTGAAGCTTCAGAAAAGATGAGGGCAAACACCGACTTAAATAAAACAGCAGCAGCAGCAGCAGAAAAGGTGGGTTCATCTTTGATCATCTCTCCAATTTACTGTATTGCGTGTGTGCATGCCTGCATTAACAGTAAGATTGTGAAACTGGTAATTTCATGAAATTCCTGAAACCACAGATTCCTTAAGTGAAACCAATCACCTGCACTAATAAGTGAACAGTGTTTGGTCTTATGAATAGAATATTGAGATCATGGTGGTTTTATGAACAAGACAATAATATATATATATATTAATTTTGCAATCTTACTGTATTTAAGCATAATTGCTTTAATGGCTTCTGAATTATTTTCCATGGGTGTAAAAGGTGAGGACTATAAAAACCATTGCAGGAGTTTTTCTCTTGTTGGCTTGGTTTTGTGGTTCAGCTTTTAGGCTGTCATGATCTTAATGTTCAGTCTAGTCTCGTTTTATTTTTAGGGGCAATGAAGCAGTGCTGGATATAGATTTGGGGTGGCGGCGAAATGTTTTGATTGTGCCTAGCTTCTTGAATGATTGCTGAGGGTTAGGTTTGTGTAATGGTAGACAGGTGATGGCGGTGGCAATAGCTTGTTTAGTTCTAACGTTTGGAATTGTTGCATTTGCTTTGAATCTTAACTCTGCAGCGAAGGGCGAGATTGTCTGACCCTGTCTGTCATTGTTGGTATGACCTGGTTTTCTGGCAGGAACTGTGTCAGTTAGCAGATGTCTAATGGTGGAGTACATAAATGATGGGCCCAGGACATGCTCTTCACCAAGAACAGTGGTGCGGGGAACAAACAGGTCAACATTTGGGTGTTAAATATTAAACTGGTGTCAGCTAATAATTAAGAGTTGCTCCTTCAGTTATCTAAATATAGAACACTAATTGCCAAAGTTAAATATTTTCTCGAATATCAGACTCTTTCTTCCATCAGCTAGCTTGTTTTGTGATGTGGAAATAAATTGATGGCCTCAAATGTTGTGAATCTGAGAGAGCAATGGTAAAGTTTGTCTAACAGGCCTAAAGCTGCTGCACCTAGATAAATACGTAGGCTACATATCAAGAGAAACCAAATCACCTGGAGATAACAGAACTTTAAGCATATCGTGGATGTTCATTATCGAATTTTCAGGTGGTCAAATAAATAGCCAATTGTGGATTCTAGAGTTTGCTGCAGATTGTTCTCACCTGAATTATTTTCCACATCTGGGCATCACCATGGGTTGTCATCAGCTATTGGTGTAATTAGAGTGGATAAAGAAACTTTCCCTTTCTTGCGCATCTTTTCTCAGTGGAAAAGCAAATACAAGACTGGGTGCACAGTCCATTCTCATAAGGGTTAAGGCTGCAATGTTGTTAATAATTTTAAAAATACTCAGACTTGAGGTGTTGATATTTTGTAGTTTTATTTCACTGGCTATATTGGAGCGTTTTCTAAATGAGCACTACTATTATGTAGGCTGCAATTATTATTTTTTCTTACTACTAAATTTTATTTTCTTTTTAAGATGGCTACCATAGCTGAGATCTAACCACTGGTGGAGATTAGCTTTACACCATTAAAAAAGCTCAGTGTTTGGTCAGTTGGTGCTAAACTGAAACGCTACTGACAGTAGCCAAACGTTATGCCGATAAACAGATAAAATGTACAGAACCCATTTTACTTTTATTCAGACAACAAAGACTAAATGCATTCTGTCCCTGCTATATGCCGGCTAAAAATAATAACAGCCCATCGCTGAGACAAAAGTGATAGGACAGTGTGTGATAGTAACATTTTCCTGAGCCATTATTGATAGACAGTTTGTCATCTGCCCGGGTCACCTTAACCACTGCTTGCTGGCTTGGATATAAATTCCTCTTCGTCCAGAGTCCACTCACTTTACAAACAGGTTGATGCAACATTACACCGCCAAACGGGTCGGCATGATGACAAAACTATGGAGCTTGAGACCAAAAAAAAAGGTTGCAGGAAGCTTCTCCATGAAGGTTGTGTCCATTATTGACAGAGGAGGACAGGCAAACTTATTGGAGATGTGGAAAGGCTACAGCAGGAGGCTAAAAACAGTGATGTCATCCAGGGTACTCCATTGGAACACACACTTCCACCAGATACAGCACACACACACACACACACACACACACACAACACACTACACACACTTCCACCAGATACAGCACACACACACACACACACACTTCCACCAGATACAGCACACACACACACACACACACACTTCCACCAGATACAGCACACACACACACACTTCCACCAGATACAGCACACACTTATGTTCTTAAAATCTGTGCACACGAAATGAAGCAATGAATGAGCTGGGTAGTAGCATCATACAAATTTCCCTCTCAGCACAAATGGCTCATTGCCTAAAAAGGAAACATTGGCATGAATGATTAGATGGAAGATGGCAACTCCTGATAGTGACAATATAAGAGAAGACCTAAATCTCATGACCAGAGGGGAACCATTTTGGTGTTTGAAAATGAGAAAGTGGTCATAGTAACAACTACTAAAAATTTAGACCTTGTCTACTAAGCCACGCTGATTTTGCAATGGCATATTCTATTAGTACAATCCTGTGTAACAAACCATGTACAAAACCTGGAGGTTGAAGCATACACTTGTCTTAGATGTTCAGAGGGGTGGGAAATTTCTAAATTGTTCTAGTGGTGACCAAAATAATTGCGATTTCTGCTTGATATCAGCCCTAACTAATTTTAAACTTGTCTTCTGAATAGAAGAAATTATGTGCAAAAATAATGGCTTGGTTCAAAAGAAAGAAATGATTGGTCACCAAATGCAGACCAAACAAAAGTTCTGGGCTATTATGATGAAACTGGGTACTCTAATTTGCCCACTTCCCAGTTGGATGATCATGTAGTTTTTGCTTGTTTTTAAATTAAATGTTTTTCGTTTCCATATCTTGGCAACATCATGGTTTGTGTGGTTACTGATCATATTAGAATGGATAAAGAAAACTACTCGTCAGTTTTTTGTTTAGCGCATCCATCTGCACTGAGAAGAAGCTTGCATGGGTACAAACTTGATAACGCCCTGATTAAAACTGTTGAGATACAAATTGTATTGAGGATTAAACATTCACTGATGCCATAAGGACAACCCATGCCCTAAAGTGTGCGTCTGACATGTTCTACAGCATTTCACCTGCATCTTCAAATGTCTGCATATTGTAGAAGTGCATTCCACTTTTCTGTTACGACTTGATGCAGTTCCAAAATAGTTAGAGAGAGACGGCTGCTCATCTCGTGGAAAATGTTGCTATATTTTTCTCTTTGAGGTGGTTTCTTTTGAAATTTTGGTCCTAGCATTATCATCCATAAAGGTGAATTGGTTACTGTGACTGCACAAATGGTATCTCTACAGTCAGCATTACATTGGTTTGGTTCTTTCCAGACACGTAAACTACCATCAGCACTGAAGCAATTTACTTCCATCAGAGAAGAAACCCAGATTCCAGTCTGCCAGTGTCCCTGCCCACTCTAGTCTCCTGTAGGCTAGCAGGGTGTGGCCAGTTTCAGAGGCTGGTCAGAGAAATTGTTTTCACAGATATGCCATGATTTATTCTGGATGGAATGTGCCAAGATAATGCAATTACATGGGACAAATAAGTGATATAAAGCCACTTCTTACCAGGGTTTTTGTGTGTGTGTTTTTTTAACTGATAAAATCAGCTAATAGCAGTGAGTAGCCTTATCTTTCATACTGTACCCACAGCTATGTCTTGATACTTTGTCATCAAACACCATATTCTCAATGTTTGATAACTTTATTGGGTGAACTTTGTGGCAGATTTAGTACCTAGTCTCACCGTTGTTATACTGGACAGACAGCCACATGACTTAAGCTTTTGCTCTTACAACCTTAAATGGTAGGGTGGTTATAGACAGTTGTACAAGTGGCTTAATGTCCGATTTTACAGAGGCACTTGCTAAAGATATTCCACTTGCTCTTTAAAAATAAAATTTTCAGTTTTGTTTCTCCCATTTTAGACTTTTGGTCATCAGCTCTAGTTTCATCATGTGGATTTAATGCTATAAAATATGAAGAACTTTTTCTCCAGTAGTACAGAAAGATGGAAAAAAACAACAACTTGTGTACCTATGGAGAATGAGCACAGATGATGCTTATTGTTTGTGAAGATGTCCCAGAACATGGAGATTTAATAAATATACGTCCATAAGTGTGTTGTCTTCTTTGGTGATTTTTTTTTTACCTGCTTTGCTTGGCATATTTCCATTCTTAACGTGTTGTGTTTTATAAATGAATGACTCACCTGACTGAAGTATAATTGGCCTTTACATTTGAAGTAAACATATAGTGGTATAATGTAGAGCCATTTAAAGAGAGTTCTCGTGATCGACACACCCCTTTCTTTGTAGTGAAATCTGACTAATCAGTTTGTCAGCTTAACCGATTGGGGAAACAATTAGGCCAGGATGAATTAACACAAAAAGAATTTAGGATTACAATTAATATTTTTTAAGTGTATTTACAGTATTACTCTGCCATTTCTCATGGTTAATGTATCGTTTTAATTTTACATTGATTCTTTAGAATCTTGTACAAAAAACTGCTTAGTCTAACATAGTGAAGGGCACTTCACCTGTCTATAATGTGGGGTTGATGATATGGACAGTGAGTGATGATATTAACTGAGGTGGGCGAAAAACTACAGGGACTTTGTGGTGGGCTAGTCAGTGTTCGCAACAGAAGTGTGTGCTAGGAAAATAGGCTTCTGGCGTTTGTGGTATATGTAATATTAACAGGAAAACGAAAGTTCTTTTGTTGTGTGGTATCAGATTTTTGAGAGATCATGAGTTGGTAAAAGAGGTAAACAAGCAACAGTTTGAGAATGACTGAGATAGGAATAAGTATCCACCATTATAGTATTTTTAAAATACTTATAATAGTTGTGGGAATAAAACAGACAGCTACTAACAACCAGAATTGGATACTTAAATTAAGCCAGTCGGTAGAAATGAGCGTGGCTTTTGTGGCGAGCTTTAAATTTGCCGAAGAATCCCTGGTGTGATGTGGTGTGGTCTCTGCTGCTGTTATACATTATTTTCGGGATTTATTCGCCGCCTGAAAAAAATTCTTTTACAAATTTTTCTCGTTGCTGTCTTTAATGTCTTGGGAGAAAAATGGCTGTTATCAGTGGGCCGTTCTGAAAGTGCGGAGGTTTTCTGCAATGATATCGGGGGGGGTTGGAAGGGAAAATGCGCAGAGTCTATTTCAGTGACCGGATAAAAAAAATTGCGACAGCTAAACTTGAAGTACTTTTTAAACTTTGAATTGCCGTGTTTCCAATGGGACCGGGCGCATGACTCGTTTAGAGAGACAGTGCGTGAACATTCATTATTCCCTGTCTGGGCGTCAAAAACCCCGACTTGGGCTGGTAGCATTTTTGTAGTCTGACAGGCATGGGAGTAAAATTAATGTGATGAGCTGCTACTTGCCACAGCCATCTCATAGTGTGGTATTCAGCTTCCTAAGTTATTTGATATTGCATTTGCTTGGGTAAGCATTTCAGGCTTAGGGTTGGCAAGAGTGGTTTATTCTGGAGAGATCTTAGTTTGAATATCACAGTGTAGGGGTCTAGTTGGCAGATAGGTGTTGTTTACTACAAGTATGTTTCTGAAATCCTCTCTCTCTCAATTTATACAAGGGCATATCAAATAATTCTACGCCAGGGCCTTGTCTGGGCGAGCAGCAAGACGCAGTTATTGCGACTGGCTTGTGTGGGCCATTGTTACATAAATCAGAGGGGTTGCCTTACTCAGAAGCAGGAAAATCTGCTGCGCGCACATGGGTGGTGTCAATGAACCAGACATTCTGCACGAGCTTCTTGTGTATGAATGGAAAGTGATTTTATGAGGGGCGTGAATCCATTGAAGTTGATTAATGCAGTGGACGGGCATCATCAAATTATATTGGGGATGCCATGGACCCTTTTTAAGTTTGTTTGCTGTGATTGGCCAGGCGTTCAGCACCATAGTTGTGATGTTCTTGCCGGGTAATTATGTGGATGTAGATTTTGTTCCCAGAACAATCAGATAAGCAGAAATGACCCAACCCATGGAGAATTGAAAAGGGCAATGGATAACTGTCCTGGCAACCTGACTGGTTCTGTGGGAAGTTTTGCTCATGATGTTTTTCAATGGTATGAGTTTTACTGTTTGTCCTTGCAAAACAATGTTCTTTTACAAAAAAAACATCCTCGTTAACCCATCAGTGCCATGTGATGCAAATGTTATGATCGATATACAAAACACAAGTGGATTCTTCAATATAACAATGTACCGCACCATCCATGAATTCAATTTTTGACATCATGGAATTACATTACTCCCGCATTCTCTGTATACCTTGTAAAGGTGCTTTAACCTCTCTATAAACATCTGAAGGGATTTGTTCATAAGAGGGCAGTCCTAGAAGGTTTTCTTGTACAAAGTCTGGAAAGAAAGATTTCCAGCTTCTCTTTTTGTTAGCTAGAGACAAGCTATGATTTGAATACATGGGTGTGTAAAGTGTTAAATTCTGGTACTTTGGATCCCATTATTATTTGTTGTTTCACACTTTTTAACAGTTCTAAATATTTAATCTCCCCATAATTTTTCAAAATTGAGAAGTAATGGCTCTGATTAGTCTTAAACGAGGATAGTGGAGTTACAGGGTATAGACGAAAGTACAACATTACCAATCCATGGGGCTACATGATCTGCTGCAATGTAATGTTTAATTCAGTTCAGGGAAGGGGGGGTGGTATGAAAAACTTGGTGCAAGGTCTCCATCTTTGCGTGTATCTCACTGACTGCTAAGGTTGAGGATCTGGGTTCAAATTGTTTGGCATACCTCTCTAGTATGGTTTCTGTTCACTCTTCTTTACCAGCTCATAGCGTGGGGCTTCTCTGGGCTATTCAGTTCCTTTTTACATTTAGTAGGTTCCTCCTGCAGCAGGTGTGTAGCTAACATCTGCACTCTGTTTTCCTCTGCTTGGTGTAGGAAGCTGATGAGATTTCCCTTTGGTGGGTGCCCTGTTTGCCAACATCGGCCTGCAGGTTCGAAAATAAGTCCAACCTGCACTAGAACACCCTCTAACAGGATTGTGCTCACATTGAAACTTGAGTTGTAGGGGTTACAAGCATTCACTCTGATTGGCTTTTTTTTGTGTGCTCTACTACGAGTATGAATCCCTGTGGTAGACTACAGAGTTACACTATTTTACATATTAAGCCTCTCATTCTGATGATGAATGTATTCAAAGATTCTTGGTAAAGTTAAATGAGAATAATTTGTATTTATTAATATTAACCAATTATGAATGTTGGATTGTCAAATCATTGAGTGTGCTAAGGGGGCTTGTCTTTGGTAGGCAGCATGTGGAGCTGCTTTCACCAGTTGCCTCCTTTCTCGTAAAATGAATTTAAAAATTTTTTCCAAAAAAGAAATATTTATAGGGGGGGGGGGTAAATGATAATCTACATATTTTTTATAATAAATACCTCCTCCCATTCTCGTCATTGGAGCTTAATATAGAAAGTGCCATTCAGAATTGTTTGGGTTGGTATTTAATTTTAAGAAGACTGCTATTGTGTATGTTCAATGGTTTAATTAGCAAACTAGAGTTTTTGAACTATAGAATCTTTAGGATATAAAGACATTTTGGTAATGCAATTAAGATTATTAAAATTGTGACCTATTGAATGGGTACTAAATGGCAGTTGGAGAACAAAAGGGCAGATAACCAATGACGCCCTGCAGTCAGCTTGGGAAGAGGCGGTGTTGGAAGACCGTTGGGATGGCGTCATGGCATGAGAACATGCTGTATCAGCTCACCACAAAGTAGCTGCTCTTTTAAATCTCTGCTTTAGTTACCTGGCTAGATATAGTGTTTGATGGTTGTTTGTGAGCATTTAAGTGTTTTACTGTGCTTTATTAATAGGCAAAAATAAAATCTGCATTAATGAGCTCTCTGCATTCAGTTAATTTATAAAATTTGCTATTCACTGAACACACATCATATTTATACTCTGTAAGCGTCACTGTTATTTTGGGAGATGATGTGACTAGTATGAGCTGCCCAAAAACTTTGTTTCCACATCTTCTGTCAGGACAGTTCAATCCTACTAAATCACCTTCTGAAAGAAAGCCAGTCTAACCAAGGTGATTAAAATCATTTAATGTTAGCTTTTTTAGAGAAGAAACAAACAGAATGTTGGCATTTTGAGGCAAATCTATGTCATGTAAACCAACCTTGTCTTAAGTACAGTGGTGGCACAACTGTTGTTGCTTTACATTTTTAAACCAGACGTAACCTTAACATATTCTAACCGCCACATTATGGTCGCATGTGAAGTTGCATCTACAAGGTGATGAGGCAGGCAGAAAAGATTTTGGTGGTTATCTCCATGTTTAATAGGATGCTGGTTTTCAGCCTTAATGTGTAATCTCTCTGCCACCCCATTTGTTGTCTCATTTTGCTTTAATGGCACTTTTAACTTATTTCAGGAGACTAACGGCCTTGTTGATGAAAACTGGCCAGCTCTGTCCGAAGTCACGGATGTAAGTGTGGTTTTTCTTTTAAATACATTTTTTGTTCTAGTTAGAACCTGTAGTCCAATTAAAGGAGGATTTTTTAATAAATATATCTTCATTAACGTTCACACACGTACCTGGCATGGTATCTGCCCACTTCTCTAGTTCTTCTGTTCTCTATCTACGTTCTGTTTATTGGACATAGTAACAGATTAGATTATTCCCAGCAGAGCTACCTACTTGCTCAGGTCGGAGTTTCGTCTAATCAGCATCAGCAGTTTAATTTTATTTTATTTAGAAAATATTTTAAGCTCCCTTTCTCAGCAACTTGATTTATGTTATTCAGGTTGCCAAGAAGGTCACAAGAGCTCAAAACCAACAGAACCAGTCACTAGTCACTCCAAATGGCAATAACGACTCAGGGGGGGATGACTCCTCAAAAGAAAATAAAGAAAATGGTGCCAATGGTGATGACAGTCATAAGGGTGCCAAACGAAAAGGTAAAAACCTAAAAAATTCTTGTATGGTGGATTGATTGTCTATTTTTATAGATATAGAATAAGGGGCCTTAAGAAATCTTAAAACCCTCTTAAGTTGCTGTGTTTGAACAAAGCGCAATATATTTAAGTTAGATACACTAATAATATATCTCTATCAAGCGTTCTGTTCACACAAGCTACAAAGTTTGGCAAAATGGGGGTCTCACTTTCCTTGAAAGGTGATGTCATCAGTCCGTGTTGCTCTTATCAGGTGATCAGTTAAAATTGTTGCTGGATCTTTTGCATTGTTTTTTTTTTACATAATATTTAATTGGCAGCTTTTGATTGAATAATCATTACCAGCCATCCATTTAACTGTAAAATATTTCTCTACTTCTAAAAGTGCTTTCTGTGGTTGTGGCGAGGTTAGTTTCTCAGTCGAATGTTGCAATCTTTGAAAATCGTTGTCATTGTCTGTTCAACTTTATCGGTGTGGTGTATAATATCTGAGCTGCCCCTTCTCTAACCATGTAAGCAGCTGGCATGAGTTCACTCTTTTTCTGCAAACATTTTGTTTGTCTCCAAAATAAATTGCGAAGACTTCAAAGAATTACTGGCTAAACAGCACTACAGCAGGTTTCTTTGTTGTTGGTTTTAAGAACTCTCAAGTTTGGTATGCCATTCATCGTATTTACTGGTGTTTAGAATGTTACTGGACACTGTGTACAGGGATTGCAGCAAAGTTGTCTATAGAATGAATTTAGAAAATTTATAATAACTCCGGCAGCCAGTCTATCAATGCAGATTAGCCTTTAAGGGCCACTATTGATAAAGCAACTTGATAAACAAAAAAAAATATTTCTTTAGTATTAATTTAACTTTCAGTATTTTTAAAATATTGTAGCTCTTCTGTCAGAAAGAACACGAACGGCTTCATATGCGACTTAGTTACGGCGTAGATTCTGACATCACTACTTTTTTTACATTCTCTTCAGAAGAGCTAAAAATTCCAGGATGCTGAAGTCACTGGTGATATGTTAAAACCGACAAGTTTGATTCTCTTCTTGCTGGTACTGTATTGTTGGCCAATGATCTTTTAGGGAGCAGGCAAAAGTGGGTTCCCCTAGACATCGAGCCTCCCAAGTCTCGACCAAGCCGCCGCAGTCGAAGCCAAGGAAGACGAGGGGCATCGACACAAGGCAGAGAGGCTATACGGAGGCCAGAAAAGACCCAGAAGGGAAAAAGTGAACCTCGTCAAGAGAAAGGTGAGTTGTGAAGTGGGTGGGTGATCAAAAGTTAAGAGTGAATACTTCAGTGGCGGGTAGTTGGCAGAATGATAACTAAATCGGTTTTGTTTGAAGAAATGTTTTGTACGTCCTGGTTAGTTTTTTTGTTTTTTGTTTTTTACCCAAAACAGGTGGGGCAGAATCTTCCAATTGGAGAGAGGGGATGGTCCCGCCTGGGTCCAAGGATGGATTTCGAGGTGGGAGACGGAGCAGAGGCCGTGCTCGGGGGAGCGGTGGTGTTGTTGGTGCGCCTACAGGTGTCAATACACGAGGGAGGGGCCGTGCACGTCCCCCACGTAAGTAAAGTACTGAAGCCTATTGGGTTGGGTTTAGAATGGTGCCAGCTAATGCATTTGTGAAGTATGCTTTGGCAACACCACACTAGTGTTTAAGCTTAAACAAATAGGAAAAAGGGAGGGAGGCTCGGCTATAAAACGAGCCACAAGAGCTGGGCAGACCTCTTTTCGTCCTCTTAGAGCATGGGATGCTGAAGCACTTGTACCCAAGATACTACCACTACTATAGGCAGCATTGGATAATTTGTTTGTTCAGTCCATATGGTATCGCCACAGAATTTTCACTGCATCATTTTGTTTTGTTTGAGAAGAAAGGTGTAACCTCCGCTCATCAGTATCTTGGACATCCTATCGTCGTCATCAAAACAAGCAGCATGCACGCAGAGACAGGGGGCTGACAAATGATCTGTGGTCCCTTTTAGATCTTGTAGCATCAGTATTACTGAAATGGCCCTGGCTAGCGCATCATGCATATTGGCAGGTGGGAAATTCCATACGTGACCACCACGTGTCAGGGCTAGGATTAGTAGTCTTCACTGAAGACAGCGATGGGGTTATGGTTGGTTATGCTGGGAAAATAGACCAACAGGAGTTAGTGTGGATAAGCCCTCACACAGGTTTACAGTATGTCATGATTATATATGTACAAAATTTAATGTTCACATAATGCCAGAGATGTTATAATATTTGGAATGGCTGTAAGGCCTTTTAGATGAAACTAGCTTAATCATCGTTTTACCATTGAGGTTTATTTGAATAAACTTAAATTAAAAATTCATCCCAGGTGTTTTAGAAGGGAAGAGTGTAATGCAGGTCATCTGGCAGTGATATTTTTTTTCTTATTGTTTTAGCTACATCTTGCTGGACAGACTGACAGTTTGTTGTTCAACAATTTATTTTGTCGATCTTGAGCCATACAGCATGCAAAGAGAATCTCTCTCTCAATCATCATCTGCTGCTAATTTTATTCATGCTTTTTGTGGAGATGTCAGCTGAGGTCACATTGCTTTCTCATCAAGAGACAGATGCGGGACCTTCGTAGCCATTAATCAGGGTTTGTCTTGGAACAGTCTGTCAACACCCTTACACATTTGCCTTAAAGGGATACCATTAACAGAGAGACTGCTTAACTTTGTAATAACCTTTTTTTTTTTTTTTTTTAAAGAAGCATAATAAGTTGCTTGTGAAAATTTTGTTAATTTAAACCTTTCAAATGTTTGTGATGTTAGAGTTCTGTGCAAGATGATGGTTTGACTTCTTTCTTTTTCATCTTTAGTTTATCCCTCTCCTTTATCTTGGTCATTGGAAATGCGGCTGTAGTTTACTATAGACCAGTGGTTCCCAACCTTCTTGGACTCGTGGACCTTTTTCTAATACTCCAAACACCTGCTACACTTCCTTAATTGAAAAAAATCAAAAAATAAATTTAGCAAAATAATCACACAAATAAGACAGTTTTGAGAGAAAAATCAATGTAAATGTTCTCTGAACTAAAAAGCAACAGAAACAATATATTGTATTTTATGTCATACATTTATTGGAAATTATTTTAGTGGTTTTTTGGGGAACAACTTCTGTGTCGTGTTGGTGCCCAGGTTTGCCTAAAATCGAGCTGGCTAGTGTGCGTCTGGCCAAAGTCGCAGTCCAGTCCTTGTAGCGGGCTCTGCCCCGGGCAACGTGGTCCGAGTCTTTTAGCTGCAGGCCCCAACGGCGTTAGCCAATGGGAGCGCGGCTCAATTGTGTCAGTCCTGCTGTGGTAACGGTTCGAGTTCCGGCCTTTGTCACCGGCACGTATTGTCCGTGTATCTATGACGGTAGCAGAGCGACGGAAAGTGCATGGGTGGGGGTGATGCAAATGTGTTACTGCAGGGGCCTGTGATGCAACCGGGAGTGCCTGCCATGGGAGACGAGCCTTACACCTTCGGGACTCTGTCTCCAATCGGTGATACCGTGTGTATGGACGCAGGGTAATTTTTGTATACTTTTTTCCCGAAAAAAGTGCGTCTTATAAGCCGGTAAATACGGTACATATAAACAAAACACATACTCATGAACAGTTTCTTGATTCAGTCTTACAACAAAAATTGAAACTTCCAGGGTTCCACTGCTACAGACTCTGCCAGGCAGGTATTGGTAGAGTATGGATCTTATGCTTGAATCAAGCTAGTCAAACTAAAAATTAAAGAAAATGGCAGTTTGGTTTGGATTTCTATATTATGATGCATATTGTAGTCTTAGATTTCAAGGTTCAGTTTTGAAAGCTGTTTGGTCCTTTTACAACTCTTTGTAAAATCTGAATCAATGTAGTAACTGGACCTTCATCTGCAGTAAAAAAAAAAAATGAGGAAATATCTTTAGTTTATTGAATTAACGTAACAATGCACCATCACGATGAAGCGGAGCTTAGTCCATTGGGCTTGCATCTAGCTCAAAGTTAGAGAGTTGGATTTTAGAATAAATATAGAAATGAAAAGCTTTTCTTACATGAGATGGCAATGAATACCTTTCACGGCACAGCATCAAGTGTATTTTCAGTCTCTGATGGCACAAAATCAAGGGGAGTGATTAGAACCAGTACTTCTGATTTCAGTGAACATGCATTATTTGAAACAGTGGTAATGTGTTAGAGATCCGTGATCTGCACTCTTCCTTGCATTGTTCTGAAAGGATATAGCAGTTTCATCAGCAACTGGATTTTTAGTAAAGTAACTAAGGTGTTGACTGTTTTTGCTTTGATCATTTACTTAAAATTACTAAAAGCCTATAAACAAGTGTCAGGGTCATTAGCATGTAACCAATTTGCAAATTTAAATAGTAACACTTGTGTGTAACTTGTAAGTTTGCTGCAATCTATAACTGTTGTAGCATTGGATGGGATATTTTATTCGTCCCTACTGGTGTTAAATATCCCATCTGGTCTTTAATCTAAATGTCCACATACGGTTATTTTGCAGACCAGGAATTGGGTGCGGGCTTCTTTGATGAGCAGCTGGGTCTCATTGATTCAGCTCCTTTCTTTGGCACAGTGTACTACAACATGGGCTACGTTGACCCTGGTCTGGTCAAGGACTTTGTTAAGAAGCAGATGTAAGTATCTGATTTCCTCAGCTCATACTTGTACATTATTCGCTGGATTAAAAAAAAAAACTTCTTTGAGTGACAAACAGGAGTAGCGTTCTACAAAAACATGCAAAATGGATACTGCTGTGCGTTCTGATTTTGTGAGTAGTTAACTTTTGCAGAGTTGACTGTTACAACACCCTTTGATTCAGTATTTTGTTTTATAAGTATCTGTTATGAAATAAGATTGTCTGCAAAATCTGTTTCCATAAATCTACAAATTTGCAGTATTTTAAAGCGTTTTTGCATTTTTTTAACAATACAAACCTCGTTATATCAGTTAGTTTTCTTTTTTAATCCATTCTCATATACTACCGCCAAACCCCTACCTATCGCCTTAATCTTTCAATCTGCTGTTGCAGTGAGTACTACTTTTCTGAAGACAACCTACAGAGGGATTTTTTCCTGCGTCGGCAAATGGATCTTGATGGCTGGATTGGTCTCAGTTTGATTGCCAGCTTCCGTCGGGTTCAGACAGTCACAACTGATCTAAGCATCATTATACAGGTATGTCTTTTGTCTTATCTACAGCTGGCTTGTTTGCCTATTGTTAATATTGTATTGTGCTGGCAATCAGCTTTATGGTTTATTTAAACTATTATTTGTTGTTTATCCTGACTCTCTGACTTCTCACTACAAGATGGCAAAATGTAGTGATGTGCATACAGGAAAAGATTAAATATATAGTGACTTAAAATGTTGCATTGTATATCTTGGATCTCTGAAAGAATGTTAAAGAAAACTTTTATTTTCAACTAAGAAAAGCATAACTGATTCATGTTTCCTTGTCTCGTTACTTCATTCGTTTAGATGGTAAACTCATCCATTAAATTATTGCCAACATTTAACTGTTGTAAACCTATTCCCATGCTCGAGAATTTTTCGTTTGTAGGGGTCTGTCTGTTTCATGTTGAAAAGTTCTGCCTTGCATCTCTATTTCAGGCCATTCAGAACAGTGACAGGGTGGAACTCTCTAATGATTTGCTCTTCATTCGCTGCAAGAACAACCCGACCAATTGGCCTGTGGAACTCCATCCAGTACTGTCATCCAACCTGCATCCAGATGTACCAGAGTTTGTGCCGGGGCAAGCTTATCCAGTCCAATGTAAGAAAGTTTCTTGCCAGCAAGTGATTGTCAGGTTTATAATTCTCTCTATCTGTCTCATCACAGTAGCTAAATTTGTAAGCAGAAATGTAATTCTGACAAGCATTTGTGATATTTTTCTCAACTTTGATCGTAGTAGATCGGTCTTTTGTATACAAAAATATCTTTGAGATACAGCAGTCAGTATTTTGTTTTTGTTACATTGATGAGCTAACCGATATTTCGATGTGTTTTGTGTCTGTAAGGCAGGGTGTAATGTTGTCCAGGGCTGTTACTTTACTTTCCAGTCATTGAGGCTAAGAACATGAACCAGAATGGCTGCAGCACCAGCCACCAGGACTCCACATCAGAAAATGGCGACGGGTGGGTGTCGAATCTTCTGACCATTCCACCAATTGTCTCGTCCAGTGCTCCTGAGCTACAAGGCGAGTGGCACGAAGTGAAGCGGAAGAACAAACTTCGTACAAAACAACACAAGGTATTCAAATGAAACAAATAATTAGCAGGCACAGAATAATGTGGCTGGGTTTTGGGGGGGGTGGTCTGAAAAATTGATTTACTTTAACCCTTGGAACCCCTGATTGCCTGACCCTGGGCTCCTGATGAAAAAATTACCAAAATTTCCAAAACACACAAGTTGAAAAATGGTTTATATCATGTATTTCATGCATCAATAACATGAATAAACAAACACACTTCTTTCACCTTTTAACTATCACCGGTATTCCACCTTTTCATGTTGCTCCAACAAACCAGCAGTCACCATTTGCAAACTTCATTTCCTAAGATCCTGTTGTTGAGCAATCACTGATTGGCTCCATTGCTTTGAAGACTGTAAATAGACGTGGCCATGTGCTGAGAGCCCAATATATTGGGCTAATGGATTCAAAGGGTTAACCATCTGCCTGGGAATGTGTGTAGACATGGGGTTCTATTTCACACATTTGTGATTACATGACCAAGCTTTTAAATACAAGATATGTCTGATCTAAACTTTTGAAATGGTGTGTGCATGGAAGTAGTGAAAACAGAGTAAGTTGTTGTTCAAAGGTGATAAATCTTTGGCTTATACATGTGTTTAACCAAAGAGGGGGGAAACAGCATGAGGCAATGTTAATTAATGTGCAATAAAATCACACTGAATATAAAATGTAACTGTATGGGGTAGGTTAATGTATCTTTAATGTGTTTCTACTGTTGTGTTCCTGGAATTTTCAGGATGGGAGTAGAGAAGACACAAAGAGCAGCGAGCAGGAAGTTGAGTTGAATTTCATGTTTGATGAAGAGTTAGACCAGTTGGAAGTTGGCCGCAGAAATTGCTTTTCCGCTGAGTGGTAAGACTTCATTAGTTTGTTAGTCCTTGACTGGTAAACTCCCTATTTTGAGCAAAGAAGGCGAAGAGGGTACACGTGAACTTTTACTGATAGTATCCAGCTGATAAAATTGGGATGGTGTTTTTTTTTCAGGTCAGATGATGATGATTTCAGTGACGAGATTGCAGACAGCGATATTAACAAGATCCTCATCATCACGCAGACACCACCTGCCCTACGAAAGCACCCTGGAGGCGATCGTACCAGCGACCACAAGCCACGGGCAAAGATCACCTCAGAGAATGTAAAGATCATCAATGATGGGCTTTGTTACTATGAACAGGATCTCTGGGAACAGAGCCTGAGGGTGAGTATCTATGGACCGAGTTGATGAGATGTTCAGAAAAAATTTCTTAAGTTACCTCCCCTTTCTCTTGAATTTTATAAACTTCTTTCAAGGATTGGTGTCAAATTGCTGCATCATCTGAATAACTCTGGAATTATTAACAGGTCTGATGTAAATGTTTTTGATTTATTAATTTATTTTGTTTTTAGTTAAAGCTATGTTGGAAAGTGTATTTATTGAAGTTTCCTGCTTGATTATTACATGATCACAAGAGCTGACTGGATATCAGCTTTGTGTTAGAAATGCTTTTCACTGTAATACAGACAGTGAATTTAATAATTCTGGTTGCCACTTTGTATCGACAAAAGCTAAGAATCTGTTCTCATCACATTTTGCTAATCTTCTCTATTATCAGCACCAAATGAGTCATCTTTGTCTTTCAGTATGACTTCAAAGAATACAGGACAGTTAACTTGATCAGCAAGGAGGAGTTTGAGAGCTTGGCCCCAACTGGTCCTCGAATTACCCACCAGGAAGTTCCTCCACCGCCACCCTCCTCAGTCGTCATCGAAGCCGGTAAGATAGTTCAGTGGGACTTGGGTTTTCTTTCGTAGTTATGACTTTGATAAAGAATCTGTGCCTTTCTTGAACATGGAGAAACAGAACTGCTTTGGATTGGTGGTGGTGAAGAATCCCAGATATTTTGCTCTGCTTGCCTTAGCCAGAGACCTTCCCAACTGATAACAATCACTGTTGCTTGCCAGATTTGTGAATAGTGTTTGGTGAGCGCCAAACAGCATCTGCTTGTTTTCTTGCAGTCTAAATTCAACAAACAAATAACGAAGCAGTTTTATGTAGAATGTGGATTGATGCATGATTTTTTGTTTTTTTAAAAACTGTATTGCATTTTGAGAGAGAATGTGGCATTATCAAACACCATTTGTTTATTTTTGTTTCAGCAGAATCAAAAGCACCTGTGTCGCCACCAGTGCAGTCAGAGCTGTCTAGGTCTCTTCCCACGTACGTGCCTGACACCCCTGGATGCAGGGATGGGCCTCGAACTCCACGAACACGCAAGGACCCTTCAGCCGTGCCAAGGTTTTATCCCGTGGTCAAAGATTCTAGTCGACCACCTGACCCTCAGGTGAGGCTGCTCTGCGTTAACATCTCCAGTCCAGTGGTGTCCTGTTCTTACCAGCTGTGGTCTGTGCATCATCACCACCTCAGGGTCTCCATTGTCACACAACCATTACTATACATGCTTTTGCTGTGTCTAGCAGGTCTGCCTTCAGTGTGGTTTCTTTCAGGATTATCTAACCCTCAGTTCCATGTCAGAGAATCCCAGCCTGGCTTTTTTTTTTCTCTAAGCTAGGGTAATGGTTGGTGCTTGATGGCTGGTTCACACCTCTCGGCTGGAGTTACAAGACATCCAGTCATCAGGGTAGTAAACAAGTGAACATGCACTAGCCACTAGTGAAGGCTGTAAACTCTGAGCAACCATATAAATAAGCAAACTTTAATTCTTAGTAGGGCTGTGGCAGACTTCTGCTGCCATTCTATAATAGTGCATTTTCTCAATGCTTTTATTAGTGTGCATCTCTGATTTCGATTGTTGGTTTGTTTGGAAATCTTGATGATACTTTTTGTTTGACTATTTGGCATCAGGTTAGCAAACTGAGAAACCAAAAGGATGTATATATGAAAAAGAAAAAAAAAGCCACTGCAACACAGGTAAAACAAGAATGCTGTAAAGAAAAGGCAGAAGTGTGGGAAAACAGTTAAGATGCTGATAGATGAAGCTGATGAACTGTACATCAGTTCAGAAAAGAATAACAAAAGCAAATACACTTAGGAAGCAAAAAGAGGTGTTGGCAGTTCAGCTGGAATTCTAAAGCTCTGAGAAAAAATGCGACTGCTATGAGAATGCAAATCTGAGTCCGAACATTAAAATAATAGTAAAGTACCGCTCTTGATACTGCAGGGGCAGCTTTCAGTAAAATTGGAGTTTATTAGCTCCTCCATTAGGTGGGGTCAGGAGTTTTACCACAATGTTAATGAAATCGCAGGATTTGGTCAGGATCAGTACCATTTTTATGAGCCTGATATTGATGTAAATTTTGTGTTAATATTGTCAGTTGGTGTAACTTAGAATTGCATGCACATGTTCGCAGCAAGATACAATATGATACGTGGGGTTAGTTGTGCGGTGGATAAATATTATTGTTATGCAATGATATTTAAAGACTTGTTTTAATGGCCTCCTTAACAACTCCCCTTTCTATCTTTGAGAAGATTGAAAAGGGGGGAGCTTTCAGAAATAAGCTATTTTGCTTAGGCCAATGATTTCAACAAACCTCATCAGTTTATGGTGTCTTGTGGAAGAGCAGAGTCGGGTGTGGCAGCCTGCCTTCTGGATTTTTTTGCTTATGTGTGCATGCGTACAACTCCTTCAGCTGGTGGCTATACCAGGGCTTTTGCTGTCGATAACTGAACCTGTTTCTTTAAACTTTTAAATCTACCTCCTAATGGATTTGTTGGATGGTGGATTCTCATTGTAATGTTCCCTAGATGTTTGTTTTACTTCAGCTTTAATTCAGGGAGAGACAAAATGGAGTTAGTCCTTTTCCTGGTTGTTGTCTTTTTGTATTTGTTTATTTGTAGAAGTCCTAAATGTGTTGCTGTTTTCCCCCTCTGGATTGAAGGAAGCTATATATAAATTTTGTGATCTCTGCACCTCCATCCATTGCTTGGATGAGTTAACATCAAATGATTTTTCTCAATTCTAGAGTTTGTTCTTTTCACACACATGCTTTCAGATTACTTGTTTTTGTCTGCTCTGTTGGCAGTCGTCGATATTATAATTTTCTATCATTGCAGACCCCAAGGAAGCAAAAGACGAAGTACAGCAGCAATCCCCCAATTGAGAGCCATGTGGGCTGGGTGATGGATGCAAAGGAGCACAAACCGCGATCTCGCCATGGTTCCAACTCCTACTCTCAGAGGTGAGTCTCGTGCTGTGGCTAGTAGTGTGTGTCATATTTATCCATCTGCACGTCTTACTCTTAAGGTCAGGGTTTTAGCCAAATTTTTGTGTGACAAAGATGACTTGGCAGAAAAATAAGGAGCTTCTTTAACTGCCCACCATGAGGCAAAGAGTAATTTGCTATTTATCCTAGAATAATTAGCTTTAAAAATGCAAACTATTTTTGTGTGTTTCAATGCACTTTGCTTTTTGTCTGCAGCTCGTCTATTTACAGACTCTCTTTTTCTTGTAGCCCATCGGACAGTGTGCTATCGACAAGCTATGGCAGTGCCCCTCAAACATTCCCGCAGTTCCAACATCCGTCATACGAGCTGTTGAAGGAAAATGGCTTTGTTTGGACTGTGTATCATAAATACCATGCCAAGTGTCTTAAAGGTGATCAGCCATTTATCATTACTGTTCTTGTCTGGGGAAAGAATAGTTTGTTGTTGAGTTGTAGTTTACTTTGACCCCAGAATTGAGGTCTCAGCAGCGGGTAACACGTGCACCATCCGGAGAATATTCTTCTCTCTCTCGTTCCTGGCTTGCAGGCTCCTACTGACAAGTGGATATTACTGATGTGGTAGCAAAGTCTGAACTGTAGGTTATGTGGGCTCATCGCAGTACACTGAACACAGGTGGGGATTGCGGGTGAATCTCGTCTCATTCAGTCTTTCACTTTTCTGCCATTCCAAGAAAGTCTCATCATTATTTAATCACTTGAACATTTACAGACAACACAAAAGACAGACAGACAGATAAAAAAAAATAACAACCTGAATATTAATACTCAAAAGTGAGGTGGAAAGAGTTGTTATTGTACTTAATTCTATCCTGTCCTCAGATTGGCAGCCAAAAAGAGTCGGGAATTAACGATCACTACCATCTGCATTATAGACAGTATATGCAGGAGGATACTGGTCCATATTATCCCCTCCTCCCAGCTATTTTCAGCAAAAGTGACTTTACTAAAGCAAGCTACTTGAATTACCTAGTATTTTATCTGCTTGATGGAACCTGACACTGAATCCTTTCCTTGTGCTGATATGATGGAGTTCTCGGGTGTTTATTCCTCAGATCTTGCATTATTTAATTGGGGAGACACTAGATGTTGGGAGTGAGAGAGATGTTGTTAAGTGGCTGATCAGTGTGGTGGCATTTCTGCAATCTAGTGGCCAAAAGATTGATGTCCCAGCCCAGTGAAATGTTTCTAAGATCTGATAAAGGATTTCTTCCACCGCATGGCTGAAGAAACGAACCTGACGACACACGGATAGGCATCACCGCCATCAGGAAGATGAAAGCTTTCCTGCTAAAATTTAACCATGAGCCTCTATTCTATGATGTCGATTGAGTGGGAGGGGGGGGGTTACTGAAGTGAGGACAATGACGGTGGGGAGTTTCAGGAATGAATCGGTATTGTCACCTCTGGATAACAGTATAATGATTTTACTATACATTGAATGTTTCCTTTCCATTCAGATTATTGAACTTTAGGATAAGTCATTCCATGACTGCTTAATGTATTTTAATCAGGTAGGTGCATTTTGTGGAGTTGTCTTGGAAAATGACTGGTCATTTGTGCATATCAAACATTGCATTTTCTGAACAGAAAAGGGTTAACATGGGTATGGAGTTATTGCTGAATATACAAAAGATTTCTTTTTTTTTTCCCTTGTTTGCAGAGCGTAAAAAGGTTGGAATTGGACAGTCGCAAGAAATGAACACGCTGTTTCGGTTTTGGTCCTTTTTTTTGAGGCAGCATTTCAATGGAAAGATGTATCAAGAATTCAGGAGTCTGGCGTGTGAAGATGCACGAGATGGCTATCGGTGAGTCTTAGTTTTGTTAGCTGCACGGTGTTACTGGAAATTTATTAGCTAGGGAATTAATAGATTAATAGAGCCATTTATTTTATATTTCTTGCCAGAATTTTTTCATGTGGTAGCAACAAAATTAGCTGACAAAGTATTCATCGCCCTGCAGATGTAGTGCTGACTTCAAATTTTGTTGGACTCACCGAATGCAGTTAACACAATAAATATAATTTACTGGTCAGAATTTGCTAAAGACGAAGTGTTTATCAACAAACCATGAATATTAATTTTCACATAAATTGGCTGCTGCTGTCCGCTGCATCCTTTAAGATGGGCTGCAGTACTGAGGTTGGATCATCTTGATGTTGTGTGGCAGGTGTTCTTAGTGTAAGCCAGATTGCCATTTCTAGGGCCTAGGCCTAGCATCAAACTTGGTAGTTATGCTAGAGCATGGTTTTGGGGGGGTGCTGGGCCAGTATGAGTCAATGCATCATGGGATCATTTTTTGTCCTTGCAAGTAAGAAGAAACCATTTCCAGACAGTTGAATGCAGTCGAGTAAAGCCTTTATGTGCAGCCATGGACTGGTTGGACTGACTAGCCCATGATTGAGGGAGATTAGACCTCTGTTTTCCAAGGATGAGTCCAAATTCCTTGTGGACTTTACAGACCAACAAGGCAGGGTGTGGAAAAGGCCAGGAGAAAGGTTTCATGGTACCCTGACCACTAATGAGGTGGCTCGCTGGTGGTTTGGGAGGGTTAAGGTTAGTGGGTATGGCAAGACTGGCTTCCATATTTTTCAGAACAGCAGCATGACGGGTTACGGTACAGGAATGAGATTCCTGATGTTTATAAGACATACACTGGAACCACTGGCAAAGATTTTGTTCTTTTTTGCCACTGCATGATTTAGTGTTTGACCATAGAATGTCAAATGCATTGCCATAAGAAAATTGAGAGAGAATTAGTCATTTCTGATGAATAGTTAGAAAACTCTTTCAGGGTGTTCAGATCTTCAATGAAGTTGCGTGGTTACTGTGGCAACCATACAAATAAAAAAAAATATTAAAGTTGTGAACTTGCACATCTTGTTGGCTTGACATACCAGATTTGAATGTTCTCTAGAAGAAACCCGTGTATTTAAGGTTGTTGCATGAGATTTTTCTGCTACCTAATGAATATACACGTGTGTTTCCAGGTATGGTTTGGAGTGTCTATTCAGGTTTTTCAGTTATGGACTAGAGCGGCGCTTCAGGCCTGACGTGTTCGACGATTTCCAGGAAGAAACTATCAGAGATTATGAATCTGGTGGGTACATTTCCACGGACCATCCATCCACCTTTCGTTTTCTAATAATTTGTTTATGTTGTTGATTTGTTGCTAAAGATTGAGAAATTAGCACCAAAAATTGGATACATGAAATACACCAACTGAGGTATGCTTGTTTTCTTTCTTTCTTTTTTATTTTCTGCAATCAGACATGTACTTATCCCACCCATGAGTTTTATGCTGGCACTTTCATAGAACTTCATACTTAGGAAGCATTGCCTTTGGGTCTGATCTGTAAGAAGTGTGCACGCATTTAGGGTTATTTTTGGTACAGCTGATGTAATTTCGAGTTGTCCAAGCATTTTGTAGGGTCTGTCTCCGGCAGTAAGGTCTCTTTGCTGAACATAATTTGCTCCTTTCATAGAATATTGATGAAAAATGTTTCCCCATATCCCCATAACCATACTTTTTTAGCTGGTGGTTTTTCCAAGAAACTTTGTTATGGATGGTAGAGGGTATTTGCTGGAGGACTCGGATGAATAGCAGTTGACTAGTCTCATTACATGACTCTCCTGTTGATGATGCCGTCTGTTATAGCAGTTCTTTGACTTCATGCAGACTCAAAAACATTCATATTTTGGGTACTTGTTCAGTTCCTATGGGGCCCATCATCCTAACAGTTTATGGGAACTCTGAGGCTAGGGGATTGTTTTCCCACCCAAAATTAATGGACAGTTCTGCAAGGGGTCTTGCTTATAGGCCAATCCACCTTCATCTCTCTGTTGTTGTTTCTCTGCTTGTGTGACTTCTGATTGTCTTGCACCAAGGTATTTACACTATTATGATCCACTTTCAGGGTTTTTCATGATAAGAAACTTGCAGTAAATTTTACCCTCTCTGCTCTCTTAATATAAGCAACCATCTTGGGTTTAGCACATGGCACCACACCCTTCATACTAGTCACCCAGCAGCGAAGTTGCCTAAATGAACCTCAGCAAATTTGTAAGTGTGACAGCCATGAAATATGTATGCATTACCAGATTTTGTTCATTCATTGTGCATGGTTTGGAGTGAAATGAACTAAGATGTCAGTTAGTGCTGTATATGTCAAATGTGCTTGGTTTCCAGGTCAGCTGTATGGTCTGGAGAAGTTCTGGGCTTTCCTCAAATACTCGCGCAGGGATGTGGACATTGACCCAAAGTTGAGGGAGTGGCTATCTAAGTACAAGCGACTTGAAGACTTCAGGAGCGATGTAAGTACATACATTAGAGCATCCCTCATTGCAGTCCTGTTTAGCAGTAGTGAAGTCAGTGATACTGAATTTTAAATGGAAGATGATGTTTGAAACTTGACTCTTTTTTTTTCTTGTTTTTCAATTTTGTTGTTATATCTAATCACAAGTGTTTTAGTGGGTGGCTTGGAAGATAAACATAGAAAGAAGCTGATAGATGAACACCTATTGTTGTTTGCAGCTGCATGTTTACAAATTTAGATCCTGTTTTACTATCAGAATTTTGCCAAATAAGGGTAGTAGGGTGGGCTATCAGTGGTGATGCAACTTTGGAGATATAAACTCTGGATCAAATCCCAGATTTCCGAACAACAAAAGCTGTTTCCTAACTTCATCGATGGACGGATCACGTCTGTTGTGGCAGGTGGGTTAAAATGGATATTGATAACGCAAAAGGCGGGTGGTATATTATCAGCAACATGGTTGACTTTCATTTAATAGTAACATGATTAGTTTTTAAGAAAATATATCCAGAAATAAATGTACATACTAATGCTATGAAAGTTTATATGAAACCTGAACGTGAGAAGTAAATGCATCGTTTTGTTTACTAGTATGAATTAAGACAGCGCAAGGGTCCCTCCACTCACAAGAAAGAAATAATTTGTATCTCTTAACAAGAGAAAATTGTAATTATTTTTTTATGCTATTGATATCATAATTAACTAACTATTGGTTAAATAAGCAGAGTGCACTTGGTGCTAGCGAGAAAAGGAGCTTCTTTGATAATATTTTCCAAGAAATTGCAGAAAAGATTTTTTAGAAAGAGAAAAGTCATTCTTCCTACCAGGAGTTGGCTGCTAGGTTATGGTTACTGTTCTGTCAATCACTAGGTGGCAGCAACAGTAGTATGTATATATGTTTATGCATGGCCTCTGGTGAAGACTTACGTGGCTGTTATGTCTTGACATTTTAATGCCCAGTTAATCATATAGCCAAAAAATACATAAGATGTTGCATTAAAGTGCTTCCTGTTGGGTGTAAACTCTTCCCCATTTTGAATCACGAGTGCAGTTGGGTGGCTTTAAAAAAAAATAAACTGATTGTGATCTATACATGTGCTGAGTGTTGATTTTCTGGCACGGCACATTTACATAGTTCTTTGATAAAAGTTACCTGAAGAGGTGTTTTTGTTAATCATTTGGTGAATGAAACTGTGTGTGTTGTGGAGGGAGGCCTAACTTTTGGAAACCGGTGTAGTGAAGATTGATGGATGGATGATGTCTCAAACGAAACTTCTCTCACATTTCTTTAGTATGTTCTCACTGTCTTTTAAGGAAAAAGTGTAATTGCTTAATACAGAAGTCGTGTAAAATGAATTCTCGGTAATAACTAATTTTATTTCATGCTCTCTGAAATTGGTCTCATTTTTTTCTTTGCCCAACAGCCGGCCATGTTTCACCAGTTCCAGCCAATTAGCACGTCGTCCAAACAGCGGCACCACTCCACCGACAGCCAATCAGAATGTTTTACGGGGCCACATGGCGCCATGGCCAGCACGCAGTCAAACTGGAAGGGCATCGGCCAGTCAGAAATGTCACTGCTGCCCGATGGACACTTAAAGAAATGACCGGCCTCTGCGATGCTGGTTTTCCAGTTGTAAAACAACAAAAAAGATTTCTCCCAAGATAGGTAAATCACTACATCGTCCTGTGGCTGGTGCATTATGGCTTCACAGCAGGTGCGAGAAAGCAAACCAACCAAGACGGACTGTATCGCTCTGATATCTTAACTTGCAAGAAGCAGCCCGGAATGTGTGATACACAATACTCTGGCCATTGCACTTCTGCTATCTCCATCTTGTGTGTGTGTGTGTTTGTTTTTTTTTTTTTTTGTTTTCTTTCTTCAATGCAATATTCAGTGCATAATTATGAAGCTGGATTTGAGTGGATCCACACAGATGGTCATTATTCTTTGTTACTTCTAGCCCTCCCACGCCTCTGTGCATCAAGACTGTGTTTTAGATAATAGCTGCTTTACACATTATAGTACGAGAGTATATATATATATATGTGTATATCTGACTCTTTTTTAAGTGGTTGGTAAGAAATTGGGCTGGGGTGGGCATTTTAGCTATTATGCTTTCGTTAATTTAATGGAATTTCTTTTTTAATATTTAAATATGAAATCACTAGTGAGTTAAATGTACAGATTTGAGTTCCAGAAAGCAATGTCTGTCTCTGTCTGCACGATGCAATCATGAAATTTTCAAATTAATGGGGGCTTCTTGTCTTTACTGGGTGATTTAGGATGATTAGAGGAAATGGCGCTGGTGTGTGATGATGATGTAGAGAACTTAACAATTCAGGGATTGTTGAAATAACAGTTGTTGAATGGACGTGTCACGAACTTTTTGTGTACCTCATATCTAATTGGTAAACAAATATTCTTTGATGCTTTGTGTCTGTATCACCATGGCCTTTGAGTGAGCAGAGATTGTTAACACTTCTTGTTGACGCCTTTTCTCTCTCTCTCTCTCTTTTTTCCTTAGCCCAATTCTTTGCAGCCATGAATGTAATCAGGGCATTTCATTTTAATTGCTTTTATATGATTATCAGGATGTGCACTTTCCTGCTTTGAAGATTGGAATGTAGGATCAGTCGTTGACAGTCTTAATTCGCATGGATTGGAGCGGCGAAGAAGAGTTTGTGGCATGATTCAATCAATCAGCACAAAGTTGCGAGAAACATGCCATACCATAAATATAGAATTTGTCTACTACTATTATCTGAATAATGACAATAAAGAAAGGTGGGTTTTTTTTTTAAATGGCACCACTAAAGAACAGAAAGTGGTTTTCTTTCAGAATTGCCTCCCATTTGTGCCGAACTTAAACCTTTCTGTATAAAAATGTAAATTTGAAGCTGGAAAGCCAAAGTTCTTTATTATTTCTTTCTTGTTTTAACTGCTGTACAGAATTCTGACCAATGTTTTATGCAGTAATCTTGGTTTTAATCAGGCTTGATCTTTGTTGCCTTGGAGGTTGGTTATTTCACTTATTTTGTACCTCTGCGCTTTAATCAGACATCGCTGCTCTTCTGTTTTAAGAGGAAGCTAGTGTTACAATTATGGATGTAGCCATAGGTAATTTTTGTTGCATATCTAATTTAGGATGTAAAGATAAGTGGATTTAAATTTGTACAAAAAAAAAAAAACTTTTTAATTTTATTTGAATAATTATATCTCATTTAGGCTGAAAAAATAGAATAAACTGATTTAATTAGAATTTTTGTCTTTTAACTTTGCTTGCATGCCAGCTGCTGTTGGCTCAGCTCTCCCTCGCTGAATAATGGGCTTACGCATCTCCAAATCTAGGAGATTGGTGTCTGGAGTTCAAATCGCAGAAGTGTGAATAACCCATTCCAAAACAAACCAGACCCATCTCTAGAAATTGAGGGTCACCCTAATAGTGTGCTTGCATTTCTATGGAGGGGTTAGCCAGTGTCCCTCTGAATGAAATGTTTGCTAACTTTTTATTAAAGTGTCCTGCCAGATGCACTCTGATGCAACTTTTAAAAATCCTGTCATCTGAGTTTTCTTGACAATTGCACGTTATGAATATCCTGTTACCCTCAATTGATGTGTCTGCTGCTAAATTTGTTTTAGGCTCTTTGAAGGGACTAGTCTATGAAGGAGGGTTTTACTTGCACCTAATGTTGACTCTTGGAAGAAATTTTGAGGTGGCAGGATGAATAATTTTCTTTTTAATTGTTTATAAGAGGAAGAGAGCTCTCTGGTGGTGCATTGATTTTTCTTAACTTTTGGTGCTGGGTGTTTGTAAATGTGTCTATCGGAAGGCCCTTTTTTTAAAGAAATGGAAATGTATTGTTCTAAAGTATATGTAAATGTGCGTGCATGCGTGCGTGTGTGTTCAATTGTAATATTTTGATGGCATAGAAATAGTTGTGCTGGTGGAAGGAAAAATGAAACTGTTCTGGTCGACAAAACTGGAAGACGGGTTCGCTGAGCTAACTGACGGGGCCAGCTTCCGGGGTGACATGAAAAGCTGCTTGGAGTGCATTCAGGTGGGTGTGGCGATGTAGAGAGTCGTGGTTTCACTTTTTTATCAAGCAATTTGCTGTGGCCGAACTCTGGGAAGGGCCACGTACACTGCGCGCTTTATGTCCCAGGATGTTTGTTTTCTTAATTATTGTTGTCGTTGTCATAACCTTCATGGAGAATAGTTGTGATGATTGGAACAGTCTACAAAAAAAAGAAAAAAAAAAAAAGATCTCAATTTATTATGTGCCTATGTCTGCAAAAACCTAAAGACAATAACTGGGCCACTCAGTAAAATTCTAGTTGCGTGCACTGACTAGTTCAAGTGGAATGAAGTTTAAAATGCAAATTGTCTCTATCAATCAAAACGAAGCTTTGTATTGGAAACTTCCTCTATCAGTGGCCTTTTAATGTTGTGTCTGTGTTGTGTTAGAAGTCTATTTCATGTTTCGCCATTGGTTGTCTTTTCTTTTCTATGCACTTTTATGGACAGTAGTTGACCAAAATTGGTCTGCCCAAAATCTGTTACAAAATGCTTGTATCTGCCAGAACAGGTTTACTTGGCAATGACTCGAGGTGGCAGTTATTAGACCTCTCAAATGTTCATAGTGCACGTGCTGGAAGTTAGCATTAATATTGTCATCATTACGTAAAGTGATGATTTCGAAGAAAGGTGGAACTGAAAATGTAAATAATTTTTGGAAAAAAAGAATGTAAAGATGTAAATATATATATATATTTTTTTTTTTTTTTTTTTGTATGTGTTCTGCCATTTTATCAAACATCTGTTGCTTAAATTTGTTGCAGATATTGTTTTTGTTTGGTATGAGTTGTCAATGTTGACTCTTGGGGAGGTAATAAACCAATAATTCTAAAGCGTTTAAGGGGAGATAAGCTATTTTGTTCTATGCATACAACCTGTTTAAACAATGTAGATTCTAAAAATTCTAAAGACCCTCCCATTGTTTTGTTTTAAATATTCAAATACTTGTTTAAAATTAGAAATATATCAATATCAGTAAATGTTTTTGCAGTTAAACTAAATTTTTGTCCAACTTTTTTTGTTGTTTTTTTTTCAAATATCCAGTTATCTCCCTTTCAGATAATGAGAAATTATACTTCAGCAGGTGCCTCTTGCACTGCGCAATATTTCAAAACTTTGTGTCCATCCTGAGTTCAACGTCTATATCGATGATTTTGTAGATGGTGCTTCATTTCTGGCAGACACGCCCATTAGATACAACAACTGTTAGAAGATTGGAGACATCCTTCACTGTTTTAAAGTTGTATTATTCGTAGTTAAGTGAGTAAAAAAAAATTTAAAAAAATATATATAAAAAAAAATAAAAATTGACAAAACAAAAAAAAAACGTAAACAAAAACATTAAAAAAAGCAAAACCTAATTAACCTGTCTTTTTTGTTTTTATTTTTTAAAACAGTTTTTAGTCCAATATGTCAGTGGTGAATACAGATGTGCATTTTAACTTGTTTTCGTGTTGACTATGACCTTTATGCTCAAGAATTCAGTATCGGCTTGAGTCTGCCAAAATTGCCATTAAACTACCTCATTGGGTCCTGATACCTAATTATGGAACTTTGTGGGTAGGTACAGCTCTAACTTCTGAGGTTGTAGTATGTTCATATGGTGGGTAAGTATTCTAAACTTTTTATATGGTGTTCTAGGATGAAGCTATATGGTTTTGCAGATTACTGATGCAATAAAAAAAAAACGGTATCACTACCTTTTCTATGTAGCATTATGTAAACTACTACTACATCTGTATATATCCACACTGACAATGAGGCTAAACTTTTGTTCATTAGGTTGAATGAGTGCTGTGGATGGCTTGATTTGGAATGCAAAATAAGATGATCGCTGGTTATAACATTTTATGTGATTGCTGGGTTCCTTTAGTCATCTATTTTCACTTAGCTATTCATGTTCATTTGTGGGGTTATGGTAGGATTAATTAGACCAGTTAACCAGGGTGCAGGAGGGGTGTGGTCAAGTTTATCTTGCAGAATATCCAACACCTAGGGCAGTGGACCACTAAGAAAGTAGGCAATATCTAGGGATAAATTTGTCAGAGTAGCTACTTTGAAGTATCATACTACAGTTGAATCCAAGTACCACCAGCCTGTTTCATGTGAAATTTGGTCTGATTGTGCATTCATATAGTAAAATCATGCTAATTATTTATTGCAAGGGGTGTGATAGTGAAGGCAGCATGTTAAGTTTAGTGGAGTATGATTTTGAATACGTGTGATTAGCAAGTATTCTTAGATGTGAGTCAAAGGCTATCATTTTAATTATCATGTACTCCGCAGATATTTTTCGTTGTTGCTATTTAAGAGAAACGTGTTAATGGAATGTCTAGAAGTTAAGTAAGTAAATGTAATATTTGTTTTGTCATCAGGTTCATGACAGTGCAGATTGTTCCTAACTGTTGGTTAGCAAAGGATTTGATAGGATGAAGTTAGAAGCTGCACTATTGCAAAATATCTAAGTCAGCATTTGGCCAAACGCTTTCTCTTCACCAGTCTTTGAAATACACTCGATATTTAAATACTGCATTGCACCTAATAATGATGGATGTCTGACAAATTGTTAGGGTATTTTTAACTGGGTAGCTTGGTAATGAAATTGAGGATAATTTTATTTCAAATTTTGGAAAGACTTAGTGAATATTTCAGATTCACAAGTTTTCTAAAAAACGCTATGTGAAGTTTCTTAATTTACTCTTATCTGCTAGAATGGCAGTGCATTGAATTCAGTGGCCATTTACCATTGCCTGAGATAAGCCAGTCAGCCTGCTCATCTAATTTGTATGAATAGATTTTAATCTGTGGAGAATAATCTCCCTTAGTATTTCAGTTGTAGCCAAGTGTGATAGAAATTTATCTTCGTGTTATTAGTATTTTGTTTGCAAGATGGGGGGGATAGAGTTACTTCCCTTATCTAAATCTTATTTCTAAAAACAAAACAGCCATTAGGAACTGGTACGTGAAAATTAAACATTTAGTAATTTTATTCATTCAACCTGTGGTAGAGACGAAAATAGTAGTGACTAAGGAAGGAAATTTGTGTACCTGAAAAAAATTTTTTGCACTGGCATGTAAATTATTCAGTGATCCAAAGGTCTTCCTTGGTCAATAGTATGGGGAGAGAATGTAGTACTTAATTGTAATTTATATTGTGAATTTGTGCTAAAATGATCTCTTTGTTCTGTTTAGCTATGAATCCATCTTGACTTGGGGGGGTTATGAAGAATTGCAGTCTTAGACTTTGTGATGTCATATATATATATATAAGCTCAGTTGGGTCTTTCTGCAACAACAAAGGATGGCTTTATGCGCACATTATCACAGGTGTTCATGGAGGTATAAGGGCCCTGTGTAATTCTATGAGGATATGTGGTTGATTTAGGATACCTGTTGAATTTCTGCAACTTCCCACAATGCCATAAGAACTTGGATAAGGTGATATGAAGCCTCTGCTCACACAGAGGAGCAGTTGAACTTGCTATAATGAATTAGCAAAACTGAAAAATGGTTAATGCAATTTTTTTACTTTCTAAACACTTATAACCCAGAAAATGTGTGGTACACCAATTTTAAGAATTATGTTTGTTTTGCTGTGATATCTCCAAACGGGGGCTGTACATACTTATGGTTACCTGGTCTATAAATCACAAAGTTGACTTTTTTTATTTAAATATTACATTATACTTGAGCAATTGGGTAGTTTGTTGTTCTCTCTCCTGGATCCAGTCCAGCAGCAGGAGCTTCCTTTGGTATTCTGCCAACTGGCTGCCCACCTCACCATACAGTTGTAGCTAATGATTGATTGTTTATCAAATTATTTAACAAATGACAAATAAGTACTGTTTTTCCATCCAACAAAACAAAGATAGGTAAACATTAAAGTCTGAGGCAGTGAGCAGGTCTCTTTCTGCATCAGTTTGGGTACCTATGATATTTTTGGCTCATTTTCCTGAATTTACTTCATTTTGCACTTGATAGGATTAACTCCCATTCTCCAAAGATCTAATCTGTACATTGATGCAGAGGGAAGGTGATATAAAAATTCTTATAGTTAGTTAATTGTGACTGGGCTTCAGATTCAAAAACAGGATTTTTAATTAAAGCTACCAAATCTAGTAATTAGGTCAGAAATAACTTATTTAGTTATCTAGTATTATCTTTTACTTTTTAAAGGGGAAAAAATCTTATTTTTGTTTAAATATGATAACAATACTCTTCCTTTAGCTACTATATTGCAATATATTTGTAAAAATGTATATACAGAAAGAAGTAAAATAAATATTTTATTATTTAAAAGTTCTAAACAAAATGTACATTATCAAGATTTTTTATAAATGATTAATGTGGAGAAATGCCAAACATTGATGACAATTTGTCATAGACCAATAAGCGAAGCAGTATTAAGTTATCATGATGGGGTTCTTGATGCTTGACCAATTTTCTAGGACACTATAATCATCACACTTTAGTTTCCTTCCAACTGCTGACTTAACAACAACAAAATTTTTCTTCTTGATTTGTACTTGTGGGATTTAGCTCGCCCTTCAGTTGTCTTGTGTAGTTTACAGACAGACAGCCAACCACGGAGCAGCCATCTTGAGCTGATTGTAATTTTATTTGAAGACTCTTCTTTCAGGGACAGAACTGTCTTCTGCTGTCTGTGATCTCTTCTGGAATGTCATCTTTAATTCTTCCATGAAGAGCTTGGGAACATCAATGGACTGTGGACGTCCAGGTACCTGTTAGAACCCCCCAAAAAAGTTAACAGTAAGTGTAAAGTTAACTATAGTTCACCCTTTGTGGTAAAAAGCTGACTTAAAAATAAAACATTTATGCTAGAAGTCCAATGAGAAAACCACTGATCTGTTAAAATTATGCTTTAACAATTAATTCTTTATTACTAGCATAAACAAGTCTTATTCTGGTTAAAAGCTTAGCCACTTAATTCTAGTAATCTTTATAACTCTCTCTCAAACTTGTGTGTTGGTCAAGCTAACTGAACACCGGTTACCTACCTTGATTGGTTGGTAATACATGAACCGTGATGGCACTGCTAGTGGACTGGACGTCTCTGTTGCCAAATGTGGATATAGCTGTGACTCATCATAGACTGGTTCAGTAATCTCCCTTAGCCTTGCATTTTTGGTTAAATTCTTTTTTTTAAAAAAAAAAAAACAAATGTTTTTAAAAAGACTCTGAATATGAGTTTCTAATTTTGTTGGTAACAATCAATGGTAATAACAATAAAATCTTTTTGAGACCTAAGAGTGTAAGACTTAATAAACAATGTATTGCAAACGAAAATGTTTTAAAGTATATTATGGATTTCTATATAAGCTGATAAATGAAAATTTAATGCTGTACTTCGAAATTGCATTAGTTTACTATAGAACAACAATTAAATAATTCTAAAATTGGGGGATTTTGTTATTGTCTTTATTCAGATCTATAAAAAGGCTATTTAAAGAAGACTATGAATACAGCTTGCAAATTTTGTTCCAATAGTCATCGCTCTTAGCTTCATTTATGAACTAACTTTCATCGGCTGAACACATGCAGAATCCGGTGGTGAGGCTGGATGAAAAGGTGCGTTCTGGTTAAGTTGCCCACCTCTGTCAGAAGTTGTCCAACCACTGTCTGTGCCGCCACTGCTGCTGCTGCTTGGAGCTTTTGCAAAATCCTAGGTAGTAAAAGGTTATCTATTTTAGCTGGTATGAGTAACAATGAATAAAATGTATGGATCAGCGATATGCTGAACAGTGAGAAACTCTGTACACTATTTAATACAAATTTATTATTTTATAGTTAATTTAACCAGCTGTAGTATTACAAATAATAAAAAAAAACAAACTTGTATTTCATATGATCGCTTTTTACAACAACAAAGACCCTGCAATATCCATCCTTTCTCTTGGAATTTAACCATTTTTAATGCATAAAGTGAAGAGTAGAATATTACAGGAAAATTGAATTTATTTCAAATTACCTTAACCAATTGGTTTTGCTCGTATATTGGCTGCAAAGGTAAAGAAGTTACAGAAAGGGTAGGAAGTGATGATATTTTCATTGACTGCTGCTGAATTGGAGAAATCAGTTCCTTACGGTTGGTATAATAAGGGCTCTCAGTAAAGTCTGTATAATTATCGCTCCACTCAGATTCTTCAATGAAATTCTAAAATAAATAAAACAGGTAAGCAGTGCACATACAAAACCGCAGAAATTGATAAGTATTATTGGCATAAATAGGATTTCATTCAAACGTAAATAAACCAGCTGAGAAAATGTTGCTTTATCTGTGTGTTTGTTTTAGATTGAGAATTTCCAATTAGATTTCAGTAATTTAAGTGTACTTCAGAGGAGTTACTCTTTTTTTGGAATAATCTGTGGTATTTCAACGAACAGGTGAAGACTTACCTGGTCCAGAAGGTCCCTTTGTTCGAGGTCGTCAGTTTGCCGGTTTTTTCTGCGAGGCCTTGCAAAGATTTTTTAAAAAAATATAAGTCACAATCAGATACAATGTCTAAACACAGACGTGGCCATGGCTTTCTAGCCTCTTCCTGTGGAGAAAAAAACAGCTAAAAACATTAAATAAATAAATGTAAATATGCGCAGTTAGTATCAGATCAGGTGACAAAAAATGTATTACTTGAAATGGTCCATGGAGATTTTAGCATAGTTTCTATACATGAATTGCATACTGTGACGGTGTCCAGAGAATGAGCTGCTTTAATGGAGTATTTTAAGTTTGGGAATATGGCCAGGATAAGTGGTTTTTTTGCATGCATATAATGTCAAGATCGGTTAGAAAAGGATTGCTGGCCTTGTTCTGTTGGGACATTAATTTTTAAATGTTTATGACCGTGTGAAGAGCAATTGTTGCTTCTGAATCCTGACTCTTACATTTTAGAAACTGCACTTAGGGAAAAAAAAGACTTCTTGCGGCATACTGCATCTCTGATGACATTGCGTTAAAGATGATAATTCACTAGCATTATATTAATTTACAGCTTTGTGTAATAAAGTTGGTGGTGGTCATTATTGAAAGAAACCACTTTCTTTCAATAGACTGTTAATGTTTATGATTTGAAAGCAAAACAGTATCTTTTTTTCTTTCTTACCCTTTAGAGGCCTTGAATAAGTTGATGGCTCCCTGCCTTCTTTTATAAACTAGAGAAAATTAATATGGAAATGAAGAAAGAATTCAAACCTTATATGAAAATCATAAACTTATTTACTTGTTGTGAAGACAGCAGATAACTATCAACAAAATCAGCAGAACAAGAAAGAGGATTACTCCTGGCAACAGGGATAACACAATATCACTCCAAGGAAAGGGGTCGTCTTCAGTATCTATTAAAGGTGAGAAATAAACAAACAATGGCAATAAGTTTAGGATTTCTTGTCACAAAAATAATCACATGCAATCCAACAGTTTACTTTTAATATGATAAAATGAATGGTTTTTAAGTTATTTCTTTAGTCCTACAGGTTAAAATTAACGTTTTGTTTTGATGCTATTT
Source organism: Nautilus pompilius (assembly GCA_018389105.1). Lineage (NCBI taxonomy): Eukaryota > Metazoa > Mollusca > Cephalopoda > Nautilida > Nautilidae > Nautilus > Nautilus pompilius. The sequence goes on from JACATO010000684.1 coordinate 90,377, forward strand.
TTTAATATTTTTATGGGTGTTTAAAATTAATCCATCAGATTTGTTCAATATCATAAGTCATTGCCGACATAAAGAAGTATTGAAATCACAGGTTTGCATCTAAATCTGTGAAATAGGTTAGCTGACTACAAGCATTTACTTACTGGTAATGGCAGGATAAAAGATTGTCAGCTCACTGATGTGTCTAGTCAATGCAAGAGCTGGTCTTGTTCTGAAGTAGTAATTTTCAGCCACAGTGATGTACATGATGGCACCCTTGCATTTTTCATGATTAGTGTTTTTTATTCCATTTTTTAATTATTTTTTCTTGTTAGCTCACTTGAGTATCAAGCATTGGATGGAACTAATGCATTCCACTGTTTCACACTTCTCCATATGCATTTAATAATCGGTTTTCTGAGCTCATCAAGAAGCAACTTACCAGATTCCATTTCTGAAAACAAATCTTTAAAGAAATGATAGTATTTTGTCAAAATCTTCAGCAAATTGACAATACGGAGAATTAAATTTGTTTAATAAATATAATCCACGAAAGATATATTAAAATGATCTTTTCTTGATCATGATTGTTACGTCAATGTCCGGGATATTTCTACTGATGTCATTGTCACTATGACAACAAGAACAGAAACCTCTGATAAACTAACAATGTTCCCAATAGTAGTGTTCTGAATATCCAAGTTCTCCCATCTTCTAAGAACTGTTAGAAAAAAATCCATTTAAAAACAGTTTTTGATAGTTATTTTATGCTAATTTTCTTCATTTTACAACACTAAAGGCCAGGTTGTACACCAATAAATGCTCATGGAAAGATATTAAGAATAATTAACCCGATCTTAAACCTATAACCATGGAAATTGAGGTCAAAACAAGACTTTGGTTGATCCAGCTTTTAAATATGGAGTACAGGTGTGGAATCCTTGGATCTAAAAAAAAAAAAAAAATATATTTACTTATAGTTTACCATCCCTTATTTCTATGTCTGCTCCCTGAAGATGAACAGCTGTTGGGTTTAGATGCAGCCAGTAAAGTCCCCATCATGGACAGAATATTGTACACAGTTTAAATAAAGTGAGTACGTTGAAATAAATGCTGATTTTTTTATCTCCCAAACAAAAAACATCGTTTTAATTTTCTTCTTTCTCACCATCTATTTCACTGCTGGATGTTCTTGAGATAAAACAAAAGTAATAAATGAAACAAAACACGTACAATGGTTATGAGTGAGTTGCCAAGGTGACGGCTTTTACGTGATGTGAAGAATTAACACAATTCGCAATAAATACTAAAGGCTGGATCTCGAGCAAGTGGCGGAAATAAGTTTTCTACATACGTAAGTCTAAAAATGACGGGTAAAGCCAGAAGGAAGAGACGTTTTTGAGAATGTTGCTACAACTTATGACTGTTGTGATGTCCTTTGACAAAAGCCAGCAGCCCATATTTATAATTGAAAGTAACAGGAAATTTGGTGTTGAATAGAAAAAAAACCAAATACATTTATAAATAGGCAATATCTTCTCCAATGTTCTATTAGAATGAATCAGAGTAAACCTACATCTAGAAAATTTGTGTGTTGTATCTGGCATCTTAAAAAAATGTAAAACAAGTAAGAAGGCAATATCTCTGATGATAGAGAAATTTCTGGATATTAAAAATGATTTGGGTCTTTAAAACTCTTTTTCCATTTGTTATGGAAGCAGAAAGAAAAGAATTATTTAAGTGTTTTTAACTGGTTGGATCTGATTACTTGGCACATCATAATTATATAATAAACTTATCTTTCTTTATTAAGAAATCTTTTATTTATACAAAGTGATACTGAATTACTTCCCCTAAGCAACACTTGGATTTTCTTTCCTGATTTGACTAAAATCCTTGGAAGAGGCAATCATTTGAACAAACAAATTTTGTCTGACTTTCATATTATAGGTCTGTTTGTTTAACCCAAATGGACGAATGTTTCCTGTCTTTAAGGAGTTGGATACACTGCAAGGTTCCCAGGGAAAGTAGGGATATTAATTCATAAGGGCTCTGATAATAATGATGAATATTATTTAATATTTCTTAGTTTTTTTATATGAAAATAGTCAATATTGTCTTGGCTTTTATCTTTCTATTTTTTAAAATTTCAGCAATGGATGAAAAGTTGGGGGGAGTGTTTGATTTGCTGACATTGAAACATTTCCCTGCCTCCATTTTCCTCGTCTTCAGTCTCTTTAAAAAACTTTGAAACTCAGGTGAGCAACTTCAACAGCGATGTCATCGCAGCTATATGTCTGGATTGTGCAGGGCAGACAAATATGATAAACAGCAGCATGGCTATGAACATAGCCTGAGTGTTTTCTGAGGTACGGTCTATCACAGCAGCATCATTGATGTGGTGAGTTTACGGGAAAGCATTAATGTTACTGATGGAGACAATCTTAAGGTAAAATGTGTTCATTTAATAAATTTTTGGTAGGATTTGTCAATGTTAATTGGCCACATGGTTTGATAATGAAGCCACAGCTTTTGGGTTTGTGTCATGCAAAACAAAAGTAGTAGTGGGGCATAGCCATGCTGCAACGAAATAAATTAGCGTGCATCATACATGTTGTGTCTTCAAGTTGTGAGCAGCTTTGATTTAAAGGTGCAATCATGATCTCTAATAGAACCAAGCAGCTTCTGATTTCCACTGACAAGAAAGACAACTTGGGGATGGTGCACTTTGATGTTGGAAATGCTGGTCCAATTGAGCCCCTGAGGAATGACTGTCGGTAACAGTAGGACAGTCTATCTGGTGAGTCTTCCACAGTGCGACAATTGAAGTGTAAATGGTGATTTCAAGAGAACAATTTTAAAAGGAAAAGAAGACTACATGATGTAAACACTAATGGTCATCTTGCAGTAGTGAGAGAGAAAGAGAAATTGAGTTTTCCAGATGTGACACACTTAGATGTTGTCCCTATGCCATGGGAAATGAATTATTTAACTCAATTTTTTCTCTGTCCATGTCCAATCTTCCAAAGTGTTATTTTTCCAAATCTTTGAAGAGAACATTGTAATTCTTTATAAATATATATTTTATAACAAAAAACCAAGGAAAAATTCATCATATCTAAATGTATTTGTCTTACAGCTCGTTGTCTGTGTTGGGATGTCACTAATGCTTTCAGTGTTCTTGTTTTCAAATGATGAAGGGATTGTTACTTTTTCTTCTGTGGATAGTTTCGTTGTAAAAGTTGTCTTTCTCTCTCGGTAAAGTAATTAGCAACTATTGCTAATCAACTGATCAAAATCTTAAGCAGTTGAGTAGCAAATACTTTAAAGTATCTTCTAAGTTATATTGTTGTTTTACTCATTACTTGGTATCACAACTACCATGGCATTCTAGAATGGAGCACCTTTTGTTTATAAAACTTCACTAATACAAGGACTAGTACTCATGGTGTGTGCTTGCCATGAAAGTTGTAAATTAAGAGAAATTAACTTATTCAAACAAATTGTGAAGAGTTTTCTCTTGACCCCTCAGGTCAGTGTGTTCTAGTCTTATTCATGATCTGTCATTTCATCATTATTTATATTATTATTATTATTATTATTGAACTGGCTACAGAATAAAGCTCATGGCTTATACAAGGACTCCCAGAGGAAGTGGGAAAGCTGTTCATTTTGGTTTTATAACTGGTTTACCTTAACAATGGCTGCTGATACTTCAGCTAGTTTATAATCATGACCCTACTATTTCTACCAAAAGAATTTCTCTGACTTTACCCCCTCAAATGTCTACTTGTACAAATTCTTCAAGTAGCCTCTTTTATTTCAAATATCTTCAGATTTGTTGTTTGAGCTTCAGTGACAATCTGTCATAAGAGAAATGAGCTGGTGGTTATTTTGGGTTTAATCTTTAAATAGATATAAATTATCAGAGTGGATGGATGTTAAAATAACAAAAACAAAATATCTCTAGATTACAAGAGTTAAAGTTCCAAGGGGCATAACTACAATTTAACACAATAATCTAAAAAAAGGAAAAAAAAGATGAAAGCAAAACAATTAATATTAATATATATTAAAGTACAGTCAGTTATTATTATTATTATTATATTTTTCTTGCAAGCAAATTTAATTAGCGTAAATTTTGATTAAAATAAGTGCTTTGCCAACTAAAAAAAGGTGATTTACTGTAGTATAACTACAGATTTTGAAATTTGAAACTTGTAAAAATAGTCAAATGCTTTGATGAATACATAATCAGATAGGTATAAAATTATAAGATAGACTAATAGGAACAATTAAGGAAGTTACTAAATAACAAAAAAATAAAATATTCCAATGTAACTATATTTTTCTAAATAATTTCTTGCTGAATATTTGCCATTTTTCAATATTAATGTGCACTAAAAGAGTTGATTATTTTAAATTATAAATGAATGTATGTTTACCAAATAAAATACAAATATTTGCTATTTATTAATCATTCTTTTACAAGTTTCCCGTTGCAAACTATTTTTTATTTATATGGAACAATTGCTTTTTAAATTAAATCTGTTTCAAATGAATAAAAACCAATTGAAGAATTACAATTTTGATATTAGGTTTAACAATTTTTTTATAAATATTTAATTGTTCATTAGCAAGAATGGAATTTTAAAATTCTAAAAACTAGAAGAGAAAATGGTCTAAATAGTTTAGATGCAGTACTAATGCAATGAGGGATCAGGTAATAGGGGCCAAATTGTGTTAGTAGACGTTTATCGTTACTCACTAATGTTTCCTTAATTATATGATACTAATTTTTCTTTCTTCTTGTTGCATGGCAACAGTAGACGGTGTGGGGAGGGGTTATTATAAATCTGAACTCTACCAACTGTATTCGTGAATTCGAGTAATTTAGCTGCAATAGTTTTGTGCAGGTTATTAATTATGTCTAATGTAAACGCCTATTTTTATAATTGCCCTGCGTTGAGCAAGAAAGAGGGGCAGAGGTAATTTCCCCTGGCGCTGCAATGAGCCCTCCCTGGAGACGGAAGCTCAGCGGCGGTGTCTGGAGCAGTCGGGATGCTGCTCGGAGTCCTGGTCCTCCTCTTCATATTTGACTGGTTTTATTTCGTGAGAGCGGCATACGTGATACTGTTCCACTCACTCCGGGCCCTGTTCATCAAACCCCTGGATGTCATGGACGAAAGCAGCAGCAGCAGCAGCCCCAGGGCTCAGCTGCCTTGATTCATACCCGCCCCTAATACATGGTGCTAAGAATCCTCGTTGCCATTGGATAAGACGCGGAGGGGGGGTCTGTACCCCGTTATGTGTCCCCTCCGCCAGTCCCTAAGGACAACGGCGAAGAGCAAACCTATCAAAGGGGATGCAGATGTTGAGAATTGTTGAATAGGGTCCTCCGCGTCGTTTTAAAAACACGAAAACTGTACAAAATCCGAAAGTAGATTTAAGGGGATGGACGAGGGCACATTGTATTTCCCTTTAAAGGAAAAAAAAATGTAAGGGAGTTAACTCTATTGTTACTAATAGTCACATGAGATGGCATGGAAGTCTAAATCTCTCTCTCTCTCTGACAGCCATAATTCTATTACCTTGCTACTAATTCATTGAATATAATGGATATTTGGATGTATGTAGAGTCGTGTGATGAAAGTTATTTTCTGACACACACAGGATTATCTATACGCACTAATAAAATGGTTTTCTGTGTTGTGTGTGTGTGTGTGCGTGTCTATAAAAAGGGAAAAAAGTTGTTAGCACCAAACAGATCATTTTTCAGTGATCCTATGATATTGATGAAGTGTACAGACAGTTAATATTAGTTTAAATCTATTAATCTTTTCAAATATTAAAAAAAAAAACACTTTTTTGTTTGCAGGTATATGTCTGACAACTGATCTGGACCTTCAGTGTCACATGAACAATGCGCGATATATGAGGGAATGCGACTTTGCTCGATATGCCTTCTGGGTTGGAAACAGTCTATTAAAGACGTACAAAAGAATAATTGTCTCTGCTTCCACCATCAGATACAGACGCTCTCTTCAATTACTTGATATTTATATGGTCAAGACTAAGGTAAGAAACCATAGAATTGTTTTTAATAAGGGAGGAAATCAAATTTGTAGAGATCTTTAAAAGTATAATCTGTTGCCATCAAAGGTAGATAGATTTCTTGCCATGTAATACAAGTTCCCCTCTAATTCAGAAAACTGTAGTCTTCTCTTTGTTAGCTAATTTTGTCTAATGCAATATCATTTCAGCCCTTCACATCCCTGATTTCACATTAAGAATGTCACTTAACAAAACCTATTCAAAATGGCTTCTGAGAAGCAGGAAAACAAAATGTTGCTCTTACATTGAATGGAAAAGAACTATTTCAGGTGTGTCTGCTGCCATTTGTGATCATAAATATAAACATACATACATTATATATTTTGATTTTTTTTAAATTATTTAAAATTAAAAGAATGGAGAGCATCAAAATCATCATCCTCTGGAAATTCTTGGTGAAAACCAGGCTCACGGAAAAATGTATCATAATTTTTTTGTATCCGTATGCTGGGATAACAAGAGAGAAAAATTATTGGTGGTTAGCAGTCACTTTTTCCACATTTAAAAAAACAAAAAGCAATTTTATTCTGATGACCTTTTGTGACCCTGATTTTTGGAAACCACTGGTCTAAACCATAACGTTTGTTGTCCAGTGAGTGCGTGCTTTCTTTAGATTTTTTCTGTCAGGGTGGGAGAGGGGCCTTTTCTCTGGTATTTCTTCTGCTGGAGTTAGCAGTATTATACCTGGGATACCTCGTTTTTCTTACACTCGGAAGCCCAGACACATTGGACAAATTCGTGTAGTATTATCTCAGCAAAGCGTAGACATTTTTTTCTAAGGGAGACAAATCTTTTATTGGATACGTTTTTTTTTTTGTTTTGTTTTTCTTTTCCAGGCAGTCAGCTGGGATAATGAAGCAATTTATCTCGAGCAGAATTTTATTCGAAGGAGGGACAACTTCATCTGTGCAGCTGGTTTTGTGAAGATGAAGACCCTCAACATCACACCACAGGCTTTGATGAATGACCTGAGTGGACGTGAAATTGAAAGCCCAGCCCACCTTCCGGACCTGGCGGCATGGATAGAGTTTAATAAAAACTCAAAACAGCGATTGTCTGCATGGAAAAACCAATAAACTCGTACGTTCCTTTAATTTATTTCAGTGGGAGGTCACTTTAATGTTGTTGTTATTATTATTATTATTATTCTGTTGTGTGTCTTAAAACACTGAGTTGCTATTTTTTTAATTGTTTAGAAAATGAGGGGTTAAATAAAATTTGCATTTAAAATTAAATGTACTGGAGCAGCTACAAAGAAAATAATGATCTTAGTTCCAAATTACAAACAATATATTGTTTAGTTGTATTTTATTATGAGCAGCAATACCACAAATATCTTGGTTTACACTAGCTCTATCAACAGCTGCCACTGGTAACTCATTCCATTTACAATTCTATTGTTAACTATTTTTTCTAGTATCAGACTGTGCTGATTATTTAAAACCAGTTTAGATTTATGATTGTAGATAGCTAAATATTTGAAAATCTTAACTTCTTGCAACAAAGAGCTGACAAAATCTAATATTTGTTAATTTTAGACTTGTATCTATCTATCAGATTGCTATTTTATTTTTATAATCTAAAATACAGATTGTAATAGTTAAATCTGAGTTTTGAACAAAATAATACTAGTGTTTTGCTACAGAACTCACTGCAGTATCTGTAACTGAGTTAGTACTTTTTGTCACAAGTATAATGATGTGTTGTATGTATGTTTTCAATATCTGAAGATATTGTTAGACAGCCCCGGGATCTCCGGTTGCTAACCCATGTCTGCTACCAAACTGGAGATTCCTGGTTCAAATTCCAGCATCAGCATTAGCTGTCTACAGTATCTTGAGATATGAAAACACACAAAATAATACTAGTTATGAAACAATTAACAAATTTTGGTTCACCATGCAAATCTTTGAACAAGTCAGTCCGTCACTAGTAAACAGGTGATTAGTGTGAGGTATTCAGGTCAAACAATCTTAATATTTCCAACTTAGTATCAGATTAGTGATGCTGGCAATCTTAGTTGTATTTCACACAACTCATTAATCATCAGTTTTAAAAAGTATGACTTGCAGATATTTTCTTTGTTATTTTATAGGAAAAAATTCTAAAACTGAAATAAAATTGTTTTGATCTCCATTTTTTTTAAAAAAATTCATCATTAAAAAATATTTAAAGACATTAAATGTTTTGTTTACTTTTTGTGTATCTTTTGCTGATCTTGTGGATATGAAGAATAAAGTTGACTTCTAGTATTTTACCCTGAACATGTTGCAAAGTTAACATACAATACTGCCACAAACTAAACACTCAGCTGGATAAAGATGACAAGTGAATGCCTGTCATAATTCATTATCTGTAACACATTTTAAAAAAATATTGGAATAAAACAATGTTAACTTTGAAAAGCCTCTATTGTATTTCTTTGAAAAGACCAGTATTAACAGTTATTCAGTTGTCTGGCAGAAACATTCTCTGATTACTCTCCATAATACGAAAATGGTTCTCTTACTAATGCCCTGATGTTCTGCGAGGCACTTCCTCTACGTACTGCTTGCCTATTTGGTTAAGTCACAATGTGCGCTCAAACGAAAGCTGCTCTTGCCACTACATTCAAAGAGGATACATCAAGAAACTGATTTCACTAGATTTGTTTTGAATATTTTTCGAGGCATTTGGGAGACTGTTTTATGTATAATACGTGGTGCTGAACGCCCCTAAGTTGTATTTGCACAAAATCTGAAAGATAATATGAAACTTGTGAATGGTGCTCTTAATGGTTGAGGAGATGACTTTCTTTATAGCTTCCACTAAGAAAAAATAGTTGAAAATGCCTTCAAGTTTCTAAAACACTCCTAGCAGCTGTGAAATGAAATAGTTTAGTGATACAATGAGATGGTCTTTCTCCAGGGAGGGAAAAGAAACATTATTAAAATTGATTTGTACTATTTGTCATGTTGATTTTCACTCCTGGATTCCTCAGTAAGTAAAATAATGTGACAACCAAATCAAGAGTTTATGGGTTTGAGATTATTAGCTCGTGCTGCTGATGGTGGCAAGAAATGAGACCTATGTTTATTAGTTCTATTTGTTGATGTGGTGCTGGTGTAAAATTGAAATAACTCCCTTATTTTGACGTGTTACGTTTCAACCAAGAGTTTATTGATTGTTGTTTGTTTGTTTACTTGGTTAATTAGTATCTTAGTTGATGGAAAATGTCTTTCTAAGTGAATGTGATGTTTGACAACATTTTTCTGGAACTCTGCGTTGTCAATTTTGCCGATGTTCTCTCTCATCCTTTTGTTAACTAGTCTAAGTGTTGCTGCTGTCATTATTTTCATCTTTGGTCATTTCTTTCTCAAGATCCTCATATTCTGACAGCTCTGATTCCTTGATGAATCAATTTTTTTCTGAAGGTATTGCAACAGCAGGTATGCCTTCTTATCCTCAATGGTGGTGATATCTGTATGTACTTGCATGTCCCTTAGAAGTTAGTTTTTGTTCTCTAGCACTTTGTATTATCATTATCATTATTCCTGTTTCCAATCACAATATACTTACGTATTATTATCCACCAGCTTACATTTGAAAGGAAGTTGAAAGAATGCCATTTCATTGTCTGTGGCATGTGCAGCGCTAGTGAATGAACTCGCCACAATTCTGCAGAGTGACTTAAAGTCTCATCAAGTTTGGACAGCTACATTTATTTCCAAAAAAACATGTTAAAATTAGATTTGAACAATTGTAATTATTGGGGTGAGTTTATTACAGGAATATGGCAAAGTTGTTCCTGTTAAATTGACAGGATTTTGTCTTTTTTTACTCAAAATTATTTTATTGCAAATTTTGTGAAATTGTGAACAATTGTAATATTTTGTCTTTGCACCTGGTTGCATGACAGTATTTTTGACATCTTTAGTTTGTGAATCACCTGGTTTACAAAGCCTCTCAAGAGCCAAATTCTTTCTACCCATAGGTGTGATAACCTTATAGGAATAAATAATGAAGTTTGGAAAATAACATTTGCAAAAGAAAAATCTGTAGTAGAGGGAAAGAAAACCAATCTAGCGGAGAAATGTAAATTCACTAAGGAAGACATTCTGTTGAAGAGTTAAGATGCTGACTGTATAGAAGGCATTAGAGAATTACAAACAATGTTAAAATATATAACAATTATTATTTTAAAAATGTATGTTTACTAAAACAATTTTCTGAAATATATTCACTTTTCTGTTGTTAATAATATTAATTATTGTTATAAGGGATGCAGTTAATGGGTGGATTTTGCTAGTCAGGTTATATATTTTGTATTGTCAAAAATGAAATATAGAGAAAATTAATAGTTAAATTGTCACCCAAACAGCTGATACCAATAATCAGTACAAAATGTACCTTACTGTTATGACTGATGTCTGAAAGCACCTACAGGCCTAATGTTACTCTAGAACAAAATTAAGATGGCGCCAATGGTAATGATTGTCTCCCCTCCGACAGACACACTTCCTACTGAATTGCTGCAGTAATTTTTTTTTGTTTTTCTTGTTGTTTAATGCTCTCTCTCAAATATGCTAATGTGATTTTTTGATAATTCAAGTGCAAAAATAAGTGTTTATCTACGTAAAGTCTCTACTTTAAAATGGTCAAAAATACATCATTTAGATTTAGGGCTGGATTAATTTTTTTTTTTGATGTCTTAAAGGCTCAAGCCCATAGATGCTACAAATACTAATTTATCATAATTGACAGTTTATCTTTCAGACACAATATGCAATATTTTATTTTTTTTATTATTTTAATTTTTTTTTTTTATTTTTACATGCATTCATCAATAGATTCGCCATGAATTTTAAAGTGTGCTTTCTGCCTACCCACCTTAATGCGGCCATGTTTTTACGTCAATACTGTAATTGTCTTTTTGGAAACTGCGCATGCGTGGACGAAGTTTGTTCCGGACCCGCCATCGAAGGGAGGTAAATACAGGACATCTGCGATGTCTTGAAGTGTTTTTTTTTAGCGATTTCTTCTGGTTAGCGGAATATTAGGGAATTATTCGGGGAGCTTCCCCCCCCCCCCAAACCGGGTGTCCCGGACCAGAATTCTCACTGTCACTAAACTAGTCTGGCGGGTGTTTGTCGGGTGGCGAGGTGTAGTTACCTCCCCCTGACGGTCGCCATTTTGATTTTTACAGCAGTCTAAACAATAGGATTAATAATTTAATAATAATAATAATTATAAATAAAAAAACGCTGTTAAAGCTTCGTGACGGGATTTATTTTCTTTTTAATTTTTTTAAACTTCGGGCCCCGGGCAACAGTGGGCTCCTAATATTTTGGTCTTTCCTACAACTGACCTACCCCCTTCCCTAATTCCCAAGGCGCTCTCGACCTTTGACCCTATCTCTCTCTCTCTCTCTCTCTCTCCGCTCGCCACCCCCCCCCCACCCCACACACACACACACACCCCTCATTGTTGTTGTCACCGCTTTCCGATAAACAAAACCTTGTTCGCGCTACCGGCGACTGAAGCGATGATCGAACCTCTATCACGTCGCCTCTCACCCTTGATGCTGGGCGAGATAATGCGAGCCGCTTATGTAAATAAACCGCCTCGCAGTGTGGCCTTCCCCGTCACACCGATGCCTGAATAGTTGGTAATCCTACACGGGGGGCACTTAGCGCTTGGATATCCCACTACGTGTATATATCCGCCTGAAAATCAGCCTCCCGCAGCTTGTGTGTATCTTGACCCTTGACCCCGAATTCGTCAGGGCACTCTGGTATCAGCAGCTTTATTAACAACGCTATGGTGGAATTAGTTATGAGGCATCATTTAAAATGGTTTTTTCTCGATTTTCTAATCAGTCATAGAATTTAAAATAATAATGATTGTGTTTGGTTGTTGTGACGTCTTCCATCCCACTATAAGATGCGTAAGAATCTGCACCATCTTGGCTTCGTTACATCATAGAACTCCGGATTATAGGATGTAGACAGTTTGTTCCCTCTCTTTTCTGCTCCCCGAGGATTCAGCATACAGCAGCTGCCTCCAGACTTCATTTCACTGTCTCTGTGCTCGTTGGGCGAGAGGAGTCCAACCGGGCTAACGACGACAGAAGTCGCAATTATGAAACGTTTAAATATAAAACATCTCTGCCATTCATTATCCTGGGCCAAATATGGAATCACTCCTCGATGGATGATATCTTCATTGTTCATCATTCAAGAACTGTTCAAATTTCAGCACAGTAAACTGTAGGCCTATGACAAACTATTGACTCAAAAGATTCTATAGTCTTCTCTGTGCTGGTGGACTTCTGACTTCATAGCATCTGCTGTAATGGTCCACTACAACATGGCAATGGCCCAAGATGGTTTACTGCCAGATCTCGATATTTTCCAGGTGGAACTTCAGTTCCGGTCATTGTTTCAGGTATGCTGTACTTTCTACAAACGAAAAACTATGGCAGGATTTACAGTGTTTCTAAGCATCCTTATTAATTCCAGGTCACCGGACTTAGCTTCTGTCTCTGTTTGGTACTGACGATTCCCGTATTAACTTCATATACAATTTCTGGTTCCCCTGAGCGATCAACTCATCATTGAAGGCAGGCATTTACTTCCATAATTTTATTCCTTCAATTCTGAATCATTAACTGAAGCCTTCTCAACCTCTTGAATTGATGCTGCTCTTGGCACATCTTGCTCCGCTGTCAAGCTGACATACTTTTCGGTTACTCTGCTGAGTTAGATTTGTGTCCAAACAATCAGGAAAGTGAGTCTGATATTTTGTTTATTTAATCTGGGATATGTTTTACTGTGAAAGAATAGGGTGAGTAATCATCTTTTTACTCTTGCAGGTGTGTGTATAGTACCAAGGGCTGCCACAAAATCAAATTCGGTTCTATAAAAGTAGACGAGGAATGTTTCACAAGCCAGCACTAGAGCTAGCGCCTCTTTCTTCAGTCTGTGAATATCTTCTCTTCATATCCACGAGGCTGCAACTTGCGTAACTAATGATTTTATGTTACTTATCTTGTTCTTAGACTAAGTGCACCAAATCCCACTGGGCTGGAATCTGCGATTACATTTGTCTTGCCTCTTAGCTGGAAAAAATGTTAACGCTTTGGCATTAGCGGGTTTTTGCTTCAATCCATTTAAAGCTGACTTTATTCCTCTCCAAATAGAAATGGCAACCTTTCTTGGGCGAGCCTTCTCAGAGACTGAAGCTAAATCTGAAATTCTAGAAGGAAATATGCTGAAATAAGACCAAGTAGACCTCGCATTTATTGTGGATTTTAAAATTCTCGACCATCTCTCACAGCCTTCGCTCTTTCTTTAGCAGGATAAGCACCCCGAAGATCAGCTTTAATGTGAGCTCTCTATCTCCCAGTCTCTTCAGTCCGCCTTCAAGTCTTTGGTCGGCTTTACGATCATCCACCATTACATATTCCGGATACTTTCACAATCCTGAAACACATCTTGGATTATTTTATGGTATATCTATGCAGCCGCATTTATCCAAAACATTAATCTTTTAAATCGGAACATTTTTTTTGTATAGGCGTTGAAAATAGTGATTGCTTTAATTTATGGACTCAACAAAAGCTGGCGGTGTCCCCACTATAAAGAAAAACTATCTTGCTGAAGATGGCGCAAGATTTCATCAACGGTGGATGGAGGGAGTTGCCTCCTTTGCTTTCCCCTTGCGCTCGCAGATTTGAATCTCCCCATTCAGCTTTGGAACCACCAGATTGGAGCTTTCCCAACAAATTAACAAATTGCCAAACTTATTACGGGTTCTTTTATATCCGTTTTCACTATTGTACACTCGCTTTCTGCCTCACGGCCTTTGATCTTTTTGGTGAAAGATGATAATAAGCTGCGGTAGAGTTAGTCCCCGTCTCGGTCCTCCGACAAACATTTTCGTAGGTTTGGATGCCGCTTAGCAACCAACAATAGCTATCACGAAACACAACCGTGACGTCATGCACTGCTATTGTAGCTACACTGGTTCAAGACCTGCGACTTATTGGTCACAAGAAGGGACTTCACTCAGAAGTAGTAGCGTTGTCTGTTGTTGTATGGTGAGTATTTAGAAGAACCAGATTTCTAACGAACCTGTAGTGATGAGATCTGCTTCGAGTGGAGGAGTCCTAGTTATGATGAGGAAGACGACAAACGCCAAAAACAGCTTGAGTTGTAAAGAATGTCTGCCAATACCTGCTTTAGAAAACCAGGATGACATCCTAAGTAAGAATGATAAGGATGGTTGTTTTTTTATTTAATTTTATTGTTATTATCATTTATTACTTTATAGGCAGCGTAAATTATCAAAGTTCGTTTGATGATACGTGATTTTTGCTGAAACATCACATCCGGGGGAGTTCAGAAACGAGACAAATGTCAGATCAGTCAACAAAAAATTTATAATCTTCAAACTGTCAAAAGACTAATATATAAATTCTCTCTCTCTCTCTCTCTCTCTCTCTCTCTCTCTCCTCTCTCTCCTCTCCTCGCTCTCTCTCTCTCTCTCTCTCTCTCTCTCTCTCTCAAAAAAAAAGATTTTAGTTATCGAGACAGTGAAAAATCTGGTATTTTTGCTCTAAAGTGAAAACTCCCTGTACAGAAATTCATGCAGTATTTTATGTGAGAGCCTCTAGCAGTCTGACATCAGCATCCCATGTTAATCTGGACCAGATCGTTTCAATCCTCTCTATAGTTCTTGCAATGTTTGTAGTAGCACACGACGTCTTGTAATGACATCTTGAAGCATCTTCTAAATGTGTTCAATTGGATTAAAGCTTTGAGAATGAGCTAGCCATTTCATACAGACGATTGTCTCCAGCTCCCAGTACTGGTAGATTGTGTGGACGATCGTTATCACCCATGAAAATGAAGTTATTCCCAATAGCACCAGAGCATGGTCCAACGTAAACATCAGGGATTCTATTCCTGTACCTTACAAGTCATGGTACCATTCTGAAACACCTGAAGGCCAATCTTGCTATCCCAGCTAAGCCCTCTCCACCACATCGGTGAATGGCTTCCATACGGATCATATTTACCAACGTTGGCATCGTGAGGCGCCTCCTTCTCAGGAGTCAAGAAAAATTCGAGACTCGTCTGTGAAAGGTACCCAAGTCTAGTCTCTCACGGTCCATCCCGCGTGGACTACAGCCCAGCCCGGTCCCGCCAGGGTGGTAGCTGGCTGTATACAGTTTGTGCTGACACTTTGGAGGTGATCTCGCAGGCGATTAGATCCAAAGAGTCATCATGGCGATGCGATGTTGACTCGGATCGGTCCCCCACCAGGTCATGTAGCAGCCCTACGGAAAGTTTGATGTCGAGTTCAGGTCGTCTGCCGCTCGATCATAAGTTTTAAGTCCCAAGAATACCAATCTTTTGGGGTCGTCAAATGGCGTCTCCGTTACCGTTGTGTATCTACCAGCATTAAAAATGGCTGAAGCAGCACTTCCTGGATGACAGCAGCTTGCAGCACCTTGACGTTCACGTGGAGATCAGGAAACCATACAGTCACGTGCCTGCCAAACCATGACGTAATGGCGGAACTTTGGTCATCATCTGTAATGGAGTTAGCTGGGGTGTGGCCAAAACTTCGTGGTTTTGAATGACCCGTCTCGTAATATCGCAACTTTTCTTTTTACCAGACGCCGCCATCATCAGGTCCAATCGTGGAGCAAGAACTGCGATTGTTTGTGGTTGACTCGATGAAGGCAACTGGCAACCATTGAATATCTGCAATTTTATTAATTGTCTCTACTTTATCGTCAAATTACGTCATTATAGGGAGAAACGAACTCCTGTGGTTAATATGAATTTTAACATGGGAAGAAAACGTGTATATGTTATGATATATGTTTTTAAAATGTTTATTTCATAAGTCAAATAATTTACGTTGAAGGTGAAGCATCTCTGTCTAACGGTTAGATATTAATCCCTTTTCTTCTTGTTTTTTTTAAAAAGGAAGAAATATGTATGGAAGGTAACCAAACGCAGCGAAGAAGCAAGATACGACCCTCCCACAACTTACTGGCAGGCTGATAACACCAACATCAATCGAAGAGTCAAAAGATGAGAGAAATTCTAATGTTTCTGAAGCTGAACTGTCCTCTCTCGAAACATCGTTGGAACTTATGCGTGAAAGTCGCGGGATCCACCAGGCTGTATCACTGCCAACTTCGTTCTTGAAGATAAGAATTTCGGTCAGACAAAACGCTTCCTGCCCTCCAAACATCGGAGAATAAAATAGACTTCAGTTCTCTTTATCTTTCACAACATAAAAAGGGACCAGAGGCGTCTTTGGGGACTCACTCGATCTAAAGTCATAAACTGGCTCAGTGGCCCCTTGGCTGGAATGCAAAGCGTGATTTACTTTTATGACCGTGTTTATACGGTTCTCTCCCCCCTTAAAAACGGTAGCAGGAGAGTCCTTTGATCCCCGCTGGTCTTTTACGACATCCTCTCACGCCATAAAGCGCGACGCGTTGTCGTTAAAGCAGTTTGCTGAGGAGCAAATAAACAAATAGACAAGAAATCATCAAATTCCTAAACTGATGTCTGGGAAAACGTGGTAGAGAAGAAACCCCATCTTTCTGGAATTTATTTTAAAATTTTGCTCGAATTATTACACTGGGAAGTATAACAATAAGTACGAATTGGATTATTAAAGGAGAAAGAAGTTTTAGAACTTATAAGCGGCCTTTTACAATATTCTTTTATTCTATCATTGAGACCGTGTGTCGTTCGGCTCATACGAGCACACCCACGTTTACAGACGTTGATGGGAATCCACTCGACTATAACCAGACCTAAAGCAGGGAATCATGGGAAATGAGAGAAGTTCGAGAAGCCAGTCTCAGGATTTTATCTCAGTAGAATTCCATTTTTATGTGGGCCGAACGCAACACCGCAAGCGACGACAATCATAAAACACGGAGGTAGCACCGCTCTTGTGTCTGACAGACAGCCGCTCCCAGAATTACTCTGCTAGCTGTCGGCCGCAGATACCAGACACTTAGTGATGTTTATGTAACGAGACGAGCAGAAATGCATTGTGGGAACGTCGCTTAATATTCGGCAGAGAAGACTCGTGCTTCCGGTAACACAGCCCAGATAACCGACATGTTACGTCGGAAGTTTATGCCGCAGATACCAGACACTTAGTGATGTTTATGTAACGAGACGAGCAGAAATGCATTGTGGGAACGTCGCTTAATAATCGGCAGAGAAGACTCGTGCTTCCGGTAACACAGCCCAGATAACCGACATGTTACGTCGGAAGTTTATGCCGCAGATAACAGACACTTAGTGATGTTTATGTAACGAGACGAGCAGAAATGCATTGTGGGAACGTCGCTTATATTCGGCAGAGAAGACTCGTGTGCTTCCGGTAACACAGCCCAGATAACCGACATGTTACGTCGGAAGTTTTATGCCGCAGATACCAGACACATTAGTGAGGATGTTTAGGTGTAACGAGACGAGCAGAAATGCATTGTGGGAACGTCGCATTAATATTAGACGTCGCAGAAAAAAACAGAAACTCGTGCTTCCGGTAACAAACAGCCCAGATAACCGACATGTTACGAAGTCGGAAGTTTTATGCCGCAGATACCAGACAACTTAGGGAGGTTAATAATGTAACGAAGACGAGCAGAAAAATGCATGGTGGGAACGTCGCTTAATAAGGAAATCGGCAGAAAAGAGACTCGTGCTTCCGGTAAACAGCCCAGAAATAACCGAACATGTTACGTCGGAAGTTTATGCCGCAGATAACAGACTTTAGTGATGTTTAATGTAACGAGACGAGCAGAAATGCATTGTGGGAACGTCGCTTACATACACAGGAACAGACATACTCGTGCGAATCCGTGAATAGCACACAGCCCAAATAAGAGACCGACAGGAGTAAAAGCAGGATTAAACGTTATGTCGGGTCGCATACATTTCCAGCAAACAGTCACCCAGCCGCTGGACATGAAATACCTGTAATTAATATTTTAAATTCTTCCTCATACAATCGACACTTCATTAATGTAATCAAAAGAAATGATGAAAGTATGGAAGTGCATTTATTTATTACCTTTATGTCTTTTCGTTTTTACCTTTTGCTGATGTTGGTAATTATAACAAAAGTATATTTCCTATGTCTGGTAAAAAAAAAACAAAACAAACACACACAAGAACAAAAGTTTATTTACTCATTTCTTTTCAGGACAAAGATCTAAAAATACAGTTATTTCCTCCTCCGCCGCCCAGTTCTCAAAAATGCCCCCGGGCAGTTAGAACTCATTAACGAGAACTAGAATTCTAGCTTGGAGCAGTTGCCCACCTGGTGATATCGGTAGGTAGAGCCAGGTACCAGTGCCCGTGAGAGATATGAGGGTATGTATAGATGTAGTAGAACGAGATGAAAACTGCCGAAATATCTGATAAAAACCAAGCAGCAATTAGTTCCATCCATCATTTTATTTCGGCACAATGCTTTATAAATGGAAATACATTCGCGACAAGGAAAATAATTCTATTTGACTGCTGTTGTTAATGATGTTTTCGATTAAAACGAAAAAAAAAAAATCTTTCCATTAAAAAAGCGGGTTGAAGGCAAGAGGTAATGTGCCCATTTACTTATCTTTGATGTCTTTATGCCTACTCTGGAAGCGTATGTGCTAGGCGCGTTATTCTCCTCAAAGGCGTACACAACCATAACTTAATTTGCCTTTTGCCGTTTCTATAGTGACAGATCAAAACAAAGCTAAACTCTTCTCGCTGTTATTTTATTTAAGGCTGAAGCGAAACTTTAAAAAAATTTGTTATTCTCTCGCTTTCTGCAAGAAATAATGGTACCAAAACTTATATAGAATCTGCTGTTTTAGATTGTCTGCATGCGCCCCTTTTAGGGATTTGTGATCTGTACTTAAAGGAAGATCGGAAACGGTTCTATGAAGGGAAATTCGAAGAAAATTGTGCATGTAGGTGAACGATGATTTAAAAATACAAGGGATCGAAAAATGACAAGAACTATGTAGGCGAATGTTGATTAGGAAAACAAAGTGTATATATTTGAAGAGAGATTAGAGGAAAATAATTTAGGTAAACGAAAATTGGAAAAATGTTTCTTTGGTAGGTAATCGAAGATTGGAATAATTGCATTGTACGCATTGTAAAAATATGTACCGTATTTTTCGGTGTATAAGTCGATAGTTTTATCTGCAAGGGCCTGGCCATCGACTTATACCCCACTGCGACTTATACGTGGATGAAATCATGATGCCGGGAACACGGGAGCCTTAAGTACCATGGAGGAAATTTATGGTATGACTGTACGTGCGTGTGTCGGTGCGTGCTGACCCCCGATTCATTTACCTCCCTTTTATTTAGTGCTTAAGGGGGTGCAGATATCAGGGGAGCTTCAATTCGCCAAAGTTGAAAAAAAAATATCAGCCCTTACTCGAAAATGCCTGCCATAAAGAAAGGGGAAGCATCTACTGCAGCTTTTAAAACTGGAAGTGGTGAATTTCGCTGGAAACTGGCGGAAAGCGAAGGATTCACCGCAAACTGTGGTTACAAAGTGGGACGATTCGACTTGGAATCGTATCGAACCCTGTCCCGTACGGACTGGAGTTTCTCTGTTTCTTCTCCTCCCAGACCTCTCGCTTTGATGTTATCCACCACCGCTGTCTTATAACGCTGACTGTTATCACCGTGCGGTCGCACTGCCGACTTATACGTGAATGGGGGCTTGGATAACGGGAACGCTGGGCCCCTATCCGGCTTATAAACCGGAAACACGCGGTAGATAAAGCAAAAATAAGGAATTAAAAACAGAGAGAGGAAGCGGAATGAATAGTAAGTGGGCCGATTAATCCTGATTGTTTAAACTCGCTTTCATTGCTGTTACGGGTTAAAGATAAGTGTGGGATCGAATCTAAGTTTCCGTAATGAGATAGAACATCAGGTGTTGTGTAGGTAGGTAACTAGCGGCCGGCGTGTACTAGCTACCACACGGGGAAGGAGAGACAGATAGCCCGCAGCCCGCCATTTTGTAATTCTAGCTTACGCGCCCTGGCGAGTGAGGCCGTTCACGCCCCAAGTTTGTATTAATCTCATTCTTTCTTCTGGGACACGAAGGGTTTAAAAAAAAGGAAAGGGAGATGAAGTGGTTTGCTGCGAGTTTTATAGTCGTCTGCTCCTTTAACGGGTGGGTGGGGGGGGGTAAGGAAGGAAGGGATAACTCTCGCCTGACCTCTCCGGTCGGATGTATCTGAGGGTCACCCGATCGCTCCGCATCTCCTAGCGCGGCGGGAGATGGCGATAAATTCTTATTTATAATAGCCCGGGTCTCTCTTCTTCAGTTGGTGAAATGTATATATCTCTACTGTTAAATAAACGGAGAACCTCCATCTTTTATACAAATTCCGCGACGAAAGGAAGTAAAAGAAACATTTTCAGCGGGATTTTGTAATTGTACTGTTTGTTACTGGATGAAAATGGCTTCCGAGAATCTGAAATCTGGAACGCGACCGGTGAGGGGGGGGGTATGAAATTAGCTATTGTTTCGACTCCCAGGGAGCTAGAAGACTAGAACGACTGATGGTATAATGAATAATAGAAGGGAGGACTCCAGAGAAGAATATTTACTTCGTATTACTAAACACAACAACACAACAACATAATAATAATAATGACTAGTATATAAGAGTATGCAAACTTAAAATAATAACTGAGCAATTTTGGAGAAATTAGCAAAGGAGGCTTTAAAATGTTTGAGAGAGAGAGAGAAGAGGGGTGGATAGCGATAGAGAGAGAGAAGATGGTGAGAGAGAGAGAGAAGATGGTGAGAGAGAGTGTGGATAGAGAGAGAGAGAAGATGGGTGGATAGCGATAGAGAGAGAGAAGATGGTGAGAGAGAGAAGATGGGTGGATAGAGAGAGAGAAGATGGTGAGAGAGAGAAGATGGGTGGAGATAGAGAGAGAGAAGATGGTGAGAGAGAGAAGATGGTGAGAGAGAGAGAGAGAAGATGGGTGGATAGCGATAGAGAGAGAGAAGATGGGTGGATAGCGATAGAGAGAGAGAAGATGGTGAGAGAGAGAAGATGGGTGGATAGCGATAGAGAGAGAGAAGATGGTGAGAGAGAGAACATTAATTCTCTGCCGCAAAATTTCGAAAGGAAAACCAAAATAAATATCGACGATAAGAAAAATAAAATCAGTCATCGTACATAAAAACAAATGTAAATCGCTAATCGAACAGAGAAGTGTGGATTTGGTTCACCGAAGACGAACTGTGGCTGATACTGAACGAGTTAGCGAACTACTCAGGGCAGCAGTTATAAACAAAGAAGAAGGAAGAGATTAGGGAAGTTTAGGAAATCAATCAATACCATCACAATCTATTAACGGTTAGATTGCCGAGCCAAATAACGTATCAACAACTGGCGTTGTTAGGTTGGTCAGTTGGAGTGGCATTGCAAATTGTTGAAAGAGAAAGAAGTATTTTTGTTAACTTGATTACATTAAAAATATTCATTTTATTTAAATTATATCAACAGCTGAAATAGCAACATAAATGTTAACATTCGAATTTTAAACTCTCATTTATTTCTTATCGAGAATGTTTCGTTTTTTTCCTCTCTCTCTCTCTCAACTTTGCGGCAGAGAATTGACGTTCTCTCCATCCATTCTCCAACCCATCCATCTCCTCCTCCTCTTTTGCAGAGAATTGACGTTCTCTCCATCCATTCTCCAACCCATCCATCTTCTTCTTCTCTTTCTCAAACACTTTTAAGTGAAGAAGAGACGAAAAAATAAGTAAATAAATAATGTGCTATTTTTTTTTTTTTTAAATTTAGCCCGCTAGGCTTTATAATGGCTTAAATCAAGGTTAATCATCTTCTATTTCCTTTATACATGCACTCGTACCGTCAGGTATTCCGAAGTAGATCGATTAAGGTCGTGGTGCATTCATGATTCATTTGACGCGTGACTAACCACCATACACGACTAACACAAAGTCTCGACAACCCCGGGGGAAAGTTTAGTTTCGGTGCCCGACTTGTGAATTAAATTTCATTTAATCAGCAACAATCAGTAAACAGAGAGGACAATTAGTGAAACAAATTAAGACCAAGTGTAATTTGGTAGCGATTATTTTTGTGTTTCTCAATGAATATTATTATTATTATTATTATTATTATTATTATTGTTGTTGTTGTTGTATTATTACTATTATTATTATTATTATTGAGAGCAATAAATCTCAAAGGCTTCAGGGTTTCTCTCTGACTAAATAAAGTCAACACTGTTTATATTTTTAATGGTCTATCTCTTCATTAAGTTACCTTCACATATGGAGAGAGGAACTAAGGACACTGTGACGGGTGGTGAGGCTCGTCACATGACCAGCTTTTCTCCGAAAGGGATGATGGGAAGTCGGAACGCCGGTGGCCCGTATCACGTTCAGAGCCTCGGCGAATGCAGGACTCTCCCGATCCCCATTGTTGTAAATTCTAGAGACGAAGCACGAGTGTCTTCGTTTCGCGCTGTCCCCAGCAGAGATATCGCCACAGAAGGCTAGTCTCGAGTCGCCGTCTGCCGGCCTCCCGCCCCCCCCCCCCGTCGGGCCTCGCGCCAGCCCGCGTTCTAAACCTGGAGCCGAGTACAGAAGATGTCGTCGTCCGTGCGCTGCCGACCGGGTGAGGGAGGAGAACAAGTCTAAGGGCGCAGGCTCGCCCTCGAATTCCGTGGGCTGTGCGGCCGGCCGGCCCCTTGAGCCTAGCTGGGCACCCGGTTGGGGGGGGGGGGCCGGTCTGTCTGGCGTGATTGGCACTCGCCCGCCGCTGATCCATCCATCCCACCCCCGGGACGGACCCTCGGACCCTCGCAATGGCGGGATTCCCACCCGACGGTTTCCGGATCCACCCAGCGAAAAACGTGCACGGTTACATCGCATAAGGTGAGTGAACATTTAAACAGCAGTCTCCCCCCTCCCCCCTCCCCCCATCTCCTCGCGCGAGCGCGGGTCACGGTGACAGGTCGGCGGACGAAGCCCCTATTAACACTGGGTGTTCTATTCTCGCGCCCTCGGGTGACTGCTAACCGTTGTTTCGGTGGGGGGGGCCTCAGTGCGAGCTCCCTGGGAAGGGGGCTCACCAGCAGAAGCGGGGGGGGCTCAGTGCGAGCTCCCTGGGGAGGGGGACTCACCAGAAGAGCGGGGGGGTGGGGGCTCAGTGCGAGCTCCCTGGGGAGGGGGACTCACCAGCAGAAGCGGGGGTGGGGGCTCAGTGCGAGCTCCCTGGGGAGGGGGGCTCACCAGTAGAAGCGGGGGTGGGGGCTCAGTGCGAGCTCCCTGGGGAGGGGGACTCACCAGAAGAAGCCGGGGGGGGAAGAGAGTCCCTCGAGAGATCGAACCCCTAAAGCTGCTGCTGTTGTCTGTATCGATCGATACCTGTGGGAGGATGTATACTCTTCTGTCTGGGATAAACAGGGGGCTGGGACATCCAGAAAACCGTGAATGTCTATCGGAAGAAAGATCCATTCCATCCTCTATTCCGCGTCCTCCCCCTTCCCGAGTTGTTGTTGTTATTTATTTTGGGGGTAAGCGAGGGTTCTAAATAGGTGTGCGGCTGGGGGCGGGGCAGACATGGACGGCACCGACTGAGGGAGGTGGGACACGTGCGGCGGGGACTCTTACTGCTGCCCCCTGGGGGGGGGGGACCAGTAATTAATCAAGGTGTCGGCTGTGAACAGCATCGCACTTTTTAAATGTCTGGACCAGCGAGCGAACCGTTGGTCACTCTACCATCTAATTAGACGTCAGGTGAGATGTCCGCACCCCGTTCTTCAGGTATCCCGTCGCCTGCCTGCACCGCCAATCTATGGAGAACGCTGCGCGCGCGTGCATCATCCTGGTAGTCACGGGAAGCCATTGTACAAAGGCTCCCAGGGGAACAGAAACGGCCAATATGTTGTGCTGTTGTTGGCTACACTTACCGATTATTTATTCCACTCCCTGACTACTAACCGGATATAATTAAAGAATATCCCCCTCCCCCCCCACTTTTTTTTTTTTTTTTTTTGTCCTGAAGAAAACTTAGACCGAAAACCAGCTCCGTCGGTCTCCATAGCAACAACTGTTTGCCTTTTCTCCATTTATGAAGCAAACAGGAACAGAATGCCAGAGAGAGCAGGACGGAGATCATCATAATTGAATAATGACAGTACTCATGCTCATCGCATCACGTAAGCTGTCTGAATCTGGAGCTCGCCGAGAGACCAGACCACCTTAATTGTGTGTGTGGATGGAGAATTCCATCTTGATGCGGTGTTCACGATCTACGGTTGAGTTTGGAAACTTCCTGCCCGAAACCTTTTGCCTCTCGCACACACGGACAGGACAGCCCCGTTATTTATTCTTGTTATGTTATAACGGCTGGCTCTCTCCCTCTCCTCATTAACCCTATGTATTCAAAGAAGAAAACGGAAAAAAGTCTGTTTAGGCAAAATGCTGGGTTTGGAAACAAACCGGAACGAACGATTGAAGGGTTCTCTCTGCACACAACTGGGGGTTGGTTTGAAATTTTAAAATGCAATATTTAAATCTGATCACGAAACGAAAAGATGGACAACAATTGTTCTGAATTGCTTGTCGGTCTTTTGTTGTTGTTGTTGTTTTTTTAATGTTTACATCGGTATTTCCTTTTTTATTGTTTTTTCACAGAAAATATTAATGATTGCACGCAGCAAGTTTAGTTTGGAACAGCTCTCTTGTGATCGGAAACTCCATTTTTATGGAGACCTTGCTCTTTTAAAATAATTTTTAAAGGCTGTTCTCTTAATTTCCTATTTCATGGGTTTTTCTGACCACTAAAAACTCCGTACGTGTCCATTAATGCGCGCACTGCTTATGTATGTGCAGTTGATGATAAAAAGAATTAAAAGTATCCTACTTCCAAAAAGTGAAGAAAAATACATTAAAAATTTTTAGCAATAACATCATCAAAACAAACTCTTATGTGCTGTGTGTCTTGTAAACATTAAGAGTAGACAAGTGAACTTCAGGTTGAAATTTAAAAAGAAAAGTAACTGAAAGTAAACTGGCCTGGTAAAAAAAAAAGTTATAGATGTTTGCCGTCAGGTTTATAAATGTGCGGTAAAGATCCTTCCTGTTTTTCCTAATAAAATTGCCATTTGCGGTAGTGGATAACTTAGCAGCCAACTAGCTGGCTGGCTGGCTGCAGTTTTGAGACCCTACTAAAGTAATCCTAAAATAGAAAACACCTGGGTCACTCTACACTCCACAGAGAAAACTGAAAAACAACTGGGCTCCTTCCACACATCTCTAACAGTTTTTCTTCCTCCTCCTCCAGTCTTCCACCAGATTTTTTGATTCTCTCCAGTAAACATTTTAACTTTACATTCATAGATTTAAATTAAAAAAAAGTGATAGAAAGAAACTCACTGTGGCAATCATTTTCACAACTGACCATTTGATATCATTAATATTGAAGGTTAAATAGTAGTATCATTGTTAAAACTATTAATTCAGGTGACTAGTTTAACTTATGGCAATAAGCTAATTGTTTTAAAGAAAAAAAAAGACAAATTGGTGTTTTATTTGTGTTTTTAACTGACCAAATCAAATGTTGCTTTATAAATCAGTTTTATTACATTTCAATATGTTTTTGAGACTTTTCAGTGTTGCAAAGTATTATCTACTAAAGTCAGTAAAGACTCAGCTATTTTCATAACTTAAAAATGTTTTATTCTTGTTTTTAATTATTATTATTATTATTATTAAAATAATTATTTATGATAAAAGCAAATTTAGTTTTCTTTTTAAAGTAGTAATACGCATGTATAAGAATCCATGGCTAATACGGCCTTGCTGGTCTACTAGTGCGTGCCAGGACATTGTTGCCTATTACCAATAAATATATAGTTGAATTAGGAAGCTGTTAAACCTAGTACAAGGCTCATCGAGGATAGAAGGATATGTATCAACTTCATTCTCTCTATCACACTGCCATCCATCCTATTCATCTATAATTCTGTTATTAAACAGTTGTTAATATCAAGTGGTGCTGAAACTTGAGACATTTGTTTATGACCTATCTAGCCTAGCATTGGTAACTCTGGATAGCTGGAAACATGTCTTAATGTCCAAATGCTGAATACCTGTTAATTTGTTTTTAGATTGATAATTTTTGTGGACTCTTCCCTTAAATAATTTAACTACAATCTGTATCCATACTCTGCTGGAAAC
Organism: Nautilus pompilius; assembly: GCA_018389105.1. Lineage (NCBI taxonomy): Eukaryota > Metazoa > Mollusca > Cephalopoda > Nautilida > Nautilidae > Nautilus > Nautilus pompilius. Next base: position 116,750 of record JACATO010000684.1, read on the forward strand.
ATGTTGCACTTTTGCCTGTAGCCCAGTATGTATTCGGTACAGTGGTGATGTTTGGTGAGAGAAGATTTGTGAAAACCTTTGTCAGGCCCTTTCAAGTAGCAAAAATCCTGCTTCGAACTTGCCAGGTGCGTTAAACATGATGCTCAGTTCCATATTCTGAATCATTGTAAATTTATTTCCAATTCTCTTCCTAAAAAAACTTTGCCATTTTAACTCTATAGTAGTTTGGCATAAACTAACAGTGGTAATCACCTTAAATTACTGACCTTTTTGTCTGTTCAGTAATTTGAAATGTCTGCTACTTCGTCTTAAATAAAAGAAACAGATTTATTAATTCACTTTTGAGAATATTATGAAGATATGAAAAATGTCTTTGGAGGTTTGTATTTATCTAAGACTATTTTTTTCTTTAAAATAAAATTTACTGTAAGTTTGTAGATTTAGAAAGTTTTTTTTAAAAACTAAAAATATTAATGTTAAAAACTTAAAAGCCCTCCAAATTCTAAGTAATTAAATTAAATCACTTCCTTTCCGGATAACATCAGATGTAAACAGATAGCATGTACCCTGTGTGGTGAAGCAATGACGTGTGATCTTTTAGAATCCAGATATCGGCACCAGATGAAACTTTTCAGTGGTTCTAGAAATAAATTAGCATGCTAACTTTAAAAAGAATAGGTGTACTATTTAAAAAATTATTCGAAGAAATTTTGACAACATTGAGGATTAGCTTTGGCATCGCTTTCCCATTGTTTTGAATAGGATGACGTCTGTTCCTGAACCATATTTACCCTGTCAACCCACCCCCCCAGTTATCGAGAGTTTAATGAATCCAGCTCCCGAAGAATCACATCTCCGAAAAGAAGCATTACCAACAGCAGCAGCTCTATCCAATAATTCTTGTTATCTGGAACGAATGTTGATTCTGGCATGGAAACTGCGCATTTGCCAGCATGCTTTTCTGGGATCATCATTGTCCTCTACAAATGTGGACGTAAATGAGACGTGAAAATTCTATTTTTCAAGTTAAAGGTTCACAAGATATTCTGCTTATGCTTTATCAATGTGTCTGTGTCTACATCCCAGTCAATTTAATTTGTAACCTAATATTTTTCTGTTATTTTTTTTAAAAAAATGTTTTTGCTCTGACAGAGCTGGGTACACAGTTAGCGAGAGCTAAGATTTTTCTATAACGCAATAAAAGATTGTTGGTTTAGCTGCGGGAGGAAACCCGGGGTCTGACTGGCTGACAGATCAGTACAGAAGAATGACGACAAACCATGTTATTGGAGGTTCGCTGACCAAAGTCAGTCGACCCATAATGGAGATTAAACTATAGAGCCATCAACCATAGAAGGATGGTACACTCGGCCATTTGCTGCTATTTCTCTACATGGAGTCTTGCTGATTAAATATAAATGGCACATTGTGTAACATTTTTTATAAAAGGCATATAATGTGATTGTGTTTAACATAAGATGGACTTTCCCTGGACTTGAGTGCATCATGATAGCTACCTGGTTCATATTTATACTTAGATAGATAGATAAATTTCAGATATGCTTAAAAAATTACATTGCTTTAATAATGTAACTTAAATGTTGATGTCAAAAGGATACATTTTGCACCTTAAACTGACTACTCAGAGTAGTAGTTCACTATTTTTCATGTCCAGGCTTGTATTATCTTATCTCTAGTTTCTCATACATTTCCAATGCCAAGCCAACTTCATTTTTCATTCTAGTTTGGGATAACTAATGATGTTGCATGTCAGGGTGAGCTAAACTAGGCTTTGACAGTAAGCTCCCACCCAGTGGAGAATATCTGGGTGTGGGGGTCGTTGATGTTGTGAGTCCACCATTATATATACATCTGTGATTTTTGCAGAGGCATCAATGGGAAGAAGGAAAACTGAGCTTAAAACAGTGGTAAGGTATGCTACTGATTTCGAGGAAAGTAGATGCAAATAAACAAATGCTTGTTTTTCTTCAGTTCTCTGCTTGATTTAAAGGAGTTTTAAATAATGTAATTATATGTTAACATTTTATTTAGTTCAAGACTTAAAATAATTTTTTTTTTTTAGCAGAAGTTTCCCATCTTTGATTATTTTTCTCACTAAATACATAAAAAAAATAATTTGCAGGATGGGAGAATGGGGTGTTATTAAATCGACATGGCTCCAACAAAATAGAATGCCGGCACATTGTGCATTAGCAGAGAGACCTTTCTGAACCAGATGGATAGATGTAGGATCCGTCATCCCTAAAGTGGCCTCTTTGCAGTTATTCTACATTGGCCACTGGCAACTCTCCATTCTGGGGCTACATAAAGAAGATTGTGTCAGTAATGTGTGGTACAAACTAAACTGATATGTGTACTGTGCTTGCTGCTCTTAAGCCATCCCCCCAGTTCAGAAGAATGTCAATGATCCTGTCATGCACACACCTTCTGGACACAGGTAAGGTAGGGGTAGGGATGAAGGGTCTTGTGGGCTATTCTATAGATTTTTTACCCCCTTTTTTTTGTTGGTTTGAATTAAATTGCGAAATGATGTAAAAAATGCTTGAAACTCTTTTCTTAATGGAGATTATTAATTTCCTTATATCTTGGAATTAAATGTTTATCCATATTTCAAGAACCCGTGCAGCTCCCATCTTTTATCTGATGCCCTCAGATATCCTCCTGTGTCTTATAAAAATTTTGTTGGCTTGAGAATTGAGTTTACAGTTACTTGGGAGGAATTTGTTCCTTTTATGTGGCGGTGAAGTAAGCCAAGGATATTGTGTGAACAGAAAAAAGCAAACAAGACCCCTTTCAAACACACTCGGTTTTAAGTAATGTTTCTGATGTACAGAATTCGAGCATTAGGGAATTTATTTAAAAAGTATATGGTTTAAGATAAAATAGAATCACGAGTAAGAAAGGGATGGATGTGTAAAGGCCGGAGCTTCTGACAACATGGCGATTTCAAAAGTTACTTTTTTGTGGCCACAATTTTTCTAACTCAGCTTTTGTCCAGTAAACCAGATGTTTTGATGAAATTTCTAGCCTTTTTTCTGTGTTGGATAACTTGCTGAAGTTCAGGTGAGGAGCTTCAGTGATGACATTTGGATTTTGTGAACAAAATGAAGGGCAGTCAGTAATTGTGATGACTTTTTTAATGGACTAAAGCAAAGTTTTCAGAACTGTTTTCATTGGGTGGGGATGCAAACTAAATGCCAAATACTTTGTGTCTGTCTGCTGGAGCATAAAAGTGCGTATACTATCCAATTACAGCATCACCTAGGGAATGTAAGCATAAGTCAATTTTATGTCAATTTATTTCTAATAAGTACTAGAATGAAACTTAAAAAAGATCAATGAAATCAAATTTACTCTAGATTGATTATTGACCAGACTATTTACTTACAAACTGTCATTTACATGCTTGCTGAAACATTTTGTAAAGTCTGAAACTGTCGTCTTATCCATTTGTTTGGTGGGTGGGTGGTGAACTCACTGAATCCCCCAGAATATATAGAACTGCTTTCAAAATTTTGCTTTTCACTTTGGCTCTGTCTTTTGGGGGCTAGTGTAGCTTGGCTGATGATGATGGATCACCTTGGTGATATGCAGACTGAAGGATGGAGGGGGAACATCTGTCAGCATTTAACAATGATAGATGAGCTTAGGGTTTCTAACCAAAGATTAGGGGCTCTGGGATAACAGCCTTCCTATTTCTGTCACCTCCCTATCTTATTTTTTTTATTTTTGTTGTTGTTTTTCCTTTGGTAATCTTAAAGAAGGGAAACAATTTAAAAGAACTACTTTCTAAATGGTGAAATATTTCCAGCAAATTTGGTAACATCTCAGATTAGAAACTAGTTTTTGAGGTTAAACGAACTCCTTAAAACATAAAAAAGCAACAACACTGCCAAATTTGAGAAGACATTGTGTATTCAAATGACAGTATGTATCAAGTATATATACATCAGAAAAGATATCAGCTACCATCTTTGTGGTTCTTTGCTGGGCTCAGTGTAGTAGAAGATGGAATTTAAAACAATTTAGAATTATTCAAGGGAGAAATAGCATTAATTATATTCATATAAAAGGTACAAATGTAGAATGTATTTCAGAAAAGGATCTTGAAAATCAACTGAAAACCAGTGATTTCATCTGGCTGCTAATTGGGTTGTATCTTTGAGCTGGAGTTTGTGGAGAGCTGCAAATTCTTTCATTTATCTATAGTTTAAAGGGGCTCTATCTAATAAATGGTAAAATAACAGCATGGCTTGACAGGAAAAATTTGTCAGTAGAATTCTAAATTGTTAAAGCTGATTGCTGATAGTGTTAATGGAAATAGTTTGAAAATCTAATTGATTTTTCTTGGGGGAGAGAGCTTTTATGAGCCATTATGGCTTCCTGACTTGTAAGTGACTAAACTATACTTTATTTAAGAATCTTGTCAGAAGTTTTTTCAGATCTATTTTCTGGGAACAGAAAACTGTGGAAATTTAATAAACTCTTGAGTACCTGAAGATGTCTGGAACACTGCTGTGTCCAGTTAATTACCGGTAATATCCAAAGAAATGATGCTCTGTTTCTGTCAGTGTAAAACGTTAGAAAAATTAAAATTATATGTTTCTCCAGACAGACATTTTAATAACATAACCCTGATTTTAATTAATTAATTTATTTATTTTGAAAGCTAAGTACAAAATTTGACCCAACTTGTCTGTCTGTCTGTCAAAATTGTAAAGAGAAATAAATACAATGGATTTTTTTATGGAGCAAGTATTTGGATCCATCCTCTCAAAATACATTTTCTCTTTGTAAATGCTGTTTGATTGGTGAAGATTTTTAAAAGATGCACAATACAGAGTTGTCAAATTTGTTTATAGATTTTGATTTAAACTGAAGATTAAAGCATATCCCAATGATGATGTTTTTCTTTACACACACCCCCATAGAACTGAAAATTATGGATGGTTTGTTTTTTTTTGCAAAAAAAGAATTTAAAGTGATTTTGAAGTAGACTCCGTAGTGATATCTAAGGAGAAAGTTGAATTGGTGATCTCTATTTATGAATGGCTACACTGATTCTGGTTACTTGCTTTGCATTATGGCAGGTTTGATCTGTCTGTTAGCTGCCTACACCCTCTCCCTACAGCAACTTAATGTAGATCATATGAGGAGTTCATTCCCAATGCAGCACTCATGTAGGTGACACAGCAAAAATTCATTCAAGAACTCTTCATTTTTTTTTTTTTGTTGGAGGAAACTGCGGTAGTGACATGGTAAGAAGAAATGGTGCCATGGAGGCATGCCAAGCAGACCAGTCCTTACAGAAACCTGACTCAGGCCCTTGACTATAGTAGTTTAATAGTCTACCACTGAACTACTGCATAGCTCTTGATCTTATCTGCTTTTTTTTTTCTTGCATATGTTGGAACTGACAGTGGCTTAATTGAAAATAATTATAAATCACTTTTCATACGTCCCCAAGGTCTCAAAATGGGGGGATTTCTCTCTACTGTCAGAACTCCATGTGACATCCTTACACTTAACATAATAGAAACTACTATTTGCACTCTTTAAATAGCTAGGTTTTCTTGATATTAAGAATAGGAAATTAATTGAGTTTTTTCTTTCTCTTTTCAGTTTTCCAGTTGCTTTTAAAAACTTCTGATGGGTAAGTTTTACCTGTGCTTTGAACTCTTTTGGTGCATTTTGCCATTAGTGTACTCTCTAAAAAAGGAGACCAAGAACATGTCCATTGTTGAAAACAGAGCAGTAAACAGCATAGTTGGAAAAATTGGAGATGGTCTTGCAGCAATCAGCCAGCCACCCTATGATGCAATAATTGATGCAGATGCAAGTGTAAAGCAAGCATTTAGCATAGACAACAATACTGGTTTAATTCGAACAAAAGTGAGGCTTGACCGGGAAGAAAAAAGTAGCTACACTTTTAAAATCTTAAAAATATCTCCCATTGTTCAGATAACTATAAATATACATATTCTTGACCTAAATGATAACAGTCCAGTTTTTCATCCAAATTTTCGTCGACGTTCCTTGTCAGAAATCTCACCACAAGACGTGAAAATTGCTCTTGGGAGTGTTTCTGACAATGATACTGGCCAAAATGGAATAGCTGGATGTGAGATTTTTGATGGGAACTCCAACAATGCATTTCAGCTTGTGACAAAACGAGGACAGCAGATGCTCATTTTGGATTTGTCTGTTAATGCCAAATTAGATTACGAATCAGTCCCATTCTATAGTTTGTTGCTGCGGGCATGGGATGGTGGTAGCAGTTCACACGAGTCATTCTTGCGAGTAAATATCAGCATTACCGACATCAATGACAATTATCCAGTATTTCCCTTGAGCAGTTATGAAGCTACACTTCTGGAAAATACTACTATTGGAACCAAAATTATGAATGTTACAGCATCAGATAAAGATTCTGGTGAAAATGGTAAAATCACTTTCTCCATTCCTCATAGCTCTGATCCTGAAAATATTTTTCACATTGATCCAGTCTTGGGAGTTATCACACTGATGAAGCCACTGGATTATGAAAGTGTTAAAACCTATTCTTTTAAAGTGTGTGCTACAGACAATGGATCTAACCCTTTGCATGATGAGGCTGCTGTGTCTATCAGAGTTCTGAATGTCAATGAACATCCGCCAAATATTCTTCTTACATTTTTGACTGGGAACGAGACTGTTGGGAAGATATCAGAGAATGCCAGACCTGGAGATTATGTAGCACGGATATCTGTGAGTGATCCAGATGCTGATACAGATTTTGATGCGCACATAAACATAACACTGGAAGGTGGTGAAGGGCGTTTTACATTGACCACTCAGGATAACATTGTCTATCTGGTCCTCGTCAGACTCCCATTGGACAGAGAGCTGAAACCATTTTATAATCTGACCATCAGTGCAAAAGATTCCGGATTACCATCACTCACAAGTACACGTTCCTTTGTTCTGTGGATTGATGATGTCAATGACAATGCTCCGAATTTCACACAACTAGTGTATCGTGCTGAGATCCAGGAAGCAGTCTCAAAGGGTTCATCTGTAATCCAGGTCACTGCAATTGATATTGATGAGGGGAATAACTCTTTTGTTACCTATTCGATAATCCGCATGCCAGACACGCATTCCAGCTGGTTTCAAATTAACAAACACACTGGACTTATCACAACTAGAGTAAGTTCCAGTCAAATTGATTGTGAAACAGATGCTGAACCATGGATTATTGTAGAAGCAAAAGATGGTGGGAATCCACAGCTTTCTGCTAATGCCACTGTGATTATTACAATAAGAGATATTAATGACAATCAGCCAACATTTCAAAAGAGTTATTATAATGTTACTGTTTTGGAGAATACCACAGTTGGGACATGCATATTAACAGTAAGTCACTTTTGTTTAATTTCCATAATTTATTTTTAGTGTTGGTCTCAGAGCTGCCAACTCAACTGAGCTGTTAGTATTTAACACAAATTTCTTGTCAAAATATTGTTTCATATATGCAGGCTTGTAAGAGTAAGTTTGGAAAGTAGGGTGGGAGCATAACCTGCTTCCAGAGAACTTGAATTTTAGAAAAGTCTCATTCATCCCCAAAAAAGTGGAAACAGCTATCTAATAGAAATAAGTTCAAATAATTGACAAGATTGGCTAGATTACTATTCACTGATTGGTCAGTGCCAAACAAACTCTCTATATTTTTAGTAAGGAAATGCCAAGGTTCAAAGATGTATAAATGATCTTGATTTGCTTTTAATTTTATTTATTCCAACTAAAGCATAAAATAGATGATCACACCTCTCAAATATGTGGAGATGAAGATGGAGCAGGAATGAAGAAGGAATAAGATGAGAGAAGAGGCCTTGATTTTGACTAGAATGCCCAGATGTTGGTCCTGGGGGACCTTTTAAAACCTCGCAACTAAATTTTTTTTATTAAGAAAAAATAATAATTGGGGTAAATTTAGTCATGGTTTAATTATATAATTTATAAAGTTTACAAGTTTAGTAATTTTCTGATTTCTGCTGGTTCTAAACACTGGAAAAGAATTAAATCATTTTATCTGATTAGAGAGTCTGGAATACAATGTTACCCTCAAAATATCCCAGTTAGAGTGCTACTGATACCATGAAATCATCACCAGCCAGGTGACAAGTTTATTTGTGGAAAGAATGTAAACAAATATTGAAGACAGGTCTGCTGGTGTAACTCTCTTGAGGAGGGGAGTTGAAAGGAGGTTTTTGTGAATCCTAAGGGAAAATGAGGGAACACAAGCCTTTATGGCAACTGGAGTAGCTCATTTCACAAAACCAGAAGCCCATAATTTAGGAGAGCTCAACACCTACTTTCCAACGTTCCTCTGGGCCTGAAAATGTTTTAATATTTTCATTTCACTTCACTTAATGCCATTTAGTGTTTTTTAAAGTATAGTTGTAGATTGAGCAACTTTTAACATGCATAAATCTTATAAATGATGTCCAAACAGTTTTTCAGTTCTTCTGAAACTCCGCCCACAGCTCCTTTGTACCTATATTCAAAATGGCTGATGGCATGCTTACTGTTGCTGACCCTGAATATGCATTTAGAAATGTTTTGGTGTTAGTTATTATGCGAGAGGTAACACGAATCAAGAGATCTCCTCACTGTAACTACCTGGTCTCTTCTCACAAAAAGAAAAAAAAAAATTTGTTACTTGTTATTGAATCTGATCCCCAGGGGTTAGCATGTCTGCTGTTTGTTGTTGGTTGGCCATCACTTAACACTGACTGCTCTTTCAAAAATTCACAATGGAAAACTGAATACATTTATTTAGGATTTTTAGTTGGTTTTTAAAGAATATATCCTGGTTATACTATCAGGTTGCAGAATGCTTACATTTCAAATGTGCTATATTTAATGAAAAGGTTATAAACAACTAATTTATTTATTTTTTGCTTTTTCATCAAAAGTTTTATTATTTGCAAGAGCCCTTTAAGGTACTAATTGACCATAGCACGAAAGGTACTTATATGAGAATAACTAGCATTGTGATTCTGAAGCAGTAGCACATGATGGATAACTGAAATAAAGCAGATTGTGCTTATTAGTCACCTAGCATGTCAATGCTAAAGATGACTGTATTCAGGATTTATGGATTAACAAACAAATGAAATGGCTCTTCATGGTTACTCTGCCTCTCTTTTTTAGCAAATGTAGCGTGTGGAGAAAATTGCAAATGATTTTGATGAACTACTGTGTACTTAAACAGATGAGAGAGAGAATAATTTAGTATGCTGTGACATCTTGTTTGATTAAATAAATTCTGAGGTGGTTTCTTTTGAATCTGGTAAAACAAATATTTTAACATTTTAATACAACAGTGCTTTATTTAAAAAAATCTTGTGAAAATTGTTTTGGATATTGGTGGCCATATTGAACTTTTAATTTTATCTTTCAGGTTCAAAGTTCATTCAGGGTATTTTATTGATATGAAATTGGTTATAATGTCAAAGAAATTTTCATTATTAATTTGTCTTGATAGACAACATTAAGTTTTAAAAAGGTACACATAATATACTGATTATGTGACCACATTGAGTTGACAAATTGGCTGTCCAAAATGTCTATGACAAAAGATGGCCAGTGGTGCCTTGAATATTATACATGGGTGATCCTCTATTACTTTAGACCAAGAATATTGGTGTAAATTGGCTTCAGTAACTGCTTAAACAGAATGAATCCGAAACAATGAACAGAATCTGATATCCTGCTTGTCTTAGTATTTGAGTCTCACTAAAAAAAGATCTGTTAACTTTGTATTATTTTTTACATTAGATAGTTTACTAATCTAACTCATTGTCAAAAATAAAGATTGCAATCCAAATAATAGATATTTAAGCCAGTACATATATTGATAAAATCTATCAAGGTATATATATGTTAAAGTTACTATACAGTCTTACCAGTTTACGATACACGTCCCAATTGAACCAGCCTGGATAACATGGGCAGGAATATCAGGAATTGTGGGTCCATTCTTCGACGGAACTGTTACAGGAGAAAGTACCTGGACAAACTGAGACATGTCATCGTACCGGCATTGAAACAACGACCAGTAACTTGTAGACTGTATATTAACTTTACGGAACACCCTGTAATATATGACATTCATGAAAACCTACTAAATAACACAAAAAAATCAATACACCATCAAATTCTAATGAAAAAAAACTTCAGGAAAATCATATTTGGATAAAAGAAATTACACTACTTTCAAGGGAAAAAAAAGAAAAAAGTTTCTTAACTATGAAAGTTTAAAAAATAGAAAAAAATGTTGTATGGCTGCCATATTCACAGAAAGAGCACATACAATAACTCTAAAATTAGTCTTCATACACATCTATATTGGTATATTGGGAAGTCTCAGTTGAATACTGTAACGTGTTCATTCATATCTATCTCATTGAACATTTTTCTTGATTAAATGATATAATTAAGTCCGTTGCAGATAGCAAGAGCATGTGATAAGTATCCCAGTATCCATTTTGGACAAAGCCCATCCACAAAATGCAACCAGGAAAATGAATATAACATTTAAATTAAAAAAAAAAAACAACAGTGTTAGAACAAAGTTAACATAAGATTATCTTGCAGATTTCTTTTGACCACAAAATTGAAAAAGAAGTTTGGAGATGTGTAAAACAAGTATTTTAATAATTATCAAAAATTATGGTTCAAAATGTGATTTTAATTCAACTGTCTAATGAAAAAACAATACAAAGTTAACTTAGATCTTTTATTAGCGAGACTCAAATACTGAGACAGACAGGATATCAGATTCTGCTCATTGTTATTGTTTTAGCTTCATTCTGTTTATGCAGTTACTGAAGCCAATTTACACCAATATTCTTGGTCTACGTAATGGAGGATCACCCATGTATAATATTCAAGGCACTGGCCATCTTCAGTTGTCATGTGGACAGACTAGACTGGCTGTCCAAAATATTATAAACAAATGAGAAATCTGTTTATTATTGTTTTGGCAACATACTAATTTTAGTTCATCGCAAATATTAAGTCTTCTGGTGTTAATTTGCAGTCATAAGAGGAGTATATAGCGCCAGCTTCTTGCTTTGTATAACATCATCTACTTGAATCATCAGGTTCTTCATCTAAACTACTACTGTGCAAGGAAATGATGGCACTGCTATTTAATATTTGGATTTTTTTTACTTAATGTGTTATAACCTTTTAACTGCAAGGTTTTTTGTTAAATTGAACTGTTAAACATCACAATTTACCATTGGTTCTCAGAACTTTGCACACTTTCTAGGATGCCATACCGTAAAATCAGTTTCATTTTCTATATCATATTATGTGCTAGCAACTGGTGGATAGGACATGTGTTTTGATAACATTGTTGCATTTTGCTTTTGATGTTTTTTATTTAATGTGCTCTTTTTTTTTTTTTACAACTTAAAAACATAACTTCTATGTGCTTTATCTTCCGTGGTTCCAAGTGTTTTTTGTGATGCTATGTAGGTACTATGAGTGTTTATCCTGTTGCGATGCCACTGATGAAACAGCAGACAGCTGCTTGTAAATAGATTCCCAGGTTCATCCACATCTGGCAAGATGCTTAGTGACAGTCAGTGAAGTACTTTGCGCTGTTATTTAGCTGTTATTTATCGCAGAGCTGGAAATTCGTTCTGGGCTAGTTTTCTGTCGCAGATTCTCCATTCCATCATCTGTGATTCACGTGAACTCGTGCGTAACAGTAAAGCAGTGAAAGTTTGCTTGCTCGACCAAATTTTATTAAAAAAAAACCAACAAAACTCTGTAGTTATCTTTATTATAATAGAAAAAAATGTGTATACTTTTTCAAAACAAACCAAGACATTTTATTTTATTTAGAATTCAGAATTTAAAAAAAAATTGTTGATGATACAGCAAAATTCAGGATTCTAACCACTAATGGTGATGATGCAGCAAACCTTCATTAACTAGGTTTACACTTTAATTAAAATCCTGAAATAAAATTCAAAAGAGGCTTACAAGCTTTCAAAAATAGGTTTGTTTTCTGAGGTGAGGTTTTAACAGAAGAATTTTAAATAATCTCCCCATGAGACGCTTGTTTACCTAACATACGTAAGGCTAATATGGTTGCCAAAATGCACTATCAAAGTACCAAAACTGGCCCATTCTATTTTTTTTTAAAGAGTTGCCTCCTTTTTTTGAAAATTAACTAGCTGGATGTTTATGGATTGCTTCATGTATGAGTGATTCATAAGTTTCTTTACCCTTAATGTATCAGATGGGTCTGTGTAGGTGACAAAATTATGTGTCACCAGGTAGGTTCTGTGAGACGGGCATTTTTTCTATGCTGGGCTAGCATAATACACTCGTCCCTCGCCACATCGTTTGACATTATATCTCTTTTCCTCTTAGGTGATACATACTTGTTTGGGGAAGAAAGAGTTAAATTCTAAAAATGTAAAGAAAGAAAAAGAGGAAGGAATTTATCTCCAATGTTTAGTCTGTTCCTTTCTCCTTCCTGTCAAACAACATTTATCATTTTTACCAAACTGCCCCAACCACATCACTGTGCTTCCTGTATAAGGATGTTGTTGATAAACTGTTTTCTTTTTATAAACACCATTCCATTCTCACATATATATATATATATAATAGATCTTTATAATCTTTTAAAATATTTTAACATTTTGTAATTATGTATGTATGTCTGAGATATATCTTGGCTTGCTCGTAAACCCGTGAAGTTGAAATAAATCTGATGTTAGAAATAAAATTGCAGTCAGAATTCCTCTTCTTCATTTGTGGTTATTGGCTAAATAACTGTAATCCTTCCCAAGTTGAGGGATGCTTCCAAATAATCTTGCATGTATTTTTATTTTTAATGCCTAAACACAGCTTTCATGAATTAGAGAAATTGGCTAGAAATAAACTATTCATTTATACATCACACACATCTTCCAAGTAAAACTGATGCTTTGAAGTGCATTACATTGAAGAATTGTTCCGTGTTGCGATGTCTCACGTGACAAAATGACTACATCGCATTATGAATGAAATTGTCGGGCAAACAAGTAGATACAAACATGGTTAATGATTTTAACAGTTAAGAATATATTTTCTAAAAAATGTAATATTCATATTGCTTTATTTTTATCGAGGAAACTTTTCATCTAAACTTTTGCTATCTTATGCAAGATTCTGGCATGGTTAGCAGATATAGTTAATAATGATAGTATTTGTCTGTTGGTGCCCCTTGCATAAGTCATAATGGTTTCCTAGCTCCCTGTGACAACTTAACTAAACCAACTGTGTGTAGGCTGCTTAAGGGCTTACCCTACCCTTGAGGTATTACCACAGTTTGTGGTTGATGGCTTATTGCTTTGGAACCTTCATATTTAAAGAAGAATAAATGAAGTAAATTACCTAAGTATAACTTTATTGAGTATTTTTTTTTTTTAAGTTGATCATATTTAGAATAAATGCTAGTATATCCTGATTGGATTTTAACAGGAATTAATAATGTAACAAAAAGGGTCTGAGGTAATCAGGAAGACACGCCTTGAAGATATTCTCAGGTAAATCTTTAAAGAGAATTTTAAATAAAATGTTTTCTAAGGAAGCTGGCATCTTGAGCTTCTTTCTTAGAATTTTTTTCTTGATGAGTGTCTTCAAATCTGTGATCCATTTAATATGTTGGTCAACAAAGGCAAATCCACTTAGAAGCTGCACTTTGATGTTTAGAACTTTAAAGGAAGATGGCGTCAGTCTTGTGAGTTTGTTCTCCATGTTTGGAATTCTTCATCACTGGCGAGTCATTAAGTCTGTTAAACATTTATACAATAGCTCAGTCTCCAACATTCTGGACTAGCCTGTCACCAAACATTAAGGGAAATGGCTTTGTCACTCTTAAAAAACAACAAAACAAACTGTTATCCATTTGGAGAGCAATGTTTGCATTGTCGCAGGGACACGAGTCATCTTTTCGATGTTTGGTTTGCTGATAATTGACACGGCAGCAAGGTATATGTATGAGTTTAAGTCTCTACAAAGTGGACTTAATGTTTCCGAGGAGGATTGACAGAGTAAAAGATTGTTTAGGAAAAGAACGTTTGTACCCTCACCCAACCAAGTTTCCTTACGGTGGTTTACATTTGATTTTTTTTTTGTCTTTTTTGACAGGAGAGGGAACATGAAGGTGGTGTGGACGGGTAGTTTTAAAATGTGCCCCCCCTTTTGTTACCACAGTGACACGTAGTTTCTTACGCGTAGTTGTCATACTGTACACTTTCGACACAATAAGTGACCCTACTTAAACTTTTTTGTTCACACAGCTAACTCACTTCACAGCTGACATTCTATTTTCTTGTCCTATAAATGAAAGATCTATTAATCCATCAGTTCATATTTGTTAAAAAAAAAACGACCATGGAGAGCGATAATTCTTTCGCTGCGAACAAGTTCAGGTTTTTGTATGCAAATTATTCGTTTATTGCCTTTGCTAACAGATTTCCCAAGGACCTATTCTCTCTTTGTGGTTGATGTTCTGGCAGATGATGAGTTTATTTTGGAGCATGATTTTTTTTTTTTTAAAAAGAGGGACCCAAGTGGTTGTGAAATACAAAGGAAATTCCATAGTTTTTATCAGAAAAAGAAGTTGATTATAAAAGTGGGTGCAGATATTTACGAGAGAATTTTTGGTTGAGAGAGATTGATTTTTATTTTTTTGAGTAACTGTGTTGTTGTAAATTTGTCGAACCTGCTTGTCTCACGACCTGTTGTTGGGACGAGGACAGAGAGAGAGAATGAATGACTTGTTTCCTCTGTTTTAAAATGGCTAGTGCATCTGTGAGATGCGAAATTGGGGAAAAAATGTATATACTAAAATTTGAAACTAATTGAAAGATAAATTCATATTTCCCACAACTCCAAAATACAGTGAATTAAAAACATGATTTCTAGTTGAAATTATATCAAAGTAAAATAACTGTTTTCAGACACAAAATGTTTAATTCTCTGAACTCTGCAACGCTAATTTTTCAGAAACTCCAAACTAGTGTATTAACATATTTACTGTGCATTGCTGGATTCTTACTGGATTTTCTTTTTTACATTATATATTACTCGCCCACACATTACTTACTATAATGTAAAATAGATTTACTAATGTTAGACTGTTAATGGTTGTTCCAAATATGAAGATCAGCTATTGGAATATCTACCTTTTTTATTTGCGTTGGACCCTAATAGTGGGGGTGTTAATGAACCTGGGTAACTTGCTGATTTGATTAAAAATAGTGAAAAGGTTTCCTGCTTTTATTAGCTGTTTGATGGATTTTTGATAAACTGTTTGAGAAGTAAAATAGAGAAATGTGTGTGTGTGTACCTACCTTGTGATGTGTGTATGTGAAATAGATTATATCTACCACTACGTATTACTCAAGATAAGGGGATACAATAACATTATCATGATGTTAAGTATTATAAGGAGAGCAAAGGCGGCACGTGTATAAACTAATCTTAAAGACTACATTAATGTTGGCAAATGTCAAAGTTGATATCAAGTGATAATGTTACAAAATTTTTAGTTGAGACAGAGTACAAATTTAAGAATTTGTTCCAGAGTGGAAAGTTTCTGTTCAGAAATTCAGTATTTTATGTGAGTGCCTCTAATGAATGTTGGACTGAGTTTGATCATCTCATATCTTTATCACTAAGTTCATGCAAGCTTTTGGTGACATAACCATCTTGCAGTGGCAGCCTGAAGCTTATTCCAAACACATCTGATAGGATCATGGTTTGGAGAATGAGTTTGGCACTAAATATGAATTAATATCTCTTGTTCCATGTTGTGATTGCCAATTTTGGCACAATGTAGATGAGCGTTAGCATCCATGAAATTGAAACTATTCCCAATAGTACCAGAGCATGGTGTTATGTAAACATTAAGGATCTTATCCCTTTGCTATTCTGAAATATTTGAAGCTTAGTTTCATCATCTTAGCTAATTTCTCTCCATACTGTCAAGGAGTCACTCACCTTCATAGTAGTCATGTTTAGCAACATTGTCATCTTGAAGCCTTTACCCTGGCCTTCTCTACAGTGGACTTAACCGTGAAAACTACAGAGGTATGATCTCTCATAGTTCATCCTACCTTATCTGCAGCCTGTACCCTGTGGTGGCACATGGTTAGTGGTTTGTAGATATATGCTTTATTCAAACTGTATAGCACTATCCTGAAGCCAGTTACATAGATTGTGTTGGGACATGATGTTGCAGTATGATGGTCAGATTTCAACTAAGTTCCTGTTTGGAAACTTTTCTTATTTGCGAGACCGAAACACGATTCTGGTGACCTGTTGTTAACTTGGCTTGGCACCTAACAGCACTAGCAAAAGTCTGATGGCAAATCCAGGTCTTTGAAACAATGCTCTCTCATGCTGAGCTGATCTACCACATGATGTTGAGTTGCTCCACACTCTGGCATAACATTTTCCTCCGTAAACTTGTGCGGCTATCAGTTGTCATCTCTGCTGTTGTGCCATTCTGTATCAGCCAGCATTAAAGGAAAAATTACCAATTTTTCAATGAAGTACTACTTAATACCTTTAAGCTACTGTGATTAATTGTAACCCCAACATCCACTATATATGCAAAAAAAAAAAAAAAGAAAAATGGACACGTGCTTTGCTCAACCACCTAACTCCTCCTCAATGATACTTCCCTTGCGGGAAACTCAAATAATTGTGGGGAAAATGCTGCATATATTTATGTGCACCAAAGTTTAAGGGTTAAATGCCAAATTGACAGCATTCAGGGGTTTAATATTTTACATGTGGAACTTTTAGCTACTAGAAGAAATTTGGTCATAATAGGAGTTTCAAAGAGGGGTTTATGGATCAAAAGTAAATTACTGTTACTGTTGATAATAATTTGATCATTAACAAATTTCAAGTATTATATATCCTTTATGTGCTGTTTTAAAAGGTCTCCATGAAAAAATTTTTTTTCAGGTATTTGAATCGGGGATAATGACTCAAATTAAAAGAAACATTTCTATTGCTGTTGTACAATATGCCAACATGATTCATGCAACTTTTGGTTATTCTTAGAACTTGGTATTTAATATGCTAGTGTCTGTGATATGAAATGTGGCCAACTATTTAATATAAATGTTCTTGGGTTCTACTTTCACAGGTTTTTACCTGGTTATTTCAATTTAGAATTGGAAAATTTGTTGATATTTGAGATAGAATTATATTAAGTACTACTAATTAAAATTTTTTTTGGAATTTACTATTTTTCTAAAGTCAGACTTGTATGCGTGCGTGTGATGTTAAACAGTGTTGCTGGTATCGTTTGCATTATCATACACTGGCTTCTTTCATAGGTCAGGCTTCTGGGTAGTATCAGTGTAGCATTTGATTAACCCATTCATGGTCTTGTCAGGTCAGGGTGAAAGTTCATCTTTGATCTGAAGGGCGAATAATGAAACAACTTACATCCGACTGAAATGTAGTCATTTAAGGTAAAGGTTTTAGGCACATACATGGATGTTGTTCAGTATAGCAGGTAGTATTTGTTTAGTGAATGGTAACAAGGGTTTTTATTGGAACAATGGAAATTATTTTAAGAAAGAAAAAAAAATTTAAATAGTTTGTACTCAGGTAAACAAGGTAATGGATAGTTCTTTGTGTTTTCTTGACCTTGTTGGTTTCATGAAGGGATTCTTTGAAAATATAAGAAGTACAATATAAACATAACAAAAATGGAAAACCGGCGTAGATTAGAATTGATGACGCAGCTCTTGATCATACCTGAGATAGGTAATGTGGTTGGTACCTTTTAAGATTACAAACTTTTCCATCCTAGAGAATGACTTGATCTCAGAAAGTTATATAGCAGGATCAATGGAGTCTGAAATGAGTTAGTAGTAATGGTCACTTTTAGAGGTGGTGCTAACCATTTCAAATCTTATGTAAATAAATAGTTCCTAGGGCCTGGTATCTGCCTGTGTGCTGATGTAGTATGGTCGTATTGTTTTATATGAAATAGTGAGTGCAATACATGTCAAGTTGTTGGTGTAACATGGATAACTTAAAACATACATGGGCAGTGGATTAGCTGTGTGTGGTGTGCAGTCTCATTTTCAAAGTTTTTGCCAGACGAAGTTTACTTAGGCTACATTAGTTACCTCTGAGATGTAAACAGAAATGTTTACTCATCCATCACTTGGAGTGATGTGACTCAACCTTGAGGAAATGCAGGAGAGAGAGGACATTGCGTGATCTACATGCTTCAAGGGAGTGTTGGCAGCACTAGCCCATCCAGTTTTCTTGTGTGGACATGCTGTCTGGGCTACTTTTGACGTGTGCAAATAATAGCAGCAAAAATTCAGTATAGTTGGGCATCATGATCTGGACAGTAGATATGATAATTTTCTCTGCTATTTTCCAGTTTAAGGAAGAAAAAAAAATTGTTCTTTTGCCTAACAGAATCGTAGCAATTAACTTACTAAACTGCCAAAGAAGATCAGAGGATATTGTTACCAGTACATTCAGTAGTATAACAAACTTTGATCACATGCTGCTGGGAAGTCTATGAAACTCAAGATGGTTAGACAGAGTTTTAGATGAAAACTTTCGAGAGAAAAAATACCAGACCATATTCCCACCAGTCGGACTGCCAACTTTTCATGTATTCAAAAATGCATCATTGGAGAATATTATTCCCATTGTACTCTTTTTAACATGGATACCGTTGTTGGATTAACGATATAACAAATAATTATGAATAAAGAAGAGCAGGCAGTAAAAGATATTACTGGATCTTTATTTGTATATCCTCGTTTCCTCGATGTTTCAGATTTTCTAGTTTGTGTTGGTTCATCTAAATTTATAGTTGATTAATTTTAATTGGTTTAATTTTACTTTTTAAACAGATTTTTCAAAATTTGTTTGAGGAATGAAAGATTAACTGTAGCCCTTTGGATTGCTTGCCTCTTTTATATGTGCCAAAGTCAATAACACCAGAAGTATTCACCTCACTGGGCCTGACAAACACTGAGTGAGGGAATCGAGCTGCTTGTGGTTTCTTTCTGGTCAGTCATTGAAGCCACTGGGTATTCAGAGATGAATTATGTTTTAATTTTATTTAGAATATTGTAAGGATAAATCTCTCTAAACTTTTTATAACTTTGATGCCATCTGTCACCAGTAAAACGCGTGTACTACATCACATGATATAGCGGATTCTTTGTGACCTGTTAACATGTCGTCATGACCTACACGTACAGAAGAAGAATGTCGGCTTAGTGTTAATGACCACTGAAATTAGAAAATGCAAAAGCATGTGGTTTACTTGGGCATTGTTTTTCTGGAGCTTTTCATTGTGACAATCAGAACTGTATTTATAGTTTTAAAGACTTCAACAGAGGAAAAAAAAAATTTGTTATAATTGGTTTTGATTAGATGAGAACTGGGCAGGTGCTCAGCCAAGAGTCTAATTAGAACGCTGCATGTACATATTAACTATTTATCGGTATGAAGTCGCTGGAATACTTCACATGCATAGATACAACCTTGCTTACAAACTAGGCTTTGTATTTGGTGATTGCTTTGTCATGGAAGAAATCTCCCTCTAATTCCAGTAAGTGCTATAATTCCTTGTTTCTCCATTGGTAGCACAGAGCATATCCCTTTGCTAGTCCTAGCCGGATCGATAAAAACCACTAAAGGGAAAATCAAATCAGGGGGGGGGGGGGACTAATTGGCATCCGTAAAGCTTCGATAAGAAATTACAATTTTTACCCTGCATATATGTTAACAGTAATTGCTGGCCACAGGGATTTTAATTAACCTAATGTATACTTTATGTGAAAATAAAGATATATATATATATAAATCAGAAAGTAATTTTATAGCTGCTCATCTATTCAGATGTTTGTATTTCTCTTTGCAATCAGGTAGCGTTTGTTTTCGAGAAAGTAGAATAACTACAAGAACAAAGAATATGTTATGCATTGCTATTCATACATATTATGGTTTGTGAAGGTTGAGTTTTTTGCTTGCTCGAAAGGCTTTGGGTAAAAAAGCATCAAAAGTAAAAGAGGGAAATTTTTTTTGTGCGAGTGATTTCAGCCACCATTTTGTGAAGTGACTTGCATTGCTTTCTGAAAGAAAACAGCAATGGTGATTACGAGAAAGGGTATTATCCTTGAGAACTGCAGAATTAATTGTTTGTTTGTTTTGGTACAGTACAGTTTTACTACAGCCCTTATAAAACTGCCATGCCTGCCTGCTATATTTGTCTCCCACCCATGCCAGTTAGCAGGCCAAACCAGGCAGAAAGACACTCAAGAGTTCAGCTTTAAAATTTTGTGTTCACTGACCTGTTACAAAGCATCTATTCTCCAGATTCTAGCCACAGCACTGCTTTTGTTCACTCAAATCATTTGCAAGAAGCATTTGAAATACTTCCACAGTCTGACAGTGAAATATTGTCACTAATTGTGTGAACACCTTAGTTTTGACAGCATATAATTTAAAAATCACATGATATTTTTCCTGCTGTTGAAAAGAATGCATAGTAATGGTCAGAGTTAAAACTTTTGCCACCTGAAAAGTTATCTGAATTTTAATCTTTATGCACATTGTTTTTATAGTTATTTTCTCCAATGTAAATGCATAATTTTGTTTGGTTGGTTGGTGTGAATTTAAATGTAAAGAATATAAAGCTTCAATTCTTGGAGTACTTTTAGGAGCAGAGTTGGCCAGGAAAGAGAAATGAAGCGCTTGGGAAAAAGAGTTATATTTGCTTTCTTAGAGGATCCCATAAACTACTTTATTTCTCCTTAAGATATGTTTAAGTTAGTTCTGACATATGCTATCTGCTTCTGACATTCTTACAGTATGTAGCAGAAGATGCCAAAATACGTTTGACTACTTAGGAAAGTTTATTGATGTCTTGAATAGGCAGCTTTGGCTGTAAATGCAGCAGAGAATAACAACACAGGAAGACAGAAGAAGGAAATGGTATACTTCAGTGTTTGAAAATAAGAATTGTGCAAATGGAAATTTTCAGAATTGAAAGTCTAGATATTTATTTGTAGATAAAGGAGCAAAAATGTTTGCAGACTTGGGACCTCATCTGCACTGCAGATGCAAATTAGGTTGACCACATGATATGACTTGGACAAGCACATTTGCAGTCAGTTTAATAGATATAGAGAAAGGCAAAAGACATTGGGCAATTTTGCAGGTGCTACAGTGCTCTTGTTAGTTTCATTAGATTGCTGCTGCAAGATATTGGTAATTGAATTTATCAGCAATAGCAAAAGATGAAGAAAGGTCTGCTGTGACTGAAAGAGGAGAAAGGTTTAACCGGAGAGAGAGAGAGAGGTATGGATTGCTTGGCAATGAATATCTCTATCTGTACTTGCAACAAATGGGCTATAGCAGTAGGAGACCATTGATCACATTTACAAACATGAGAAGATGCCTCATATAGTATAAGGAATGCAGAAATTGATTAAGGTGGACTGGTAAAAAGTGATGTGATCTGTCTGGTCATGCTTCATTCTTTTTTGTACAAATGGGAAAGGACAGATTTGGAGAGAGTCTCTTGAATTCCTTGATTCCTTTTGTGTGGTCCAAACTATCAAGGCCTCTGTGGTGGAGTTATGGTTTGGGGTATGTTTTGCTGGCATACCTGCATACCTTTGTTCTCTTGAGTTGACAGAATTAATGCCAAAGCTTAACACAGCATCATTTCTAATCACGTGCAATCAGCAATTCAGCAGTGCTAATGTGTGCTTTTATGGGACAACTGTATTCTAGATGACAATACTCTCATTACTAGCAGAATACCTGGATCTCAATCTATTTAATCATTTGTAGGATAAACTTGAGAGAAACACTTGCTGTCATGATTTTCATCCTATCTCTCTCCATATGTTGCATAGAATATTAATGACTGGAGAAATGTCCCTCAGGATACCACCACCTGGATTTTATGCAAAATCTTGTCATGGCTATTATTCTGACAACAGGTGACCCAATCTTTCATTAGGTATGGGCCATAGAAATTCTGACCAGCTATTGCGTATTCTGCTGGTGTTGATATCTACTACCAAATAAGTTGGTACATGATATGGCTAGTATGCACGCGCTTTAAATATGCAACTTAATGAGTGCTGTTTAACAAATGAAGCCTTAAATTTGTTTGTTTTTAACTTGACAGTAATACTGCAGCTTGATTAAGTTGTGAACTTTTCTTGTATTCAGGTACAAAATGTTACATTGTTAATATTTTGGCTCTATGCAAGTTCCTGTTTTTTGGAACCACTTGTCAACTTTTTCGCTTTTGGATTTTCTATTTGCGACAACAGGGGGTACAGTGGCCCAAGGCTAGGGAGAGAACATCCCCGGTGGTGGCAGTATTTTCATTTACACTGAAACACTTTGACATTTTGGTTTTGAGTCCTAAGTTACATAAACATCTGGTGGTGAAGAGATTTATCTTAGGAAATATGGCATCCAGATGTAGCAAAGATTTTGAGGAGCTCGTTTTGTTTGATCTTAGTTATCTACTGAAAACTTTTGCTCAAAGCCACTTTTACAACAACAGTAATGATAATAATAGTAATAATAATAATAATAATTTTAAAAATACATAAAATTCCTGTTGAAAATTAACATGTTTAATCCAAAAGCAGCAGTTATTGGAAGAACTGATGATAAAAATCCTGCTACAGCAGCACTAACTTTTTTTGTGTTATTGGACAGTAAGCTTGTTAAGATGGAAACTTTTGCTGGAAATAAATAGAGATGTTGATAGACCTGCTTCCGCACTTGGGGTTGGGTGTGTTTTAAGACAGTTGCATTGCTCAGGTAGGAGTTTGTTGAATAGGTCCCTGTTGACAAGGAAGAATGCAGCTCTGAATTGTAGGAGCCACACTGATGATGATTGTTCAATACCAGGCATTTGTGGTAAGAATGTTCATTCATAGAGATAATTGGGACTGTCTTCTAGCATTAATTAGGCCTTTGTCATCTAATATAAAGGCGAATGTAACTACTCAGGAGTCTATCAGGACTGTCTATACAGTCCTGTCTGACTAAGTCTCTTGTCTGCAAGAAGCTCTTTTAAAAATTACAGAAAGGGAACATGATTGGTTAAATCCTTAAAATGAAGTCTGCCAATGGAGAGAGCCAAGTCTGTCTTTACAGGAGAAACAGAAGAAAGGTTTTTGAATAGTTGAGCACCTTTTATTTAGGTCTAAATGAATTAAAT
This sequence comes from Nautilus pompilius, assembly GCA_018389105.1. Taxonomy (NCBI): domain Eukaryota; kingdom Metazoa; phylum Mollusca; class Cephalopoda; order Nautilida; family Nautilidae; genus Nautilus; species Nautilus pompilius. The sequence continues at coordinate 140,085 of JACATO010000684.1, forward strand.
CAATACCCCATGGCAACATTTCTTTGCATTCAAGATTGTTACACCATTTTGTCTCATTCATAGTTGACCTGTTATCTTAATAGTTCTGTTTAACTGAATGAATAGCAGAATCAGTCTATATTCTGTGGTTTGCTATTTGAATACCAGCCGGTATGGCCTATTGGAACTGACTACTACTGATTTCTGAAGCAGCCAATAATTATTGGTTAGCTTAAAGTACACAGGTCTCTTACCTTTTCCAAACAAAGTTTGTTTTCTGTTTTTTTTTCACTACTATTTTCCTTTTTATCTTCTAAACAAACATTGGGTTATAAATAAGGACCGCCTTGGCAGACTTAAAATTTTTTTATGTGATAAGAGGTAAAATATCCACATTTGCACTGCTCACTTTCCTAAATTAATTTTATTTTTTAGAGAGTGAAGTGCCAGTTTTATCATAGAAAACATTAGACTACATTTAGATTGCGTGGTTTAGACCTGTTAATTTTTTATTCTGTTTTTAAATCTAAGGTAAGATTAAGTAGAAAGATTTGGGAATTTGCCTAATATAACTCAAATGTTCTAGGTTTGCAAACATCGCAGGTTGGATGGAAATCTAAAGAAAACCTACAAAAGATTTTAAATAATACAGGATGGGGTATAAACACTAAACGCTGCGATAGATTGGAATTATCCATTAATAAAATGGGGATGACTACAGCGGTCTGACGGTTCCTTAATCCATCTGTCAAAATTAGTAGATTAATTGCCTTGTGAAAATTGAATATCTTATTTAAGAAACTTTGTACGTGGACTTTTGTGGGCTTTAATCTGGAGACTCCCGTTTCTCTTGAATTATATATAGCAGTGAACTCTATGGAATCAGGGCCTACACCTCACAGGCGCTATGATTGCTATGGTTTCATTTAGAATTTGAAATACCTCATGGCAAATTAAGAGAGCATTAACTAACTTATCAGAATTTTTTTGTTAGGAGAGAACAGGCCTGAATGATTTTTCTTATGGTTAACTAAGAAAATAAAGATTTTTAAACGATATAAAACAAGTTGTCTATTTTACAGCCACTCTAACTATTTTTGAAACTTATATAACTAAACTATAAATGTTTACTAGTACAGCTTATTAATTATTATTTAAGTGTTAAAAGTATGGATAACAGGATTTTAATAATGAAATTAAATTGTAATACTTGTGACACGATGATGGTTGGTTGGTTGGACAGAAAGCCATTGCTGATTGCATGATGATAATTATCTTTTGAGGGAAAAAAGTATGAATTACTGGTTCTGTGGATGGATATATGGTTTGACTAGCGACCAGTAGTTTACAGGTTCAAAGGTAACCTGCACCCCAAAAAATATCAAGCTTTCAACCAGTTTCTGGATTGTCGTTTCCATCGAGAGCCATCTCCACAAAATCCAACAGTCCTATCCTGAGGTTGGTGACATGGAAAGTTTATTTAAGCACCAACATTTTTAGGACAAGGAAGGTGGTGAAAAGCTGAAAAATAACAACATGTCTATGATTTTGTTCTGTAAATACCTCAAGTATTGGAATCTGCTGAGAATTATTGTTTTCCTGCAGCGGCTTGCTGCTAAGTATGGTTTTGGGGTTGGCAGTTCTGTTTACCCAGGAAATTTTAAGTAAAATCTCTACTTGCACAAGGAAATGACACGAGTAAGAAGCAAGTATGTATATTGACAACATGGTTCTTTGTAGCTAATCATAAATCCACGAGAGTGTTTTCATGATGATTTACAGCGATGTGGGCAGTATGTGCCACTGTGTTTTACCACCACTTGCCACTAATTTATCTAAGTAGAGCTGATCCGTGAAGAATCACCAAATCTAGGTGGCACTGACTGTATAACAGCAGGGTGCACTGAGTGCTATTTTGCTGAATGTCAAGTTTTAACATTATACATTTTTTTGTAGTTTCATGTTTTGAATTCATTTGAAATCAAGCTTCAATTTTAACATCTTTGGCTATTACGTGATTTACTAGAATCATTTAGGGAATTGTAAGTCATCAGGTGATAGTGTCAATTCCCATTCGTATACCTAACAACTCAAGATCACATGAGGTGTTTGTTTATCACTGAAATCTCAGTAGCCAGGGTATTGTGCACATCATAGTCCTGAAAGTAAGATGACTTTTGGTTTTGATAAAAATGTGTGGTTTCTTTAACTCTAATTGTTTTTTCACATATTAGCATCAGCATCACCAGTCCAAAGTTGGTTAAAAATTGTCTTTTGTTGTAAAGCATATTTAAATAGTTTACAATTTCAAATATATACCAAAGCGAGAAAATAGCAGAGAACCTGAAACTTTTTGTTTATTCATTTTAAACAAATATTTTGTTATAATCTACTTTTCCTATTACGACTACTTTTTCTTCTTTGCATTTCAATTTTTATTTTTTTTAAAGAATGTATTACATTTAATCCTTATTTTTAAACTTTGGTATCTGTTTTTGTTTGATTGGTCTTGGCTTTTGTAAAGTTTATGATGTTTTTAGTTTGGTGACATCTTGCTGAAAGTGTTTTAGGAAGCAACTGTCCTCAGTACTGTGTCTGGACCGAGTATTCAGACAAGCAAGTGATGTTTCTTATAAATTCTCTCTATAGATCTAAACCAACAGTGGACGATTTTGCAGACCTGTACGGTAGGGGGAGAAACGGGGCACAGAGAAACAAAGCTGATAAAGATAATGCATTCATATCACCCTTTATTTTATGAAGAACAACTACCAAACATGACAACCTACTTCGCTTGTGGCTGCCTTATGGAAAACAAAGAATTTTCTCAAGTGTGGAGAGCTTTCTGTTTATAAAGTGATTTGTTGGATATTTATTACATTTCAGTTATTAAGTATTTTAATAGTGCATGTAGAAATGTCTTGAAGAAAGTACTGGACTCAGGATTTATGTCACAAAATTCGATGCATGTCATGATGAGGCGCAATGAGCAGGGGCAGACTGGCCATAAAGGCACTTGGGCAATGCCCGGTGGGCTGGGGCCCGCTTGGCTGGATAACAAAATTGTCACGGAAAATTCCTGCCACCACCCGCGGGGATTCCCCGCTAAATACCAAAAGGTCGCCCCTGACACGTCGTCATAATTATTGAGCAGTGGAAGTATAGCTATAGCATTTTGTCTATTTTTGCAGATAAGCAACATGTTAATGAATGATGGGCCGACCTATTAGGTGAAGGATGCCCGGGCTGGTTTTAAGACCCAGTCCGCTGCTGGCAATGAGACATCATTCACTACACATTTGGAGTGAACTTTATAATTGATACTTGTTAATAAGAGCAAACTAAAAAACAAAGCACTTTTATTAAATAAGTTTAAGTAAACATAGTAAATTACAAACAGTTCTATATATTTAATACTCAAATGTATGTAATTATCTACATTTCAATTTGCATATTAGAGCCAGGATACATCTTTCTTTTTTACTGGTGACCATGTTGCCTGATCATCATTGTATCACTACCAAGAAATTTATTAGGAATATCTTGGTCATGTGCAGATGACCAGGAACTTCATTTGAATTTCATCTGCAGCCAAGTCCTTTTGCTCACTCATGTTTTGGCTAATTTTTAAATTGCCCCACACGTTTTCAATAAGTGAACTCCTCTAGGACATTGTTATACAATGCAATTGGGATGAATTTGACCACCATCTAGATTGTAATAAATGCTTGCATGTTCTATACTATTTATAGTATCCAGGGGAAAACCAATATAGTATACCATTTTTGCAAAAGAATTAGTAAATTAATATTTTTATGGAAAAGTTTAATTCAGTAGACCACAAAACATTGAAAAATTTGTGCAACTTGTAATGTTATTTCTCTTTTGAGAATCTTTTTTTCTGGTAAGAAATACTATTTTTGTGCATTTCTAATCGATGTAATATTTTTTGACAAGTCTGTCTCTTATTTTTGAGCATACAGGATGCATCCTGTAAAACTCTGGCTATTGCATTGTATTGTCCAAATCTATAGACTTAAACATGCTAGAGGTTTACAGAAAGGGCATTATTATAGGGATTCACCTACTTCACTTGTCCCATAACCCATAGGTTGTTGGGGCACCTTGAGAGGTGTGTTTAGGGCATTTTACAACCTGGCGGAGCCCATTCCTCTCCAGATTGAGAGTCAAAGTGAATGTCAGTGTCCAGAGGAGGGCTGTATAGCTGTTTCTCAGACTTTTGGCCTTCGTCAGCAGCACATAGCTCTGACCCCACTGGGGATCGAACCCATGACACAAGGATTGACTAGCAAACTCATTAGCCACTGCACCATGATGCCATCTATTATAGGGATTACTGTTTACTAAATCCAGGAAACACCTCAAACAACAAATTAGTTGTCTTCTCCTCTAACTATATAAAACTAATAGATGCCAGCCGAGTGAGTGAACCAGTTATAGTTATCTATAAGGATTAGAATGTACATTCACTCTGTTGATGCTTAAGTTTTTGATGCAACTGTGGCTGGGTTACCATTATAATGGGAGAATAAGCAGATAGGGAAGACTGTTCATGTGGTAAGAAAAGATAGGGATTTGAAGATTAAGTGTTAACTTTTGGTGATGTAGCATCATATTGCTATTGGTGCTGGTGAAAGCTCTAAGCATAATTAATTTGATGAGTGTTTGTCAGAAAGATTTTCCTCCAATGACATTTCTCAAACAAACTTTTCACCTGAGATCCATGTCCACTCTCTGATTTAAACCAGCTAATCTTCACATAACCGCCCTTTAGCACTGTGACCCACCATCTTTCCACGTAGCTACTGATTGGAAATGGGTTGAGAAAGCAAATATTTGCTGGACTGAACGAAGTTTGCAAAACCAACATAAATCTTAATGAGCTGACTACAGTGTATGTAAGGGAGAGAGCAAATAGGTCCCCTTTTCGGGTACCAGCATCCCTGCAAATCCCCTCCCTACAGTCTTTCAGGGTTTCACCATTGTGTGGCATGAAATTAATGGGAGTACTGAATACTATTATCACATACAGCCTATAGAGGGTGTGTTTGCTTGGACTGCCGATCAAACAGAATTAATCATGGAGCATCGTAGGTGTACAATCCCTGGAAAATGAAAACTGTTCAACTTCTAGCTTCACCAAAGGTTCACGATGCTTCCCTTACAAGATGGAAATCAACTCCTTAAACCTCTCTGACCCCTTCTTTTGTTGTCATAGCTTTGAGAACTAAATGAAAAGAACTTGTTATTTGTGATAATTAACAGCGAGGAATCGAAAGAATCTCCAGGATGCAGCAGGGTTGGTTTATCCTAGTTTGGTGCTCCTACTTTGATAGCCTTTAGCAGCTTAGATTAACTCTTTCCATCTCACACCCCCTTTCTTCTAAAAGTTACTTATTACTCCTAAAAAAGAATAACAACAAAACATTACTCTTGACTTTCTCCTCTTCTTTTTTAAAATCTAGATTGATGGATAGACCTTAAAAATGCTCATATGGTAAGTTGTTTTTACAGCAAGTGGTTAAACTTGAGCCACTTCAGAAAGTCTTTAATATCTGTCAAACTGAGCAAAATACAGAAGTTCTTACTCTTCTCTACCCAAGACCCTTCCTCCTCCTCCCAGATTACATTGTATTTTGGGGGTGGGTGGTGGAGAGAATTCGTTTGGACATTGTGTTGTATATTTTCTAGGAGGAGGGTCAGTGCTCTTGACTTGTTTTGGAGCAATTTGTGTTTGTACCTTATGATTTATTTTACTTATTTGAGAAGAACGTTTTACAACTATTTAAAAATTATTTAAGTTGATGATGACCATGGATAATCTATAAAAAAAAGCAGGTTTGAATTCTGATCTGTTAATAACTATTTTGTATTAGAATTAATCGGTGTAGACTACAAAAGCGTGTGTGTGTGTGTGTGGAGAGAGAGCGAGAGAGATTTATTTCCGAAACTATTTATCACGTTTATTTGGTTTAACCGCTGCAATCCCATGCTTGCTTGGATGGATTTAAAAAAAGAAAGAAGATCTGTCTAATTTCTAATAGATAAGAATAATTAAGAATAAAAAGAAAAGAGTTGCTTGGTAGTTTGGGATTGTACCGGTCACTAAAGTTCCTCATCACTGTTGCTGAAACTATTCTTTTTAATGCTGGTATTTCCTCTGATGAACCTGTCCAGTGTGTCCGCTTGCAGCATGTGTCTCATCAGCTGGTGAGTTTATAGAAAGTGCCCTTTGCTCTTTAGCAGCAATCATGAGGGATCTCTAGTGTTTAGTTATCCAGTCAAGTTCAGACCATGGTTGTTCTACTGAAGCTTATATCAGCTGTACATCAAAGCACACAACACACACACAGTGATTTTATGGAGTGGAACTCTTGATTACAGCTGGAAAGCAGGTGCAAAAGAACTATTTTTTGCCCAGAAATCGCTGATGAGGAAAGAAAGTTGTAAACAAACAGAAACACAGACAAAGTGCATTGAAGCTGGCCGAGCTTAGCTGGAGAATAGAGAGAAAAAGTTATGGAGATGAGAAGTGTGGTAGCAGAAAAAAGGGAGTAGCATCTTTTATTTTTCAGATTGTTATCAGGTTGGTGGGGTGGGTAAGAGAGAGGAGAAGAAATGACGGGTTTATGGGTTTCGGACCCCAGACTGTTATCGAGGCTGACAGAAAGGGTTTAAACTTTTAACAAATTGCAAGTAACTTGTCATTGTGAGTTAAAAAAATGAGGAGTCCACTGAGTTTGGGTTGATACCATTTATGAACAGCATATCAGAGTGTTGAGAAATATTGCAGAGTTTTCCTCCTGGACAAGAAAGAGAGAGAGGGGGACTGGAGGGCTTACCCAGGAGTGGTGAGGTCATGGCCCGCAACAGCTGGGTTTTATAAATCATTTTGTGCTATCTTTGATTATCAAGAAAGGGTTTCCTTAATGTTTTTATTTACATGGGGGAGCTGCACAACCAGCCTTCTCTTCACCCGTCCTTGTTGATCCATCCTTGTTTATGGTGCTTACAAAATCCGAAACAAAACACATCTGATGTCCCTAACGGAGTCCTGTGCAACAACAAATCTGCTTTAACACAGATTAGGTATTAAAATTCTACCTGCGCGTACCGTATTTCATGAAGTTAGAGATCTGTTTAGACATATAGGGAGAGGAGAGGTAGAGCGGCATCCGACCCTCAAAACTGGGACCATGTTATAAACACCAATAAATCAAAAATAAGAATTTTACTATTAAAACAAACTGGAGTTTAAATTAAAATGAACTTCAAAATGAAGGAAAGTGTTTATTTGGTTTGGATAAGGCACAGTGCTGAATGGAAAGATTACTGGAGTAAAAAAAAGTGCATGTGTGTATATATATATATATTTGTCGAGAGAGAGAGAGGGGGGGGTGGACATACCCCTGGTGTGTGTCTTCTGGGATACACCCATTTCTGCTAAAATGTCTAATTATTGCTAATTCTACATGGCGTTCAGTCCGCAAATTCCTAATTCTAACTGTAATGGAGGTCAAAATCATTTTGTTCAAAATACATTTTATTAACAGCAAAATTCAAATCTTCCATGGAGCTGTATTTTGGCTTTTGCCTGAGATGATATATCCCTTTATCTTTTCCCAGCTTAAAGTTAGGATTGTGATTTTAAAAATTCAAGAAGGGCTGCCATAGTTTTTACATCACTCCTCCGGCTCGCTCTCATTTTCAAATTAGTCGACGGCGCTATCACCATTAACAACCATTATTGATAATTTATTCTGTCACTAAAGTTGTTTTTTTTTTCTAATATCAAACAAAGCATTGTTAATACTTTAGCCATTGTGTAATCATAGACCTGACTGAAATTTGTTATTGTTTATTTTCAAACTGTATCAGATCCTTTTTTTCCTCCCCACGTGGGATATCTTTCATGGATGCTTAGAACTTAATGCTGAGCTGTTTCTAATATTTCACTCTGGTTTCGTTGTTGCACATGATGCAGTCTGTAATATTTATTTTTTTCTTTCTTTATTCACTTTATTTTCTAGAATATTATTTATTTTGTGTGTGTGTGTGTGGATAATTCTTCTCTCTAATAGTAACAGTCTAGACTAGTTTTATAAAAATTTCTGCCACACGTTATCCTCAGATAATCTTCATTTGTTACCACATATAAACACAAGTTTTACAGCCATTGTTTCTTTATAAAATCTTTATCCTGTGAACATACGGTTTATTAGAAACAGGTATTTTTACGAATTAGGGTAGAAAATGGACTTTTCTGTAATCATCCATTTGAATTTTACTTTAGTTGCTGAATTTTTGCTTGTCATATTCTAGAGCATTCTGTATATGGTAATTGAAAATACATTAATATAATTTCTTCATGCACACTTCCTTTGTTGAGCTGGAGTAATATGCTTTCAAGCTATTGTCTATCATCTGTCATGCTTGTAATGTTAATAATGGCCTAGAATAAGTATCTGTCTGTCAAGGGTTGGCTGCCCACTTTGTTTAGTTTCCGGAATGATATTGCTGGCTACATGTATTATTACCAGTAGACTGCACCTTCAGTAAACTGTTTGCATGCATCTTAACAGAATACCATCCTTATCATTTATAGGTGATGGGGTACTTTGGTGAGATGTTTGTTGTGATTAAGTCAGCGGATTGACTCTGCCGTTTATTAAACAATCTCGTATGTGCTTGTCCTTTCAAAGTAGAGTACCCTACAGACAGCAAAACTGGTCTCTTTGGAAATATATTTGTCTTTCCTTTAGGAAGCAAACTAATAATCAGTAAAAAGTAATAATAATTTCACGTAATAAGCTCATATGCTCTTAGGAAATAAAGTGTTTGGTAGACTATAGATTCTTCATGCCAGGTAAGAAGTCCCTGGTTTTAAAATTTCTGATAGACTGTAATTCCTGGTTATATTTCATTTTCATTTCAAAAATAATTTTTACCTGTTACATTTGAAGTCTGTGCTTTTATTTGGTTTGGTAAATTAGATCTGACTTGTATTCAGAAGTCTGTGGGTTGTAATCTGCCTAATTGGTCCTGTACTTTTAAAAAATAGATTTAGATTACATTAATAAGTATTTAAAGAGTTTAGTTACCTAAATATGTATATTTTGGTGGCAGCATTATTTGTTGTCACCTTTGTTTTTCTGATACATACTTTTAGTTTATATTATGCAATTGAGAATCATTGAAAGTAAATATATGGAATACTAACCAAGCTGGTATGATCTAGGGTGTATGTGAAGGTGAATAAATAAAATTCTAATGTGAAAATTGTGTTGCTCTGGAACTAACTTAAAACATTCATTCACAAATGCTAGTGTAACATAATAGAGCTTCTGTCTAAGATCATAATCACCGTAGACAAAAATAAGTCTTTGATCTGAGCATTGTTGGTTGGTTTCTCTCTTTTTCACGAGCAATTTTTAAACTGGTTAAGGGAGTAGGCAGGAATTATATTGGAGAGAGAATGACAAAGCAGGAGGTGTGGAGCAGACTTATAGTTGTGGTGGTGAGAGAGTTATCATGGTCTCTAAATGTCCAAGGACTCTTCAATACTTTATCAACCAGCCCCCTCTCCTTTACCCTTATAATCTAGGATAGTATTACCTACTTCAGAATTGTTGTGAGCCTGACATTCAGCGGGAATCAAAGATGGCCACCACATGTGACAGTTATTTTTTTAAGTGAGATTGTAGCATTGAACAGCCGCACAAAAGACACAAAACAAGGGTTTGTGTGTACAGCAGATGTGTCACGCATAGAATGGCAAATATCGAACATCTTAGGAAATTACTCTTCGAATAGTTACCCATGGAGCTTAGAGGATATGGATGTCTTTGTTGCAGAAATACTGTTTCAGATGCGTGACAAATATGGTTATTGGCGTCTACTCCTAAAAATAATGGCTGAAGACAACAAAACAAAAAACTTTCGATCTCTCTAACACACTTCCCTATAACTGATTTTGACCTTACTAACACGCATTCATCCATTTCGCTGCATTGATTACTATCATTTGTGGTGCTGGGAATGGCTAAGCGGATGTAACGTCTGTTACATCATCAGAGGATGGGAGGTTGTGGTGCTGAATTTGTAGGTTTATTGTTTTGAAGAAGTTGTTTCTCTCATAATGTTAGTTTTTAAATTAGCTGTGCACCTAATCCTGAAAATATTGCATAAGTAAACTTTTAAAGGTCAGTTTGGTTCACTTTAGAATAAATGTTGACTTCTGTGTACAGAAGCCATTTTTCTGAAGGCGGAGACCCTTCTATTAAAAAATAATATTGTTTTTTTAGAAATCCATTCATTCACTCCTCTTTTTCCCCTATTTCAACACTGTAAATATATTGAGTTACAATAAAATTTTTAAAAAAATCCTATCTCTAGATATGATTTGGAGAACTAATAGTAAGTAGGTTTTCTTAAGGACAATGTTATAAAGATATTTTATCTAGTATTTTTGAGTAACTAATCTGAATTGCATTACATTAATGGCTTTATCAGCAGAAAGCCATTACAACTTATGGAACTTTCCCCCTCTTAAAGGGAAATGTTCGTCAATATAGTTTTTATACTGATTTTCTCTACTTCTGTTAGCCATTGTCATCAGCAATCACTCATGTACACTTCTGTTGTCATCACTAAATGAACATGACTATTTTTTCTCATATAAATTATCTGAAAAATTTAGCCAGTTTATAATTATTAGCTATGATGACTTTGTACTTGTAACCGATAAACTAAGCTGAGAGAGAGAATTAAGATAAACAAGGATACAAAATAACTTGTACAAATTCTGAGAAACTTGTATGCATTAGTTGAATTTAGCGAATCTAAAGTTGAGCTAATAAGAATACATTTAAGTGATTATACATGCACACACAGGTAATCATTAATTATGAACTCACCAATGGAATATTATTTATAGTAGCATAAAAATGTTGTTAGAAGATATGTACATGACCACTTACAATAAGTTAATGCTGGAACTTAGACTTCTCTGGGTTATTTTTTGATAGATCAGTCTGTGGGCAAGACATTGGACTGGACTGCCAGAGTTTAAATCCTAATCAGGACTGGCATGGTCTGGTATAGCTCGCTGGCTTGGTTTCTTCTGGTTCTGAAAAACAGAGAGCTTTAGTAAGACTTTCAGCTGGCGTTAGATTAGCCAGAACCCTCATGGCACAGGACTGGCAGTGCCCCTTAGCCGACAACAGACATCAGCGTGCAACACAGCAGCAACAACATATTTCATTTGTGTGCCAATAAATATTATGGTGCCACTGTAAATGTTTGATATTATTTTCTAACTAAGATTTGCTGTCGTTTCCCCATCTGTTGATCGAGTTGAGGTAGGGAGCGGCTGCTGTTTGTGAGTGAACCACTGTGCTGCATTGTCCTTTTGTTAAGGTTTTTCAGCGAAATTATTTATGGAACAAAGGAATAAGACATTCTCTTAAAAGGTAGAAACAGAAAAAAAAGAAAATTTTTAAAAATGATTTTTTAAAATGCCTGCTTCATTCAGGCTGCCAGTTTGAGGTTAGAATTGACTAATATTGGTAATTAGAAATTCCATTGAGGGACTTGGCTTCTGAGAAAGAGAGTCTGAGGAATGCAGTGTGTGGTGTCCTCTGATGAGGCTATCAAAATGTCACTCCAATCCCAGCTTTGCATTCTTGCCTGTCTGTCTCTGGAGGTTTGTTGTTCCCTTTCTTCTTTCCAGGCTATGAATGTGTGGAAGTGTACTGCAATTTATGGCAGGGTATAGGGAACAGAGAGAGAAAAGAAAGGTCAGCTTTCTGGTTTTTATGAACAGCTGGGGGTCATATCGCCATTGTTTTCTTCAAAAAGAGAGTTGACAAGGGATGCTAACAGGCTGTTGAGAAAAAAAGCCATTCCAAGGTTGGTAGACTGGCAGAGTTTGCAATAAAGTGCATACTTATGTATGTATGTATATAAAGGTTATTTTTACAAGATTAATCAGAAGCCATGGTAACTGTGATCTTTTCTACAGAGTGGGTTGGGATGGATTTTTCCCCAAGTTTCTCCAAGAAGCAAGTGAGATGATAGACATCTAGGGAGACTATGACAAGGGGCATCAAATTTTGCTTGGAGATATTTTGGCTCCATTTGTGTGGTGGAGTGAAAGCTAAAATTTCTGTTGGGTAAAAGATGGAAAAAATAGAGAGATGGATGCTATTCAGACATGTTTTCTTTTATGTGTCTGCCACTCAGGAACCTCATGATTGCAATGAATAAAATTGCAATTCCATTACAAACAGGCAGTTTAAAGGTCCCAGTGTGACAGGATAGATATCTGAGTGATGTGTTACTAAAGCTTTATTGGCTTTGTTAAAAAAATAAAAAAAAAATCAGTTCTGAGTCATTTGCCTTCCCTCACCTCACCTTTGTTCTACTTTCTTGACTGCGCTGACAAATCTGACAGGTAAAAGAAAATGAATTCCAGGTAAAGGACAGCCAGGGGTGGTAATTCCTCGCAAAGTTTAATGAGGTTCTTGCGCACATTTCAATAAGAAAACCCCAAAAATTTGTCATTCGCCCTTTGTCTTTAAACCTCATCTCATCAGTCCCTACTGCAGTCTTCTAGTAAATACTGCAGCAGCTTGACGTTTCCCCCTGTTTTTAGGAAGAATGTAGTAGGAGTTTCTACTTTAAATTTCTGCTTGTGACCCTTATGAAAGTTAAGCACTTTCACCCTAACAAACCTCCATAATTTAAAGTGAAGCGCTCTTTAACTTAGACGTTATGGAAATTTAAAGAGAAGAAGATAATAGCACCCAGCACTTGTGTGTACTGGTCAGCTGTTCATAAGAACCACTTTTGGGTGCCCTACCTATACTTGGGGAAAATAAAATTTTTCTTTTTACATAGGAATATGACAAAGAAGAATCAATAACTTTTTTTCTTAATAATTTTCAAGATGATCATTAAATTAAAATTCTAATTTTTTTAAAGGAATAGGAGATGTTTTTTAAAACTTTATAGTTTTTATCTATTTCTACTCGATTTTTAGCCTTATCAAAACCAACATATTATAGATGAAGAAGAGTATTCGTGCATTAAACATATTCTTCTGGTAAGCTTTAATTTTAGGTTTTCTAGGCTCCAGAATAGCTGCTTAAGTTTGTTGAAAACTCTTAAGAACCAGATAATGGATTCAGCTGGAAAAATCACATGTTTGTGAGGGTTATCTTCAGTGAAATTAACAACAGCTCAGTTTTTCGATAACTGATCCTTTGTTTCGTCAGAATGCCTGAGGATACTAAGGATCAACAGGGGGAGGGGAGAGAAGAAGGTGGCTGTTGATAAGCGATGTCCCGAAATGAGCTTACAGTGGCTGACTTTTGGATTTTTAACTGCTGAATTCCTGTTTTTCACTTATTTGGTGGTTGGAAAAAAAAAAGATGCTTAGAATTTTCTATGTTGTACCACTTTTGGTTCATTCTCAGATTGTTTCTTTGTTTTCTGTCAACGCACTTAGTAGGGCCGTCACCAGTTTTAATTTGAAAATGGTGACTTTTCTTTGGAAGTCGTTTGATATTGATTTGATTAGCCGTCTGTCGTTTAAAACACACTTCTGAAATGCAGTAGGATGCAAAGACCAATTCCAGCAGTCAGTCTATGAGCTTTTCCACACTTTTACCAAACTTATGTTAAAAACAGACAAACATAACTCTTTTGAAATTCAGTTCTGGCTTGATAATTAATACTCACACTGCCATTGAGGGTATTGCGAGCCAGCTTCTACATATGGAATTCTTTGAATAAATAACCTATAGAGAAAGGAAGAAAAAAACAAACAGTATTGAAAGTACTTAAAGCTGTACTACTGTAGTTTTACTGTTTAAATGATTTTGAAGTCTTAATGTGCATAATTATTTATAGTTTTGGTTTTAATGTTAAAATGACTAAGTAAAAATCATCAAATACTTATAACGTGTTTTCTGTTTGTTTGCTTATTTTTTTGAAGTGAGTTTGAACACGCGTGACTTTGACACAGTGAGGCGTCACCTGCTGACTAAAAGTGTTGAAATTAATGATGTAGAAAAATTACTACAAAATAAAAAGCTTTTACTTATGGTTAAGTTTAATTTTTAACAGTTGATTCTTTGTATCTACGTTGCAGTTGATTGCATAATTACCTTCCATGCAATTTGATAGTGGGACATTGCTGTGTCATTGCACTGACGGGATCTGTTATAGAATAAACACATTAAAATATTCAGAATACACTTAAACAATGAGTGAGTTCCCAGTTTGCTGAGATTAGGGATAAAAAAAGTATGTCATAAATGTGTGTTGAGACAGTTGTCATAAGAGAAATCAACAACATCCTTTACCCCCTACTTCACCAATTCTATTAATTGTCAAAAAAAATTTTGCGTAAAAGCGATCAACACAGTCTCCTACCTTGGATCTTGATTATTCCTTTAAAATCAGAATTCTTTTCTACTTGTTGAAGCACAGCTCTGTTATTTCCAGGAATTAAAAAACAACAACAACAGAACAACCAGATTCCTGTCTAAATTTATGGCCAAACCCATAATGAGATAACCACTGTGATGGTTGTTACTTTACCAAGGGAGAAATGGTAGGCATGCGGAAAGCTTCAGAGGTTCATCAGGCACCATAGTGAGCAAGAATCTCAGCTCTCTGCTTCCTGCCTATTGCCAAGCAGAGCTTTCATCATCTTTTGAAATCTCTGATGTGCGTGTTACGTATTCCTTGAGGAAGCGGCATGATCACCTACCCAGCCATTGTTGATTGCTGGGGATCTGACCGTGGAACACCCATAGTTTAGTTTTTTTGTAACAAAAAATAAATAAATCAGTAGTAAATGGTTGGTGTGAAAGGAAATCTACAGTTAAATATTTATATACAGTATACCGTTAGCTTTTAGTTTATAGCCATACCTGTGAAATATTGATATATGTCTGAAGAACTATGTGTTTAGCAATCTAATAATATCAGGTAATTCTGATCTTGACATTTCATATGTAAACTAAAACAAAACTATAAATAAACATTTCGTTTCCTGCAGTTAATTAAATATATTTGATGAAGCTCTGCATAGTGCCATGGTTACTGCTAACAAACGTTACCATTCCTGTGCCTGGTTGAGCCTAACCGGCACTTCTATTTTTAGCGGGGAAAGTCCCCGAAGGGGATCCTCTGCTTATCTGTGGGAGGAAAATTTTTAAGAATGTAAAATGTGATGTTTAAAGTTTATAGAAATAAAAGAAAAGGAGTTAGAAATATTTTATCGCTTTTTTTTTTGTTTTAAAAGTCTGGTTTATTTTGTGAAGTCTTTTGAACTGCAGATATTTAAAAGTGTGGGGTGGTGATGCAAAGAGTCTGGAATTGATCAACAGGATAAGAATGCTTTATTTGGATGAAAAATGTATAATTTTGTTTTCACTGCTTAAGATAAATAACTTCAGCTGTATTTCTATGGGGAGGGGGAACTTTGTCTCCATGGTAAATATAATAGTAGAGGGATAGGGAAGAAAGAAAAGGGCTTTGTTTCATTTGAAACATCAGGTGATGTGGCACCAGAAAGTGGATTGCTACGGAATCTCTCTCTGAACTAATTTTTTGGTGCCAATTTTTTTGTTAATTACAGTACCTAACTCTCTACTATTTTCTTTTTTCTATAAAGGTTTCTTGTTTTACTCAGTTTTTTGGCAAAAGAAGAAAAAAAAATGATTCATGGGGAAAAATAAAGACAGGGGACTTAAGTGGCAGCGGCCTTTTCTGTGTCTGGGACTTTTGGGAGAAATTGTACCGTGGATATTGAGGATTGTGATATTATAACAGTACAACAGCATTATAATGTATTAATATTATGCAAATAATAAACAACATCCATGATAGGAAAAAATGCCAGGGGCTGAGAACAATCTCTCTCTCTGCAATCTTGTATGCAACCTCTTACCTTTCTGAAAATCTATATTAAAAGAAGTGACTTTGAATGGCAATATTTTCAATTCTTACTGAGGATAATATTGAAATGAGTGGAAAATCAATTTCTTTGAAAGTGTAAATAGGATCTCAAAGATTTAGTGATTGAGCTTTGAGAAAAGTAAAACAAGCAGCATTTGTTTTTGGACCCAGAGACCCTGAAACTGATTCTCTCAGTCTGGCTCATAGTTTATGCCATCAAGGGAAAGAACTCTGTTAAGAATGTCTAGCTATACTTGAATTTCTTGCACAATGCATGGGGACTGTATTAAAAAGGTAAAAGTTGTATGTATAATACAGCACGGTACCATCACCATTGAGCTTAACTATGAGAAACAACATGCATCTGTACAGAAGTGTGTATATAACAAACACACTGTATACAAGTTTGCTTGCTTTCAGTTGATCTGACTTATATAAAATATATTTAGTCTTTAAAAAATCTTGAAAGTTAGATAATGACTGTTAACGCTAATTTTACTGCACGAAATAATGCTAGATGTATTCAGGAGAGCTGCTAGCTTTACTTCTATTTTTATTAGATGAACCACGTGGACACATTGTAATTATTTAAAAGTTCTTGTGAAATAATTGCTAAGGCTTAACAACTTGTCTGGAAAGAATGATTGACCAACCATAAGGTAGTTTGACTTGATGACCATTGAAAAAATAACACACGCACACACCTGCTAGCCTTCATAATTCTGTCATTTTTAACCATTCTAAACAATTTCATTCTCTCTTATGGTGCAATATTGCTGAAATTCTTTACAAAAGCCCTATTAACCCTTCTGGCACTGGATTTCCCAGCGATACCAAAATTCATATCTGTCATTACTTCCCCAGGAAAGTTTGAATGAAGATTAATGGAAAAAAGGGCAAGATGCATTATGAAACAGCTCAGGCTGTGAGGAGGTATTCTATAGCTGTGGAGGCAAATAGCAAAGGAAAGATTGCAGGACTGGGTCAGCAGAGGTTTCTGCTCATTAAGGGGCTCATGCAGAGTTTAAATAAATGGAGGAGTGTTTTGTTTAGGGATGGACCCAGCCCTCAGTGTAGATACTGTTGATCCCTATAAGAGCAGCTGTGGAGCCTCTTAATCAGCCAGTTGTCAAATACATAGGGTTTCTTCTGAAAGCTAATATTGTTGTTTTTGCTATAAACACTAGCTAATCTCCAGGGCCACCCCTCCTCCTCCTCCTCCATTGTTGTCGCCATTTGCAAGGAGATTTTACAGCAGTTTTTTAAAGTAGTGAACAAATTCTGCAACATCCTTATTGAGCATAATGTTTTTTAAATAAAAAAAGTCAATCTTATTTTAGATTTTGATTCACTTAATATAATTCCAAATGCACCAGATTCTTCTGGATTCTTCAAAATGTCTAAAATTATCCATCTTATTACTCAAATGCTTCTTCAAATTCCCAGACAGCTCTTTGATGTTGTGGAAATTTGAAGATAATTTTTCTAGTTTTTTTATTGGTGAAACATTAAAAATTGAACTTACTTACAACAGGTGTATTATGAATTTATTAAAAAACTAGAATGACAATGTTAACTCTTTCCCTGCCTAGGTTGTTGGCATTTCCATTAACATATTTACTCCTCTGAGTAGATGATTTGGATTTCCCAAAGGATATACGCCAACTTTGGCAGTGAAAGAGTTAATATATTAATGGCCTCTCGTGGGTCTTGTCAAATATAAGATACCTCAATAAGTCTTTTGAAGGGTTTTTTGATAAAATGGCTCATGATATTTTGATTTTTAAAATTATTATTTTCAATTGCAGTTTAAATTAGTTTATGAATAAATAACTTCTGTTTTGTGAAGCGTGTTGGATGCCCCTTGTTATACAGCTATATTAAGTTATGGAATGATTGTTACTTGTCAATTTTTTTAATATTTAACATTTATTCCCCCCCACTGGTTATGAATGGTTTTCCTCTTTCATTATTAAATAAGATGTGTCTCTGTAGTTCTGATGAATGGTTTTAATCATCATCTCTCTTTTTCATCACTTTCTTCTCATAAATATTATTAGTAGTGTTATTGTATTAGTTTTTATTGTGTGTCAGCATGTATTGCTTTTATAAAAGATGAAGTAACTATTAGCTTTTTCTTCTTTTTCTGTCAACAATTTGTAGAACAGTTGCTTTTTTCTCCTAAAAGTAGATGAAGCAGACTTATAATTTACTAGATTTTTTTAAAACATTAGTCAACATTTTTATGTCTTATGTTGCAATCAAACAAGAGAAAAAAAATCCAATCTATACTTGCTGGCAATTATTCATTTCCTTTCCTTTCCTTGCCTCTTGCATCCATGGGTGATCTTATTCATGAAATGTAGATTAGCTGGTGAGTTTTCCCCCAAATTAGCGGTGTTAAAATTATAAACAAGAAAAGTTAATTCCTTTCATGGATTACTACCTGATGAAGCTGATAACTGGTTTTGAAGCTTCAGATTTTTGTTATCAGTTTTAACTGCACTGCCAGTGTGTGCAAATGCTTTTTAGTTGGGCACAGTATCTCATCACATCCGTCTGTTGTACCAGTTGCAGAGGTTGGGACATGATGGAGAAGGTGTGTGTATGTGTTTGAATCCTCGAGAACCTGTTTTGAGATAATACTCTTTGTATTTCCTTAATATAGTTCTAGCATACATAGCCTTGCTATTGCTTGTTTGGTTTTATTACTGCAATAAGTATTGTTTTTAAGCTTATTTGTAGTGAGATTAGGGAAAGCAGTAAGGTCAGAACCCACAAAGTGCACTGGCTTGGCAAAGGAGATATATTATTATTATCTTGCCATGTGTATTAAAAGTTTGAACTTAGTAAGATCTCCACAAAATCAATCATTGACAAAAACTTTTCTGGTTATATTGTAAATCAAGTATTATTATTATTATTATTTTTTATAATGGATGCTATAGTGTCTTAAGAATTTTGTTTTGTCTGTATATTCCAACAAGCATGGGCTCAGGTTATTAATAAAATGGTTCTGAAACATCCCTTGTATATTAATGGTGTGCTTAATTATTATTAGAATCATCATCATATTTGAGAGTTATATGCAAATTTGTTTAAAAGTATTTAATTTGTTGATTTCCTAACTTAATAAAAACTTGTACAATTTTTAAAATTTTCTATTTGAATAACTTAAATTTTCTGTTGATTTTCATAAATTGCATTATTTTCTGGCCATTGATTTGAATTGCAATCATCATCATATTATGTGTCTAAATCAAATCTACTGATATTTCACTTTTGACATTAAAATGTATCAACTCTTTAAATTCAGTTTGCAGTTGTGGATACGGAGACAGATATGGACACTAAGTCACAAATGTTTCCTGTGGGCAAAATCTGATTACCACTTTGAATGTGGTCTGGCTAAATCAACCATTGTTATAGTTTTCTTTTCTCTTCAGATTAATTCCAGCTATTTTATTTTTCATTTTTATACTGGATCCTGGTCTTCTGCATCATAAATCTTTCATATTTCCAACTTTGCTAGTTTAGAGATGTACAAAGCTGTTTTGGGGCCCCTGGCTCTGCCTTCCTCGCTGAAAGGGGCTAGTTTTAAGCTTTATCCTTGCAGGTAATAGAGAAGTCAGGGGTCAGTTAAGGAGCTATTGTAGGATTCTAATTGATCATAAAACATTCTTGTATCACTGTGGCAGATCTTGTGGTATGCTAGATTTTCTGTGAGGTTCAGATTTGTGTGTGTGTATGTGCGTGTGTCTAAGAAGGGAGTGGAGTATTTTTGTTCCTTCTAAGCTGCCCCTTCAGAAAATAAAAAAAAAAAGACCTTTTTTCGGTTTTTGTCCAGGCAGGACGGGAAAGACTAGTGTACAAAGTTTAAAGAGTGTTTGTAGGGCATTCATATGGAGGTCAGATTTAATGCTAACTATCCAAAAACTATAGGAGCGGCAGAAATGTCCCCAGTGCTATTGGTATTCTTCGCCTTCGCTGGTTTCTCTCTTACTCCGTGGATGTAAAGAAATAAATAGCAGCTACTACTACTTTTTTAAAATGTAGTTGTAGAAATGAATGAATTTCCCGCAAAACCCATTAACAGCAGGCAGAGAACCAGTTCAGATATTGTAATGTAAGATTTATACTTGATGTATATTTTTACCCTAGAAACTGGAATTGTGAACAACATATGATAACAGCTTCTTGCTTGACCTTTTATTTACAAAACTAAATCCTACTTGGATTTCATTCAGTGGAAGCTGGAGATGATATTAGGAGTAAAAGCTGCTATGTATTGAATTAGATGGAAATATTTATGCATCCAAAATTCGGTGAGTGCTTCCACTTTTTTAAAGTGGTTTTATATTGTGTATGCTTTCTTTTCTGAAGCAGTCTGGGTTATACGCTGACACACGGTGCGTTGGACACTTTATTTCCACACATCTTCCATTCACAGCAGCTTTTTGAGCCATCTGAGAGACGAGTGTTTATGGAACCTTGGTTTGCCCAAGTTGAACTGTGGTATCTCTTTTTCTCTCAGATGTAAATAAAACTGTACGAAAGCAAGTGCATTGTGCTGACAAACAACAATCTGAACAGAGAGTTATCTAACGAACCTACATTTCGGCAATCTTTCCCTGTTAGCATCCTCATTCCTGGCAAGGGCAGCAACTGCTGTGTGACTGATCTTACAAAGATGTGCGCAGGACTGAGATGGCGACAGACAGGTCACCAACAAGTAGATTTGTTTGTCTGTTGTGTTATCACTACTAATAAACTGGTGGATAAAACCTAAACTAATCATCAAGACCTCATTTGCTGTTGCATTATTTTTTACTCTATTCAGATTATTAAAAAATCCTGTAATTTTACTTCATGTGTATAGTAAGTAAGTAAATTTTCAGATATTATTCTAATTACCCTGTTTTATGAATAAAGAAAAGGATAACGGCTAAAATTTGAATTATTGAATAAGATTTCTTTGAAAAAGTGTATGAATGGCAAGCGACTTTTTTGTTATCCGGATTATTTTGGTCCACAGATTTTAAATTAATACATCCTAAAAGATTTGTGCATAAAGAATGTCATGGCTAGGGAAAACTCTGTCATTAAGTGGTTAATAGAGGACTGGGAAAATCTGATTTTACCACAAATGCAAACTATTAACCATGGTCAGTGGTTTTGGGCAGGTGGAACCATTAAATGATCCTATTCTTCATTACAATTCTAGTGGTAAATCATAATTTTCCTATCTGTGCTCATTTTATTGTGCTTTATTTTGACCTTTTAATGGAGAATTACAATGACTGGTTTTGTTTGGATTGTTCACCTGCCTGCGAGCAGAAGTACTGCTAGGCTAACTCTTCAACGTGCATATACTTCTGAATATCAGTTGAGTATCTGTTTTATACATGTGATCAAGTTCTTTAAAGTTTATTTTATTTCTGTTAATTTAAAATGGAAAAGATTCTTGCTTATATCAGTGAATTAGTCCCCTTGTATTGTTTGTTTGTGTTTGGGTGATTACCATCTGCCAGTGTTGTCCTCAGGTTACCTTCACAGCCAGCCAGCCTGCTACTGATGAAGCCTGGAAGTGTTGGTGAAGTACACACACACACACACACACATACTTATCCCAGATGGCACATGTTTGTTTAATGCATTTCTTGGAAGCTTTAAACTGAACCTTTTAGTCCTTTCTGTTATGTGTGTGGAAAAGAGAAGGAAAAAAATGTGACAGTTTGACAGACTTATTCATAATCCTAATGTTATCCTGTTTTTTTTTTCCTAGTGCCCTCGATCTACAGTTTATAGTTCATTATATAAATTGTAACTATTATATTGGCTCTCTCTTATTTAAAACAGAAAATAATAATAATTATTACTGTAATATATTGCATAATATTAATATATTATAATGTTGTTATAATATTATATATTATATTGTATGCATTTTAAAAGAAACAACAAGTTTCAAAGCTTGGAAAAGTTAATCTTGGTTAAATACAATCTGAACATTTTCAAGCTTGCACACTTCTTTATTTAAGATAGATGTGCACATTGAATCAACAGGCCAGAAGTTCTAGTTTGGGTGGTTGCTATGTGAACCACACTGATTGTAGTAATAACAAATCTGGTTGTGTATCATCCATGACAGGAAAAAGTGCCAGGGGCTGAGAACAAAATAGTCATATAGCACACTGATGATGATCAGTTCATTCTTGTTGAGGTTCCCTAGGAACTAAGTTATTACAAAAGCTGTTAGACAGGGAGTCTGTCTCGTCTTTGACAGGTTCCAATAATTTTTGTCATAATCTTCACACGAATGCTATTATTGTTATTATTACCACCAAAGTTTTTCAGATGAAGACATCAAGGAAAAATCACGGTTATAGTTTTCAAAGTTCATTTTTACCACCACAAGTTAGAATATGCTAATATTTCTTCATGTTTTGCTATTTTTAGAAGAAATATTTCTTTCAGCACATGGGATTCATCTTAAGGACTTTCAAACTTATTTCTAGGAAAATCTGTTTTATATTTTTATTAGATTTAAAAAAAAAAAACTACGAAGACAATGCACAAAATTTCTCTGTGGTTTAAAATTTCAATTTGATGAGTGCCGTGTTTCACAATAGATCCTTTGTCAGCTGGAGTGAGTTTTGGTAAAGGAAAAGGGTCTTGTAAGTAGCAGTTTGATTTACATAAATGAGGACATTTATTTGTCTTACTTTAAAAATTTTTTCTCTTTACCATACGCACATCCACCGGAGAGTTCAAAGACTGTCCAATAAACAAGTTTCAAATGCATCATGCCTCAGACTTGTACTAAACAGAGCCTCTCTTGTACACAGACTGCTGTTGATTTGCCTGAAACATTCATACTGCAGGCTGTTTTATAGACCTTTCATTCTCTCTCCCTTTTCTCTGCTGTTGCTGTTTATTTTCACTCTTTTTCTCCTCACCACATTCTGAATGCTTGTAACTCTATTTTCCCAATGTGCCCACCAGATGGCACTTGTGGAGGTCACATGTTTTACTGCTTAATATAGTAATGCATGAAACCATAGGTGGTGATAGCAATATAGAGTGAAGAATTATTAATGCCACACAACAAATGCATTGTACCTAGGGAGTGCTTTGTTATTGGTTGTGGACGGGAGACTACGGGGACATTTTCTCAAAATAAGAAAAGAAAATTCTCTTATGTCTTGGCCAAATCAGACTGTTTCTTTAGTATATTCACCATTTGTTTTTCTGAACTTTAGCCACAAATTTTTCCATATGAACTTAATTAAAAATCAGTTCTTTACAAACAAATAAACAACAAAAGAAGAATTTTAAAGATTAATTGCCGAAGCCGTTGTTTTGTTATTGTTTTAATCTTAAGCAGTAAGCCTGATTTTGAACTTGCTGCATTCTAGTATTATGAGTTATCAAGTGGAGGAGATCACTTAAGAAATTTGGGCCTTAACATGTCAGACTAATTCTCAACTGTATATCGTTCTCACTTTCAGTATACAAAAAGCATATGTTCATCTTTGTAAACATAGCTAATGGGTACCGTTAATCTGTATATTTGGAGTGACTGATTAATTTCAATATGGCCACTTATGTAACAGTTTAGTTTATTCGGTTGCTAGTTCTATTTCTATCACATTTATTCATTGATGCAAAATGTACCTTCCATTAATTTAAGTTTGGATTTCATTTGTCTTATGGAGTAAGCCGAGAAACTAGGCATCGCATAAATAAACAGTTTCTGGAATGCCATTAAAACTAGCAAGCAAGCAAGCAAGCAAACAAACAATAACAAGGAAAACTTTCTGAAGAAAAGCATTGTGTATAGTTCGCCCACCTGCCTCACTTATTACTAATCATAGCATCACAATCACCTGTCTTCCGTCTAATGAATATTATACAGTATAATCAATAAAAATGTTTTCAGTTGTTGTTTTGACTTGCACATTCTGTTGATTGGTTTTATCTGATTTCACAGTTTAATTCCTTATTTAAATCCTTAAGGAGTATTTTGGGTGGTTACTGAAATCTAGCATCTAAAATCATCTTTAGAAGGAAAGGTATATGATGTAACACTTGGTAGTCAAAGCTAAACATCGATATATGAGTTCACAATTTTTTATTTGTATGGTTGCCACAGTAATCCTTCAAGATTATTGGATAAGCAAGAAAAAAAACCCACTCTGATACAGTTTTCTTCTTAACTATTCATTGAATTTAGAAATTTAAATATTTTTTAAAATTTGAACATAACCTTGTTTGCATGCAGTCTCACAGGGATGCTACATATTCTGCTGGGACATTCCACCATAAACTTGTAAACTAATAGAGAGAATTTTTCTATGACACTGAATTTGACTGGTAGTGATCTGACTAAATTCCTAATTTGAAGCATTCAGATGAAAAGTGATTTTAAGTTATTGGTTACAGAAAAGGATAAAATACCCTAATATGCCACACTCGGGAGAATAGATTAGAAAATACTGGTAGACATGTTACCACTGAAGCTGTCCTAACTGCTGCTATTTCTCTAGAGTAATTGAATATCTACTTATTAATGCCAGGTAGACAACTAACAGCTAAGATATGTCACCCATAAAATTTAGTTTATTTGAATCAAGCCAGCCATTGCTTCTAATGAAGTATGTTGGCATCAGTCACGTAAAGCGAGATAGTGTGAGAAATGGATATGTAGATAAATGAAAAAAGAAAGAAAGAAAACAAAAATACTTTGTTGAAATAGAGATAATAACATTTTATCATATCACTGAGCTGCATCACATACTACAACAACTGGAAAACGTGCTAAAGCCATTTCTGAAAATGGCAGCTCTGTATATGTTTAAGGATTCCTTGTTGCATTACTTCATTACTCGGAAATAAAATCCTTCAAAGACTTTATAAATTCTTTGTATTATCAGGACAGAGTATCCCAAACCTACAAACAGCAGAGTGGAGTAGGCATATTACATTTATGGATTGCTTTGTCTTAGAAAATTATCAGCCTGAACATTTGCATTATTATAGAAGTTTTGTAGAAGTTGTGCATCATCATCTCCAACTTTTACTGCCTGTATTAATTATCATAGCTGATCAGATTGTCTTGGAGCATGTTTTTACTCAAACATAGTAAGCATATGTAGATTAGAAAGCATTAAAAATGTCCTTGAATACATTAGATGGTATGTTATTTGAATAATACAGTTTTTGGAGGCAAGCATCAATAGCAGAGGGAACATCCATAAACAAAGGCGCACTGTATGTGAAGTAGGGAAAATAAGTAACAGATTATGAAACAAAAGTTAGTTTATTACATTTATCAATATGCTCTTTTTTTTAGAGAGAAAATCTTAAACTAAAAACTGATGCCAGATAAATGTAAAAATGAAACAACAAACTCTTTATCAATGGTTCGAACCAAAGCTGCATTTCGAGTTCTCGGGCCTGTTGTTATCTGCAGTATCCCATAATAATGCCAAAAATCCCCCTTTTTTTCTTGTACATTGATATTTATCCGTAATTTTCTGATTTTGTTTTTGAAAAAATTTTTGATGGTGATGATGGTGGCTTCATATTGCATTTGTAATCTTTGTTTTTGATGCTTTTATTCATTGCCAGTAGCTAAGAACGAGAACCTTGGGATAGCGGTCTCTCGAACTCTGCATTGTACGTTCTAAGGCAGCCTTTCCTTTTTTAACTCGGCAGTGTTTGAGACAAAATACTGAAAATTCTTAGAAAATGTGTGCATTAAGTGATTGAGTGTTTGAAAAGTGAATGATTGTTTTACATTAGAATCTGAGTTTATGTAGCTTTTTTCTCTCTCTCTATTCCTGTAATGATGAGAGAAAACCCTTAGGGAAATTATATGGTGCTTTTAACAGAAAGGTCACATGAAACTCTACCGTTAGCTGTTACTCTATGAACTTTCGTCTTCAGAATTCTGCCTTTTCGTGTCTGTTTATGGACAGAATGTTGGTGTGTTTTTTAGTTGATTGAGTTTCCTTTCCTTTCTTTTTAAATATTAAAATTTTTTGTTGGAATTCATCATTTATTCTGCCTTTCAGAGTTAAAATTCTTTTGAGTATTATCAGTGGGACAGACTGACTGACTGCCTGCCTCTCCTTTCTTCCTCTCTAAGATGGTGTGGGAATCCTGTCTTTGAGTGACAAGTTACTTAGATCATGGCCTTAACCAAGCAAACAAACTCCCTGCCCCTAGGGAGCTCATATATTCACTCAGAACGCCAGCCATATTGGCTTACATAGCATTCATGCCTTTAGGCAAAACATTGCATCTTTCTCTTTCTTTTCCTTCGCACCTTCCTTCAGCTTTTTTTCCCCCTCCTATATTTATTTATTTTCTTGGAAATGATTGATGATTATATTATCCTTATAGGATTCAGTTTGTCATGATAAGCATTAACAATTTATTTAAAACTCTGCTATTGCTTTAGGCTTTTTTTTCAAAGACATTTTTTGTACAAGTTTCTAAAAATGGCGCCTGCATGTTTGGTTTGTGCACATAGGTGTGAGGATAGTTTGTTATTAAGTTGATCACAGTATTTTAATCCTGAATGAAATAAGTGTAAAAAATTGGATTTACGATTATTATTCTCTCTGTTCACTTGTTAGTCATTATGAATATTGGTATTCAGTTGAAATGTAACTTCTAGAGCCATCTCTTTGTGCAGCAGTTTTTAATTATTTGATACCTGGAACTTTAGTAGACAGAAATTAGAAAGTCGTCGTCTTACCTGAAATATAGATTGGTAGTCTTAATAATGGGATTGCTAAGGCATCATCCCATATAATCATTTTTTTAGTATATATATATAGTTTCATGTGCACTGGTTTCTGTATTTTAAAACAGAATAGTGTTCTTTTTGTATGTTATAGTGTAAAGTAATAATTTCTTGTGGAGATGCAACTAGAGAGTAATAAAAAGTAAACTTCAATAAATGGACACTTTGCAGTACTTCTGAATAGAGAAATACTGCTTTAGCAAATACGTACATAAATGATGAATACAGAAATAAAAAAAATACTTAAATATTGCACTAGTTTATTGCACAATCACACTTGAAAAATTGAATTATTTTAAGTCTTGCAATAATTTTGACCACCACTGTATATTAGCATATGACTGTAATAAAATATAAACTGTGTGACAAAATGTGCTGGAGTAGTAAGTTTGTTAGGTCTTTAATCCGAGTCTCTCACACAGTGTTTGGTTTTAACTATTGTCTGTAACATTACAGTAATTACCCAGACATCTCTCTCTGGAAACAGATTTTCATTTCCTCTTTTTGAGTTCTAGAAGGTGAATGACAGCTAAACTAACTGCATCTAAGAAAAATATTTAAAATAAAATGTTCTAGTAGCAATTTGGAAATGTCCTTGAATGTTCAAAAGGTAAAAGGAAAGATTTATTATAAGTCACCGACAACAAAAAATACACTTAATGATTGGGAATATATATAGAGAAAGCCAACAAGAGTTGAGCTGAATGGTTTCCATTATGCACTTAAATGACCCATACACCTAATTGCTGCAATACATCACCAGACCAGGAATAATTGTGTAGTGTCACCTAATGCTGCATACCAGCCGTTATTGTACATTCTTTGTTACCACATCTATTAAGTTTCTTCTCTAAACTTTTTTTTTCTTTGCCTTAATATGGTTTCAGTGTGAATCCATCAAAAAGCCAGAATATTAATGGAATTTGGCTGCTTACTGACCAGAAGATTAGAGTTATAATAGCAGTGAAAAGCTGCTCTAGGGTTAGAAGAAAACATTTTAATGGGGTGTGTGTGATATTACCAAGAGGTAGGAGGAGGACATGATATGCCATTTATTGCCAGAATTGATGCTGCTGAATGCCATTCTGCTCTACTTTGAACCTTACATAATACTAATAAACATAATATTATACCAGATTCTTGCATTACAGTGGTTCCATCATATCTGCCTGGCCAGGGAGAATTTGACCTAACTGTGTTGCTTTAAGTTTAAATAATAAATATGGTTTGGAGGACTTCAAGGTGTGACTACTTTTTTTGTTTAGACCCTAAGTTGTAAACATGGAGAATCTGTATTCATTGGTGGTTTGAATCTAGTTTCTAACAAACACAGCAGTGTCTTTGTTCTATTCTCTGTCTTCAGTATAGGTACACACTCTCTCAGCAGGCTGGGTTTGGTAGCTTGAAATATCCCTGTTACTCACTAATATTTTTAAAGAGTTTACTGTTGTTGCCTCTGTTATGAAATTCTGCATTTGGTTCAGAAATGCAAAAGAAGAATGGTCAGGAACTCTGTTAGCAGAAAAGTATGTGAAAAAACATGCTTTTTTGTTATAGATTTCTTCATGGCAAAAGTAACCCGATGATGTATATCTGAAAGTAAATAAAGTTCATTATCAATTACATATGCAATAAAAGAAGAAGTCTCAGTGAACCAGGAATAATTTCAGAAGCAAAGGAATTAAAACAAAGTGGTATAGAATTTTATTGTTCAGCTGGCCGCTCGTTGCACTAGAATTAGCCAATATCTCGGATTATCGAGATCCAGAATTCTAAAAAAGAATAGAATGTTCACAATGCCAGTGGTATGGATTTGTCTGCTATATAATGTAATAAATAGCTTGAGACCTGTCAAGGATTGGAATTGCTTTAGTTATTCTTTGGTACTATTTTTTTTCTTTTGATTATATGATCAACGAGAACCTTTTTTGGTTCACAATATATAAGCTTTTTAATATTGAAATTTGTTTACCTCCACCTCTGTCGTCATTGTTTCAGTCTCTGTTGTTTGATATGGATAGAAAAAGAGCCGCTGAGGAGAGAGTTGTTATTTTAGTCACCAACACCTTAAGATAATGGATTCTGGTTAAAAACATTTTAACACATGCCCCTGTCTTACCTAAGGGTTTGACGGATGTGTCATTTGGCTGATGCCTGATAAGGGCTCACTTCTGCATTGTAGCAAAAACAATTAATCCATCCATTTCTCCAGAATGCCGAATTATTTACTGACGTTATTTATTTTTTGATAGGTTGGACATACATTCAGAGTATAAAAAAAGATCTGTCAACTATCAGATTTGTTACTTTGTCTTTTGTTTGTTTGCCATATGGCTAAACATTGAAATTAAATAGCTCACACTTTGAGTTTGCATTAAACTTAGGAATTCTCATGTTAAAAAAAAAGTCCTTTTGAAAGTTTACAGCAGCAAAGGTGAAAATGTTTAATGCGTGATAAAAATTCTCCAGAAGTTCACAAACACTTCTCTGTTTGCTGCAGAAGCAGAGCATATTCTTTTTTTAAAATCTTTTTTTCAAGTTATTACGCTGCCACCAGCCTACACTGGCTGCCATATTTGGTAAATTAAAACTTTTGACTTTTTATGTATATTTGTATCCAACCAGCCTGATAAATTCTGTCTTGAACATAAATTCTTTGATCTGACAGATCATAAAGCTTTGAATCAAAATGTTTCTTTCATAATATGGTCACCTACAGCATTTGACATAGTGGTAAAAATTTTGAAAAAGTGAGAAATTGCTATAAAAATTATGCTGATATATTTGGAAAAAATGCATTGCGTAGGCACATTGAGAGATGGTAGCTTTGTGTTTATTTTTGTGTGGGCAGACAACTTTGATGAAGTAGTGTAATGTTGCAGTTGTCTGCTAGAGAGCATTGCAATCTGGTGCTACATGAGGAGCGGGAAAATCTCTACTAGAACTTAAATTTTTTAGATGTGGGAGGAAACCAGAGAGCTCAGAGGAAATCCACATAGCTGACCAGTAAAGAAGAGCAAGAAGAAACAGAGAGGTAGCCAAAACAAACTAATCCTGGCTTGGAGTCAAACCCAACCCCTTCACTTTAGTAGTCCATCAGACTACAACTGGACTTTATATAAGTCTTGAGACTTCTTTTCCTCTACACATAACTATAATAATTTTACCATTAGATGTCTGTAAAACAGAGGCAAATGCTGTTGCTTTTGTTTAACTATGGAGTACAATACAAAGTATAGTGTGAGATCCTATTACTAGAAACTACAATGCATAAGCCCCAGACACATAGCTGAATTTTGTTGTGTATTTAGGTTTTGCATACCTTTCACAAGTTGATCACTTTGCTACTGTATAGACATGCAGGCTTGATCTATCGGGATCAGCGTGTAATGAAAGAATGTCATGTTAGATTTCTTCTACAAAGAGCGATTGGAGGGCACTGGTTAAATGTATCTAGAGAATAGAGGAATTGGGAGGTTGCACAAACTCTCACACCTGTAATAAAATAACTAAAATTCTCTCTGGTTTTTTTTTTTTTTTTTTTTATGAGTTGCTGTTGAACATGGAACTAATTATAACTGTAGCAAAAAAAATGAGATTTTTAAAAAAAAATGTTTCTGATGTATTTCTTATGGCCGGCCAGTCATCGTGATGAGTTTTCAGTGATAAAAAAAACAACAAAATAATAAGACTATTGGAAAGAATAAAATTACAAGTTAAACCAACCGGACAGAAATGTAGACGGATGAAATGAACTTGCAGCGATAGTAGGTGAGGGTTTTTACTGTGTCAGCCATTTAAAAGCTGACTTAGCTTTTGTGTAAGCCCTAATGGGCGTTGTTGACTCATTAACTGAATCCTAGTTAATTTATACAAGGAGGCTAGGCTGCTGCTGCCCAGGGACAAGAAATGGTTTTCAGATGGAAGTGGTACTTTGGTTCTCACTACATTAAAATGCCATTGTAAATAGAGGATGGATAAGATGAACCAAAGATTGAAGAAAAGCAAAAAAAAGGGGGCCAATAGAAACAAATGAGCAAATGTATTAAGATGGTCAGAGTATCAGTTTATAATTTGAAGAGCTCTATGTTTGTGGGAATCCTCACCTGAATTTGGATTAGTACAGGTCTATCTGCTTGTGTGCAAAAGTCTTGCATAAAAATTATTTTTCCTGTAAATTAGCTCGCATTTTGTCGAAAGCAGTTGTCATCAAATCTTGTTCTTTAAAGTATTTCTATATTACTGTTGTGCATCTATTCCAATAATATCAAGCATATTGTTTCATTGTAAGAAAAGTTATAATTTTTAGAAAATCATTTGCATCAAATCAACGTGTGCAAAAGTGTTGCATAAAATCTAGACAGCTATCTAATCAATTCAGATTCAATTCCAATTATGCAAAAAGTGATCAGATCTATCAATAATGAGTAGAATATCCGAAATTCTTGATAACTTGTTCACAACGTCGAGGCAAGCTGGCTACCAAACGCTGACAATTGTCACTACTGAACTCTGACCAGGCTTCCTCGATTTTCTGTTTCAAATCGGTTTTATTTTCTGGTTTTTTGGCACTAACGCTGAGTTTAATCGAGTGCCAAATGTTTTCGATGTGATTGAGATCCGGGCTTTGAGCCGGCCAGTCGAGGAGGGGGATTCGCAACTCTGCCATCAAGGCCTTGATACTCTTAGCTGTGTGGATTGGAGCGTTGTCCTGCTGATAGATGGCCGTCAGGGGCATGTGGTCACACACATACGGTTCGACAATGTCCGAGACGATCTTAGCATAGTCATGAGTATTCATTTGACCCTCCACGTGATGCAATGGACCGACACCTGACGATTGAAAACAGCCCCAAACCATGGCTGAATCTCCCCCTGCCTGCAGAGTCGGTCGAGTGCAACTAGGATGGTATTTCTCAGACACGGATCTCCGAACATATACCCGACTCGCCAAGTGGACCCTCATAAATTTGCTTTCATCGGAAAACAACATTCGGGGCCATGGTCCAGTGGAGATGGTCGTGAGCCCACTGCAGATGCTTTGACGATTGTCCAGACTGATGTGCCAATCGCCTGTGCAGTCCCATGTGGAGCAAACGTCACCTGATGGTGAACAAGGCCAACTGGATCCCATTCCTTGACAAGGTGGTCTGGATGTCATGGAAGTGTGGAATTGGTCCGAGTTCGACATGCAGGTGATCAGACGATCCTGTCGAGCTGTCGTTTTCCACGGTCTTCCGGCTCTGCATTTTGAAATTAGGCTCCCATCAGCTTTTTAACGTTTCAGGGTGCAAGATATCATCGACTGATTGCAATGACCCACTCAGTTTCACCATCTTCTTTCATGCGAATGATTGTGGCCTGCTTTTTGGGGGTCAAATATCGGGCTCTTGCCATCACTATATTGAACAAAAATTAATCAGAATAGTGGAAAATGAGTCTTTCATAGTTATATTCTACTATCCTAAACTATTATAGCACAAAATATATATTCTAATTTTTTGTAGTTTATTCAACACTTTTGCACACACCAACTTCATGCAAATTATTTTATTAATATTTAAATTTTGACTGTGCAATTACAAAATGGATCTTAGTGTTATAAATAGTTTAAAGACACCGATACCTTTCAATGAAAACAGAAAACATACAATTGTTACTAATTTCTACAAAATAAGAACCCATTTTCTATGTCTAGTCATTTTTATGCAAGACTTTTGCACACCGCTGTATATTATAGTAAAGAGTGCTTAATTGAAGCCAATGTGATTTTAAGACGTCGGTATTTTGATGTTTGTGTTTGCATGTATGTGGAGAGGCTGCAGACTTTAAAAAATACAGCATTCTGATCAAAGTCATGGAAGCAGTTCTCGATCCATTAGTGGCGGTCTAATGGTGGTCTGGTCATATGCGTCGTGTAACAGTGTGCTGGAAAAGTAAATGATATCAATGCGATAGACTTTGTCTGTGACAGGTAACAGCCTTGTGACAAAGCCATACATCATCATTCCTGCTGTCTGGCTATGAAGTGCTAAAATGTATAAAGATTGGGGAATGCTGATTATGAGTTGATAGTAAATCATCTTTAGAGTAAAAAAATGCATACTTTTCTTGCAACTATGGAAGAGGTTCCCTACCATCACCACCATCCTTGCTATTGTAGAATGATTGTTTTTATAGCCACTGCTACTTTGAATTTGATTTCATGATTTATCTAGTGTAAGGAAGACATAGGTGGAGGCATTGCTTTGGATAAGGACTTGTGTAGCCAGATATTTTAAGAGCTAGAAGACGACATCTTTAAAGTAACTCTTAAAAATAGATTTAAAAAATGAGAAGGGTAAAAAGAAAAATGTCATTTCTGTTTTTAAAAAAAATATTATGTTTTGCATTAGTGGTTCATTGTAGTAAGTTTTGTCAGTTTTATTTATTATACAGCCCTTGGTAGCCATGGAGAATGAATGCTTGAGTGATTCTAGAGTCTGGGAATGTTTGATATACAAGAAAAATAATAGGAGTTTACTATTAAAGGCACAGGCCTAATACTCAGATGATGTCGAAATAAATGTAATATACAAACTAATATTATTTAGCTTCAATAAATATGATGCAGTTGTATAATTTTCTTGAAATTTGAATTATCAAGTTTCTGTATGCTAGAATTTCTAGGTTTTTGACCACGAAATCTTGAGATTTGAATGAGTTTGTATTGGAAGTTTAGGACCATTCCAAAAAGGATGTCACTACAGTAAGATAATTTCTATATCTGTGTCAAGGTACCAATTCATACGGACAGTGGTCATATAGACACGTGAAAATCCCAATGTTGCTGAGTTTAATCACTTGGCAAGTTAAGAGGGCGCACACACTCATGACTGCTGTGCCATTGTCATAATATTCAATTGTCTTTTTGGTACAGTATTATTGCTTTTCATCATTTCTGCAGTAATGTGTGTTACACAAACACATTTTGTCCTAGAAGACTTGCTGAAAGATTGCAATTACAATTCTGTCCAGAAGCTTTACTGATGTTCCCTTTCTTTCATTTTGAACTCTGTCAACAGGTGAGACCCATTTAATCTCAGGAGGTCAATCCAGCTGATGCTCCACTAAAAAAACAACCCAACAAAATAAACAATTTTGCCAAATATAAACCA
The DNA here is from genome assembly GCA_018389105.1 of Nautilus pompilius. Lineage (NCBI taxonomy): Eukaryota > Metazoa > Mollusca > Cephalopoda > Nautilida > Nautilidae > Nautilus > Nautilus pompilius. The sequence continues at coordinate 174,030 of JACATO010000684.1, forward strand.
GACATAGTAAAGTTTTGGTAGCACTAACATTGGAAGAGTTGCGCTGTTCAGTTTAGCCTTTCATCATAAAAAAACGATGTCTTTTTTCAGTTTGTTGAAGTTTGTTATTTAAAAAAAAATAAAAAAATAACTTTTCTCAGCTTCCTGCAGATGAACTAAGTTAAGCAGGACTTTAAAGATTGGCTGAGAGAGTACAGTTGCTAACACTGGTGAATTCAGAATTCTTAAGTCGGTGACTTCAACTGAAAGTTAACAGCAGCGTGTTTTTTTTTAAAAAAGAAGAAATCCATTAAAAATAAAACAAACAAACAACAAAAAAAGGTTTAATGACATCAGTTTAAAAATCTGTGCAAATGCCTGGACTTGTAATTTTGAGTTAAAAGACGTGTGTGCGCTTTCTTTGAGGCTGTGATTGAAATTAAAATAACTATCTGGAATTTAAAAAGAAATAATAATTTAGAGATTTAAAGTAAAAGAAATGTTGCCATGGCTGTATTAAGTCTGTATACTTTTACTGCTGTTGTCATCTGAGATGGACTTTAAGTAAAAAGGCTATGACTGCAGAAGGTTTGCCATTTGATGAACTTTTAATTGTTTGTCTACCTGCTGCATTGCAGAAACTGACGTAACTCTTGCGTGTACCTTGACCCAGTTTAAGTTTCATCTATTTCATCAGACAGAATCCAGGTGCTAGATTTACAGGAGATAGTTCCAATAGGGGTCAGGTAAACAGCAGTCTATGAAGGTAAAAGAAGACAAAAACTGTAAAGAAAAGAATAACAGCAACAAAACAAATGTTCATTTTTTAAATAGTATTATGGGATATAAATACAGTTTCCTTCAAATGAAAAGAATTCTGAAGTCGTCTAAATGGAGACCAGGTGTTCAAATTGTCAGGCAGGTATGCAAGTATTGAAAAATACTCTACTCGTACCCCTGTAGGTCAAATAGTTTTTTTGAATCAGTAAGCCCTACAGTAGAGGGGCTGTCAAATGGATGATAAATTCTTTATAAAATAATTTTAAATTAATTTCTGTTTTTGTTATTGTGAGTTCATCAGCGAATAGTCTACAAAGATTTATATAATAAATCATTTTGGCCATTTTAAGTATTAACCTTATTATTCTGGTTTTTGTACATGCTTCCAGCCAGCCAGACCTTTGGCCTGTGAATTGTTCTAGCAGAAAGTGGTAGAGGGTGAGCCACACACACATTTTTATGCAATTATTTTAATGAATTAACAAAAAGGAAAATTGTGAAAAGCATGGATTTTTATTTTTGACTCGTAACGTGATGCGAAAATTGCTTTGTGGACTTGGTTTCATGCTTGTTCGTAGTTAATTCCTTCGCTCAAATGTTTCCTGTCTAGATTCCACAGAGAAGCTGATATTATGGACTCTCTTATTGCCTTCAGACAGGGGGCCTTAAATGTCTTTGGATGGATGGATGGATCGATGCCGCCTTTGCTCTTGTAACTGACATGTTGCATATGATTTAGAACATCCTTAACAATACTGGATTATATTTCTGTGTTTAAACTTTTTAACTGGTATTTTTTACTTGGGATCTCAGGAATTTTTATTGTTAAGCAACATATTCCTAACCGAAAGTCCTGCTTTATTTTTTATATATTTCCACTTGGCAAGGCAAGGAAGATGATCACGTACGTGTAGTACAATTATCCTTGGAAAAATTTTGAAAAAGAAAGTAACAATTCTTTTGTACGAACTAATTAAGATATAATTAACTATAGCGTATCCTCTGTTGTCTTGGTTGATGTCACCTGAAGGTCAAGTTGATTATGTGAATCCTTGTGTAACTGTTATATTTGGTGATCTTTATCATACTTCATGTTTCTCAGATAGACTGTAAAAATTATCTAGGTAAATGAAATCATCGAAAAATTTTAAAATAAAATTGTGAGAATTTTCAGTGTTTCACCGCATGACAATGGCTGAGAACAAATGACAAATAACTGTCGTGGTCTATTCACTGCTGACATTTTGACTTAAAGGTGATTTTCTTTAAGGAGAAGCTATAAAATGAAGCCATTAAATGAATTTTGGAGTCTGGTCATGGTTAAAAGGATCTTGAATCCTCTTTTCTGATGTGTCTGGGTACATCTAACTGGAGTGTATTAGGGTTCTGAGACAATCCAGACAGATATTTTATAGCTTGAGACTTTTTGTGTGTTACCGTGAAGAATGTGATCCTCTATGGAGTAAAAGCCAGAATCCTTTTAACCTGTCAGGTGGTGGGTGACTTAGACAAAAAGCTAAAATAAGAATGGAAGAAAAAAAAGGGGGGGTACCCCGTAAATTAATATCCATAAATCCAACCTGTAATTGCCATGTTTCGAGACTGGCAAACCTGGGTGAAAGTATAATAAATGGTCAGATAGTTAGTTGATTTAGTTAGGTAGCTTCTGGTAGGGTTTGTTCAGTTATGGTTCCTGTGGTCTCCGCGTCGACTCATTGAAATATCTGGCTTTTCAAAAAAAAAAAACAAAAAAAATGCTGTTCATAATTTTGGTTTAGTGCATGAATTTTTAAAACAATTATTAAAAAATTATAATTTTAAAATTCCCTTTCAGATTTTTGGACCTGTCCATTTCTTTGATCTTTATGTTCTTACCTCCTCAAAATTGTGTGAATCTCTGATTTAGACACTTGTTTCTCTCTCCTCCTGTATTTTCCTTTCCGCCCCTCTTCCTCACTCACCCCAAGGGTGGTGATGGGGGAAAAAAACACATTTCTCTCATTTGCTCTCCTAGAATCCCCCCTGTGTCATGAAAACAGCACCTACAAATAATCCCAGACACATTTATGGGAGATCCCAGGTAAGTTAAGCGAAACAGTATTTATCCAAGACCATAAAGATACTGTCAGTTTTATTGCTTCTCATCAGCTTCTGTTGCAGAGACAAATGTCTGTCACCTGTCACTGAATATAAATAATTCCATAAATAAATGGACCATACAAAAGAAGAAAACAATTTTTCTGAAGGGTTACCTACTTTGTCTATAAGTTGGTTGCTTTTTGTGGTGGGCGGAGAGAGAAGATAACAAGGGCAAGAAATATTTTTCTCATTTATCTTCATTTTTATGCCTGTGTATGCAAAGGATTAAAGTTTGAATTACAAATGTTGTTTGTTGTTCATGTCACTGGAAGATTAATTAAACTAATTACTTATTTTTATTTTTTTTTTGAGATTGGGGTGAGCGTATTCGTGAGCAAAGCTGATCTCCCCTGATACTGGTTTGACATGTTTTCGTACTGAAGAAGGAAATAGAGCCACGGTTCTATGACAAACATGCCCAAAGTTGCTAGTCAGAAAAAAAGAATAGTTTTATTTGATTTATAAAAAAAGCTGGAAGCCACACCTATGCGTCTAGATTGATTTCTCTATTTCAGACATTTAAACTGTAGTTCACAACATTGGTGGTTGGGATTAGCTTAGCTGCTGAAACTTGCATTCTTTGACTAAAAACAGATTTTGACAATAAGCCAATTACCTCTGTACATTTTATTAAAGGAGAAGAGAAATATAGGTTTTAGATGTGTTGTTGCACACCAGACTTAAGAAAGCTGACCTTTTTAAAGGATGCTGAAGCATTAGAAAAATATTAAAATTAGAAAAACTGGATGTTAACATGGGAACAGATAAAAGCACTTACTTTCCAATAGAAAAATTGTCCTTCCCCCCTTTACTAAATAATGACTGGCTAAGCAACAAAAATCTTATCTCTCTAATTTATTTATTCTGCAGGCTGGTTTCCATAATATTGTGATAAGATTCAAATCAGCTAATTCAGAGCAGCTCACCCCAGACATGATGAATCCTTGGGTATCTGGCCTCAGCTATAGAATTGCAAAGACCTTCAACTTGTTATGTGCCAGACTTCAAAGAATGCATTAGGGTTCAGTGAATAATGAAGCAGACATATTTTATACTGCTCTTTCCTGTAGTGTGAGAAGATTCAAAATGGCTGATTTGTGATGGCTCTACTTGTTGCTTTATTTCAGTCTGTTCAATTCTGCTTTTCTATTCTATTCTATTTTCTTTTTTAATCAGGGGTTTGAATAACAGATAACTAATGATGTAGAAAGATGCATTCTTCTTTCACTTAAAAAAAAAATTTACAAAACTTTTATATTCTTTTTAATGCAATTTGACTGAAATTTGGTTGATGACCATAAAAAACTATGAAGCCATTTACATGATTCATCCAGATAATATAAACAACTAGGGAATGACTTTGCAAAGATATTGTGAGATGTTTCAAATTAGCTACTTATCTATGGTTGCAAGTGGAATCTTATTGTTCCTTCCACATTTTTTCTTTTTCATTTCTTCTCTTTGAAGTTAAATAGTATGAATTTTTTTTTTTTTTTTAAAAGGCAAATATGAGATTTAAATTGTTTAGATTTTGTTGTTTGTATCTCACTGGAAAAGGCAGCAGTGTCACTCACATGCCTCAGTTTGAACTTTGGTTCTTAGTTGGGAAGAAAAAGAATAACGATGTACATGCAGCAGAGGTAAGTTTGCAACACCAAAGAGAAATAAGGAAAAATTTGGATTTTATTGTGTTTCCAGGTTTTAAATTGTTGGTAACTTCACTTTTCTTTCCAGTAACACATAAGTTAAGAAAGGTTTTCACAATTAGCAATACTGGAGTTAAAAAACATCTTGACTTCATCTTGGTTCTTTACATCCGTCATCCAGAAGATCACCTAGATGTGTTATCTGTCTGGCATTCTGTTATGGAAGAGTTCTTGGTGAAGTGATTTGGCTTTGGTGTGATGAGGTGGAGTGGCCAGTTCTCTCCCTCCATTTATGAAAGATAGTAATGTAACTATGGTTTCATCTTGGTTTTCTGGTAGAGATTTTGGAAAATTTGAATCAACTTTTGTTTTTAAGGGTCTGGAATATTAATAGAAAGGAAATAAAAACAAATGTTAGACTCAGTATGCGAAATGGTTTCACCTGTAATTACAGATAATTTTCTTAATAAAAATTCATTGAAACAGTATAACATTTGGACTGAGTTATTTGAACTGGATGTATCATAGTTGTTATAAATTATCATATTTAATATGAGAGTAAATAAAAATTAAATATGAGAACCTTGGTTTTTTTTGGTTCATAAAGTAAAGTGTTTATTTGTATCAGGATGGAAAATTATTTTACACGTTTCTTATAAAGTTGAAGTCATTTTACATCCTTATCTAATAGATAAATTTGATTATTGTTGTTTTTATATGAGATATTTGAGTAAAATATTCCCAGAACTACCTTCTTGCTAACTCATTTACTTTAAAGAAAAAGTTTCCTAAAATGTTTTTTGTTTGTTTGTTTGTTTGTTTTTCAATAAATATGAATTAAACATGAGTTTTATTCAGTGCAGATTTCTGAATATCTGTGTACACTGGCTGCTACCACTTTAAAAAATTTTGATAATTTGCATATAACTGCTTCATTCTGACAGAAAAATTGTAGTATTTGCTGCTCGCATGCTAGAAAAATATATTAATCTTTGTTTTTCTGAACTCCAGTGGAGAAAGGTGTCTACATATCTAAACAACAATCTGACTGTACTCTGTTTTTAACTGGAAGTGAAAGTGAAATTTCTTTGTTAAAATTGTCCATAATGGACAAGCCAAACCAGATGACGACAACCTGCTCCTTTGACTTTACTGTTGAAATTATCTCAGCAAATCTCTACTGGACTTTCTCGAAAACCAGTAACATACTCTGCAGAATGAGAATTCCATAGTCTACATTAGTAATCTGACCAGAAGAACTAAATATGAGCTGTATCATATATGTCTGCTGTCATACAGTTCCTTTGTTATTCATCAGTGGTAAACCCTAAATCTTTCTTTCTCCAGGTTTGTGCTGTAGTATTACTCCTTAGTGCATAAGAATAACGAACGCCGTCTCGAGCCGAATGTCAAATATTTATCTGCTGACAGTATTCTTCACACGGACTTGGTCACTTTCAATAGTTTTGCTTTGCTTTTTGTATTACTTCTACATAGATATCTTACTGCGCACATATTTAAAGACAATAACTCTTACAAGTTAATATATTATTTGTAACCATCTAATTAGTTTTCCTTAACTTTCCACACACACAGAGACAGACAGACAGACAGAGACACAGACACTACACACACACACACACACACAGAGACAGACAGACAGACAGAGACACAGACACACATACACACACATTAATCTCCATCTAGTCACTTATGAGAATGACATGGCTTGTTTGAGTTATGCCTCAGTAAAGTGGCATACTCAGAATAGAATTTCCATAACTCAGGCCTTCAACCAAAGTTTACTGTGGCTTTAGGGATCAGTTAAAAGGTTATGGGTTCTACTTTGTCAGTTGCTAGGTGAAAGCATCATAGACAGAAGAGCTCCAGAAACTTTACATAAGTCTTCTATTCTAGATTATCATTTAGCTATACTTTTTCATATACTGTTTTGGTTTCTTTCTCCTGGTTTTAATATACAAATAAAATTATAGGTACTGTTAGGGTTAAGGTCTGAAATATTTCTGAGTTCCCCTTTCTTTCTTTCTTTTTTTTTTGAGTTAGAGCAATTTATTATTCATTTATTTTTGGAGAGAAGACATGACAGCCATGTTTGTAGAAAATTTAAACAATCAAAGGCTTTTTTTTTTTTTTTAGAATCACCCATAACCTTTGAGGAATGAGTGGTCATTTCTGAGACTTTCCAGATGGCCAGTCTGTCTCCAGCAGTAATTCTGCTTTTGTCTTACCCTTATGGTTTTTTCCTTCTCTACATTTAGTTCACAGAGGTGGAAGGTCACAGCTCTTCCCTGACAAGTCTGCCTATATTTCATGCCCAGAACTCTAGAAGAATGGTTAGAGATAGGTAAGCGTCTCTAGACCCTGACTTGTTTTTGCATTCCATCGATTTTAACATCACTAAGGTCTCTTGATGCTCTCTGGATTTCTCGTACTCCCTGCAAGTGATAAAGTGCCCAATCCCATATTTTTCAGGGCCAGCATTTAGAAGGAACATTTGGACATTCTATTTAGTATAGGATCCTTTCATTGCAATTGTAATACAGTAAGAATTATTTTTTGTTTTGTTTTTTTGCACGCACCTTCTTTTTTTCATATACACGCACAATAACGCAATAGATACACGCATATATACACATGAATATAAACAAAAACGCACGTGTGGCCTGAAAACTTTATTTGAAATAACATTCAGAACTTGCCAATGATTACAGATGGGACCTCCTAACCTTATCTTTGCAATAACAATTAACCAATATTGTAACTGTTTCTTTATCTAAAAGAGTGTGTTTTGTCTCCATCAGTGTCTCCTTTATTACCATGGTGTTGCAGATAGACAGATATGTTTCCAAGGTTAAAACTCAGAATGTAACTCATACTTGAAAGTTTGATTTCTGGGATGTGCTGTAACCAGGTAGTTTAAATAATATCACAAATGAACAAAAACAGCATCATCAGTTAGTACAAGTCTCTAAGGAACAATTTTGTATCTCAGATGTGGATTGACTGAGACTATCTCAGATCAGTGAAACCAATTTATAGTAATACAAAAAAAAAACAGTTACTTTTCATTTGTTTTCTTAATTTCCCAGCTAACAGCCATCTCATCATGGGTCCCATGTGGCCCCTCCTACTCTTGCCATTGTTAGTTGTGTGTGTGTGTGGAGTGATGTTCAACATTACAAATTCCAGTCAATTTTTATCTCAGTTTTTGTTAGATTTTGATGGGTTACATACATAACATTTGTTTTCCCTTTATGTATGGACTGGTGAAACAACTACATGTACATAGACATTTCTGACTTGGATAACATTAACTACAATTGTAAAGAGAATATAGTCAGTTAAATTCGCATTAACAACAAATAAATGAGTATGATTGTGGAATACATTTGTTTTAAATTAAAAAAATAAAAATAAACAAAAAAGTGGAAAAGTTTACTTTGTTTCCATTAGGAAATTGCTGAACTATATTTTTAAAATGTTAAGGTGTTCTCATGTATTCTGCTGACAACAATCAAAGGGGTATTAATTTTGTTAACTCTGCTTTCAGTTTACCTTCAAGTGTCATTCTCTACTTGTCCATCATATTCTGCTGCTGATGAATGGGGCGGAGATTGGATCTTTTGTTTTCTACCTGGTGGTTTAAAGTATAATCATCAGACTTTGTTGACATAGCTGGAAAGTAGACACTGATTTATGTGGCCATGCAAATACCAGGGTTAGGCTCAGGATTTCTTCTGGTATGAAGTGGAGGGAGGTGTATTTAGCCAGCTAGGTGATAAGGAATCCTTTGGCGGGTGTCATGCAAATTATTGTTACTTTTCTTTCCTGACACTGCGCACAGGGGGGAAAATTAAAAAGAATAGTGGACATTGGTGGTGCTCGAATTTTTTCAGTGTTGACAAGACTGGAGCCTTTCAAGACTATAAGTGGATATATTTGTACAGGCAGTGGTGTCTTTTCCATTGTGGACTTGTTCAGTTGACTTGGGAAACGATTTAGTTACCAATGAAAGTCAGACAAAATAATGGAGGACAATTTTGACACCAGGTCGAGATGTTAATTTTGTCCAGATATCAAGCTATTTATTTGTGAATATCAAGGTTTTGTTTATTGCTGTTGTTGTAGGGGGCCTTTGCTGTTGTTGTAGGGGACCTTTTATCATATATATATATATATTTCTGTTTGTTTGTTACCTTTTTATCCAAAATTATACTAGCAAGCAGTGACCGCTTCCATCAGTAGGATAGATTATCAGTTTATTAAAGAGAAGCAAAAATACTCAACCTCTTTCTTTATCTTTATACTTTCTGTTTGTCAATGGTTGTTTCCTCAGTGCAATGTTTCAGAAACCAACAAGGCTCTAGTAGAACTTAGTTGAAAGATGATTGGATACCCAGAAACCTTATTACAGTTGATGCCACTGATCTTTGACACACCGGTATTTTTGTACGTAAACAGGCAGAGAAAGGATTGTACCACCCATTTTTAGTTGTTTTTTTTTTTTCAGTATTGCATTGTGGGAATTTTTTCTTAATTATTAGCTGTGTGAAATATTTCAGATTCCATAACCCTTTGTCATATATTGTTTAGAATTTGTTTGAAACCTATATTTTGTGGGTATAATCATATTAATATATCTGAACTCTTCATTGGTATAACATATAACTCTGAATATCTTTATATTATGCAATATTTTATTGACAATGAGTTCAAGGTCCCATTGGGAATACTGCAATTCGGCATACCTCCCTAGCATGTGTTTTTTCCCTTTCTATTCTTCTACACGGGTTTCCTCCAGACATTTTGGTTGACTTCCACATCTAGAAATGAAGATTTCTGGTACAGTGTTTCCTGTCAAGCAGTCACTTTTATTTCATTTTATATTGGTTCACTGTAAAAAGATTCTTGACCTGTATCTTGATGGGAGGTGTGCCTTCAGTAGAGATGAAATGCTTATTATTATTATTATTACCATTATTATGAAGATGAAGAATATATTAGATATTTGATACTTTTTAAAATATGGAACTGATGTGGGATTAATGCTTTCTTACATGGGACTAACTAAATAAAAATGATACCAGAAGCATGGTGGACCACACCAAGTTAGCCCCTCCAGATTTACGTGATGCCATGATAAAAACCTTTCCAATGTGTTCTGCCTTGCTGAGTTTTGGTTTGAGCTAAAAGTTATAAATGCATTATGTTTGTTGATAATCTCACTTACCAAAATGGCAACAGTGGTAAATGCTAGCAGACAAAACAACAATAGCATACAATCAAAGTATGATACTGCTAAGATTGTATATTCGAATATCCATGAAAGTGATGGGAAGCTTTCATGGCTCCTGTAATGCCACAATCAATCATCTAGGACAATCTACAATTGTATGATAATTGAAGTCAAAGAAACATTTTTTGCACATCAAATCAATTTGAGAAAGTGGAAAGAAATCCTGGTAAGCAGAAAACATTGCAAAGTGCATCTTGGTGAGTATGGGTTGGTAAGTTTTATTTTTCTAACATTTCCTTAGTCGCCAATCAGTAAACAGGTGCCCCTCAGGGGCCGATATTCAGCTTCCAGTTAGAGCAAATTGGCACTTAGAAATTCCAATTTTGTTTTGTTTTTTCTGCTGAAACCATGGAATGATGGTTGCTGCATTTGTATTTACATGTTTCTTCGATGATTTCCAGAAGCTTCTTGCATGTTCGGATAACTAGTGTAATAAAAAAGAACTGATAATTTAATAATATTCTTCACACACACACACACTGCTTTATTCTATCCTTGATAACCATTGCAGACTAAGCATATAAATATTTCTTATCACAGTCAGTATATCAAATCTTGTCCAGTTTTATAATTATCTGTAAGTAAAACTTTAAAAGGACAAAAGATAATTGTAAATATTAAAAGTAATTTTTATGCTGTCACAATTTATAGATCATAGATTTAAAATAATGTAACTCCACCACTTCATTCACTCAATGCTATATACATGAAATCAACAGCTAAATAAACTATAATAAATATTTGTAAATGTGTATGAAAATAAGAATCGTCCTGCTGCTAATATTCCTGTAATTAAAGCAGAAACCTCTTGCAAATGAGTGAATAATGGCACTGCTGTGCAACCACCAGCCTTTGAAAAAGTATTTAAGTGATATGTATGAAGAAGAAAAAGCTACGTTAAAGAATTCTACCTGGGAATCTGTTTGTAGTTATCTTTAATGAAATGTCAGACAATACTGGTAGATGCATATTAAATATTCTGACTGCCATTATATAGAAATAATTTTGATTATGTACTGGTGTTGTATCTGTTGGAATCAGTATTTTTAAACTCCGCTAATCATTACATGGTGTCTATATCTGCATCACTGCATCATAAAAGTTTGGAATTTCAAATGATGATGCTATTGCTTTCAGTACAGATAATGAAACACATATGATCAAGGCATGCAACTGCACTCTAAAATCCCTTGTACCTGAAAGCATCCACCTACCTCCCTTGTTTAACCAATATTATGAATCTTTAATCTGCTTTTAAAATTTGTTGGGTGATGTAAATAACTTTACAATGTTAATGTCTCGGGTATTTCAACGATAGGTTGTTAAAAAAACCCTCTGATGTGCCAACATTGACACTGGATCCATGTGGAACAAGATGGAATTCTTGGTTTTGCATTATAGAATATTATCATAATCATTCAAGTTCTATAAAGATTTATGTGCAGCAGTTGGAAATAATTCTATAATTTCAACTTCATTTGGAGAGTTGTACACCATCTAAATAAAAAAATAAGTATTGTCTCCTCAGAAGTAGGTGACAAATTTAATTTAGATATGTCTGAAAGCAAAAAAATCAAAGTTACTATCCGAGAATAGATTTACTATGAATATAATGTAACAATAGCCTTTCTTTGGAGGTAAAGGGAAGAATTTCAATCTTAAATTCAGCAGTTAGGCTCAAATACTGTAAAATTTGCGTTTACTTTATTATTTATTGTGCTGATGTTTTGGGAAAGTATGGCTGCTCAGTTTCAGGTTTTAGTTAAAAGAGATATCTCAGAAAACTGCTGGTGCTGAAAGAAGTAATGTTTAAAATGTTATCCATTTGCCAAGGTGGAAATTCTTCCATAATGAATGTAGTCTGTATGACTCATTGTTGGATTATAATTCAGATAATGTACATACACATTAAGGAATGACAACATGTATAATGGACTACAATAACGCCACAATCATATATAGCATAACATTTGCAGGCTATACAGTGAAAGTTTATTACAATTGTTTTGTTGTAGGAAAGTAGCTTTATTACATTGTTTTCTTTACCTCATTTAACATTCTGCAAAATTTCACAGAATTTATAATTTCTTTTTGATTAAATCTGGAGGGATTAATAGGTTGTAGTGCATATATTGTCAGACTGTCAGTAGCTTTAAAATAAAATTTAAAAAAATGTTTTGTAGCACAATATAGCTGCTGAGGCATGGTGGATATTGTGGTCTTTCTTTCATCTGTATTATAAAAATTTTCAACAGGGTTATTTAAAAGGGGGCAAGATTTTAAAAAAAATATTTGGCCACTATTACCAGCTCAGCTGCCAGAATTGACAGAATATTCCAAGAAAATACTTTAGCATTATAGAGATTATATCAGAACTTGTGTTTGTTCTGCATCTTTTTTGTTTGTTATCATATTTCTGTTTGTAACCACATTTACACAAATACAAGACTACCTTTATTCTTTTAAAATATTTATCAGAAAGAACAAGAAATTGACAAAATGACCTTGCTAAATTCTTCGGAGTACAACTGTCTGCCTAATGTTTCATTTGTAGAGTAGATTAGTTGAGTTTGTATACTGCATGGAGTCAGGAAGACACATCATGGCTTTTGCAAGTCTTCAATGGAAGAGCAATATTGATCAATACAATTTTTCATTCCTTTTGTTAACCACAAATGGCAGGAATTTTCTCTTAGTATCAGTATTCTATGTAAATGTCAACTTTAGCCATTTTAAAATTGATCCCATAGCATTGATAATTGTAGATGACCAAAAGAACTGAACTTGTTGCTATTCACTGGCTTGAAATCTTTAAATATTTTTAGAATGAACACTCACAGTTGTTACATTTTTTTGTGAATGGCTAAAATGAAAACTTGCTAGTATATCTTACAGAGAATACAGACAGATCAAAGTGTGGATATGTATGCTGAATCCTCAAAATAGTTCAACATCTTTTCTTATGGCTGGACTTGCATACCATATTCAAGGAGAAACTAATGGATTGCATATGAAAGTAAAATATTTTACTTTTTTTGTTTGCTAGTTTGGTTAATAATTCTATTATCTTTGTAAAAATAAATAGGGTAATTTTCAAATGTGTTATGCTTAAATACAAGAGGTGGAGGGGAGGATTGAAATTTGAAACTGATAATTTAAGGCTGGACATATGTCTGGCTATAGGAAGAAGCTATTGTGGTAATATTCTCTTTAGACTTTCTAGAAATAGTTTGGAGTGAAGTAGGAATTGTATTGAGAATCAAGAAGTAAAAAAGCTTCAAAATTGGAATGTATGATCATTTTTCTCTCATTTTTTGAGAAATTAGTTCAACTTTTCCTCTTGATATATTTTTTAATGTTTTTTTTATGCTCCCAAAATGAGAACATTGGCATCTTCTGTAGTTATTTAGTTATTCTATGGATGATGATAAGCGTTCAAGAATCCTTGCTTTATTTTATTTAGTGAACAAAATAATACCTAACAAATACAAAAGGAACATTTTATTTGTTTTATTTATTTGAGAAAAAGTAAATTAATGTAAATATTTTTTAGCCTTTACAAGTAAGCAAATTATATACCTAGGTGGAATGCTTCACTGCAAGCCTTGTGTATGTAGTCTCTTCTCGCGCATGGTGCACTTGAATCTTGTAGAGAGCAAGGTTCTAGAAAAGAATTTATTTTATCATATCAAACCACCTTGCAAAGTGGTACAGATGGGCCTGCCCATCAATCGATGCCCTTCTTGCCGGGCTTTTACTAGAACTCCTGCAGATGGGTAATATTTGAGGGGCTAACATGCCAGTAAGATCTGAAGGTAGCAACCACAGACAGGTTTAAGATATCTGAAAATAAGTTCCATTACCATTTCTGGAGTGCAATCTTGGCCTGTATGGCAACATTGCATTTGGTCACAAACAGTAGCGCCTCTCACTCCTCTGTTATGCTTGTTGATGAGGTTAGGGTTGGCAGACTGACTTTTCCTCTTCTACTCTCTCTCTTTTCAGTCATCTGAACTGAGTTGTCAATGTAGTAGTTACTGGAAACAGTACCAGCGGAGTTGTCGCTCCACTTTGCGCACAATACCATCCCATCTGACCTGAGAGGAAATAAACCTCCTTTCTTCTTTGGTAAGAGAGGACAATGTCCACTTCTGTTGTCCTGAATCATTCCACAAGTACAACAGTTTCCTCGAGCCAACTCAGTTTTTTACAAGACATAAACTGGTTACTATCAAAAAATACTACACACTGGTTAGTATTCACAACTGGTGAAACATTTTTGTGACAACACATAACCATAGAGGCAGACTGTTATTCCTTCTTTTCCACAATAGATTTAAAAAATGGTAAGGAAGCCATTTGCACTGCAGAGCATCTACATTTTATATCCAAATCTTATGGGTTTATTTTTTATAAATTGTTTTGCACTGTGAAGGCCTTGATATAGAATCATAACTTTGTCTATACTAAAGAACCCAGGAAACATTACCAAACTGTTGACAATTCTTTCTAAGCATATCAAGTAGTGGAAGCATTTCGCCTACTTTGATTGAGCTAATTTATTATCATCAGCCAAATGCATTTACTTGGTGGAGCAAAACATGTTTCTGTTCATTGTCTTAGCAGATATTGGTGCTTCCATACTATCATTCATAGACCAATAATCATTTTCAGAAGGCATGCTGTGATACCAACTGATTAGCAACAATCCAAAAAATTTATTGATTTCTTCTTCTTCAACTTTGAAGCTTTTAAAATCTTTGTCTTACATAGCATATAGTAGGTTTGTTTGCTTCACTATGTCCACTAACATTCCATTTGCAAAAAAAAAAAAAAAAAAAGCCAAATATCTCTAATTCATCTTTACTGCAACATTCTTTATCATCATCATTTGAAGGAAGAGAATGGGAGAAATTTTTGTATTCTTCCATCGTTGAGTCATTATTCCTGGGTTATCTGTGTCTGCAATATCTTTATCCTGCAAATGAAATGTGCATGAACTTCAACTTCTACAGTAACTTCATTTGGCAAAAAGTCTTGATCAAGAATATTTTCATCACTTTCCTCATCACTGTCAACAAGCTGATCACCAGTAGGCAGAGGTGGAAGAATAATATATAATTCCTAAAATGATGCTACGCTCAACAGCCTCCTTTCCACTACGGAGAAATCTAAAAGATAGAAGCAAGATTAGTCTATACTGAACCATTGCAATGTATACACGTGCAGGTAAGTGTAAACTTAAATATAAATTTGCATTCATACTTTTAAATGCAAAAAATCTACTAGTGTAGTAACAGTAATTTGTCAATAAGTAAACTTTAAAATATTTAAAAAAAATAACAATAATTAGTTTTTCTATTGAATGTGATTGTCAGTCTCTCTTAATGGAGAAACATTTCCAACAAACATGCATAGGGAAGAAACTCAACTATACTCAACAGATGTTCACACTCATGTGTTACCTTTGGATGTAAATTGCTGTGGCATTTGCTTTATATAGCTGCATTATTGAAAAATAAAGACAAGTCTCAACATGTTAAAACTGTCATGTGAAGTTGCTACCATTTGATTAGAAACTTCATGACAGAGAAAGGCAAGACAAGTCTCTACATGGTTGTGTGTGTGAAGTCACCTCCAAATAGGCTGTAAGGTACACATACACACACACACACACACGTGCGTGCGCGCGCATGCACAAAAGCCAATGTTCCACTTTTGGGAACATTAGTATAAATGTTTTATATAGAAACAGCGCATAATTGTACTTTTTACTCAATAATATCACAGAACAATTGTGTAGACAATTATGTTGGTATCCATCTACAGGATATAATTATTTTTAGTTATGATAAAGTAAATGTGAAAAAATATAGATGTAGGTGAAAAATAGTGAAAGTAAATGATCAGAAAAGTATAGCAATCTTGGGTATAATGAATGCCCAGTTAACAAATATTTGCTATAACATATATGGGAAATTAACACCAAAACTTCGATGAACGTATACATGGTTTGTTATAAAGAACAAATCATCATCGACAAACTATAACATTTAGAGTCAGATGAAAAAATTCTCAAAGTGAGACCAGATTAAATGGATGTGCATAGTAGATACGTTAACATGCGGAGTGATCTGTGCGTATATTTGAATAACATCATTCTGCCATAGTACTTTGTACATACATCTTGTCTGCTGAACCTTGTAGAAATCAGCTTGAAAATTTTGTCCCTATTAGAATTTGTGATGACAGGAAAAAAGCCGAGCAACTATCAGTGGTGCAACTGCTTTTTAAAGCAAAGAGGAAATGCATGACTTAGGATATTAAGTTGGATGTTTTGAGGCGGTTTGATGCTGGTGAAAAGCCAAGCAAAATTTCCAGAGCAATGGGCCTAACTCTGCCTGCTATCTGCACAATTCACAAGAACAAGGAAACAATTAGAGCAACTACAAAATCTGTGATGCCTCTAACAGCCACTAAAGTAGCACACAGACTGACTGGTGTAGTGGAAAATATGGAGAGATTACTGAATGTTTGGATAGAAAGCCAACATGAACGGAACGTTAACATAAGCAGTATGGTTATTCAAGAGAAGGCTAGAAGTTTATTTGATGATCTCCAACAATGGGAAGAAGGTACCAGAGAAGAAACGTTTAATGCTAGCAAAGGATAGTTCGATAGTTTAAAACGGAGCAGTCGTTTACATGACAGAATCATGACCGGTGAAGCTGCAAGTGCAGGCACTGCAACAACCGGGTCTTATCAAACCGCACTGAGAGGATCACCTATCCATCCTTGGTGGAAATGCCGAAGGAGACATGAAGTTGAAACTTTTGCTAATCTACCGTTCAGAAAACCCTAGGGCTATGAAAGGTATTGTTAAAGCTGGTCTTCCGGTAGTTTGGTGCTCTAATAAAAATGCCTGGGTGATAATGGCAGTATTTCAGGACTGGTTTTTTTTTTTTCATATTTCTGTTCTGCAGTTGAAAAATTTTGTCGGGATGGATCGTAACATTGAGCACAAATTACTGCTTCTGTTGGACATCCAGTCCACCTGAAAGACTTGTCGCCTAATGTACCCGTTGAATTTCTTCCACCCAACACAACGGCGTTGATTCAACCAATGGATCAAGGAGTTATTTCAACCTTCAAAGCATATTATTTACACCACACATTCCGAAAACTGATCGCAGTGACTGATGGAGAAGACAAGCCTACAATAAGGACTTCTGGTACAGCTTCAATATGATGAATGCCATTGAGAACATTGGTCAGGCCTGGGTGGAAGTTACACACCATGAATTGGTTGTGGTGAAAACTGTTGCCAAGTTGTGTCCACGACTTCAAAAGATTTACTACTGAAACTGTCCCAGACATCCAGCAGAACGTCATGAAGATTGCACAAGACACCGAATTTGATGAAGTTGGTGAAACTGTTGTGGGTGGTGGAGTCAGTGGAGATGGAACAAGCTGCATTAAAAGATGAAGAGGAGGAAGAAGAGTCCTGTTCAAATTCCTAGTTTATTAATGTCAGACCTCTCAAAGGCATTTGAATATTTAGAGAAAGCGATGGAGATTGTTGCTGAAAAATATCCACTCAAAGAAAGGACCATAAAATTCTCCAGGGACTGCAGAGCAAAGTCGGCTTGTTACAAGGAATTATAACTGCAGAAACAAAGGGAGTCGAATAAGACGACGTAGGTGGGTATTTGTCTAAGAGTGCGACTCCTCAAAATAGTCCATCAAGACCTAGTACCAGTAGCACCAAGCAGCCTCCCTCTGCTGATTAGAACTCTTTTATTTACTTACAAACATTTATTACTAATTAACCCTTTGACTCCGGCTGACCACACGTGAGGCAGTGGATAAATCTATATCTAAAGTAAAACTCTGTGATCTCCTTTGCACTGGTGATTTATTTTCTAGTCTTTTTCCAAAACCCAAAAGGTCTTATTGTAGTGTCATTATTAGATAAGTCTGTGGGCTAGCATAGTAGATTAGCCTTTGGTTTGGATAAAAAAAAAAAAAAAAATTAAATATTAACTGACAGACAAAGGTTAATTACCTGAAGAGAGAGAACATATTAGTGGGTTAAAAGTAGTGTAGTGGCATGGAATATATAGGATTTTAAAGCGTTGGTACTTAAGAAACATTTTCAAATATATCTTTGGATGGCACCAATTCAAATCAGCAGCTGATACTTGTGTGGAATAAATCTTTGCCTGATGAAAAACCAAGACACAGAAGGAGGCTTTATGCAACTGTATGTGTTCCCACAGAGGAAAGTGTAAATGTTTATTTAGTTAGTATTTCATTTTTTAAAGAATAAATGTTGACGTATTAGTGTTTTGCTGATTTTGCACATTTATGTATGGGAGAGTGAAGGGATTGGCAGTCATTATCTTTAGAATGCTGCAATCAAAAGTTACTAATTCATTGTAAAAAAAAAAATAAATGTCTAGTGTTTATTTTCTGAAGAAGAGACGCTTTGATAAATTATTTGTTTTATTTGCTTATTTTTTTAAATTAGAAAGGTTTTAAGAAAACTGAAATGCCTCGGTTGACTACCATATCTGATAGAAGGGTTTAACAATGACATGTTTATTTTCAAAAGTACCTCTCTTATTCTGGAAACCAAAATATTTTGGTGATCAAAATTAAAATTGAATTTCAGTTGACAGATCAGAAATCTTTTAAAAATTTTGGTTAGCTGATCTGATTCTCAAAAATAATTCCACCTAATAGAACAGGCTTTCATGACTTGTGATATGTTTACATGTTTCATGTGGTATAAAAGCGATGCAACAATGGGTGGATAGATGCGGGCGGTACGCCATTGGCTGATATAAGTCACGAGACCACCAGGGGCAGACTATCATTTTATTATTCAATATTTTACATTAAAAAAATAATATTAAAAAATTCGGACATTTTATTTCAAACATATTTGCAAACAAGTTTGATTTAAGTTAGTTCTGAAGTGTCATGCAGGAAGAATATATATTTTTTGAATTTATCATTGAACTATATCATGTTTAATATTTTTAATGTTTTGTTTTTGATAATCACAAATATGAAATTATCTATGTAGTGAACCATTTCTTTAGATTCTAGGGAAAAAAACTTTCACCTAACCTGCTAACAAAATGTCGGTTTTCTATTAACCAGAAATACCCACCAACCACCAATTTGACAAGTACTGCATATGAAGAGACAGAAAAACTTCTAAACTGTGGTAAACTAAATCACAAGATTAAAAAAAATGGATCACAAGATTTAAAACCTAAAAAAAAAGTGAAATGGAACCAGTGTGTGATAGTAAAGAAGACATTGGCACAGTTTGTGCAGGAGGGGGGCACAGCATCTTTCTTTCTAATTGGCTTAATGGTGACTATGTGATTGGTGTCTATAATTTTCAACCTGAAGTCATTAGAGGAGTCTGAGCAAAATGCAGACAATGTCAAGGTGCAGAGGAATAGAAATTATGTATTTTCTAAGAGTCAGAACTCTAATTTTGAAAATAAGGAGTTCAGATAAAAAAATTGGTAACTCTATTTATAATAAATAAAAGCATAATGATAATTATATAATATATTATATATCCTCTCTAACTCTCTCTCTCTCTCTCTCTCTCTCTCTCTCCTCTCTCTCTCTCTCTCTCTCTCTCTCTCTCTCTCTCTCTCTCATCTCTCTCTCCATCTCTCTCTCTCTCTCTCTCTCCATCTCTCTCTCCATCTCTCTCTCTATCCATCTCTCTCAAGTTTTTAAGATAATTGCATATCCTCAGAATGACTGAATCTTCTAGAGAAATGGTGTATATTTACTTATTAGCAACCAGAAGCATAATATTGTCAACTGTGAAAGGAGATAATTTTGTATAACTTCTCAATGAAATGAGAGATTTGCATCCACTGGATGTGTTATTAACCCGTTATTTCCCAGTACAAGCAGTGAGATAACGTTTAGTTTCTCCATTGCAGACACTTGCGTATATTAAAAATAGCACAAAGTATCTGATTACTGTTCCAGATGGCATATTTAGCTTTATCTTCTTTAAAAAATTTTTATAGTGAGCAGCGTGGCTGAAATCAGATTCAATATTTTGGTGCCATTCAAGCACAGTACTACATTCCCACATTTTTATTTCCATAAATGAGATTGCATTTCAAAATTTGTTTTTGCACAGCTTGTGGTTTTGTTGTTGTTTTGTCTTTTTTAAAGATTTGGTGGGAGATTATGTGATGTCACATGCATGTACCATGAGTTTAGACCTGATGATAGTTTGTTTAAATCACTCATTATAATTTGTTAGAACGTGCCTGAGTAGAACCAAGTATGGTCATCATGCAAAATGGTCAAATGTTAGTTAAACTGCTATGTTCGAGGGCCAGCCCTGGTTTTGGCGTGTATCCTCTTGCCGTGGTTTCTTCTCATTCTTCTTCATCAGCCGGCTCTCTCCCATATTTAAAAATGTGAAGTTCTATAGGGATTACCCTGCCAAGGTTGGAAGTGTCTTATTTCTTGTGGTGCAGTAGTATTGGCAAGCTTCCCTAGCAGACAAATGTGACACCATGCCCCATTACCATAATTGTCTCCCTCGATGTATAGCAACAAGTGGTAGTGTTGAGTTCTCGATTCCATGCATTGAAATGTCATAGAAACCTTAAAGTAGCTTTTACATAATCTGCTTTTGGATAACTCGGGTATTTTTCCATCATAATTTTATGGGAAAAATCACAGATCAAATATTTACAATACTAGATACTCTGTTTTTTGTTTTTTTTCCTATAGTGAAGAAAGGCTATCATTGAGATTGGTTATTTTTAAAATGTAAATTAATGTAACATGGTTAATAGACAGCTATAAACAATGTAAAGAACACTACTATTTAGTTCAGTTGCACAAGTATTTGATGTTTGGTGCTGTGGCCCTGAGACAGGAAATTCTATAGGTTCAGAATATTAATTAAATATCCTGAAATTCTGACACTTTGCCGTATTTTCCACATTGTTTCAGTTTATATTGTTTAAATGGTTCTCAAGTGTGAACCATATTTAATCACTTTGTAAAATGAATTGTTGTGTGAAAACTATGTTAGCAAATTTTAAAAATTCAAATTTGTACACAGGTAATGATACTTTCTAATAAGTAAAGAAAAAACAACAAAAAAATGTGTTGCATACAAAGCAAATATACACACCACATTGCATTATGGTTATTCTCCTTTAATATTAAGTCTTTCCTGACTCTAAGAACCGAACTAAAATAAATGTTCATTTAAGAAAAAAAATTAGAAACATGATATTGTCAAGTGATAACAAAAGGATGTTTAATGTTAAAATTCACCAGGTGTTGTGTTAACAAAATCTAAATTTCCTCCATTTTTTTACCTTCTCTGAAGATGGCAGAAAATGTAATATATTACCAAGCCCAATTGTTTTCTTCTCTTGTTAATTTTTCAGGTGTATATTTATATGAAGGCTAATCTTTTTTTTTTTAAATCTGTTCATTGCCTGTATGTTTTGAAAAGCATTTGTTTGTTTGTTTTGAGCCTTACATTGAAAAGGAAAGTAAAATGCACCTAATTGACAGTTGATGTCTGCAGGTAATTTCTCAGGTAAGTACCTATCATCAAGTACAAACCAGTACATACAAATATATTTGTACACACACACAAGAGAGTTATACTCATTGCCCAAGACAGAGGTGCTGAAAGTTTCCATCTTATGTGATAATTGCCAGGTAAAACCTGAGCACTTTTGACGTTTGTTTTCACACACAAGTGTCTGTGGATTGAGAGATTAACGTGCAGTAACAGAACATGCCAGGGAAAACCCATCCTAAAAACCCGACTTTAAAATATGGATCTCATAGATAAGAAAATAATTCCATGGTCTGATAGCAGTTAAGTGTTACTCAACCCTTTACTGATTAGAAACCATAAAGGGGAGATAACTTGATTTTTTAAAAAAATTGTACTAAATAATATATTAAGTTGTTGATTCTACAAGGACTCCAACAAGTGAAATGTTACTACATTAATTCTTATTTGTGAAGTAAGAATCCAAAAGCTAAATGCTGATGAGTTTAGTTAATACAAGGTAAAAGGTCATTATGGCTAATCAAAGATCCAAAACTAAAATAAAAATTTTTTAAAAATTTTAGAATTATTTGGGTAATTCAGTAATTTTAGAAGATAGCCCTTTAAATGAAATCATGCCCCAATGGCATGCGTGCTTTCATTGCGAAAGCAGACTGGTTATTGCTAATTTCTGTCTGGCTGGTAGCTGTTTTCTCTCTGCAGCGTTTTAATCAACAAGGCTCTGTTTGCCTGGAGCATCTTGAACTTTTGATGATTTTTTCTGCTTTTTAAATGCAATAATTATATGTTCTCATTCCACCGGCAAAGGTTATTGAGGGCATTCTCATCATCCTCTAATCTGCTGATTTGATATTACTCCGAGGCAGGTGAGTTGTTGCCTATTCATTGGGAATATTTACAGTTCTTACATCTAATATTATTTTATTTTTATTTATCTATTCATGTATTTTTTTTCTACGTTTAATGTTGAGGTAAAAATAAACTTTAATTGGGATGTATTTTACCATTATATAAATCTGATTTTTCCTGTGTATAACCAACCAAGGAGAGTATATATACATCTCTGAAATCTCATTTGAAAAGAGGGGGAAAAGGGAGCATAGTTTTGTATTAGTTTAGTTTAAATAA
This sequence comes from Nautilus pompilius, assembly GCA_018389105.1. Classification (NCBI taxonomy): domain Eukaryota; kingdom Metazoa; phylum Mollusca; class Cephalopoda; order Nautilida; family Nautilidae; genus Nautilus; species Nautilus pompilius. The sequence goes on from JACATO010000684.1 coordinate 196,621, forward strand.
AAAGAGTAATTTTTTATAGTGGCAAATTTTCCTAACAAATAGATGTTGTGGATGGATATTGACATCACTAAAGAAGATCTTTTGAGCAATGTGAGTAGTAACTTGCTGTTCAAGGGCAGGCAGTCTAGGGACTTTAGTTGTAAAGGATTTCTAATCCGTTAATGAAAAGTGATGAAACCTGACAATGAATAGTTTATAGCTTTAGTGCTTGTATTTTATGAACAGATAAAATTCTCTCTTTAATTTTCACTAACATTTATGGAAGAAAATAAAGAATTAATTTTTTGCAACATCTTTAGCATTCCATTTATTGTATGTGTTACTAAGTGAGTTTGTAATTGGAGACTATACTTTGCATGATGGACCATAGGTAAATGCAGTGACTCAAATACTTCATTATGTCATGGACTTCTGGTGAAACTGTCTTGCCCAGGGTTAGGTTTAACTTGTTTTGGAGCCTATGGTAGTAGCTTTTATCGAGCTGACAGCATTTATGTGTAAAATATTTTATTAGCGTTAATTCTTCGTAAATGGTGATGTTTACAACTCTCAGATTTAATATTATAAACTATTTTCAAAAGAAAGATGTAATATTAAAATATGTATTTATAGGATTCATGAAAAATAATTGCCAGGCTTTAGTCTGATTTTACATATTGCTTGTGACAGCGTGTAAAGTTTGCAGTATAACACATGACCACTGCTAATACCTATCATTTCTGACAAACAGCCGGTATTAACCAAGTGGCATTTTTGTACCTGGTTACCACTGCAGGGGACAGAGTGATAAGAACAATATAGTATTCTCTGCAGCTTAAAAACCCTAATTGAAACAGACAGGGCAGGGAACCTTAGAAAAGAAATCCAAGCCAGGCAGAGATATGGCAAGAGGTTGATGTGCCATGAACATTTTATGGCTTCACACCATGGAGCTGTCAAATATCTCATAAGTCATAAGCATAGCTGAGATGTCGGCTTTGTAGTTACATTTCTGGGAGCCTTCACCTGATATCTCCAAGCTTTGAGCCAGCTAGATGTTATGACAAGATGTCTACAACTTGTTTTATTGCAAGTCTTTTAAGGAAGTTCTTATCCTTAGCTAATTCCATTTTTTTTTAAAAATTTTTTCTTATTTCAAAAAAATAAACTGATTATTTTTGTCAGTATTTAAAAAAAATTCCCAGTCTTAGAACTTAGGCTGCTATAGATTTGTCCAGAATGTCTCTCTAAGTGTTTGTCAAGACAATGGTGTGGTTACCTGCTGTTAATGGAGAATTTACCCAGTGATGTTTAGAAATCTGTTAAAAGAAAGAGATGAAGTTAGAGACTTCAAACAAACAGAATTAAAAGACCCGATATCCCTATTCATCTTTAATAATGTATGCTTTTGCAATGAGTATATTGGTATTTCTAGGTTAATAATGTAATTTAAGGACCTAAGCCAAAAGATGTTCTTGTCATTACCAAATAATTCATACAAATTAATCATGAAAATTAAATGCAATTTTTAGGCTGATTAACTTGAATGTTTGTTGTTTTTTTTTTATAATAGAAAACCATGTGTCTAAAGTGAGGTGAATGTTTCGAAAAGTATTTAGGGACTCTGAGATTTGTGAAATAAAGGTACGTAGAGACCTAATAAAGATGCTTCTGAAACATTTTGTTTTGTTTGGCCTTAAAGGTTTCTTGAAAGATATAAAATATTTACTAGGAAAAGGTCCATCTGATGACCAATAGCTAGGATGAAAAGATATCAGTGCCTTAGGAAAAGGCCAGTTGATGAACGCTCTCAAGAATGTTGTGGAACATGAAAAGGGTTGTGAAACATTTTTCCCAATAACTTTAGTAGTTTTGCTTACCTGGTCTTGCATGTCAGCAGCTACCTGAATTTTATTGAAACTTGCATGATTTTTTTAGTTTAACTGTTGCATCCCAGTTTTGATAACATGGAAACTCGAATGATATGGCAGCAGGAGGGATAAATGTAACTTTTTTTTCTCTCTTTGCATCATAACTCGTGTGAGGCTTTCCACCATTCACATTTAACTATGGCTGTGGTGTGAGCACCTGTGTGTGTGTGCAAAATTATAGTTAAGAAATGAAAAAAAAATCTCTCCTAATTATTTTATAATCATTTATCAATTGTGTTGTAGCCAATCTCTACAAGGGAGACAACTTTGTGTAAGCAACACTCTCTAGCAAATAACCATGTACTACAAGGGGCCTAGCACTACTACTACTACAGCAGTGAAATCTCTAAGAGAAACCCTCATTTTTAGATGTGGGAGGAAACCAACATTCTTAGAATAAACCCACATGGCTAGTGAAGAAAACCATTCCATGGAGGTACATCAAACCAAGTTGACTGAGGATCAAACTTTGGGTCTAGGCCACCAGCCACACACAGTCCTTTATCAGTGATATCTATAATTTTTCAATCTTGCAATACATTGTTTTTGTTTTTTTTTTAAATATTTTTAATAACTTTTTTAAACTTTATTTTCTACTAGGCTTCAGTGGTCATAGTCAGTCAATTGAGATATCTCTTTGCCCTAACTACATTTTTGTGGACAAGAGATAGGAAAGTAGGTTAATAACACACTTTTTCCCTGTGATTTATGTTATTGGGAAGTTGTAAAGTACACGTAGTGGCTTGAATTCAGACAAAACTATTATGCAACAGCATAAATTTCAGATAGTTATCTAATGTTTCAACTTTGCACCCCTAGACTATACATCAGGAGACTCCTCAGAAATATAGGGTTTCTTTCAGCAATAGTGTAGCATTCTTAGTTCTTTAACCTCATACATGATGGAATCTCAATATCAGCAGCAAAATACAACAAAAAAAATTAGTTTCTATTGATCAATTAATTGTGGTTGGGTAGGGTTACCTCAGCGCAACCCCTTTTTGAGTTTTTCTCTGTCAAAAGATAATTAAGACACATGTATGGCTGGAAAATGGGAGGGGAACTGGCACAATAAATAGGGGAATAATCAGAAAACTTTGTCATCTAATCTGGGTGGACAAAACTGAGTAGTATCTAGGGAATGAACAAACTCATCTGTTGTAACATGAATCTAGTCTGGAGTACTCCAGAGTTTTTGTGATGTGTGAAATATTTATGAGGTTACAGTGTAGCTTTCTTAGAATTCCTTTCTAGCCTTTTCACCCTGTTATTGCTCACCTCTGGTTCATATTTACAGAATTAAAGACAACCCAGTGGTAACTCTACATGTAAAAGAAGCTTGTATGAGCCACGAACGAGTCTCTGACGATAGTTTTCTCCTTCCTGTTGACTATCATGTCTGGGGAAAATGGTGGTGCTGGTTATGGATATTCATTTTAATAAATTGTTTATAAGCTTGGTGTCTTTCTCTATTTTTGTAAACTTTGGAATATACTAAATAAAAAAAAAACATTGCTTCAAGTAGTGCTTTCTAATGGTTTTCGCACAAGTATAAATTGTAAATTAGTAAATCAAACTCTCTTCTATAATGCTGCTGCATACCTCTAGCTCACTATAATTGATCTTTTAGGTACAACCTGATCTGAGCTGCTTGATGATCGTAATTTCACTGTAATGCAACCTCTCATTGTTATTTGTAAAAGTGGCTCTGTATAGAACTCCAAAATAGGCTGGGCAATTATCTGATTTAATTTAGTTTAATTCAGTGACATAGGAAAGCATTTATAACTTTAAAGTCTTTTTGGGCTGAAGAACTATTCATCAATGTAATTTTGGAATGGGTATATGATTTATTATATGCATAATTGTGTTTTGACCTCACTTCTCTAACTTTCAGCAGGTATGATTAAATAGACACTCCGTTATTCATTATACCGTCTCTTGTAAAGGATTTGTTGTTCACTAGCTGTAACCAAACATACATGCAAAACTGCATATAATATGTTGAATAGCAATGACATGCTTTGTGCCATTATCTATCAACCATAAAAAGCACATACAAGTACTTATTTTTCATCGTATGAGCCTGTGCTTTTTTCTTGGAGGTCGGGGCTTTGACCTATACTTCAAATCGGCTTATCTATGGGTAGAATCATAGAAATTGCTTTAATTAAACTATAAAAGAATGAGAAAGTGTGCTATTTTCTGAAATAACCTCTAAAATTGTTCATTCGAAAACAGACTACGGAAATTATTGTCAGGAACATTTGCTGATTGGGTGAGCAATTCACTGTTAATGTGCTCACTGAAGCACGAAAAATTATCCAAACAATAACAAGTGCTCACTCTAATCTATTTTTTCAATCTTAATCATATGTATAAGTATACCCCCAACGAATTCTCTACCTCATTTCAAAATGGCTCCTGTAAATTCATGTAAGTCGTACATGGCAGCTTTTAAGAAGTTGCAAAATTTGCTAAAGAAAATGGTGGTAATATGGCCGTGCATAAGAAATGCGGTGTTGGTGAGAAGTGTATTAGGGACTCGTGTAAAGTGAAAGTCTGTAATGTATCCATGAAGAAACCCAGAAGGCGAATCACTGGCTGCAAAGTTAGGTGGACTAACATTTGAGGATAAGCTGGAGGAATATGTGCTAACCAAACATGCCAGGTAACTTAGTACTGTCCAACTGAGACTAAAAGCCAAACAAACCACAACTGATTTAGGAGCTGAGAGTTTCTGAGGTTATCCATCCTGGTACTTTAGGTTCAAGGATGGAAAAGAACTTAGTATTAGGCAATGCATGGGCACAGAAACTCAATATCAAATAAAATTGTCAGAGAAAGATAAAACTGGCAGGTTTGGCTTTCTAAAGTAGGTGGTTCACACAGCACAAATGACATGATATCACTAGATGAACACTGATATGCAGTGACTAAATAGACACCAGGCTTTAAATACCAGAACTGACAGTAACATTTGCAGTTTATGTCAAATATTTCTCCATGATTACAGACATGTTGAAAAACTATTTCAGGCCATTTATTCAGAAGACCCGTCCCACAAAGTAGTTCAAGGTTATGCACAAACAACTCATTAATGTTCATGGATGTATCCTAGGAAGCCATGTTAGTGTTATCAAGGATCTGATGTATTTTTCTGACTGGTTGAATGTTTGGCTAACTACTCTAGATGATCTAGCCTCATCTTATACTTCAAATCAACTTACCTATGAATGAAAGAATGGTGGGGGGGATGTGAAAACTACTGCATTTTGACTTACACTCCACACAACTTATTTTCTGTAAAAATTTGGTAACAGAAGTTGAGGTAGCTCCAACATGGACAAACTGGCTCCTTTACTACAGTAGATGGTGACTGGTTACTTAATCAGAGAAAATAAATGACATGAGAAAGTCTGCTGTATAAACAAACAAGTTTAAACAGGTGTGTGCTGTGTCATGACATCTGTTGCATAAGGAGCGTGTGTCACGCACAGCTGTTCAGCAACAACTTTAACTTGTAGTCTGATAGTGAGCCACAGATGATCATCTTTAAAAACCATTCTCTTGAACAGCCCTAAAATCGAAGTCTCTGTAACATAGATGGAAGAAAAGCAACATGGCAGGTAGGTCAGTGGGCAGTCAAGCAGACATTTGAAAGATACATCACTTTTTTTTAAAAAAGAGCTGGCAAAAGGTCACCTGTACAGAAATTATTTATTTATTTATTGGCTTTGGTTCACTTGTTCAATGTAAGAATGAAGTAGGGAAATTCTGTGGTTCGTGCAATGTTCAGATAGATTCTAGGGAACCCCCCAAAATGTTCTCTCTCTCTCTCAATATTTGTTAACACTTTGTCTGGGAATAAAGAAAGAGTGTTACTTCCCAAGAGGTTTTATCTTTCTCTTTCCAACAGGAACTTGCTAGAGTTTTAATTAAAATGAGAAGAAAAACAAGTTACTCAGTCTCTTGGGTTATGTCTGCATTCCTTGCATATTGATCCAAATGGTAGCAGTTGCAAAGATTTTGGATTTGGGATGATTTATCAAAGCAGCAGAGTCATTTCTAAGGAATCCTGTCAGATAAGCAAGATTCCTCAATTTCATCAAATTGTATGATTGTTTATCTTCACTTTTACTGATTGCTTTTTAAAATTACCAAGGTGGAACCCGTTAAGCTTTTTTTCTTTCTTTTATTTCTTGTATTTGGTTTCATTGTGATTTAAATATATTGAGATTTCCCAGAATGCTTTTGGTAAATACTGAAATATTACACAGTATTACATCATGGCTCATGCATGGCCCCCTACCATATATCATCACCGCTAAGACCATTTGCTTGTAGTTATGATCTTCAGTGGTGATATCCAAGATGCTCAGAACCCTTAATTAATGAAAACCTTGTTGAGATTTTTGTTTAATATCTAAAGGCCAAACTAGGCAAATATATTGATATTTTAGTTATTTTAAATGTTTAAAACTTGGAAATGGTCAGGTGGAATATTTAACATCATTTTTAAATATATGGATTCCACACTGGAGATGATGGTTTGGTTAATTATTATCTGCCTTTGTTATCAGGTAAAACTAAATTCTTCATTGTCTGTTGAAATCAAGAGTTTTATCAATAATAACCTTTATGAAACTGTTTTCTAACTTATTTAACATATTAAGGTTTAGAATTTCATTCTCCTAATAGCCAGACTCCATCTAAGATTAACCATTTACCTATGCAAAAAAATAATTAAAAAAACAACAAACTGTTTCCAGAGAAATAGATTTTGGTGACTGCCAGTTAAATTTTACACAAAATACATGTCCAGAAATAAGCCACATTGAACTTATACGAGTTATGGAAATTTTAAAGTCAATTAAGTAAGATTGTAACTTTAAACAAGTTGAAAAAGATAATGCAATATATTGTGGTTTTTTTTTTTTTTTTATTTCACTGTCTTATTAGAGATACTCACAGTGGAACAGTTAAGTTCATTTCTGGCATTTTATTTCTCTCTCAAAATTTTCAGGAGTCATCTATACGCTATATTTACTCTTGATTATCTTTCTTGCCATAAAAAAAAATATTAACATAATTGCTTTTAATATTGTTATCCCAAAACTTCCTTGGAAAGGAAGATGATAATGGGTACTGTTGCAATTATCTTGTTTTCTAGACTTTGAAGTGGCAAGCAAGAAAATGCCTGGAAGTATGTGACTGTTCTGCGTTACATTATTGGGGGCAACATGGTAGTCTAGTGGATTGCTAAGAGGCCTCGAGCTCAAATTCCACTCAGGCCAAGCTCTGTTTAGCATGTCTCTCTGGCATGGTCTTTTCACTCCTCTTCACTGGCTGACCAAGTGGGCTTTCCTTGGATACTCCAGTTTCCTCCAATGCTGAAAAATGGTCATGCAACCCACTTGTAAGCAAATGATACTTTGTTCTTTTAACCAAGACACGGATCTACAGCCCCATAAATGGAGAAGTAGATGATGATGATGATTTTATTAGCAAATGAAACAGTCCAGTATTAAATTGGTTTTCATAGCTTCCTTTATTTGCTTCCATGATGACTTATACAGTGATCCTGTTTTCATGAGTTGTAGATTTTGTGAATAGATGTCGATGCACTCACGTAGTGTAACATTGGTGTGCACTAATTTTGCAGAGGTGAACTTGTTAAATAATCTACTGCTATAGTAGTTTTGTGTATAGTTTCTCTTTATGCAAAGGGAGGGGATCTTAGTAGCTTTCGGAGCAATAGAAACCCTCTTCACTTAGCTACAGGATTTGGCAAAACATTCCAAGCAGTTATAATGAGTTTACTAAGTTTTGAGTCTACTTTATTACCAATGTCACCATTTAGTGATATAGCTGCCTCCCCATCAAAATAATCTGAGTTATTTTGGCAATGAATAAACTGTCTTTTTAATAGCTGAATTAATTTAAAGTGTTTCTTTAAAAATAATCTTGTTTGAACTGATGACGATTCCAAGTCATCAAAGGGAAGTTTAAAAATAAAATTCTGACATTTGGCTTTTCAATAATAATAATAATAATAATGTCATTGGAACACATCATCTGCTGGAGCAGCAAACTCCCAACCAACACAACAAGAGAACATGGATGACATCATCCAATACCAGTGGATGTCCTTGGTTGATATTTTACTAGAGAGAAAATGAAGGATCAGTCAGTTAAGCTGTATCTGTCTCACAATAGTAGTAATGATAAAGAGCATTTGAAAATATTGCAAAGGAGCATTGCATTGCTTTTAAAGTTGTACCATAGTATAGACTATTATATTGTATATTGTGAAATTTAGTAACAAAATTATCAAGCAGAAAAATACCCTCTAGCATGGAGGAATGGTGGGAGAGGAGAATAGAAGTAGGCAAAGATTTAACTGTGTAATCTCCATCTGGTTTTCATTTAAAAACAAACAAAAAAAACTGTTTCCCATCAGAAGTTGATGATAAAACTTTCTCCTATTTCCATCTTTTTTCCTCCCCCATGATAAAGTGATCATCCTGATTATCCTGTTTTTTACCATCACATTTGGGATAAAATGACAGGAAATATATATATTTACATTTTTTAAAATTTCTGTCTGGTGGGAGAGAGGAAGATGTCATGAATCAGACCCTGAGATTACTTTGTCTGGTGTAAACTGCTTCTCAGAATTGAAGGAAAAGCATCTTAAGCAAATTTTGCAATTATTTTATTTTGTTAGTTCCTAAATTTACATAATAGGAAAAAAAAATTTTTTTTTTCTTTCAATAACATTGGTATTTAGAGAGATCCAGTGGAAGATATCCCTGTAGGTTGATCAGAAATCAAAAGACAAATTTTGCAGCTAATTGGTCATGGCTTTGAGACTAATTTGCACTAAAAAAAAATATCAGTACAAATAAAATTGACTAATGTTTTCATACTTACAATCTTTTCCTTATCCTTTGACTTTCCATGTAATTTCCATTTAAATGCTAACTTTCTTTCCTAGATGCTAATTTTATAATCATTTAAAACTTTCCGTGTATTGCAAGGATGCTCAGACCCTGGTTAGATAGGTTTTCAAAGTAGCTCTGCTTTATTGAACCTTAAAGATTAGTGTCTATGACATATTATCTAATAAAAAAGCAAAGGTTATCCAAGTAAATGTAGTCAAAAAAAAGATTTTGAAGTTAAATTGGTTGATGGAGGAAGAAGCTTCTACATTGCAGTTCATTTTATTTTGGAGAACCTGACATTTTTCAGAACGCTTGATGAGTATATAACATTGTTGTTTACTTTGTAAGCACACCAGTTAGAGATTTTCATTTGTCAAAGTCTCTGTAGAAGATGATAGAAACATCTTTGCTGTTTGTTACATTCTGAGCAGTCATGGTCAGAACTTATTGTTCAAACACAGTCTGTTTTTCTGGAGTTTGTCCACGATGGGGATTCTTGCATTGTATAGGCTAACTGTAGATCATATACAGCCAGTCTTTCTCTCTTTACTTAAGTTAAAAACAGTTCATTTTCAGCAACTGACTGATTGTGCTGTTTGTAAACATTCGTTATGTACCTCTACTAAAGCTTTGCGTGTTGTGTTAGTTATGTGATTTAGTCTTTAATCTTTTCTCTTTTTTATTCTGATGGAGCTGAATACAATTTCAGCAAATAGTTTTTGTCTTTTGAAAAGGAGAGCTATGGTGCATTATTAAAACTATGAAAATGGCAGAACACGTACAAAAATGCAGTATTAAAAATTACTATTGCATTTATTTTTCATGTCTTTTGTATACAAAGTGACAAGAAGCCATTTTGTCTTATTCAAGGTAGAAGATGAATAGAAAAGCATTCCAGTACCTTGTAAAACAGTTGGAGATGTAATTGACAAGTTTAGACATTTTGATTGTTTTTTGATAGATACTTTGTGCAAATAACTCAAAAGTTAAAAGCCAACAAGGAGAAGATGTAACGCTTGCTTTTGACGTGCTTTGTTTGGCAAGGCAGGTAGGTAGATTAAGAGAATTTATGTTTTTGATTTCAAAGGTAAGCCATTTCGGAATGAATATCTGATGGAGTGATGGCATATCTGCTTGCTTTAGGTACAGAGAAGTAAAAAGAGAAGAAAACAACACTTAACATTGCTCCGTAAAAAAGACATTTATAACACCACAGTCTAGAGAGGTTATTGATGAGGCCTTGCTATTTTGTCATTCTCAGTATTTTTTTTGAAGTTTTTACTAAAGAACAGCTAATGCACACAAGCAGTATTTCATATGATATTCCCTTTTGATTAGGATAGCATCTTGTATACAGTACATATACATTGCCTGAGAATGGTAAATTACATATTTCAAGGCTGCAACTTCCATTAACCAGGGTTCCCTTTCCCCTAACAGGGAGTTTGCTTGACAATTCTTAATAGAAAGTTATAAAGATGCTGAATTCTTTGGCATTCATATTAGCCTTTGAGTGAAATCATGCCCTTGTTTCTCTTTTTAGACTACTATTTATTTATTTATTTAACTTTTGTTTTTTAAGCTTCCTATTTAAAAAAATAAAATTGGTTTCATTGATATGAATAATTATCAGGGCTAGTATGAAATGAGGAAATATGAGACTAATATTACTATTTGCTATTATAAGGGAAAATTAATAAAGATACAATTTAATAGGTCTTATTTTTCATGTATACCAATGTTCACTTCATTTAAAAAAGATTTTTTGGCAGAAATCAAAGATATATGAATGTTATACAAGGCTGTACTATTAAGAGTTTTTAATGCTTCATTCATTGTTTTCTACAATTTGGTGCCACATCTTCTGTCTTTAATAAAAAATTGGGCTGGATATTATTTTAGTATTTTTTAATTCTCTGTATCAAGCTGGAATTTTATATTTTATTTTGTCAGAACCCCTAATTGTTGGATCAGTTGGTAAGCTACTTTACAAAGGTGAAATACTCCATAAGCATCAAGTTATTTTTCTTAGTTCTTTAATAACCACCTTGTCTTGGTAGGGTTGCCAAATTCTAGCCGTTATTTTTGTAAATGCTACCTAACCATTGGGCAGAAGATGCTTTTAACATGAATCATATTTCTTGGAATAAAGAGAAACTTTTCAATGTTTGTTTATAACGTGCCCATTATTACTGAAAATATACTTAAAATCACAGTGTGGATTGGCTCCTACAGTTGTACTGCAAGTTTTGAGCACTGAGTTTTAATGAACAATTAATGTACATAACATAGTGAGTAATACTCTTTCTATCAGCAGTATATTTATGCTCAACAAAGTGTTGCTGTTGGCTTCTGGATCACTGGACAAATAACAAGATCGGCAGTATACATATTATAAAGTTTGGTGCTAATTTGAAAGTTTATCTTATCAAGAAATGTGAAGATGCTGGGTGTTGTTTCTTTATAAATAACATTTCATTCAGTTTCAAGATGACAGATTATTGCTTTTATTTTTTGTTTTATCTCTTAAACGTTATAAAAAAAGCTCATAATGGGAGATAAAATGTGTATTTTATGTTTTTATCTCCCTTTTTTTTTGTATTTTCTATGTAAGTTTGTTGTTACTTCTATTCTGCACCTAACTAATTGAAATTTTACTCGCTTCACATCTTGCATGCGATGATGATAGAAAAAAGTATAGTAGATTTGAAAAAAATTGCTGTCTAAACATGATATAAATAAGCTTCAAAGGAATTAATTTCTTTAAAAAGCATGTAGTTCTACAACTGTATTAATTGTCTATCCAGTTATATATTTTGGGGAAACTGCAACATATCACGAATGGAATTGCGATTTAAAATGTAAAGATTTTTTAAAATAAAATTATAAGTGAAAATTATTTATTAAAAAAGTCTCACTTTCTAAAAGTGCATAAAGGAAATGTATTTGTTCTTATTACATTTACAACAGAAATAAATTGTAGATACGAAGGACATCAGTGACATCTAAAGAATAAAGAAGCAGCAATTATTTTTCAAAAGTTTATATATATATTTTATATTGTTCTTACATCGAAAATCAGTTGAAAGGTTTCAAGTGTGGTTAACTTAAAATCTAATTCTAAGAATTCAGTGTGTTGTATATTATCATAAAGGTTAATGAATAAACTAAAATGCCAGTTTTTTTTCTAGATTTTTATGTATTTTCTCCCTCAAATGTATTATACTTAGAGAAGACCCTGTTTACAAATGAGAGAATTATATGTAAGCTGTTCACGAAATTTGAAAATAAAATTTTAGCTTTACAAAATCTTTTAAATGCTTTCCTTTACATATGAATACTATTTTATTTATAAATTTTATTAAAAACAGTAGAAATGGTACCAGCATACTGAATTTTCAGTTCCAATGACCAATGACTGACGAACAACACGTGGACCTATTTTTCACCAATAAAGTTTGGGGTTTAGGGGTCCTATGTGAATCCTGTACAAAGCAAGTTTAGCAGAAAAATTTTAATGTTTCTTGCATTTAAAGAATAGCGATGCCATTTGGAAGGAGTATGAGATGAGCATAAACCGAGACCATAAGTGCTAATAAAAGGCAAGAAGACAGAAGTTGACAATTCTTTGTGGCTCTGGTTTCATCAAAAGCTTGGCCATGTTACTCACCTTTCCAGGCCAATGCTGAAACAAAGTGACTCAGTTGGCAACAAAGAAGGGGCAGGAATTCGACCATTTAGATGGCTAGCTCATTTGTTGAAAAACTCAACACAATGTGGTTCAGTGTAAGAAACATGGCGAGAAACAAAATACTGATATTCCAGAAGCTTTGGAATTGTAGGTGAGCACCCTTGCTAGTTTTCTGGATGAATTTCAGCTGCATACTATTTTCAGTGCAGACAATACTGCTCTCTTATACTTGGGTCTTTTGAGCAGAGGACTTGGTTTGCTGAGGGAAGGGTTTGCAAGAACCAGAAAAGGCTACAGACTGCATCACATTGGTGCTGCATTGTACAAGCATGGATAGGATGGAAAAGCAGCTTCTTATGATAATTGGAAAGAACAAGAACTCTCTCTGAAGCTGCTTGTGATCTGTGGGAACGCTGCTCAACTGGTTCATTGTTTTAGGAGTGGCTGAAAAACTGGAACAGAGAGTTGCACCTACAAGACCATCTGATTGTGCCTTTTGATTGACTACTGTTCAGCTTGTTTATTCAATGTAGAGTTGTCATACATATGTTGCATTTTTTAATTCCATCACAACCTCAATCATGCAGCTGATGGATATAGGTATTGTTAAAAACTTTAAGGGCTGCAATTATACTCATCTGAATGCATGAATCATATCTGTTCTTGATACTGATTTATAACTTTGAGCACTGGATGTTGTTAAAAAATGACAACACTACTTGATGTATTTCATCCAGCTTGGGATTCTTGAGTTGCTGTTCTCCCCCAGGCTGTTTTCAACTGCTTTAGAAAGGGAGGGTTTGTATCTACTACACAATACTAGGATGGTGCATACTGATGTACTGGCTGACCTTGCCATTCCTGATAATCTGACAGCAGAAGAATTTGAAACTATTGTTGAGTTTGACAGTCGTGTGGAGATGGCAGGTGAGCTCACTGATGCAAAACTTCTTAAGACATTTACAGCTGCTAAGTGCTCAAAGGTTAAAGAGCGACAAGAGGATACTGCATCAGGCAAGAAACCTGGAAATCCTTTGGTTCAAGAACAGTTAGGTGCTGTGGACATTTTTTGAGGATATTTCAGAATTGTAGTTTTAAAATTGGCCACAGAACTGTGTACAAAATTGGCGAATCATAGAAAGCAGACAAGTTTGTACATCAGCTGCTTTTAAAATTGTGTTTCACATTGGATGTAAGTACAGTATGTATACAGACATCTTTTATTTAATTAATGAAAAGACCATTATGTAGAATAATGACTTAGCTAGTTATAATATTAGAAAATATCTATGACACCTAGTTTAAATGCTAAAATAATCATACAATTGTCAATTAAAAAATTTTTTTTTACTATACAGGTAATTTTGTCTCTACAATATCAGTAATGTAAGAAACTCCCAGAGTCATCCTGATTCCTAAATGAACGAGAATTTATTGACAAAAACTGTCACCAGACCAGTGTTAAGCTAAGAATAAACAACAAGTGCAAAAAAGTACAAGTAGCAGCATTGAAATATATATGAGAATAATTTTCCTTCCTAAATTATACAATGCAACTATTTTAGATTGTAACCTGTTTTCTTTAAATATTTTAATGCCTAAAATTTGTCTATAACAAATATATCTGATACTCAGTAGCACCATTGTGTATGTGCAACCTTAGGAGAATCAGTATTTCCATTGAAATGATGTCTCAGTTAATCTTGTTTAAGTTTTAAGGGATTGTATGTTTACTTACTGAAAGTATCCACAAATAATTCCTCACTACTTAATGATTATTCCATCAAAGAATTCTGATAACTTCAGCCATACAAGGTAAGCATTAGCTCTACAGAACAATCATGAATATTTGCAATTTATTCAAGGTCAGTTCATGAATAATTCATAAACCTTTTATGAATAGTAAATAGGAATATTTTTCCTTTTTAAAATTCAATTATAGTTTGTAATTGTTTATGAAATTGTTGCTGATTCATTTGGAACTGGATATCTGTTCTATTGACATGAAGAAGCAATAAGAAAAGAAAAAAAAAGAGGACGTATATAAATAAATCGTTCTATAAATGGAGAATTTCGGAGAATATCATTAATCCATGTGTATAATCACATGTGTGCACTATCTTTTTCACGATCAATTTGTTTCAATTTTTTTGTACCAAATTGATCACTTTGTTTGTTGCTTTTCTCATCACTGTTTCTGGTTTTTTTTCTCATTTGTGATTGTATCTTCTTCATGGTAGTTTTCTTTGTTTTGTTTTATTTGTTCTGATATTGATTATAGTGTTAAAAATAATTACTGTGTGCACATTTTGGAATTTTGTTTGTATATATACTTACAACATGTGAAAATTACGGAATTTATTTGTATACATATAAACTGATATTACTTTTGAAAAATCTTCCACTGTGAAAATGTTTGGTTTATTGTTTCTACTAAAGTCTGATTTTCTTTGTGACCATCATGGCGATATCGTTTCATCTATGACATCTATGACTCGTTTCTTTAAAGAATGTTATGGGAGATTTACATTATACTATTTCTATGTACAAAATAAGAAAAAAAATTGTGTAATCTACAAGCAATGAAGGATGGATGTCTATTGAAAGGGGCTTATATAAGCCAAAATATCTGTTGAAAGCATTCTTATGCACACATCTCAAGAACAAGATGCCATGCGAGTAGGTTGTTCCATGCTAGAAGAATCTACAAGCTGTTCTCTTCCTCCAGAAGGTGATGAGCATTTTGAAGTGAAACTTCTACACATGAAGTCTAAATTAAACTAACAAATTTTCTCAGATGCCTTTTTTGTTTATTCTATTACTATTTTTCTGTCTTTGCAAAAAAGGCAGAATCTATATGCAGGAACACAAATTAAAAATTGTCATTAACTGTGGAAACTAAAACCATTTCAATTAATATGGAATTTCATAGCTTTTTTTTGTGGTGTCATTTTGGTTTCTGCTGAATGGTTTTCAGGTAGACTAGATAAAGACCCTAAGGAGAATATTTATCAATAACTGTTGCTAGTAATTTATTACATTGATTATAATCCTAATATCAAGGCTTGTACATAATTTATAACCTTATATTTGTCTTCTGGAATATTTCTAATTGTTACTATAATGATAACTGTTAATGATTAAAAAAAATATTTATTGCTTTTTTTTGTCTTAGAATATCTGAAAACTAAATTAGGAAGATTGAATATGTGTAGCTGCTCTATAAAAACTTAAATCTCAGATTATTAAAAACCCACCTCTATTCTGGTATCTTGGCTTGCATTTCATGGCCCATGCACGGTGACCTCTTAAAGCTGAAGTCAACAAATATTATTAGTTTTGATTCCTCTGAATATTGAGAAGAAAACTGAGAGTCCACACTTCTAGTATATATTAGTTGTGTTGCATTGGTAAAAAAAAAGACTAATGAAAATTATTAAATGCATGTGACCACGGTAGGCAGCACAAAATTTCATTAATATTTGATGATGGTAGGTTGGAGCCATGATCAGTTTCAGTTTACAAAGGCATCACATTGCTAATGAACTGCAAGATTACTCATGAAGCTATGCACCAGTGAGCAGTAAGTGCAAGCAGAATGGTAACTGATGTATAACATTTTTATAATGAAACTATTAATGTCTCTGTGAGAGAGATATTAAAAATAACAACAAATGACTAAGATGTATATTGACTCCCTTTTGGGCAAAAAGAAATAATAAAATTCCCTTCAATGAAAAGAAAAAAACAAACGTTTGCTCTTAAGGATTAAAGGATGCAATGTCGATGCTATAATGTTGTTGGGGAACCATAGGAGTTTAAATGCGTATAATCTATCCTTTAAAGGGGACATTGATGTTGGGCAATTGTCAAAAATATTAAATAAAAACATCACTACAGATCAATAAAAGAATCTGTGCAAAACAAAGATTTTTAGTTATCAAGAGAGGATGCAAAATCTGCCATTTTGCTCCAAAGTGGTAACTTTCTGTTCAGAAATTCATTCAGTATCTTATGTGAGAGACTCTCACAGGAATGACAGACAGCTTGGCTTCATGTTCTCATGCTTCTGTTGAGTCTGAATGTTGACCTGGGCTATGTTGTTCCATTCCTCTATTGGGGTATTACCAAGTACTTGTAAAATGGTAGCACAAGACATCTTGAATGGCAAGGTCTGGAGAATGAGCTAGCATTTTCAAACATAAACGTCTCTTTGCTCCACATACTGGTTGATTCTCTGGGCACAAAGTGGATAGGCATCATCATAAGAATGAAGTCTTTCTTAATGACATCAGCATATGTCCTTACATAAACATTAAGGATATTATCCGTATATCTTAAACATTGCCATGATGCCATTCTGAAATATTTGAAGGTCAGTCTTGCCATTCCAGCCAATCTCTCCCCTCACCATCAGTAAGCCACTGCCATAGCAGTCATACTTAGCGATGTTAGCATTTAGAAATTTAACCTCTGGTCTTTTCCGCACATTGGTATTTTCTCCAGGTACTCTAGCTTCCTTCCACACTTAAAAATGAAGAGCTCATGGGGATTTTGGCCACACACACACACACACGTGTATGCCATATATGCGTTCACACACACAGGCAGAAAATAATTCTTGTATGCAGCCTTAGTTGAAATTTTTCATCACTTTAGAATTTAAAATTTTTTCTTGATAAAGTCAAATTAAACAAGCTGAATTTGCATGATAATGTTATGTTAACATACATACAATTTTGTAGTTTTCCACATAATGGTAAGCTAACCAAACCTGTAAAATGCTGCAGCTTGAAATATAACATGCCAGTACATAATTTCCAAAAGACCCGATAATCCCTGAGGACAAGAGTGATTAATAGTGGCCATGGTGTCAAGCTATATGGGCATGATTTGAAGATAGATTCTGTTAAATTTCTAGGGTTATGCAGAACTTTTGATCATGGCTATAGTCGGCTAGATAACAAATCAAGGTGTATTTGCAGTGTCTGATTACTAACTTATTAGAGGATTTTGACCATTTAAATTCTGCGATGTTATCTGATTTGATAGAATTTTAAAATTCTTCTGTGGATCTTTGGTACAATAATGGAACATATGGTTTGGCCCCTAATTTAACTTCATTTTTGTTTGGCTACAAAGATATCTAATGGAAATAACAACAATCTAATTTACATTTTCTAGTTTATGTAGGTGTTTTGTGTCTTTAAGCCTTGCCTGAAATCTTGGTCTATTACATTGTAATCTGACACTCACTCATGATTGTTGCACTATGCTTCCTCTACACGATAAGCAATTTGGATATACAAATTTCCTGTTCTCTCAAAATCAAGCAATTTATTTTATTTTCTCGTTGATAAGTGTACCTTTTAGTAAATAAGATAAAAATCTGAATTATTTATGTATTTCTTTCCAGCAAACCTCTAGGAGTTTCGTTTGTTAACTTTAATAACCTTCAAACTATCTGATAAAAATGTTAGTCACTAAGCTGCTACCATGTCAGCAAACTGTACAAATAAGATTCCAAAGTTTTGAGACACTAAATAATGGCAGAGGCTTACAGCCTTTGTATTTTTTATTTATTTATTAATTTTTTAATTTAAAAAAAAATTTTTTTTGTATTTTTTAGAAAGGAAGGGTGATAGGTTAGCACAGGTGCAACACACACTGTTTTTCATTGTAGCTTACGGTCAGCCATGTTTGGCACCAGTTACAGGCTGAATAAAAACCTGTCTCTACTTGTTCTCTGCAGCCATCATACTTTTCCCCCTCCCATTTATAATCTATGAATTTACTTTTAAACTCGAGGGCTTCATCAAATTATTTGTCAGTAGAATTGTCGCTGCTACTACTACAATAATAAATATTTTTACATGGGCAGACAGTTTTGTTGTATTTCTTGGACATTTTTGAATGTTCTACTAAAACAGAGAGAAATTACCTGTATTTTGGATCTAATTGTCTAACCTTTATAAGCCTAGGTTACTATGGTGCTCAGATCATGACAATACTTGCTCACTCTCCCTGTTCTCTCTCTCTAAAGGAAAAGAAAAAGTCTGTTTTGTATTTCATTTTAGAGAGTTAAACATAAGGTGTATAAAATGAGAAAAATCAGCATGAAACTCTCTGGTACATGTCAGCTAAGTTGGGTTTTCTGAAGACTTGTTTGCGCACTTCAACCTTGCCAAGTCTAGCAGCACCCTTAGTGTAAACAAAACATATTTACATTTCAAACACAAGCCTTGGCTCCCTCTCAGTTTCCTGTGGCTAGCCCACGTAAATTGTATACCACCAAAGGAACAGTAAGTTACTCTCAGCCCCTGTAGACCTGACACGAAATATTTACCATACCTTTAGTTGACACAGACCAAGCAGACACCAGCCTGAAATTAGACTGCCATTGAACCACTGTCTTGATCTATTCCTCGCCTTTCTCAGGAGGAAATTTCTGTAGAGTAATTCTGTGCAACACTTGTTTGCTGTCTTAATTAAATTAAGACTCATTATTTTGTACATTAGATTTTGGATAATTAACTTTTGGTAGCTTTTGATGATGGAAATATATATGTATGTATATACTTTTTTTGTTCAAGAATCTATATCCCCTCCCCTGATAACAGCCAATAATGAAACACCTGTTATGTTAGCAGTTGATAAATTAAATACTTTAGGATGAAATAGCTAAACATCTTGGGTAGATGTGTAGAGAGGTCTCATTTTTAAAACAATTAACGTATACCACGTAAATAAATTCAGCTAGTGAAAACAAATACGACTGCACCTAAAGCTTGGAATAAACCAACTGATTTTAGTTTGCATTCTTTTTTCTGTTTTCCAAAGAGAATTCTTGTACATTGACAAAACTTGTGTATTGCTTAAAGACGACGAACTAATGAAATATGGTTATTGCAATAGATAAAATGTCAGCAAATGACCAATTTTGTTTTCTGAAGAAAAGGGTTCATGTGGTCCGTTGATATGCTAACAAAATGGGAAGGGTCTATTTTCCAACTCAAAAAAATATTATATAATTTTGAGTTGGTGCAGAATGCAATTGTAGCACGGTTTTTTTATTTGACTCAGAATTGCATTATAACAATAACTGTAATATAATTCTAGTTTTTAAGTATTGAAGTTTATTTCATAAGTAAGTTGTTACCTGCAGTAGCCTAGTTTCTTCAAGGTTTTGATAAGCTTTACTGACTTCTTATTTGTGATAGACTATTTACCAGTTTTCTACAATGGAATTACTGCTCAAAGAGCATACATTTTAAAAGTATGCCAAAAGATTTTGATACATTTTGTTTTAAATACAGCTTATTTACAGGAAATATTTAGTGAACGGTTTTCCTCAGTATCATGATAATATAAAAGTTGAGTTGTATTGGAAGACTTCTGTCTTTGAAAAGTATTTTCCATTTTTTGGTGTATTGATGAAGTTCTTACCATGAAAAATCTTGCTAGATTTTTGAAATTTCAACCACATGAAGGGAGTCTTATTTTAAACAGAAAATAATTTTATTCTTACAACCAGAAAGAAATTGTTACAGAGCTTGATTCTGACTTTTATGAGTAACCAAATGAAAATTATTAGGATAACTGATTCTAAGTAAATAGATTGGAATTAATTTTTTTCATGGTGAACTTGGGTGATCAGATGGATTTCTTGTGGTTTGAAGTTGTGACTATAGATAGACCCGTCCTTCAAAAAATTGATTTCCAGATTAATATTATGTTAATTAAAAATCTGGAAACAAGATGGCAACATTCATGATCAAAACATATATTGAAAATGTTGTTATTTAAAAAGCTCCCAAAAGCTCTTAATCTGTGGAACTCCTGAGTCAGTAGTGATACACATTTGGACGTGTTGATTGACTTCTCAAATGGTTTGGCCCTAATGTCACAGATATATCAAGAGATTTATATTTAAAAAAAAAAAAAAGTCTGAAATTTATTTGTGTTTGAAACTACATATTAATTTTGTTAACTGCAAACCTCTGAAGGTCAGTAGTGATAAACATCAAGAGATCATCATCCACTGATCTAGAAATGATTTCCCACCCCACATGAACTATTCTACTAAGAAACTTGTTCTCTTTAGTACATGTGATCTACTTATTATTAGGTTTTTAATTTTGTTATTCTGACAGACACTAAAATTATTTAAAGCAGTCTAAGCTTTGGCCCAGACTTGTAAATTTACCTAGGAAGTCTTGATCAGCTTTGATTGGTCAAGCCAAATGTAGAATTGGCATAATTGATGTAGCCCTTTTTTGAAGACAAATATTAATGCAGAAGAGATTTAAAATACAGTTTATCTAGAAGCACGCTGGGTTTTATTTTCTATAATATACATACATTATGTGTAGCTCATCAACTGGCTTTTTGCAGTACTATACCTCTATACCATGTATATTCTGCAGCTACCACACCAAAATTCCTTTAAGAATACCTCCAAATGGGCACTGTTCCAATTAGCAGAGCTTAATATACACTGATAGCTGATAAATAAATGTTAGATATATTTATTTAACCTCTAGTTAGAGATCACAGTAAGCTCTCTCTTCTTTTTAAATTGTTGAATGAGAATATCCAGCTGTACAGTTATGTCCCTTCCTGTCAGCATAGGAAGCAAGGGGAGTTATACCTAACTGTCACCTGGGAGATGACAGAATCCAGCTGCTGAGACTGAGGAGGTTTCAAGAAATACAAAGCAGTTGGCTCTTTTAGTACATGATCCTAAAGGTTATCAAAGCCTTAAATCATTGAAACTTAGGTATTGTTTAGTGCTTTTTAAAAAAAGATGATAAAAAAGAGAGCTGTTTATTTGGAAAAGATACTTTCATTTTTTAATGGTAAAACCTGAGAGTTATACCAAAATAATTTGTATTGTATGATATTTATGTTCACAGCAGCTTGGCTGCATCTTTTCTGCCTTATAGAAATGAATATAAGGGAAAACAGTCTGAAACAGAAAAGAAGCAACTAACGTTTTCTTTTTTTTAATGTGTCACTAGTATTTATTTTTAAAAAAAACCTCATCTTTATACATTCTTTCTGAAAAAGATTTTAAGAGAATCTGATCATGTTATATTGAAAGTGTTTGTAGGCAAATGAAAGTTCTTTAGTCTTTCCTTTTTCATAGATGATCATGTATATTGCTAATCATTTGAGCAAATCTACCTACAGACTAATGCCTGAATCATATCCTTCAAAGTGGTCCAACTAATGATTCATACATGGGAACAGAACTGCTGAAGGCTTATTGTTTCTATTTTGATTTAGCTTACCTACAATTCTATTGGCTCTAAGATACTCTAGTACTAATTTTGCCTTTTTAAGGAATTATGATTTTAATATATCCTCTGGGTTCAAATTATGGTTGGGTTCTGCTTGGTTTGACTCTCTGGCATGGTTATTCTTGCTATTTTTCAACATCCAACCATGTAAATTTTCTTCAAGCATACCATTCAATTTCTCCCATATCTAGAAGGAAAGTATTCCAGTAGAGATTTTCTGCAGTTGGCATCTGGTTAACCTCGGCACCCTGTTATTTTCTTCTTGGTTTAGGAAACTGATACCAAAGCGTTTCTCTATTGCACAGCTCCTTCCCACAGAGAGAGAGAGAGAGAGTTTGCCTACAAGATGTTATCAACTTAATATTTTTTTAAAAATTTTGACAAAGATTGTTCATCCTTCAATCTTCAGAAAGGCTATAAATGCAGTTAACTTGGTTTTGGAATGTGAGCATAACAGATTTATTGAAGTTCAAGAAAAGATGTATCATCTGGCTCAGGTAGACATGGGGACAGCAAAGTTCTTTCTGGTTGTTGCTTATTGTTTTCTATAATTTTATGGGACATGGCTGCATTGGTGGATGCCTAGTAAAATGGATGGGACCATCTTTCGCTGTCAAATGAACTCTTTTATGAAGTCCCTTGCTAGTAGATCCAGAAAGGGGAAGCCACTTACAATTTTTGTGGATCTGGTCAGGCTGCTGAAATCTAAACTGGCATTACTGTGGGTGAAGTAAGGAGTTTCCATGGTCAAAAGGAGTTGTTGATGTTTTTGATGGTTTGGCGGTCTTGCCCTGGAGAAAGAATACATTTGTCAGTGGCAATATGAGGCCATACTAAGGTGGACATTATTATAAACTAATGGCAGTCTACATGCATTGATGATTTAGTAATTGTGGAAACGTTTTGTAGTTTTGCAGAAAAACTGTGCAAAGATAATATTTTAAAGAAAGATTATTTCTTAGTTTATGTTTGAACTTCCCAGTTTTTGTAGAGAGAATTTTTTACTGCTTCTAAAAAAATTTTTTATTTGAATAAAAGTAGCAGGGTAAAGGGAGATTTTGTGTTGGATTTCTGCTTTCATCACATATGAATGGATTTATTGTGATATAACATTGTGAATACAATGGATTCTTGTCTATAACTGTGCTGATCTCTAGCATTTAACATGAATTATACTGAAAATTTTCACACAAAAAAGTAGTAGTAGATAACATGCCTACCAACCAACATGAATTTGAAAGAAAGCATCTGAGTCCATGTGCTGTGCATAGCTTGTTGTGGGTGTTTAAAGGGCTGGATGGTTACAGAAACGCACCTGTCAATGTCAATGGCTTGCGTCATCAAAAATCCAACTATCAGTACTTTCATGGTAGAAGAATCAGATCATTAGAAGCTCCTCCTCCATCTTTGTTTGGTTATAAAATAAATATAGGCTGTAGAGAAATAATTCAATGTAAATGTTTGCCAATACACTTTGGTCATTTTCTTCTGATTTTCTGCATTTTAGCAAAAATTAATTATCATAAATACTTTATAGTGCCATATATTGGTTTCTATGTTTGTAACAATGTATTTTGGACCAATCCTGTGTTCTGATTAACCATTGCTTGCCAATGCCTTTTGAAGAGGATCCAAAAGTTAGAAATAATGGCTTTATGATGCTGCGCTAAAGTTGCTTTGTCAGCAATATTGTAATTTAGACTTTCAGGTCATTTAGCACAAAATTAATTTAGAAACCTAAAGCAATTATTTTAAATAGAACCAGAAGCGAGTGTACTTACTGCCGATTCCAGTTAGGAGATGTTATCATTTTTATTGACTTTACTGAAGTAATTATGATCAAGGCCATCAGATATAAATACCATAAACTCCAGCAAAGAAATGGCCTGAATGAATCAGACCTGCATGGTGTTGGAAAATTTCCTTGTGGCTGATTCTTTTGTTCTCTCTTCTTACAGATGGAAACACCTGATAAGAAACTTAACAGCTGATAGCTTCTCCCTAGTCATGCTATCTTTTCCCTCTGTCTCTATTTTCTTCTCTCCTATAAGCTGATATTCATGGCTCCCAACAATTCTCAGTGGCTCCTTTCTGGTCTAACTATCCACACTCTCTTACACCTGATCACAGTAGCTTTTGGGTTAGATATTTCCTGATATTTTTCACAAGTTCAACAGGTAGAAAATTACTTATTTTAACAAATTGTCCATTGTTTACAAAGGACTCCACAATACAGAGTGATGCAGATCCATCCATCAAATGAAACTTAGTAATTTTGCTTTAAAAAGTTGTTTAAACTTAATTAGTAAGATTATTAAAAGTACCTTTCTAAATAAGATTTATTTAAGCTTCACTTTTGTGAGATATTTCATGAAACAGCTGCCATTTGAAGCTCTACAGCTGAAGTGAAATGAAAAAAATGAATATTGACTGTGAAAGTCTGCTTATAAAGGAAAACTAACTCGTACAGGTCTCATGACCAGTTTATGTTGTGCTGTGAAGCTAATTGAGTTTGCATGCTGACATTATGAGCTACATTTTTGTCTCCCCTCTCATATACCAAGTGTTAATTGTCATGACAGAATATTTATAAGGAAGAATGATTTTGGATGGTGGAAACAGTCTACGTTTTAGAAAAAAAAATACAAACAAAAGTGAAACTAACTAACTAACAACTTTGGTAAGTATTAACAACCATCATGTTCTAAACTAAAGGGCTCAATAAAAACTCCCAACCCCATAAAATTAGGCAGCTTGTGATATAGAAGTCTTGATGTACAATTAATGTAGCAGGACGGAGTGTAATTGCTAAGTATAGTTACAGCAAATTTCCATTTTGCCTCTTCTTTTTTTGGAGAGCTCACACATTATGAAAATAAAAATTTAAAAACAAAATGGTTTGAGACTCGCTAGTAGGTGCTATTGTGCATGGAAGATTTATTTGATATGGTTAACACCTCTATTCATTGAACTCTTAGCTATGCAGTAAGCTGAACACTCAAGTCTATCTGGGTATGGTTGTTACTCGTCTACTAGAGGAAATAGGGGGGAAAGAAAAGAAAAATTACATTTTTCTCCAAACATAAAGGAGTAATGGTTGTTTTGACCAAGTCCCTCCCATACTTATAGGATGTATGGTAGCAGACATACAAAAGAAACTCTTTACATTAATGGAAGAAGGAACCCCTGTAATAAGTAGAGGATGATGTCATGTAACTCTGATTTTGTTTTACTTTGGAAAAGGCACAAAATGAGATAGAGACATTTTATAAAACTTTCAGCCAACTGCTGATGCTCAATCCATGTGATATTGTCACCAGTGGTGATGAGGCTTATTACAACACAGTTGGTGACATATGTTATAGATAGATTTCCTCATTGGAACTAATAATGTTATTTTCCAGACAATTCAAAGCTGCACAGTTTACCAATTATTCATTGGCATACTGGAGTACGTCCCACATTGCCCACCAAAGAAAAGGTTATTACACTGGAGTCAGTAAATATCTTTTCTGATCGGCTATTTGAATTTGTTTGATAGTTCTGATACATTAACTGAATACCTGAATCTATTTTTTATTTGTTTTTTGTGCTATGTTGTATATAATAATAACAATAAAGTAACCAAAAAAAATAGCGAATCTGGATTAGAAGAAGAATAACAACTTTATTTAAAATGCTATGTTAAAAAAAGAAAATTTTAAAATCTGATTACTTTTGTGCTAATTATTTTATAGTTAGTTTTGCATTAATTCATTGAAATTAATATTTGTTAAAATGTTAATTGTGAAAGGTAGGGAGGATAATTGTTTTAAAGAAATACAACAGATAAAATGCCAGTTTACAGTTAACAGAACTGCTTAGTTAAGATTTGCTGAAGTTTCATTGCTAACAGAGATAGCATACCTCATTTGTGCTCATGTATTTTGATATTTCTGATTGTTTTTTTAAAATTTTGAGTGTAATTTATCTCTAATTATTGGTGTTGAGTCCCTGATAATTTTATGATTTTGCATTAATTTATATCATTTACATCACAAAGACTTAATGATACCAATTTTTTAAATGACTGACCTTCATACTAACCAAGGTTGTGTGTGTGTGTGTCTTGATTGAATTGCAAACACTCAAAAGACAAAGTAAAATCTAATTGATATGTTGAATTTCTGTATAGTAAAATGATGCATTCTTAAAGATGTAAGTAGGGAAACAGTGACTGATGCTACATAGAAGAAACCAGTGATGGTGATCAACAGTTGAGAGATTGCTGTTTGGATGCCATCTTTTGATTTTGTGCTATTTGAAGATTATATCACTGGTATATATCCTTTTGACTAATTAATAACTTTTGAAATAAGAGAAAGCTACCTTTGGTGCATCACATTAACAGTATACACAATACAAAGTGTTGCCACTACATTGTGTGTAAACTCTTGCTACATTCTGTTGAGTGTTTTTATATGGATACTTCTATTTTGATTTGGTATATTGTCCATACTTCTATAATATCACATTTGGGGAGTGTTTACAAGACTTTGATCATTGTTCTCTTTATCAGGATGTTAGCGGCAATTTTAGTGAGTATTTTGGGAAAGTTTGGTCCTCCTGTAATTATATGTGAGGCATTCACAGAAGGAAAATATGAAATAAATCACTTTAGACAAAGTTAGTTTATTTTAAAATTGGATACGCACAAAAGCTGCAAATAAAAGAATATACCAATTAGCAGGACACTTTCCAAACCAGATTTCTTGTGATGGTGCGTGTTACTCAGAAAACGTTTCTAACTTTTTTGATCCAATATGAATGTTTTGTGAAGTTGTGGATCTTGACCTCATTCCATTATTTGGGTGACTAGCAAAGGATTGTAAACAAGGTACCTAGCAATAATTTCACAAAGACCAAATTCAAAAGATTTGGTCTGAAATGTTTTATGATGTATGTTTAACAACATTTTTTGATAACCTCTTCTGAAGAAAGGAATTACAAACCTGTGTTTTACTAGCAAGCACGTGAAACAACCTTTGTGTAAAGGTCTCACTTAGGTGTGACGGTGGTGGCAAGTTTTCTTCAAATGTCACCAACTGAAAAGTATGGAAAACCTTTTGAATTCCTACTTATCTTTCTGCTTAGAGCTGCATCAGATACTTATATTAAGAAATGTGATAGTTGGTTTTTAGATCAAAACAAATATGTAATTTTGCACTGCACACAAATGTAATGTAACTGTCAACAGTTTCTAGCAGCTGGTGAAAGTTTGCAATGTATTTGTATTAGAGGAATTTTTTACTCTCTTTTTTTTGGATATTTATAATAGCTACCACAGACTTATGCCTAACTCTAACAAGCGACTGTTTTTCATCTTCGAAGTCAATTTCTCCAAGGTACTCCAAACCATCAACATCAAAAATGACCAATACCCAATCACAAAATGGAGGCTAATATTGTTGAATCATAACACACTTCTGTAACTTCCAGGTCTAATGCATTTTTTTTGCAGCTTAAAAACTCCCGTGCTAGTTGATGATGTTTTATGATCCCTAGTATCTAGTGCACCAGTGACTTTGCACTTCTCCCAATATCTTCAACCATTTCTTTGCCTTGTGATGTGGCAGAGAATTTCTGGGCAAAGGGCTTTTCAAACTGAGAAGACAATTGATGGAGAATTTTAATTGTATACTTATTCTCAAATAATTTCATGATCAATGTTAGAATGTGATCCTCATACAATTTTTGAAAGAAATGCTGAAATTGTGTTCTTGTCTTTTGTTTGTTTTTTTTTTTTTGTCAGAGGATATGAAAATACTCTGCTGACAGGTTCCATTGTTTATGATTGATGCTAAAAAAGGGAGTGACACCTTTTCTCCATAAGGCAGATTGGATATTGTTTTGGCACTCACAAGAATAATTCATGGGAAATTTCTTTGTACTACTATTAGATTTTCTAGACTTTATCGTTCTCAAACTTTTAAAACCAGACATGGGTCAAAACCAAGTCTTGGTCTGCCACAAGTTTTTCAAAACTCCTACAGAACAACAACATTGCTTCTCTTGTCATCATCCGCTTTCAACTAATGCATCGCTTCTGAACTAAGGTAGCTGGATCTATAGGCAAGATGATTTGTACATTTAGCACATTTCCCTTGCCATCAATGAACATCTTTTCAGAAATTTCCATATCTTCAGTGCATTTAACTTCATAAATAAATTGTCAAAAGTTTCGCACTTTGGTCTGCTGGTGTTTGTTTCCAGCAACATTTTTTGGTCATGGTTCACAAAATTTACTGAACTTGACAAGGAACTCTAGTATCATACTTTGGTGAGTAAATCTGGTATGCCCCTTTAAGGGATATAGTCAAGCATTACCCTAGCTTCATCTTTTCGTCATTCTCCCAGACTGTTGTTTTTTCTTTCATCTTGGGTATTGTTTAGGATGTGTCCAGTCATTTGTAAAACTCTCACATTTTGAATCGCCTCCTTTCTCAAGGGAAGATTATTTGCAACCGCAGTATTTATTTTTACTTCAGGGTCCAAACTACATATCTACACCTTTTCTCTTGTTCGGGGACAGTGTGATCTCAGAGATCTGTTCTCTATATCAAAGACGGCAAAAAAAAACATTAAAACGTTTGAAAAGTCTTTGATTTTTTTGCTCCCCCCACCAGATCTCTAATTAAAGGTCTCATTAGGCTATTTTTATTTAAGAAACTTGTTCTTTTCTTTTTTTTTTACTGCTGAAGCAAGAAACTAACATTGTATTGTACAGTGGAGTTCTAGTAGCTCAGATTAATTACCAGTGAGTCACTCGCATCAGGTTTTATGTCAACACATTCCATCCATCCTTCCTCTTATTTAGATAAAAGTGATATATCTCTCTCTTTTTTTTTTAAAGGATTGCAGTTGTTGCACTGCAAAATTATATAGATTAAATTATGATGTGTGTTAGACACGACACTATCGGTGTTTTGTTTTATTTATTTTCTGAAAATCCCTAAAGAGAGAAAGCAGACTCCGACAAATCAAACTGGCCAGCATGAATCCTAGGTTAAAGGGCAACTGAGCAGCAGAGACTTTACTGGAACAACCCATGAATCTGAACCTTGAAGGGTGTTAGGAAACTGCAAGTCTTTAACAAAGATGATCAAAGAATGCATCCCAAAAGTAGAACCAGTTTTTTCGGGATACGTGACACCCTCCACCATATATAGTACCTAATTATGAAACTAGGGACCATAGTCTAACCTTTTTTATTTATAATAAACATAGATCAGAAAACAGTAGAACTCTTCCCAGTTTATGAAATCACCCAATCACCTGCATTCAGATATCATGTTGAATAACACCATAAATAAGTAAATGTTACATCCAATTAAAACCTGTTTTAAACAATAAATTTATAATTAAAATCTAATTACGACATTATATTTCAACGAAAATTCTTCATCTTTAACTAATCAAATTAAAAGCAGTATCATCACAATAGTATGGGCATCTCAATTTTGCCTAATGTTACATTCATTTAATGGTTACATTACTTCCTGTTAGCAAGTTGTTGATTGTTGATATCAGATCTGCATAAATCCAGATTAGGCACAAAGAATACCGACCACAACACTTATATCCCGAGGTGTTAAATCCGCCTGCTTGCTAGATTTAAATACGGAAGATTTAGTTTGAATTTGTAACTTTGGTTTTACTGCACATTCCTACTTGGGAGGGTTTGGTGTGATTTAGATTTATCATGCACGCATACAAGAGATTTGCATGTGTAACGATAACTTCAATTTCATTAAAGATGTATCCATTTAGTCTCTGCCAGATATTTTTTTCTTTATTGTGTCTCAAGTTTCTAAAATACATCTATCCAATGGATATAGTACTTATTGAATTGTTATCCAACATGTTTTAACCTTCCTTTGAAGTCTTCTTAAGTCTGGGTCACCTTTTTTTTTACATTGAGTGTGCTAGGACAGCTTTTCCTGGTGTTAGAGGAGGGAATACTGGCATGCCTGCGCTTCACTTTGAAGCATGCTTGAGTGAGTTTGTTCAATACTTACTGGCCCTGATCTGATCACCAAGGAAGGGGGTCTTATTTTGTCTTTTGTTGGAGGAAGCCACCTAGTAAATCCAGTTCTAAAGCAGCTTTCTTAATCTGTCTAGGTAAGCTGAGATCTGTCAGGGTTGTGTTCCTTGAGCTTAAGTGAAAAGGGGTTATATCAAAGTTTCAGATGTTTGCTCCTTTTTTTTTTTTTGGGGTTATCCAGTGCTTTGAACTCATGCATTCACTGGCATTGAACGAGATGGAATGATGGCCTCTGCCTCTACAGACTGTGAAACAACTTTGAACACTAATTTACTCCCTTAGAATACAGGAAAATATTTCTTTGCTCACCTAGACCATTTTTGTTTCACTTCTTGAAAATAATGTTTTCTTCCTGTTGAAGAGCATCATTCAGCTTTACAAAACCTACTTCTTCCTTGGAGGTTGTTTGCCATGGCAATGGTCTCCTACTTCACTCATCACAGAAAATCTCTCAGAAGCCATTTCAATCCAGTTACAGATTATTGTTGAAGATAGTGTTAAGCCAAGCTGAATTCTCTTCGTGTCTCTGACCACATCTCAAGAGAGAGGAAGACCAAGTCCATGAAACGTTGTTCATTACTTAATGAACTGTTAAAGAGAAAATTTAATTTTATTCATTGTATTAAAAAATACTGGGTCTGTATATAAGAATTATTTCTTACTTATCAGGTAATTTAGAATCATTTATGAATGCTTACACATCTACTTAACATCAAAAACATGACCTTTCCTTGAACTCCAGATTATATATAGACAAAAAAAGCAATAAGCTCTTTCTTTTCAGGGATATTTGCAAGGGAATTTTATATTTTATTTCCATTGGATGATATCTTTAGTGACTGTTTTTTTTTATAGAAAAGGATATATATATATATCTCACTGGTCATGGAGGATATTCTGATGAAAAAAGTCTGGATATTTTACTTGTGAATCCACAATAACTTGAACAAGTTTTAATATATGAAATGGAGGAACATCACCAGTTACAATAAATTTTATGAAAAAAAGAGGGGGATTCTTTAACTCAGATGACTTTTCCATGAAGCCTGGTGAGAAATATAATCATACTATTTTTAAAAAGAGTATAGTGAAGTGTTTGGTATTAGCATTAGTAGCTAAGGTCTCTGGTAACTATGTAGTTGCTTTGGAAAAATTTTTGGGAACTATATCAAAAGCAATTTTTAAATACTTTAATATGGATTCTGAATATGTAACAGTGTTTGATATGGGGATAGTTCTTGTGTGCCTATTTGGTTTTTGCTTTTGCTGTGCCCTGCTCTGTTTGTCTATGTTGTTTAGAACAAATATTTCAGAAATTATTCTGTATTTGACTTGCCACATCTCTGTGTTATTTGAATGGATTTACAAGATCCACTCATTTTGATCTGGATAACAAGCAGATGAAATATAAAGATCTGTAACCTCAGCAGTCTAGTTTACTCAGTTGGTGCCAACCCTTATTTTTTCATTTTATTTGGTGGTAATAACATGGTGTCATGTTTTTATCATGAACTTATCCAATAGGTAGATATATGTAAATATAAGCAAATTGTTGTTAAGATTTTAGCTTTGTGGGTTCCAGTTTTGAAAAAGCAACCCAACTTTTGGTATTGGACTCTTATTTTCAACACCAAGATGCTAGATAGATGTTATCCTACCCTTACAAGTTGTAAAACTCAGCAAAGGTGGTAACTCTCTCAACGAATCAGTAACAGCTTTGTGGTAAGGCTATAGAATGATGATGAGGCTATGGTACAGAATTAATTTGTTATATTATCATGTTTAGCAGTGTTTTGGTGAATTTAACAAAATTCTTCTTTTTTTAAAAAAAATGTTGACCATAGTTATATAGTTATGTTTAATACTTTCTTTAAATTTTTCTTTCTTAGTGTTCATTCTCCTAATACGCATACATGTTAATCTAAAAATGAAGAAGAAAGAAAACCATCTGCTTTAAGTCTGTTTCTGAGCTAGAGTGGAGTGGCGGGCAGACAGACAGATAGCTGGGACCTACCTACCTTCCAGCTCTGGTCTTTTCACAGTTGTGTATTTTTCTAGCCACAAGCCACCTAAAGCGGGTATGCACATGTTAAGTGTCCCCTAATCTAGCAGGCAGACAGACAGATAGCTGGGACCTACCTACCTTCCAGCTCTGGCCTTTTCACAGTTGTGTATTTTTCTAGCCACAAGCCACCTAAAGCGGGTATGCACATGTTAAGTGTCCCCTAATCTAGCAGGCAGACAGACAGATAGCTGGGACCTACCTACCTTCCAGCTCTGGTCTTTTCACAGTTATATATTTTTCTAGCCACAAGCCACCTAAAGCAGGTATGCACATGTTAAGTGTCCCCTAATCTGGCAGGCAGACAGACAGATAGCTGGGACCTACCTACCTTCCAGCTCTGGTCTTTTCACAGTTGTGTATTTTTCTAGCCACAAGCCACCTAAAGCAGGTATGCACATGTTAAGTGTCCCCTAATCTAGCAGGCAGACAGACAGATAGCTGGGACCTACCTACCTTCCAGCTCTGGTCTTTTCACATTTGTGTATTTTTCTAGCCACAAGCCACCTAAAGCAGGTATGCACATGTTAAGTGTCCCCTAATCTGGCAGGCAGACAGATAGCTGGGACCTACCTACCTTCCAGCTCTGGTCTTTTCACAGTTATGTATTTTTCTAGCCACAAGCCACCTAAAGCAGGTATGCACATGTTAAGTGTCCCCTAATTGGCAGGCAGACAGACAGATAGCTAGATGGGACCTACCTACCTTCCAGCTCTGGTCTTTTCACAGTTGTGTATTTTTCTAGCCACAAGCCACCTAAAGCGGGTATGCACATGTTAAGTGTCCCCTAATCTGGCAGGCAGACAGACAGATAGCTGGGACCTACCTACCTTCCAGCTCTGGTCTTTTCACAGTTGTGTATTTTTCTAGCCACAAGCCACCTAAAGCGGGTATGCACATGTTAAGTGTCCCCTAATCTAGCAGGCAGACAGACAGATAGCTGGGACCTACCTACCTTCCAGCTCTGGTCTTTTCACAGTTGTGTATTTTTCTAGCCACAAGCCACCTAAAGCGGGTATGCACATGTTAAGTGTCCCCTAATCTGGCAGGCAGACAGACAGATAGCTGGGACCTACCTACCTTCCAGCTCTGGTCTTTTCACAGTTGTGTATTTTTCTAGCCACAAGCCACCTAAAGCGGGTATGCACATGTTAAGTGTCCCCTAATCTGGCAGGCAGACAGACAGATAGCTGGGACCTACCTACCTTCCAGCTCTGGTCTTTTCACAGTTGTGTATTTTTCTAGCCACAAGCCACCTAAAGCGGGTATGCACATGTTAAGTGTCCCCTAATCTGGCAGGCAGACAGACAGATAGCTGGGACCTACCTACCTTCCAGCTCTGGTCTTTTCACAGTTGTGTATTTTTCTAGCCACAAGCCACCTAAAGCGGGTATGCACATGTTAAGTGTCCCCTAATCTAGCAGGCAGACAGACAGATAGCTGGGACCTACCTACCTTCCAGCTCTGGTCTTTTCACAGTTGTGTATTTTTCTAGCCACACAGCCACCTAAAGCGGGTATGCACATGTTAGTGTCCCCTAATCTGGCAGGCAGACAGACAGATAGCTGGGACCTACCTACCTTCCAGCTCTGGTCTTTTCACAGTTGTGTATTTTTCTAGCCACAAGCCACCTAAAGCAGGTATGCACATGTTAAGTGTCCCCTAATCTGGCAGGCAGACAGACAGATAGCTGGGACCTACCTACCTTCCAGCTCTGGTCTTTTCACAGTTGTGTATTTTTCTAGCCACAAGCCACCTAAAGCAGGTATGCACATGTTAAGTGTCCCCTAATCTGGCAGGCAGACAGATAGCTGGGACCTACCTACCTTCCAGCTCTGGTCTTTTCACAGTTGTGTATTTTTCTAGCCACAAGCCACCTAAAGCGGGTATGCACATGTTAAGTGTCCCCTAATCTAGCAGGCAGACAGACAGATAGCTGGGACCTACCTACCTTCCAGCTCTGGTCTTTTCACAGTTGTGTATTTTTCTAGCCACAAGCCACCTAAAGCGGGTATGCACATGTTAAGTGTCCCCTAATCTGGCAGGCAGACAGACAGATAGCTGGGACCTACCTACCTTCCAGCTCTGGTCTTTTCACAGTTGTGTATTTTTCTAGCCACCTAAAGCGGGTATGCACATGTTAAGTGTCCCCTAATCTTCCATTATTTCTTGTTCTTTCAAAAAAAAATTTCTATATTAATTTATTATTATCATTTTCTTTTTACATGTCATGGTTTTCTGCTTTGGCACACAGGGCCAACAGATGATGGAAAAGAACAAGCAAAATTGATGTATCCCTCTTCAGATTGATGGGGCAGGTGAAAGATTATTTTTGTTTTATAAGTTGAAGTCCAATACCATTTGCTAAGCAAAAAAAGACAAAAATGCAACAGAAATTAATTGAAAATTAGTTTTGTGTAGATTTGAAAATGGTGATGCTATCTCTAACAAGTTGCCAGATAATCATCATGTCCTTTTGGGATGTAAAGCTTGAGATTGGGAAGCTTATCAGATAAATAAGACATTAAAGAGACCTAGTGTAAATTATATTCTGGAAATAATTGCAGAGAAGTGATCCACAACTTCTGAAGGCCACAAAACAGAAGAGGAAAGAATGCATCTGAACAGATTGATCCATGTTGGAGAAACATCTCTTATCTATAGATGTCTGACAATGCTTCTCTTATAATTAGACAATACCTTTTTATGGATTTCTGTTGATGACAGGATCAACTATTTGAGATATAAGTAATTCCCGTTGATAAGAACCTACAAAAAAAAATTGTATGTATGTACATTGGTCAGATTTTTAAAAATTTTTACTATCATCTTTGTGTCATAATCAAAAAGGGCAGGTGGATGTTCTTGTGGCTTTGGAGATCATTACTTATAAATGCTGCTTCATTAGATTGTGGATGCCATAGAAACAAGTTTTAATCATGAAGAACGTGTGTCATTGCATAAGTACCATTTAAGTAAAATTAATCTTATAAAATGATAGAAAATGTAAATTGAGCATTATTGAGCAATATTACTGATAAACGGTTATTGCAAATAAAATGGTAAAAGTTTACCAACATATTTCGATTACTAATGCTACTTTGCTCTCTCTCATGGTTTTAAGGGATAATTTTCCCACATTTTAAAGTCTATGTATTTCTCAGTCACTGTCAGTCTGGATAAATGTTATTTCTGTGTGCAGTTTAGTTATTGCAATGATTGACATTTTCTTTGAGAAAGATGTTTGCTAATAATACGAAACATTATGCTTTTAGATTAAGAAAAAAATATCTTTGAAAAGGTAATGATGGGAAGAAGAATTGATTTATACTTTTTATTTGTTTTATTTTATTTTAAATTTTGATCTCTTCATTGTTTTTAGTTGGAAATGATAGAAAATTTGCATTTTAATTTTTTGTGCTACTCCGTTAAGAACCAACTGATTGTCTGTACTCTCGTTACACACTGCCAATCTCAGAACATACACGGCCCACCACATGCGCGCGCACACCTGATTGTATGAAAATTCGAAAGAAAATCTGCTGCTTTCTGGTTGATGTTGAGAATCTTCATTTTATTATAATCATATTCTCCCCCTCTCTCCAACCTTTACACTTATCAGGTAAACACTCACCTTCAAAAATCAAAATATTGAACAGCTTATTTATTATTAAATCTGTTTAGAATTTGGGTTGCAAGGTGTGTTTTTTTAAAAATGCATTTTGAATTCTTAAATTATAACCAAAAGAGTCTACTTTTTTAATAAAAAAATTCTTTATTTTATCTCAAATAATCTGAAGAATCTGTACTTTTAAGTAATGCCTTTGATGTGTCATTTATCAGGGGAAAAAATGCGACCTCTGTGTTCTGATTTGCTCTCACAGGTATGCTTCTTATTACAATCCAAGTGCTGGAGTGAAAAGTTTTTCTGGTTTCTAACCTCAGTAAGAGTTTTTGCTAATCAGGTTTTGTTAACCCAACAACACGATCAGCCTACCATTTTCTAAACACCAACAAAAGCCAGCTGAAATACAGCATGTGCGTTTGGGGACCTCTTAAAGGAAAACCTTTTGATTTAAAGTGTTATAGGTTCATTCGATTCTTTTGTCAGTTTAAGAAATTCCAGTTATATCTTAATTCAATCCAGCCATTCTTGTAACATATTGTTACTGGAAGTTCTTAAAGACCTTTTCTAAATGGTCTTGGAAGTATTTTAAAATTTGCAGGGTCCCCCTGATATTAAAGATGTAAATGGTTTAGAAAAAGTGTGAGGTGTTTTGCTTGAATGATTGAGGATATCAATAAATGCAGTTATGAAGCTTATTTGCTTTGATGTAGTTTTCAGTTTGACTGGCTAAAACTTTGCCAAAATCAGCTAAATATTAGGAAGTGGCCTTTTTTTTCAGACAATACACTGTAAATTTGTGGAATTCTTAACCTTACATCTTAAAGACAAAACCAAAATAAGAAATCTGCTAGTATTTTATGGACATTAAAAAAAAAAAAAAAACAGTTAACTGCATATTGTACATATATATAAAATTTAGTGTTAACCTGACTGGTATGAAATTACTTTTGATGCATGTTTGAGACATACTATAAAAGAAATACTTTTAGATATTTTATGAAACTTAAACAGAATTGCAGAATGAATGTGTGTGGGGGGATGATGTGGTTAGTTTGCTAAGGTTTATGGCCCGTGTTCAGATTCCATTTTGGAACAGCTCAATTTGGCGCACACGTCTGGCATGATGGGTTCTTCTTGCTCTTCTTTCCTAGCTGGCATCTTAGCTTTTTTTCCACATCTAAAAATGAAAGTTTCTAGTAGGGACTTTTCATTGTGATGATATCTACCATGTTGAGGAGTAATATCCAGCATGCATAATTTCTTCCACCATTTTTGTTTTGTGATTTAGTCGAGTTCCTCGGCCATAATTTTTTGGTGGTCACGGGGGAAAAATTTGAAAAATTTTGGCCCTTATGCGGTAATAGTGGATAGATACTGCTTGAGTAGGTAATGGCAGGCATTGCCTGCTCCTAGTGGTCAAATACCATGTGAAAAAAACAGCAGTAAACTCTTGTGAGCCTGTATGGATATCCAGCAAATGGTGACTCTTGAATAACTGTCCTGGTAAATGATTTTTGTGATAAATGGGGATTATTAGGAAAACAAAAATAAATTGTAAATAAACAGCAGCAACAGATTATATATCTAAAAAAAAAAAAGTAAACAAATCTGATTTAGCTGCAGTTTTACTAAAATATGGCCTTTATTTGGAATCTGTCAAAATTAACAGTTATTGCTGTTAAGAAATAGGTCCAAAGAATTAAGTCTTAAAACCTTGCCCCCCCTAAAAATATTCTGTTACTAGAGGCTGTGAAAGGTGTTATTAAGGGAGATAATTAATTATGAAGATTTGTGGGTGCTAGTGACATAAACACTGTATAGGTCATAAGTATTAAACAATAGAAACCTTACATTAGCAAATGCTTTATAGTAATCATGTAACACTTGCCTGGAATAATTTTCCAAATTAGGCAGTGGAAGAAGAGAGCATAAATATTTTTCGAAAATGAATTAGATGCCCACTTTTTAGTAAAAGGGGCTTTACATAGGTTTTGAAAGCTTCCTGCTCCTGTGACTTTCTAGAGCGGAATCCATGTAAATAGTTTACAATAGTTTTATTCTAACCCTGCTACAGTAGTTTCTTTCTGTTCCAGAGTTCTTAGTACACACAGCTGATGCTAAAACACGACTTTGAGATTCACGAGTGAGAGGCAGTCATTTGTTTGGTGTGGAGAGTGAATGAATGACCCCTTAGCATTACTTTAGTAGAATTCCCAAACTTAATAGGAGAAGCATACAGCAATGATAACCCACCTAAGATACTGTATATAGTATACCAACCTGGGCCCTTGTAGAACCTGCAGCGGGATGGAGCACCTCGGATTTTCCAGGTGAGAGAGAGCCTGCTGTCAGAATCTTTTTGATCAGAAAGGAAGGTAGTCACTGTACTTAGAAGTCAACCGGAGTAGAATAGGAGAGAGAAAAGCTGTAGGCTGTAAGGAAGGTGAAGGAGGAAAATGGTGTTTGTTAGAATCTTGGTTTTTGGTTATCTAGATAATGTTAACTATTTCTGTTTGTGAATGGAATAAATACATATCTATAAGTACTCGCCTGTTGAAAAGGTCTCAACAACTTAACATGGTCATATCTTGTTTTTGTTCATAGGCAATAAAAAATTTTTAAAACATCTAAATAATTTTTCAAATGTGCAACTAAAAAGATGTCATTTTTATCTTTTCCTCTGAAGCTTTGTGTTGAAGGAAGATCTATCTACTATAGGGGCCAACAGATTGCATTACTTAGCTGTTATGGATGCTGAGCAGCACTAATGAGCTAATAATTTTCATGTTTCTTTCCAAGTTTAGGTACTAAGCCTACATTATTTACACTTGGTATTCCCTTAATGTAGTTTAGGATAAGTTGTTGATAGCCACCTTTATTTGATTGTGTTCTCTCTCCGCATTGATTTTTTTACGCTCGCCATAGGTATGCTAGAGGACCTTGAAATTAGTTGATTAAAATGAAAAAGTAAAATTCTTTGTGTTCTTAATCTTGTTTGTGAAGAAATCAAAGGAATTCTAGATTCTGTTTGTGGTTCTTGAGCTTTGTCATAAGAGTAGACATCTTAATGCCTTGCAAATCTCTTTTTAAAATTCTTTTTTGCTAAGAACATTTAACAAAACCTGTGATGTGATACGAATCCACTGTAGACAACCAAGTAATCAGGTGTGAAGCCTTGCATGTTTACCTGTAAGATTTCTTGGAAATACTTCACAGGGATGCTTATTCACCTGTGGCCTTGAGTTGAAAGCAATAAATTTTTTAGGTATTAATTAACTGTGTAACACAGTCACCTCGATAATTTGTCAAGCTTCCAGCGACTAGCCAGAAATATTGTACATATGTTGAGGGAAGTGTTCCAGGCACCTGTCTTCCTCCCACACCTGTGTGGACATACCTGACAATTATACAAATTGTATAGGTGGGCAAGGTTTAGTGTTTGATTACAGATGTATAGGTACATAGTCAGTTTTCTTTGAAGTTCTTTCAAAGTGCAAGCAAGGCTTCACTACTATCAATATGAGATATTGTTAATTAACTGTAATTAAACCTTTTTAACTCTTATTTTTTATAATAATGATTTAAGATTAATTTCAGTATTCAGAAAAATTCAAATGAAAAAACAAAAAACTTACATTATTTTGTTTTTTTTTTTTAAGAGACAAGTGGAGATGTTTTAAGTCACCTTTTGTTATATAAAAGGGTGGCTGGGAGATAATCTAATTAAACTGCTCGTTAACACACTATTCCCCAGACAGATGATAGCCATATCCTTCCCATGTCCAGCTTCTTGGGCTCCAACAAACATTTCTAACTTTGCGGAGGGGGGGGAAAGCAACTTAGACTGATGTAGAGGGAGGGCCAACAACTGTTAGTACTGGCACAAAATGAGTCACATGGGAATCGCCATAGAAACAAATTATTAATAGACTATCATTTCTGTATAGAAATCAGTATCAATTTGTTTGCTTTATTATCAGTGTGAATAGCATTCATAATATGTTTAAAAGTGAAATTTTTTGAAAATACAGACGGAGACTTGTTGGATGAAGGCCATGTTTGTGATTCATGAGTCGCTGCAGGACCTTTCTGTGGACAGCCCACTTTATCTGAGATACCCTGCGGCCCAAATGCTGTGATGGACCTTAGTTGCCATTATGTAGTATTTTGTGATCAGTGGAACTTAATTAAATAAATTTGAGACCAATTCATGTTAATTTTTCACCGAGGGTTGCATATGATGAGTCTGATGATGTGTGTGTATATTATATCTCATGATTACTAGAAACACACAAAATTACTGAAGCTTCATCTATCACATCAGGTCAGCCCTTAAAGATATTTTTTTTTTCTTTTTGAAAAATTAAAAAAAAAAAAAAAAAAAAAACCAGCAACAAACAACTAGTTGCTGCTGATAAGAGCGGACTGAGCTGAAGATAAAAGGAAAAAAAGAACACAAGATTTTCAAAAATGTAAAATTACTCACACCCATTTTCATGGTATGTCTGATCTATCTCCAGAAATCTCTCCTGTTAGGATTTCACAAGGCTGCTAACAGCTGCTTGGTTGGGTGGTTAGATGATGGACTTCCCAGATGTAAGGACTTCCCTCATAAACATATCTCCTAAATTTGATCCCCTTTCTCTAGAGAAAAAGCAGAGTTGAAGTCTAGACTAGGCACATGCACTGTAACTGGATCCATTAATTTAAAAGCAGTAAATTTATGAGGATTTTCTCTTAATTTAAAGACAGAAAATTTTGTGGATATTGTTGCAGGATGAGTAATCGGAAGTGAGCAGAAACTAGATAGAGGGGAAGGGATCCTATTCAGAGGAATGTGGGAGAAATCATACCGCCCAAACTTTGTAGGAAGTAAAACTTCGGGAAATTGCCATGACAGCAAGTCCACTATGATGCTACAAATTCACTAGTTGGGTTTTATAATATTCAGTTTAGCTGATTGTTTCAGATTAATAAATTATGTACCAGTAGAGGAATACCATCTCTGATCTCCCTGACAGTAGTACTTGAACTGGCTTATGTTTTAGGACTTCCTCATTGCTATCATCAGGATTTAGTTTGAGAGATGCAGTTGGACTAAACCCTGGTGATGGTAATGGGGAAAACTCCTCCAAACAGGTTCATAACTTACCAAGGTCTAAAGTAATAAAAGGAGCTGGAATTAATCCTCTAACTTAAGCAAATAATATATATCGCCAATAATTTTCCACTTATCTATACACAAGTAAATTAATGATGATTTAAAACAGTAAAAATATCAAATATATCAAAGATTTTATTGAAGTTTGATGCCAAATAAAAATATAATTGAAATTAAACCTAAAAGGTTATGATGATCAAACCTCTGAAAGAAATTCCATTTCCTAACTTTCCAAAACAAAGAATCCAGATTTGTTTGTCTTAAACTTGTCATTAATAACAGTGATCCTACTTTAACCTCAACGTGAAGTAATTGCTGGTATGATACCAATCTCTTTATGCTATTAAGGGGCCGCGATATCTCCTAAAACGTAGTCTTGAAGATTTGCTATTGCTGGTATGATACCAATCTCTTTATGCTATTAAGGGGCTGCGATATCTCCTAAAACATAGTCTTGAAGATTTGCTATTCCTGGTATGATACCAATCTCTTTATGCTATTAAGGGGCTGCGATATCTCCTAAAACGTAGTCTTGAAGATTTGCTATTGCTGGTATGATACCAATCTCTTTATGCTATTAAGGGGCTGCGATATCTCCTAAAACGTAGTCTTGAAGATTTGCTATTCCTGGTATGATACCAATCTCTTTATGCTATTAAGGGGCCGCGATATCTCCTAAAACGTAGTCTTGAAGATTTGCTATTGCTGGTATGATACCAATCTCTTTATGCTATTAAGGGGCTGCGATATCTCCTAAAACGTAGTCTTGAAGATTTGCTTAAGGTATCATGACATATGCTTTGAAATATGGTAAGCAAATCTTTTTGGTTTTTAAAGTAACTACGCTCGTCATTAAGTAAGATTTTTTCCTTTTGTCATACGATAGTAGTAGTCTGGGTATGTTACAGAGAGCATGCTGCTATTTTATCCTGGGCACTACATGCTACATATGTTGTACTGATATCACTGGCTATTGACAATATATAATTAGCTTTTATTTCAAAAGTCCACAGATATATATATGAAATGTCTTCCTAAACTAACTTTGCGCATTAATTACTAAATTTCCATTACTTAAATAAAGTTACACAATTGGCTGAATGATGCTCGATGCTCTATTTCATACTTCCAGAATATCTCCCAGCTAACTGTCACATCTTTGCCTGTATAACGCAAGATTTCTGAAGGTATCACAAATGTTTGTTTGCTTCCTTGAAGTCTGAGGCTACATCATGACTTATCTGTGTTTTGAATTCTGTTTATTTTTCAGCTACGTTTAGTAAAAAAAAACTGTGGTCTTCAGCAGTTAAAACAGAATTATCGAGAAATATTTGTACAGATTTTCCTGAAGTAATGTAATATTAAAAAGTTAGAAAACATCAATGTGAACAGGAGCTACTAAAAAATGCAGAAGAGACCTCATCACCTAGGTTACCTGGAAATCAGTTTGTCGTGGTAATCAGCTGGTGCTGTGTGGTTCCATCACTTTCTGATGTTTGGATGCAGCAAACAGATGAGTGTGGTAAGAAAATAAAGGTCTACATGACCCGTTAAACGAAGAAAAAGGAAAAAAAAGTCAACAGTGTCAGGGTTGGATAAACCGTTTGGAGTTTGCTAGACTAGCCTCATTGCCACCCCCCCACACACACACACACCAGCCCTCTACTAATAGAAACAAACAACTTGTTGACTTTACTCCATTGTGTAAAGAAACAGAACCAGCAACTTGGGTAATTTTACTCTTTTTTTTCCTTAAAGCTGGTCTTGTAGTTTATTATAAAAAAGTATAAGCAAACTTCTCAGTGTCACATTCTTTAATTACATCATTGTTTTTCTAAAATATCTTTTCTATTTTTCCTAATCTCTGAGACACCCAGATTGTTAAGCAGAACCAGAACACTTTTATCTCCCCCCCCACCCAATCCCATGTTTATTAAAGGTGGTAATTTAGTGGTAGCTATCAGCAAATCCTGGCATTTTAACACAAAACCAGTGAATGAAAAGGATAAACTCTGTGATAGAAGATTGCCTGTTCTCAGAAGAACAGTTTCAATCTATCAAAGATAATTTTAAAACAATGCCAACAAAAAATCTTCAAAAATATCTATCTTAAGAATGACTGACTGCTTAATCATTATTCCTTCATAGAGATGACCTTTTATTCTTATGTAACTAGATTGAAATTTTATTTTCTCTTATGCAGGACTTGCATAATCACACAGCATCTCTTTGGATTGATTGATTTAGCAATTTGATCTTTATTTGTTCTCGCTGGGAGAGGTCTTCTTAAAATTACAAATTCATGATGCTTGACTTTATGTTACCTGTAGATGCTAGGTGTAATTATGAATGTCTAGAGATGAGAATAACTTTTGTTGAGTCTACTCAGGCACATCTCTTTGGATTGATTGATTTAGCAATTTGATCTTTATTTGTTCTCGCTGGGAGAGGTCTTCTTAAAATTACAAATTCATGATGCTTGACTTTATGTTACCTGTAGATGCTAGGTGTAATTATGAATGTCTAGAGATGAGAATAACTTTTGTTGAGTCTACTCAGGCAGCATAATTTTTAAGCTTGTTAGTCATATAATTCCTAAGAACGTTTTTCCTGCTCTGCATCATTTGCTAAGGCATTTTATGTATAATTCATCAC
Organism: Nautilus pompilius; assembly: GCA_018389105.1. Classification (NCBI taxonomy): domain Eukaryota; kingdom Metazoa; phylum Mollusca; class Cephalopoda; order Nautilida; family Nautilidae; genus Nautilus; species Nautilus pompilius. The sequence continues at coordinate 240,060 of JACATO010000684.1, forward strand.
TACCACTATTATTGTTTTAAAAACTGTAGTCACAGACTTCAGAGGTATGTGTGTGTCTAGCTTTTAGTCAGAACTCTTAAATTCTATGAAACTGGATTGTAGCTCACATAATAAATGACTGATGACGAACATGACAGCCTCTCCCTTTTAAAAAAATGCCTTTACATAATTGTACTGGCTATTTCTTCTGTTTTTTGTGTGGTTTTAGAGCTGGGATCTTCAGTAGCTTTTCTTTTTTTAATGTCTGCCCCCATTGACATTTCAACTTATGTCTCCAGCTCGCTAAAATTACAAAAATTGATTTACTAACAAAAATTTAGTGTCTAATCAACAAACTGAAAGGATAAGTTACAACTTCTTTAGTGGGATCTCTAATATTAATGTCACATGAACCACTGAGTAAAAATGTTCTTTAAATATTCAGTAAAAAAAAGAAAAAAGCACAAATAGGAAAAGTTGTTGTTTTTATTTTGTCATATGCAGCAGTATTTACATTGGGCTTCAGTTACTATGTGTGTAGTATTTGTGGGTATTTTGAATTCTTATTTTAACTAAAAAGTGGCTGCCATTACCATTATGCTTTTTGGTGTTGAATTTAGTTACAGTTTACTTTGAAATTATTCAGGTAACAATATTTTAGTTTAGTTTGAATTAAACAGGTTTTTTTCCCTCACATTGTTAAAATGATGTTTTCGAAATTTAAACTTTTAAATGCAACAATGAGAAAATTAATAAATTCCTAACACTATTTTGTGCTTTTGCTGTGTCACAAAGGGTTCGCAACTTTGCAGATATTTGTAAGGGTAATAAAGCAGCCAGCAGTCATCTGCGTGCTGCAGTTGTTCAGTCTAATGTAGTCTGAACAGTAAAAAGTACGTTGGATATGCAATTTGAAGAGATTTTGGCTTTTTTAAAAAGTTAAAATATAAATTCATCTCATTTTGTACAAAACAGTAGAGAGGGCAGCATAATGGGGAATAATTACATCTTTTTAAGGCAATAGTTGTAGTAAGGACTTTCATAAATAGGTTCACCACTGTGTTTAGGAAACACTTAAGTCTCCTCTTGGATGGTCCTGCCCTCTCTGCTATCTCGTGCTCATCTCCCTACTATGTTTTAGATTCAGATCAGACCAATGGTTTATATGCATTTCAGTTTCAGCCAGACATTAAAAGAAAAAAAGAAAAGGCATCATCTACCACAGGGCACAACCACTTAAGGAAATTCTACCTGCAATCTCATATCAGGAGACAGACAGACAGACAAAACACACACACACACACACAGAGCCCCCCCCTTTATAAATGTATTGTGCTGTGGCGGGTAGCTGTTATGCTGATAGTGGACTCCCAGTGATCCTTTAATTACTTGTAGCACAATCTCTTAGCATCCTTACTGCTCACCAGACTATGGAAAATGTGATGATGTGGTCATTTAAAAATCTATGTAAAAATCTCTTTAGTCTCCCCAACCTACCTTTTTTTTTACATCTCTCCATTTTTTTAAAACAAAAACACCCTTTTATGCATATCCTCTAAATGGATGAGTAAGGAGAGAAACAGGAAGTGAAAATTAGGTAAGAAGAAAGAGAGAGAAAAAGGATGGCAGACGAATGTACAGAAAGAGACGAGATGTGGAAAAAAAGCAAGCAATATTTTGCTTAGTTGGGATGGAAATTCTTCAATTTCATGCATCATTCTACATAATTCTGAATCTCACAACAGCAAATATCTTTGGTCAGTAACATCTGACTCTCATTTTGGGTATTCAGGGCAGATCAACCAATTATGCATCTATGCATGCATGTATGTGTAAATTCATGTACCCTGGCACCCATAATTGTGGGCTTACCATTGAAAGGGTTATTTTTCTAGAAGGTCGTGTATGATCAAAGTTCCAACAAACATTTTGTAATGTTTTCTAATGGTTATGTACTAATAAAATGATTGTATAGGAGGTGTGTGTGCATAAGACTTGGCTGCCATCAGATTTCGTAGTTGAAATCCTCCACAGATGGGTCAGGTTGAAATAAAGTGTTAATCGAAGACGTCATGGGTGCTTTGCTTATTAAATAACCAAAAAATTGGTTTTTAATGCGCTAAGAAAATGTGATTCAAAACGTAGGAGAGGATTATACATTTCTTCAATTTTTTGTCTTTTTCGTATTTACTTTTAACTTGGGTTAATTACTGCTTTGCTTCATAAATTTGACTCTGTCTGCTGCTAGATTTCTGAGAATATTCAGATACTCCTCTTACTGAAGCGGTCAACTGTTCTGAAATTGTTCAAATTTGTTCCAGTCTGCTTCATTTTAAATACTGTTCAGTAGTAACCAGGAGCTTGAAAGCCACCGCCATGATTTTTAAACTGATTATTACAGTCATTATTAACTCTATACTTTCTAATTATTTATTTTGCTCATTAACAGTTCTATTACTATAAAAAAATCTGAGCAATCCTAATATTAACTTTTTAAACCAGCCTCATCTGGATTCATTTGTTATTGCTTGATATTAAACAAATATCTCTTCTGTAACATCTCTGGTGGAGCAAACCTAATTACAAGACTTACTAGCTGACTGTCTTCATGAATAATATAACAGTGTGATGTAAAAATTTCTGGAGTATGTATCAAGCATAATTTTGCATTAGTTTACACATGGCATGTGTATCTGTTGTAGATTATAATGCATAAACCATGCCTCAAGGGGCTTATATGCTACATACAGAATACATAAGGGTGAACCTTGTGTGGTAACACATTTGGGGGCTTTTGCTTTACGTGTAACACACGTGTTTCTTCTAGCATTTATGTGAATTATTCTTATGGGTGCCAAGGTGATACAACAAATCTTTGCTCCTACAGTCACCATCTTGGTGATGCTAAATTGGCTGAAATTATTAAATATAAAATGGCTAACCCTCCTTTCATTGGTTGACATTTTCAACACGTGCAAAGAAAAGTTATTCGTGCAGTTGGGTAAATTTTGATTTGCAATTATTGTAACTTTCGAGTTGTTTGCCTTTTCTTTGCTAACAGTGGAAAAGTTTCAGTTAAAAGTGGTTGGCTGTGGAAGAGAGATTTTGTAAGAAAAATTATGGTGATCAGTTTCATGTACTGGTTTGGGGAGGGTTTATAAAAACAAAAAAAAACTATTTGCTATCTCCTAGTAGTTGCATTTCTATGTTTAGTAGTTTTGGCTATGATTTAAAGCTCGATGATTGGCAAGTCCAAGAGGCTCAAATGGTAGGATAGCTGGCAAAAACAAAAAAAAAAAAAAAGAAATATGTTGAGCCAAGAACAACTGGCACGAGTTGGGGCTTCCAGCTGTATTCTGACTGCATGTCAGATAATTTTTATATTTTCTTTCTTTTCCTTTTTTACTAATAAAATTTTTTCTCTCTCTCTTTTTTTTGGCTCCCCATGGCACCCAGGAAGCTACCCAGTTATCCTGGACCATGAGCTGGCCCTGGTTGGTGTCAAGGGATGGATCCATAGCAATTCGCATGATTGCACAAGTCTGATCATCAGTTATCGTATTTAATGTAATTCCCGAAAAGTTTATGGTGACTTTCTCAGCGCGGCACAATACTTTTAATACTAGCATCATTTACGTCAATTTGCATGTACCACCTCTTTTTTAAAATCCTTCTTGTTCTTTCTTGTAATGCCGTTTGTTGATGTCAGCATCAACTTAAACAAAGGTTATAGATTGTTGTATTTCTGCTGTAGTTGACTTTCATTCCTATAAACTCCAGACTGACGAGTATTCACTTTACCATTCAGACACGATATGGTAGATCCTGCTCACTTGGTGAAATGAACTAAAATAATATATACAGTATACAGTTTTTAAAGGGAAAATGAACAAGATTTGAAACAGTGAAGTTAAATATGGTTTATGCCTTCAAAGTCTTTATTTGTGCTAATAGTATTTAAACATGGTTAAGTGAAGAAAATTGCTTGCTGTTTCTTGGATTCGTGCCTGATGTCTGATTCTGCTGGCGGGCAATGAGTTTCTTCTGTTATGTCATGCATGCTATTTACATCTCATGGGTCTCTAGCTTTAGACTTTATATCATTTTAATTTTCTTTTTCCCCCCTATTATTAACAGCTATTTGAAAAAGTCAGAAAAGTATGGCCAAGTCTGGCTAACTTTTCCATCACATTTTTTAGTCCATTCTAAATCATAGCCTTCTGGTAATCAAAACAAATTAGCAGACAGACTCCCTAAGATGTTTCTTGTTAAGGGGTCAGCCCTGGGCACCATGGTTTATCAGAAACATTTTAATTAGGGGTTACTAGGAGATAAGTAGCATAGGGGCTGCTGTGGAGAAAGCTCTTTCTCTCCAGAGCTGGGATAAGCTGTCAGGGATATGTCCACATAAATTTGATTTTCTCCCTCCTGTCTTGATGGCTGTTAGCTGCTAATTGATCTTGTATGTCAGGAGAGTTCAGTCTTCAATTGTGTTTGTCCTTAGAACCTATTCTGATAGGAGACAGAAGAATTTTTAGTTAGTTTTTTTTTAAATCTGTGACTTTAAAATATTTTTCTTCTTTTTATCATAGAAGGATCTGAATTCTCACTGTTAGTCTGAAGTATGTACTCTGGAATCAAAACAAACAATGGTGGTTATGTAATGGCAGCAGAAGCCTTAAGGAAAATTCTGTAACCATTCAGAAATATTCATGATTTGTTTTCTGTCAAAGATGTGTTGTTACTCATCATAATTTCTCTAAAAAAAATAATGATAAAATAATTGTAAAACATTTATTTTGTCACCATTGTTCTACGTCACACAGAATATTTATTGATTGCAGACTTATAAACTTTCTGAGAGCAGATTTCAAGTAGTTTGATCTGAGTGAAAACCTCATTTGTTTCTAAGGCGATATGCTGGTGTCACCAAGTGACTGCAGCCAAAACCGCTTGTAGGTTATAGTGTTGTGATAACGGCATATTTTAGAGGTTACACACAGGCAAGTTGTCTTTTCCCGACAGTTTACGACCAAGGAGCCAGCAGGATACCCCCACACCAAAGAATCTGTCAGAAGTGAATTTCAGACGATCCCTTTAAAGTTCTCACTGAACTTGGAGTTGGACAAAAAGAAAGAATGAATTACCACAGCGTTGACTCCTTACAATGTTTCTGTGAAAACGTATCATCATAATCTTGAACAAATTGTTTTATTTGTTTCCACAACGTAAAAGAACATGAGATCATGAGTTTAGTGATGAACCTAGCATTATCTAGGATTTTTTCCTTCAGGTAAATAGGATCATTGATGCATGAAACAGGTTACAGTGAATAGTCGGTTATTATAGCAAGTGATTTCAAAAGCCAGACTCAGTGGGGCTCAGCTTTGGTAGTTTCTTGCTTTCTTTCCGTAACATTAAGAAGTCCGCTGGACTCCAGAGCTTTAGCAGTATTAGCACTGCAATCTCGAGATCTCTCATCTCTGTGTAAAAAGCCACGACATTAGTTAGATACAGGAGGAAACCCACTGACTACAGAAAGGTGAGAAGAAAATATGCCAAACCAAGTCGGTCTCCAACAGGGATCTCAAACAAGGAGATCTTTTTTTAAGTTTACCCCCCTCCACCCCTCTCCCAGTGTGAGTTGTTTGCCCACTGACATGGTTATGGAGTATACTAAAAGTAAATAAATGTCAGTTTTAACCAGTAATCGACCTCTCATATATTCACTTGTCATGAATGCTGGTCAATTCAACAAATCCTGCCTGCACTCTGCAGCCATTCAGTTGTATATTTATTGACACCACATTTTTCTTTTCACAAGCCTATGATGGCGTTGTTTCTTTTGTTACTTAACACCATGAGCAGGAAACTCGTATCATCCTTCCTGTTAATCATAGTATTGTAGTGATTGCCTGATTTGCTAGCAGAAATTTAGTCTGCCTCCATGCTTTCGTTTGATCTCGTAAATTGAAAGTATGTTTTGTTGTCACTAATGCTAATATAGTATAAATAAAAAAAAATTCTACCGTTAATTATAATTATTATTTTTTAAAATGTGAAGAATAAAATAATCTTTTCTCGAAAGGATTTCACATAAAATTTACATCATATCAACAAACTCAGCAATGATGTGCGCGCTTTGTGTGCTAGACAGACTGACTTCTAAAGTGACCATTCCTGTTATTCCTAAATCACATATGACTACTATGTCATTTTACAGAGAGAGAGAGAGAGAGAGGAAAAGTATGATTTTGATAGAGCCTACTAAAATTATTAAATGTATTCTTAAAATCTGTGTCCTTTATGCAGTTTGTTGAATACATCTTGAAATAAAATTATTAAAGTAATGCTTAAACTTACTATTTAAAAGAATTTCTATTAAATTTATGGTTTAGACAAATTTCTGGGTGATGTCATCCATTCTGTCAAGAAGATGACAAACAACGTTTGGTTGTACAAGATGATGTAAGCGCTGTTGGCTCTGGTGTCAATAACGTTTTCTGTTGTTGCTTCCAGAGAGACGAAAACCCACAAGATGGATGTCTCCGGACCACTGATATAAGAATATTTAATTAATTATGTGCAACATGCATGTAGTTATTAGATTTAGCATTTCTATGCATGTAAAAACACCGTATTTTTTAAAATTATCATTTCATTTATTTGTTCACCTGTATATCCAGGATTATCATATTGTCCAGAATTAAGCAAGCATTGCAATACAGATGAATGTTGACTTATGTTTTCATATCCTAATTCTTGTACTTAAATATGCAAAGTCTTGATTACTCGCATTTTTTTTTTCATGCAAAATTCTGTTGTAGATATTTGTTTGTTCATTCTTCCTATCTTGTTGTTCTTACACAGCTCCTCTTTATTGATTTGTATATTGATGTTTTTAGGGAGCACAGTGACCATGGGTCCACAGAAAGTTCTGCTCCATCAGATGCAGTGCAACATTATATTTTAGGATATTTATTATCTAAATTTGTTATATTTAAACATCCGACCTTTATTTCACTTGCCTCTCATGAATTTGGATAACTCTTTTTGAAATACCTATTGGAATTAGTATTCTTTCTTTCTTTTTTTAATGACTTATAACCCTGCTTATTCAAGCTGGAATCTGTGGATAATGTGCACTCACGCTAATAGGGGATTTTTCAAAAAGGGGCCTGATAGAAGTTTTATGGCTATGATTTTCTTAGCAAATTGTCCTAACTCTGGTACACTAACTGTTCATTCCAGATTAACTCCCCAAGACATTTTGAATTTACAAGCCACCATGGGATAAAATATCCTTGCTGGGTTATTATAAGTCTTGAATTTCCAAACCCAGCTTCATAAATCTGGGGTCTTAGTCTAAACCTTCTGTTGGTATTAGGATATATGAGTTGCAGGGGCTGTTGAAACTGTCTATGTGGGCTTTGTGGTTGTGGGTACTAGGCAGGCAGGACTCAGTTTTCATCTTGTTTAAGATGGCTACTGGCTGGTTTGGGGGAGCACACAAAAGGTTCACTGTCTCCATTTTGACAAATTTATGTGGGTTCACCAGTCAACAGGCCAGCTGCTGAGGCAGAGAGGAAACAATAGGAAAAGCTGTTTCTTCTCCCCCATCTTCATCTCTGGAATGTCAGAGAATTTTCCTGCAGGGCTGTGTGAACCTCCTGGCAGAAAATCTAATTAGGAGTAATTAAGGAGTCCTTATTACCTGTTAATAAGTGATTGGGGCTGGGTCAGACTGGTAAAACTAGGATCTCAGTGCAAATTGGGAGAAAGAAATATTTTAGAGGGAGTGACTCTAACTCTTGGGTTATAAATATTTGCTAGAAGACTAAAGACATTTAGAGGTGGAACTTGGAAGCAATTTAGAAACTGGTAAGAGGATCAGCTAAAAAAAAAAAGGAAAATCTTGGAGGTCGACTCTGGTGACTGATCTGGATCATTTTTGAAAGTTTCCTTTTCTAGTTGACGTCCAGTCCATACCAACTTATCCCGCAGAAGTGATAAAGACTAGGCATTCCTCCAGCGTTTTTCTTCCTTTCTTAGAATATGCATTGTTTCAAAGCTTCTTTATTTTCTTTCTAAAAACTGATCAGTTACAAACACACAACAACTGTAGCTATTTCAGAAACTGTGCACCAAAGCCTGCATTGTGTTAACACGCACAATGGCTACGTTTTAATATTTAGTTTCAATGCTAAAACAACGAATAACCAATTGATCTGCCTCTAAACAGCTTATGGTGGATTATTTTCATGGTGGAATGTCCATTTCTTGAACCAAGAACAGATAACCTAGAATCTTGTTGTATTTAAGTCTTCTGTTAAGTATTCTAGTGTTTTATACCTTATTAAGTTGGATTTTTTGGTGGTGGTTGTTTTATGTATGTGTGGGGGAAAGGGTCCTAAGCTGTATATACTGCGGATAGATCAGTAAAATTGGTTGCATTATTAAATAATTTTTATAGTACAAGACAAAAGTGCAGCTGAATGATGGCAGAATTCATTTAGATGTTGAGGTGTTTCAGCATATATCTATGCACTAGCAGCTATAATTGTGGCCTTACTAATCAAATAATTCATCAAAGATAAAGGAAGATACATACATTGATGAAAAAAGTTACATGTGATAAAGGTTTTTAAATGGTTGGATTCTCCAGCAGCCATTTGCTTATTTACAGAGAAATATTTCATTGGTAGGTCCAGTCTAATCAATAATCTCTGGCTGGAATGGGGAGAGTTAAACAGTTGTTAGTAGATGGATGAGATTACCAGCATTTAGCAAAATTGTTAATCGTGCAACCATTAATTAAAAATTGCAACAAACACTGACTATAACTAATAATAAATTAAGCTATTGATAAATTTTTGTGATCTAGCAAGACTTCTGTTAGATATTGCTTACGTGAACAATGTATTTGCTGTTGTGTGTGTGTGTGTGTGCATGTACATATATAAAACACACGCAAAAACTACAAAAGCTTTGTGATTTTGTAAGGAGTTTCTAATATTGATGACCAGCCATTTGAGAATAAACATTAGATGCTTTTACATTCTTCTTTCATTAAACTAGTTTGAGTTAATGGCTTTTTTAAAATAAAAAAATGGCTGTCTGAATTTTATATTTCTTTGCCTATTATAAAACTGTTTTGTTTAAAATTAGTGGAAGAGCAACCATAGATAAAGTGGAGGGATTTATCCCTGCCTTTTGCATGATAGACTATCTAGAACTTTAATTAGCCAACTTAGGGGGACTGGAGGTAAAACAAATGGAGACATGAGCTATGATAACCAGCAAGAGTGAAGTGAGTACTATGCTGATTGTCCACTGTCCTAAGTCTTATACTATGCATGTAACCTTAAGCTAAATCTGATGGTTTTCCAGAAATCATCATTTAATGTCTGCTATATTTGTATGTGTACAAGAGTTTAATTGTAACAGTATGAAAGCTTTACCATTTTTAAGAGATTACTGTATATATTGAAAGTGTTAGCAATTTTAGAATAAAAGAGGCTTATCTTAATTTACAGTCATGGTAAATTGTCAAGAGGTTATAAATTGGAATCTGTCCGGAGTTCTCAAGAGGAAAAAAAAAAAATAAAAAGGATGGATATCCAAAATACAGTGATGTTTCTTTAGCTTTCAACATTGATTTTAATCTGGTGGGTCCCAACATTGTTTGAACCTAGGGAGGGAGATCTGATGGCTGGAGGGTTCTGACAGAAATCACACTTGATAAATGAGTCCTTGCTGCTAAAAGGTCATAAGTTGTGTTCAGTCATCATTAGGGGCTTGTCTACCTGAGGAATGAAAAGCTTTCATCTGTAAAGATTTGGTTTACTTTTGTTTAATTAATGGGAGGTGAAAGAAAGAATTTTGAATTTGTTTTTACATCAATACACTAAAAATTGAATTTTAAAAGAAGCTGGTAAACATTTTACTTAAAATTAATATGGCTGCTGATCTTACTGTAAGATCTTTACTGTGCTTGCTTTCTCCTCATCTTAAAATTGAACTTAAGTCTTATTTGTAAAAAAAAAAAAAACTAGAACTGTATTTTTTATTTTTGAGATAATAAAAGGAGCAATGATAACAAATTTGGTTGTTCAGAGAATACAGATTTGACAAAGGCTCTCTCCACACTGTCTGTTAATGATTTGCTATCAAATTCTTTGCAGTTCTGGCTTTCTCCTAATACCTTCTTGGATTCCACTACCAGATTGTCTTAATTTACGATTATTTATACAGATGCTAGATTCTCTGTCAGCTAACCAAGACCAGCAAGCCATTCCTAGATAGTTTCTCTGGATACTCTTTATTGTTGCCCTGCGTTTACTGGCATGGACCCTGTTAAGGGGGAAACCTGTGTATTTTTCCAAGTGTGTTGGTAAACAGCCAGTATCTATTGATTCTGTTGGATGGTCAACATGGACCAATCAAAATATTTTACTTAGATCTGTCAGACAATGGATGTCTGTGAGGTTACAGTTTGCAGCATGGATATGTTTTTACAGTGGTCATTGGATTCTTCCCTGGTATCTAGTTAGTCAAGATAAAGACATTTTTAATGTCAATTTTCTTTTAAAATATATATTGGTGGTCATAAATTTGTTAGCTTTTTTTTATTCACTGCAAATCATTAATAGAATTATAGTGCGCTGACATTTTGGAAGAAGATTACACTCGAACATCTCTTTTGATGCGAGTGACTGGAACAGAAACTCGTTAATTATTTAAATTAGTTAATTTTGTTGTTGTTGTTGTTATCTTCAGGTGCTTTGTTAATGAATAATTATAATACTAATAATAATTGGAAACTTTATAATTAAATTATATATAAACATAATTAGGAAAATGTCTGGTGGCCCATTGGTTAGTTCATGTGCATCTGAAGCAAGAAGTCATGGGCTTAAAACCATTTCTTAATAAATATATTCAGAAGGATATTTCAGAGAACATTTAGGACAATTAACTAACTACATTTTTATCAGGAAGCCAAGGCAGTTAATCAGCCTTATCCTGAAGACAGTCACTGGAAATATCTCATGTAATTAGAACATAATACTACATATAAGTGTGGCAGAAAGAACATTTGAAAATATTGTGATGGTTTATAATCTCTCACTGATTTATCCTTATTAGCTCCAACCTGAAACTGGTAGAAACTAAATAAGAAATTAGTGCCCTTATCAAAGAGCTGTATAAAAAATATTACCATAATATATTAAATTTTATTTGTAATTTGTTTTTTAGTAGGTTTTGTAATATCATTGTTAATAAGTAAATTTGAAAAGGAGTAAATTATTATATACATTCTTTATATTGCAAACTCTGTTAGAAAATAGATTAATAACAAAAAAAAATTATATATCTTTACTTAAAAATTGTCTTAATAATTTAGTAACTGCAGTAATATTATAAATTACATCGATAATTAATTATTCTTGGAAAACAAATGTATATCTTAATTTTAGAATAGCGATTGCCGGAATAATAATTCAGAAAATAGGTAAATTAGGTTAGAAGCAATTGTGAATAATCTGAATGTTTTTACTCCAAATATCTGCAGATAATGGCTTTATCTTGTATCCAGACAACTAGTATGTGAACCAGGAATAATATATTTGTATGAAAATTAATCAGAAGATTTCCTTGCCTAATTTATGAAACCAAGATGATTGTGGAAAATGAGCCATGAATCTTGTCTGTAATTTCTAAGAATTTTTCCCATTGCCATTTCTTCTGATGACTGATTTCATTTCCTTATCACAGAGGCAGTAAAACATTGTTAGCAGCCAGAGAGTTGGTGGGGATTGTGGCAGCAGGGTCCAGTCAATTTGATTGAATGTGGTTTCTGTTTCTGTCTCTCAGTAACCTCTTCGATCAAGCAGAAATGTGCTTCAGATTTTAGGCTCTGCTGCTCAGATAGGCTAGTGTAGAGTTTATCATTTTCTGGATCCAGGAGCAGCATCTCTGTAAAGTGATCTTGCCAGATATGATGATGATGAGACAGAAAACCCTCTGCCATGAGGATGTTTCACATGACTGAGCTTGGCCATCTCCTGGTTCATGGGTTGGAGAGATTGGAAAATAACTGGCATACAGAACCTGATTGCCTGCTTTCTTCTTTTCTCTCCTTCCACTCTTTCTCCCCTTTTTTAGTGCCTGCTGACTTTTACAATTTCTTTTCAGCTGTGAATGAAGGGGCTAATCTGCTTATTCGTTGTGTCTCTTTTAAATGCTGGTCCTCTGCCATTTTGGTTATTAGGTGCACACACGCACACACACACACACTCACACACACACTCCACACACACACACACACTCTCACACTAAAATGTTTAGTTTATTTTATACTTTATTCTATTTTCACTCTGAAAATCGCTGCACAAATGTTTTGTTATTTATTGAAATTTTACAATTTTACCACATTTTGTAATCTCGGTACTGACCGTATCAGGAAATAATGGCTTATAACAACAGCATTCTTCTGTTACTCAGCACAGTATACTTTTATTGAATAGAAGGCCTTTTATTTAGCCCCTCACGTGCCCTGTCTGTCGTGTGGTGGACGAGATCCCAGGATTTTTGGTTAGGCGGCACCAGTGCACCCTGGAGATGGTTATATGATTGAGGGTTTCTTTTTTTCCACAAACAGAACAGCTGCTGTATTTCACACAAAGACAGACTCCGGTATCTGCTAATCCTCTTACAAACTAGGTGTTCCTTAAAGGGAGCTCTTCACTTCTCTGAATCACCTTACCCATCTTTAATCTCTTGATAAACTTGAGGGTGGGGAAGATTTGATAGAAAAATGAACTCTGTGCTTGACCCTGGTATGTTCCCTTTTCACCTAACGGGGCAAAGTAGACCACCAACATCTCTGTAGAGAATGCTTTTTAAAGGGTTTATATGAGGCCCTTCTTTTTATTTCTCTCTTAGGCTTTTATTGATACATATTTTTCTTAATGTCTGTAAGATTTTTCCATTTTTTTTTGGTATCATTTGAGGAAATGCTTAGTATTTTTTCTCATGAACACATCCTTACTACGGACATCTACCATAGTCCGTGCTGCTTTGTTTAAAAAGGGAACTTTCCAAGTCAGACAGTGAGGATGGCTAATATAGAACTCTTAAGCTAATGATAAAAATGAACAAAAACCAAAAAAAAAATAAAATAAATATATTAAGACCCATAATTGGGAGAATCAGATTAAAGAAAAGATGAAGATACTATAATTTGGGAGAATTAAACAATTGTCTTTCAATTATACATTATATTGTCTTCATCTCTTCTCATTTATTTTCTCTAATTTTACACTATAGTATCATTTCTTTAAAATCTAAAATTGGTCAATATTATTTTAATTTAATTCTTCAAAAAATGTATCATTATTTTAAGATTAATATAATTAACTATTTCATTAGAAATTTTTAATTTTTCACTTTGTTTATTTGCATGCAGAACAGAAGTTATGGCCTTTGTTCTCTTATTCCCCAGAATATCGTATATTTACTAATCAGTCAGAAATGTCGCATCTCATAAGGGTTATCTATGAATACAAAAAGAGACAACAGTTTTCTTCTTCTTTCTCTTTTTTTCAAAATTCTTCTGCAGCAGCTGTTTACGGTGACATGGATACATTAAGATTTAGAGAAAAGCTAGCTCCTAAGAGCTCTGGTAGACAGGGTCAGAATAGAAAGTTTTTAGGAATGTATTATCTGTAGAGGGAAGTTGTCACACACAAAAGTAGTAGCTGAATTAATGACTGTTGAAATCTGCAGTGTAGTAGTTTTGGTTAGATAAAAGAGGCCTATAAAAATCGGAATAGTCAGCCATTAATGGCTGATGGATGGCCATGTGACCTTCATACATCAACCAAAGACTACTTATTGTTGATGAGAGAGCAACATTAGTATATGAAAGAAAAGTGAAAGAAGCCGTCTACATGCCTAGTATTGAAGTTTGTAAAATAAAATCCAGGAACTCTTGATTGGAGAGGTTTAGATATCCCAAAAGGGTGTAACATGTAAGCGGGCAAACCAACAAGACCACCTAGAGACCAGCAGATGGCGGGGTTCAGATGGGTCAGCTTGCACCATTGTAAAAATATCACTAGCAGATAAAACCAACACTAATATTTGCAAAGTCTGCTGATAGGGGATTAATTCTGAGACAAGCTAGACAATGGTGGGGGGTATTCTGAAATGAACCACTTTATGTAAAACAATTAATATAGAATATAGAGAGATTCCAAAAAATACCAAGATGATATAAAAATAAAATTGTGGAATGTTCTACTTGACAGCCCGGGTGCTAAATACAAGGTGTTGTGAGTGTTAAAGTTTATTTAAAGACGTGTAACAGAATCATCATCTGAAAGAAAAAAAATGGAAAAGAAATGAGCTGTTTTCTTAGAATCATTGGGTTTTATAGTATCTCTGGAATCCATACCATAGAAAATCTAGTTACTAGTATATGGTAAACATGAGACCTTTAAAGAAAAATGGGTGAGTGGTGGCACCATGGATGATTTCTAAGCTGCCATCTTTAGATGTAATAACTTCTTGATGGGAGGAAGATGTTAGCTGTTTGAGTAATGCGCCCACGGTGACATGACATTTTCAACTGGGAAGTGCCCCTTGACACATAAAAGGCAGGGGTAAAAACAAAAGAAAAGGCTAGTCCATTACTGCTGCTCAAAGAAACCCTTTAAAGGGACAAGTTAATAGCGCTGAACATTCACAGGCACTTTTATTATTTATATAGAGTAGAAAGATTAAAAGATTTAAAGATGGAAAAGGGATACAGATGTTAGGATAACAAGGGTTACTCCTTGGGAATGATGAAATGACACTCCCTTTCTCTCAAACTTTTTTTATCTGGAAAGTTTGAACTTTAGCGGTTACATTCATCTACACACTCTTTAAATATAAGATGGCAAGTTATTTTTAGGTTTTTGGGAGAGTTAAAATGTTTCATAGTAGGGAACTTTAATTTGTAATGCCACAGAAAAAAGAGAGAGAGAGAGAGAGACTACATAGTAGCAGCATCTACGCAGGAGAAATGTGAAGAGTCTGTAGAACTGAATTTTTTTTTAAATCTCGAACATTTTTCCTGCTGTGTTCTGTTTTTCATAAAAAAAAATGTAATTCCACTGTGACAGTTTTATAGGCAGCAGATTTTGGCAGACTATCACAAGTAGCATAGTAGTATTGCCACTCAGCTCCTGACAGGATGGTTTTGCTTATGGAAACCAATTTTGTTTAAGTAATAATGTGTAGTTTGTTGTGCATTCGAGAAAATAACTATACAAAAGAATATTGTGAAAAAAGAGAGAGAGAGAATCTAATGTTGTGAAAACTGATACAGGCAATAAGTATCCATGGCTAAACTAAGGGATAGATGAAATCATCCTGACAATCTCATTGAAAAACTGGTTTTGCTCGCTAAAGAAATGAACTTTGGCATTATATCTTTTCCACTCGTTTCTCATATATTTTTTCTTTTGCCACTCAGCTCCCCATTAGTAAATGGGCTACATCTATAGATACATGGACCAATCTCAGATGCCATTTTAAGAGAACTAAGTGGGACATAAAGTACTTACAATCTTCCTTCCTTTTGTTTTGTTTTAAAAATCTTTTTAAAAGGCTTTACATCCATTTTTTTTAGAGAGAGAGAAACCAATTATCATCTCCCATATGGACCGAGACCCGGTTATAATGTTGCAAACAGTTTTCATTTCATAACAAAATTTTGCTATTGTTCGTTGAAAAGTAGTTGCATCATTTTTGCATTTTCCTGTTGGTATTATAGCTGTCTAGCAGGTTCAGAACCTGAGAATTTCGGGATTGGTATAAGGCAGAGGTAGGAGAGAGATGATTTAGGATCGGGCTGATCTCGAAATCAAGGCGGAAAATTGCCAGGTCAGGGACAATAAAATCAGCTTCTCCAGGATGAAAAGAAGAAAAAAAAATAAGGAAGAGGAGGAGAGGAATATAAATTTGTGATTAGTCAGTTTTTAGCATTAGACGTCAGAAAAACAAGAAGCTAGGTTGTTCTTTTTACAAAAGAATATCCATTTAAAATTTTATATACTAAGGAATCAACTAGAATTATAATCCAGATCATCTGAAATCTGACCAATACTACTGGCACAGATGCATTCATAAAAATACACTGAATTTGCAAATTACTTAAAACTGGGCTTAAGGACAGATTAATGAACAAGTTTTGCGTCCTAAATATAACACGATCTCAACAATAAGTTTTGCATACTAACTAATTCTCTCCGAGAACCAAGTATCAATGTCATCACTGCTCAGAAGAATATTTGTCTGAACTATTGCTTTTGGATTTTTCAAACTATTTTAATGTTAAAAGAATGTGGGCGCAGTGGAAAAGCAAAAAAAATGTTTAAATTTGTGGAAGCATTATTTTTATTCTGAAATTTAATGCCATCAGAACGTCTGGTGTAACAATTGTAGTACGCAATGTTATTTATAGAGGGGACCTTTTAAGGAGGCTAAACATGGTGATTGATTCTAAAAGCTTGGAATCATGAGACACTGACTTGTGTGGGACAGGAGTTGAAATTCTTATGATTAAGAGTGAAATACTAGGGTTGTTTCACGTTGATGTTGACTCCTAGCACAATATTAACTTGGCATTGCCCTATGTGTATGATTTTGACTTCTGTGTTTTTATCTTCGCCTGTAGACCAGCTAATAAATTACTTGGTGACAATGTACATCTCAGAGAACAAGCAACTGTAATTAATAAATAACATCATTTTCCAGAGTTTTCATATTGGCACTGAAATGTTTGGTAGACCCTTTCCACGTTTCTTTACTTTTGATTTAAATGTTTAAAAATTTTGTGGAGATTTAGTTGTTGAAGTTTAAGTCATTTCCTCCAGCTTCCACAATTGAATGTATTGCATGTGAGAGAGAGAGAGAGAGCTTTGTCATCATCATCATCTACTTCATTTTGAATAATCATGTTTACCTTTTACTGTGTAGATCTGAATTTTGTTGAACTTGTGAATTAAAAAAATTCTGGCCAGTGCTTATTTATTTACCTATTAATAGTGAGTGTGAATTATGGTTGATTATGCATATTCAAATCCATATTGCTAATAACTAAGGGGTAATAATTGTATCTCTTTGTGATCCGATGGGATATTTTGTCATTGTTGGTACATATTACTCCATCAAGGATTTTACCTGGTGCTTGACAGCAGTATTCCAGTTTATTTATATTTGTTGTTTGTTCTCATGCTGTATCTCCATGCACCAGTTGTTAAAGACTCCCAAGCTTACTGGGTCTGCTGACCTTTTCTTCACTCTGTAATTATTAGTTGAACAGTGTGCAGTGGTTAGATAAGGGGCACCGAGATTTGATTTATTTACTAGGAACTAGAAGACAATAGATTCAGCATGGAATTGCAGATGAAAAGGTTTTGTTTAGTAGTGAAAAGAATTGTTGAACTGCATCTTTGCACCTCTTTTTTTAAAAAAAAATTGAAGCCAACTAAATACAGGTCAGGTGTTACAGAATGTCATCAGAGGGGATCCAAGTAACTGATTTAAAACTCAGTCCTGTTGATGATACTTTGCTCTTTAATCCAAGAAAAAACTTTAAAAAAAAACTAACTAAATATAAATAATTTTAATGCCAAAAAAACTACAAGATAATTTATTACAAATAATCATGTTAGAATCTATTTTAAAATATTGTCTAGGTGTTTTGACTGTTTTTGAATATGGTCGGTACACAGCAAAGAAGAATATATAGTTAAGAAGGGTTAATTGGGAACCTTTAGATTGGATAGCGAAGTAAATGCAGACAGAGAGACATGTACATGTAAAGCAAATGGCAAGCATTTGAAATAGAAATGAGAAATACAAGCAGTATTTATCATTATGAACTCCTGTAGATTTTGCTTATTTATTTCTGTACTCAAATTAACTGTGTGATATTATGGTAAAACAACAAAAATATTTGTTTGAAAATCAATATGCTTAAGAATGGTGGAATGTTATATTCACCAACTTGGTTATAGAGGGCATAAAGAAGAAACCCCTTCAGTCCAATAGGAACGAAATGCTTTGAATGGCTTTGGTCTGAGAACATGTTTGGCAAGACTCCTGAGTATTGGTCTGTACTCTCTGATGACTCCAGGTTTCTGAAGGTCACACCTTGGTATAGGAAATCCAACAAAAGTTTCCAACCCCACTCTTTTTAGCCCATGGGCTACAATCCGGCTTGGTGGAAAGGCAGTTGTTTGTCAGAAGGATATCTCAGAGGCTCTTCATGCTGAAAAAAAGTCTGCTTCTCTTTATTTGCCATTTTATGCAACAAATTAACATACAGCATCACAGGTAACTAAATTATTATGGCAGGGCATTCATATATATTATATATATAAAACTTGTGTGAAGCAAAACATTCCCCTCCTCCAGAATGTTTCATTCATTTGTAAATACTGTACATTTGAGAAACTTAATGTGTTTTGTAAAATCTTTCTTGTGCGTCTACTCCTGGAGTGAAAACATAATGTGACAAAATTACTATCTCACGTTGAAAACTGCCTGTTCAGCAAGGAATAATTAATGACTTGGTTTCTTGAATAATTTTCTTTTTCTTTCAGTACTGAATAACTGTTCTGTACAAATCTCACCAAAGTCACCCATCAGGCTTTAGATGGAATATATATATATATTCTGTTTCTTATATCATCTGTTTAACTTCAGTACTGTTCTTTAAATGTCTACACCTATTAATTGTGCTCCAATTTTTCTACTTTGATCTTCATTTTGCTATGTTACTTTGGTGCAGAGAATCTGTTAGTTGGAAATAAAACGAATAGATTGAACAAATATTTTGTTGATATCATTACTATAACATTTCCAAAATCGTGATTTTCAACTGAAATGATGTGGCAATTAAATTTACCTGGAACGGCTTACCAAAGCAGGTAGAAGGCACATGGCCTATCATTTAACCTGGTTGCTGAAGACTGGGAATAATATATGAAACATGGTTGTTTTTTTGTTTTTTTTAAACTATTAATGATGAAGTGGTTGAAAGAGCTCAAGATAACCATCTTATGTTTATAACTAGTGTATCAGCAACATTATTACATAAGTTTTAAAAATCTCTCATACTTTCTGTATATGTGGTAAAATTATTTTGTTGATATATTTTGATTGATTGTGGACTGTTGCAGTCAAGTCGCTGGTTTTAGTGAGATAACCGAAACAATTTGCAAAATGTAAGAATAAATAGCTATAACGCATTTTTGCTTCAGCAGGCTCAATATTTCAATATTATCTGTTTTAGTTACAGCGAATTTTTGCAGCTGTGATTTTCTTATCACCTTCAGACATCAGAGAGCTGTTTTTTTGTGCGTGTGGTAAGATTAACTCAAAGGAGATTTGATCAAGGTAGTCTGAGCTGTCTCCAACATGTCAGGTGTACCAGTCTGCTATGTATCACACTACTACTAGCAACACTTGTCAGCAGACGTCAGTACATTTGTGTTGGATTAATAGGTTAGGGGTAGGATAAGAAAAGTTGGGTGGGTGGATGTCAGTTTTTATACACAGTTTGATGCATTTGCTCTCAGGGGGGGTTCTTATTTGCTGATATGGAAGCTAAAACCGGATTTGACAGTTACCATAAATTATGCAGTGGCATGCATGCGTTTCTGATATCTTGTCCTGGGCAAGACTTCTGTTTTCTTTTTTTTTGTTGTTGTTGTTGAGCAAGTTATCAAATTGTTCAGGCTGAAAACTTGGTCCAGTGACTTCATAAATTCATCATACTGCCAGCCACAGTCTAAATCTCATTCACATAATATACTGCATGCTACAATTTATCACGGACAGACTGCGGTTAAAGCTGCTCTGTATTGAAATGAAATAGCTAACTTTGCTCACACGATGACCACTTCTGTTGGTTTAAGCATTGAATATAAAAGAATCAGATTTAAATTTTAACCAAAAAAGGAGGTAAAAATGGTGGAATGAGCACAAAACAAAATGGAGATTTTCAAATTATAGATAATGATTTTCTAAATGAGCAGAGGTGGCTTGTAACTGCCATTATTTGCTTTCTCGTTGCTTTGTTCTGGTTTTAAACATGGCCAACACTAAGTGTTCAGATAAAATACAAGATGTGTTAACAGCTTTCTGGGGGGTGGGAGAGAGAAGAAAACAAATCCCCTGCATTTTAGAACTGAGTAGAATAATATAGCTTAGGGAATTCTTCCTTTATTTTCGTTGTCTAGAAATGGTTAATCTTTTTCATTCAAAACATTTTTCTTTTCCCTTTGTTAGTCAGATCGTTGAATTCTTTTGTTACTAACTTCCTTCAGCTCGATGCCAGAACGCTCATTCTCCCTACAGTAGTCACTGGTACTAACCAGTAAAGGTTCTAAAACCATTAATGTTTTTTCTTCTTTCTTCCTAGCTCATGATAGCTTTAAATTGTGTGATTATAAGACATTGCTGCGCAGTTTTACTTACTTACTTATTTTATAGCAGCCCACAGCAAGTCTGGGAAGGATTTTAGGCAATTTTACTTGAAACACCCGTTAAGGATAACCAAGGTGTATGCTCACGTTCACTGGGTAAATAAGTTGTTTTCATCAGGGGCCTCTAGTGGGTGCTGTGAGTACAGAACTGGAAGGTTTTATTGATAACAAAATTGACTTGGAAAAATTGGAAATATTTCTGTTTTCTCTGTGAATTCTCGTTAGACTCAAAATGAAAGACGATACGGGATTTTCTTTTTTCTTTTTGTGATAAGAAAATCTGAAAATTGCTGCTGCTATATGCTATAGTTTCTGGTCGCTTGAACCTATCTAATCACTCTTCATCTCTTGAGTTATGCATTACAAATTCTTACCAACTATTAGGAATAGTTATTTAAAAGGAACGTTATAATGAGTTTAGTGAATGTATAACAGTTCATGAAATGGTCATTTTATCATTTCATCACTACAAAAATGATACCATCATGGTACATTATATAGTGGGGTGTAGTTAATGTAGCCAAACCTTGTATCTCTAACTAAAAAAAAAAGCAGCTAGCCATGTATGGTTGGTACCTTAATGTTTGTTAAAGTTGATCTGCTCAGAAAACTGAAATGTTTTGTTACCTGAGAATGTCTTAAATGCTGTGCTATTTATTGCTGACTACTTGCACAAGTACGATATAATACACAAAATGTACATCTCTGTATTTGAAAACCAGGATAGAAAATCAGTTTTATTGGAGTGGAAGAATCTGTTCATAAAACCCCAGATGATGCAGTAAAATATGGACAGGAAGCCATATTGCTTTAGGATTTGTTTGAGATACTCAATAATTCTTTATTATTTTTTTTTAGGATATCGGGTTGTGAAAATAAGGAAACACTGTTTTTTATCATCAGCATTGTTACTTTTATATGCACCATGGCTTTTCCGTGTTAATGAAGATGTTTTAATTGCCCGGTAATTATGTACTATTTAATAAAAAGAAAACGAATGATTTTCTGGTTAACACAAAGGCCTTATGGAAAGTAATGAGCCCTGATTACAGGAAAATCACTATTCAGACATGATTGATTGTGTGCTGAAATAGCAATGTCTGTGCCCAGAGTTCCTCACAAGATGATGTAAACCCTAAAAACTTTCATATACAACTGCAAAATTTTGAAGTTGAAACTAAGGTGTTGGGTCCAAATGTTCAGTGACAGATAGAAACACAGGTGGGAAAAGTATGTCACTGGAAACGAGGTCTTTTTGGTTCCTTTGTTTATTTCCACGAGGTATTATTTTTTGGTGAGTAAAATAGCAAGTATCTGAATACTACGATTAATTAGGGCTCATTACTTTGAGAACTAAACATACAGAGTCAAGCCTCCATATGATAGCCATCAAAGGGAAACGGCAATAGGGACATCTTAGGTAAGTGGCCTTTCTGCACAGGTTAAATGTTGGGCATTGTGTTTCGATAACTAGGGTACTTAAAGGTGTAAATGCAAAATGTAGACATATACACACCTAATGGCACATTTAATTTGCATTTTAACCCGTAAACTTTTTTTATAATGTATTTTTAAAGGTGCACAGTAATAAATGTAGCCTCTCAGCAGTGATGTGTAGATCCCATCTGTGTTGCTCATGCTTTCTTTTCGAGAGAGCTGATGTTGGGCAAACTTTGCTGGGATTCACAATTGTAGTCATTATCACAGTTAACACAGGAGTAGAACAAAACATTTAGATGGCTACCTCAGAGAGTTGATAAACAAGTCATCGTGAATTGCGTGTAATATCGATGAAGATTGTCTAGAAAAAACTAACCTAATAATGAATTAAAGTAAAAAAAACTGTAGCTGAAATTTATTTATTAATGTGGAAACCAAAAAAAAAAATATGAAAAATATTTTTAAAGTAAAAATAGATCTTTGTTGATGCAATTGCAACAAAATTAATTAATGCAAACAAGTCAAGTTTTTGCATTACATCATACGTCAACGATATGATTGGCCAACTGATTGAAAGAACAATCTGTGTGTGTGGTGATAGACCGTGAATCGTTTGTGTGTTCGGAGTCTTTGTATTGGGTTGACAGACTCAAGTTTTTACAGGAAAATTGTGTCATTTTGGCAATTAATTTTGCATTTTAGGGAAACAATGGCTATTGTGTACAGTAAAAGAGATTGGCAAGGAAGCATTTTGTGTGGCTGCTATGTAAAGGGTATCCTTATACATGCGGCCACTAAGATAGGTTTTGCTGTTGTCATTTATCGAAAATCTTGAATGTATGAAGTCCCTTCTGCCAGAAAAGTGCCTGTTTGGTCTATTTCTAAGTGATAGCATGCATTGCTTTCACTGTGTAAAAGTATTTCAGGTAAATTCTATAGATACTACTTCATTAATAAAGAAACACTACCTTATGTTTGCTTAGTCCTGAGCATTTATTATTTATCTTACCTCCTCATCTATTTTAACTTCTTAAATGTATAAAGAAATTGCTTATAATATTTTTACCAGGAGCCCGACAAAAGAAAAAAGAAACAACTTTGAAGCATTTTTTTTACTAAGAAAAACACACTATAAGAATAAGTATTTATAATCGTGGATGGCTCGAGTTTTTCCCTGCTTCCTAGTTCAAACAAGTGCACACAGAAACACACACTGAAAGCAGTAAGAAGGTAATTGATATTAAGAAGAACAAATATGATCTAAATAAACATTGTTTCTTAAATGTATTCAGGAAAGGATATCGCATGTTTTAATAGTTTGATTAAAGAAATAATGTATTTTTACAGAAATTTTATTCTGCTTTGATTTGAATTATTACTATGCTACACAAAGTTAGTCTTAAGAATTAATTAGCATATATTTTTGCTTTCGTCAAAAATTTAGGCATTTAGACCAATTTATTTTCCTCACTTCAGAGGAAGAAGCCCAACCAGCAAATAGTTGGTTAATTTCTCAAGCATTCTTTGTTTCTTCAAGGTGTTGAGAAACTCTAGAAATTTGGGTACTGTGTTCAGTGGAGCTGCTATTCCACAATGAAAAGCCTATATAGACTTATTTGTTCTTGGTTTTGATCATTCACTCGTATGCTCTAGAGATCACGAGGGAAGGAAGGCATTTGACAGAGACCACACTTAGTGACTTCAAACTTATTTGCAGCTGGACCTGTTTGATTGCCTTAGTTTCCATGTCCCACGAGTTTTGAAGGCACCTTCAACAATGGCAAAAGCATGCCCATTTTCTTGTAAAAATTGGCATTCTTTCGATAAGTTAATGTGCGGCTGCGCTATTGAGTGTGTCTTACATGTCATGGTAAAAACTCCCAGATACTTAAATTCCAGCGAATTCCTTGTGAAGAGTGGTAATTGCAGTCTTCCATAAATTAATTAGAACTTACTGTGGTTTTAAACTGACTTGAGGATTTCTGAGAACTTGAAGCAGCAGCAGTAGGTCCAAGAATCCTTCCAAAGAAGTAAGGTGTAGACAGTGGAGAGAGAGAGAGAGAGAGCACAGTCCAAAACTGAACTGTTTGAATTGTATTCAACTATTGCAGTATACTCAGAACTGTCAAGAAATCTCCATCTCCAAACCATAAACAATTCTGACTTATGGAAAGAAAGTAAAGATTTACCAATACTGAAAAAAAATCTGATTATTTCCATGTCCAAAATTGAATTGCAAGAATAGGGTTATATCACTGAGATAATGGAAGTTGTGAAGTGTTTGGAAATAGGATCATTTCAATTTACAGAGGGTGATATTTTGGCTACTACTAAAATTTGTTAAATGGTTTGAGATTGGACTTTGCTAGGAACTGATCAACCACTTGTCCTGATAGATTGGTTTAAGCCTCAGCCATGATGCCTTGGGTGATATTCTGAGTCATTTCCACCAAATTTCAAATCATAGTTTACAGAACTTTCAAGCTCCAGACTAGAGACAAGGCATGTGTAGTCAGTTTGGTTCATTGGATAATAGCTCTTTACTGCTACTAATATGAAGATTAACTTTGCAAATGCTTCACTTGTCATAAAACCTTAGTTTTGTTATAGTCATCTTTGTTCTTCCAGATTGCTCTACTGCTTTGGCTTTTCTGATTGGATGGAAGTTTAAGGTATTGCAAGTTCATAATTTTTTCAAAGATGTTTTAATCACAGTTCCAATCTGTATTTGATTTGCTAAACAATTTCTGGTGTAACACAGAGCTTAGATTAAATAATCAGGGCCAACTATTTTGTAACCATACAGTTTGATCCCCACAACAATGGCGCAGTTGATTGTTCCACTGTCAGTCAGACATTGCTGATTTTTTGTTACATTGCATTTTCATCACCATAGTACAACATGTGCACATCTATGGCTGTTTTTAGAAAGTTAATATTTTTAAAAATTTTATATATATATATTGTACCACAGTGGTTTTTCCATGTAGTAGGTGTTTTCCTTTTAAGATACAAAACTAATTTGCCACCAACAGCAGCTGGCACAAAAGCTTGTCTGTATCTTTTTTTTCTTTTTTCATATTGGATAAACATTCTCAAAGTAAGTAAACAAATTCTCTCCATCCATTCAGCTGCTAGTTTTCTGGAGAGATCTTTAAAACAACAGTGACCACAACTTTTACTTAAAGGTTGTTTTAGCATGTGAAATTCCCAGGTCTTGTTCAATGTGAAGATGACAGCTACCGATTTTTCTCGCTGCCTTTTAAGCATCTTGCTCTTGGAGAGAGATGGCGGGGATGAGTTTTTTTTTGTTTTGTTTTTATGTACAGTTTGAAAAAATATTTTCATAGCTGCTGGGTTCCTGATTTTGCCTGGGAGATAAAAACACTGAATGTTTGGCTAGGAACCAAGATGTATCAGTGCGGTATTCCTTCCATGGAACAAGCATCCTTTGGAAATGTTTCTGGGCTCATGAACTGGTGAGATAGCTATATGCCGAAGTGACTTTCTTCAGTTGACTGGAGACTAACCCCCCCCCCCGTGTTTTCTTAACAAACTTTGTCAAAGTTCACTGAGAAGGAGGGCCTTTATTATTTTGAGATACCAAGGGGCCAGGGGTCAGCAATAAAGAATGCATCAAGAAAATAAATGTAAATATGAGAGGCTGGACAGGAAAAAGAATCTTAGAGGCAGAGGGAGATGTGTACATAATTACTGCAATGTTATGGCTGGATGCTGTTTGAATGATATAATTTAAGAAAGTAAAGATGTATATAGACTAAGTATGAAATTTGTATTATTTTTATGGGGGTGTTTTGATATATCAATAAGGGGGATAAATTGTAACATCAGTCTTGCTATAGACATCATCTCAATCTGTCTTTACATGTCGTTTACTGACTGTTTGTCCAGAGCTCAGGATTATGACCAAGCATAAACATTTTTACTTTAAAGTAGGATACTTGAGGAAAAAGAAACTGTTACTATGACAGCTGTGGAAGTTATCCTTGATTAAAACAGTTTCTCTCATAATTGGGTTCATCTGTAAAAACACATGGCTGGTCAGCACTTAGTACATACATACACTGGTGATCATAACCTAGGCTCAGAAGTAAAGATCCATCAACTATTCTGATGACTTTGTATAGTGTTTATATGGTGATGAAAGCAAGCGAGGGATTCACAAGGTGCATTACTGTCGCATAGATTTAATAATGCAATAGCATTTCTTTGTCTTGAATCACATACATGCACACAAACATAGGAGTATTTGTTTGCAGAAGAAATATTAGTGCATACTGTCGTGCTAGATAAGATAGTGATGATCCCCTCCATGCTAATCTAATGCAGCATCACCCATAAAAGGGATGTCGTCTTCACACGTTTTATGGTAGAAATCTGAAACCAGTTTCCAGCTGCAAGTTTTCACAGTGTAGTAGTGCAGAAGCTAACCCCTACACTAAGTAAGGATCTGGTCCCTTTTCAGTATTTTTGACTGCACGAGTGGAATTACAATCATAGTGTCTGTCACAAGCTCTGCTTCTGTACCTTTTCACCGGTTGATTGTCCAAAATATTCTTTTTCAATTTGAAACCACTTTCCTATTTTGCGAGTTTGTCGGTGTTTTTCTTCTCTAAAATTACCCATCACCCTGCAGTCGCCAGGTGGGAGCGGATGTCACATGGAGACAGGACTTGATGAGAGACGATCTGTTTGGTCTGAATGGAGCAGGTGAATGCGTTCTTTAAAAAAAATTCAGAACAAATCAGATGAATTTTAAATTCCCACCACTCAGCCATTCATTTGAAAATAAAAGGTAATAGTTTGTAGTTTTAGCAGATACTAATCATCAGTGTATTTCATTTATTTTGATAAAAGAAATTTGAATACCTCATGCATATAAGCTGTAATGGCTTCCTGCCTGCTGGCAATAGCTAGACTAAAGGAAAGAAAACTGGGATTTTGGAACTACTAGCTGGAGGGGGGCACATTGTCAAAGTTAGCCTTAGTGTTCAGCTATTCTCATACAGTTGCTTTGGAAACTTCTGAAAAAAATTATCTAAAAAGTCTGACAGTTTTAAGTATTCATATATATACACATCTGTGGGCTAATCATTCAACTGTTAGTGCACTGTAGAAGATATGCTAACTGTTATGCTTCATAAATTGGTGACTGCTAATGTATGGCTAGAAACTGTTTAGTACATAAGTAAACGCTGAGTTTCTTACAGTAGAAAGATTTGTGTATAACTCTCACTCTCATAGCAGCTACAGATGCATAGTTGTGGACTTTTCCTCGAAATGTCCTATATTTTGATTTATTAATGCATATATCTTAAGTCTAATAGGGTTGTTTTTTTTTCTTCTCTCCATCTGCCATATGGAATTGGTTTAATCTGATATCCTGAAAGCCAGCAGCAGTGGAAATGCTGCCTTATTACAGTTTTCAACCTTTTCTTGTGGAGCAGCATCAGAGAGCTCTGGCAAAGTAATTCAGTCGATTGGCTCTCATCTTCTAACTACATCCATAATGTGTATCAATCAAGAGGCTGTTTACACATGACTCCTGCTATGCCTGGCCCCAAATTAGAATCATCCTTTTGATGGATTCATTGTGGATGAAGATTTTCCACATAAGTACTGAAATAAAACCAGTATTACATCTTTCTTATTTTACATACAGAATCCTGTTTCTGAAGATCATTATCTTTTACTGAAATGCTAACTTTTAATTGAATGCAATTAACTTGTATTTTGTGGATGTGCACCTCATTATTTATGTTTGTTTTTTGAAATATAATTTCTAGTTTAAAATGTTTTACATGGATTTGTTCTTGAACTTCACATTTATTATTACTCTATTTTTCTTAACATAAAATAAGTTGTTTTTTTTTTCTTAAATTCTTAAATGAGAATAAAATGGTATTAGAAAGTAATTTACAGAACAAAGAAATGAGAAGAAAACACCACTTATATCTCTCACAATACAAAACATTCTGTTAGTACAGTAGTTATGTTTTGTTTGTAAACAATCTATTATATTTTTACCAGTAGCCGTGTTTGGGAAACAAAAAGAACCCAGCTGAGCAGTGAAGGCAGCTGGCAGGTAGAAAGGGAACTAAGGGCTCTGTTGTGATAATAAATACACAGTTTCCCATAATGCACTAGAAACAAAAAGCCAACAGGTACTTTTAATGTCTTACTAACATTTTTAGTGTTAATTTTAATTGGAAATTTTAAAAGTTGAAATAATTTTTGTATTAACAACAGTAACTACATTATTGTTGTTTATTATTATTATTATTCATCTTCTACTGTGTTTAGGCTTAGCAAAATACATCTTGTGCTTCTGGCAATTGATTTTGATTTTAGGAGCCATCAATATATTTTAGTTTTAGGGAGTGGCCAAGTGCATTCTAAGGCTTAACTCGGTGTAGCATAATAATAATAATTCAAATCAAAACTTTTGCATTTTCACAGTTTATAAAATGAATTCTGATTATTATTTTTTTTTAAAAAAAAACAAAAGTGGGAGAAGAATTTCTTTAAAGTTTACGAGCATGCACAATGTGTTTGTAATCCCAGACACGTATGCAAATTATATAACGATAAAGTCTCTCTCCCACTTACTTGGGGGTTTTTTCCATGTGATTTGCTTTATTTATAATATTTGCCAGTGGATACACTTATGATACTATTAAATAAAATCAGCATTTTATAACTTTGATAATGAAGTTTTTTTTTAAAAAAAATAATCATTGACTTATTTAGCTGAAAGCATTGGAAATGATAGATAAAATTGCTTAATACCTTTCAAATTTTATACATGAGATATTAAATGTTTTAAATATTAAGCCTGCTGATATCACATGGTTATTTCTAAATTTATAGTTGTAATTATTTGCAGATAAGTGGAGATTATAAAATAAGTAGTTTTAAATGATTATTTTCAGTTTTAAGAATAAAAAGAGAGGCTAAAGTTTTTCCAGTGCATAATCGTATTGCGGAAAACTGGTTTCTGCTGTCAGTGTAGATTATAATATTTACATAGAAATGGATATGTCAAGTGCTGATCAGTAGACGTTTGGATTTTGTTGCGGGGGAGGGAAGAGGGAAAAAGAACTTTATGCTTATTATCTGGAAGTTGATGTAATGCAATAAGTAGTGAGAAGATACGAAAATATCTGGATAGTTATCAGACGATAAGGTTTCATTTGATTCATCTAACCTCTGGCTTAGATGTTTTCAAGAAACCGTCTTGCAGTATATTATCAAGTTTTGAGTTCCATTTACCAGAGACATCTTGTTTAGGTGAAAATATTTTGAAGTTATGTGTTTATTTGTCAGAGCATTTCTGTAGTTTGAAGCAGATCAGCTTATTTCTAGCAGGAGAGAAGTATAGACATAAATGTTATGTTTTCTATGAACTGCAGGGATTCAGATGAATCTGTTGTGGTTATATACGAGCTAAGCAGATGAGTGTAGGAAATGGAGAAAACATTTGCGATAGAACAGCGAGATAAATGTTGCATACATATACAAGTACAGTGACTGAAGATCACTTGCTGTAAGCCATAATTACTCTTTACCAGTGAGATGTTGTTTGTACAAAGCCGCTCCACTCCCCTTCCTCAAAAGTTTAACATGATAAGGGAAATATGGCTAAACAACATCTGGAGAAGATTGTAGTTAAAATGGCCTATCAGAATCTTATCAATACCCCCAAGTGGCAGGCATGCAAGCTGTTCAGTGCATCATTAAGGGATGGCTTCTAAAAATTTGGACCTATTTGTGTGGAAGCATAATATATGGAGGAAGAGAAGAGTGTGGTTAGGTTCATTAAACAAATAATCCTTATAGATTATTCCTTCAATTTTCAATTATCTTGGTAGTTGGTGGGGGGGGGGGTGAACATAAGAAGGAAGGGTATCCTATACTCTTCTTTAAAATCTGTTTTTGTTTATATCATTATAGACAAGATTACAGGATTTTTAGTTAATTAAATTCTGGTAGATTCTAACTGCATTGGATCTGTTAACTCCAAATTTAAAGCATCTTTTCTGTTGGAACCATTTTAGTTGGGAAAACTTTTGATTTGATAATAATATGTTAATCTTAAAATTCAGATGATAGATTTGCTGTAATTTATGAAGTCACTAAATCAAATGACTGCTAGATTAAAGTTACTTATAGTTTAATCCTGTTTCAGCTGTGTTAGTCAAATCAGATTGAAAATTCAGAGTGAAATGTAACTGAAATTGCTATTATTTATTAACATAATACCAATCCTAATGAACATCCAGGAATGTAAATAAGACCCTAATTGCACCTGGTTTAACTGCCAAAAATCACAATCCCATGGCTAATGTTTTAGGAAAGTTTTGATCATCTATTCATAATTAGTGTTCTTTCACTTTTGTATTAACATTAGGGAGACTGCATTTCCAACAGGTGTATCATCTTAGATAGATATACAAGGTCTGTCCAAAAGAAACCGAACTTTTAAAACAGCACACCAACCAGCCAGTGCAGCATGCTCATGACTGCAGTGTTGTGTATCGGTGACCTTGACCTTCAATCTGATAATAGCCTCATCACGCCACGCTAGTCATTGATCTACACGCGCTAAAGTGAACGTATATTTAGTGCACTTGATGATTTGTCGCAAGTCGAACAATGAAGGATCTTGAAGAGCAACATGTTTGTATGAAATTCTGTTTCAAATTGGGAAAAACTTTTATGGAGACTTTTCTAATGTTGCAACAGGCCTATGGGGAGGATTGTTTGACCCGTATGCAATGTCGCGAGTGGTACCAGCATTTCAAATTGGGAAGAACATCCACTGAAGACAATCCTAAATCTGGACGACCTGCCACGACAACGCATGGCGATCACATTGAGAAAGTGCGGGCTGTGCTCCGTGGAAATCATCGCCTGACTGTCCATGAAGTTTCTGAAGAAGTAGGCACCTGTAAAAGTTCATGCCATGTGATTTCAAAAGAAAAATTGAACATGCATCGTGTAGCCGCAAAATTTGTGCTGTGTCTGCTGACAGATGAACAAAAAGAGCACCGAGTCACAGTCAGTCAGGAGCTCTTTGATCGTTCGTTCTGAAAAGTGTCATAACAGGTGACGAAATGTGGGTGTACAGGTACGATGTCGAAACAAAAAGGCAGTCATCACAGTGGGTTGGATCATCGTTGCCGCAACCAAAAATATGCACTTCAGAGTCGCTCAAATGTGAAGGTGATTGTTGATCATCTTTTTTGATTGGAAGGGCGTCGTTCATCATGAGTTTGTTCCACCTGGTCAGACGATCGATAAAGAGTTTTACTCAGATGTCCTGAAGCGGTTGAGAGAGGTAGTGTGAAGGAGGAGGCCTGAGGCATGGAAAAACAAAACATGGATGCTGTACCACCATAACATGCCTGCTCACGTGTCATTCCTTATCTGTGACTTTTTGACAAAGCACAGGACAACTCTAGTCTCCCAGCTGCCCTACTCTCCTGATTTGGCCCCTGTGGACTTTTTTTGTTCCAAAGTTAAAATTCACCCTGAAAAAGGTCACTGATTTCAGATGATAGAAGAGATCGAAGAAAATTCGCTACGCGTGATCCCTGAAAATGTGTTCCAGGACGCTTTCTAAAACTGAAAAAACCATTGGGATTAGTGTATCAACATTGGAGGGGAACTATTTTGAAGGAGACAAGTCTGATTAAATTGTAAGTAAAGCAATAAATTTGTTTTTTAAAAAGTTCAGCTTCTTTTTGGACAGACAGACATAAAGTCAGTTCCCTAGTAAGTGATTATACATACACATACACTTCCTCTCTCTCTCTCTCTCAGACATACACACTTGCTCACACATATACACATTTTCACACAACATCACATACGTTCTCACACAAACACATATACCACTACCACATACATTCTCACATACACACATGTACACCAGTGTACACAGAGCAGCTGACTTGTGCTCTGGGGTAGACTGAAGAAGCAAGTCTAAACTTTACTTTTAATCTACTTGTCTTATGCTACATGCATCGCTTGATAGAATCAAAAGACGCAATTTATTCATTATCAAAAGTATGCTTTTATCAACTTGTGCTAATTCATTTTTGATACTCAAATGGTCTCGTCATTTAACTGGTCCTGAGTCATTGTACTGTGCAGGATATTTTTGATGAGTCTGCTGAATTATTGCTAAACTGATGAAATATAGAATGACAGTGTGAAAAAAAATTTCAAAATACTATGTAGTTATTCCAATTTGAAGTGCACAGTTTTGTTTAGAAGATACACTTTGCTAAAAGAATGTGCTCCAAACTTGGCAACATGTAATGTCTGCAGATGGTACGTTTCTCCAGTCAACTCAACTGAAGACAAATCCTCCTTGTACCCAGTTGCAAAATTATATATATGCTACTGAAAAGTTTATTCATTATTCCTACTTTATTTAAAAGTACAGTAGGGCCAGGCTCTCTGGCTGTCTCTGGCCTCTCTGGTATTCTCAGGCCTTGGAGAAACTGCCATCATTATCTCTCCTCTTGGCATTACTGCATGCACTCACTCATGCATTCTTTTATTGATACTTACACTCACTCACATATACATCCGCTTATACATGCGCGCACACAACACACACACACACAGTGCTGGATTTAGGCATAAGCTAAACAAGCTACAGCTTAGAGCCTCACAATCCGCAGGGGTTTCAAAAGATGTAAGAAGACGTGTAAAAATGTGTGAATGAGACCTAAAGAATTGCTAACTTGGTGTGGGAAACTACCATGACAGAAAATCGGCATTAACCCTTTCCGTGTCGGTGTTTGATTTCAGAAACATCTATATTTTTAATGTAATTTAATTGTCAGTGCGAGCAGATCGGGAACCCATGCATTATACGTCTGGCAGAGATGTATAAAGATATTGAGAGCACGAACTTCTCTATCTTTATAGCCTTGTACGTAATATTAGTATACATTTTGCTGCGGCCGTGAAAACACAACATAAATTTATTTCATATATTTATTTTAGTAATTAAGTTAAATAATTTAAATTTAGTGTTTAACTTTATTTTATAATGCTATTTGGATAGATAGCAAGAAAATCTAAAATATTAACGTTTTATTTTAGTTACATTTATTTATATGGTGTTCCCAAGATGGAACACTGTCATAATAGCATTGCCATATAGGATATTTTACATGAATTTTGGGAGGGTAGGCTTTTCATTCATGATATGCTTTACTATACTTTCTTTACCTATAGATTTATTTACAAAGTACACTGAAAGAACTGTTTCCGAGTTTAGCATAGTAATAAATAAACTTGTAAACTTATAGGCTATAACCTTGTATTTTATACTATAATTTTGTTCGGTTAATTCAATCATCGCATAATTTAAGTTTAATAATAATGTATAATTATGTTTAATTGTCCTATGATGCTTTATTCATCTAGTGTTCCCTAATGTGGAAGCTATATTACGATTATTCTTAGGTCTGATGGTAGCAAATTGTTCAGGAGAAGGTTTTCCACAGCTAAAGAGGATAAAAAATGAACTGAGAGCAACCATGTCTCAGGAAACACTGTCTGCACTTAGCATCATGTGCATAGAAAGTGATGGGGACACAATTCATGAATTTGCTTTTGGGAAATCAAGAAAGAAAATATTTTAAGTTGCATCTGATATAATTTTTCTGATTTTGCAAACAAGTAAACAAGTTCACTATTACTTATATCAATAAAAGTGATTCCTGATTACTTATTTTGTTAGCATTTTGTAAATATATTAATGTATGGTAAAATTATTTTAAAAATTACATTTAAGTATTGTTTGCAGGGTATACTATATTATAATCTATGATAGAGATCAAGCCAACCAAATGATAAATATGTAATCGGTAAATGCATTCATTTGAAAATAATTTGTATTTTTCACTTTAAATGCCTTGTTATTAAACAATTAAAAGGCATACGGGGTCTGTCGAAAAAGTATCCGACTTTATTTTTTCCCGTGGGAAGTAATGACATTAGGGAGGCAAAAGTGTGCATAGTGGAGCTGCATGCATGGTTTTTGGCAGGCTCGCTGGATGTGTCAGTTGCTGTCAGGTGCTTTACTACTAACTCATCGCATTTTCATTTCACCCATGATGATGGAACGTGTGGAGCAACGATCTTGCATCAACTTTTGCCAAAAGCTTGGAGATACCCAACCGGAAACAATTTGCAAAATTCAACAGGCTTTTGGTGACAATGTTACCCAAATAAAAGAATGGTACAAAAGGTTCAAAGATGGCTGCACATTGGTGGAGAGTGACTAGTGTTCTGGGAGGCCGTCAACAAGCCGCAGTGCAGTTGTTATCGAGAACGCGTGGAACTTGATGATGGAGGATCGTCGTTTGACGGTGCGGGAAATTGGTGACGGGGTTGGGATCAGTAAAGATTCTACATATGCAATTTTAAAGGAGTATTTGGGCTTGTGCAGAGTGGCAGCGAAATTTGTGTCCAAGCTGCTTTCTCAGGAACAACAACAACTTTGTCTTGAGGTTGCACAGGACCTGCTGGAAACTGCCAACAGGGATCCTGAGTTCCAGAATACCGTGATAACTGGAGATGAGATGTGGGTGTAAGGGTTTGACCTGGAAACCAAAGCTCAGTCATCACAGTGGAAGCACCCAACGTTGCCAAGGCCCAAAAAAGCACATCAGGTCTGGAGAAAAATCAAGGTGATGCTGACTGTTTTCTTCGACTACCGAGGCATTGTGCATCACGAATACACACCAGAAGAACAAACAGTTACAAAGGAGTACTATTAGAAGTCCTCCGACGTCTTCATGATGCAGTTTGGTGCAAGAGACTGGATCTGTGGTCCTTGCAAAATTGGCAGCTGCATCATGACAACACCCCGGCTCATTTGTTGCAGATGATCCAAGGTTTCCTGGCAAAGAAAGGCATTTCGCTCATTTGCCAGGCTCCCTACTCTCCAGACCCGGCTCCTCCTTACTTCTGGTTGTTCCCAAAGATGAAGATGCCACTGAAAGGCTCCCGCTTTGAGAGCCGAGAGGACATGCAGAATGCGACGGCGGAGCTGAGAGCCATTCTGGAAGAAGCATTCCAGACGCCTTCGAACAGGGGAAGGATCGCTGGGCTAAGCGTGTGGAGGCACAAGGGGCCTACTTCGAAGGGGATTAGCAATTGAACCCCAGCCTAAGGTCAGATACTTTTTCAACAGACCTCGTTTATGTTTTCAATTTTTGTGAGACCTTCTGGTGTAATTTTTTAACAAGCAGCCTCCAAGCTTTATTTAGCTTACGGCCTCACCAAGTCTAAATCCAGCACTCCACACACACACACACACACACGAGTATATTACACACTTTCACACGTGTATTTTACACACACTTTCATGCACACTCTTTTGCACATATACACATGCATTCTTTCATCCATGTATACATGCATTCTTTCACATATACACACATTCTTTCACACACGCATAATACACACATTTTTTACCATTACTGAAACAAATAATCGAGCCTTCACTGACCTGCCGATATGTTCAAGAGTAGTCAGCAGAAACTGGCTTCCAGGCAGTTTTAATGAAATGCTTCTCAACAGATGACATGTTGGGTATTTTACATTTTTATATGCAGGTAGAGGACCAAAAAAAAAAATGCTCCCTCCTGATATTAATGGTTTTCGGTTATAACTTCTTCCAGAAAATATTAAAATATATAAAACTATGTTTTAGAAATGCTCTGTACAAGATCTACACAGATATTGTGCCAGATTTTTATTTGAAACTTTTCACAAATTTACAATTTTTGTGATTTTCTCCCAACCTTCATTCGTAAGGATGATTAGTTGGACTTTGTGATTCGATTGTGTTGTATGCACATGTGACACCTTTTGTAAAATTGTCATCGTCATGAGCGGCAAGACTATGAAGCAACTGCATGTGGACAGGGCTGAAGAGAAATGTGGATGTAATCATTAAATTTTGGGCGTGTTGAATGTGGGTGTTAGTGTTCATTAAATTTCCCCAAAGTTCAATATGAGTTATTTATGGGCTGGACTTAACCGATCAACAGTCGATTACAAACCTAATAAAGAAGAAGAACTCTTTGAGATGCTCAAGGTCAGGTGGCACTAGTTCAGTCAGGAATATTCACACACCCTCGTTGAAAGCACGCCACGCTGTTGTGACGCAGTACTGAAGAGCAAAAGGATTACCGACTAAATATTAATTGCGAATCAATTTGAATTTTCTTTAACACTAACAGTTTAACCATACTTGTAGTGAGAAAATCAACGAACTTCACGAAAAATGTAAATATATTCATGAAAATCAACGAACTTCACGAGAAATTATATTCATCACTCACGAATCACTTATTCATGAAAACTACTTCACATAAAAATCTGGCACAATACCTGTGTAGATAGATCTCTTCAAGAGCATTTCAGAAACACACGGTTTTATATACTTTAGTATTTTCTGGTAGACGTTGTAACCAAAACCATTATTTTTCAAGATTCACTTTTCTTTTGTCCACACCCCCCCATGATATATCCATCCATACCTGTTGGCTTTAATTACCTGGATGAGTAAATAAATGCAGTAAAATGTTTATGCATATATTTAGCAGAGGTACATTAAAACACATGTCAGAACCATTATTTGAAAGCAACATCTGTAAATTTGGGGGACAGACATGCAATTTTATGCTTCAGTACTCATCTGCGAATACCATCATCATTTCCGCATATATCATCCTCCAGGTGTTCCACTGCTCCATGTAATTTTCACCTGCTGCTGCTTTCTAATCAGATAGCTTAAAGGAGCAAATGAAACTTTTTGAGGTGATCTGTTCCCTGCTTTTGGCTGGTGTCCACAGTTATAAAAGACAACAAAGAAGTACAGTTGTTTTCAAATTTTCACAGAGAATTAATTGCATTTTTTTTTTTTTTTGTGGCATTCAACAATTTTTCCTTTAAAAATGTTGGGAAGAAAGAGATTGCAATCATATCTCATTTTGTAGCTTTACTTATTATTCTTTGGTCTCTGTCCATCCAAGCTTATATTTTGAAATGGCTATAAGTGTGGAGAGGAAAATCATCTGGAGGCGTGGGATGGGATATTGAGGTTACTCAACATATTGACTTAGCAATGTTCGCATACTGTATTTCGACCAAATATTCTGATTATCAGTTGCAATTAGAAAGGATGATGAAAGCTGGGAGATATAATGTTGTTTTCTCAACGTTGCCAGCTGACCAATGGCGAGGATTTGTTGGTGGTTACATGTGTTGTGTTTATCTGGCCTGTGTTCTCAATCAACCCCATGATGCATACACAAAGATGGCGTATCTTTGAAAAATTAGTGTGAGCACGCGGTTTATTCGACCTGACTGAACCCTCTAGAGGAAGCCTGTGTTTAAGGGAATTGGTATATAACTCTGTTTGTTTACAGATCATTAAATGAATAGCTGCTTAGTAATTAAAGAGAAACATTGAAAAGAAAATCCCAGGTGTTCTAACCTTTGACCTGTTTCTGCATGACCTTGATCACAAACCACAATTTTAAAGAAAAGCAGCCATGGTCAAGGATTTAGAGCTTCCAGAACTTAAGTTAATCAGGCTGAAATGACCTTTATTGAAGTAGAAATCTAACCTGGAGACCACTTCCTACACTAGGTAATAATTAAAACATTGGGGCCCGTTCAGGTTATTTAGAAAACTAGAATCCAGAGCAATAACATCATGCTTCAGTTAAAATTGCTTTAATACATTATTCATTTTATTTATCTGAAGCCATTTCTTCTTTAATAGATAAATAGTTAGTTTCTGCAATGACTGCAATGTTTAAGAATCTTCTCATCTTAGGTCAAAGCATTAGAATTTTTATAAAACCAGTTTTCCACACGTTGGTGACTCTTTTCTTCTTCTTCAAGAGTTTACAACTGACAAAGTGTGTGTGTGTGTGTGGTGTGTGTGTGTGCGTACGCGCTAGAGGATATATGCGCATATTTGTGGGGGAACATAAATGTGAGGGGAGAACTTATTATATGTGTGTGTGTGGTGTGAGGGAGTATATGTGTGTGTGAGGGAGGAGATAGATGTGTGTAGGGGAAATATGTATATATTCCTTGTTTTCAGTAGTTCTAATTAAAGCAACAGTTATAAAACCCTGACAGATCCACCGTAGGATCGCCTGTTTATATTTCTGGATATGAGGAAACAAGAATCTAAAGTTAAACCCTAAAATCTCAAAAAGGAAATCAATGTGGTTAAGATTAAAAAAGGGAAAGAAAAAAACAAAAACCACTTAAATATTACTTGGTCAGTTATTTTTTTGTTTGGTTGTAAGTGGTTATTCATATTTTAGATGGTCTGTACATAGTGAGGTCTGGTAGAAAAGGCTTCACACTTATAGGATCACGGGCTTTGAGGTGTGATTTGCTTTTAGCCTGTGGCCCAACATAAAACGGCGCAAGTTGTGATCGAGACAGGTGGAAATGGCAGTGTTCTGGTATATTCTTACAGGTAACAGCTCTCTCCAATTATAAATTGTTCTTTTTTATTGTTAGACTCCTTGTTTTAAAATTCATTGTACGCAACACAATTGATGAAATCAACATTAATATTCGCTCACTAATAACTTTCTCTCTCTGGTTGGCACTGTTTTAAAAATCACATTCTGACACAACAAGTCAGTCTCTGACACATTCTTCTTAATTCATTTTTTCCCATGCTTTAGCCAATGAAATTTCCTTTTAGTTCTTCTAATTAACAATTTTTTAACCCATTAATGGAACTCTACTTTATTACTAGGTAAATATTGATAATCACCTAATCATTTCTGATTATCAGCAAGAAGAGAGACAGCTGTTTTACTCATTAGATGATGTCTGTGCTCTCGCATCATGCATCTGCTAGCTAATTAGATGTAGGTAGATGTGGATAGCAAAAAATTTTTAATGGCATTGTTTTTATAATCTTGTTCTCATTCTCAGAAAAGTCTGCTACTAAAGCAAACTTAAAGAGGTTGTTAGGCACTCTACTTTTTTGGGGGTAAGTGATTTGAAGGACTGTCGGTAGCATGATATAGACCATTAGATGGCAGGTAAGTACATGATTCAGCTGATAAGTTCAGGATATTTGGCATCTAGTCATCTCTATATTCAGTTTTTTTTCAACCAGGTTCTTTCATTAGGATGATCAAAATTGGCTCATGTCTGAGGATTTAAACAAAAAGAACCTTAATCTTACTGGTCTCTAATATAGCAGAATGTTTTTTTTTTTTATTATTGTACCTACCAGGACAGATCCAGAAATTTTCTATAGTGGATTGGATTGGTAAAAGAAACAATATTTTGAGATGTTAAAAGTTTCCAACATTCAAAAGTTAATTTACAGTGATCAATGAACTTTGATGGCTTGTGATAAATTGTTATTTAAGTTTTATAAATAGGATTCTTCTACAGCTTTTTGCTCCCCAACTTTGCCAGTCAATACATTAACTAAACATCCAGACACACATCCTGAAAGATTTTAGTGTGTACTATGCGTGAAAATGATAATTACACAGGTAAGTTTATCCAGATAGAAGAGAAATAAGTTAATTATCACCTGTCACATTACAGAAATAAGAAAAGTATAAATGTACTGTGGTGGGGGAAGCTTATTTATGAATCTAGCTTGATCTTTCTGAAATTCCACCCACTAAAAAGAAGTTCATCAGGTGTGTGAAAGGAAGAGGTGATGCTGAACAGAGTATGCTGAGCAAAAACCTGCACGGGTTACCCCTGTGGGAATTCCTGAACTGCCTTGTGTTCTGAAAGCAAGGTGTTTTTAAATGTTTTCCAGAAATCATCTATAGTGTATTTAAATTTCAAATTAAAATCAGAATTTCCTCTTGATGGCTGGGTGAGTAACTAACTATAACATTATTACAAGAAGAAAATACTATAGTTAGTTACTCACTCACCCAGCCATCAAGAGGAAATTCTGAACGAGAATTTTCTGTTTATAATACAATAAGATTTATTTTACTTTGTTTTGAATTTCTATAAACTATTTGTTTGGCCAACAATAGGCTTCAGAAAAGAATATTTTTCAATGGTTTCAATCATTGATTTATCTCAAATCACTTAACCAAACCCACAAACTTGTTTAATGTGCACAGTATTGTGGCCCCTTGGAAATTGATAATAAAAAAAAATGCCTGGAAGCCATTTTGGCTCTCCTGTAGATTTTGATAATGTGTGCTAGGAACAGAATGTGGGTACAATTAGCAGAAACACTGATCAAAACTATGTTGCCCATTGCTTTAGTAGCAATTTTTAAAAATTATACATATTTGTGTAACAGCCATTATAAACCATAATTGTGAATTCATCAATGAAATAATCCATTGAGGGAGAATATTTCAATATGAGATAAAAGTTTGAAAATAAACTTGTATTTTCTAGCAGTTTATGCTTACAAGATGTAAGAATATGTAATCAGTGTCTGCTAGTATATGTCAAGAAAAAGTATAAAGTGTTTGATCTAACTTGCTATGTATTCATCTGGAGAACCAATGATTAACTATACTTTCTTGGATTTAGAGGCCTATGAATAATATTAAGGTTAATAAAATCAGTCTTAGAGATAAAAGGATAGATTATTTCATTTATCAACCTCTAACGGTTCTCCAATAATGACCATAAACTATATTATTTGAAATTGCACTGTTTCTGATGTTTGCCACTGAAAGAACTTTAAAATTAACTGCTTTCAACTAAATTGTTTTATTAATCCAAAAGTATTTGAATAAAAAGATGTTTTAAAAAAATACAGATATACCTAAGTGTGGAGAAGACAGGGGGAATAGGATCTGCCTCCTGTAACTATGGTTACCATCTGTTTCTATATGTAGTGTATAAACTGTGGAAGATTTACAGGACTTAGATTTCAGAATTCTATAAACCTTATCAGAAGATGTGTGTGCTTTTTAAAAAAAAAAATAAAAACAAGATATTGTATGTACTCTGCTTTCTTATCCTTGTACTCCACCTTTCTTCAATCTTTCTTTACTGATATATGAAAATGCCTGCTTTTTTATATATTTTAAAAGAAACTGAATGGTCAAATCATGGCTGCTGTCACTGTTATCTTTACAAAACTGATGGATGCAATCTTTGCTATTGTTTGACAGGCTCTCTCTCTTCTCTTAGTTTTTTTTGCAAGTCTTTTTTGGTGGGAGACTGTGGCTGAGGAATCAAATTGTTGTGTAGAGAAAATGGCCAGCTATTTAAAGCTCTGTTGATGGAAATCATCTGTTTGAAAAATGGCTAGACATTTAGACATTATAATATAAATAGGATATGGATTGCTGCAACTAACACGATAGTAACATGATATGTTAATGTGTGGTACATTGATGTTTATCTTTTAAGCTGACCAAAGATTACCCCACTTTATTTGGCATTCTTCTCTCTGCAGAGTACCTCATTTATTATTAAATGGCTGTCTCACAGGAGCAAAGCTCTACAACCATCAAAGTCAGTACCAAATTTCCATGATGCAGATTCTTGTGCCATTCTAATGGTCAGCATCAAGCACTGCTGTTTGTCCAGAGGAGTGTTGTTTACACACCACCATGTATATCTTGAGTACACGTAAAATCCAGAATGTGAATATAGTTATGTTTTTAATAAAGTGACAGGAGCGGGCTTACTTTCTCCACTGACAGACTATAAAAACTAAACACTAATTGGTCAAGAAATAGGATAGGTCATCACTTAGAACTTTATTATATACAGTAATATGCACATTGGTATGAGTTCGGTACCATTATTGGATATTCTATAAATAAGTTTTTTACAGAATGACTGAAAAAGCTGAAATTAATTTCTGACTAAAAAGTGACATGGCACTAATATTTCAGAAAGGAATGAAGGATTAAACGATGGAATTTGTATGGATGATTTCCTCATACATCTGCTTCACATTTCTAACAAGATGCTAAATGCATATCTGCAGTGTTTTCTGCTTTTCCTTTTGCAATGTTCAGGGCATCTCAGCAATATTTGGAACAGTTGAGTCTGCTGCTTTACCTACAGCTAGTTTAATCGTAAAGGTCCAGCTCACAGCAGAAAAGGGCGGGATTTAGTTGCATTGCCTTGGAAACTTTGCAGCTACATGGTAGACATGACAATACATTTGTTTGTAGGCATAGTAACAAGATGAAGCTTACAGTTAGCTATAAGATACACACTTCTACACCATGATGGACCCACCAGCACAAGCAGCAGTTTTAGCATTGTTTTCTTGGTTATCATAATCTTGTCTTGTTAAATTCTCATTCACTATCAAAGTAGTGCAAGAGTAACAGCAAATTTTCAAAAGTATCATTCTCTGTGTCCTTAAATTCTATTAGGAATGTCTCTTAATCAGTCTGACAATCTCGGACATTTCACAGGGCAAATCAAGGCCATTCAGTCTCTAGCACACTGTTTGGGCAGGTGCCCTGTTTGTTTTCTAGAGGTTCCCCAGGTTAGTAGTATTGGCAAAAGGGTTGTGGTGCATTACATGAATAATGAATCACCCTATATTCTCTATCAAGAACAGTGATGTGCATAGTGTTTAGCAACAAGATGAATGACAATGACAGATTGGTACATGCTAAGTTGTCACCTTGTGTCTTTGCAGGAAAGCCAGGGCTTTTGGGTAATACTTCTGTTCCATACTTCTATACAGCGACAATTTTAGACACAACATTCTGAATTCACACTGTTTAGCATAAATAGATCATGATATTATAACTTATTTTTCCAAAGTCCACGATATGTGTATGAATGATCAAGTTCTGTTTGAGAGTATGGGCAGACAAACAATCCGAGTTTAATTTTTTGTAAAGTCAGTGAAGGCCTTAAAATATATATATATATATATATGCTTTTTTTCTCCCACCAGGTAGGTAGTGCCACAATTTTGTTTTAAACTTGAAAATTCTATATTCATACAAACTGGACTGGTCATGGTAGACGGACTAAAGGTGGGTTACAAATGAATTGAATAATGATTGTATTTTCTTCATGGTGAGACAACTCCACTGAGAAGTTCCATCTCCTGTTAAAGCTGATTGAAGAAGCTAACCATTTGAGCAGAGTTGGCTGTTTTAATTTGTTTTTATCTTTAGTATTCATTTGCTATTGTAATTATGTCTCTTTGAATAGAGTTCTCAAAATATGGTGGGGGGTTTTGATTATGATGATATGACGTTTGCTGATGACTCTTCAGACAGGTCAGATGATAGTCAGGAGCAGTAACTGTTGCAGGCATTCTTAACAACAACAACAAAAAAATGCCATAGAACCACCACAGGTCACCCAAATAGATCTTGGCAAATTTGGTCTGAAAAATCTCCAACACATTAAAGTCAAGGAAAATTAAAACCTGGCAGTGACCTATTGTAAGGGTGTGATACCCTCTGTCCACTATCTGAAACATTGTTCGTTTTTATTATTGTTATATAAAATTCCTTCTGTTCTGCATTCTTGTAGTTAACTTTTAAAGCTGCGGTGTCATAATGAATTATTTCAAGTTTTTATGCTTTGTTTTTTTGATGCTCATCTGTAATTACACATTGATTTTGTTGCATAGATTTCCTGTGGCAGGAAACGTACAATACACACATGATACAGTGGTATTAAAGGAAAAGATGAGCTTTAATCGACTTGTCTGGAAATATGTAATGCCTGGTGCTACATCTTGATTCTTATAGGAAACACATGCTTATAGCTCTTGATTGAGTACATTTTATCTGTTTTAAGTATCTCTAGCATCTATATTCCATGGAAGCAGATTATTTATGAACCAAGCCTACTGACAGATACTGACTGTTCAGGCAAGAAAATTGACTTTAGAAACTTATACAGTGTTGAGTGAAAAATATAAAATTTTTGGATTTCCACAGCTAATTCTAAAGATCTGATTCTGAAGTGATTGAACATTTGTTGGACATAACCCTAATAGCTGATTATAATTAATTTCAGGTGTAGTTCATAGGCAGCTGTACATCACTTTCCTTCTGTGGTTAAAATTATATCAGTGCAGATTTTTAACCAATCAGTTGACAAGTTCCACTGATTAAGTCTTGGAAACTTGGCCAGATATAAGTAATCAGAACGCTGTTTTGAATTCCAGAAAATAACACAGTTACATATTATCTATGCAGAATTTTGTTAATCACTGTTAAGCAGGTGTTCAGATGTTTTAATTAACGATTTGTGGATGGTAAATCACACACTTTCCAGGAAGTGAGGGATAATTATCTAACCACATTGCACCTTAACTTTCTCTTTAGAGTAAAGAGATAGAAAACTTAACTGAATTAGATTTTAAATTTCTCACTCCTTACCATGGACTTGGTTTTTGGCAGGCAGACACGAAATCTAACTGAGCAGGGAATTAATCAAACAGATTTAGATGAAGAAAGAAAAACTCTCCTTTAACATT
This sequence comes from Nautilus pompilius, assembly GCA_018389105.1. NCBI lineage: Eukaryota > Metazoa > Mollusca > Cephalopoda > Nautilida > Nautilidae > Nautilus > Nautilus pompilius. The sequence continues at coordinate 284,550 of JACATO010000684.1, forward strand.
CGTTGAAAGACAACAAAAAAACACGGGATTTAAGGACGTCTTTATAACTTTGTTATTGTTATTCCATGGTTTATAAGGATGAAGGAGAGAATGGAAAGGAAGCTGTGTTGAAAGTGCACCAACAGTCACGTTAAAATCTTTATCTGAATGTAGGGGACAAACTTTGTAAAGATCAGTTTGCCAGGGATCCATTATTTATGAATGCTGAACACTGTGAAACTTTCTCGTTGTTGCACAATATTTGTATGATTTTAAAATGAGAATAAGATACCATAAGTTATGGCTGATTTTGTATTTAGTGGAAATTAAGTTTTCTTTATGAATTGTGGTACTTCACTCCCGTTAGACAATGGATTTGTAGATAAGGTGATTTTTTTTAAAGATTGTTTTTGTATTTTTTGTTGCTACTTGGATGTTTAAAAGTGGGGAAAGCTGTTAAATGCAGACATTATTACCTGGTTCTTGATATTATTACATTCTGTAAATGATCCAGGTCATAGGGTGACACTTTTCAAAGAAATCTGACCAAAATATAGAAGAAAAAACTAATTAGAAGTACAGTATTCTATTGATTTTATCATTCTAGTACAAATTTGGACATAAAGTGGCATTAAACATCTTCCTCCTCTTATTATAATTTACTGTTTTTTTTTTGTTTGTATAATAATTTCATCTTTACTTTATACATAATGTACATTTGCACCTGTATATATCTTTTATTGTTCTATCAGAGTCATAGATTATTTCCTTTTGATCATTTCACAGACATTTTCAAAGACCCATATTTGCTAATAATTCTATTGCAATAAGTGCATTTTTAATTAAATTTTTTGACATTATTATTATTATTACTCAAATACATTCTTATACAGTTTGTGCCACTTTTTGAGTGGTTTTCAAAGGTCCACCACCAAAAAAGGGGGTCAGATGATGTTCCAAATCAGTCACAAATCTGCCACTTTTGATCACTTGTTCTCTTCCCCATAGATTCAACATTACCTCTCTTCACGTCAAAGTCTAATAACTATGATCACATGTATGCTTTAACCCTTTTTGTTTTGTATCTCTTAAGTCTATGCAGTACAAAGATTGATTACTCGTTACATATTATCAAATATATAGAAGAAACAAACAAAGCGGTCTCGCATCAGTACCCTGGAGACCACCATCTTGTTCCTTAAGTTCTTTACCTAGAAAAATTAATGTGTCAGCCTTTGCAGCTTACCTTGTATAACCATGACATATTTGCCAATTTTTTTGTATTATAATGATCAATATGGATTCACATCTATCTTTCTGTTTACTTTATTGTACTAATTTTCTCTGTATCTAAGTGTTAAAAGAAAAGGGAGAAAGAAGCAATTTAGCAACTATGATACATCCACGGGTTTACATATAGTGCCCTGCCATATTAATTCAGCAGTCTCTGCAAGGGAAATTTTGGGCAGGTAACCAGTGAGCACTGCCACCATGCTGAAAGTATGCAGATCCTATGATATTTAAATTGCCTGAGGTCATATTATCAACTATTCAAAGTGTGGCCAGAGCCAATCACAACTGCTGAGGAAAGAGTGACCTAGAAGGCTTTTAGCCATGACACCATGATAAGACATTGCCCATGCAACAGAGGTGAGCCAAAAAATAGCTCAGTATCATTTTTACCAGCTTGGCTACAGAATGTGTACAGCATATAAGAAAGCACTTCTGTCCAATTGAACTAAAATTTTTTGAAAGGTCTGGTCAGAGAATGCGTTTGGCACAATCCTCACATATTGGTGGTGTATACTTATCATTGATGAGTCCAGGTTTAAGCAATTTATCTCTGGAACTTGCACTTAGGTTTGGAGAAGACTTATGCCAATCTCTTTAGCTGGACCATCAGCAGAAAGCAATGATAGATTAAAGGAAACTCCTCATATGCGTAGAGAGAGGGGGGATCTGGAGTAAACTGTGGTACAAAATTTTGTGGATTTAGGGTGAAACTCACCTGAAGCTCTCTGTGCTATAAAGGATGGCTCACCTGAGCACTAACATAGAAACTTTCTCTCTGCTGCTTGTCTTCTTTTGGCATTTTTCTGCAACAAACTAACATATAGTAAGAAAAATAGGTGCCTAAATTATTATGGCAGGGCATAGTGTGCTGCAGGTCAGTAATTTAAATTTCACCAGCCAATGAAAATTAATGGCAAAGCAAATGTTAGTCACATTGGCAACTCCTTGTATTGTCATGTGATGTTGTTCATTAGAAATCTACCAGACCATCTCATCTCTGGTCATTCCTTATTTTATTTCTCCAAGACTGGAAACTCAGTTGTGACATATTTAAATACCATGACAAGCAAAATTACTTTAATCTTTTTTTGATGAGAGAGTTATGCTGAAATATTGGATGCTTAAATTTAAATGAAATCCTTTCTCAATCAATCACATTGCAAAGTTAGTATCAAAAATATTTTTAGGTAGGAAATTAATTATTCAAATCACTGTGAATTCCATCTTTGTTATTTTAGGTATCTGCCACAGATCCAGATTGTGGGATTGATGCCCAGTTAACTTACAGGATTGCAGAAAACATGGGGTTTCAGAGACCAGTTGAGTTCGCTGTACAGAACATTTCTGGGAACATCTGTGTACGTGAGTCACTGGACTTTGAAAAAACCCGAGCTTTGACTTCCCTGTTCAGGCTGTTGACAGAGGTAGGTTGTCCTTCACGGAGGCAGGGGTGGCTCCAAAATCAGGATTTAATTTTCAACAAGACCGCAAGAGTTGGTTTGTTAAAAAAATCTATATTCATCTTTAAGAATGTTTTATTTTAAATTCTTGTTATTTTTACATTTTTCTAACAATCATAATTTGTAATAAACAAATCACTTTTCATATTTTAGTTAAAGGATTGGCCCTCTTTCAAATTTTCTTGACTTAACATGATTCTATACTCAACAGTATTGGAAATAATTATAAAAACATACAGGATGTTAAAAAATAATGGCATAAAATATACAAAAAACAAATGAATGTGTTGTACAGCGCTTTATTATTTGTTATGTGAGCCCTTTATATAAAGTATGACACCTTGTTTTCATGCTCTGTACAGGTCATCAATGTATGACTGTCAAATGTTGTTCCAAATATCCTGTAGCACTTTCCACAATTCATATAAGGTTTTTGCTTGTTGTTTGACTTTTTCAGCAGCCATATAACCTCAGTGATGTTCATATCAGATCTTGGTGCAGACCAAGGCATCTGTGTATGTGCTTCATCAGCCTCTTTACAGTCCAGATAGTTCGGCTGTATTCTTGGGATCATTTTCATGTTGGAAGATGAACCCCTGCCCAATAAGATGCCTTCCTGAGGGAATGGCATGAAGGATGAGAACCTTCTTGCATCTTTTGGCAATCAGAATACTTTGATTTTATCTGCCAATATTAGTTGATATGCAACACCACATTCATATTGATCTATCTCCATGTTTCACTGTATTTTTGCCAAACAGTTCCAACTTTACTCATTTGCAAAAAAACAACTTCCAGGTTCAGTCAACATATTGTTTAATTTTGCTGCCTATTTCAACTTTGCCATTTGCTACGCATTCATTTTGACCATTTCACACCAATGAGTTTCTTCCTGTTCTTGAAGAAGCATTAACACTCATGCTTGCAGCTAGGTCACTTGCAAGATCTTTCCTGGCTCATTATTTGCCACGAGGAGAACATACCCTGAGGTACGTAACATCACATTAGGAGAAATTGGACTTCCTTCCTTGACCACGTCTACTGTCAACAGTACCAGCTTTGCTTATCCTCAGAGTTTAGAGTCTTGCAGACAGCTTCTTCTGAAACATGAAGTTAGGCTGCAGTCTGCTGCATGAAATAGCTTTCACTATCTATGACTTTGATTTCTATGTACTTGTCATGCGATATTCCCTTTTCAAGAGCCTTAATATTTACACACTACAATGATATCAATGCCTATCCTGGTGTGCACTTTCTGATTGCTTCCATGACAATCAATCACTGTGTACTGTATCAACACTACTGTACTATAGAGCATTTCATTTTCACACAAGATAAGGTTCTGTTATGTGTTTTTTTGCATTTTATACCCAGTTTATTCTCTGTTTCCATAATTTTTTTCAGTACTGTATGTTTTTGTTCTTTTGGTTCTTCTCTCATGAACTCAGAATCTGCTAATATCATTTATATTATCCATAGAATGATTACAACATTCAAAGCCTCACAACACACCGTTTTGATACAGCAAAACAAAGATGGGAATCTGAACTACAATATTTCTGTAAAACCCTATTTACTTTTTAGGTAGAGGATGAAAGATAAGAGGAAGAGGCAGTATTAAGCATAGAATAGGGAAAAATTTGTATAATATGGCCCCGTGTTCATATTTGAAGTTTAATCTTTCTTTCCTGAGAGGAAAAAAATTAAAGGATGCCACTCCAGTATTGTCATTGTTTTCTTTTGGCTTTTAGATGGCCTGTACATGACTGCCATGGTGAAGATTATGGTCATGGATGTCAATGACAACCGGCCAGTGTTTGATCCACAGGTGTACAGCATGAACATGGAAGAGAGTACACAGTCAGGGAAAGTGGTGACTGTCAGAGCATCAGACAAAGATGTCACTGGGATGTTCAGTGAAATCCAATATGACATCCTCAGTGGGAATGAAGATGCCTTTTTTCGGATTAATTCACAAACAGGTAATGTTGTAAAATTTTTAGGGTTATCCATTTTCCCCTAATTTAGGCTTTATGCAAAGAGGCTAAGCATTTTGGGCATTTCCTCAGCGGAGACATGGAATTTGAAACTGAATGGTCTGAGGTGAAAATCATTACCAGATCACTGAGTACAATAATCAATGTTTTAGAATGAAGAACCTGTGTGTGCAGTGTAGTATTCCATGTAATAATTTTTTTTTTCTTTTCATATTTTCCTTAAAAAAATCACAAACTTTACACTTGGAGCTTCCAATAAAAAAGTTTGTTAAATACAAGGTTTGTTCTTATTTAGAAATGAAAGGGAATCTCTTTATTACGGATTCCGGAATGTAGTGTACCCAGTGACTGGAATAGCCTGCTTCACCATCAAGTTTCCTTTCTAGGCTTTAGAGGATTGAAAAGAATTACCTTTTTCTTTTTTTATTTCTGTAATGAATAACTGTTCCCCTGTAAAATATGTAGTTATACTTGTGTAAAGGCTTGTTTGTTTAGCCACCTTGATATTTTTAGCTTTTCTGGTTCCCCCACCCAACATCTGAAATCAGAAAGTTCTAGTAGGGATGTTCAATACGCTTGTGAGGTCAACTAAAGTTGGATCGCTCTAGGCACTTTTGTGTTGGCCAGTTTCCATTGTCACTCTTTCCCTATCCACATAGGGGGCACAACAACAACATACTCTGCTCATGTGTACCTTTATTCATCTCATAGTTTGGCTTTAAAAATACCCCTATCTGCATTGGTTTGAAGATTGCCTACTGATTCAGAAACACTATCATCTGAATAGTATTTTCAATAATTGGACCTGTGCTATGGTGTCATTGAAAGAGTTAATATATTACTATGGGAACTATCATATTGTTTATGTGACATAACTCATTTTTTTAAACAGTTGGTGATTGTTGTTTTACATATTCATATACATTGCTTGTTAAATCTTTTTTGGAAATTACTTTTTGATTTTTCCAAGGGACTTAATTGTTAATAGCAAGTCGTGATAACATTCTGCCAGGCCTTGCCTACTAATTTTGACTTGGTTTGTCAAGAGCTCTGCAGCCCTAAGGGAAGCAAAGCGTGTAAACTGATATCTTCACTGTCAGCATCTCATATGTTTTGCTAGTCGGCAGGAATCCTTCAACTGCATAACTCGCGCTCCACCACCTCCAGAAGTTTGGCTTTCCATGAACCGCGGATGTCAGCATTCAGATCGTTTTGCCAAACGCCTAATCGCCGCTGCATGGTGACTGTAATGTGAGGTTAAGTGGGAGACTTATTAAAACAATATGGCTCACAAACTTTGTGGTCTGCTAATTATGTAAGTAAGCAGCTTGAAAAGATTATTGAATTAGCTATTTGATGCTTTTCTCATTCTTTTTTTTTCTAATTGTTAGTTTTAGCGATTTATGCACATAGCTTGACCAGTAAGTTACTTAGTGTGTACGTAACTAATGAAAATGTCACGAACAGTCATAACTCAATGCTATTTAAAAGCGTGGCTAAGGAATGAGAGAGTAAAAAGCTTATAACAAAGGGTTTTACAGCTCAATTAGATTAAGAGAACAATAGTCTAAAGGCAGAAATGAAATGAAGTGATCAGACCCATTGCCCCCAGTATTTTCCCCCTTGGACTGTTGCCCCTGTTTACATAACTTAACTGTCTACATCATGGATTAGGTTGAATCCATTCGTGGAAGAAATAAGCCAGTTCTTGGTGGATATATTTATACTGTGCAGAAGATTCTTGTAAATGGTGTAATGTCATATGAATGTGAACAGCGAAGGTGAGGAATGAGCAAGGCTAAGTTGAAGGTTCACGATGGTCAAGTTGATGGCAGACTTCATGAGCTTACTCACACTCCAGATGCACCAAGATCAGAAATGCTACATGTTCGTAATGCTATAGAGCGCAGAGCGATAGATGGCGAGGAAACAGCACAGCAGATCACTTCACAATCCATATCATCTACATCTGAAGCTGCCTCTGTACAACTTCATTTATCCGTTCAATCCGCCGTACCATTTGTAAGCAAGAACAAGCTTCTGGGAACTCTCATCCTATTCCAACCAACCTTGCTGAACTAATCATACCTGAACAGTATAAGGTAACAATCCTCTTTTACTATTCTAATGATATCATAGCATTAATTATGTGAACCCAAACTTATGATAGTATTTAAGTAAATATATTAGTTGTTGTCTGTATATGTAAGTTACCCAGGTTAGAAATGACCTAGATAATAACTTCACAAGTTGTCTTCCTGATTAATTTCACTGTTTTCTTTCCTGCTATGTTATTGGATTAGCCAGTCTGTTATGTATCATATGTTGCTGGAAATACAATAATAATGATGACAGTGTCAAAGAAATAAATTTTCATGATTGCTTTCTTTAGTATGACAGCAACAACACAAACCGCTGTGTTCTGTTATTTGCATCTGATCCCTCCTTGACTCTGCTCTAAAACTCTGATGATTGGTTTTGCAGGTGGTATTTTTAAGGTTGTCCCAGAGCTTTTTTTATCATTATCCACCATCCATGCCTTGAGTGAACACTATATAATCCAATGTGTTTATGCCTTACTCCCCAACAAGCAAGAAGCCGCATACACCAGTGTTCTGCAACAACTGCTCAACACCAAACCGCAACTCAATCCCAGTTGAATAATGACTGACTTTGAACCTGCTGCTATCAATGCTACATACGCCACCATCCCAGATGCAACCAAGAAAGGGTGTTTCTATCACTCTCCCAGTGCGTGTACCACAAAGTCCAAGAAGCTGGTCTACAACGGTTGTACTGAGAAGATAATGATTTTTTGCCATCAATTCGGCACTCGCTTTCGTTCCAGAAGAAGAGGTCATTGATGCTTTTGAGATGTTGTAAGAAGAGCTACCAGAAGAGGCCATGGTAATTTGACTACTTTGAGGACATTCATAAGCCATGAACGTGATCATGGTCTTCATTGCCATTGCCATCGACAAAAGCCAAGGTTTTCAATCTCTCTTTGGAACATCATGACAGAACTGAAAGAGGTTTGCCACACATAACAGCCATGTTGAGGGCTGGCATCAGAGATTCAAAACAAATGTTGCTGCTCACCAGCCTGACATGTGGAGATTCTTTGATGTGCTAAGAAGAGAACAGGACCTAATTGATGTTTCAGTTAACTAGATGATTTCTGTCACACACCTGCACCACAACGCAAGCAACACCAGATAAATAGGCAATCCATCAGAACAATTGATAGAACGTATGAGAACGGATATATAATGGATTATCTGCATGGTATTGCCAGCAAAATCTCATCATAAAGTATGTGACGACTAGAAAATTCATAAAAAATCAGTTGCTTATGTGCTGGCAATTGTGTGTATTTTTTTTTAATGTGGGCATATTACCTCAATTTTTCTTACCTTGACATATATTAATTATGTATACTTTATGGATAATAAAAGGAGAAATAAATAAATAAGTTGTTGCTTTAATTCAAAATTTATGGGGGGCAAAATACTGGGGGCAACGGGCCTAGATCTGAAATAAAATGTATCATATCAAGAAATCAGGATGCTCTTGTAATCCAGACAGATTATCATCCACTAGTTTACATATTAAAAAAAAAAAAAATGAATTATTTCTTAAGAAAAGAATCAAAATACAAGGAACAGCAGCTAATGTTTGGTTAGAAGAGTTCTTTTTGTAACGAGGAATGTTCCATTGTTTTTGTCAGTTTTCACCTAGCTTCCCACTGGTAGAGGAAATTACAGTATGAAATAACTAGTCCCTTTACTGACTTTTAAGATCTAAGGACATTTCACAGCAGTCAGCCAGAAGAGAGAAGTTGGGTGACCAAGTGAGTATTTACCTAGATACAGTTGTGGGACTCTTGAACAGTAGTCATTGTGTCACCCATGGAATTTTCACCATGTTCTGGAAAACTGTATTGGAACTCTCTTCGTTTTTAGATGTGGAAGGAAATCCATGTTTTAAACTGAAGAAGAAATGTCAAAATTTTGAGCTAGTCCCGACCATGATTTGAACCCTGCACCTCAACTAGGACATTTTGGTTGCATATTATTGGACTGCTAGTGATATTAATTGCAGAATTTTTTGTTTTTGTTTTTTTTAGGAGTTATCTCCCTTGCTAAGCCACTTCCATCTGGAGAACAAATCTTCATTCTTCAGATCAGTGCTGTGGATAGCGGAGGACTAAGAGCAGTCATTCCAGCAAATGTAACCATTAGCATTACTGGACATAATGCCCGCCTTCCAAAATTTTCCAAAAGTACCTACAATTTTACTGTTTCTGAAGATGTGAAACACTATACATTAGTTGGGACTGTGCAAGCTCATATTTCAGATGGAGACAGTGGTAAGCATACTCTTCAGTCTGGGTTATCTCATTGCATCATCATACTTATTTATGGTGGTGTTATTTTTCATCCTCGGTATATAGCAGTACTTACTAGTGGTCTAAAGCATGAATGTGTGATATCTATGGATAGATGAAAACCCAAATTGCACTTCTTTTTTTTGCTTATCTGTTATATAAGTGGTAAAAACAAGTCTACTTTACATTCAAATTTCACAACCTGACAGTTACTTTGTAATACTATAATGGTAAAGTGCAATGGTATCTGTTCTGACTTTAGCACAGATTCACATGTACAAAGTTGTCCCTGAGCATTTTAAGCAAACAGCTGGAGACCAAGTGTTTTGTTTCATGGCGAGACAACATACATCGTTTTAACTTTCAAGTTTATGGTGTTGAGATATTTTATCTCTCTCTCCAAACTTGTACAGGATACATTTTAAGTTCTGTCCAGAAGTGAAGTTAATTGGCAAAAATTGTTATAATTTATATCAGTTTATAGCCCTTATGTCCCCTTGTAAAGAATGTTATCTTGGAAGATGGAGCAGAAGCATTTTGCTGTTGAGGACAAAGAGTGAAATCTTTCACTTGCTTGAGAATGAAAACTATTGGGGGGGGGTTACAGTCTGTAATATTTATTGGTTTGTTAAAATCATCCCTATCAAAGAAAAACCAAGATTGAGCCAAGCAGTTACTGTCTCAACAAAGAAAATTTTTAAAAGTTGTCATAGCCAGTTGGACTTCTTGAAATTGGCAGATATATCCATAGGAAAAATAGCCATGGGATTCAAGGTCAACGAATTGATGATCTGGAAAGTGGTGAACCAGAAGGGTTACTTCCAGATGGAGCAAATGGAACAAGTGACTGGATTGTTCTCATTGACTCCATACTTAGTACACAGGTTGGTATTATTTGCACATCTTGTTTTTGGATGAGCAGCAATTGGTTACAATCGAACAGTTTTTGAATATGCAAAAAGACTGCATTTTTGCAACAAACCTATCTATTGAATGCAAGAGGCAGCTTCTGTGATGGTGTGGTCTGGCATCATCACCAATGAACAAATGTCATTGGTCTTTTTCCTCATAGCATCGAAATCAATGCAAACATCTACAAAAAATAATATTTTGGAAGCTCAGGTGATGCCAATGTTCTGGACATGTCAACAGCATGAGATGCCTGCCTATAGCCTGAATGATGCAGATGTGGTTGTCTGAGAAATTTCTTGACTTGATAGGTAAGGACAATTGGCTTTTATTGTTACCCAATCTGAACCAGTTGAATTTTGAAGAGAAATGCTTGCTCACAGGTCCACAAAATTGTCAAAGTAACTGAAACAATCATTGCACAGGAATGTGGTGAAATTTCACTACCAACTCTGAAATGGTGCTTGACTTTCTCTTCTGCCTTCAGGCTTGCATTGAAGCTACAGGTGGACTCATCCAATGATTTAACTGTCACTGTAAGCTAGAGAATTTGAGCTTTTCATCAATGTATAAATTGTTCATTCTGGCTTTTGTTTCTGTAAAAAAAAAACATGATTTTGGGCAGAACTTAAAATGTACTCTGTAAGTCTCCAAGATAAAGATTATATAAGCATGTGGTGGTAGTGGTAAGGGTTAGATAAATGCTTACATCCTATTAACTAGGGAGATGAATTTAGTTTAAGAGAAACAAAAAGGGAGACTAATTACACTGAAAGAAGTGAATTAAAAGCAAACAAAAAAGGCTTCTAGCTTTTTGCATGGGATGGGATACTATTGTGGGAAGGCCAGAAGGGTATTGGAATAGATGCTAATTCATTCTGGATAAGGAGAACAGTTTGTGCTTAGCCATTATGTTGTGGATTGTTTTGTTGCAGTTCTCACCTACTCTATCTTGTCTGGAAATCAAAAACAAATGTTCACCATCAACCAAACATCAGGGTCCATCTTCACCAAGAACCCGCTGGACCATGACGTTATCCCATCAGTGTTGCTCAACATCCATGCTGTTGCTGCTGAAGGCACTCCTGTGTATGGTTCAGCTCAGGTGAAATTAATTTTTAGTCCATGGATTGATTATATTGAAGAAAATAACTGTTGTTTTAGATCTTTGTAATAGGAAAAGAATAATTATATAAATATATGTATCACAACCTGAAATTTTAAAAATGGATTTCAATTATGTGGATCTGAGGTATGTGGTCAGTTTATCTCTTCTTTGAAAATCTAAAAATAGGGGTTTGGTTGGGGCTATAGAAGATTGATCTTTTAATGATATACAGCAGTGTGAGCTATTTGTTTTGTTCAGGAAGACAGTTTGCATGGACCCTTGATTTCTGTAGGTTGGGTTCTGTTATTATTGGAGGTCCTTTAGTTTAGAGAAATCTGCTTCTGCTGAAGACCCCTCACGTGTCAGTTATGGCTGTAGGAGGGAAATATAAACAGTAGAATGGGTTGTTTTCTGATTTTTTGAAATTTAAAGAATTGTCTGTTTTCAAGACTAAATTTAATAAAAAAATAATCTCTTTTTTCTCCAGAGGAACAAAATTACAAAATCATCATTTAACAGTGAAGTTTGTAAGTTCTCTCTGAAGTGAGATTTAAAATGTTAGAATTTGTGAAATTGTATTTGCTGTTGGTCTGCTGTACCTTTAAAACAAGATACACAGAACTTCTAAATCAAAGTAGAAATGAAGCTTATGAGTAATCATTTTTTTTGCTTGTTTCCAGGTGAACATAACTATTACTGATGTTAACGATAACTCTCCAACGTTTACTGTGAATAGGCTGAATATCTCGGTGAAAGAAGATCAGAGTACGTCAACGCCTTTTTATGCTGTTCATGTTCGAGATGAAGACAGCGGTCGAAATGGAGAAGTCCGTTACAGCCTGACCAACAACCATAGTGGACAGTTTCAAATTGATGCCATTAGAGGGGAAATTTGGCTTTTGCGGATGTTGGATTTCGAACAGCGACAGAAGTACAAACTTGTGGTTGTTGCCACTGATCGCGGGAAGTCTCCACTCAGTTCCAGCATGACAATGTCCATAAATGTGATTGATGTTAATGATAATGCACCAGTTTTTCTCAAAAGTCTGTATAATGTCAGGGTTTTGGAGACAATTGAATTGAACACAGGGTTTATGAAAATATCTGCATCTGATGCAGATTCTGGAGACAACAGTAGAATAACTTACCATCTCGAAGATTCTCCTCAGTCAGGAAAGTTTGGAATTTTCCCCAATGATAGCAGTTTGTATGTCCATGAAAACCTGGACAGAGAATCAAAAAGTATGTACCTCCTGAAGGTTATTGCTATAGATAATGGTATTCCACAGTTATCAGCCATAGCCCAAGTACAAATTCAAGTCCTGGATGCCAACGACAATGATCCTGTTTTTACAGAAAATGCTTACTCTTTCCACATTGTGGAAAATCAGAGTGTTGGCGACACTGCTGGCATGGTAACTGCCACTGACCGTGACAGCGGAGAGAATGCGCGCCTAACATACTCATTTGTTAGGCCTCAGGATAACTTTGCCATTCATCCATACAGTGGTGAAATTACAGCAACACGGACACTGGATCGCGAGAGGGTAGAAAGTTATAAGTTTGCTGTCTGTGTGACTGACCATGGCCATCCTGCTCATAATGCAACAGCAAAAGTTCAAGTGACTGTTTTGGATATAAATGACAATGCCCCTGTTTTTCAGAATAATGAGGATTACAGTGAGACTGTTCCAGAGAATAAACCAAAGGGGACAGAAGTGATTCAGGTTCATGCAAAAGATTCAGATGTTGGGGAAAATGGCACAGTATCATATTATTTTGATCGAGGTAAAGTATCAGTTTTTAATAAAGTCTTCATAAGTATTTCTAGGTTTACTCTGTTTCATCATTGACACTGTTCAAGTACTAAAAGACATTTACATTATTATTTCCTGCTGATGTGAATGTCTAATGAAAATTAGTTTCATTATAAAAAAATAAGTACACAGTTTAGTATGGAAATCATAATTGATCTACAGTATTTGTTGAAGGACAAAATTATTTTGAATTTTGTTGTAAAAACGTACTGCAATAATAGAGATGCAGTGACAGTTACTGCTGGCGATAACAAAGTGAGGTGAGAACTAACTGCAATAATAGAGATGCAGTGACAGTTACTGCTGGCGATAACAAAGTGAGGTGAGAACTAACTGCAATAATAGAGATGCAGTGACAGTTACTGCTGGCGATAACAAAGTGAGGTGAGAACTAACTGCAATAATAGAGATGCAATGACAGTTCTGCTGGCGATAACAAAGTGAGGTGAGAACTAACTGTAATAATAGAGATGCAATGACAGTTACTGCTGGCGATAACAAAGTGAGGTGAGAACTAACTGCAATAATAGAGATGCAATGACAGTTACTGCTGGTGATAACAAAGTGAGGTGAGAACTAACTGTAATAATAAAGATGCAATGACAGTTACTGCTGGCGATAACAAAGTGAGGTGAGAACTAACTGCAATAATAGAGATGCAATGACAGTTACTGCTGGCGATAACAAAGTGAGGTGAGAACTAACTGCAATAATAGAGATGCAATGACAGTTACTGCTGGCGATAACAAAGTGAGGTGAGAACTAACTGCAATAATAGAGATGCAATGACAGTTACTGCTGGCGATAACAAAGTGAGGTGAGAACTAACTGCAATAATAGAGATGCAGTGACAGTTACTGCTGGCGATAACAAAGTGAGGTGAGAACTAACTGCAATAATAGAGATGCAGTGACAGTTACTGCTGGCGATAACAAAGTGAGGTGAGAACTAACTGCTAGATATGCAATGATGACTACAGCATCATGGACAAACTAAATGCATGAGACAACACCCCCTGCCATTAATGGATGAACTAAATTGGTGGGTCTTCAGATGCCATGAATGTTTGATATGGTAAACTCTGGGAGCAGCCAACCCATTTTCAATCCAATTTGCTAAAAACAGTCATTGACTCATTGCTGCAAGGTGGCATAATAGACGAGAACCTGATTTGGTTGTTGAACTCGTGATCCAGTAAAGACAGCAGTTTGCTGTTGAATTGTAGAAATCTAAAATTAGATATTGTTTGTTTTTTATTGTTTTTATATAAAATTTTTTTTAAAGGAAAATTAGTATAACTGTCAACCAATTAGAAAGAATATTTATTGAAGCAGCTATTTAGACATAAGCAGACTCTGATCTCCTGGCTCCTTGTGATTACTGAACTAAATTTTTATTCTCTTTTTTAGGTGAGGACACAAGTGGACTAGATAACTTTGCAATACATCCGCGAAGTGGATTGATAACCACGAAGGAAGTGTTGGACTATGAAGTTCAAAATAAGTATGTCTTAACTGTGGTAGCCCGAGACAGTGGGTCTCCTGCAAAGGAAAGTCAAGTAAAGGTTGTCATCTGGGTTGGAGACGATAATGAGGAAAAACCATTGTTCCCATCAAAGAATATCACGTTCAGCATTCCAGAAAATGTCCCCATCAGAACTACAGTTGGAGTTGTGGTTGCACAGGATCAGGATTCTTGGGAAAATGGCCAGATATCATATTACATCATTGGAGGAAATGTTTTTGGAACTTTTGCAATAAATACTGAGAGTGGTGAAATCTACAGCATCCGAGAAATCGACTACGAAGAATCGTCATCGCACACTTTGGGTGTGAAGGCTGTGGGTAGCAATGTTTATGACACTGAGAGCAGCACTATTAGTGTGCTGATTAGGGTTATTGACATCAATGACAACTCCCCGAAGTTCGATCAGGACCCAGTGATCCTTCATGTTCGAGAGAACCCACTAGTCAACCAAACTGTATACACTTTCACCGCTGCTGACCTTGATTCTGGGCCCAATGGTACTGTGGCTTACTCCATCCAGGCTGATGAAGCTATGAGCCATAACTTTTCTGTTGGTCAGTTCACTGGACACCTTATGGTGTCTGGTCTTGTTGACTATGAGACTGCACAACAGGTGGCACTGGTAGTTGAAGCAGAGGATCAGTCTCCAGATCCAGCAGACAGATTAAAATCAACAGTCACCGTGGTGATTTTTATACTGGACGAAAATGATAATTGGCCACAGATTGATCCAAAAATTACTGTTCACGTGTTTGAGGATGAACCAGTGGGATTTCCAATTACTTATCTGATTGCTATTGATGCTGATATTGGAAATAACAGTGGTAATGGCATTCTTGGGTATAACATAATAGCAGGAAATGATGATGGCAGATTTCACCTGGAACAGATCTCAGGTAATTTGTCAGTTTTCTTGCATTAACAGAGCATCCATTTATATATCACACCATTCATAAATTTCCTCTCCCCAGATTTTCTGATATTTTAATTCTTAGAACTAAAAATAATGTTAGAAGTTTTTGTACTTGGATAGAAGAGCAAGCAATTTTTCAAATTCTATCAGCTAGTTAATAATATAACCTGTTTAATTTTGAGAGTTATTATATTTTTATTATAATTTTCATTGGACTACATATCGTTCATTGGTCAAAGATTACTACTTTTAGTCTCAGCAGATAAAAATTATGTCATTGACTGGGGATGGATGATCCCTACCCTAAAAAAAGGACCAATTTATCCTGATCTTATGACTGTTTAATTACGGGACAGTAATTTATTTATTCTACATCAGAGAGATCTCCATGTTTTTTCCCTGAGCTCTTGCCGATGCCATAAGAAACTTTCAACTGAAGCTTGGCTGAAACAGAACCACTGTAATATTGTATCTTAAAAAAAAAATTCAGAAAATATTTCTGTTTACTATGACAGCATCGTTTGATCTTTGTAGTTTCCAATAAATCGGTAAAGTAAAATTTAATGTCTCTTTCTGGATGAACATTTCTCTTTAAGCCTGATAACATACAATTACTACTACTATTTTCAGTACATATCAATAGAATTTCAAAGAATCTAAGGGAGGTAACTTTTGACAATTGCTTGATTCTGTTTTATCATTCTCCAAAAAGTATGTTCCTTGGAAATGTAAAAGTTTTATTAATATTATTATTACTACATTGTTTATTCTTATGTACTACGCACCATATTAATATAGTTATCTTAACTAAATTAAAATGGATGAAGTAATTAGGAACATGCTTCTTTTCCCATTTTAAATAATTTTTAAAGAATATCAATTTAATTTTAGAATTTTCACTTTAGTAAAGGGTTGTTTAAGCAAAAAAAGAAAAAAGTTTGAGTTCTTTGAATTATTAAAGTTTTGTACACAATAATGTGAAACAGTTTAAAGCAGATAACTCCACACGACTTTATGAATTATTTCATAAATTATTTCCCTTCAATAAACCTCTTTGCATTGATTGATGACAGTCAGTATATTGGCTAATCTGTGCATTTTCTAGACACATTAAATAAAGACAGTCAACAAACTAAATTACAATTTTTTTTTATAGTTTGATATTAAAAGGTTCTGGCAAATATCATTAATAATTCCACTTTAAGTATAAATTTTCAAACATTTTGTTTCTGTTGTTCTTTTTTTTTGTCTCAGGTTTATTGACATTGTCTCAGTCTCTGGATCGAGAAGAGAAGTCAGAGTTTAGATTGAACATCAGCATCAGTGACCATGGAACTCCACAGCGAATATCCTACACCCTGTTGTCCATCTTCGTCGAAGATGTCAATGACAACGCACCTCATTTTGAGGATTCAAATTATTTGGTCAACATCAATGAGAATGCCAAGGTGAACACCAGCGTCACAAAGATCAGAGCAAGTGACCGTGACATTGGTAGGTTCCTGCCATGTTTAAATAATATCTGCAGGATGATGGGAGCATTCATTAAGTTTATGAGGAAAAAGGTTCAATGCCTTGTTAGTTTGAAACCTCTCAAAAACATCAAATCAACAATGGACACAAAACAACACTAACTAAAGACTGAAGTATATCAACTAATATACAGATATAAATTATTTAATTTACTAGGAGTTATAACACTACATCAGAAAATTCATTGATGAATAACATAACAACATAACTCTCCTTTCAATAAAATCACAAAGAATGTAATCTACAGCAATCCCTCCACTTAACATATTGGATATGTTCTGTGAAAACAATTCGTTAAATGAACATTCATTGAGTAGGCAACATTTTCCCATTTACTTACATTACATAAACTTAGATATGTTCCAAAGGAATAAGGAATCATCTTAAGTAAATGTTACTTAATGAATAAGCGTAATAAACACATTATTTTTTGTGTTAGGTATCATATATTGATGTACTTAACCCCTTGATAAGACATAAGGAAAACCTGATGTGCACTTCAGAGGCCAAAACAAAACGTTTTTACAGTTAAGCATTGCGGTCAAAATCACCGCTGGGTACACCTAGTCTTTTACACTTTTGGGTAGCAGGCAGGCCGTGCCACTATACAACTACAAAGTAAGGTAAACAATGTGAGACGATTTGTAAAATGTGTCTTGATAGAAAAACTGAAACCCATGAAGAAATAGGCTTTAAAATGAAATCATTACAAGTTAAAACACACAAACAATAAATCACCAGTGCAAAGGAGATCACAGAGTTTTACTTTAGATATAGATTTATCCGCTGCCTCACGTGTGGTCAGCCGGAGTCAAAGGGTTAATTAGTAATAAATGTTTGTAAGTAAATAGAAGAGTTCTAATCAGCAGAGGGAGGCTGCTTGGTGCTACTGGTACTAGGTCTTGATGGACTATTTTGAGGAGTCGCACTCTTAGACAAATACCCATCTACGTCGTCTTATTCGACTCCCTTTGTTTCTGCAGTTATAATTCCTTGTAACAAGCCGACTTTGCTCTTCAGTCCCTGGAAAATTTTATGGTCCTTTCTTTGAGTGGATATTTTTCAGCAACAATCTCCATCGCTTTCTCTAAATATTCAAATGCCTTTGAGAGGTCTGACATTAATAAACTAGGAATTTGAACAGGACTCTTCTTCCTCCTCTTCATCTTTTAATGCAGCTTGTTCCATCTCCAGTAAATCTTTATTTGACAAGCATCTTCATGTGACTCCACCACCCACAACAGTTTCACCAACTTCATCAAATTCGGTGTCTTGTGCAATCTTCACGACGTTCTGCTGGATGTCTGGGACAGTTTCAATAGTAAATTCTTTGAAGTCGTGGACACAACTTGGCAACAGTTTTCACCACACACCAATTCATGGTGTAACTTCCACCCAGGCCTGACCAATGTTCTCAATGGCATTCATCATATTGAAGCTGTACCAGAAGTCCCTTATTGTAGGCTTGTCTTCTCCATCAGTCACTGCGATCAGTTTTCGGAATGTGTGGTGTAAATAATATGCTTTGAAGGTTGAAATAACTCCTTGATCCATTGGTTGAATCAACGCCGTTGTGTTGGGGGGAAGAAATTCAACGGGTACATTAGGCGACAAGTCTTTCAGGTGGACTGGATGTCCAACAGAAGCAGTAATTTGTGTTCAATGTTACGATCCATCCCGACAAAATTTTTCAACTGCAGAACAGAAATATGAAAAAAAAACCAGTCCTGAAATACTGCCATTATCACCCAGGCATTTTTATTAGAGCACCAAACTACCGGAAGACCAGCTTTAACAATACCTTTCATAGCCCTAGGGTTTTCTGAATGGTAGATTAGCAAACGTTTCAACTTCATGTCTCCTTCGGCATTTCCACCAAGGATGGATAGGTGATCCTCTCAGTGCGGTTTGATAAGACCCGGTTATTGCAGTGCCTGCACTTGCAGCTTCACCGGTCATGATTCTGTCATGTAAACGACTGCTCCGTTTTAAACTATCGAACTATCCTTTGCTAGCATTAAACGTTTCTTCTCTGGTACCTTCTTCCCATTGTTGGAGATCATCAAATAAACTTCTAGCCTTCTCTTGAATAACCATACTGCTTATGTTAACGTTCCGTTCATGTTGGCTTTCTATCCAAACATTCAGTAATCTCTCCATATTTTCCACTACACCAGTCAGTCTGTGCGCTACTTTAGTGGCTGTTAGAGGCATCACAGATTTTGTAGTTGCTCTAATTGTTTCCTTGTTCTTGTGAATTGTGCAGATAGCAGGCAGAGTTAGGCCCATTGCTCTGGAAATTTTGCTTGGCTTTTCACCAGCATCAAACCGCCTCAAAACATCCAACTTAATATCCTAAGTCATGTATTTCCTCTTTGCTTTAAAAAGCAGTTGCACCACTGATAG
This sequence comes from Nautilus pompilius, assembly GCA_018389105.1. NCBI lineage: Eukaryota > Metazoa > Mollusca > Cephalopoda > Nautilida > Nautilidae > Nautilus > Nautilus pompilius. The sequence goes on from JACATO010000684.1 coordinate 303,879, forward strand.
TTGCTCGGCTTTTTTCCTGTCATCACAAATTCTAATAGGGACAAAATTTTCAAGCTGATTTCTACAAGGTTCAGCAGACAAGATGTATGTACAAAGTACTATGGCAGAATGATGCTATTCAAATATACGCACAGATCACTCCGCATGTTAACGTATCTGGTCTCACTTTGAGAATTTTTTCGTCTGACTCTAATTTTTATAGTTTGTCGATGATGATTTGTTCTTTATAACAAACCATGTACACGTTCATCGAAGTTTTGGTGTTAATTTCCCATATATAGTTGTCCTCCGGTATTCGCAGGGGTTACATCCCTTGAGCACCTGCAAAGAGTCAAAAACCGCGAATATTGGATGTAGTCCATAAAAATGCCTATAAATGTCAAAATATAGCGTAAAATATAATTTAAAAAATATAAGTAAATATATAATAATAATTTAATAAAAAATACAACACTCAGCGAAACACTCGAGATAGCTACATGCGGTAAACTGGGATGATGCAGGGCTGCTGGGCTGCATCTGCCTGAGACAGCGCCTCGTGGGCAGCCCAATCAGCAGCGAGGGAAATGAATAACGCTCTCCGATTGGCTACTTTCAAACCTCCAGCCAATAGCGTTTATTTTATATTGATATTTTGCTGAATTTACGTTAGTATTTATATTACAAAATTAGTAAATTATATTGTTATTAATAATTTAGCGTTAAAAAGCGTGAAAAAAATATATATCACCACAAAAAAAAGCCATAAAAAATTGCGGAAGATATTTGCGATTCCGCGAATATGCGGGGGTTTCCACGAACAATTATTAGTTAGGGTCTAAGGAAAATTCTGCGAATAACCGGGGCCGCGAATGGCGAATCGTGATTATGCAGGGGTCAACTGTACGTTATAGCGAATATTCATTATACCAGGGATTGCTGTGTGTCATGGTTAAGCATAGAGCTGCATAATGTTAGGTTGTGTGTGTAAGATGACATTTCTTAGGCTCTAAGCTAACTACATTTTCTGTTCTCACTTCTCTGCAGGAAGTTAGCCTCCATTGTACGAAATCGAAAAAGGATAAAAGTCAAGTCAGGTTATCTTTTTCCCATTGGTGACCCGAGATCTACTAGAAGTTGTTTATTTTTTTAGATGTGGAAACTCGAGTTCCCAAAGGAAGTCCATGTAGCTGGCTAGGTTTACTTCAGAAGAACAAGATGATGATATCTGAAATATTGTTATAAGAACACGTATTTCATATGCAATTAGTTATTTTACATTGTAACCAAAACTTAAAGAACCGTGACATAGATTAAGACTATGTGCACTTCTCTGAAATTAGTAGCCAGGATTAATATATGTCCAAGTAACATTTTCAGGTATCTCTGTCTCCAGGTAAATAAATGATCAAAAGAAAGTAATCTGTTGAAAATTCAAATACATGTAATAACTCTGTTCAGACTGAATTAAATGCATTGGAACCGTACGCAGATCTGAATTTAATTTAGATTTCTGTGATTTTTTGTGAACATGAATTCATTATACTTTCCAATGGGATAATTATTCATAAGAACTCACTCTATAGTGGTAAAATGAAACTAAAGGTCTTCAGCACTGAAGAGCAATCATGCATAGGATACAAATGTGGGTCAGGTGTGTCAAGGGGTCTAATGTATATTTATCCAACTACCTTTAAAATTATTTCTTTTTCATAAAAAAGAAAAATAACATTTGAGTTGATCAAGGTAAACTAATGTAAAGTTTAATTACAAAATGTTTAACATTCTAAATTAAATGACATTCCTCAAATCTTTCTAGTGATACATTCGTAGCAGATTATTTCTACTGGTAAAAAGACCGAAAAACAAATGAAAACAGATTTCTTTAAGTAATTTCATGACCTTTTCAGGTGAAGATCAAGCCAGCATTTAGATAGAATACACGTTGTTACACCCGAGTCAAAGCTTATTTGAATCGATCTTCATGGATGAGGTCAAATTGGAATTGTTTTTGAAATGCACAATGTCAGAATGCTTAGAGCTTTGTAATGTATCTGTGAACTTACCTTACATTTCTCAGACTATTCAGCCGAGTTTTCAACAAAATACTAAGTTAGGATCAGTGGATTAAAGCTCTTGACGTGTAATTAGAAAGAAAAAAGTTACAGGCAAGTTCTTCAAGACTCTGTAAGCAAGATTTTTCCAGAAAAGATGCCATGACTTTCTGACACATTCTACAAAATGATTTGAAAACCAAGCAGGAAGGCCTGCTGTAGTGGGGTCCTCTCTCTCTCCATCTCTTTCTCTTCATCTCTCTCAATTTAATGTGTATAACAATAATAAGAAATACCAACCACTGGAATGTAAACTTGTATTTTGATAAATGAGGATGTTTTTATTCCATCAAGTAATAATTAATCACTAACAGTAACTCTGTCATTTGTTAACTGGGGTAATTCTTTCTGTCCAGGTGAAAATGGTCGTTTGTCTTACCTCATCCCCCAGGGGATTGCCAGTGATGCATTCTTGGTGGACATGGACACAGGTATGATCAGAACCATCATACCTTTGGATAGAGAGGTCAGAAGTTCCTACATTTTTACAGGTAAAGTTCAAATTCAAACAACTTTCTTTTTTCAACTTACAAATCTGGAGTTTGTAATTAAATAAAACCAGTGGCATAGCCAGGATTTTCTCAAGAGGTTAACGATTTCTCTGGGGTCTTGGAGGGGTGAAATAAAATTCAATATCTATTATCAATTCCAATATATTGATTACATTTGTGTATAATATTGGAACTGGCAACTGAGTGAATTTAAGGATTTTATCCTGATGTAGAAAAAGAAGAGGAAAAATCTAGTTTTGCTCATTAAAATTCAGTTTTTTTGGTAAATTAGCATGGATTTTATAATCCTCAGATGCGAGTCCAAACAAGATCTGGCCAGAATCTTGATATCATCAAGGCATAGCAAAGTCCAAAGAGGGTGAAAGGCATTTTGTTAGAATGATTTGGGGCTGAAGGAATTAGTTATTTTCACCAATTAGAAAACACAGTTAAATCATCTGATGTTGCACATTTGATTATCTAGGATCTATCTACCTGAGCTAAGGAACATAGGCAAGACTGTTTTTGCTATTTTAGACTCTCGAGTTCCAAGTGTTCAGAACTTTTCGTATATCTCCATAATGTTACACAGCACACGTAGAAATAAACAGATGGAGGAAGTGAGAGTCAGAAGGCTGTTCTGCTTCTGTGTAACCCTAAATGGTTATAACTACTTGCAGCATATGTACGAGACAATGGCTATCCTGTGAACTATGACATGACCAACCTCATCATTAATGTGACAGACACTAATGACCATGCCCCAGTATTCAGATCGGCCCTCTATCACCTGAAGATTCCAGAAAACACTGAGTTTTCTGTCATTCATACATTTGTGGCCCATGATGCTGATGCTGGTTTGAATGGACAGGTTGTTTACAGCATACTTGGTAAGTTGGAGTGTGAGTGAAGGGGGTGTGAGTTGTTGTGCCATTGAGCTGTGGATTAGATTTTCAACTAATTCTATATAAAAACTCACAGCATGTATTAGATATTTCATTTTGTGCACTATCTGACTAGGCAAGTATTTACTAAATTTATTTTCAAATTTTCTCTGTTAAAAAATCTCACTTTTGTTTGGCCTCTCCAGTAAACACGAGTCCTACCTGAGTGTTAATCTGATGGGGAGCCAGCCATCTCAGCTGGTTTGTCTCTAGACTTTGTTGTGCAGTCATATCACTATTAATAAATAAATTAGCTTTCACTAAATGTTTCTGGATTTCTTTGAAGTTTAATTTCTATAAAATATATTAGTGTATTATAAAACATATATATATATAGGAATACTCTGACTTTACGTAAGAAACAATTCAAAAAAAAAAATTCGAGATACGGCAAAAACGTTACGTAGCGCTATGCATGGGTACCTGGGGATGAGCGGGCACTACTTTGAGCTGTGGAGTAATGTGCACTGGGGTCTGAGTGTGTTAGTCGGCCAGCATCCCTCTCCCACACACTCAGTTGTGTGTTAGTATCCATCAAGTAAGTTTAATTGTGCGTAAATCTTTTCATTTTACGTAAATTTTTCCATTGCAAACCATGGCGCCAAAGCTAAAAGTGATGCTGGTGCTAACGGTTCCACAAAAGAAGTGATTACGGTTGAGGAGAAGGGGAGCATAATAAAGGAATATGGAGACGGGCAAACTGTTTGTTCTCATCCATGACTGTCGCTCACTGCCTACCTTTATGCTTACGTAAGATTTCGTAACCCTTACGTAAGTCGGGGTATTCCTGTATACATATATTTTAAGTTGAATAGATTTGTGTATAAAAGTTCAAACAATTAGGTTTGTTGTTTTTTAATCACACAGATGGAAATGAAAAGCAGAAGTTTTCAGTTGACTCCATCTCTGGACAGCTGTCATGTAAAGCCCTGGACCGTGAGACTGTTGTGCTCTTTAACCTCACCATAGCAGCAATGGACAGAGGCAGCCCACCAAAGGAAGGGCACTGTCAGGTGATAGTAACGGTGAAAGATGTGAATGATAATGACCCTGTATTCCAGACATATCACTACAGTGCTGTGCTGAACGAAGACATCACCATTGGTACATTTGTAGTGCAGACTGTTGCGACAGATGCTGACGAAGGGGTTAACCAAGACGTAACATACACATTAGGGAATGACACAGAAGGTCTCTTCACAGTGGACAGCTCCAGTGGGAAAATTGTCACTGCAGGGTATGTGGGAGAAATGTTTGAGTGATTTTGCCGCATCACAATAAAATGGATCCTGAAGCTAATGCTTCTGTGTCTCCTGTGACCTTTCTCTCATGAAACAGTATTTGTCATACAATTGGGGCACTTGGTATAAGATCATCATATCCCTTAAAATTCTCAAAATGGAAAACATTGATGTTCCAATTTTAATAGACATATAAGACAAATAATTGACTGCAGAATCATATTGTAGAACTAACTTTTTTCCTTACATGCTAAGCCTTGTGCCATTTGCAAAGTTTTTCTATTGTTTCAGGAATATGCACTTTCAGAGTTTAACTAAATTGGAATTTACGAAACATCTTCTCTAAGTGAAGAATATTTCCACGTGTTACTTCAGCAGCAGCATGGTAACAGATTTCTTTTACACCCTCCTCTGCTGATTTAAAGTGCCCTCTCAGGGCCTTTTCTTCCAAATTTTTGATTTAATTGTTTCCACTCTTGACATTTTCCTTAACTCACTCATATATTCCTCATTGTGGCATTCTGTCTGGGTTGCGGTGGGAAATCTCCTCTTGGTCCAAAAACAGATTCTTGTAACCAAGCCGACTTTAACGAGCTAACAGAGTGTGGAACAAGCAACATGCAGCTGGCTGGCATAGGTCTTCACAGTTGTATTTCTAGGATGAGGGATACCACATTTTTATACTCAGCACCTCAACTACAAAACACCAAACCGTCTGATAGGCAGAACAGTGATTAGAAGTAGACCGTAGTAAACAGATGGAAGCCGTTAGCTAGCTGGCTGGATTAGCAGCAAATAGATTATTAGAAAAAAAAGAAAGTCACCTCTCGCTGTTTTTGTTGTCATGGTTATTACGGAGACTGAACTATCAGTGTTGCTACAATGATAGATTTCTGCTGGCATCTGCCTGCACCGGAGTACATAGGGTTATATAATGGGTGAAATAAAGGTGCTTGTGCCGAGCAGATGTGATTTTTTTCTGGTTGCAAGGAGCCTGTCTCATCTTCTCATTGTTTTGTAGGCTGTTTGACCGTGAGAAGAAGAGCTTTTACAGCTTTGAAGTTGTTGCCAGAGATGGAGGACCTTATGGACCACGAAGTGCAGCCGTCCTGGTGAATGTCACCATCAAAGACATCAATGACAATGCTCCCGTGTTCCAAGAAATACCCTATCGGAAAAATGTCAGCAGCAATTTGAATGTAAACGTATTCATTCTCACGGTAAAAGCTGAAGACCCTGACGAAGGTGTGAATTCAGAACTCCATTATTCTTTTGGGCTTGGATCAGACCGTATTTCTCAGAGGTACTTTCAGATTAATTCCAGAACAGGGGAGATAACTACCAAGGAACGTCTCAATTCTGGTGCTCTTGGTTATCATAACATCCGAGTGGTTGCCTCCGATCGTGGTTCTCCACCCCGAAGCACAACAGGTATGGGAATTATGCATGGCATGACAGCCCTTACTAGTACAGATTTATAACTGGAAATTTGGCAGAATGTATTTAGAATTGTAATAAAAAATAAGAACGGGGGCGAACACTGAGAATGTTTGAAACGAGATATTTATTCTCAGCTCCCCACACCTGTAGATTGAAGAGAAGTGAAAGTTGTCCATATAAAATCCTGTACATAAGCAAAAAATTTGAAAATAAAGAAAAAAGAATCAAGTTTCCACAAAAATGAGTTTCCTCTAAATTCTGTGTCCTTATTTAGCAAATTAATATAAAACAAAGCAAATAAAAGATATTAAAAGTGTGTATTCAGTTGTTTTATCGACCCAGTCAATCAGATTGTCAGGTCTGTATTATTGAGAATAACCTCGATCAAAAATATGTTACCTTTTTCTATCCAGTGAGATTTCTGGGGATGCTTTCTTGCCATTAAGCAAGGGAAAATGAATAAAATTGAACCAGTTTACAAATTACTTCAGTTTGCAGGTCCCTTGGACATAGAACCAAGCAAACTGTAGCCATTTTGGAGTGATCTACTCTTTCTTACTGTGCTCACACACAACCCTGTATCATTTTGAGAACTTACATCAAATTACCTTTGGGTATCTAACAAGGGAAATCTAGAAGATAAAATTGCTCAGCATAATCTGTGTTTAAAACCTGGAAACATTCTAGTAACTCAGTGCCTCGATGGTCTTCCAGTCATCGCATATTATACCAATGCTAGCAAAAGTCTGTTCTGGAGGAGAGCTAGGAATGGAGACTCACTGTCTATCAGTTTTCAAGATGATGACATTTATAGATTTTTTGTTAAACATAAATTGAATTTTTTAGTAGATTTATTACCTCAATCTACCCCAAGCCTTTTCTTTTGTTTTGTTATAGTATTTAGTAGTTTTTTGTCTGATGTTTAATATGGATAATCTCCAATTCCTTACAGTGTATGCCACATTTGTACCATACTAGAAGACATTTTAAAAATATGTATTTCAGATGGTGGAAGTTAGTTTAGCACTAGAAAGCCCACCAGAGCTTAGACAAGAGCTAAATTAATGCTATCTGCATAAACTACACTTAATGGTTATTTATTTCATTCATTCATAATTCTATTACTAAAAAAATTTTAACTAATTTGTTATAATGCCCACTAGTAACTGTAGATAGGCACAACAAAACAAACCAACATTGTTTGTGTCCACTTGCTGATGAACCTAATAGTTTTAATTGTTCAGTATATTTAAAATGCCTAAGACCTGAAAATAGTCTAATGTTTTTTTTTTTTAATTATTTTTCAGGTGTTGTAGAAATTCTGGTTGGAAGCGACCAGTCATCCTCTCTGCTTCGATTTAGGAACCACATTTACTCCGCCTCTATCTCCGAGAAAGTGGCCAATAGCACAACAGTTGTTACGGTGACAGCAGAACATGTGGGCAGCCCAGCTCTGCCAATCATATATAGTTTTGTTAATGGAAATGAGGATGGCACCTTTGGCATTGATCATAATGGTAAGTACAGTTCTGAGGAAGACCTTGGCAATTTCAGTAATCTGACAATTAATTTCCATTCACGGAGAAGTATTTTTGTTTTGAATGTCATCTGTTAAAATATCTTTAATGATTACATGGCTATCAAGTGTTGAAAACCACGATTATGGTTTTACAGTTCTCACCAGTTTGAAATAAAATATGAATTTCTGCCATGACAGTTTGACCCAGCACCAGAAAAAAAAGCAAGTTTGTACACGATCTACATATTTAACCATCTTTGCTGCTATAAAAACATGTTGCCCAAAGCAACATGAGGTGGTGGTGGCTGAGGTAGATTATTTTCCCAGGGTCGGGTAATTGGCTGGTCTGACACAGTGTTATCTTCCACTGGTTACATATTTGTCTCTTGCACGTATTCCTTGATCCCATCTGACTTATCTTGCAAGATGGCATATATCCTGAACATTAGAATATGTAGATTGGAGGGCCAAACATCCAAGACAAGGCTCGCAACAGCAGCTGGAGGAATACCTGTAAACCGTTTTGCCACCATTAATAATGTAATAGATTCCAGAATGCACAAGGTTTTCAACCAAACATTGGACATCATGTTTCAAACAGTTATTGTGCATTCATTCATGGAATAAATGCAGATGTGTGAATCTCTTTCAGGTTTAATTTTTGTGTGGACAGCCATGAATCTGGATTTTGAAACTAGTCCGCAGCTGAGAATAATCGTAGAAGCATCTGCAGGTAACATGTCAGCATATGCGACCGTATGGATAAATCTAGAAGATGCCAATGATAATGCACCACGATTTGCCCAGGATTGGTATATATCATCAGTCTGGGAAAAAAAAAGAGAAGGGACCTTTGTCACACAGGTAAGTTGAAGTTCTTTCTCATTTGGCAATAGGTGTTCTTTATAAAATATATAGTAATTACTTTTTTTACTTTACACAAAACAACAACAAACATGGGATAAATCTACACAAGTTATTTAATTTTGTAGGGAGGCCTGCACACAAGAAGCAATTGTTCTAATATTCTTGTGTCACTTCGTCAGTGCGGGAATATCAACAAAACAGTTATATCTCTGGGTCCTTGTTTAGGGTTGGTGGAAAATGTTCCCAAGCTGCCATCTGTAGAGTGTGTAGGTGGTGTGTGTTATTCAGAGTCTTCCTTACCATATATTTCAACAGATTTCACATTTTTTGTTTTATTTTCCTTTGTCTGAGATGATGTATTTCAAAGTGTTAATGTCTTGTAACAGTTAAACACATCTGTCAGATACAAAATCTAGACGCTGAGTGGTAGGTCTTTAATGATGTTCGCTATGCACGAATGTATGAGCATTAACTATGTATTCACACATTATACAGGAGTATCTTTTACATATTACAAAGATAGATCGTAATAAATAATATGCATAAATGGTTGGTATAGTCTCCACTTTATTCTTTATATGGACCAATTAGTATCAGTAAATTGTTTAATGTTTGAACTTCACTCCATCTTCTAGGTGCTTGCCACGGATATGGATCAAGGGTCCAATGGTGATATCCGTTACAACATCATAAATGGGAATGATGATGATGCCTTCACTATCGCAGCTGACTACAGTGGAATTGTAAAAACTAGGATCCTTCTGGACAGAGAGATCCACCCATCATATCACCTAGAAATTGAAGCTGTTGATGGAGGCCAGCCACCACTCTCAAGTACATGCACACTTCGCATCACTGTCATTGACGTTAATGACAACCACCCAGCATTTGCAGTTCCTAAGCCAGTCAAGATCAGTGAAAGTATGTAAGAAAAGTAACCCCATTCTTTCCTTATTTACTTTGTTTAATGAATGTATTTCTAAAATGAGTTTTTGGTGGATACATCCTGTAATCATCATTGCTGCCATTTTAATGTTCTAACAGCAATGCAATGGGCAATTATTCTTTAGTTCATGATCCTTTTGATGGTCACTACTTCTTTTACCCTGTTGCATGAGTCCTGATGGTTTCCTTCCTTCAAATGTGGGAGCTAAGTTGCACCAACATCAACTGAGCAACCATAAGATGTTTTTGACAAATATAGTTGGTGGAATGGTTAGTTTGGCCATACACCCTGGATCTCCAGTTTCTTACCACATCTCTAGAAATTAAAGAAAGGAATCTTCACCCGCTGTTGACACTAATTTTTAAAATGCATTTCCAGAATAATTTATATAGAAATAAAATGATTACACGCTGAGGTTTAATTCTGTTATCCCTGCCCTACACTGAAATGTAGGAAAACAAAATGTTTATAAAGTTAACTGGCATTTTATTAAAAGTTATTTATCAATCTCACTGAGAGGTTATCGTTGTTGGGTGGCTGGTATCGCAGTCTTGTGTTCAAACCACGCAGAATTTACATAATTACATAATTTTGTTATGCGGAAAATGAACTCCATTTTTTGATGCATATAATTTTTTTAATATAATTGGATTTGACTATGATATGCGATTATCTCTAAACTCTTTGGCTCCAGCCATTCTCTTTTATGAAAATAACTGAGCTACAATGATTTGATATTCACCATTGTCATGGCACTAGTTCTGCTTTAAGGAAATCTCAAGAACCCGCTATTCTCTCTAATGGCATTTTCCTTTATGTGAGAAAGCAGCTGTTATTATAGAACCAACTAATAATATTTATTTATAAAAAAAATGATAATATATTTTTCAAGAAAAATATTTCACTTTCAGTTTATTGTTGTGTGTGTGTGTGTGTGTATATATATATATATCTTTCACTCTCTACAGACACTGAGGTGGGTACTGTCATCGCCATGGTGACAGCAAATGATGAAGATTTGAATCCTATCCTGAGCTACACAATCGCCTCCAATGGAAGCATGTTTAACATTGACCGCTTCACTGGTCACGTCACTTTGGCCAAACCATTGGACTATGAGAAACAGCACCAACACTTTGCCATCATAACGGTTTGATTCTGTTCTTCATCTGAAGATTGTTTCATTTTTTTAAAAATGCTAAGTATCGAATTATTCTTTTAAATAGTAGATTTTTTATGGTTGAATAATTCATGCATAACATTGAGGGGGAAAAAACTTAAATTATTACAGAAATAAGTTAATCAGAGGGGAGATAATTTTTAAATCTCTGATATTATCTCCCTTTACTACTGAATTCTCTTCAAGTAAGTAAACCACTAATCCTACAATTACAAAGGTGAGAGAGCAGCAGTAAATTAGTTTGTATTCTTGATGAGCTAAGCAAATGAAATGTAAGAAATAGATTTTAAGGTTATATTATATTTTATTAATCTAGAATATTGCTGATTTTGCTCTGATGGTGGTCTGTTTGGTTCGCAATAACAACATTTAAAGGAAAGTGTGTGCCATGTATGTGCATACTATTTAGGCGAAAGATAATATAGTAGGGAGTGGCCCCAATATTTCTGAGTGGAAGCTGTTTGTTTACATGAAGACAATGGTTTTGGGGGGTGTCAAGATCCTTAAAATTGAGTTTAAACCCTCTTCCTTGTGTGTGTATTTCAGGTGTCTGATGCTCGTCATGAGACGAAAACAATTCTAGAGGTGAATGTCATTGATGCTAATGACAATGCTCCAGAATTCAAACAGCAGAATTATCAGGTAAGGTGAAATTTCCACACTTCTGTCAGTAGTGCTTCATTATCACATGAATAAAGGGCCTGCTTCTCCAACCATAATTCAAGAATGACTGTTTTTATACTTAATTTTTTCATTTCACATCAGAATTGGCGGCTACAGTGCAATAACTTTAACTTTCCATCAGCTTAGTAACAGACTTAAAATCTGCTGATGCTCCGTTGTCTCGAAGAGAACAGATTTGTATTAAAGCTCTTTGAAATCATAAATACAACACTGTTACCTCTGAGTCTTGGCTTGACACTACGGTAAATAAGGAAATGATAAGCAGACTTCAGGGGTAGTCAAGTTAAGGAGTCTCTGTTTATTCTGTCAGGTCTCACTGCCAGAGATGACTCCTCCTGGGTCATCAGTTGTCAAAGTTTCTGCCACAGATGCTGACAGTGGCCAGAATGCAAATATCACATACAAAATGAAGATCACACCTGTGGAAGGCTTTTCCATTAATCTTAACACAGGTGAGTACTTCTCTTTTTAAAGACAAAAAAAAAAACTTTCGCACACCCTTTCATTAAATTAAATTTATAATATTGATGGTCTGAATTTCAAAGGAATTTTATTTTGTGGCCTCACATGAAAATATTGTTAGATACTACAGGGTGTCTCAAAAAAATGTACTCACACTTCGAATGACGAGAAATCCTTTATTTATGAACATACAGTGAAATGGAATAGCTTCGAATACAGAAGACAAATGTGATTAAAGAATCATGTTCGCAATATTCGAATTGATGACCATTATTGTCCAGACAACGCTGATAACGCGCACCAAGGGATTCGCAAACGTCACGAAACAGGTCATTAGGAATATCGCGACATTGTCTTTCAATTTCCATTTTCAATGCATCAATTGTTCTTGGTTTGGTGCGATAAACTTTGTCTTTGAGATATCCCCACAAAAAGAAGTCCATGGGCGTGAGGTCCGGGGAACGTGCAGGGTATTCAATGGCACCCCTTCGTCCAATCCATGTGTCTGGAAAAGCTGCATCGAGGTGAGCTTATACATCGCGATGGTAGTGGGGAGGTGCTCCATCTTGCTGAAAGTAAATCTCGCCGTCATCACCAAACATCTCAGAAATTTGTGGACCAACAAACTCCTGAAGCAAGTTAAGGTATCTCTCACCAGTGACAGTTCCGTTAATAAAAAATGGCCCTATGATGCCCAGTGCGGATATCCCACACCACACTGTTACTCCTGGCAAGTTTACATGGTGTTCAAGTGTTACATGAGGATTTATAGGACCCCAGTACGTGCAATTATGGCGATTAATGGTGCCATTTAATTTAAGGTTGCCTCATCGCTCCACACAATTTTGTGTGGAAACCCTGCATCTTCTGCACATTTTGCCAGGTACCATTCACAGAATTCGACTCTCCGGTCAGGACTCGCTTCGTTGAGAGCATGAATTAGGTTGAATGTAGCATTTCCAGTGCAGACGCTTCATGATGCGATGGACGCTATCTTTTGAGATGTGGGTTTCCCGAGCAGTTTGTCAAAGTGATTTCTGTGGTGATCGAAAGAGTGTTTCCTGCACCTGCTCTTCTTTTCCAGGGCTCGTGGATGTCCGAGGTCGTCCAGAACGTTTCTTGTTGATGTTCTGGACTTTTCCATCTGCTTCAAATTTCTCTTTGATGCGAGCAATGGTCCGGCGCGTTGGTGGCGGTCTTGCGAATTCCCTTCTGAATCGTCTTTGCACTTCAATGGCGTTTTCGGTCTTCCAATAACATTCAGGACAAACTTCCTCTCTTCCAAGCTAAGTTGATTTCCTGCCATGCTGTGGTTCACACCTCACACCTGCAACACAAAAAAGACAGCATGTTAGCAACGGTTAAAGTGTGAGTACATTTTTTTGAGACACCCTGTATTTCAGCTATGGAGAGAATGGGTAAACTTTCTACAGAGCTTTTTCAACATGGAGTCCATGAATGGCCAAAGAAAGGAAAATGGTGGCTGCATCCTTCAGAGACATTTTAAGGGTTTCTGGAAAGGTTGAACAACCTTATTAACAGACAGAATGTTTCCAGACAAAGACCTCATAACTGGATTATTTTGTGAGTGGAGGGAGGCACTTGTAATTGGATACTGTCCAAATAGACATTTCACACAGTGAGTTTCTACTGCATGTACAGTGATGTCATGCAGTGTTTGTGTATCTGGCTAGAATGTTACTTACATTCTCCAGCAGTAATTTTCAGCTACAAGAACACGGCATAATGCCGCTGCCAGTCTTTACAAATGCCATTCAACAAAGAGAATGGTTTCATCTCTGTTAATCCAACAGCGGTATGCACTTTCTGACCCACGATCATTTTATAAAGTCTCAGCAGCATATTTTTTTTATTGTTTTGTGAAACTTTTTATATTTCATCCATGCTTCCTTCTCAAAATTTGGTAAGTGTAAGAACAATTTCTGGTACTGCACAGCTAACTGGCCATGACTAGTAAGGAAGCATGACATGGCTGCTGCTTGGTTCCTGAAAAAGTCCAGCTTTAAGGTTGAGAGATAAAATAAAACAACAGATGGTATTATTTGAACATCATTATCCCAGACGCCAGCAGCTTTAATATTTTCTTCTCGTTTCAGGGTTAATCTCATTAAACAAAACACTAGTGTACAATCCCAAGCAACCAGTCATTCTGCTTGTAGTGACTGCTGAAGATGGTGGAAGCCCTCCATTAGTTTCAGCAGTTGTGGTCTGTCTCCAAGTTGCTGACATGAATAACTACACTCCTGTGTTTACCAACAGTAGCTACAGGTCAGTCAGTGTCCTTTGTGATTTACAGTCCGTTATTTTTTTTAAGAGCTAATCTCAAGAGTTAGTTCTCTTGGACTGAAGCCATTGCATTTGTTATGTTCATTGTAGAAATAATAGTTTCGCTGAAGTAGTTGCATGTATCAGTGAAAACAACGAAGCTTCAGGAGTGAGGAAGTACTAATGTGATTTTATTCAAAAAATCTATATAGTGGAGAAATACAGTAGTAATGATTAGCTGATGAGGTCTAAAATTAAGAAATGTGTGTAATTCCAAGGCAATACAAACTCATCTGATGCATGGGAGAGATTGGTAGTAAAGTAGCAGAGTTGGTCTAGCAACAAGTCTGTAACCAAGTTCAGGAGGGAAGAGCCACTGGGAAAGAAAAATGGTGATAAATACAATTTGTAACATTGTCTCTATTAACTACACCTGCCAGTAAGAATTATGTATATCTTTTCTTGTTTCATTATGCATTATCAATAAATTAATTTTAAAAAAGATAAAATTAGTTAAAATAACATTTTTAGCAGTACTACTGTCTGGTTTAATTGGAACAGATATATTAATATAAACAAAACGAAAAGATGTTCAGTAAGCATTTTTACCTGCAATATTTTAATTTAAGATTTATTCTGTTATGAATAAATACATTAAAAATTAAATGGATGTTTGCTTTTTCTAGTTTTGCTTTCCTGATCAATAAATTTCCATTGTTTTCATCTTTCAACAGAGCCTTTGTGAGAGAGGATGCAGCACGCGGTGATGTGGTGATCCGTGTCACAGCAGTGGACCGTGACAGCTCGCGGGAAAACCACGATGTCAACTATCAGATCAGCCATGGCAACATCAAAGGTTTGTTTTTCATCAACAGAAAAAGTGGCCAGATCCTAGTGAATGGAGTCCTAGACAGAGAAAAGATGTCAGAATACACGCTTACTGTTGCAGCTGAGGACGGGGGGATGCCACCAAAGACATCCATTGCAAGTGTGATTGTTGTTGTGGAAGACGTCAATGACCAGGCTCCGCAGTTTGACCGCCAGGGGTATTACTCCCAGCTAAACGAAACGTTTCCCAGTGATACTGTTTTCCTGAAGGTGCTTGCCAGAGATAATGATGCCGGTGAAAATGCCAGGATCCAGTACACAATCACTTCAGGGAATGATGATGGCTTGTTTTTTATCAATGGAATAACAGGTGACATTATGATCACACCTGGAATGAAGCTCAATTATGAACAGCAGAAAGTTCACAAATTAGTTGTGCGAGCTACAGATTGCCTACATTGTCCATCCAGCAAGAGAAAACTGTCGGCCTTTTCTGCTGTTACAGTAAACATCAGTGACATTAATGAATATCCACCAGAGTTTCCCATTTCAAAATATGTCAGGTCTGTTGCTGAAAAGGAACCGGTCAACACATCGATTTTTCAGGCTTATGCTAATGATAAAGATGGAAGTGATTATGGAAAAATTGAATATGAAATTGTGAAAGGTGATTTTAAATTGTTCCAAATAGATCCTCATACTGGGTGGATTACAACAAATACAATATTTGATTATGAAGCAAAGAAAAGATATGAATTTGTTCTGTTTGCTTTAGATAAAGGAGGATTATCAACAAGTATTCCAGTAGAAATTAACATTTTAAGTGTAGATGAATATCCCCCTACATTTTCTCAGTTGGAATACAGTTTCACCATTCCAGGAAATGCAAAGGTTGGAGAATTTGTCGGGCAGGTGACTGCCACCGACCGAGACCATGGGGAAGATGGCTTGATTGTGTACAGTTTCTTGTATCCAGATGATCGATTTTTGATTGTTAAAATAAATGGCAGCATCTTTGTGCGTAGTGATCTTCGTCATAGCTCCACATCAACAAGGAGAAAGAGAGAAATTGTGGATGATGTAACCCTGGTTGTTGAAGTCAGTTCTGGAAAGGCAGCATCTTTGAAAAGTAGAACCAAACTGAGTATTGGTATTGACAGGGGTTGTACGAATTGTGCAGTCTATCACAGTGGAAGTTCAACTGGTGGTGAGGACAAAACCATGATACTGATAGTGGTCTTTGTTGTGGTGGCTGCCATCATAATTGTGGTTGTAATTCTTGTGTTCTGCATTGTCCGGCGGAAGTATCACAAAAAACATCCTCACAGCACAGCAGCATCTTATGGTAGTGGCACAACATTTGACAATTTACCTCCACCCACAGTTCCTCAAAGAAGTGGCCCTCCACCCTATAGAGAAGTTGTACACTGCAATGGCAACCCAACAAACGTGACAACATCAGAAATGTCAGAGCAGTCGGGAAACTCCGCATCTAGTGGCCGTGGATCTGCTGAGGAGGAAGAAGATGAAGAAATTCGGATGATCAATTCCAATACTTGCATTCAACCTCAGATTCTGGCTCGCAAGGCAACAATGCCAGATTCAGGAATCCAACAAGATGATGATAATGCATCAGAACATTGTGTGCAAACCCACCAGGAGTACCTCGCTCGCCTCGGAATTGATTCGGCGCGAATTCAAGCTAAAAACAAGTCATCCTTTGCACCTTCCATCGAGAGCATGCACCAGTTCTCAGATGAAGGAGGCGGGGAAGGTGATGGAATGGAAATAGGAAACTTAGTATACGAAAAAGTGGAAATAGAGACGGACGATGAATTGTCAATAATTGAAAATTCAAAGGATCAGGGGTTTCATGATGCCGAGCCTCACCAGGCAGCAGCACTGTCAAGTGTGATTAACAGTGAAGAAGAATACAGCGGCTCATACAACTGGGACTATTTACTTGACTGGGGGCCACAGTATCAACCTCTAGCAGATGTGTTTGATGAAATTGCTCGGCTAAAAGATGATTCCTTTGTCCCCAAAAAGCAACCAGTGCACACAGTGCCACAGAGACAGGTCAACCCTGCATTTCACACACAAGTCCGTACTGTTCCTCCTCCAATAATTACTGACGCACCACCAAGAGCTTTCAGCAAAGCAATGTCAGGTCACCCTAGTCACACACCCTCACAGAATACATCAGCATCAAGGACTGACACCGTGAACATGACACTGCCAACTTTACCTCGGTCCCCTATTAGTCATGAATCCAGCTTTATGTCCCCTGCCCTTACTCCATCTTTTAGTCCATCCCTGTCACCCCTCGCAACTCGCAGTCCACCCGTATCGCCGGTGCTTGGTTCTAGACACGCCTCTGTCCACAACACACCTAAAAGGCCGCATGCAAAACGGAATCGTCAAACTCTGGCAATAAACGGATCATCTGAGCCAGAGCAGGAAATCAGAATCTGAAGGGATGCTGTACATATTTGCGTATAATCTACGTTCGCTCTGGAGTTTGGGTATGAGGCGGCCAGGCTGGCCGAGCTATCGTACCTAGCATATGGTCGGTCATCAGTAGACGAATGCAGCAGATTATTGGTCTGGTTGAATGAAGGATTAATGGTACATTTATTGTATATAAAAAGAAGCTGATGAGATTTAAAAGACTAAAAAAAGATATGCAATTAATTCAGTTTTTTTTACAAAGATGGTGGTTTATACAACACCGCAAGGGAAGAGAATTTATAATTAGTGTAGAAAACCTGAGATGTTTTCTGCTGTTTGCATGCTCAGAACCCTTATTTTAAAATCCTCTATACGGTCTCCTCTTAAACCAGACCAGTAATTTATTGTCCATTTCTGAGACTGGAAACATTTGGGTGAATCTATGCTGAACTCTCTCTAACAGTTTCCCATCCTTTGTTGACTAAGGACAGACTACAATCGCCTGCCAACGTTTTAAAATTGCTAACTGCTCTGATGAAAACCCAATGAATGTTTGTAAGCGATTTTCTAGGTTTTGACATTTTCATTTATTTAAGCAATTTTTTGGAAGTCCTTTGTTAATGTCAAGGGAAATATTTTCATTAGCATCATTTTTCAAAGAAAAAAAAAAGTTTATTTATACAAATATACTTATTTAATCTGAATCAGTATGTATGGATACCATTACTTAGCAAATATATATATATTATACACACAAAGTCATTGTCATTAATAAATGCTAACATTGTATTTCCCCCTGTAGCCAGTCATAGTCATAGTCATGCCATTATTTTATGGTGGGAATTTAGATTTACTAAAAATAACTGTCTCATGAAAAGATGTTAAGCATGGATTTTACCCCTACAATTTCTAAAGATGTTTCCAGAAGTATCTCACAGTGCTGCTCAGTCCCTCGCATTACAGATCTTTCCAACTGGGGAAACTCATCTTAGTGGTCAAGGAAATGCGCATCTTCTACCTCATAAAGAGACTTCAACTTAAAACTGATAACTTTTCTAACCTTGAATATAAAAAGAGAATTTTCAAATCGATGAATTCTAGAATTTACAAAATTGTTGGATGCGTTTGGAAATGGTTACAAAAACAAGAATATTAGACTAGTGAGTCTTTAACTGTTGGTGCAGATTTCAATGCACACAGCCGTGTTTAAGCTGCAGGATAACGTATCAGATGTTTGTCCTGTGTCAGTATAATAAGTCGTTAACCAGTACACGTGCAAGTATCTCTCTGTGCATGCAGAGGTTTCAGGCATAGTTAATAGTATTCCTTTGCAAAATTCTAAGTAACAAGAGTTTATAATATGCAAATTGTTTGTGATTAAATGAATTGGTATGATTGAGTGTGACAGATCTTTGACTGCATGTTGTCGGTGATGGAGATGAGGATGCTTCTAGAAAACAAAATCAAATGAAAACCTGAGATTATACACTGACATTGGAAGGAGAGCCTGATATGCCGGAGACTCTTATGCGCCAGTGTTTGTACATCAGCTGCTTGCTTGCCTCAGTCACAAATCTCGCCCTTAAGGTGAGTTAGACTTTTACATTTAAAAACTAATGTATGTTTCTGACCTCAGAATCGTCTTCCTCTGACCATTTTTGTTTTTTTCTTCTACAAAATGCTCTTCAGCATTACATATTTTTTTACTCATAATTGGTGTTCTAAGTAATATACACCATTATTTAGTTGTTTGTGGTCTTCTGCTATCCGTTTGACATTTGGAAGTAATTAGGTACATTTTCTCTCTCTCAAAAAAGGGAGCACAAGTAGCCCTTTTAGAGTTAGGGGGCAGTGTCTTTCAGGATTTTCTGTAGGTTTGACAAGTTATATATGTCTGATTGTCTTACCAAGGATACATTGAATAATGTGGGAGTGGAAATAAGGCACACATGAGTTACATCTGTATTTTCTGAAAGATTAATGTTTAAGACAGGCACATCGTCTAACCCTGGCAGCCATTACATCTTTTGTTACATTGGTCTTTTCCGGAAAGCTGAAATCATGTTTTTCAAACACTGCTCACAGTCTATGATTATTTAGCACACACGAGCAGTACTTTTTCTTCCTAACCTCGCTGAACATCTCTTTTGACTGATACAAACTGCACATTCTTGCCTCCTCAACAGAAATCTGTGAAATACTCCAAAATTATTTTCTGGTATTTATACAGACCTCTGCATTTCCTATGATCAGTAAAGAGTCATGGACACTTCTTCTACATTATTTTTTCTTTCTTTGGATTTGCAGTTTGTGCATCTAACTAGAATAGTAAATTTCCTGTGCTTAAGAACAATAATCAAACATTAGTTTGGCGCTTTATCCAGTCTTTTGAACCCTACTCAGCCCTCACTTCATCAAATTCTGTTTTCTTTAACCCTGACCACCAGTATGGATGACAAACATTGTATATATGTATTTACAACTTAGTAGGTTTTTATATTTGAAAATGTATAAAATTTTATATACAACTTTTTAATAAAACTCATTAAAAGTGAAAAGGTGCTCTTGGTTTTTTTATTTGTAGGAAGAAACCAGCTTTTGTTACCCTGTCTGCTCAGGTGTGGTAGACCAGAACATACCTGTGTTTTGTGTGTGTGTACTGTTCTACAGTTTATTTTAAAAGTAACATTAAATCTGCTATTAGTATATTGAAGAGGTATTTGTGCTTCCAGTACAGCTGTCATCTACTCCACCTGGGCCACTAAGGTAAGTGTTCATAACAGCGATCTCAACCAACCCTTCACTACTGCTGTTTTTCTCCCTCAAAATACATGCACAGCCTTCTCTACTAATCCCACTAGGTTTCCATCCTCTAGGCCCCTTAAGTCCAGTACTTCAGCCACTTACTGTTGTTAAGCCGGGAGCCCGCTGTTTTGGGGGGGGGGGTCTGAATAAGTCTGAAATGTAGGGGGCCCTTCAACTGGACAATGTTGAGAATAGATTATCACAACTTACTTATATACAGCAATTTTATATAGTATAACCTGAGAAATTGCAAGAAAAAATTAATCATATTCAAATAAAGTCGAAAATAGCTGGGGAAAACATTAAATATGAGCTAAGCCGTGTAGAGATGTGTAGTCTCCCCTCAAATATTTATGAAGAAACTAATTTTTGTATGTAGAGCTTTATTTTCCATCTGTGGGCGATGATTGATTCAAATTAAACTATCAACATGTATATATTACACAAAAGGGATAGAAACAGTTGTCCAGTCAATGTGGCTCAGTGGTAAGTGTGTTGGCTTTAGGACCTAAGGGTCCTGGGTTCAATTCCCACTGCTGGCACATTGTTGTGACCCTTGAGCAAGGTACTTTACTGGCATTGCTCCAGTTTCTGTTGTGGAGTGGCCCGTGTAAGCACTCGGACGAAGGGATAGAAACAGTTGGCCAGGCAATGCGGCTCAGTGGTGAGTGTGTTGTTTCAGGATCTAAGGATCCTGCGTTCACATTCCCACTGCT
Source organism: Nautilus pompilius (assembly GCA_018389105.1). Lineage (NCBI taxonomy): Eukaryota > Metazoa > Mollusca > Cephalopoda > Nautilida > Nautilidae > Nautilus > Nautilus pompilius. The sequence goes on from JACATO010000684.1 coordinate 324,832, forward strand.
GGCACATTGTTGACCATTGTTGATCCTTGAGTAAGGGTACTTTTGGGCATTGCTTCTAGTTGTTACTGTGGAGTGAGTGGCCTGTATAGGCACTCAGACAGAGGAACCAAGGGCAGGCGATGACTCTATTCTTCTGTACTTGTTGCCTCTGTCATGACTACTGCTGAAGATGGATACACTGGGCCAGAGTGCACATCACAAAGAGATCAATAATTAGGTTTAGAAAGTAGTGAGAACAGATGCATGCCACACATTAACCAATTAGTCTGTGTAAAACAAATTATATATTGGATGAATATATAATAGCTGTATAATTATAATACAAAGCAAATACCATGAATTTAATTTCTACACAAATTAGAATTGATAAATTTTATCAAATCTGATTTTTATTGTTGAGTTGAAAATATAAAGAAAGGTATTAGAAATTTGAGAAAGATGACTGAAGAGCAAAATAAGCTCCAGTGCAACTTTCTAATATATTTTGGGTGCAGCGCCATCTACTGAACACCAACCAGAGCAAGACTGACAAGTGAACATCTCAGCAGAAATCCATACAAACGAACCATCAGAGTTTGAATGCGCAAAAGATTTTGTGAGTATTTCTCAGCAATAATAACAAATTCAGTTTTGAAACAGCACACATTTAGCAGCAAACTAACTAGATTGAAAAATATTATCATCATCATCAAGAGGAAATGTCAAGGTGCCCATGATTAGCTACACTTCTCTCATGCTCTAGAAAGCTTACACTGGCCAATTGTATGCTAACAGGAATAATATCAATTTCCAAATGGATGTGGATTAATGGCCTGGCAGCTACTGATAAGAACCAAAATTTTTGCCATAAAGGCCATGAGGAGAGAGCTATTCAAATACATGCAAAAAGGGGCACGACGGGAAGCTGATATCTGGTGACAAGTTTTAATGTGAATTGTCAATATTATTTTGAAATGGTGGCTATTTCTTTGACATTACCATACTGGCAATCGAGAACTGCAAAGCAAAGCATAGGCAACACATTGGAAGACCAAACAAGAACACAGAGATATATGCCATAGGTTCATCTGTCACATTTGATATGTTATACTTGTGCATTTACATAAATACTAACTAGCACAGAATCCTAAAGGAAAATTTGACTACAAACCATGCAGTGAAAACGTTAGGCACAAAAACATGGTGTAGGGACCCTGGACTGTACTGTTACAACACTGCGTAGATGAGTATATCATGGAAAACAAATAATAATGTGTGAAAGTTTAACACGGAAGTGAGTTACTTAGGGTAATGTATTCATAAAAGTATGTCGGATCGTACAGGGAACATATTATGGAGATTATTTAAAACGATATAGGAGAACAAAGTTGTACATGGATTTATAATTATTCACCATAATGTGTATGGGGAGCAAGAAAAATGTAATGTACAGTATTGGAAATAATCATGGAAACATTAGAAGTATGCATTAATGAGGCACACAATACATTGTACGGTGCATTAGTATTTGGTATATGAGCCATTACATAGAGCATAAAACCGTTTTCATGCTCTCATACAGGCTATCAATGACTGGAATATTGTTCCGAATACTTATCCTCTAGCACTTTCCACAATTAATCCAAGGCTTTGGCTGCCATCTGACTTTTTCACAGCTGTACAGTGACTGTTATATTGCTCCCTGGTCCGCCTTCAAACAAATTCCATTTATTACCACCAAGAAAAGAACGTCTCCTCATTGTTTCATTTCTGCTGTTTGGTTACCTCTCAGCTACACACCCACTGAGACAGCTGCACTAATGTGTTTCTTGAAGAAATGTTAACACTCGTAATTACATCTGGGCCATCCAGTCTCAAAGTTTGGTCTCTTCCTCAACTGTGTCCATTGTTAAGGTGCGTGTTCTCCCCAATCTTGCATACAACTGCTGAACCTGTGATCTGCCACACGGAGCAGTCTCCACACGCTCATCACATGATATTTCCTCCCCAGACGCCATGGTACTCACCTGCCTATAATTTTATAGTCATTCTAAAGGTGTGGCGCAAAGTGACTGTTTGCATAACAACACACGACTACTATAAGTATTCAATTTTTACACAAGGCAAGAGAGTATTGCCATTTGTATTCATACAATTCACATTGTTTCCATATTTATCTTCAGTACTCTACATCTGTCTAGAGGGGTCTGTCATATAGATTAGGTATAATACCTTTTAGGTCTAAATAGGGGGACATAATAAATATTTTCTATAACATTATTTGTAAAACTTTTGGAATGCATAGAATAAAGTGATTTATTACTGTGTAGGGAGCATATAGAAATATATAAAATGGTTTAGTACTGTGTGGGAGAGGAAGATTATATATAAAACTGTGGGAAAACATTAAAACAATATTTATAAAAGTATGTAGGACTGCACTGGGAAACAAAAAAATTATTGATAAAACCAGGCAGGGTTATGTAGAGAGAGTATTTGGGTGGTAGCATGTCAAGGGAAAAGTATTTCAACACCTACAACCTTGTTTAACTTTTAGTGACTTTCATTGTGTCGAGGTTATAACAGTATATATTGTTGTGGGCACAAACTGTTTTGGGAAGACTTAGTTTATTTGTTACATTTCATGCTATCAAGTGAGATCAGAGAAATGCACCTTTCTCATTTCCCATCTCATAAACTAGAGGTGCACAACTTTTCAACGCGGGCCACAAAAGTGCAGCTTCCATCTCTATACTTTATAACATGAAATTATTTTTTTATAGACTTACTCAGATCAATTTGTTATACAGAATAGAATTATTCTACTTACATGGATGTCAGTTACAAAAAAGAGGGTCGTGGTCAGTGGGAGACATTGCAGCGCTTCTCTGACACCAACTGGTTGATGTTGGGCTCCAATGAGGTGGTCGCAACTCTGAGCTCTGCCTGCAGTCTTGTTCGCAAGGGAGACTTGGTCATCTTCATTAAAGAAATCACTTGTTCACATATGTAAGTGCTTCCAAACATTGAGATCCATTTCTGTGCAGTCGCAGTGATATTGGGAAACAGATGCCGGTCCAGGCCCTGATAGAATTGTAGGAGTGGTATTTCCCCGTGCTTACTCCTCATCACTGCGGTGCACTGGAGTTCAGTTACTTCCAGCTGTACGTCATCAGGTACAGTTTCGGCATCCAGAGAGAATGGATCTGCAAGTAGTCTGAACGTGGCCTGTTCGTTCCTGAACTGCCCAAATCTGATGATGAACGTCTGCTGCAGTTCTTCAAGCACTCAGCTGTGACGGCTCCATTTGTAATGCTTGTGCAAAAAGGCGTCTTGGCATGCTGGAAAGTGTCAGATTCCCTTTCTTTAACTGGGTTGCAAAAAGTTTCGGTTTCATTTCAAATGCACAGACTGTCTCAAACAAGTCGCAAATCAGTTTCTCTCTCCCTTGCAGTTTCAGGTTGAGATCATTCAAGAGTCCAGCGAGGACTGTCAAAAAGGCAAAATCAGCAATCCAGTCAGCATCCTTTCCTCTCTGCTGTAAAAACAGCTTGGTTCATATCTTTGAATTTTAAATGTTTTCGGCACAACGCCTCCTGGTGAATTATGCAGTGGTAATCTTTTAGTTGTGCTGTGAGATCCGGTTCCAGGTGCCTCTTCAGATATCCGATGAAGCCATTCGTCTCACCGATCATGGCGGGAGCACCATCGGTTGTCACGGATACTAACTTATTCCATGGTAAATTTAGGTCCTCGACTGTTTTTTTGAAGACACTGAAAATTTCGGACCAAGTTGTTCTGCCATGCAGGGGCACTAGTGATGCAAGTTCTTGATAGACTCGACACGTTTCGGTGACACCACGGATAAATATTCAGAGCTGTGCTGTATCGGTCTTGTCTGTGCTCTCATCCAAAGCAGCAGAAAAATATGTGATGTGATTCAAACTGATCATATGAATTATTCACCATAAAAATACGTGATGTGATTCAAACTGATCATATGAATTATTCGCCATGTCAAAAATGCGTCGCTGAATGATTGTTCTTGAAAGACCAGTGTCGTTAAAAACATCTTTGGCCTTCGGGCGAAGTACGTTACATGTCCCCATCATACAGTCTTTCACAAACTCACCGTCGGTGAAGGGACGGGCAGATTTCGTGATAAGTTTAGCAATCCTGTAGCTGGCAATGGTAGCTGCCCTCGACTCCTTCCTTCTCTTTTCAAACACGCTCTGTTGACACACCGGCTGCTTTTTCAAGACTTTATCTCTTGCATTCTGTTCTCACCTTGTAGATCGCTAAGTTTTGGGTGTTTTTTTTTGTAACATCTTCGTAAATTATATCCTTTTGCCACTGCTACACATTCCAAACACACTAGGCATGTGAAAGTGCCAGGACTTGGGTGTCCATTCTGGATTACATTTCCTGTGCTCATGATCAACCTTTCTTGTTTTACTCGGACTCGGTTTTGACAAAGACCTCTTAGCACATGGAGAAATAACATTTGCCTATTCAGGTTGTTGGCACCAAACTTATTTAGGGAGTGGAGCCAAACTGGTGAGCATCTGGCGCTTGGGTCACTGTTTCCACAAGTACCTCTTGCTGACCGTCTGCCCACGAGGTGCAGCGTGTGGCAGTTCCGCGTTTTCCCAGGTGGAACACCCTAGCAATGCGACCTCGTTGCATCAGCCTGTCCACGGTGGCAGTTGTTGGCCTGTGACAATAGTATGCGACGGGTTGTGAGTAAATGGCGGTAAGCGAGGGTCAATGACACTTGGGGATGGGATGTACAGTTCCGTACAGCATTCAACTGCAGTTAGGTTCGTAACAGCGAGGCCTTTTCCTGGTGATTATGGTCTCCAGACTGGGTGTGTTGGCTCACCAGAGGATTTCCCCAGGTGATGCTGGCAACAAATGTGAAACTCAAGGCATTGCTGATGTCGATGGTACAGGGTCCAGTGCTGACAGGCATATGACCTGGTAGACAGCTACCTTCGTCGAGGTCTGCAGGTTACACAACCATTTAAGATGACGAAAATATGAGCTGCAGAAAATGTAATGACGATTAAAATATTGAAAAACAACCACTAGGTGGCGCAATGTATCACATTTAACTAATTTATCTAATTAGACATGGCTGCTATATTTATTTTAAAATGTTTTCATTTTGGCACATTCATTGGCGGGCCAGATCCGGCCCATATCATGTGCACTCCTGCCATAAAGCCATTAAAAGTTTTCTTCAGGCCTCATTCAGCCAAGAATATGTATTTGGCTACCACACAACAAGGAGGTTGCTATTTGATGTCATTACGACAAGACTTAACATTTCAAAAACCAGCAAAGATGTCCATTTGTACTTTTCTTAAATTAATACGCCAATATATTCTAGATCAAAAGCAGAAATTTCAGTAAAATCATTTGAAGTTTTGCAGGCAACAGTGTGTACAAGATGACATGAGCAGCCCATAAAATAACAGGCTACATTTCTCTAACTTTAGTAACGATTGAATTTCTACTTTCCATATTAAAAATGTTATTGTCTACACCAAAGCCAATGTATGATATATCTTGCTGAGCCAAAACTTCATTTGATTTGATTGAATATTGCAACATTTTACCCTCTGACATGCAATCTGTATCCAAGAGTTTTATTTTGATTTACAAAATAGTCTATTTATTTACAAAGTTATAGAAAACTTACTTTTTCTTTGGTATCTCATTTTGGTGCTGCAAACATACCAGAAATTATCGCCGTTTAGCCAGACTCTTTTGTAGTCGAGGATGGGTACCACTGCTGTGATGTTACGCATCTAGTTTGTCCTGATGTGCACAAGGCAAGGGTCTGCCTCAAACACTGCAGCAATACAATGGCTTGTCTGCCATAATTTACCTGCAAACTCATTCTTTTTGCAGTACCAGAAAATTTGAGAGGTACTTTTGATCCCCAAATCATCTGCCTTGGAATCTGTCTCAACAATTTTGAATTTGAAACCACATCTTGTGGGAAAGTTAATATACGCCATGTGTCATTTGTTACTGACCAATAAAAGTGCAGATTCCAGAACTTCATTTCTCAAGCCTGATGTAATCAGAGATGCAACACCTTGTTTAAGTCATTATTCTTTTTTGAAAAAAATCTTAAGTGTGTGAAATATTATACCAGCTGCTTGAGGTCTGGAATTGGTTATTAGAGGTGCTGAAGAAACCTTTCAGTTTACCTCTCTGTCTTGATTTGAGCAACAACATGGAGGAAATGCTGTTTGGGTCACTTGGCAGTTCAGAATGCTGGCCTCGACAAGTATTTACACTTTGTTTAACATGTAATATGGAGCAATTTCCTGAACATTTCATATTCGAAGTTGTTGATCCTATCCTTGAATGCCCACTTTTAGCAAAAAACTGTTATTAAAAAGTAGCAATTATTGGGTGACAGGTGGACAACCAACTCAATTCCTGGTTCATCTTGCTCCTTTTCACCATCCAATCAGGTGGGTTTCCCCTTACATCTAAAAATAAAGATTTCCCCACCAGTTGGAAGCACTGGAAATTTTCATGGTGCAGGACAGGAAGTGCAGCTAATTTCCTCTAATGAAAAGTACAGCAACGTGCCAATTATTTGAATATTTTTCATTTTGGTTTCAATTTTCTGAATAAATAAAAAAAAATTTTTCCACATTTGCATTCTATAATGGATTTATGGGCAATGCCGAGCCCAGGCCCTTACCACAGTTATCCAATCTTCTATTCTCTTTCTCTTCTTAGGAGAACTAGTAGAGATTTTCTAGGTACTGAGGGTGAAGATTCTTGACTTTAGCGGTCCAGAGGAAAGCCAGAGCTCCCTAGTTGCCAATCTGATCCTCTGGCTCAGTTCTGACAGATGCCCTCAAGATCTTGAAGTCAGGAAAGGGTTTTGCAAATAAGCAAGCAGATTTATTTCCAAAATATGGTTCACAAAAAGTCTTCTTACACGCGAAAACTTACAATATTCAAATATCCGTAACTACTTTAGTTGTCTTTTTTTAAAAATTAGTGTAAATGTAATAAACAATTTATTATTCATGTTTGTCATTGAGAGTAAATAAATTAACAAGCATTTTCACCCACCCTCTTGATAGTGTGTTCACCTTTATACTGCGCTACAAGTCTTTGCTGTATTTACTCTGTACACTGGGTAACAAAGACAGCAGGAGTATTGAACACACCAGCAGGCCTTCTATAAAAATTGAGAAGGAAAACAGCTGAGTGTTTTTATTTATATCTCCCCATAAAATGGATAATTGCCTCTTCTGTACTTAATCTAAATAATTCCAACTACAAGAGGATCATTCATACTGACAACTAATAAATATATATTACACACACAAACCTCTCAAGGAAATAACACCTGTATATTTTCCTGTAGCGTCCACAGTCTGAGTATCTTCATACACAATATAAAAATCAGCTAAACTAAAACCTGACCAACGACTGAAGCTATGTTCCAACAACTCTCTGTCCTGTCACTTGTGGCTCTCGCTGCTGGTAAGTCTTTTCTGCATTTTACTCTTAACTCAATTAAAAAGCAGTTGTTTATTTTTAATGTATGGCTACACTTTTTAATCAACATATCCTAAATCTTTGTTAATAAAAATCTAAATGATCTTCAAAATATCTCCCATTTAATCATTATCAACCAAATGGAAAGTTTAGATGAAAATGACAAATTGTGTTATGAAGTCATGAAATTTCTGCTTTGAAGATTTCATTAAAAAAAAGGAGTACACAACGCAGAGGTTGTGTTTGCTGAACGTAATTGAGCTAGGACCACTAGATCCAGCAGCCCATCTTTATCCAACAGTAAGCAGAGAAAAATATCAGTCGTTTAACATTTATGGATTTTTTATATTACTGTTATTTGAAGGTTTTCAACTTGATCCTCTGGCAAACAGAAGAGTCTCCTCCTCTCCACGAATTGTAGGGGGTAATCCCACAAAACAAGGAGCATGGCCGTGGCAGGTTTCTCTCCAGCAAAATTATATATTCCTCTGGCTTCACATCTGTGGAGGAACTCTGGTTGCCCCTAACTATGTTATCACAGCAGCTCACTGTGTGGAGAACTTCAGGTACACATGTATAGCGACACACAGAACTAACACTTTCAGTGGACAGAATTATACTATATATAATAAGAAGTATTCTGCACCCATCTCTCATTACAGAGTAATTACACTAAAAACTAGTACTACTGTTTTTTTCTGGTATGAGTAAATGATTGGTGCAAAGGAATAGTTTAGATACTATTTATTCACCAAAATCAGGCTTTAAATAGTATCAATGTAATGCTTAACTTTAACAATCAATATCTTAGTCCACTCAAAAAGTATAGGGTTTTCTTACAAAATATGAGAATGCTCAATTTAGTTTTTGTTAGGTAACAAGTTAACCCTTTGAACCCATTAGCTGATGTCAATGTTACAATGAGCTTGATATATCAGGCTCTGAGTACATTGCCATGTCTATTTGGTCTTCAAAGCAAGGAAACCAATCAGTGATTGCCTAACAACAGGACCATAGGAAACGAAGTTTCAAATGGTGAATGTTAATCTCTGTAAGAGTTAAAAAGTTTTGGGCTTATGGCACAACTGGCATGAAAAGGTGGAACAAGTTTGTTAATCTATTCACGTTATTGATGAATTAAATACGTGATATAAATCATTTTTCAGCTTGTGTTTCGGAATTTTGGCTATTTTTCCCCCCAGGAGTCCAAGGTCAGGGTAATGATCATGTCAGAGGCTTTAACTTAAACATCATTTTAAAAATAAAACGAAAAGGCTTGTTTGTTTGTTTTTGGGAATAGACAAAAAAAAAAACTTAAGCAAAGTCTTTATTCTTTTATAGCCCAAGTCAACTGAGAATTGTGGCTGGTGAACATTCCATGAAGTCAAAGGAAGGATCTGAACAAAACATCAAAGTTAAAGAAATTATAATGGTCAGTCAGTCAGTCAGCTATGCTACGTTTTCAATTTGAATTCTTATTTCTAAACAAATACTTTTTATGTATATATTTTTAAATAGCATTCTGCCAACTAGAGTAATAACCTATTTATCAAAACATTGTTTTTGTTTTTCAGGGAAGAACAAGTACATAATTTTCAAATTTTCTTTTGCAGCACCCTGGTTACGATGGTAATGCCAATGGATTTCCCAATGACATTGCTTTGCTCAAACTGTCCAGCAATGCAGACTTGAGTAGCCAGTTTGTTAACACTATATCCATGGCAGATGATGACGATGGGGATTTTGCTAATCAGAGATGCTTCATAACAGGATGGGGAAAGATCAGTGGTGGTAGTGTGTTATTTTATTTCTCCCCCATGTTTCTGTTAAGTAGATGGTGAAGATACCACAGTACATGTATAAAAAAAGAAGCTGTCTATATATATATATATATATATATATATAGAGAGAGAGAGAGAGAGCGGCTTCATCAAAGTGATAGTCTACAAATGGATAATGATAGCATTGATGAACTAATGGGTCAGATCTAGGTAATAGTTATAGGCAATGATTTAAAAATACAAAGAAAAAAAAAATCATATTTATTCAATTCTAAGATGTATCCTTATTTGGTTAGCTTCTGACTAAATGTACCTATAGCCATGGCCAAAAGTTTTATCACCAGAGAAACTTAGCAGGATCTATGCTCAACTTGATATCATGGTGTTAAATTTTAAATTAAGTACACAGAAAACTACAAAACGGAGTACATTTCAGTATTAATGCAAATTCACCAGATTTACTTAGACAAAATCTTTTAAATTCTAGAGTTATGCAAAATTTTGTCAGGCTATAAGAAGGATTCTCTTGTAGAGAGAGAGATACTAAGATTTTGATTCGGTTGTCTAAATCATTTCTCAAGAAATTTTATATGCAGCACTTCTCAAATGCTTTAGCCACTGACTTAGAAATGCATCGAGCTTTTATCTCCTGTTGTTTTCCACCATAGATATAAATGTCTAAGGGGGTCTGGAAAGATGCCAACAGTTTATCATCAAATGTCTTGTGAATGCAAACATCAGAATGGAACTTTGATGAGTTCTGTGACAAAAGCATGGATAGTTTAGCCAGTTGTGCACAAGCATTTTTGCAATAATTTTTTTTTAAAAAAGAGTTTCTCTTTTAAGAACTGTGTTGGAAAGAACAGCAGCAGATCACGATTCTTCTTCAGTAATTGTTGCGTTCAAAGGCATTAAGAACAAACTGAACGCTGCTATGCATTACCAGTTTGTTAGATAGGTGTATTAATAGAACTAAAAGATGTTAAGTAGACAAACTCTCTTCGGAAACTGCTATTCTCTTATTTCACAATGCAGCAACTTCACTTAAGGGCTAAATGCTGCATCCAATAAACTGCATCCAGTGATAACCAATTTCTCTAAGGAAAAACGGTAGTCTGGGAGAAATGATTAGGTAACAAGACATCATGTGATAAAGAGACTAGATTTAGATGTTATTAAAAAAACAAACTGCATCTTAGAATCAAATAATAAGTAATCTTTGATAGGTGATGAACAATGGTCACTGTTTATGCATGTTTCTTTCTTTCTTATATATCATTTTATAAAGTCTAAGAATACCATACCACTTACACACGCAAGAGGGGTTCTTTAGTTTCTCTACACATTCAAGTGCACTAAATGTTTTGTTGAATTGAGCTAATGTTTACCACAAATATAAAGTGTTAATTCTTTTGTTGTTGTTTTTTTTTAAATCTTTTCGGATGTGAAGCTAAAAAATAATATTTGTTAAGCCAAACTCCAGATTCCACATTTCCCCACAGTGAGGTAGTTTAGGGCAATTAGGCTTTGTTGAACATTTTATCATGAAACATTTAAGCAATTAGTCTATCACCCAAGAGACTAGTTTTACAGAAAAAAAGTAGATACTCAAAAAAGTCATCGTGTCTTTTGCAGAAAGCAGTACATCAGATGTCCTACAAGAAGCTGAAATGACTGTGATAGATAATGATCAATGTTCTACCCATTGGACAAGTGTTGCTGGAGCAACCATATTTAATTCCCATATATGTATCTATGAAGAGGGGAAATCTGCTTGCAGTGTAAGTATTTTTCTCAAACATGCCAGTATGACAGTTCAATATATATAATAGTTGTCTAATAAAATAATATTTAAAGACCTTAAAGTGTGATCATAAATGTCATAACTGGTGCCAAGATTCCTTTTCTAGCACATTCTCTCTGCTTAGACACACTATTTTACTCAGATCTGACAGTTCTTGGCAAACACTTCTTTTTGGGGGGTTAATTTATTCTTGCATTTCAAATTTTGCACACCTAAGTCAATTACTAGCACAAGCTGCTGTCAGCAGCTTTTCTACTTACCACTTGTGTCTGTGAGCCATTCTCACCAGCTCAACATCATTGTTACAGATATTAACAGCTGATTGGCTATACAGGTATCAATCGGAGACGATTAAAAAATTATAAGAGGCTTAGAGTAGCCATTACTCGAAAACAAAAGGCATCTAGTAATTAATCCAGACACAGCATGGCAATTAAGCTTTTAACTCTTTTACTACAGAGTTAAAAATGTGAATGTTTATCTAATACAATAAGCAATTATTTTAAAGCTAAATAGAAAGTCAGTCACTTATTAGTTTTAAAACCATTCACATTAAAGATTAAATATAAAATTACAAGCAAAATTAGCGAGTGCAATAGTTTCAACTTACCTCGTATGGTATAATTCAAAATAAAAATTATTCGTCTAAAAGAATAGTATGCAATACACACAGAGAGAGAGAGAGCGAGAGAGAGAGAGATGGATCTACTGAAAAATCAGTTGAGTTTTAGCATAGACAGGCCACAAATAAAGTGTGTTGCCAGGTAGAAATGGTCAACTGAACCTAAAAACTCACCTCCATATATTCAAAAGGTAGCAAATGTTATCAATATATTCCACATTATTAACCCGAAATGTGTTCTTTTTCTTTACCAGGGTGACAGTGGTGGACCAATGGTTTGCAGGCATAAAAGTACAAATGAATACGTCCTGACAGGGGTAACATCTTGGGGAATCAGCAAGTGTGATGCCTATCCCAGTGTTTACACACGAGTGTCCTCCTTCACAAAATGGCTCATCCAGATGATGAACTAATTATTGTACCATACCAATGAACAATGAAATAATACTTCTGCAATGTTGATAAACTGAAAAAAAAAAAAAAAAAAAATTGCTTTCCATATTATCTTATATGCAATTTTATACATGATCACATTTTTCGAATTGTAAAACGTTTTATAAATGAAATGCAGTTTTCTATCAGAAATTTTCTGAAACAGACATAAACATGAGTTGGCAAAATTTCAGTTTTCAATGACCATAAGTCCATAAAATATAATAGTAAAACTTCCAGAAAGCATATTTCCAATAAAATATGTAATATCGTTAAGAATACAGGACTTCGCAACTAAAGAAAGTTTTACAAGTAGCACAATATCTTCTATGTGCAAGGATGATGACAAAATAATGTCCCTTTAGATGCTTATGGAAAATGGAAACCAATTTATTTTGCAGATTTAAAAATCATAACCTTGCTAATGCACTTCCTGAGGGGGAAGTTACAGAATATGGCAATGCAACAGTGAATAATAGACAACCTAAATGCAAATAATTATTAAAAACGATTATAATGCTCTTGGAAATAAAAGTGGAAAACACACAGAAGAGAAAACAAATTTTGTTAGACAAGAACTTGTCTGAAATATAAATATCCATCTTTCCTCTCCACCAAGATTAATGTTAAGAAAATTAACTTCTTACGTGACAACAGAAAACCTTAAATATTTCATATTTTTTTAATTCATTAAAACTGCTTCATACAAACTACAGTACGTACAAGACATCAAAAAGTTGCTAATAGCACAAAATAATACAAAAAAAAAAACAATAACTTATCAATATTAAAACGATCTTGTTTAAAAAGCACCTTTGCTCAACAGTAGTGGAGATAAATATACAATGTAAGCATATGGAATGGCTTCCTTACAAAAGAAACAACTGTTAAAACCTCCAAATTGTAATAATACTAAAGCAAATATACTGTGGATCTGGAAACAGCTGGAATAAAAACAAACTTTGGCTACAACCAGAATTGGACAAGGAAAATTTGAGGATGTTTCACGACTACCACTCAAACTTTTCAAGACTGTAAACCTCGACAATTAGCAAGCATTCTTAGGTTGAATTATTTTATTGAGATATAGCAGCGCATTAGATTAACCCTCTGATTTATTAAATCTATAATTGGGTTTTTAAACTGTATATAAACAAAAAAAAACATGCTCAAAACCTTTATTTTTAAAACCTCTATCCGAACTCCTCTCAAACATCTAATATACAAACTGGATAAATCAAATAAATTGCATCGCTTTGAATATGCTAAAATGTTCACTGAATATTGCTCCAATATCAAAGTAATTGTTTTTATAAGATGATTTTTTTTTTCAAGTCCCCAGTTATTAATTTGAAACTGAAAGTATATCCTTAGAATTATTAGGACAACAGAGGGCATTTCAATTAAATGAGTAACAAAATTGTTTTGGGCAGCCAACTTTTCTCTAAAAATGTATGTTTTTATGAAAATATCAAGCATATCCATTCAATAAAAGTTGATCAATAGTGGGATGGTGGTAGATTTAGGTGCACTTTATGATCTCACAACAGTAAGAAAAATGGATCTTTTCAGAGTTTAGCATAAGTATAAAAACAAACTGTAAATTAACTTTATGCTCCAAATTTGGTCAAAGATTTTATACATAATTCATCTGGCCCGGCATGTATTATACAAAATTAAATATGGATACAAATGAGAAAGCCACAAAATTTTGTAAAATTGTTACGAAACAGGAACTTACTTGCCTAATAGCATCTCTTGAATACAGTATGCTGCTGCCAGTGAAGTAATGCTGTCCTATGTTTCAATCCAAATCATGTAATACAAGGCCAATAAAATGTTTGGAATGTGACTGTTTTGTTAAGCAACTGACAATACAAATTTGTACAGTATTTTACTTTTTTCTTCTATACTATTCAAATACTCATAGTTCTTGACTTCTAAGTGTTGTCAGAATCTGATGAATAGAATCAACATAACTTTAAGTGAATCCAGTAATTTGAGCAAATGCATAGTTTGAATGAAGATCATCTCTGAGAAAATAGTGTTTTTTGGAGCACATGGGTTTTCAGATTTGAACATTTCCAGCAAAAGTAAACATTCTCAGACTTTAGTTATCTTCTGATTTTTTTTTACGGGAATTCCAACAAATACTAAAGGAGTTGAAAACAAATGTCAATCATATTTAGCACAAATATTAAAGTTAAAAAAATTTTACCAACTCATCATTTCAAAATCAAAGCATTTAATGAGTGAACTTCCATATACCTAAACAATCTCCAGACAAATAATTAAAATCAGTGATGCTTAGGTTGTAGTATTTTAAAAAAAGAAAGGCACTTTATCAAAGAAATGTGGAAGTTTGTGCAGTTCTTTAAACAGATATATATATATATGTTTTTTTTTTTTTAAATTTGGGGATTTAAGATCAAAACAGAGTGAGGTAAATGTATTTTGAACAACTAGGTAATTAAGCCAATCACTTCCAGTGGATATATACTTATAAATACATCTGAAAACTGAAATTGACAAAATTCAGTTTAGAGTAGAACTATTTCAGACATGAAGCAAAGATTTGATGGCAGCATGCTAACTAGTTAGTAAACCTAATGACTGTGTGACTTTACCATCTTCTCATTTTTGTCCTACATCTATCCATCCAGCTATACATTATTTATATGCATTTGTAATATGATAAATTTAACATTAAAATTTGTTTGCAGAAAAAAAAAGGAAAAATAATATCTCTAAGTATGAAGGAAATATGTAAAAGTTGACAAAGAATGAAGCTAACTAATTTAAAATTTACTTTCTGTCTAAACACATACAAAAGAATATTTAAAAAGAACTATTTCACGTTGCTTACTTTTAAGTGTTCTAAAGCTATTGCCAAAGTGAGCAGTTGTGGAGGTAGGAGTTGGAACAATAAACATTCTTTGCTTTATCCTCTTTACATTAACAAAGTAGACATTCCTACTTGCCTAATGTAATATGATTAAATTTATCAAAAAGCATTGTATATGTACGAAAAGTAAAAATATAAAATTTATTTCCCATACATTTTTATCAAAGTGTAATAGAAAACTTATATAGTTTTTCCTAGCAGAATAATGGAATAAACATTTCATTATTTAGATGAATTGCTTTGATGTATATAAATATTAATGAAATAAATTCAGTAAGTATTTAGATGTTTTACTTATTTTAAAATTTCATAAAATATAAATGACCAACTGACTTATTTATATATCTATTATAAACATTTAACCTATTTGATAGCATTGATGAATAACAAATACTACTAAAAGCAGTAGTACATGCAATCAGTATTTGGTTGGATTAGCAATTTAAAACTTCAAAAATAAATAAAAATAAAAAGTTTTTTTGATTAGGAATTCAAATAAGTGAATTTATGTAATCCTGAAATTTCAGATTTACAGTTCACTTTTTGAACAAAGACCTCGTGGAAGTGAATGATAATCTGATCATGGAGAACCCCCAGCTACTTATAGCTAGCCAACTTGGTGAGATTTCTACAAGTTCACTTCTACTTCTTCCATCACATCTCGATAGTCAGGTGGAGGCACATCGTTATAGTGGTATACAGAATGAAAACCACTTGATGCATACATTCTCCCAGAATCATTCCCTTTACTTCCTTTATACACCAACTGAGCATCACGGTCATCCTTTTGAACCAGATATCCATCTGGATTGTTATCTGGAGATGTACCAGGTGCATAGGCACTGGAGTGTCCACTGTCACTGTCCTCATTTCTGTGAACCTGTGCTTTTGTCCGCAGTTGTACTGGTGATGAATCAGATGCTACAGAATGGCGCTGATCAACAGGTGGCAGCATAGTCTGGATTTCAAACTCTTCTGCTTGCTCTTTGCCCCACCAATGATTCATGTAATGCATTATAGATTCATTGATGTTATTTTGACTTTCATGGCTGGATAAACTGACGTCTTTCACAGCCTGTGGTGACATTCTGGTGTAATCAGAACCAGTCATCTTCAAGTAACCATCACTTTGCGATGTCTCCTCTGGCAGCTTCACGTAAGTAGCTGTTAGATCCAGGTAGTACTGGAAAGTAAGTTGTTTAAATTAAAAATCACTTATTATATAAGTTAGCTGGTTGGCAACATTGATGGAACATCTTCCTCAAACAATTAGTAACATTAAATTTCAATTAGAAAATGTATACTTAAAACGTCTTTGTTCATTAAAAAACAAAAACAAAATTGACTACAGTATTACTAGTAAAACATTCTGGTTTCCCTTAAATATCAAGTTAAAATAGAAGAAAAATTTGTTATTTTTATATAAAAGTAAAACTTTTCTTTCCAAGAAACATCAACTTATGAGCACATAAATTTTGTTGTTTTTTTTTTACCATTACATTTTTGAAATTTAAACATTAGAAACCAACCTTCAGAAGAGAATACTTAGAAGAAAGTAAAATCACAAGATTACTGAATGGCTGATTTTCCCCTATCAGCCCTTTCACAATAAATACACCTTTTTAAATTAAAAAAAAAAATATAATAAATAAATGCTAGCATCTTTACCTGTTTGACCCTGGCTTCAAGGAAGTCTCCCATTGCCAAGGCTAGTTTAGTAAATGTAGGCCGCTGATCTGGTTCTGTGCTCCAACAATCCTGCATCACTTTGTATCTAGAAATATAAAAAATAAAATGAACATTTTTCTCCAGATTTTGGTAGTTAGCGTACATTTCAATTAGAAGGTGGTATTGATTAGCGTTTTCTTCCTAGCAATGGCACGGGGTAGAACTGTGTTAACACCCAAACTTTGTAAGTTTTGAATGAATTTCACATTATGTAACTTAAAACGTTTTTTTCAATTCCAACAAAAAGAAACCAAGTAAAAAATATGCAGAATCCCTGACACTGGATTGGTTTCAACAAGAGTTATCGCCAAATAATGTTTTTCTTAAATTCAATAATTCTGATGAATAGTTGAAAAAACAAACAAACTGCACTAATGAATTTTTGCATATTCAACAAGTTTCCAAACAAATTAAAAGTTGCAAATCCAGATATCAAGTGTATCATCATATTCTCCAGAAGATCCTTTAACACAATATTATGAAAAAGAATTTACTAATAATCTACCTAATCCACCAAAATTAGCAAACTATTCTACTTTTGTTTTTTCTTTTTAAACAAATTTTTTGAGCACTTACACATCATCTGTGGCATACTGAGGTTTCTTCATACGATATCCAGATTTAATTAATTCAATAAAGGTCTCATTAATTGTGACTCCCGGATAAGGATTTCCACCTGGCAAGAGAGAGAGAGATAATTGAAATCTCACTATGAAAATTTCAGTGATATTCTACTCTATATAATTACCAGGTTACACATGCCAATTCTAACACCGCTAGACTTTTAGTACCAATGTATCCCCCAACAAACACGCATTCCTGACAGAAGTAGAGTCAACATTTTGATACTACATTATGGGGGGGGGGCCCTAGGTGATGGGTTAGGGAACTCCTGGGAAAAAGAACACGCACTATGCATGAGCAGTGTAGTTTTTCCAAAGATGTCAAAGAGGAAATAAAGTATCAATAATTTTAATTAAATTGAATGTTTAAATGACTGTAATAACCTTTGTTTTCAAGAGTAATTGTTTAAATAAAGTAATATTAATTATAGTTTTTTTAAAAAGGTGTATTTATTGTGAAAGGGCTGATAGGGAAAATCATCCATTCAGTAATCTTGTGATTTTACTTTCTTCTAAGTATTCTCTTCTGAAGGTTGGTTTCTATATTTATTTTTCTCAATCCAAATATGACGTTATTTGTGTAAAATGCATTTAAAAAGCTAGTCATTTGGTGTAAACTTTGATTTATATTTGCACAGACACACCTCAAAGAACACTATCAATAATAAAAACACACAGATCCATCAAACTTTAAAATCTAAATAATACCAGACCAATAAAATTCATTTTTTAAAATTATTTCTAAATCTAAAAAAAAAAAAAAACAACATTAAACAGATGATTTTTTTAACATTATTAATTTCATGTCCTGGCTTTATCCAATATTAAAAATATCATTCCATCCTTTCAATTTTAAAAAAAATGCCAATATTTTAAAAAAGGTTTTCAGGTTCATTATGTAGAAGTTGTACTAGTTAAGTTGGTCAGTATTTTAGTAACTCATATTGATTCCAAACAGTTAATATAAATACACATCTTTGTCATGAAAAGTAAAATGCTACTACAAAGTAATTTACTTAAAATAGTTGATTTTTACATTAAAAATTAAAAAAAAAAATACTTTTTCCGTTTATATTTTAGAAAAATAAAAATGTATGTATGTTTTGACAGGCTGTCCTATTTCAGATATCCCAAGTTCAAAAAATAAGAAAGACCAAATTATTAAAAAACAATCTACAGGACACAATTCTAAGGAATGATGGTAGAACAAACATAAAATGACACGTAGGATATGTAAAAATAAACATTTCAGTTTAGGTATTACACTGATAATAGAAAAGCAATTTCTTCTGATTGACATATACAACAACACGATCTGTAGTAAACAATTTTGCACTCACTCTTTTCCTTACATTATGACAAAAGTTCAAGAACACAAACTACTTATATATTTGTATTTTTTTCGAACAGCCAATAGATTATAATAAACTAATCCATAACTTTTTCAGCCTTCTGCAATGGGGTTAAAAAAGCCTTTAAATTCAACAAAATGCAATTGAATTGCAAAGATGTGCAAGGAGAAACTGTCATTCTGATATTGCCGAGAAAGTTAAGTGTAGTAAAACAGCCTTTCCTCTAACCTAGAAGCTGAATGAAACATCCAAAGTTTTCAGATCAGCATAAGCAAGCTACAGTGGCTGCAAAAAATTATGAGCAGATATGGAGAAAAAATTTTCAGATGTTCATAACTTTTCCTAAAATGACAATAAAAGCACATTTATATATCAGGCAAAAGATAATTTATCAGTGTTTTAGATGAATTTCAAGTTCTAGCACAAATTTACATGGAAAAGATTTTATTTACAAAAGTGACAGAGAGATCATTTTTATGGTGGCAAAAATTATAAGCAGATTTCGAATAGTTAAATAAATTTTCTTCTTCTCAGAGTGGGTAGGAAGTCTAGTCTTTCTCCAACTACTCGTTCAAGAATTGTTGAGCAGTGAAGGCTGAAATTTCCTTATTCTCAAATCTCCAAGGAAATCAGACAAGCCTGGAATCTCTACCAAGCCACTGGACAGTACAGCAATTGTCCACATCCTGGCCAGCCTAGAAAAACTATCTAAAGATTGGACTGGTGCATCCATAGGCTACATGAAGCTGATCATATGAAGATGGCTGTGGACATCCATTGAGAAATTCAGCAGTGGAAAGACGAGGGGAGGGGGCAGTGTGCGGACTGTCAGGAACCGGCTGTATGAGTTTGGAATGGGAAGGTTGTCAGGAAGAAGCCATTTGTTTCCCAAAAGAACTGCTTGCGCTGTCTCAATTTGCATGGGAGCACAGCAAATGGACTCCAGAAATGTGGGCCAAAGTTGTTTGGTTGGATGAATCCAAGTTCAATTTGTTTGGTTCCAACGGTGTGCAATATGTCTGATGCAGAATCGGCAGAGAGTTTGATCAGAAAGGTATTCTTCCACCTGTTCGAGGGGTTGGTGGAAGCATTATGATTTGGGGCTGTTTCTCTGGACATGGGATTGGTCTGATTTGCAAAATCGAGGGAACTTTGAACAGCAACATATTTGCACATCTTGAGAAAGGTCCTTGAACCATATCCTGATGAGAATTTGGCCTTGACTCGGATCTTCCGACAGGACAATGCACCTATCCACACTGTAAATATCATTAAGTATAACAGTTCTAAACCACGAAAACTCTTCTTCTCGAATGGCTTCCTCAGTCTACAGATTTAAATATAACAGAGAACATGTGGCATATACTAGGTAAAGGGATGAGAGCTCCAAAACTGGTGAAATTGAATGAATTGCGTGAAAAAAATTGAAGAATTATGGGGTAAAATTACGGTCAACTATTGCAACAAAATTATTAATTTAATGCTCTCTCACTGTCATGCCGTGATCAGTAATTTCAGGTATCCTGCCAAATACTAGAATGTATTTAATGATTAGGTTGTCAAGAAAGTGCCTTATTTTGCAAATATACATTGTCTAGATTGAATCATAAAATCCGCTTATAATTTTTGCCACCTTAAAATGATAAAATTATTTTGCTGAGAATCAAAGTTTTTTCATACACATTTATGGTGAGGCTTAAAAGCATCTGAAACACTGATAAACTACCTTTTGTCTGATATGTAAATGTGCTATTATGGTCATTTTAGCAAAAGTTATGAACATCTGAAAATTTTTCTCCAAATCCACTTATAATTTTTTTCTGCTGCCATTGTAGGCTTAAATAGCCCACCATTGATGGTTAAATGGAACTTTGCTGACGAACAAGAAGAGAGTGTGTTGGGACTGCTGCATGTGGTGGTGAATCCTTCCTAGTGTGATGTGTAAAAGCTTTAACTACAAGCTTGATCTTGTTATTGTACTGAACACCCTAAAATATTCTTGAGTATGCTGTTATTGTTTCTTATTTTGACAATTACCCGCTTGCTGCTAGACCAACTACCATGCAGCTGCAATATCATCAGAAAAGCAAACGAGTTTCTTGTTTAGCTTGCTATGAAACTGGATTTAAATCTTAAAGACCATCTTTGGGATCAAATCAAGCAGTGCGAAGAGGGGGGATCTTCCTGTATGGAAAACTGCCAAAATGACCCAAGCTTTGTACAAATGATAGCAGGTAATATCGCAGACAGGCATTTGAAATCTTGCAAGCAGCATGAGATGGTAACATAAGAAGATCATCCATACAAAGGGAAGTTAAATTCAATATTAATAATAGATATTACGACTGAGTTTTCAGGACCCTGACATCACGCACTTTATAATGATGCATTTTTCTCAAAGAAACAGATATCATCATTTAATCTTCCATTTCTTCCCAAAATATCAGTACTTTGTTGCATTAGTTTATTTTAGTCAAAAACTAATTCCAGATTATATAGTGGTTTTGCAAGAACTTTGTTTGTTGAAAACCTGGTGGTGTTTAACGTATTCAAATACCTACCCAGACTGAAGATTTCCCATAAAAATACTCCATATGACCAACTGTAAAAGAACACAAAAATAGAAAAATATATTAAAAGGAAATTGTCAAAAGTATTTTATAAGACAAAACTGACTTGAAAGTGGACACTTTTCAGCTACTTTTATAGATCCATATAACTGTAAATGTATACCTATGGTAAAACACAAAAACTGCTTTCAGTCTGCTGAGAGTTAGCTACTGTTACCAAGACCTTGAGCAGGAGAGAGGTACTTTATATTTTAGATGATTTTAAAGATGTAGCAACAGTGATTGCTTTTACATAGTTTTGAAGTCCTTTATGGCACATAAGACAGGCAGAATGATAAGAGTAAATTAAGCTTACACATCACTTTTGGTAGTGTAAAGTCTGTGAGTGAGAGACTCAATAGCCATCCATTTCACAGGCACTGGACCCTGCAAACAAAAAAAATTAACTTTAAAAAGATAAATTTTATTTATCATCAAAGACATGCGCTGTTTTAACAAATTGCAATGTAATCATTAAAACAAATGTATTGAGAAACTTTTGCACACCGTAGGACAAGAGGAAAACTACTATGGTTACACATGTAAAATTTTTATTACCAATCAACACCACTGATAAGAGCTCAGTGAAAATTCCTTCACTGACCTTGAATCTGACATTTCTCAATTTTTTACTTTTCTGTTCAGATGATATAAAGATGTAAAGTTGGAAAAATCCAATCTGTTTTACTGATATTCTAAGACAATACTTTCCTATATGATTAACTGAATGCAACTCTTTGTGTCTCTTCTGTTTCAAATTTTTCTAATTGAACAAATAATTCAAGTTTGTCCTGTCCATTTCACACACACACACATCACAAGCTATCATTAGGTCATATAAAGAAATTTTAAACAATACACAAGATCAGAATCAGTCATTTTCTGTAGAAAGGAAAAATCACATAACAGTGGAAATAGTAGTGGCACTGATAGAAGACATCAGGAGAGCAATGATGCTGGGAGCTGCCTAGACCCTATCCCCTACAGCAACTCATATGAGGTGCTAAGTTCCTCGTGTAATTGTGTAGAATGGGTGACATGATAAAACTCGCTACTAAATTCATTTCTAGATATGGGAGGAAGCCAGACAGCAAAAAAGATAATGTAAAGAAACCAGGCCAAGGAGATATGTCCTTGACCATAGCAGCAGTGGCGAGGCTACAGGGGGGGCAGGGGGGAGGGGGCGACCCCCCCTGGTCGGATTTTGGTACCGTCGGTCGGAAATTTACATGTTGGAAAAAAAATGTTCTTCACTAGCGCTATTATTTCACAACTATCACATCATTGAATTAATTCACCTGCATCAAAATTTGTCCCCATTATAATGGTCCCCTATAATGCTATTATGTACAGTACATTTTTTTTCCAACATGTAAATTTCCGACCGACGGTACCAAAATCCGACCAGGGGGGCAGTCGCCCCCCCCTGCCCCCCCCTGTAGCCTCGCCACTGCATAGCAGTCCAGTAATCTAACCACCAGACCACCTCGCTGCCATGAATACAACAGTGGAAACTGAACCATTTCAGTCTAATCAGTGACCACCCAAAGTCATCATGTTGACTAAAAAGATCAAAATGTAAAACCTTGGAAAGAAAAAAAGTAAATATCTTTTTTTGTTTTTGCAGTTTATTTTGATTTTTAAAGTTTTTCTCAGACATTCTGTTTAGTAAATGAAGTTACCTGTAATGAGGGAGAAAAGAGAAAAGATCTGTTTTGAGGCTTTACATCAAATTATTTAGTATCCAAAAAGAGTACTCACATCTCCCTTCTTGTGGTATTCTGGGTATTTGTAGCAGTCTTTTGCTAATCCAAAGTCACATATTTTGACCACATTATCTTCTGCTAATAACACATTTCTTGCTGCCAGATCTCTATGGATATACTGCAAGTACAGAAAGATTGCTTCATAAGTAAATGAAATAGTTTCCTAAAAAAATGGAAAAAATGTATAACAAGCACTCTTGCAATGGTGTATCTCATACTGATTTCGGTAAAAAAGCTGGCAAACAAAAGAATAATTTTTGCTTTATTATACAATTAACTTAGGTTAAGATGACAGATTATTCTGTGAAAAGCTTACTGAATGTAGGATTACTAAGAAAAAAAAAAAAAGTCAGTCATCCAACAACCCATAGATACACAAAGCAATAACATCTATGTAAAGAGTACTTACTATAAATGACTTTTATGTAATTTATGCATTACAATACAAAGAAACAGGTGCGTGTAAATTACTTTGTATACTAAACTAGGCATTCCTCATCTCTGTTCTTACTAAATCTTAGCTTACAGGAAAACGAAAATAGAAATAAATATGAACAGTTTTAGCCATGTAGCAATTTTACAGCTTCCTTACTTCTTATAAAGATTGTTGAATTGACAAAGAAAGTATGAAGACAAACATTCAGATAAATTTCTAAATGTGGAAATACAATTTAAAGTAAGCCATTGTTGTGTTAGAGCCTTTTTTTTTTTTTTTTGTTTGAAAAACATTTTGCTCTACTCTGGCCTCATGTAAACTATCTACAATCCTGTATAAACAATGCATAGGAGATAAAGCTCATTACATGTACAAACATTCTGCAAAAGGCAAGAAAAGCCTTGTTATTTGTGAATTCAATGTTTTGCTAATTATATTTTTGACAACCACAAAAATATGGAAAAAAGAAGCCAAGCAATTAGTTTAGTGTAGTAAAACAAAAGGAAATTTAAATCAACACATTAGTTCTTTAAATAATTACTCGATAGTTAAAAGAAGAAACCTTTGTAGTTTAAATAGTACTTATTCAAAAGAAACTTTTTCAAATATCTAAATATTTACATAGACGAGTTTATTATCATGATTCACAAATGGCTGAACTTCAGATGTTTAAAACAAGAGGATGCTGAAAATTGTTTTTCCAAACAAAAATCAAAGAAATGTATCTAGTGTGTGATGATAAATAGCAAAAAAAAAAACAACAAACTAAGCAAACCTTTTTTGAAGCCAAGTATTCCATTCCCCTAGCTACTTGGTATGCATAGCATATGAGGCTCTTGGTAGTAAGCTGAGGTCCAATCAGCTCAGCACTATGGTCAGGGTGAGCTTTGTTAATGTAGTATGGTTTGGCTGCCTCTTTAGCTGCTGCTCTCTTCTTCTCTGATATTGGGTCCAAGTAGTCATCCATTGTGTCCTTAAAAGTGTCCTTGTTCCTTAACAAATAGCTTCTTAAGCTACCAAAATGGCAATATTCTACTATCACAGAGAGTTCACCTTAAAAAAGCAGAAGGATAATTCTTCTTTAATTCAAACAAGTCAAATATTTTTAAAATTCAACATAAATTTATTTGTATTACTAAATAGTAACACTTACAAATTTTATTTCCTATCTAAAGAAACAATATTAAATATAGTAGACAACCTAATGGTAGTCTTTAAAAAAAAAACAAACAAACAAAAAAAAGCATTTAATAAATTGAGGAAGAAAGAGCCTGTTTGTGCAGGTAACCAAGTAAGGCAGAACGACGACAGAAATGTTTTTCTTCTTCTTCAAATAAGTATTTCAACCAGTTACTTACCGTGCTTAATACCCTTTGTAACAGCACCGAGTAAATTCACTATGTTTAAATGCTGCCCTATGTGGATAAGGATTTTTAACTCTGATAGAAGAGCTATCAACTGTTCCCTGTCACTGCAATCTGAAAGATCCCAAAACACGATGTCAGGCAAGAATAAAAAGAAAATTAAAAATAAAAAGAAGGGATAAAAAAAGAAAAGCTGACCTTTTACCATCTTCACAGCCACAGTTGTGACATCAACACCATCTACAATTCCTATACCTTCTGCTTTGACCACTCTACCGAAAGCACCTTGTCCCAGAATAATACCTAAAAAAACAAACATGCATATTTTAAATAATATTATGTAAATAAAGTTAAGACGGATAGAAATTTTGAGAGTCACAGATTTCAGAATAAGTATGGAGCCTATAATTTA
The DNA here is from genome assembly GCA_018389105.1 of Nautilus pompilius. Lineage (NCBI taxonomy): Eukaryota > Metazoa > Mollusca > Cephalopoda > Nautilida > Nautilidae > Nautilus > Nautilus pompilius. The sequence goes on from JACATO010000684.1 coordinate 350,184, forward strand.
AAGGATTACAGACAACTTAACTAGACTTTCCTGTTCATTAGCTAATGCTGGTTGCTAGTTATGATGATATGGTTTTGGCTGGATGGAGATCAACACGGATACAGAATTCAAGAGACAAATGATCAATAAGATTAAGAAAATTGTGTGTGCATCCTAAAATAGTCTAAAATGTAAAAGTTTTCGATCACTTGCATCAAGAGAATGTTAAATTTGGTGCAAAATAATGAACTAAGTAAAATATGAAATCATTGATAGTTAGAGATGCAGCGCAGTGCTATATATCAACAGAATACTAATATAATTTTGTTTACCACGGCGAAGACGGTCCTCTGGAAACTCCCATTTGATATCATATGGCAAACAGCCAGTCTGCTCATAAATAGGAATATCTGGGTTGTAATCTTTTGGTTGAATCAAAGACAACTCAAGGTCACTAAAATACTGAAAGAAAATAACTAGAGTATTAAAAAAATGAAAGTTTTATTTATAATGTAAGTTTAACAAAACTCCCAGTTGATTGTTGACATTTTGTAAATAACTTAGAAATAAATAGGTTCCTTCTGGGCTTAACAAAACTGGGGATAGTACGTTTTCAGGTTTAAGAAGTTTCATTCTGACCCATAACGGCCGTACACAGTTTGTAACTGAGATTTACACTGGCAAATTTTCCCTCTTTTTTCACTGGCTGTCTTTGATTTTAAAAGAAAATGCGAGTTTCACAAACCATTTTTGACTTCAGCCTGCGAACAAAACAACAAATGATAACAATGCCAAGAATGGTGGCCAGCACAACACCAACTGTGATTCCAATCTCTGCTTTAGACATCAGAACATCAGCGAAGCCTGAAATGGAATAAGAAAAGTTAAACAAAATCATCATAAAACCTTTTTTTAAAAAGTTTCAGACCCAACATGTAAATACTGTAGAGTCATTTTGAATGTATGCAGAGAATCACAAAGAAATTGTACAATACTTAAGAAATTTTTAACGGTGACATCTTGTAAAGAAAAATATCTATTATCAAAATATTTGCAAGTGTTAAAGTTAAATAAAAATAATAAGAAGTTGATTTATCAGTAATATAAGAATTATTTTAGTTCTGGATATTTTAAAACTTGGAATCAAGATAGAGGAAAAAAAAATGTTTACCTCCAATAATAAGTGTGGCATTTGCAGAAATGTTGCCAGCACGATTAACTACCTCACACAAATATGCACCAGTGTGCCTGGTCTGAGTCTGTGATATGACAAGTCTGGCAAAAGAATAAAGTAAATTATCAGTAGTAAATAAAGTAGACAGAGACAAACCAATAATGGATAGCTCGCTCAGTAAACCACACTAATCTCCATTGATGCTCTCATAGCATGCACAAACACAATAGAATATTTATTGCATGTTTAGATAGTAAAGCGTTGTGCAACAGCGCAGTCTTAAAAGATATAGCTCTCCTGAAAGGCCACTAATGTGATATACAGTCGACCCCCGCGTAATCGCGGCCCCCGGTTATTCGCGGAATTTTCCTTAGAACCTAACCAATAATTGTTCGTGGAAACCCCCGCATATTCACAGAATCACAAATATCTTCCGCAATTTTTTATGGATTTTTTCGTGGCAATATATATTTTTTCACGCTTTTTAACACTAAATGATTAATAACAATATAATTTACTAATTTTGTAATATAAATACTAACGTAAATTCAGCAAAATATCAATATAAAATAAACGCTATTGGCCGGAGGTTTGAAAGTAGCCAATCCCAGAGCGTTATTCATTTCTCCTCGCTGCTGATTGGCTGCTGCCCACGAGGCGCTGTCTCAGGCAGATGCATCCAAGAATCATCCCAGTTTACTGCGTGTAGCTATCTCGAGTGTTTCACTGAGTGTTGTATTTTTTTATTAAATTATTATTATTATATATTTACTTATATTTTTTTATTATATTTTACTTTATATTTTGATGTTTATAGGCATTTATAGGCATTTTTATGGACCACGTCCAATATTCGCGGGTGCTCTAGGAATGTAACCCCTGCGAATACCGGGGGACAACTGTATTATAAAATCTATCATCAAACTTATCATCATTAATTTTAGTTGAGCAAAACTTTTCCTGTGTAGTCTAATGGTTAATGAAAAGGAACAAGATATTTCTTTTCTTTTATTTTTGTGTGGTGAATGCATAAGTGGCGCGTCTGAAAGTTCGTGTATGCGTGTGTATCTCCGAAGAGAAGGGAGTGGAGGGGGTGGCCGAAGCCATGTAGGGGCCAAAACTCAGTGTGCGGCCAGAGTTAGGGGTGTGAACACCCCACATTAGAGTGACCGCTTCGCAAGCCAAAAACCAATCTTGGGAAAAAAGGCCTCAGCATGTCGAGTCCAAAAACCGGTCTCGACGCACCTAACCTTCCCAGCCAGGTAGGCAGGCCAAAGTCAAAAAGCGCCCCTTGCCTCCACTCTTTTCGGGCAGAGGACTTTCTGTCTACAAAAGTCACTAAGCAGAGTACTCGCCTCCCAACCTCATAAGGTTGACCCCAAGTGACCTCACCCAAAGGGCGTGTTCTTAGCCAAAACCAAACCATTAGGTAACCAATTTTGTTGTTAGTAGTAGAATTTAGAAAATTATGCTAAATGTGAATGATCTTTGTCCAATATGTTTCAGTAAATATTGTAATTGCTAAAGAAGAAAACAAATCCAGAGGAACCCATTTAGTTGCAACAACTTGGAGCCACCTTACAGATTCAAATAAAAAAGCAGGAAGCAAAAAAAAATTTTTTTAAATCAAGGCTGGTGCATGATAATCGTTATTTTTTTGAGCCATCTTGTGTGGGAATCTAATTGTTTCTTTTTCAACACAAGCAACAGAAGTGACTGTAAGCCAGATCAAACCAAATTTATGTTTAAGCATCCATCATAATTGGATTGTGAGAGGTCTTAAGTGGAAAGGTCAGAGGTTTCGAAGCAAGATTTCTGCTAGCTACACTTGCCAATAAGCAGAAATGGCAATAAAATTAATTTATGAAATAAACAGGATAAAAAAGAACTATAGAGATAATTTTAAAATGAGAATTGATAGTAAGCAAATACAACTGCAGTACACTTAAAGAAAATTGTTTATTAATGAATCAAACTTCCACTAAAACATTTTGTAAATTGTGATGATTTCACATACAAAGCTGTTTATGATCAAAGTTTTGACCACTTCAGATTAGGACAATACAGTATTTTAAGACAAGCAAACAATAGGTTAAGATGAAAAGCAGAACTGATTACAAATTCATAAAGTCAATAAAAAAACTAAAACTTTCTTTCAGGGGCAGCTTTATAAATCAAACCCAAAGTTAACTTAAAAATCAATAACAACATGCAGCAATAATCTGAATGACAGAAGCATCTTAGGAACTGATTAATTGCTATTGTGAATGTTCTATTTTATAGAAAGGAGAGTTTCAAATTGGTTTACCTTTCATGTTGTAAGAATTTTATTCCTAATGAATTATTTTTAGGAATTTTCTTGCCATTAAAGTACCAGGTAATGACTGGATTTGGCCTTCCTGTCACCATGCAGTCCAGAGAATATGATGTATTCTTTTCAGTGTGAATTTTACCTTGCATTTTTGAAGTAAACTGTGGTGCAATCATAGCTGTAACAAATATTCCAATAAAATTCCTTAAAAGCTTGACACGATAAGAAGTGATAAAAGTTACATTGCTGACAACATTTTAAACAAGAAATTTCCAATCCTAAATAAGCAGAGGTAAACAGTGTAGAACAAGATAAAATGATCTCTGCAAACCTGCCAAGTATTTAGATTATGTAACATATCTAGCTTCACTGATCACCATTTTTAATCTCAGAATTATATATATATATATTTCATTCTTCAGAGCTCCATGCATTTGTATAATTAATTTTGATAAAACTTTAATCTGTGCATCTTAAGATTATACTTATTTTCTTCTGGTTCTTATTCCAAAGGTCTACAATCATGGATAGAGAATTTACACTGAAAACCATCTACATGACTTAATCCTCCATATTTATAATTCTGAAATCGTAATAAGTAAACAAACCCTCTCAGTTAAAATCAACTTATATATATTACAGGAGATTAGAAGTTTTAAAAAAAAGAAAAAAATATACAAAACAAAGAGTTTCCTCGCTACAAGAAAAAAGCAATTATGGACAAGATTCTATTTCTTTTTCCTCTCTGGCTGTATTAATTAAAATGAAAACATGTACAGCATGGATCTAAAGTTGCTGTATCATCACTGCACTCTATAGTGGACAAATTCGTAAATCTGCAGTTGGAATTTCTGAAGTACCTACTAAAAATTATGACAATTCAGTTAGAAATTTCTTTTAGCTACATTAAAATAAGCAACTTTTATTAATGAAGAAAGAAACCACTTACATTGCACTATGAGTTTATGCTTGTGTGTGTAAGTTTTTCCTGAAGTATCCACTGCAATGCATTCATAAATCCCATTATTACTTGGTTTTACACTTTTTATGTCATATCTCAGAATAGTGGAATACTTGGATCTAAAAAAGAAGAAAAAACTTAGAATCCATATAAAATTATAATTTCCCGCAGTAGTAGTATGAAATATAAGTATATAAACAGAAATGTGCACATTGTATGAAATTACTCTATTCTCTACTTAAACATGTAGAATGTGTAATAGCTAAATAAATGGAATTTTAATAAATGTCTTTCAAGCAGAACTTGTTACAATATGAAATGTATTAACAACCAGTTCGTGAGACAGTCCGGCATGTTTCTGTTTTATACAAAATCCCTGGAACCGGATTTTTTTTATAATAGTGTTTCAGTTAACTTTTTTGATTGAGCTAACACCCGAAAAGTCCAAAACTGGATTCTCTTTTAATTTCTTCACTTTGTTTGAGAGAAGTGTAGAAAAGGATAAATACATATTGAAATAGAATGTAGATTGCAAAGATAACATGCAAAATCTTGTTGCAATAGTCTCCATCCTTCAGTGCTAGTCTAGAGCATCATAATATATCATCCAATCGCAAAGAGAAATTCAAACTGTATATGAGGCATTGTTTGTGTGTTCGTAACCAAGCAAATTGAATTGATAGACTTTTGCAAAATTAGAACAATTGGATTTTTGTAAAAAAAAAAAAAAAAACTCTCGAACATTATGGTAAACAAGCAACGAGTTGGCGAGACCCAAGCGAAATTGGTGTAAAAAATGAGGGAAAATAGCTGGATGATTCTAGCTTACATTATTACAATTAAATATCAGCTGGAGACTCTAAACAAGACTGAACAGCAATTTTATCTATTTAGAAGCCTCACAGGTAAATGTGAAAAATGATTTTCCTGAAATAAAGGAAGTGGTTATTCAGGTTACTAAAATGGCAAACTTGTATGGAACGTTTCTTCTTGTGAAAAAAAGGAGGACTGCCAGTGAAGATATTTATCCACGTTGAAACTGAAGATAAGGTCCAATTGATGGTTACTTGCCAAACCTATGGCCTTTTATATCCAGTGTTGCAACCAGGGAAATGATATAGTGACAGAAATGAATGCCATTAACTGGGTACAAAGTAATGGTAGAATGAACAACAGTACTGCTAAATTGATTGTTCTGAATTGAAAGCTGAAACTGACGTTTGATTACAAATTGGAAAAAGTGCATGTACAAGTATACTCTGAAATAAAATTGACTGATGATGTTATTTTATCTACAAAATAAAATGTGTGCAATGTTGTGAATTCCAACATATCTGACAAGACTGATAATGGCAATGATCATGAATCTGATGATGACAACAATACAATTGTAGTTGATGTTCCATAACTATCAGTGATATCACTGGAATTACGGTTTATGTTGGTGAAAATGAGAAATTTTCAGGTGCAGTGGTAGAAATAACTCTTGGATCTACTCAATAAACCCACTAAATCTGATAAAGAAAATACAAAGTGCCCTACATGTAACCAACTCTCTTCGTGTACAATGATGCTGAAACACCTATGCAAATGTATTGTAGGTCAACAATATATAACACATACTGCTTTGGTTCATGTGAGAAAACGTACTGAAACGAGAAAGATTAATTTAATTCAAGAAAGTACCCTGATGTCTAATATCAGTATTCCAGAGGAGCTTGTCTCATTCCGTAGCGATAAAACCTTTCCCTGTTGGTTGGACCATTCAACCTACATATGGATCCTGTTGTGGTTCAAAGTATATTGATCCATTCCAAGAGGAAATAGCTTAATTGTTTTAAGATTGTACTGAAGATGAAGCAAAAATAAAATGGGATCAGGTAGAATGCATGGATATTTAGTCAGTAAACATCCCTATTGTATAGATATTCTGGTCAAAAATGAGATACAAAAAGTTATACCTACTCTGCTGCAGAAACAATACAAAGGTGGGATTCTACCAGAGGCATTCAAGCACCTATTTTCAACATTTTAATTGAGTACTATGATGAAATGGCACTAGGAAATGCTCTACAAATCTTTAAGAACAATGTCAACCAAATGACACATTTAAAACTGAAAATATTCCTTATTCTTTGGACAGACAAATCAAATGCCAGATATCCTCCATGAAAACCAAAATGAAAAAATAGACAAACTAAGGATGTTTTTGTCTGATTTAATCTATTAACATGCTGTTTCTACCCAAATCAATACTACAATGTTCAATTATTTGAAGCATCATACATTCTTTAAAAAAAAAAAATTTAAAAAGTAAAAATATCTGATCTTTTGTTGTAAAGATTAATTTATGCTATTTTAGAGTCAAAGACAACATGTCCAGATGCATGACCCAATGTTTTTCTCAAGAAAGTGGAACTATACAGAACTGTACCTAACAAGGTCTCTCAAACTGGGTATTAACAAAAATCCAATGTTTGTGTTTAAATACAATCTATAAGTGGTGCTATACATGTTTATACACAATGAAATAGAGGTCATGTACAAATAAATTATGGAAACTAAACTATGGAAAACCAGTGTTTTAGTCTAAAAAAAATAGTTAAATAGAGAGATGCAAAGCTGTTGACTTATATTGTCTTTTCATATTAATTTGGTTACAGTCAAAGTTAGCACATACCAAACTGAAAGTTACATAATTCAGGTTTGATTATGAATAGTGGATAGGTGAACAGATAACTGCCGTGCATGATCACCATGCCAAAACAGGTAGTTCATGAGATATTTTTCTATTTAATTGATAATGATCATGGTTGATTTTGTAGAAATTAAATTTTATTTTTTAAAAGCAACTTTCTCTGTGTGTGTCACTAAAGTGTAAATACTGCATATAAAAAAGCATTATAATAAATAGATTATAACATTCTTAATCAGAATGTTAAAAGCTATTCTGCAGCCATAATGCTGATGAGAAAGTAAGCTCAGTAGAAACAAATAATCAACTGTGATGCTAAACAATAGTTTGAAGTATAGGAAGTAATATTAAAGAAGTCCGTTCACCTAAACTAATAATACTTTGTAGAATAATTTTTAATGGAATATAAGTCTTATCATAGTCTAAAGATAACATTTCTCATAATTAAATTCACTTTGCAGAAATTATTTTAGTATGTATTTTAAAATATTAAGTTTTTAAAGAATTTTAAAATTATATTTCCTCTTGCATTTTATACAGATTAACAAAGTAAAATAATCATGCATCAGTAAATAGTCACCGACTTAAATCATTTATCTGGTTATCAATTACAGTAAAACAGCAGACTTACAATGTTTCATTGATTGAGTCAGGTAGACTGATATTGGTAAAAACTGATCTTGGAAAAGGTGATCTGCCTGAAAGTGGTTGTTTTTGCAGATAGACAGATGAGTATTTCCTAGAGTTAGCTTTACAATGGATTGTCACAAAATCTCCTTCAATGGGGTTTCCTGGATCTGCAGTGATTGTAAATCCATTTGGTATATCTAGAAAAGAAAAAATTTTTTACATAAATTGTCATAAAATCTTTTCAAAATCACCTAATTATTCTGAAAAAAAAAAAAAAATCAAACCAAAACACACAGATGGTGACACTACAAATAGTTCTTTTAACAAATGTACTGCAAAAGAAGCGGACAAAATAACACGAGTTGCTACACACAGAACCCCTAGTGATGCATGGCAAATTTACAAGCCCTTTCCCAGAAAAAGATATCGATAATCCAATTGTGTCACTGAAACTACGCCTAACTTAAAAAAATACCAAAAAAAACCTCTCTTTTTACTAATAATTTATACAGATGAACTACTCAAGTTTTAATATCCACAGGATTTGATACCTGAAACTCTATTTACTATCTTTATTGTAGCACTTTCAAGTTTATATATCTGATAAATCAATTAACAAAAAATTATCTAAATCAGATTGTATACAATAATTTCTTAACAAATACTTTGGTTGTATCTGCAGATTTCATAATACTATTAGTGATTCTAATGATAATATCATGTACAATATTAGAAATAATTATGGAAACAAAATATGTACAAAAAAAATTTTTTTTTAAATCAGTAATTGCAACCGAGTAACACACACACACACACTGCAGCATTACAATAAATATACAAAAACAAAATAAAAACATTGTATAGCACATTATTATTTGATAATGAGAGCCCTTTGCTTTATATACAGCATGACACTTTTTAAGTTCCCATACAAATTATCAATGTATGACTGAAATGTTGTTCCAAGTACCCTCTAGCACTTTCTACAATTCATCCAAGTTTCTCAGTTGCCACTTAACTTTCTCAGTAGCCTCAATGATGTACATATCACGACTTTGTGCAGACCAGGACATTTTTGTGTGTGTTTCATCAGCCTCTTTATGTTCTAGATAGCTTTTTGCCACATTGGCTATATGCTTGGGAATCATTGTGATGTTGGAAAATAAATTCCCACCCAATGAAATTTCTTCAGAAATGGTATGATGGATGACATTAGTATACCTCCGATTTTATGCAAATCTCAACACATTCAGCTGATAAGCAGCTCCACCCCATTGATCCACCTTCATGTTTCACTGTACCTGATGTACACTGACTGTCATACTGTTTCCTGGTCTATCTTCAAACAGACTGCTGTTGATTATTGCCAAACAGTTCAAACTTGGACTTATGTCTTCCAGGTTTGGTCATCTTGCTGTTTCGTTTCTGCTGGCATCTCATTGCCTCTTCTCAGCAAAGGTTTCCGTGCAGTCACACACCAACTGAGACAATTGTGCTAATGTGTATCTTACTGTTCTTGAAGAAATAGAGACTCGTCTGTCATCTATCACATAGAAAACATATCCCAAGATCACTTTCGAGTTGTTTGAACTTTCTTCCTCAACCACATCTATTTCAACAGTAACAGTCCTGCATACAACTTCTGATACATGGAGTAGCCTTTAATAGCTAAGACTTTGATTTCTACATGCTTGTCATGTGATATTTTTTTCCAAGAAGCCATAATATTCACCATGCTACAACGATACCAACTTCTATACAGGTGTGGCACACACACACTTCTTGCATGGAAACCAAGCACAGTGTACTATATCAACACATGACTAGTATAGGGCATTTCATTTTTACACAAGATGAATTCCATCAAATGTTGTTTGCATTTTATACTTAGTTTTTCTTCTAATTCCATAATCATTTCCAATACTGTAAATACCTTGAAAAAGAAAAGAAATCCAAAGTAGAACACCAGTAGCTCTCAGATGGACTCTTATGAAAATAATTCTCTCAACACTATTATGTAAGCAATTCCTGATCCAAAGTTAAAGATAACCAAACATGTATGAAAAACTATCAAATGTTTTTTTACCAAAATTAAGACGAACAACATTTTCTCTTTACTTTTGCCTAAGAAACTGATGACATCTTCAAGAAACTTTAATAAATTGATCAAGATTTTGTAGAGGAGAAATTATACCACGTTTATGTGAATTAATGTTGTCTATATGAACAACAAACAAGATTCTATTAAGTATTTTACATCCATTCAACATTTCACTGATAGACCAGCCTATTATTATAGAAATCACACCTAAAGAGTAACGTTAGCTTTATTTCATGCTGTTGGCACCATCACATTATTCATTGATTTTTAGAAAAGGTTACTTAAAGGAGCAACATATCCACTGGGATGTTGTGTTTAACAGTCTTGTATGTCAAGCTACTTAAAATCTCTTACTTTTCTTCTGTAATGGTAGTATTAGTTACATTCTGCATTGATGCACATTAAAAGTAAGTAAAAAAAAAAAAAATGCAAGTGCTTTTTCCACCACTTTTCCAAGAATAAAGAACATCTGTAAGTCTCATGAATCCCAAGTGTCTCACTAAGACTTATGAAAAAATCAGGCCAAGACAGTTTTCATTAATTCCTATATGTTGAAATTTTCTGACAAGTGATTTTGAAAGTTATTTTTTATGATTCTTTACTCTAAATTTTGTTTTATTTTTTAATGTACAGCAACAATAAGAAATTAGGAAATGTTTCAATGTTTAATTAAAATAAATTTGAATTATTAACAATCATATCTATCCAAAATCCTTCTTGCTGAAAAACAGTCTGTCTGACAGAGCAGTCCACTTACATTGTAAGAGACGGGTTGCTGAGAAAACAAAATGAATTGAGGATGCCATCAGTCCAGAAAGTATGGGAACTACAGCCCTAACCAATAATAGTTTGTTCGCAGCAACTTTTTACATTCACCAAAATATAAAAAGGAAATTAACATTTTCACTCCTACTTTTATTTTACTGCACATTTTACCTGTGATAATGAAGTTCACTGTAGTAGAGGTATTTCCCTCAGGGTTGGATGCTATACATCTATACTTTCCCTGCACATTAGCAGTAGCATTCAAGGTACTGGTTCCATCTTCTATGTTTGTTTCTATTGTAACATAATTGTCTGCATTAAAGTAGTCAGCAGATGAGTTCAAAACCATCCAGTCTTCATCCCTAACTGAGCAGTTCTGTGGTTCACATAGCTGCCACTCCCAAAAAAGGCTAGAAATGGCTGGAGGTCCATTAGTAATACATTTTAAAGTGTGATGTGTTTTCTCCATGAAAAATCCACTGGAAGTGAAAATCTGAATTGATATTTGGGGCCTTCCTGTGAAAGAGAAACAGTTTCACATTATTTATTAATTTACTATTTTAAAAATCTAGTTTTTTTTTTTTGGTAAGATCTCAAAAGGTTTTAACTTTGGTTACCTTTTACTTACTTTATCTTCTGTAATCTTTCTGCTTCTAAAGAAAGAGTTAAAAGAACCAGAGATCTTTCAGTTCATCGCCAGCTGCCAATTAAACCTTCGGACTAGTTACAGATAGTCCATAGTTTAAGAGAAAGCTGCTGTTACAGTAATAGTTGAAATAAGATTTTTTCTATACTATTTACTATTCTACCTTTTCAAAATTTATTTTTGCTAAAAAAAATGAGACTTTAATGTATAGTTATAACTTTGGTCATACAAGGTATCTCAATGATGATGTTATGTTGATTCAATGCAAGTTATACTATTAAAAAAGAAATTCCTATAGAGAATAGATATATGAAGAATGAAAAATAATTTTGTACTTCTCAGGTTTTAGTATTAGGAATCTATTTACTATCATTTAAATTAGGTTAGCAAACAATTTTTTTTCCTTTATAACAAAAAAGTTGCTGCTTTTGTTTGTTAGAAGAATACATGGTTTGCTTAAATGTTTAACATACTAATAATTTAAAAGTCACTATAAATTTGAAATTAAGCAATATCTTTAAGGCAGAAACCATTTTTAATTTTATTTTAAAAAAGAAAATCAAATTTCAAATTAAACATATAAGACTTACAGAATTAACTGTTCACATATGCAGTCAAATTAAATATATACCTTGTTACTGTTTTTTTAAACTACTTACGATAAACTGCACAATGTAATATGTTGTAAGATATTTCCTGCTAAGAATTCTACAAATTAATGAACAAACCAGAATAAGCGCCTAAATGTGATAAATAATTTTTAAAATCTTACCATAAACCTGTAAAGTAGTTGATGCATTGGCAGACACGTTTGGCGTAAAAGCTACAACTGTATACACGCCAGCCGAGGAATGAGTTGGAGAGTAGATCACAATGTCTATAAAACTGTCATCACTCATTCTAAAAATAGTGAAATAAATATGGAAACATTTTTAATTACAACATATTTCAATACACGAGTAAAAAATTGACTGTGGTAAAGTTTTACACATGAAAGTAATCCAGTTTTCATCTTTTGGGGTGAAATCAAAGTTAAGATAACAGGGTAATACTGCTTAAGAGAAATGCTAAAATATTACATATTTGCTACTAATTGCCCAGTTGGTCTTTTTCTTAAATAATTCTTAATCAGTAAATATTGAAGATGTGAAAATAAAATATGAAAAAAGAGAAAATAAAGAAAATATTCTGAAGCAATTGCACATTATCTCGTTAGTAGTAGTTCTTTCAAACTGTATCAGATAAGTTCTTTTTTTTGTTTTTTTTTACTTCTCCTTTAAATATTTTAAGTCAGTCAGATTCTGCCTGTTCAGTGAATAATTTATTTTAAATATTTTTGAATAAAACAAACTATTAAACAGAATTTCATTCATACTGATTTTCAAATCTGTTAGCACTTTGTAGTTATCCACTGACAATAACTGTAAAGTTTTGAATAAACTGAGGAATGGAAACATGATCATCTGTCCTTTATACAGTATTTTCAGTTATCTTTGTTAGCTAACTGCATTAAAAGGTTTGCAAAAGTAAAATTAAAATTCATGTAAATGATTTGACAATAAGTCTATCTATAACTCATTTTCGAGAAATAAAATAAAGTGCATTCTTTCCACCTAGATTTAAGTTAAATGCCAGTGCAAAGTCAGATTTAGAATAACTTTCTATTTGTGCTTTTTTCAAGGTAACATACTACTATTTTAACAGTTTTGGTCAACCAAAGTAATTTAAAGTATTAGTAGGTGCATAATTTATTAACTAGTGTAAATATAATCGAAACAATCAAAATGTATTTTACAAGTTTAATAATTATGTATTTATTATGCTCTTGACTCTATACTTTTGATTCATTAAAATATCCTCATTGCCTGACAGATTCTTAAAAGTCTCTCAATTCATTTTATAAGATAGACTTCCAATAATGCATTCCAGCCTTCTGTAAGAATTGCCACAAATGTTGGGCTAAAGATGGTTGTTTATCTTTTGCTTTTCTATCTAGTTCATCCCATACAATTTCAATTGGGTTTAATAGTGATTTTTGTGCCCATTCCTTGATAATGAGCTTACAAGTGTGTAGTCATCGAAGTTGTCGTCCAACAAATTGTAAACCCAGTAGAATGGCATGCCTCTGGAGCATATTGTGATAACTTTACTTATTTAGAAAGATAAAATTTTATACAGATCACACACAGACTGTTACCAACAAAACCACCCCAGACCATTGTGTTTCTTTCTCCATGCTTAACGGCAGATGGAATGCAATCTTTTAGCATGCATTCACCCACTCTACAATGGATACAATTTGTATGATTCAATTCAAATATTTCAAACTTGAATTCATTAGTTCAGAGTACCTGTTTCCATTTATCAATTGTTAAATTATTTTTTTTTTTACATTTAGCCCAAGCAAGTTCCTTTGCCTTGTTTAGAGGTCTTGATTGAGCTCCACATGCTGCTTTTCCTCAAATTAATGCAGCTGTTTTCAGCCTGCTTTTGACAGTAGATGCTAATACATTATTTTGTGCTATACTCAAGGCAGCAGTTATCTGGGAGTTGGACAACCTCTATTATAAAGGCTGTGACCTTAATATAGTTGTCTTCTCTTTTAGTAGTAGTTTTTGGTCTTCTATTCTTCTATGGTCAAAGTTGCCCTTTTTTGGTGGAGGAGTGTTGTATAAGCAACTCTATTCAATGACGACTTAGTTTTCTTGCAACTTCTCGCAAGGATATTCCTTAACAAAAAGGTTATCACCACCATTTCATAAGCAGTTGATTTCGGACTTGTATTACTACTTTCACTTATTTCTAAATAGAATATTTAGCACCTTTTAGTTAAAAGTAATTATGAAATTTAGATCTTAAAAAGAACAAAAACAAATTCCCAGAAAGATAATATCACGCATGCATGGATGTACACACCCCCAACTCCAAAATCAGTTTTAAATTCTTACGACTGAAAAGTGCTGGCCATACCTAACAAGAAGTATGCTGCAGTGTCACCTCTCTACCGCCACCTAACCCGTAGTATACAAGTTGAAATGCTTGGAGATTTCAAAATAAAACTTAATGGTAATAAAATCCGTGAGAGATTAGAATTCAGATACAAAGAAAAAAGCTGATGGCTAAAATATATTAAAACATTTTTTTTAGTTTGTTAGAAAAAAATAATGAAGTTGCACTTTTCCATTCTGATAATGGTAAAATTAGTATTACATAATTTTGAATCACATTTTTAACCAGAACTTTGCTGATTTTGGCTTACTGAATTTTAATGAAAATAACAAGACAAGACAAACAGGGATTCCTAACCAGAATGTGCTGCTACTTTCTGACAAAATTTGGCAACCGTACCTTGGCAAATATTTATCATTTTCTTCAATGGGAACCCCATCCTTGAACCACTGAATTGTAGGTGCAGGAAATGCATGAATTGCCATTACCAGAATTACGTATGGACTTCCTTCTTCGACTACCTTTACGTCAAGTTTTGCAGTCAAATTTACAATTGGCTTTTCTAAAAAAAAAAAAAGAAAGAAAGTACTTTTCATAATAAAATTAAGAAGAGAGCAATGTAGTGCACATTTTTTTGGTGTAAACTGCAATGTTCCATTTTTAAAACTTGTTTTCCTGCAGTTGTACTTACAGAGCTATATTTAAATTCTTTGTTATAAATCCAACACCAGCGATTATCCATTTTATTTATTGTGAATAGCAAATAAAAAATAAGTGTCCAAAGTTACTGTAATACATAAACAGTCTGCATACTGTTGCATCAGAAAACAAAATTTCATGGTAACAGCTTCTGAAAACTAATTTTGCGATCAGCTAGCGTCTCTGAATCTAATAACCAAGCTGAACATCATAAATCTTCATTTTTCTTTCTTTTCTTCAATAGTGTGGACTACACTTGATCTCAGCAAAACAGCACAAGGCTTTCTTAATCCTTTCCTGTTCAGGATGATGGCTGGGGCCTACTGGCCAACAGTTTGGCATTGACAAGTTATTTAATGATTCATTCAATTTATATTATAGACGGTACCTGTGCAGGATATTGGTCTGCATTATCCCTTCCAGCTATTTATATTGCTTTATCTTCCAACAAAGGTGACTTTACTAGTCATGTTACTTGTGTGACTGACTTAGATTACCTAGTGTGATATCTACCCAATGGAATCCGACACTAAATCTTTTCCTTTGGTGGTGTATGGAGGTCTTGAGTGTTCATACCTGGGATTTCTCAACATGTAGTTGGTGAGATATTTAATGCTAAGAGTGAGGGGAAAGTAATCAAGTGGAGTTAGAGTCATCTGTGGCTGATCAACATGCCAGCTTGAAGATTGATGTCTGTGATGATGCTAGACCAGTTGAATTTTTCTGAGCTGATACCAGAGCATTTCTCCCACCTCCTGGCTGAAGAGTTAAACCGCTATGCCATAATGATCCAGAACTGACAACACCTGGACAGACCTATGATCCTGTGCCATCCATTAAGGATTATTGGAGTGAGGTGACAAAAGTAATGACAGTGAGGAGATTCAAGATGCTGAATCAGTATTAGTGTCTTTGTGATAGCAGTCAAGCAATTTTACTTTACAGTTTTGATTTTCTGCACTATAAATTTGATATTTCCCTTTTGTTTTCTGGACATATTTCCTTTCCATCTGGATTACCTAATAAATTTCCTGAACAAAAAGAAAAAAGGTTAAAGTAGAGATGAGCTAGTTCCCTAGCAATGCAACAGGAATGGAACAACATCATTGTAGCCAAGATATCATACATATTCCAGTCCATGAACTATATATTTCATGCATTAACTTTGGAACCATGGTATCATGTGATGTTATACCATTCAGAAATGTGGACATCAAATAATGATATAGTTCATAATAAATGTTTAGACTTTTTATTTCTACCAAGTTTCAATGTGTATTTAGTTCTTATAATATAACCTACATAATTAAATGTTTCTAGAATGTGCAGGTTTCCTTAGATTTACTGAAATTTAATTATCAGTTAAGTTTTTGTGCCAATGCATATTTCTAACTGCCAAATTATGCTCTTTTTTGTAAATACTATTTCTGTTTACCTGCATAATTAAGACTTAGCATGTGCCAGCCATGAGCAGATTTCAGTTCTTCCGGTCTTAAAATGTATACCAACCACATCTGTAGGATTTGTGTTGCAAAATTATAAACAAGCAAGAGATCAAATTAGTGCACAGAAAAAATTCTCATAATAATTAACAATTTAACAAAAAAACGTTTCTAGTAAAATTTGAATCTACTAGTGTTGTGTTAAACAGTTCTGGGAAGATTAGTGGCAAACACAGGTGAACATTTATCTACTGTTAGCAGGCATATGAAAATAAACTTCATTCCTCACAGAATTCCAACGTCACCACATTTACGCATGCATTAAATAATATATTCAAGCAATCTGTTAAAATGTTATGGAGATTAAACTAAATAAACAATGTTAGCTAATTCTGTAAATAGCATCAAACTGATATGGAGATTACTCTAAAGAATGATAAATCGAAGTTAAGAAAGTATACACATTTTATTCACATTTCTGAGTTTTAGTTGATAAAACATTAAGATACATCGGCACTTCAATTTAAAACAAATATTTATTTATACACTCATCATTATTAGATTACTTAAAAGAATTTTGGACAGATTTTAAATTAGAAATAATGATAAAAAAACTGCTTATAATCAAGGAATTAACTACAAATGAAAAATCAAATCGATTTTTGAATCTGCAGTAGTATTATATAGATCAGTTTGTTTATTATATAATGTTTTTTTTAAAAAAAGAATTTGATTGACAAGCTGCCTATACTAGTAAAATAATATTTTAAAACTTTCATGTGAAACAGAGCAGATGAAACTGTTTCAGAAACTAATTTTATTTCAAATATTCCCAAAATATTTCCAAAAGTTGATAATACTGGAGTATGCTCTCTGTGTTTAAGTCTTAATGGCATATTGTAGATTTTGTTCCCTATTAAAAACACACGTGTAGGACACATTTTATTATTTCTTCTCTATGACTGTTGTGAAAATCTAATCAGCAACAACAAAAAATTATGAGTAACTAATATTCTTGTAAAGATGGTAACTACAAGCTCGGTATTTGGATGCAATGCAATACAATACAATACAACACAACTTGAAAAGTTTAAAGAGAAATAATATTGTAAGTAAAATTAAAACACAAATTGTCTGTGAATATCCAGTAAGCTGAGCATATTGAATCAACTCATATTGATTACTCTGCTTTGATCATTGATGAAAAAAAGAGCGAAAAGAAAAGTATAAGGAGGCTAACTTGCTTGCCAACTCAGAATGTGATGGTCAGCCACAAACTGATTTGCACAAATAGATTTACATGAAATAAAGTATCTACTGAAAATATGGTAATTTTAAAGCTGTTCCTTTCAAAAGATCTTGGAAAACAAATTACATAAAAGATGAATAGAGACTGTTCATTCTTAAAATATTAAATTAAAAGTAAAATTCTTACCATATACGTAGATATTTACTTCTATGTGTTTCTTCTTCTTCTTCGGTTTCTTTACTGTACACTTGTAAACACCGCCATCCTCAACTCTCGCTTTCCGAATTTCTATTTTGGTGTATATATGATCAAATTTTGGTCCATCAGGGGAAATTTCTTTCGAAACTCTACAAGGAGCAGTTTCACGAATTCTGGGGTCCTGGAAAAAATAAGCAAACGTGCCAAACAAATCAGAAAGTGGAGCTATCATGTTTTTATTGAAGTAATAAAACTAAGCCTGTATATTAAAAAAAAAAAATAAAGAAAGTTGTGAGGTATCAAAATCTTTCTATAGTCTTAGGAGAGACAAAAATAAAAAATCAAACAGGTTAAAAATGCACAATTGTAGGAAATGAGATATTTTTATAATTTTATTAATTGATCTGCCCCCCTCCAAGCACAATTATTAATACTTATTTGGTTATTACAAAAGTTGTGTCAGTTTTTATATTAAGTTAATTTGGGATCCATTATTTGCATGCTTGTGAAGGTGTATGTAGATATAGGTTATATAACCAATTTTGTAGCATGTTCTTTGGCATACATTATGCAAAACCTACCTTTTTTAAATCATGAAATGGATATTTGTTTCAAGGTTCTGAGTGAGGCTTAATTAGAAAAGGTTTTGGTGCCATTTTGCTTCATGAGTTTAAACTGGGCCACAAAGTGAGCGAGGCAACTCGTAACATTAAGCAAGCGCGGGGCGAGGACACAGTGAATGAGCGCACTGCACAACGATGGTTTGTAGAGTTTTGATCAGATGAGAGCCTCAAAGATAAGGAACATAGAGGACGTCCTTCCAGCTGTGATGACGACCGTTTGAAAGCCTCAGTTGAAGCTGATCCAAGAAAAACGGTGCGAGAAATTTCTGGAGAGCTTGATGTAAGCACTGCAACTGCTTCCTGGCATTTTGACGCAATCGGCAAGGTGAAAAGGCTTGACAAGTGGGTGCCTCACAAGTTGAATGAACTAAATCATCAATTGGAGATCTGCTCTTCGCTTGTCATAAGAAACAAAAATGACCCAATTCTTGAGATCATTAAGTGTGATGAAAATGGATCCTTTATGACAATCACAAACGATCAGCACAGTGGTTTGACAGAGACAAGGCACCTAGCCACATTCCAAAACCAAGCCTCCACCCAAAGGAGGTCATGATCACTGTCTGTCGGACTGCGACTGGTGTCATTCACTATAACTTCTTGCAACCTGGAAAAACCATCACAGCTCAAAGGTACTGTTGTCGTGAATGAAACATTATTCCCCATAAACTCTCCCAACGACAGCCAGCATTGGTGAATCAAAGAGGCCCAATCCTGTTCCATGACCATGCTCGTCCTCATGTTGCAAAAGTGACTCTTCAGAAACTGAATACGTTGGGTTATGAAATTCTCCATCACCCAGCCTATTCACCAGACCTTTCTCCCAAAGACTACCACCTTTTCAAGTACCTCGACAGCTTCCTCCATATGATATCTTTCTCCAACCAAGCAGCAACTGAAACTGCCTTCCAACAGTTTGACTCCAGCAATGATATAAAGTCTCATTATTGCAGTACAAAAAAACTGACAAAACTTTTGTAACCAAAAATCTTTCCTTCAGGTTTGTTTTATTGTTCAATATATTGAGTTTAGCATGAAAGCAAAACTAAAAATTAGAAAAAAAAAAAAATCAAACTGAAAACCTCTTTAACATACAAATGCTAAATTGTGTCCAACCTCCCTTTCAAAGTTCTTATCTGACATCTGCAGATATCTAGTTAGCCAAAAGTATCGTCTTCTTTTTTCCACAGCATAAGACTTCATTACATCAGAGAAAAAGTATAAAAATGAATGTCAGAATAAGAAAAATATGGTGAAAAATCTTTATAAATGTTAATAGTTAAAGAAAGAAAAATTTTTTAATCAATTATGTATAAACTCAAAATACAGAAACTTAAATATCATTTCCTTTTGTTTATTTACTCTACTAAATTAAAGGTTTTATAATACATTTTTAACACGATTACAGGTTGATTGTAGGAAGTAAGGAAAAAAAAATGAAACATTTTGACTTCATCTGATATTTTTTAAATATTTGGTGCTACATGCCACACTTATCATGTGATCATAATGTGGGAGATGGAATGAGGCATTCAACTTCTTTCCTGGGTACCTCCAGAGCCCTGATTTGTATCTGACCAAGCATCCAGATTGTCTGCTGAGAGAAAGTGATCAATGTGCACCAAAATATGATGAAATTCAAGGAAGTTCTCACATGTATATAGGGAAACCTGGACCAGACTGATATAAATTATCAATGATTCAATACCAAACAAGGTAAAGACTCTTTATGCTGCAAAAGATTGCTTGAATAATATAGTAGTCCACTGTAGATATATATTTAAATTCAAAGCATTTATAAGACCTAGTGTTGATAACACACACACACACGCACACACAAAATAGTAGAACATGTAATACATAATACCTGAAATGCAATTGGAAAGAAAACCAAAAATGACATTTTACAATTTAATTTAGTATTGTCTGGTTTCTAAATAATATTGTCCTTTTAGATTGAAAATGTTTTCTCAAGAATTATACAAAAAGAGAATTGGAGCTTCGTTATAGAATTGCCAGGTTATTAATCTCCGAAGGATGCTGTCTAAAAGAAATTGATAAATATGACTGGTACAAAAATTTATGTTGTATAATTGTAAGATAATGCAATACAGAGTAGCAAAAGATTTAATACAACACAGTTTGTAGGAAAGTATGATTTCAATTATAAAGTTTCTTGAACTAAAAGTAGCAAGACACTAAGAATGCAAAACTATGTTAAAAATTATCTAAAACACAAACATTGAAAATTATGATGATTATAAACCATATAATTATATATTTTTTTAATAAGTCTGATTAAAATTGGTTCACTGACAACTTATACATTAGCTACTATGCTTAAACTAAACAAAGCACGCAGACATCACACATCATGCACATGCTTTTATTGGTGAATTAGCTTCAGAGCATTAAAATATTTTAAAATTATAAAATAGAAGAAATTTTTTAAAAAAGCCAAAAGTGAAATTAACTAAACTCCTGAACCATAAGGAATGCAGATGATACAGTTGAACAATTTGGTACTGGTATGTATTTTGAGATTAAAAAGAAATTTCTTCAAAATTCATAGTGGATAACTGACTAGTTTCTTAAAATGATATTTATCAATTGAAATTATCAGTTTCCATGTGAAATTTATATATTGGCTAGTATAAAAGAAAATTATTTTCCAAAAATTAAAGCAACTTTATGTAGTAAACTGGATATTTCTGAGTTAAGTAGTTGTCTGAATAATAGAGTTCGTCAAGAATGATGCAACATCATTTATAACACTGGACAACAATGATTTTGCCACTGGAACACTATCATGCTTACTTTGTAGTATTTTGCATGGATTTCAAATCTGAAAACCGTTTAGCTCTAGGATATCACATTTTTTAGTCATGGCATGTGATTGATGAACGGAGGTTATTCATAGACTGTAGCAAACTACACCTTAAAGCTGTGCTGTTACATCGTGGTAACCAAAAACCTTCGGTTCCTATAGCTCATGTAGTTGGCTTGAAAGAGACATACCAGTCGATGGAACTCCTTTTGAAAGTGAGGAGTTATTTCTCTCCTCCTCAGATTGCAGCTAGGGTACACAAATCACGTGTTTCTTGTGTCTCTGGAACAGCCGAGATGATGCCAACCATTACACTTGAAAAGACAGGCCTATGTGACAGGAATATATTGTTGGTAGATACAATGTGCAACATACGCCATTGGTAGACCCTCAGAATGTCTGCCTTCTGCCACTTCATATCAAGCTTGGCCTTATGAAAAACTTTGTTTAAGCCATGGATAAAGACGGTGATGGCTTCAAGTACCTAAGAGAGAAGCTTAGTGCTGGCAAAAGTGAAGCTAAACTCAAAGGAGAATTTTTGTGGGACCAAAAATTTAAGAACTCCGTGATAACGGGTTCAAGAAATAAGCTGAACCCACTGGAGACTGCAGTATGGGAAGCACTTATTTTAGCTGTACAGAACTTTCTTGGCAAATATAGAGCTGAGCAAAATGCTGAGTATGTGGAAAACACGCTAATGGCATATCAGCGGATGGGGGCCAAGATGTCTCTAAAGATGCACTTTCTGCATTCGCATCTTGATTTTTTTCCAACCAATCTAGGGGATGTCAGTGATGAACATGGTAAAAGGGTCCACCAAGACATAAAGGTGATGGAAAATTCATTCCCAACATGATGGGTGATTACTGTTGGTTCCTCCAAAGGGAGACTGATACCTCACGTAAGTGCAAGAACAAGTATCTGAAGTATTTTTGAACATTTGGAATATACCACCTACTATGTAAGTTAAATGCATTCCATATCTTTCATACTGCTTTTATCAGTCTTTCTCATGCATCTGCTATCTGATCATGGTAAATATGTTTCGCATTAAACATTTGAATATCAAATATTGTTCAAGTTTTATATAGTTCATATAACAAGTTATAATATAGCATTAGTGTGAAATTTCTCCTTATGCATATCTCAAAAATCTGATGTCCTAGCCAAATTCTATCTTCAGATTTGAAATCGGCACCCAAAATTTAGCTAAGATCACCCACATTTTGCTCAGTGGCAGACAGAGTTCCATTTTGTTGTCTAGTGTAATCAAACATTTTTTCTTCCCCATTGAAATGTTTATAAAAGTATGACATTTAAAAAACATTGTTGCAGCAGTAGGTATTTATAAATTTACCTTATTGTTTATATTTGCAATAATTACTGCTACTGATTTTTTTAAAATATAAAAGTAACTATGTGAGTCTAGTACAAATAAATGTATTAATCAGCATGGCTCAGCTTTTATATGCTGTCTTCTCAAATTCTGCAAACACTAATTGATGCAATAAAATCTTCCCATTAAATGTAAAAAAAATTTTTTGCTTTTATAGTATATTGCTAAAAACTTGCCTAGAATCAAATGAATATCAACAATCTTAATAATAGTTCATTTTACTTGGGTTCCCTCCATACTATGCACCCTGAGTAATCAAATTTTCTCCGTATGTCAAGATTTGAAGTATATGGATATATGCCCGACCATATTTTCATACAAACATTAATATGCTGAATGCTGACAGTTTGATATCTAAGTAATGCTCCATTGCCAAATTGGTCATCTTTTAATGCTGATAGATACAAAACAGCACAATGGTAATAGTGACAACATCTGAGCCACAGAACTTGCCAAAGATACTGGTGTGCTGGGGACTCTGTGACAGGCAACCTTAGCATATGTCAGAACATCATTTCTAGGGCCTAAACTCAGCATCCAACATTTGGTAGTGCTGCTAACAATGCATCGCCATGATCACTTTTTTATCTCACAAATGAGTTGTTGTTTCCAGACAGAGACTTAGCAGAAATTTCACTTTCAAAATACAATAGACATCAATGTCAACACAAACTGCATGGTATCAGCTTCAGACTAATGAAATGCAATCAAGAAAAGACTGCATGTGTATACCACTAAACATGGGAAAGACTATGTAGGGTGGACTATAACAGATTGGACTTCTGTACTTTTCATAGATGAATGCAGATTTTGTTTGGACTTTGTATGTCAACATGCCAGAGTGTGGAGAAAGCCAGAGGAGAGATTTCAAGATGGCAATGTTGCTGAATATAACTGCTATGAAGTGGTGGGTGGGGAGGGATTAGCTGTTAGCTAGAATGGCAAGACTGACCTCCATATTTTCCAGAATGGCACTATGACACATTTAAGGTACAAGGATAAGATCCTTAATGTATACATAAGCCTATCTGCTAGGATTACTGGAAGTAACTTCATTCTTATGGATGATAATGTCAATCCATATGTATGGATAGTTGGTCAGTACATGGAACAGGAGATAATCTTCTGGAATGGCAAGATCATTCTTCAGACTTTAATCCAATCAAAGATTTAAAACATACTTCAGCTCCCATATAGGAATATGATACTGGTGCCAAGCTGTCATTCATGCCAGAGGGCTCTTATGTAAGATACAATGAATTCATGTACAAAAATTTGCCACTTTAGAGCAAAATGCCAGACTAAAAATCTATTTCTATGGGGTGCTTCTTTTTACCCATTATAACATTATTTCAAGATATCTTTGACATTTACCAACATTAATGTGTCCTTGTATAGTTTCAAATTTCAGCTTCGCTTTTCTTATGGTACCCAACAACATTATGACATCAATGTTGTAGATCCTCAGGAATTTTTTGAGTAATATAATGATAATCATTCGTTTAGAAAAACCAAAAAAAAAACAAAAAAACACAAAGATACATAATAAACGATGCTACCTGCATCTAAAATGGCAGCTGCAACAAAATCAGGTTTGCTTAGAAGCAACATCAAAACAACCATAAAACCACCACCAAGAAGTAGCAAATAAAAAAAAAAAAAGCCTTGAATATGCTCAAACATAACATCACGACACCAACAGTTTGCATGTTTTGCTTTTCATCTTCTCAGCAATCACAAACTATTCAGAGCCATCCTTTCATGATTTTAAAAGTTCATTTTAAAATGTTAAAATAACCTGGTGCTTTAAAAAGTATGTGGTATCAAGTCAAATCAATGCTAACAGTCAATGGAGGATTAAATATTTTAAAACATTTAAATCTCAACTTTCCAGAAATAGATAATCATGAAGGGACAAGATCTCCCAAACAGGAAAATGATCAGTGCAGCAAGCAAAAGAAAAAAAAGATAATGGTCTATGGACAGACAGACAATAACAGGCACTAACAGGAACACAGTGCTATGTAATACGTATGGAAGATGCCGATTTCACTACTCTGGATGAATATTTTATGAATTAACTTATTACAAAAATTTTAAGTGAAATTAATCACTCAAATTAACAGATTGTTTTCAATGATTATAAAATATATCTAACATTTCTGTAAAATTATTTTATTAAGATATGATATGTAAATTTCTGCCACAGATAACATTACAATTCTTCTGTTTTTAACCAGTTGAATACGAGGTCTGTTGAAAAAGTAGCCGAGTATTTTTTCCTGTGAGAAGTAATGACGTTGGGGAGGCAAAAGTGTGCATAGTGGAGCCGCATGCCTTTGTGTGCATGCGTGGTTTTTGGCAGGCTTGCTGGATGTGTCAGTCGCTGTCAGGCAGGCAGCGTGTGAGGTGCTGTACTACTTACTCGTCGCTTTTTCATTTCGCCCATGATGATGGAACGTGTGGAGCAACGAACTTGCAGCAAGTTTTGCCAAAAGCTTGGAGATACCCAAGCGGAAACAATTCGCAAAATTCAACGGGCTTTTGGTGACAATGCCATGGGTATCTCCATGAAGATGGAGGATCATTGTTTGACGGTGCGGGAAATTGGTGACAAGGTTTGGATCAGTAAAGATTCTGCACATGCAATCTGAAAGGATGATTTGGGCTTGTGCAGAGTGGCAGCGAAATTTGTGCCCAAGCTGCTTTCTCAGGAACAACAACAACTTCGTCTTGAGGTTGCGCAGGACCGGCTGGATACTGCCAACAGGGATCCTGAGTTCCAGAATACTGTGATAACTGGAGATGAGATGTGGGTGTATGGGTACGACCCAGAAACCAAAGCTCAGTCATCACAGTGGAAGCACCCAACGTCGCCAAGGCCCAAAATAGCACGTCAGGTCCAGAGCAAAATCAAGGTGATGCTGACTGTTTTCTTCGACTACCGAGGCGTTGCGCATCACGAATATGCACCAGAAGGACAAACAGTTACGAAGGAGTACTATCAGGAAGTCCTCCGACATCTTCGTGATGCAGTTTGGTGCAAGAGACCGGATCTGTGGGCCTCGCAAAACTGGAAGCTGCATCATGACAATGCCCCGGCACATTTGTCGCAGTTGATCCAAGGTTTCTTGGCCAAGAAAAGCATTTCAGTCATTTGCCAGGCTCCCTACTCTCCAGACACGGCTCCTTCTGACTTCTGGTTGTCGCCAAAAATGAAGAAGCCACTGAAAGGCTCCCGCTTTGAGAGCCGAGAGGACATCATGCGAATGCGACGGCGGAGCTGAAAGCCATTCCGGAAGAAGCATTCCAGACGTGCTTTGAACATTGGAAGGATCGCTGGGCTAAATGTGTGGAGGCACAAGGGGCCTACTTTGAATGTTGTTGGCAAGATATTTATAATAAAAAGTGTGAACAGATGCTCACCACAGTCATTGAATAAACAGATAACAAAAGATTATGAAAATGTTCAGCAATAAGGGAGAGACCAAAGAATCTTAATTCTCAATTACACACATTTTTTTGTTTTATAAATAAATGCAAAAATCCATTAAAACATTTCATGGACATTAAGATTTAAAATGAAAAATGCAAAAAAAAATTGTGTGCATATTTATCATGAACCACATCAGGCATTCAACTGGTAAAATAATGATTTGGTGGAAAGAAAACAAAAGTAGATGACTAATTTTTTTTTTTAAGATAAAAAAATATATATCCACTCAAAATGCTTGTTTAGATAATAACCAGGATTTTCATCCTTTTATTAGAGGATTTAATAAGTTTTATTAAAAGTTCAATATGCAGAAATAACTTCTTAGACCAGTTATTTGTTATAAAGTGTACACTTGAGATGAATTTCAACAACAAAATAAAACTTTTTTCATTGTACATTCTGATAAAATAACTTCTTTATAGTAAAAGGAAAGAATAAAATAGTTCACCTTCCACCTTCCTTTAAAATGAATTAGATTATTTATGTAACAGAAACAGAGGAAAAAAAACAAATATTTTGCTTGGAAGCCCAATTGCATCTCTGTGTAAACAAAGTTTTGTTTTATATTCTGACTTATGATATTAAATATAATTTAAATTTCCTTTTTTACTTTTAGCTCCTCTCACTTAGCAAATAGCAACATAAGACTTGTTAGATAGACATTAGATGTTTGTAGCAAATATTGATAGAAAATATCTACTTATTAATACCACTTGAAATGCCTGCAGTATGAGTGATTCTGATAACAATGCATCTTTTGATAAAGTTTAAATAGATGCAATAATAAATTAGTAAATTTGCCAAAGCTATACTACAATGCCAATTTGTCAGGACAAAGGTATAAATGTTGCATAAAAGTTAATAAAACTAAAAATAATTTTTTTTGGTTTTTCTCTACATTAACTGTTTTGCTGCTGCAGGCCGGTATTGTAGCCCAATTGTAAGCTGTGGCAGGCCACATGTTGTGTCCACGATAGCATCATTGAAAACTGAAGTAGGCCCAGTATTGTGGCCTGCTGAAAACCACTTTGATTCGTTAATTGAAATTTTCATTACAAAGCTTAACTTGATCCATACCAAAATTTAATAAAAGTGTTTTCGATTAGCAGCAAGAAAAGTCAAGAGGCATTTTTCATAGTAAGATGAGCAATGAGTTCAGCACCTGGGAAGCAATAAGCGCAATGTGAAATAATAAGCAAGATATCAGTGATATGGAGTTAAGATTTGCATAAATATACGTGTTTTCCTAAATTTTGTCGAATGCTCCTTCAACATTTGTTATTTTTTTTTTTGCTTATGTTTCTACAAATTTTCAACTTCAGTGATGCTAGGACAGCTAAATGACTGGACAGTCCCCGTCTTTGGGCAGTCAAATAATTTCCTAAATGAAAAATAGTCTCTTGAGAAGTAGAACAAAGTCTTCCATTATCGTCTCTCTCATTCTGGTTGCAAAAATCTTCTACGCTGCTGCGTTCTCCAGACTCTTAGTCTTGGTTCAGTGTGCAATATTTTTTGCACAAAAAGATGACACTGCACATGGCCAGAAAAATTAAAATCAATCAATCAAAGGAGATGATCACCGGAAAATTTCCTCCATCAGAGTGAGCCTTTCCTCGTTAATACTTAGAACATGTTTCAACATAACACAAAATGGGCCCTTGTGGTAAATTTTCAAGATGCTAACAATTCGACTTGTCCAGTTATACTGTATCAGGTATATTTTTAATCTAGTCATCCAGTTCTTCAGACCATCTTTACTATTGTTTTTTTTTTTTTTTTTTACATCAGAATTATATATTGTAGAACCACTGTGTAATTATCAAAATATCAGCTTTTTTTCATGAATATTCCGAGTTATCACAAAATATTGTTAAAAGTTAAATCAGAGCAAGCACAATCCCAGTGAGTAAATACCAATAGTGTGCACATAGTAATTATTAAAGCATACCAGTGAAACATTGAGAGCAAGTACAAAATGCCTGTTTGTCAGATTAGTCAGTTTAAAAGTACGAGTACGAAGCAGAAAATACTGAAATCGTTAATACTTACATTATAATTGGAAATAGTGCCATTTTCACAAGGATAAGTAAAATTCAACTGTTTGAAATAAAAACTCAAGCATTTTAAGACATCGATATTAAAAAATTCATAATCACTAAAATAAACATTGACATTACTTATATACCTACACTGAAAAATACAATAGTTCTCTGTTCTTACCAATGCAGTACATATTTTGTTTCCCTTAAAGGGAAGAAAGGTACAGTATTGGCAAGTTTAAATGACAGCTTGGCTTGATAATCACAAGTATAATAAATATAACTTCATAATGATATTAATGTAATTTGTAAAACAGCCAGTGGTTTCATCCTTAATTTTCACTAATACAACATCGTGCACTTTTAATATTTTACAAAGATGATCACAAACTTTATCTTTTACTTTAAAGACTGTATATAAAACTTACTAAAATTTCAGAGCTCAATTATTGTGTCAAGGAGTATCTCTGAACATTAAGAAACTCTGGAATTTCTGTCTTCCGATTTTAGAGAACTTGACAACTTTATCATAAAACTTGTGCTTTAAAACTGTGTTAATTTATATTATCAAAGATATTTCATTGTAAAATTTCAGTATTTCGGTAAGCATTTAAAAAAGGTGAGAGATGATCTTGGTACTAAAAACTCTGATTGTAAAAATCCTTATCGGGCAACTTTTCAAACATTTTAAAAGAATTTTTCTGCCAATCCACTGATCATGAATAAAGTGACTTTGATATTTGATGTCTAATTTTCTCTTTTGCACAGAGTTCAGCTATGAAAAAATGTTGCATTCTGACCAAAATCAATCTCTTTCTAGAGAGGATTTTTCATAATCAACTACTTTGTTTATAATTTCAAACAGGAATTGGAATAAACTACAATTCAAACAGTTTCTTGAATAGTCAGATTCACCAATTCACAAACTTAGCTTTAAGATTTTCAACGTCCAAATGTGGCCTACGTATTATCATTTTATATATATATATATATCTAATATATATATAAATATATACATTTTTCCTTTAAATAAAATTCCATCCACTACAAAAAAATTCATTTCATTTGTGTTTTTCACTGGGCAATCCATGAGCATCAGTGCCCACACAGAACTAGAACTAGTATATAATCATTTTTTGTTTTACTGTAGTGTTTTCCAAAAATAATTAGGAAGTTACTGAAAAAAAAAAAAAAACAACAACAAACAAACAATCTTTAAATATCCTTAAAAACATCAACATTCTGAGTTGTGCTCCACTTTGTTAAAAAAAAGGATTATATTTACATTGTATATACAGGGTACTCCAAAATAGTGTATACTTACTTTCATATGCTATCATACAAACAAGTTTTGTCTCTCAAGAACACATTTCATTCAAAAGCTCACAGATGGCAGGACTGTGCAACACAACAGTATAGACCTGATTTCACGTGTTTTCAGTGAGGTAAAGATGAGCACGAAGTTGCCCTTTGTGCTGATCAAACTAATAAAAGAGTACTACTAGAAATTTGAGAATGTTGCAGAGGTAGATCAATCTCTTTATAAGCTGCACTGTGCCTGGCATGCAACGAAAAAGTTTTTTTTTTTTTTTTACAAACATATGGCACTCCCCAACATTTTCATTGAAATGCACAGGCATTTTTGGATGAACGTTTTATTGTGGGGTGGATGAGACGATGCACATCACATGAATACCCAACACACCCACCAGATTTCACTAGTCCAGTTATTTTCCAGTGGGGTATGTGTTAGAGACAATGTATACATGAAAACCAACTACCATCCATGAACTCCAGCAAGCAATTGTTGATGTTTCAACAGCTATTCCTGTGAAAACATGCCACTGAAACGTCTGTGAGGCTGCTATAGCAGAAGTTATCAATATCTATTATAGTATATCCTGTTTGAGGTATCTGATGTATAAAGCAAAAACTCCATCTAGCCATATGTCCATGTTTACTAGGCTACAGAAAAGTGTATGTATACATATTTTTGGAACACCCTGTATATTTCCCCCTCATACTGTATGAACAAAACTAATAAATGATATTTCTGTAATATTTTAAGTTTAATGATTTCATTAATATTGACAGCAGAATTATGATCAGTTTGTCCACAAACACAATAGCGAATAAATTTACATGTAAATAAAATAATTAGCAATTAAAAAAAAAAATGTAGTCCTGCTGCTTCTGAATTAATCACTGAACAAGATGGACAATGATTTCCAAACTTTGTAATATACTGAGACCTTTGCTAAAATTTCAACAGTTTTACGACAAACATTAACGAGTAGCCCTGACCATTTCACTCTTTACCTAGCTAATATCAACCATCTTTCTTCATGGGTTATCTCAAGAAAGCTTCATTTTCTTTTTTTATTTGGAAACAACATCATAAATGAAATTTATTGTTGTTGTTTACTGTCTTGGTTAAAATCAAAAAAATAATTTAATTTAGCAACTCAAAATAAAAACAAAATCATTTACCTGAAGCTATTTTTTTCCTAGTTATCTTCAAGAGACCATTCAGATGATTGCAAAAATATACTATCTATAAAATGCCCTGCCCCTTGCATTCGGTCAAACATTATATTAACTGTTCATACATTTCTGGGACGGAGGCAATAATAAATTATAAAATATTTCTAATAAATAAAAAATTGCCGAGTTCAAAGCTAGAAATATTTTAAACTCATATTTCATGGTTTTAAAACAAAATGTTATTGGCCTTTTAACTCTTTGTCTTGCATACACACATAAAAAAAGAACACATGATATAATGACAAACTTTTTTATACCAACCTTTTTAGCAACATAATTCCATTCTATGCTGACACTGGTGCCCCTATTTACGTTGACATAGCATTTCATTGTTATCTTTTCACCAACCATGTACTTTTTCCTTTCAGTTTTTATGGCAGGTATAAGAGCGGACGGTTCATCTTCTGGAAAAAGAATTAATAGGATGATAATGTACAAAATATCAGGAAATGAAAGAAAACTGCTGAAACATTGTCTCTTTTAATATAAGCCTAATTTATCCACATTGTTATTCGTTAATTCTCAAACTTTTCATGGGCGAATGCGCAACATAAGTCATGCAAATTTTCTCCATGAATAGTGGCAATAGTGTTGTTCACAGAGAAAGGAAATCTATTCAGCCAAAAGCATACATAGAAATCAAAAAAAATTTTGACAAAAAAATTCATTAAATAGTTTCTGTTGCTACTACTACAAATATTCGCAGTCAATATTTTAAGAGTGACATTTTAAACAAAAAAAAAAATAGTTTTGTTGAAAAATAAATTTTATAAGCAACAAGTTCGAGAAGTTACAAATAAGGGTAGCATATTATCTCCAAACCTTTTCTCTTAAGCACAACTGATTTTAAAATCTGAATGGGATTTTAAAAATTTGCTAATTTTCTCATTTAATAAAATAAGAAAAAATTAAAAGCAAAACAGACATTTTATAATCATATAATTCTGAATATCAATCTATCATTTTTTTTAACACAAATAGACTAATTTTACCATAAATTTTGAAATGTTTTTATTAGGTCCCTACAGATAATGTGTTAATACTGTATGTCAACATAGTTATTTCTCAAGCCTTTGGTTCATCATTCCTTGCTTTAATACTGACACAATCCCAGAATTATTTTACAATCAGAATTTGCTAGATTTCCATTTGAAAATCTAATTAATTCTAGAAATATTTTTTATCTGTAAAAGAAATCTTGTGAATACAATGTCCAGGTCATGTATCTTAGAACTCTTAAATATTCTTCAGTTTGTAATTAATTTTGATGTTTTGGGTCAAAATCAATTTCCAGCTAACAAAACAGTTCTGATAATGTGTTAGACAAGAATGGATTTTCAATATTTGATTGGTTCACAAAATCAAATCAGATCAAATGCTACCATTTTTACCCATCATACTGACCAATTATCTAATAACTTTGAAGACAAACATTATTTCTTACCTGCCCCGAGAACAATTAATAATAATATAATTCTTCTTAAATACATTCAAAGGATGCAAAACGAAAATCACGATAACTCTGGTTGGGTGTGACAATAAAGAGTTTTGCAAGTCAATGCTGGCTGCAGACATTGCTTCCACTGTTGTAGGATACTCTATACAAACAAAACTGCAGGAAACAGATTGATGTGCACTGGTTGTAGCCATCTAAATGTGCAGTGCCATGCACCACCAAAATAAACAAAGCTTAAGCAGGGAAGACCAGAGCATTTCTTTTTGCAGCCTTGCACCCAAAACCACTTTCTTCTTCTTCACATAAAAATGGCAAGATATTCAGCTGAAAAAAGGCAAATGCAGCAACAGCACTACGATAATTTTCAAGGATGGTTTATGGTAGATAGACACCAGTTAAAATCTTTTTGAACTTTTCTTACAGTATATAGGAATATGATTACTGATTTCAGAAATATCCGACAAAAAAAAGCAAAGACATGCACTTAATTTTAGGAAAAGAACATTTTGGTGCACTTAAAAAAAACAAACAAAGGAAATAAATTATTTATCATGACTCAAGATCTGTTACTACAAAAACAAATTTAAAAAATTGAAGAAAGCATTTACTTACTACCATTATATCTCACTTTTAAAAGTCTTTCATCTGTTTTTTCCCCAAGTGAAGCAACACAGTATACATCACCATTATAAAATATTCGAGGAAACTCAAGAATAAAACCTTCTGTTTGATTGTAGGTTATAAGTTCTTTGTTAAATATGTCAATCATTGATCCATTTTTTTTCATCCTCAAAGTGATATTAGCTTCTGGGTTTGTCAAAATACAAGGAAATATAGCTCTTCTATTAGCATATATATTCACAAAGGTATGAAATTCGTCAGTCAGCGAAATTAGTTTTTCAGGATCTGAAAAGAAAAAAAATATTAAAATTTTAATTCACTGATATTGTATCTAAAAGTGGTGGTGCTACAGAGCACAGACAGTCAAGTTAAGTTTTAAAAATATATACACATCAAGCCTCTGGTTCAATGGCCACATTAGTAAGTCCTCTCTTCATGCAACTTAATTATATGGGATTTTGCTATTATGCAGTCAGGTGAAGATGATGTCATGTGCAAGACATTACTCAGGCAGCTAATGGAAACAATTGGGGGACAAAATTTCTCCACAAACTGGAGAAGCCAATCACAGAGCCACTCAATGCACATGTTTGGATGGTGAAGTGACAGATGATGAGCAAATTGTAATGGAAACCAGCCTTCATGCTCACTCAGTCTTGCGTTGTCTGTCATAGCATGTGGAAGCATTTTTTCAAGAATTTTAACGTGGTTGGTCGAACCTTTAACCTTGACAATTCAGCCACACAGATGATTAAAAAAAAGAATGCCGAGAAGATCGTAGGTTCTGTGAGTGCTTCAATCTCTCTTTTGGCAAAAAGTGAGAAATCCAGAGTAAGGAACACAGCATTGGAGAAGATGGATAAAATGCTTAAATTCTGGAAAGAAGATCAGAGTCAGTGAAAGATGTGTCTTAGCAAATCATTGATCCAGAGTAAGGCTCAGCAGATTTATAACCAACTTATAAAAGAACAAAAAACACAAGAGCCATTTAATCAAGTGAGGAGTGGTTCAATAAATTTCTATGCCACCAAAAGCTCCATAATATGATCTGTCAGCTAATGCCAAGTTTCCAGACAAGTT
This sequence comes from Nautilus pompilius, assembly GCA_018389105.1. Lineage (NCBI taxonomy): Eukaryota > Metazoa > Mollusca > Cephalopoda > Nautilida > Nautilidae > Nautilus > Nautilus pompilius. The sequence goes on from JACATO010000684.1 coordinate 384,065, forward strand.
ACGAACTGGGATCAAAGGTGATTACAACACAAGACAAATGTTTAACACAGATGAGATTGGATTGTTTTGGAAAGGGATACCCAAAAGAACTTAAAACAGTGAGTGTGGAATCTGGATTCAAAGCAGTTGAGAGACAGGTGGAAACACTACAAAAGACACAAAGACAAAGCCATTCTGTACATACCATTCCATGAACCCACATGCACTCAGTAAACTCAGTAAGAACATGTTATCTATGTAATGGGCTTCTAATAAGGTGGCTTGGGTGACTGGTCAGATTTGTAAAAAAATTGGTTCATAAATCATTTTATCGTGGATGCTAAATGCTACCGCAGAAAGTCTAACCTTGCATTCAAGTCGTTCCTTCTCCTAGATAATACACCAGAACACTCCAAACATCTGATGCACATCTACTCCAATGTAAATGTTCCCTTCTTGCCCCCACTACTAAAACATATGATTGCACAAATGACACAAACAAGCCAGATGTTCATGATTGGCAAAAGGCTTACAATGTTAACGATGCTATCGAGAACATCAAGGTTGTATGGGACAAAGTTTTGCTATCCACCATGAATTTTGCATTGAAAGCTTTATGGAAAATGTTGTGCAACTAGGACATAAGGTTGGTGGAGATGGCTTTGCAGAATTTGAGAAAGCACATGTGTGGGAACTCCTTGATACACACAATACAGAGGAACTAAGTGTTGATAACCTCAAGGAAATAACAAAATGAAGATGATGATCAACAAGATGATGAAAAGATTGTCCTGGAGGCTAAGAACTTAACATCAAATAAATTGGCCCACATTTTTCACTCTCCGAGCAACTGTTGCAAGCTACAATTGACATGAACCCTAATCTGGAAAGAAGCCTACATCTTAGTTCTTCAAGCAACCTCCTAGTCCACCAGCCACCCAAGAGACATCATGTATCATCGTGCCCATCAGAATATGCCTGAACACCTAAAGACCACCTCCACAACCCGGTCACTCATCCATCAGTCCCCTACCATCAACTTTTGGTGTCACACTACCGAGAGTCAGCAGCAGCAGCATAGATAGCCATGCCATGTTCTCTCCACACCACACATAAAAAATGACCATCACATCGTCCCAATGAACCTGTTTCTGTTGGTAAAACTACAGTGTACATATCTTTTTATTATTACCATACATGTATTATACCACGTTATTTTGTTATTGTTTCAGCAGACATGCAATCAGAGGCAGTACCATGCACATCCTACCTAACCTTAAAGCATTTTCTTTATGCAAACTTGGTTTATGTACATGTTTTCGAAAGCACCCCTCCCTCCTCCCACACATAAAAAGAGGACATACAGTACTGTAAATCCATAGACAGGTTCTTACATCCCAAATAAGGATGACTGCTGTCTTGCTAACAATGCTATCAATTAGTTGTAAATTAATAACTAGCTGAACATATGCATATATTCAAACTATTCTACAATGCATAAATTTGTAACACAATGCATTTTCAAACTACTATCAGAATGACTTAAAAAAGTACATTACATCACATTATAACAAACTTTCTTATTTTTTTCTTAAATATGCAATATGTATTTCCTAACTATGCACATGCAGTTCAAAACCATTAAGTTTTATGATTACTTATGTGAAAAGTAACTCACATCTAACACCTGTTCATGCTTGAAATATTTTAATCTAGATACACAGGAAAATGTGAATTTCTTTTTTCTCTCCATAAGATAGAGAAAACTGAAGCAGCATTACATCATTAAAGGAAAAATAGTATTCACTTTAGATGTCTAGAGTAGCAACTAAAATAAACTCATTCATTGCATACTTTGAAAATTAACATGGTTCAATTGAGCAAACAATAAAAATGAATACTAACCTTTCACGTAAATAAATATTCTTGAAAAGGAATCTGTATTATTATATTTACAAATATACCATTTAGGTGTTCATAAAATTTAAATTGAATATGGTCATCTGTAGTTTAAAATTATTTCCACTGCTTAGGTTTTTAATAACCATTTCTGAAGATTTATCAAACTGCAAGAAAAAAGAAAATGCATGAGTACATTATACACACTGTTCTTTACTGCCTTTAATCTACCAATTTCCTAAGTAATACTATCCAAATAAACAATTAGAGTCCTTATTTTACAATAGAAAGTAGCCATTATAATTTTTCAAAGCATAAATTATTTTCTGATCTAGAAAGATTTTAGCTGAAAATACTTAAAGAAAACATTTTCTCTGTAATCTCTCTCTCTCCAGATGACTGCTAGTTATCACTGGCTTTCATAAATAGAAATAGTTTCTTTTGATTTTTTTTCTACACTAATCTAAAAATACCCCAGTATATATAAGATTCTAGTGTTAACAATTAGTGCTTTTATGAACACATTGCTTCATGAAAATGCTCTAATCTAAAATTAGATCCTCACATATTATTTGCAGTTAAGCAATGAGTGTTATTTCATTAGTGTGTCATAACTTTATCAATATGGCTTTAAAGAAGAAATAGTATATAATCGTTCGTCACATACTGCAGCAAATGGACAAACTGAAAATGGCGCCTATGCAGGGCAAATAAGTTTGGCGCAGTTTGAATGTGTTTTAGAAAACTATGCACTTATTGCGGTTATAAATACTTTACTAAAAAAATTTTAATCTGCCACCAGGTAATTAATTATATCCTCTACATATATAAGCCCAAAATAGGCAGTGTGCATATTCCTTTGAAAAAACATTATGAAAATATTCAGCAAATTAATTAATTAGAAATCCTAAATTCAAATGCATGGATCAATAATAAAATCTTGCAGTTAACATAGTAATATCTTGCTGTTAAATATTGTTCTAATTTTTTTTTTCTTCACTTGAAATGGTTTTTATCATGTTTTTAAAATTCTTATACTAAACGGTGGGTATTCAATCCTATCTTTTTTTTTAAATAAAGTTTTTTTTTTTTTGCTTGTCTGCATCAGTTATCCATTAATGATCTCTTTGAAAGAAAAATTAACAATAATTACTTGATAACAGTGAACAGTGGAGCCACATGGACATATTACCGAGCATTAGAATCGATAAGAAATACTGAGTAAAACAAACAAACAAAAAACAAAACAAAACTAGGTACATATACTTGCATCATTTTTATTTATGCAGGATTTGCACTCTTTTATTATCTACAAATAAGAGCACATAGTTTAGCTATATTTTTCTTTGAGATTCACAAAAAACAGAAATGGGTTTATACTCCTGAGAAAATGATACTTAATACATTCTTTTTTTTGGTAAACAGGAGTTTCCTGACCAATGAAGTTATATTTAAAAATGCAAAGCTAAACCATTATTTTTGTTTTCTTTTATGACCCACAGGAAAAAAAAAAAAGTTAAATTAACTTTTTAAAATTGTAATTATCGAAGGTGTTTTTTTTTTTAAATATATTTATTATTTTTTTGATTTTGTTCGGTTTCTTGTATAATAACACTGCCCTTTGAAAGCTGTTAAAGCATTTGCAAGTCAATGATGACAACAAAAATTATAAACAAAATAAGAAATATTTTTTAAAAAATGTGTTATGGATAAAAAGCGCAGAAGTCTATGCAATAAATCATTCATAAACTATAAACTAAAATTATGTAAAAACAAAATAATGGAAAATAAAAATTTAAGCCTTTAGTTTCTTTAAATTGCATGTTCATTTTGCTAGTTAAAGAAAATTAACTAAGGGCAAGCAGGCAAAAAATGTCACTACAAAATAATTACATCATTAAACACTAAAATTAGAATACTGGATAGAGGAAGTATACACCAGCTGGTCACTTTATTAAGACCTATGTACCCTTTCGCATAGAGGCTAACCTGAGCTACACATGCTAATTAGGTTTATCATATGATGCGACATGAATACTGCAGCACTCTATACATCTTTGACGAGTGCATTTGCAGTCATCTAACAGATATGAGGAAGGCAAAGACAACGGCATTAGAAAGAGGCATGAAAAATGGTGCACAAATAGCAAATGTTAAAATAGCCAAGATAGTTTTCTTTGTAGGCTACCTCAAGACATCAGTTATTCCAGTATATGAGCAATGGCAACAAATGAAAAAAAATGTCTGCTAAAAAGGGAATTGTGGCTGCAAACAAAGTGACAGAAAAGAGAAAAAAGCAGCTAGGATAGTAAACAACAAGTCATCAAATAACAGACAGATATATTTAATGCAGGTAATCCACACTCATCGTTAACCATATTTTGCAACGAACATTGCAACGAATGGACTATAGCAGTACACCACCGAACAGTTACAAACATGAAAAGATTCCTCAAGTGGTGTAAATAGAATAAATGTTCGATTGAAGATTGGCAAAGAGTGATGTGGTCTGAGTCGTGCCTCAATTTTTTTTACATAACTGAAAAGACATTAAAAGCCAGCCACAAATCACTTGACTCCTTTTGTGTAGTCTAAACTATCTAAGCCTCTAGCGATGAAACCATGGTTTGAAGCACATTTTGCCAGCACTCCTAAGCCACCCTTTGGCCCCTCTAGTAGGCAGAATGAATGTTTGTGCATCTACTACTGCTTCGTGTGTACCATAATAGGGATGGCTATTTCCTTGCTGCCTACCATGCCTACATTGCACATTTCTAGTTTGATGAACATGAAGATTTCAGGTATCTACCATGGGTAGTACAATACTTTAATCTCAATCTCAAGATACCTTCCAGCTTCTATGCCACATTTGTCATGGCTATTATTCAGTCAAAATGTGGTTCAACCTGGTCTTAATAAAGTAACTAGCCAGTGCATATATATTTTTAACTTCACATCCTTACCAACAACGGTGTCTTTTTAACCCAATGAATTGGTTCTTCACCCAAACACATTATAGAAATGTTATCTCCCTTATTCAAAATCAACTCTGGCCGATATTCACTAAGTTCAGGAGGAGACAAAACCTTTTCTGAACTCATACCTATAAGAATAAAAAGAGATATATATATAGATATAGATACACACACACAATTAATATATATAAACAATAAAAACAGAATATTACAAAAAGGATATTCTATTTTTTGCAAATTTTACTATTATTTGGCATTAAAAGGAATATTAAGTTGCTAATAATGAAAGAAATGTTTCATTTTGAAATTCTTAAAGCATGTTGGTATAAATTTTTAATTCGTATTAAAATGCAGCTTTCCAAATTACATTGAACTATTTGTTGATTAAAGTCATATCCATCAAGAAATAAAATGTTCAGTAATAAGTAACAACAAAAAATTTAATAAATAACCAAGTAAAATGTATATTCAAAATAAAAACAGCTTCCTCTCTACCTCACAGTTTATAATATATTTCTTTTATTAAAATCCTGGGTCTTTAACAGAAATTCGTTAACACTTCTAGACAGGAGTAGGTAATATATAAATAAATACTACACTTAGGATCCATCTTTCTTTGCAAACCCCTGTCCTGATTTTGAGAACATCTCACAAGAGAGAGCTAGACCATTGCCTTGGTGACCAAGGATTTTACCTGGGTATTGTTGAGGGCTCTTAAACAGTGTAAGAGGCCAGTCAAAATTTACTCAGAACTTCACAAGTACCTGGAAAACTTCTATTACAATACTTCTGTTTAGTTGTGGGAAAAAAGTGATACTGGATAAAATACATAAATGGAGTATTCTCTACATTTCACCTCTGATGCTAATGTTTGTTGTTTTCTTAAATGGTTGAATTGGTAACATGTATGCAATTGTGTGCGTGTAAATAAACTCTATCACAAATTTATATTAACAGAAGCCAGGTAGTCTCTCTTCACTATGGGGTTGTTGACATTCCATAGGTCGTCATTGCAGAAGCATCTGAAGCAGTGATACTTGAACATATTGCATCTCACAGATTTAAAAATGTCTTTTGGAACGAAAATTGAAAAAAAATGAGAAGGTTAAAGGTATTTGAGTTTTCACCACTACACAGTAAAAACATACTGAAGCATGCAGATATAGTTCCGAGGCAATACAACATGGGAATCAGGCAGCACACGTGATCAATTCTGACCTATTGCTGCACACCGCCTCCTGCACTTCTGCTTCAGCGAACTAATAAAGCTTTTAACTTTGTCATTGGCAGGAAAGCTGCTCACCTGACTGTCTTCCTTGAATGTCACCAGCACTGCTGCGGGACTAATTGCATAGTAATTTGAGGTACTTCTTTTGTTTTACTAGACATTATTAACGCTTCACTAGAGTTTCTACCTACAAAGTTGGGAAGAGATTTTTCAATAATTTCTCACGAGATGCACCAAGAATAAAATAAAGGGTGGCAGACAGCTTCTCTCTGCCCACGGAAATTCTCAAACAAAAAATAAAAAGGGTGTTAAAAAATTAGCTTTAAAATATTTAATTTGCCCTTTATTAAGTGAAAGATAATAAATATCCCTACAAATAATCAGATGTAGCAAACAAAGAGGGAGAAAGAAGATATAGTCACCATTGTTTTCGTCTCTCTTTCTGTCCCTATAAATATACATGCATACAGTTGGAGAAGAAAGGGCCAATCTCATTCAAGTCTATGTCAGATAAATGAAATGCTGGTTTAAACGATAGCCATTATAAGTGCGTGCGCGCGCGCGCACACACCACACACACACACACACACACCCACACACACACACACACACAAAAATCGATTAAAGAATACTTTTTGTCCAGAAACATGTTGTCTGTGTAATAAAGTTCAAATACAGTTGTCTCTGAAGGATACAGCCACCCTTTTCCTTTTTTGACCACTAGTATACTCCACGTTGGAAAGTGATGTAAAATTTTTTAATAAGCTGTAGATACACCATCCTCTCTGCAGCTAAAGTGAAAAAACAATGCCCATGTAGTGTCTTTGTATGTGCGTGTGTATCAGACTGATGAATTTATACTGTATATAGTGTTCCAAAAAGATGTACACATCACTTTCTATAGTCTAATAAATAAAGACGTATTGTTTGGTGAAATTTTTTCTTTATACATCAGATACCTCAAAATGATATACTACAATAGTATTCAAAATTTTCACTATAGGCATGCATGCAGCAAAATTTTTTCACAGAAATAGCTGTTGAAGCACCAAATATTTTCTGTTAGAGTTCATAGATTGTAGCTGGCTTCATCGCGTACACTTTGTCTTTTAACACATACCACCAACAGTCAGAAAAAATGCTGCGTGATGCGAGATCTAGAGAGCATGGTGGGTGTCAACTGAGCCATACTGTCCTATCCAACTCCCAGTAAAGTGTTCATCAAAAAAAAAAAAAAACAACCAAAAGTGTGCCATCTTGCTAGTAAAACACTTTTACATTGTTATATATGATCTCAATGCCAAGCACAATGCTACTTATAAAGAGATTGAGCTACCTCTACAACATTCTCAAATTTACAGTACCAATTTATTATCTCCTTGCAATAATCAAATGCTTATCATTTTTACCATGCACTGAAAACGTGCAACATGAGGGGTATTCTGTTGTGTTGCACAGTATCTTCATCTGAGTTTCTAAACAAAACGTTTTAGTGTTGAAAGGCGAAAGCTTTTGTTTGTATGGTAGCATGAAAGAAGAATTAAACTCGCTCTGTTCTGTATATTCACTGATATTATTCAATAATGAAACATTATGTAACAAAATGTCTAATTTAATGTTTGTAATGCATCATCAAGTATCATGAATATGATACTTTCTGAAATGATTCAGTTGTCATCCAAAATAAACTTTAAAATTATTATGAATTACATGAAGGATCGAGAAGGCGATATTTCAAAAACTTTTCTCCATCCAAAACTAACAAAATACACCCAGCCAGCCAGTCTTCCATTAATTATTTAAAAAAAAAAAAAAAAAAAAAAACCACCCACCCACCCCCCAAAAAACAGCTCATTTTTTAATTTATAACTTTCTGTAAAATTTAAGAAACAATTTTCTTTTAATTGGGCTAACTTTATTCTCATAATTTGAAAGATGATCCGAATAGTTCCTGTTACACTTCATTTTACAACTGCCTTCTTAAAAACTAATCAAGCCACAAAATAATGTAATAATCATCTTATTAACACAATTGCAGGAAACATAGCAGAATTAATATGCTTTAAAAATGAAAAACTGTAGTACCACTAATTAGTAAACTATACTCATAAAAAGTCCAATAAAAAAATGGTAATATCAATTAATTGGTCCATATCAGCCACATCATTTGCTGCATGTGAGACCAATGAATAGATATTGATATTTCCACATGAAAAAGCAACATTTTCCCAGTTTTGATGATAATGTCTTACACGGTACAAGTTAAACCATGCTGAAATTGGCCACATTAAAAGGCTAGGCACTCGGCTGCATATTTCCTTTTGCATAACTCTTCCAATGCTGAGGTTATCTGACATTGAAAGGAACAATGCAATAAACAGGCTAGAAAGAACTATTTAGTTTGGTGCCATCCTGGATATCTGCATATCAACCATAAGCAGATTGATGGACTGCTTTAAACAAATTAGAAGCCCTAAAAATAGACAAAAATCAGACTAAATGTGATGTCACAGGCCTACTACCACTAGATATGGATATGGCATATGGGACTGGCTCACCATTGCAACCTATCACTGGGTTTAACCCAGACATTTAGCTCTATTTCCCTATGTATGTATGGCAATGCTATAAACCAGGTATTTTAGCAACCATGGCTTTACTGGTGTCAGTTGTATAGAATTTGCCATGGATAACAATCCTGTTCAGAGCTAAATCCAGATTTTCTGCTGCAAAGTCAATGGTGACAGCTTACTATCATAGAACTAAATGCTATACTTCTGCCTGTGTATGTTATGTTGACCAAGCTGATGAAGTAAATGTCATGAGAGAAACTATCACCATAATGATCTTCTATACATACAAGAAACCTAACTGCAATCAGGTACAGAGATGGAATAATATAATGTCATCTATATTTCTATTGAAATAATTAACTCTTAAAACATAAAAGTGAATAAATTCCCTGATTATAACAATAACTTTTAAAATCTAACATTAGCTATGAAATGGATACAAAGTAGTAGTACTAAAAATATTCAGTATTGACTTAATGATTAATATTTACAAAATAATTTAGAATTTTTATATAAAACTGGCAATTCAATCAAAATAAAAGGGACAATACTTGTGGTTGTATATTACTAGAGCAGGTATAAACGAATATCAATCAGTATGAGGTGATTCAGAAAAAAAAATGTCCTGTCTCTCATTTTTATTTATCAGTCTGTATAGAAAATATTGTTAATCTAATTATCTGCAATCTCATAAGCAGATTTATTTAGACTACTATTGTAAGGTAACGTGTTAATAATAGTTCTAATAATGAAGGTTTGAGATTATTTAAAAAAAATTCTACAGACAAGAAAAACGTAGACTTCATCATCTTCACAGTGTACAGAAAATAAAATGACTTTCCATTCAAAATTAAAAACTTAATATAACAATAGTTTTTGTTATTTAAACTATAAAAAGTTGTTAGATTCTTTGGTTAAAAACATGACATACTTTAGATACTGAACACTAAAGAAAAGGGAGAAAAAGGAATTTTAAAATCATCATTACTTAGTTTCCTATCTTAACTCGTAACCATATTAATTATCTTAAAATTAAAAGCAGACATAGTAATTACTTTTCTACTTTAGATTAACAGCTAAAAGAAACCATAAGAATGCCTTCTTACAGATGGCCGGTATCAATTTTCATATAGCCACCTAACCGTACAGTAAAAGCTGTTTAAAAACAGCAACAAAAAGTCTATGGTGATATAATAAGTTGTACCCACAGGGAGAAGACTGTGCCTGGCAAAATACTCGCAGTGAACAGCTGGCTGCATGTTAATAATGAAAGTTAGATAAACTCAAAAGTTCAATGTCAACATGTACATTTGCAATGCATGTAAGTGTATTACATGTAAACTGGTCACTGTACATTAAAATGATGAATATCAACATGTAACAAAATGATGAAAACCATGTAAGCAGAGCACATTTAAAGCATGATTTAAAACTTATTAAAATTAAAAACAAAGATTAATAAGAAAAATTAAACCACATTTGCTTTTTAAAAAAAAAAATTGTTTACCAACTTTTGCTTCTTAAAGTTGATAAACTCCCTCTACAGATAGTTTTTAATATTCCTCAAGCAATCATAGACACTCACCAAGTGCCTGTTTCTGTACGGTAGTGTAAATGATGTTTATAGCTTGCATCAACTTGGCAGATGCTCAAGGTAGCTGTAGGCTTTTATTATCAGTTCTCCATCTGAACAGAGTCCAAACAGGAGCACATGGTTTATACTACAGCATGGAGCAGCACAGATTCACCAAGTTCCTTGCATGACATATTTGGTAACAGAACATCATCGCCACTAAAGATATGGCTAGTTTTTGCCAAGTTCTCAGTGTCATCTTCAGCAGGCTAAACAAGCGCAACTTTCCTAATGATTGTTTTCATGTTAACATCATACCACACCTCAACAGACAGATAAACAGCAGAATGATGTGGTCATGATGATATCAACAGCTACTTTATTTTTGTTGGCATCAATGATGCAAGAGAGATTGGAGATAGTGCCCCCTCTGATTCATTGGCTGCATGGAAGTGGTGGTTTCGGAGACAGAAAATGATGTTGGTTAGCTCAACATCCGATGGATGAACTGAGCAGTTATCCACGAGTAGACAGATATCACGACCAAAGTCTTGGAGTTGACAGTCCCAACAAAAATGGCTGGTCCATGAAAGGGTCGCTAGTCATTGGAAAAGCTGTGGTAGTCGAAAGAAAGCTAAGAAGACACATCTGATGAAAAATATCTCGGCAAATCCGATTTTCCAATCCTGCAGAGGGTATTTATCACTGCTTTCCACAATGACAAAGAAAAGGAGAGTCACATGTTCTTTTAAAATATACTCTACCATATCATTTTCTTAATAAGTAATATTTTCATTACACCTTCCATGCACAAACACTTTTAGGGTTACAAAAAAACAGTCAACCAATGTTGAAACAAGTAGGAAATTTGTTGACACAACTGAAGCAAAGGTGAAGCTGTGCGCAAATGAACTAATAATCTTTGCTTTAAGGATGAAAAAGCTTTTAGCACCATATGGTATAATAATATGTATATCAAAATCCTTATGAAACCTAATCACATATATTTTTTCAATTTTGTAGATTAAACGGCTAATATACTACAAAATCAGTATTATATTTGCACGCTTAATGATAAAGATCTTTAAGAAATATGTAGAATGAGCTGATTGATCCAATCTCGTTAAACGTCCCTTAATTAATATGTTTTTTGTAAAATGCTATAGTAATTCAATTGAAGTAATATCAACCTAAGGCTACCTATTTATTATATTATTTATATAATGTTTGACTTTAAATATTTATTGACATAAGAAAACCTTACTTAATTTCCTAAAAATATGTTGCATTTATCCACAAAGCAACCAATAGCATAATTAACTGCATTTTTGTAACTTTGTAGTCCAACTAAATCTGACAAAGACAGACATTAAGAGCACAAATTTAAGGAATAATGTAAAAAATGTTTACATTTTCAAATGATACAAATGCTCCAAAATTATTAGCATAACTTGTAAAACACAAACAATTTTAAGTAATAAATTTTACATTCTTTTCTAGATATACTAGTGTAAAAAAAAAAAAAAAAATTAAGCTTTGGAAAAAGTTCATGTAATTGATGTTACTACAGCACACGGAATGAATCATTAGAACTCATTAAAGATGCACAGGAAATAAATGCAAGCAGCATACAAATGGACCATCTGAAAACTGATAAGTCAATTTAATATTTTCTAAATGTTTACTTTTGTTATAAGTAGACAAATAAAAAAAAAGAGGATTTTTCATTTGATATTATTAATTAATGCCATTTCATTTTTTAAAGAGAGTCTTTAAACAGGTTATTGTTAAGAAACTTTATTTTTTTTTTAAAGTGTTATGTTCAAAATTACCATAGTTAGCTACTAAACAGATCAAGATTAATGAAAGAATACATATGCTGTTAAGGTTGAATAGATTTTAAAATAAATCTCTACATGCTCACAATTTTTGTTAGGAGAGGGGTAATGGTTTCATATTTATCGATAATTGCTAGCCCTTCTGAAAGAAAAACTGGTACCTCATGATGTTCTCTTCCTGCTAAAATAGCAAGATCTAAAATATGCTTGCCCTGCAAACTATGATATAGTTAACATAGGGGCATAAATTTACAGATTAGATCTATAGAAAGAAAATAAACATGTGGTGGTAATTTTTTGATATGTGCGAGAAATATGTTCAATTGAAGGGAGATGTGAAAATGTTAATAGACACAATTCATAATTTATTAGTAACTGTATATATATATATATATTGGATCCATCAATTACTCTGATAGACTTGGAATCTGAAAGGAACATGCAAGGCCAAATTAAGCATTTTTTTTAGTGTAGAGCAAGATAGATTCTTGTTTCAAGCAGTAAATTAACCAATCAAGAACTATGAATTTTTAGATCTTGCATTTGTAGCTAAAAACTATACAAGTTGTTCAATCATTAGTAAACAGTGATCACAAAGCTGTTGACAACTGGGTTATATTTCTATGCCTTATTAAAAAGGAAACTGCTTTATTGTAGCTAATTAAAATAGACCAGATGGAAACAAAACAGAGTGGATGACATGGATAGCTTCAAATTTTTACAGGAAAGCTGCAAATTAAATTAGACATAACATTTAAGAAAAATTTGGCAAGAGATATTAAGAAACTTAAAAGTTTTTTATGCATATACACAATCTAATTTGGTAGCAAAGGTAAAGATTGGTTTACTTAAAGAAAAATGTATAAAAAATTATGGTGGCTTTTGTAGTAGTCATCCAGGGAAGTTTGTTTAGCTGCCCACTTCTTCTCATTGTAAATTTACCAGTAGCAAGCATAGGCATTGATCACATGTTAGTCTTGGTGCTACATTCCAGGTTGGGATCCATTTTCTCAAAAATTTCCACAGCAGCTTGCAAATATTTAAAGGCTTCACTCATCTGCTGCATCGTCACAACATCTCATGAAGAATTCTCTTGAATTGGGGTGTGAGCTTTGCTCCTCAAGATGGACAAGGTCTTCATTAGTGAGTTCCTGGGAATGAATGTTAAGCAATTCTTGAACAGCATCTGCTTGAACTTCTAGCTACAGCTGGCCAGCCATCTCCACAATCCACCTGGTCTTGAAATCTCTGGAAATCAGAGACTAATTCTGGGCACAATTTCCTCTAGGTGCCATTGAGATTGGATTATTTAACCTTCTTCCAAGACTTTCCAATGTTCTTCACTGTATCCAGGATGTTGAATCCCTCCAAAAATTCTTTAGGGTTGGTCAACCTTTCTGGTCAATTGCCTTGGTGACCTAGGTAAAAGTTCTTAGGTAATATGCCTTAAAAGCAGCAATCACTCCTTGGTCCATGAGTTGGAGAAATGATGTTGAGCTGTGGGAGAATAACACAAGCTTGATGTTAGGATCTGCATTATTAAGATGTGGAGGATATCCAGGATCATTATACAGGAGTAACAATGCCTTAAACATAGGGTTTGAACTCGACATCACCTGCAGCATTTGAACTAAGCAAAAGGGTTAATGTATCCTTTTTTTGCTTTAAAACCAGGCACTGATTTTTCTTCCTGGGCAATGTAGGTTCTTGAAGACATCATCTTCCAAAACAGCCTAGTCTTGTCTACATTGAAGACTTGCCTGGAACAATAGCCTTCCTCTTCAATAATTTATGCCAATTTCTCGGGAAATCTTCAGCTGCCATTTTATCAGAACTAGCAGCTTCACATTGCATCCCTGGCTTTGAAACACACAAACCAGCTCTTATTTGCACTGAAACGCTTGTGCTTGGATACCTCACCAAGCTGATCTTTCACAGTCTAGAAAAGATGAAGCCTTAGATTGAACGGTGGAAAGGTTTAAAATTAAAGCACATGGTACTGAATTTGATCTTGAATCCACAAAATGAAGTATTTCCATCTTGGCCACAAGTCCTGCACATGGCCATATAATTGTTGATTGCAATGATGCCGTACTTTTAATTTCAGGAATGATTCCGGACTTCTCTCTAAGAATTGTTTGCATAGTTGTACAAGCAAAGTCCAATTGCCTTCTGATTTCTCCACTCTTACTAAGTTTTATCACTTTTTTCCTTCACTTCTAATATAATGGCCTTTCTGCTACATTTCTTGTCAACGCCACCAGTAGAGCACTGACCTTTCCTTTTATCACACATTTTAAAGGATAAAATTAATTTTAAATCCTTAAAAAACTCCAAGAATGCACAGAGGTTTAACACCAGAGTATGTCAGGAGGCAGACTGACTGGGTGACATGTTTATTTGTGCGCAGAACCAGTGCCTAAGAAAGTGTCATACTTTAAGTGTGGGTCCAACTGCCATAAGTGATAACATGGGTGGCAATTGGCAAACTTCCGTAAGTGCAGATCAACATAAGCCAAACCAACAAGTCGAAAACAGCCTGAATTGCATAGTTTATATATAAATTATATTCTTATTTCAATGGTTTTGTCCAGTTTGGCAATTCTTTTGGAGTTATTGTGATCATCATTATCCACCATTTAGATGAAGCAGATGTTATTTAAAACTTTAATTCAAATTTTGATCAGCTCATAAAAGATTATTTACAAAGATGAGAGATTGGCACAGATGGAAAACTGTTAAGATGATTTGAAAATAACATCATAAACAGAAGGATAGTAGTTTTAAATAGTGTTATATCATATCTTGTAAATGTTATAAGTGGTCTACCCCAGGTTCGATTTCCATTTCGTTTTCACTATTTATTTAGTGACATGAACAATAAAGTAAATCAAATATTAAATAATTTACAAATCATACTAAAGTGCATGGAAGTAAATAATGAAAAGAGCATAGCACAGACTCAGTGATTTAGTTTAATTTCTCTAAATACAAGTACGTGGACATGGAAACAAAGGGGCAGACAATATGTTAGGAGAAGCATAATTCCTCAACTACTATAGGATCCATCTCATCATGTGCTTATTTCTTCAGATTTAAAACAATAGGAAAACAACACTATGCAGCTGCTTAAAAGACTAACTAAAATATTAGGAATGTTACAGGTATAAAACAAGGAAATCATGGTTCCTCATAAGGCTTTGATTTGGCCACATCTAGAATATGCAGTGGCAGGCCTGTGTTTCCAGAAAAGCCTGAAATAGATTTAAAGATGATTTCCTCTGAAGGTAAGGAAAATGGGTAATTTGACCTAGCAAAAGCCTAGAAATGCTAAATTGTCAAGTTTGTTATGGAATTGTGAGAAGTGATTCGATAACGGTATTCAAAGTATCTGATGAGCTTGAGAATGTTTAGTTTCAAACATTTTCTTCAAAATCAGCCCCTGACAGGAGGAGGGAACCACCACCAGCTGAAAACATTTACTTGTTTGTAGCAGTTAGTCTCTCTCCAACCAATTAAAAGTACAGACCAACAAAGGGGGTTGGCGGGCGAGCGCCTCCGCCAGAAAGAGCATCACAAACAGCCAGGACTCTCCCCCCCCCCACACACACACACACACCCTCCCCAGTGCAGGCCCCTTGAATTAGGGACGCAAAGCATATAGTAAACCCCTTGCATACACCGATGGGGGGGGACACTTTAGGAGTTTATATTCACCAAATACAGAAGAAACACGGAAAACAAACAGCGAGAGGAGGAGGAGGAGGAGGGCGAGGGGGAGCGGTGTGTGTGTGTGTGTGGTGTGTGTGTGTCTAACAACCGTCGGAGACCAACGTTCTGCTGTTAACCCTATCAAGGTGGTGGGGGGCGGTGTGTGTGTGTGTGTCTAACAACCGTCGGAGACCAACGTTCTGCTGTTAACCCTATCAAACGTGGGTGGGGTGGGGGGCAGCAAAATTCGAAGAAAGATACGGTTCTGCCGGTAAACTGAATCAGGGGGCGGAGTTGGTTCGGAAGAATTCCGAGGACAGGGGGGGGGGGCAGTTGTACCGACCGAGAGACGGACGGGAACAGCTCGGTCTCCTCTCAAGCTGATGGTAATGGCGGCGGGGGGGGGGTTAAATGTGCTCCCGGTGTGGGGTTTTGAACGCGTCTATCAGGTTCTCTGTGACCGACTGGAAAGGAAGTGAAGGGGAGAGCTGGCTAACGACTGAGGAATGTTGCCGATTTTAACAGCCGCGGGGGCTGTAGGATTATCATCGATGGGTTCTCATCCACAAACTACATTAGAGAAGTATTCAGTTAGGGGTGTGGGGGGTGTGGGGGCGCGC
This sequence comes from Nautilus pompilius, assembly GCA_018389105.1. Lineage (NCBI taxonomy): Eukaryota > Metazoa > Mollusca > Cephalopoda > Nautilida > Nautilidae > Nautilus > Nautilus pompilius. The sequence continues at coordinate 400,461 of JACATO010000684.1, forward strand.
GCGCGCGATGGTCCGCCTCCCTCCCCACCGCCCAGGGGCTACCGCAGCGTCTCCCCTCCCCGCAGGGATGGGCTCGGCTCGGCTCGGCGCCAGAAACTGTAAACAAACACACAAAAACTCCCTTCATGTTTGGGGGGGGGGGAACAAACGAAAGAAAGAAAGAAAGAACCCGAAACTTCCACTCACCCGACGACGATCCGCTCAGGAAGAGAGCAGCCGACAGCAGCAGGAGGGCGGCCAACATGTCGCCGCCGGACGCCGTCTTCATTTCCCTACAGAAACATCGAAGTCTCATCCCCCCCCTGACTTAAACAAACAAACAACAACAACAACAAACAGCAGCAGCAGCAGCAACAACCGCCCCGACGGCCTTAGGAGAAGATGAACCGTCTTCCACCGCGTGTCTGTACCGGCCCCGAACTCCTCCGTCCAGTCACCGGCTGTGCCATCCATCCATCCCCAGCAACTTCCCCCCCCTGAACGGACGCGCGAGCCGAGGAGTTGGAACCGCGTCTCGAGCAGTTACGGAAACTGCGCCCCCCCCTCGTTAAGCCGACTCTCCGCGCGCCGCCTGATCGCCGACGGCCGCCGTTTGCGGGTCCCTGCTTCGTAAACTCGGCGGTGTAACCCGTTCTAATTAATCCCCGAAAAGCAAACCTTGAGCGTGAGAACGCTGGTTCAGCAACCCCCCCAACGGCGATTCCCTTACTCCGGCGGCTGCCATCACGTGGATCTGTTCGCTCTTTGACCCGGAAGTGAACTCTTCGCTGTCCGGAAACTAAATCCAACATGGTGAGTCGGAATTGCGGCTTTTTCCGCGTAATTTGCTTCTCTGAACCCCGGGGTCGTTGGCGGCGCAATGGCTGTTTGTCTTAACCTATGGATGAGGTAGCGGACGATATTTTTCGGGAGAATATATATATATATGTGTGTGTACCGGGTGTTAACTAGCAAGCTGAATTCTGCCTGTCATTGTTGTCCACCATTTGCCTTCTTCTGGAGGAGAGGGCAGCAGGGAGGGCGTCCGGGGCTCCCTCTCTCCCCTCCCCTCCCCTCCCCTCCCCCTCAGGGGGTCTGTCCCTAAAGGTCTGGGTTTTACTGGTGGGCAGGGGTGCGGCCTCAGTTTTCCTGTCCCTGCACGCACCTCATGCGTCCCCCGGGCTTGGGGAGGGGGGGGGGGACTCCTGTGAGTAATGGGCTGGTGGTGGAATAATGCTGCTGTGATGGTCCTGGGTATTCTGTTCATTCATCCGTTGGTCCCTGGGGGTGATGACTTACTGTGTGCTTAACTTTGGAAAAGAAGAACGTGAGCAACAGATCTCTCTGTCTCTGGACGTTGACACCTCTGATGGTGGTTGGCACCAGACCCCTCGACTATCTCGATACCCACCACCACTGTAATATTATCCTTAAGAACCCGATTTTCTCCTGTGGTCTACGGGGCCCGTTGTGATGAAACAACTCGAATAGCACTCGCTTTGTGATGCAATAATACCTGGATCCCCTTTAAACTAAGGCACTTAGATTAATAGGTTACTGGAATCTGCTCTTATGTCAGAAAGAGAAAACTCTCTCTCTCCCCTCTCCCCTCCCCTACTTTTCTATTCGTGACGTTTAAATTTATCTATTTGGACATAACTGATTATTTCATTTTGAAAAATAATATTAAACATGAGTGTCAGAGAGCTGGTTATGACTGATTTACATACAGAAAGTCTTTTATCCAATGCTGTTTTAAATGTATTCGTTGTGTTGCATCCCATGTCGCTTGTTTCATGAATCTAACCCAAGAGCCTAAATTATAGAAACAGAGACTTGTTTACCTAATCCGTTACCTTTTTAAATTTTAGATGTCTTAATTATATTTCCAGTATACAAGACTACGTATAATTACTTAAAACCATTCTGGTGAAACACACTTTCACACGTTCCAGATCATTAACATCCCGAACAAGATACCTGTATGCTTCAGATGAGGTTTACTCAAAAATGTAAATAAATGGGCAAGAATGTTTTATCCTTATTTCAGTAGTTCTATCACAATTTGTTATTGCTATTGTTAATAAGACTATTTCCAAGTGCTGATGATTCTTGTTAAGATGATTGTATGGATGCATTAGAGAGATGAAAACTCATCTGCCACTTAGTGTTTGTTTGTTTGTTTGTTTATCATATTTAAATATTCTGTAAAGCTTCCACAAGGGCTGGTTAATAACTGACATTGAAGTGCTGTGTGTGCTTGAATTAACAACTTACAAGAAAAGACTTCAGCATTACCATTTTATTGTTAAAAGCTGATTTTGTTGGACCTGGATACTTGAGACAAAAACCTAACAAAATTAAAACTGTGATTAAAGGATAGTTGCCTTAACTATACAAAAAGAAAAGGAGGGGAATCCTAAGTTTTTGAAACTCGAATTTTATCTTTGAGAAAATCTTCACTTAATATTATTTGGTGATGGATATAAGAAAACTATAGCACATACTTGAAGTATGTCTGTGCTTTTTATTGTCTTATAAAAATTTATAAGGAACAAAACTGAGCAAGAAAATGTTGATCGCAAGTTTCAGAATAAAATAAAATATATGGTAACAGGGGGTAAGTTTTCTTAGACTTTAATTTATTGTTGCCACTGGGTTATAATTTTTGCATTAAATTTGTCTTGTAAGTGATCCTATTCCCTATATAAGATTTTTTTTTAAAAAAATAATCTTTTTCTCATTGGAGTTAATAAATAATATATATGTTAATGGCTCTGTAAATGTAATGTCAAGAAAAATATATTAAATCAAAAGGAAATTGTATTTCCATTTGTTTTTCTAGGTTTTATAAAATGAAAAACAATTAATCAAAAACAGTGCATGCAAACATGAAATCCAGCTTCTTTTTTTTTTTAGAATGTATACATTAATATTTCCTGTGGCAAGAGGAAATTAATTCTCTCTAGGGAGCAGCTGTAATATTTGTTTATAGAGGAACTTTATTAGTCTGGTTTACATTAGTGTAGATATTATTTTCCAAAGTTCTCAGCTTTTCTGTAGTTAGTTGTTTTCAGTTTACTCTAATAAAATAGTGGTTTTTATCCTGAGGCAAGACGATGACTGATGGAAAATTTTAACCAAGGTCATGGGTGTATTTCCAGGAATGGTAACTTCTGCGCTGTTATGTATCTCAATGTCTCTATATTTCTTCACTAAATCGGTTTAGATTCCTTCATATCTGGATTTATAATGTTCATAGTGTCATTCATAGCTTTTAGAATAACTTCAGCATTTTGGTAGTAACAGGCAAGAAAAGTCGGTTCTTATTAAAATAAATATATAAAGACCTACAAAGAATTTTATATTTGAACAGTTCTTTTAATTAATCTTAATATATCTTTTCTAATTTCTTTGTGGGAATTTTTAGCCATTCTTTTGCACTGTACACATCTAAATTTTGCTTTAGAATTTGAGTACACTTGCTTTCTTTTGTACTAAGATAAAGAGTAGAAATATTCTGATATTAATCAGAGTAGTAGAGGATTATTATGCAGATAAATCTAACAAGCATCCTGTTTATAGCATTGACATATTTTATAATACATTTGATCATTAAGCCCAATGTATATTTACTAAGACTTCTCTTTAAAAAAAACAAAAAAAACAAAATCAGTTTCTCATTACACAGTCATTACTTTTGCCTCTTAATGACTTGTATTCTAAAAAAAAACAACATAATTTGCTACACTATAATAATGTAAATGGTATGTAGTTAGTTATAATCTGGCACTGGTACAAGTCATGTGAGATGTGAAAAAGTAGCTATCGAGAAATGCGATAACATGTATAAACAATGTCATTGGTCAGGTGATATGTATAATTTTTCGGGTGCAGATAGTATTATCATCGAGTCTACATTCTTGCTGCAGCAACAGGATGGCCACTATAGAGTTTACAGATGTGAAGAAATTTATGCAAAACAAGGACAGGGAAGCATTATGCTGTGTTTTAGCATCAGTGAGAATCATGAAAGACATCTTTAATAATTTGTAGGGTAATTTAAGGGCATTATAACAGTAACTCAAACTTATGACTGAATGGGACCTATTAAATTTTAACTTTGTACTCTAGCATTTTTTTTTTTTTAATGCTTCTAGAAAAACAAGTTATTTGGTTAGAATTTATTTATCACAGATCCGTTTGCCTATATTTAGGTGATAAGATGTTGCTGAAGGGAAATCACAAAAAACAGAATACTAATGTTGTATATTATGTTGATAATAAAATGGGTGGCTTGTTTATGCTGCTGGTACATGGAGCAATGGAAAAGTACTTTTGTGAACCCTGCCTGTAGGTCAGTAAGGCACTGTTGTTTGTTTGTTTAGTTAGGGGACCTTTTGTTTTATCCTCAAATGTTTATAGTTAAAAAAGAAAACTAAACCAGTTTATCATATATGGGTTAATGCTTTAATTTGGTTAAGCTTAGAATTTGTTAGACAGGACTAAAGATTTAAAAATAATGTTTAACCGTCCCTCAGTTTCTGTGCCTTCATAGTTTTAACTACTGTCTACAGTTATACCAATGCACTAGGTAGGTCTAATTCAGTCGTGCCCTTGTTGACACAGTGCCGTAATTGTGAAGGAATAAAGTTTTGTAGGATCATTGTTCCAACTTATTGTACTATGTTGTGTCTAATAGTTATATGCTAATGTCCATGTGTCATTAATAATTGATTATATATAAGATATCTTATTGATGAGTTTGCAGTTATGGCCACATTGTACTTTGTAAGGGCCAAAGATATGATTATAATATTGAAATATAAACTGGTCTTCTAATGTGTTTTTATTTCATATAATGGTGAAATTTTAAAATAGTAAATTTAGGATTGACACATTTTCTCATTGGTTCAGCTATCTATGTAGCACTGCTATAGGTAGGTTTTTTCAGTGGATTTTCACTCTACAGTTACAGACCAAAATTAGGTGACAATTTATATCATCAATTTGTTCTGAAAGCCAATTTTACTTAATGCCAAGTAATTTTGATGATGTTATAAGCTACTGTAAAAATTTCAGTTTACTCTATTTGCCAAGTCAGCCATATATAGTATATGCCTTCCATCATTTATATATAAGGCAAACAAGGTTAATTGTGTCTCTAACTTGTGAACAGGTACCAATTATGCACATACAAAGAATTATTGCTTTAGTGCCGATCTCTCCACAACTTTAATCTTTTATTTACCTTCTGGGCTTTTTTTTTTTTTTTGAATAGTGTCCAGACTATTTCATAGAGGTGTCCATTTATAGTATCACTGAATCCACAAACGCAAACGTGGTTTCCACAATATTGCGTTTTTTCTTCTTTATTAAGGAAGTAAAAATTGACCAGAACTGAAGTCGTCTAAGTCGAATCTGGCCATCTATAGAACTCCAGCTGTCTATCGCCAAAACAATATTTAATTATTTCCTGAAAAGTCCAGATTGGTAGGTATTTTGTTTGTGACATATCTGGCAGGACGCTAATGCTATTCCAGCTCCAAACGTTGCTGAAAATTTACATAAAAAAACAAAAAGAATTCCTTTTATCTGAGCTACTATTACATGGTTTTATCCTTTTTAAATCTTTGTACCAGGTGTTATTTGATTAAGCAATCAAGCTTATAAACTGCATTTGGATAATCTGGTCTTAACCATTTACCATTGATTTTGTTTGCCTGGTCTGGCTGATAAGAATGACATGGTAGTGGATGCTGCACCACTTCCCCAGCAGCAAGAATGGCAAACACTTGGCAATATCTTTAAGAGTGTCATCAATCATTCTGGTTCTCAGCAGCTGCTGCTGCTGTTGATGTCTTCTGATCTGTTCTTATGAATAAAAACATGTTTTTGGTTTTAACAGCAAACCATCGAGATGCTCTCGGACTTTAGCAGCAGGACGATGTGATAAAATACTGGGACCCATTTCAGTGATTGAGAGCCACATCCAGCATAGCTACTTAATTTATAACTCGTGTAGTGGTCTAAAATATAGAATTACTATTCTACGCAGTAACCCCTGATTTGATAGAAGTAACCAAATAATAGTTTTTAAAATTTAAAAGTAAATTGGTGGTGTAGTTTTGTGTTTTTTCCTTCATTTTACATGAAAACTACAAATAATGAATTTCATAATTTCTTTATTTTAAAGGGGAAAAAAGTCAGTTGACATATACTGTTGAAATCTGCTGTCCCTTCAGACCCTTTCTCGCATTGAATTTATTTTTCTTTAGTCTGTGTGAGAAAAAAGAAGATGAATTTAAATGCTCGGTTTATCGTGTTATGGTAAAGTAATTAGTGGATGGACTATCGCATCTGTCAAACCCAACCTGCCACGTGATAATTGGTCTAACCTAACTCCTCTATCTTCCTATTTCTTTACAAACACTAATAGCCAAATGAATCTATTTCCATCAATGTTGCTTTTTATTGTAAAATGTTAGTTTTTCGGAATCTCCTGAACAGAATGATGTTCCTTGTCTTATAAATAGCAGGCTTATGTAAATATGCCAAAAGCTATGATCAGGCTGTAGTAACTACAATACTAAGTTGTATGTTATGCTACTAGAACTTGCCACTTTCGCCTAGGCAATTACTATTTCTTATCATTATTAAAAAAGAAAATACTATAATTTAAAACGTTTTTATATTACATGATATGAAAGCTTGCTTAATCATATTATCGCATGAAAAGATTGCTCTCGTGCAACCCACCATAATTTAAGAGGAGCTTTCATTAATGACGCTGTATCATTACTTACTTCAAAGGTTGGCGTTTGTATGACTTAAATAAGTGAGGCATTTTGGCATTTAGACTTTCGAAATGTTATCATTCTAGTGTTGTTGTTTCATAGTAATGTTTTTCCTGCTACAATATCTAAATTGTATTTAGGGTTGACTGAGGGGGCAGAAAAGCTGCTAGTTGTAGGTGGTGGCTTGTTTTGTCCTAGTTCATATCGCCCTGTTTGTATTCTTGTTAGTAATAGTCCTGTTTGATTACGTAGACTTGCCACAAGTTGTGGTTTCTTGGTCTCGTATCAGACAACAAGCATTTGTCCAGTGGGGCACCTGTTTTTTGCTGAATAAGGAATTAATGTCAGGGTGTACATCTGCGACACATCCTTGCTGCGTTGGAAATGTTTGTTTAAATCATTTCGATTTTTACATAAGAAGAGTTCAACTGATAATGCGCAGTAATAACGATAGATTTAAGATGATGGTGAGGCAAATAAATTGTTTATAAGATTATATTCAGAATGAACTGTGTAAATATGATGAAGATAAGCAAGAAATTATTTTCTGATCTAGTTTTTTTTTTTAAAAAAAAATAAAAAAAATATAAAAAAACATAGCATCAGTTAAACAGACCTCTGTACAAACTTTGTTTTGGGCTTAATTTGGATTTAAAATTTAGTATCATTTTTCTAGTCACGCACCTGCCACCATCTCATCTTTTAGTTCATTGTTACTGAGACGAGTCTGTTAGTAAAAGATGGAAAAAACAGTCATCTTTGTGAAATACAAAATATGCTAAGCATCAGATTACTTTGCATGAAAACAGATTTAGATTTAATTCCAGTTTCCAATTAAAAAATTAGCGAGATTCCCCTAAAAAAAAAAAAATCCTGTTTAGCTGGTAACTATTGTGTATGTACCTTCTTTTGTTAGCATAGACTATCATCCTACTCTCTAACCTCAAAGGACTCTCTTAATATCACCACCACCCCCAATAATCCCTGTGGGCTTGGTAGGGTCATTTATACCCCCCATCCAGGACTCCACTATACATTCTCTGCATAGTTTGAAAGGCATTGCCAGTGTGCCAGGGTAATAAACTTCAGGTCAATAAATATTCAGTAGGTACTTGGTTTTGTAAAACTTCCTTTTAAAGATGTCTTTTATTCCTATGGCTAATAAGAAACATTCTGTCAAAGTTATGTTTATTTTTGATTTGGTGTTAGGATGCTGGACATTTATTTATCATCGTTTGAGAAAAACCTTCTATGGGTATTTTGGGAACAGCTGTTTTCTCTGGTAGTGATAAAAGCTGCCCCAATTATGCAAATGATGGCTGGCTTGGCATATGGCAGTGGGTTAATATTTCAGAATTAAGAAAAAAAAATCCTGCATTGTCTTCAAACTTAATAAATCTTGAGTAGCTTGAAATAAAGGAGGTGGTTTTTGATTTAACAGAATTATCCAGAGAAAGTACCTGCTTTAATTTACTGCTTAGGTTAATTAATTAATTATGTATTAACAAAGTTTATAGTAGTTTTTAATGGAGCAACACAGCTAAGGATTGACAGATATTACTGTGAAGGAAGGAAATTATAACAAATTATCTGAATTATTAGTTGAAAAATGGATGACCTTTGAAATTACTGGCCTTAGAAATTTGCACCCTATTAACCCATATGTTTTGCATCTGTATTATAGTGAAGTAGATCAACAAACTTTCAAAAGATTGATTGGTTAATAGCCTTATTTTGTGAAGCTTATCACTGCTTCTATCTTGAACGCTAGGCACATGTTTACTGCTGGAGGCTCTGTGAAAAATCAAGGGAGATCTGGAATATTTGTTTTGCCGGTGTATGTATAGAAAGTTGTATACCTTTTACTTATGTTATGTCTTTGACTACCACAATCAATCCAATTAGTCCCCTTCTCATTTTGTGGTGCCTTTTTCAGACTTGGTGAAAATAGTAATTTTATGTGAAAAAGTTTTAAATTTCGACATCATTTGGCAAAACATGGGAAGTACAAATTTTCCGTGTTTGTATGAGTTATTGTATAGCTAAGTCTTCTGGCCAAACTAAATGTCTGTCTGTCTGTGCTTGTTTGTTTTTAAAATTAAGCTTAGGATGTGCAACATTTGTTGGTCTTAGTTTTATGAATCTGGCAGCCTCGGATAGACCTTTATTTTCTCTGTATGACTAAAAAATAACAATTGGTCTTTTTGCTGGATAATATTAATCTCAAGAAATTACATAACATCGGTACAGTGTTTAGTCTGACGCTGTAGTTTCTGCAGTTAGTAGTAGACCATCCTTTATTATTCTTTGATGGTGGTGGCCAATACAATACAGTGTGTTTGTTTGATTTGTTTTGTTTTTTTTAAATATTTATGTTTATTAATCATTACTGGGGAAACAAACTGCTTTTTAACTCAACCTATGCAAAATTATTAACTGGAAATATTGTTTATCCGGAACACCCCTGTTCTGGCCATTTTAAATAGAGGTTTCTATGTATATATATATATATGATTATGTATGGAGGGGCAAGTAACTAGTGCTCGCACTCACTACGCCATCAGAAACACACACATGACTGAAGACCTTGGAATTTCTTGTGGATCTGTGACCAATGTTAAAAGTTCAAAGAAACAAATATCACTGCTTTGTTTGGTGAATCAACATGGAAGGCCTTGGCTATGACCAGATGACCAGAACCTGCTATGTTGGTGTTGCCCATGTAACATTGATGGGCCAAACAATGGTCTACCACTGACTTGGCTATAGGAGGCATGTAAACACACAGAGAACCCTCACCCCCCTATCCAGTAGGAATAAAATGCTTTGAAACTTCTGCCTTGACCTTCTAGTACTGATAATGAGTGTAGCTTTTAATAGTCTGGAGGTCACATGGGTTTGGAGAAAGTCTAAAGATGTTGGAGTATAAAGGTGGGTGGCTTGGGATAGTGGAAATAGAACTGGAGTTTGTCATCCACTAGCAATTCTGCTGCCATTTCAAAAATGTCTGCTACCAGTGTACCAACAAGACTGGGCTGAATGTTGATGCTCATACTTTCCATTGGTGTCGTGTTACATGCCACACCTCTGACCTGACAGTGTAATCAAGGCATTCAGGGAACCTGCCCCAGACCATGAAGCCCAATCTGGCTGATTCATTATCAGGAATGGCAGAGTCCCTGGTCTGCCCAAGCACTAAAGAAGACATTACCTTTTTTGTTTGTCTTTGTTTGCAGTTTTTCACAACAAATTAACACATCGCAATAACAGAGGGTGGCCCATATTATTAGCTTATTACTATTTAATACATTTTTCATAATTTAAAAACCCATTGCATTATTTTAATTTTTTTTGATTATAGGTGCTTAATTTGCTGCCATCCTAGTTCTTGGTTATTGTCTGTCTCTACCTCACCTTCACACACAGTTAAGCTGTCTGTTTGCCATTATCTCCATTGCCATGCTGCACTACTGCCCTGACATCGGTTTCTTAAATTGCCTTGTTTATCTTTTCTTTTATTCTACTTAGTTGTAGGTAGTGAATTCTTGAGGTGGTTTCATATATTTTGCTCTTCAGTTTTGACAGCCACACGTTAAAATAGTTGACAATAACGGATTTTTCACTATAGTAGCCTGAATAGAGTTACTCTTACCAAGGTATTTAAAAGTATGGGTCCATTTCAGTTGATGGTTTCTATCACAATAAACATCAAACCATAACATATGATTTTGTTTTTTAAAAAAAATAAATTGCAAAGTACCAATCATCAAATTATGGAAAAATTGTATTCTCATCTTCCTTTTGTCTCTTGATAACGATGAGAAATTTGAATTTTTTCAGATTGCGACAAGAAAATTAGTATCAGGAATAAAATGATGAGTGAAGCTGTCATGCAACAGTTTAACTTAAAACTACTGGACTTTTGCTATCTTGTCGAGCTTTAAGAACACTAGTAAGGTCTGGTGAAAACTTAGCCTACCGATCTGATGTTTGAAGTTTATGGGTAGGGTACTGGTAAGATTGACTGGGACATGTCACCAGATCAGTAATGTAAGTTGCATGTCCAGTTTAACATTTCAGAATTAAAATGGTCAAAGAAGTGTGTTACAGTCAGTTTAGCTAAACTGTATATATTTTCTTTTTTTTTATTTTAAGAATTCATTTGGTATTCAAAGACTAGAAGATGGGCTAGAGGGTTTTCATAACCTCGATCTCCAGACCTCAAGATATGGGATCCCAGATACGATGCTTTATGGGTAACAAATTTTTGCTCTTCGCAATACATTAGTTATGGTTCAGATATTTTCAAAGATCTGGAAGCATTAAAGGCATTCTTTGATGGTTTTTCCTGGTTAACATTAAACTTAGAAGCGTTTAAAATTATAACTCTTGCTGCCTTTTTCAACACTTTATTGCTAATAAAAATTCACTAGCTTGCTCTCCTCCTCTGAAAGATTAAATCCTGATGGAGCATATATCAGAAACTTTAAGCATTTTGCACAATTATGGACCCAGCAAGTTATGTTAAATTTAGCTTTCTTATTGAAAGCATGATGTTATTGTATTCAATAGTTTGTACTGTGTTTTTGTATAAATGTTAATGGACTTCATTAGTGATGACAACTATTGCCTTATTCGGCATAGTTCCATGATTGGCCTTGATAAACCTGGTTATTTCCAACAGGAAATTGTGGACGAAGCTGGAGTTACAAGGGGTGATGTACCAACAGACGTTTATAGAATAATACCTGGCTTAGCCATAAACCTAAATGGTAAGATTTTGGTTTAAAGGTCTAGAAGAAGCTCTTTCTTGACAGGTAGCCAGTTAACTGCTGACCTCAATTCCTTGGCAACAGTCAGCATCTGAACATTTACTGCCAAGTGGTTGATCGGACAAGTAGTAGCTGAATCAGAACAACAAGTTCTAAGTGACGACAGTAAGCTAGAAGAGAGGCCAGTGAAAAGTTTTCCCTACAATAAAGCGTGGTGTTGGAGTTGATGGGATTCGCGTGAGAGAGAGAGATCAATATTTTGCAGTGACATGCAAGTTCATCTGGTCATTGCGTGTTACAGAAAGGAAGTGGACTTATAGATGATTCCTATTGACTTTTTCCCTTCATTCTTTAGGATTTGTTCTTTAAAAAATATTTTATTTTATTTTAAGTTGTTTTGTTTATCTATTTGACAGTTTTCAGAATGTTAAAGGCAAAACAGAGCTTTCCCATCCTCTGGAACTGTCCGAGAAGAATGTAAGTGTCTTTACTCTGTGACTGGTATGGTCTAAAATTGTCAGTTTTGATGATGATGATGATGATATCAGGGTTGCTGCCACTGCTTGCGTGTGTAGTTAAAAACCAAAGAATCAATTACATAGTGCTCATAAAGCTGTATAATAAAAGAAAATCCGAAAGGTACATAATTGTACCCTTAATGGATCTACGTTAAATGTCTCATTGTGGTTGCTTCCAATCAGGGTACGAAAAGTAATGTTCTGATGCATAATTCAAGATGTTTTGTTTATTTTAAGTTTATCTTTCGGCGAAATTACAGGTGAGCAGTCTTTTTACGTTTCTCTTTGTCCAGATTAAGTTTGTGGTTGTGTTTACTTGGTAAAGTGTTGTTTTGTGTGACGCCTGCTCTCTCCCATTTCAGTGGCAGGAAAACCAAAAAAAAATGGATTTTAATATGCTGAGAAAAATACAGGGCGTACATGCTCCCCTCAAGCTGCAGATGGAAAGGAAGATTGCAACAAAGGTACGGCGCTTAACTAACATCTAAAGTTTCGAAAATGAGAATTCCCGTGAATTTAAGAAAGTAAACATATACGGGATTGCCAAAATTATTGCATTTTTTTTAAAATTGTTATGATATTCATAGGGTAGTGGGTGAAGGCGCAGCTGTTGAATAAACATTGCAGGAAATTTGAATATTGTTTGGACTAAAGTGTGTTATGATGAGCAAAATGCATAAAAATAAAAACAAATTATCATTGTATTCATTATATACAATTACGATTAAACAAAAAAGAAAAGAATTTTTATTATTTCAGATAATGTAATGATTTTGACCATCACTTTACAATACAGGAAATGAGATGGCAGCAGTGATAGAGAATAATACAAGCAAACTAAAGAGTCTATCATCATCGCCATGCATGATCGGGTTATTAATGGGAGTGATGCTTTCAAAATAGATAAATATCTGACATTCTGTTTCCGAAAGGCCGACATTTCTATTTCTATTGTTTTAAAATGTTTTCGCACATTTATTGCTTCCCAGTATTGTGTAGAATACTATTTTCTTTGTTTAATTTGAATGTTCATTTTTTTTGTAATTCTGGAGCTTCCTTCTGCTTGCAAACTCTTTCCCATTACCATCCTCGTTGCTGCTGCAGAGCTGTTAAAAGGGTTATGCCACATCACAGAATTGCTGTGAAAATCATGGTTGCAGTACAGACACAACTTTGCATGTTATCTGCAGAGAACAAAGATATATGTACCACTTTATGGGTAAAAGATTTCTTGGTTTAATCGTATACATGTGATGTTTCTCAGGAAAACAAAAGCTACGGTTGATACAAGAGTAATGATTCAATAATGACAGACCCCTGCATTTAAAGGTAGCAAACTGGTAGGTGGAAGGTAAATGAAGATCCATTAATTTAAAATCAAATTCTTGTGTTCATTATAGGTTGGTCATCTGCCGTGTTTGCCTCGGTCCAATCTGATGCTGGATATCCTGACTGGTAAAGAAGACACAATTGAGTTTGAGGACATTTTGAACTGTAAGAACACTTACTTATTACTATATATTTGTAAAGATTTAGGGCTGCATGTAGTCGACTCATCTGGCTGGTGGTGATCACTGTTTGGTTTTGAGTGGATCTGAACGCTTGTTATTTTCTAGCCATTGTTGTAGTTTCTTTCCACCGTCGTACTTGCTTGTTACCCTATATGTGGTCTTCTCAGTTGTTAATCCTACAGGGTTAATTTAGTCTTTGTAAGTCTGGGAAACTCTTAAGAAAAAGATTCTGTAGTGCTCTTCTGTTTCAATAGATTGTTGCCCTTGCTTCGAAGTACTGTTAACTAGAGATGGAGCAACTCAAAGCTGTTCTTGGTTTCTCTCATTCTGAAATAACTGTCTTTGATTTATTCTCCCACCTTATTACTTTTTAATTTCATTTTTGCTTGTTTTGACTCTGAAATAAGCAAAGTAGACTACGCTGAGATGATAGTGTTATCGCCTTTTAAATGAAGTTGGTGATTCTAACTGCCAGTCCAAGTTTGGCAACCAGTCATTTCCTCCCACATCTAAGAATGCAATGCCAGGTCCTTGCAGCACAAGACAATGCTCTTTATCAGATAACTGCGGCACCACTCTATGGTAGTTTCCCTTGTAGGTTGACTCTCCAAAATGCCATATTTTCTGCAGTACTTTCAAAACAAATTTGGTGATGCTTGCAATAAATTTATGCTAAGAACTGGTCTGTAATTTATATTGTTTAGAAGTACTAACAGAACTCTATTATATATTTATAATGAGATGGGCTACCTTGGGGACTTTCCTGAAGCAGCCGATGTTTTGCTGCTGGCTGTATTTGTTAATTACAGACCTAGGAGAAAGGAAACTGTCAGGAAGAAACCGATATTTAATTGTTTTGTCTGTTGCCAATTTAACGTTAATTTAGAACTAAATAAGCAGACCACACCCAGGCCATGTGTTAGGTACACACACACTCAGTCCTGCTGACTTTTAAGAGTAGAAATTTCTCATTCTTTGACAGCCAACTAGACCCTGATTTAAAACAATCCACCACAGTGGAGAGGCTAACAGAACCTGGGCCCTACTGTTAAGCTTATGAGCCGTGAATTTATCAGACATGGGGTCAGAAAGAGACGATGTCTAGTGTTTGACTACTTTCTTTTTCTTTTAACATTGAAATTTCTGAAATAAATAAATTCACGATAGCCTCTTGCATTCCCATCCTGAAATAAGATTATAAAGAGATTTGCAATGCCAAGGTCAAGGTTAATGAATATTTATAAATGTGCTTTCTTTCATTGCTGTTAATTAACTAATAGCAACCAATTCCATAAATCTGATGTTCTGTTACTAAAAGGCCTTGTAGAGGGTTTAATGATCTTTCCTAATACTTGGAAGTGTGGACAGATGAAAAACCTTGAGTGCTTTAGCATTTTCAGCGCCCAAAATTTGGAACTCTTCCAACGGGATCCATATCTGCAATTTTAAAATCTTTGATTGCTGAGGAAAAGCCTTATGACCTTATGCTGAAAGCTTTCTACTATCTTGTCATTTTTTTTTTTAAAGATAAAGACATCTCAATTACATGGCACATTCAAGATGTGACCCCATCAAGGTATCAAGAGAGTCGTCCAAGCAAAAAATAAGCTGCTAAAATTTTGGGCATAGACCCAAGTATAAGAGCATAACCATATAATGAGTTTATTTTAGAACTTTTGAGTGCCAGTGAGCCAGGGATTAAATTGGCTTTCTTCCATCCATACTTTAATTAAACTTTGAGAGCACTACCTAAGAGGTAGCTTTTTAAGTAATTAAAACACGGCCAAGCTCTTTTTGGTGGTCGAGGTGAAGCCTCTTGTACAAGAATTAAGGTCAACTGCTAATTCTGTTTTGGTGCGGAAGTGGTTGCTTTAGAATTTCTAATAATTGTCCTGTTGTGGACTGTATCTGGAGCTGCTTTTCTAATCATCTCATTTATGAGAGACTTCTGTTTGTCAAGCTATTTCACATTGTGTAGGGTAGAAAATGCATATTGGTTGTGTAATAATTCTTTGTTCTGGAGTCATGTCAAACAACCATTTGTTCTGCTACACGTGTATGTTAATTGCCATTACTGTTCTTGTGAAGAACAGTTGTAGTGATGATGTAATCATTTTACGATTTAATAATTTTACATTTCAGTTGTTAGTTCAGGAGTATTTAAAACATCTTAGGCAGTTGCATCATGAGTTCACAATCATGGCTGCCTTGGTTGCTAATCATTATAGGATATAATAACTTAGGTGTGGATTTTTGGTGATAAAAAGTATGCATGTGTTTACTGATATTACATTACAGTAAGTTAAATTATGCTTGTTTCTGGTTAGGCCTCGTGGCATGTTTTTAACATTAATTACTGATAGGTAATTGTCCAGCAGGCTGACGAGGGTTTGAAGTCATTGTATAAATAGGGAAGAGCTGAACTATTTGGGTTTGTTAAACCAGGCAAGTGAAATAGATATGAGAGTTTTACTGAGTTTGCGACGATCGTGGCTCGTTTCTTTGGCTGGTAGCTTCCTCTCTGCGGGTCTGGGTGAGTTTGTTTGTTTGTTTTCATAATTAGCAGGAATCCAGCTGGACAAAATACCAAAATCTGTTTAGTATATTAGAGGTGGTGCTTGTGTGATAGTTTTACTTGTGACAGGTTTCCCAAGAGTCACCACAAACTTTCATATCTTGTGCTTACACCAACTTTAGCAGCTCTTGTTTTTCTTCAGTTTCTCAAATTATGAGGATGACTATAAATCAGTTGTTATGTACTTTTTAAAGATAAACGCAAGTTGATATTTGATTAGGTCACAGTAATAAATTCCCTTCCTTCCTTTTGAGGTATTTGAGCCATTGGTTTTGCTCTCAGACCTCTCTCTACACTGCGTTGTGAACGATACTCCTCTGGTCCACATGGTATTCATCTCTCTCCAAGAAGTCATTTGATAGATGGTCCAGGCAAGACTACATTGTTAAACTGCTCTTTGATAAATGTTTTTATTTATTAGCTTTTCATTCTAAAATTGAATGCAGGAACTGTCGTGCTGGGAAAAAGGCACACTTTTGGGACAATCTCTCTGCCTGTAGCATTTTTGGGATGCTTACTTTATTTATCCAAGGTTGGCAAGAAATATGGCTAACACAGAAACCATAACTCTTCAATGTCATATCTTGATTGTTGTGATGATGATCCACTCAGGCTGCTGTGTTGTAGTCTTTGGCATGACATTATTGCTGACAAAAACAGCACTCTAACTTATCCCCAGGTAAACGAGATCAAGGTGTAGAATATTACCGTTCCAATTTGAACCATTAGTGGAATATAAAATCTTACAACAGCACATACCATGCATCTGCCAGCATCAAATCTTTCAAGCGTTCTGAAGTAACGATGTGCAGGCATTCGAGTAGATGTCAATAAACCTGAACCTGGCCATCAGTGGGTGACACACTGAATTATGATTCATTTGAGAAAACTTGAGTCCAAAATCTGCAATATTTTTCATGTACTTTGCATTGTCAAGTTGTGAGCCTCTTACACATTAGGTTAGCCAGTCTCAGCTTCGTGGACACCCTGAATTGTTGTTAAGTAGAGATTCTACAGTTGTAATTTTCTGCTCTTATGTTATATCATAAAGATGGGGTTGGTGAGACTTTATGATGGGATGCAATACAACTTATATGCATGGCCAGTTAAGGTTAAAGGGTCCTCATCCAGTGTGTGTGTTTGTCTCTCTCTCTCATATGACATCTTGATGCCTTTTGATAAGCTTTGAGACAACATTCATTTTATAGGTTTATGGTTAAGATAGCTATTATCTTTTTGTTTGTATTCTCTGCATAACTTCATGAAATCTTTTTGGATTCATGTAAAACAGTTAATATATAATTTCACCAGTATCTGATGCCATATTTCTTGAAAAGGTGCATTTTTTAAAGTATTCCAGTATAGTTTTATTGCAAAATGATATCTTGCTCACATAATATAGGGTGTTGGATGTTCTGTTGATTGCTTGTATCCTACATTGAGATTGATTACTATATTGAAAAATATTTCTTTTTAGACTAATAAAGTTAGAGAAAGAAACATTTTATTTGTGAAACAGCATCTTGTTTGAAGGTATCTAAAAATCTTAGTCTAAAATCTCTGGTCATCTGAACCTATTTTAATGTATCTTTTGCTACAAAGAAAGAAAATGCTCTGTAACTTTGCTCTTAGAATAGACTTTCAGATGTCGCACTTTTTTGTCTTTGTAATCTGGTGTGGAATTTAATTAAAAACTCCGCTGATCTCGAACAGCGTGGTGTTTGGGAGACACTCAATTTCATAAACTTTCTCAGCTATGATGTGTGGTTCAGTTGTTTGAGCCCCTAACCCTCTTCATAAAAACTATATTTGTTTATTTAAAACTTATTTTTAGGATACTCTTTATCAGAATTCTCGCAAGAAGGTGAGATCTCATTTTCCTTTATTGTTAACTTACCAATGCTGGGCAGTCTTTTCTTGAAAGCAATAATAATTTTTGTATAAACCTGAAAGTCCAGTTTAGACAGATGATTGTTTTGCTTTTCAGATCTGTTTTACTGTCTTCATCCCTCAAAACCATTGGTCTTATTTTAGGTCTTCCTCTTTCTACTTAACATATGACTAACTGTTTTTACATGCTCTCTGTAACCTGGTGCCTCAGTAAATATAACACACTGCTGGGATTTCCTCTGTCAACACAGTGAAGGTTCTAAGCTGCAGGGTATTAAATATATATAGATTATATTTGGATAGGAGGAATACTCTTTGGTGCTGTCACACATGCTTGCATCTCTGCCTTTGGGAAGGTATTTGAAGGCTGGTAAGTTCAGTGACCAACATTCTAGACCGTTAAATGCCCTACAAACATGATTGTGTCACATCCAAGACCACCACAAGATTGGCAGTGTGAGAATCTCAGACAGGATGTGTGGTTGTCGCCTAATTTCCGGAAACAACAGGCAGGTACTTCCATTATGTGCTAGATTTCAAATTAGGTTTCCTTTAATTGGCTGGAGTTGAGCAGGTCCTCAGGAAGGCTAAAGTGGAATGAACTACTGCCCTCCCATGTAAATGTAGTCTCTTTCACCAGTACCTTATTTTGTTTCCTCCTCCTCTTCACTCACAGCGCTGTAGGTTTGTAATTTGCTTTAAGTAGCCTTCTTCCTTTCAGTTGGTCTCCATTTCTCTTTATGAATTGCTAAACTTTCTCTATTATTAACCTTCATCGTTTTAGTTTTAGAAAATGTAGTGCAGTGTCTGTGGTGGATTAACAATATGCTGGTTAGTGGCGTCTCTAAGATTAAACTATGCCTTTTCCTACTACAATGAGAGAGAATATAAACAAGCTTAGTTAAATGGTACGTTCTTCAGTCTAAATGGAAAAGTTAGTTTTTATCTGCTTGCTGCCATCAGATAAGTTCAGTGGATTTTAGGGCTTTTCTAGTTAAATGTCTCTAAAATTTTATTTACAGTTGAGATTTTCAACAATAGGTGTTGTTATCAGACAGGAAAGCAGCTGATAAGTGGCTTGCGCCTGTGTGAGGCTAGTACTTGTCATTCAAATAAGTAGGGTCACTAAAATACTCTTGCAGCTGGTTTTAAAGGTTTCTTTCTTTGATATGTTGATGTCTGATGAGTCTCTGCTGCTGTCATCATTAACACATTTTACCAGCTGAACTCTTTCTGAATTCATGGTGTTACTTTAGTTTAACCCCCTACATGGAGATACAAAAACGTATGCCTCTCGTTTATAGCTTGGACCACTGAAAACTCGAGGAATTCACCAATGGTTTTGCCTGTAGGAGAAAAACCAAGACTTCCCACAGTCCGCCTAATTTCTTCTTTGGGGGGGGTGAGATTTCAGAATGCGTAACAAAAGCCCTATGTTGGTGGGTACCTCTCGATCCACTGGGGCTTTTATCAGCTTTTCCCAGTATGAAAGTAACCTGCATACAAATTTGCAAGTTCACTGAAGGAAATTCTTTGTTGTTGATGGTGCACATTTGCCTGGGTATCGTAAATATCTTCTTAATAGCCAACCTTTCAAAAGAGATCTCTGAACAGCAGCTGTATCAGCCTCACTAAGAATTGAAGAGAGGTCTGGAGATGACCAACATTTTGTAGCACTTTTCTGCTGATGTATATACACCACAAAGTTACGAGGGGGGGGTGGTAAAGTTGGCGCTCCGATAGCCATGTCTATTTAACTGCTTTTTAACCTCACCATGTCATGAGAAAGGGGAAAAAAATGGTGGATACAGAGTCTCTATATAATGAAATAGTCAAGACTTTTATCTGAGCAGAAAGAGCCAACTTAGTTTTCATTTGAGCAACTATTAAACCACAGCGAACAATACTTAACGTTTGCTCCTCTCCAGTCTTAGTTGGACTCGCTCATCTTTAGATCAGAAAACTGTTCTACGTGGAGATCAAGCTGTTCAGGACGTTTGATAGTCTCCCCTGGTATCAGAAATCTTGGAGAGACTCTCTCGCTAATTTAATTGATAAACGCCACCTTACCACGTTTGGTGCAGATAGAATTACCGTTCTCCATGGGCGCCTAGCTATTTACGTGTGACCAAGTCCCCGTGCCTGTTCTGCCTGCATTATTAGAATAATTACTTCATTTTGATAAGGGAAATAAACATCAGTACACCCCCCCAAAAAAAAACAACAACTCGCAATCCTGTGTATGTTGAATATTATAAATGTTGACCGTATATTTGTTAGACAAAATTATTTGAGAGTCTGGAACACATTTTCCTGTAGTCTGGTGCCCTCCTTCAATAGAATGGGTTTGGATCAGCGTGCACAAAGCAGGGAAGATGTAAAACGTGCGGAACTTATTGCTGTTATCTGCCTTCTGATTTAATGTAATGGCTGGTGAACCAGGTTTCATCTGGGTTGGCTAATCATCTTTTTCATTAACTTTGGCTACTCATTGGCAGAAGCACATGAATAGTTGATGATCAGAAAAAAGCTAAAATTAACTTGGTAACCAACTTGATTTCATGTGTTCCCTGTTGGCTGGTCATTGTTTCTGCAATAATGACAGTGTCAATAGAGATTCTCAAGTCCTTGAGATTAATATTCACATGAGAAAATACTCGGTTACCAGGGACCGCAGGATGTTTTGTGGAGATGTTCAGCATTAGGTGAGCACTTGTGCTGTTGTTCATTAATGACTGTCAGCAAATACTATACAACTTTTGAAATGTTTAAGTTTCTATGATTGTGATTAAAATTGTTCTTAAGAAAGCCTTTTCTTTTGGCATTAAAATATAATTGCTTGTCTTATCAAATGTAGGTAGAGCATAGTGCACATATTTGATAGACTTTATTGTATCACAGTTGGTTACCATGATATTAAATTTTCAGCCTGGTGCAGAGATATTTTAATTTGAGTAGGAAATTATTCTGACTTGGCCAGATCTGATCTCCTCTGCCTTTTTTTTGTTGCAGATAAGTATATAGTGACAATCAACTAGTTTGTAGACAGATCTTTGGGAAATGTTATACACCACATAGTTAATTCCAGCTGTGAAGAGAAGCAGAACAATCAGAAGATGGAAAACAATTTATTTCATTACATCAGCAAATGATATAATCTGCATTGGTACATCATCACTGGATCAAGGCCATGTGGAGGGGAATTCCTGAGTGCTTTGTCACTAATGCCCACAGCTGTTTAGTGGATGAAAGATCTGGGGATATACGAGGTCTGTCGAAAAAGTATCCGACTTTATTTTTCCCTGTGAAAAGTAATGACGTTAGGGAGGCAAAAGTGTGCATAGTGGAGCCGCATGCCTTCATGAGCATGCGTGGTGCTGTACTACTTACTCGTCACATTTCCATTTCGCCAGTGATGATGGAACATGTGGAGCAACGATCTTGCAGCAAGTTTTGCCAAAAGCTTGGAGATACTCAAGCGGAAACAATTTGCAAAATTCAACAGGTTTTTGGTGACAATGCCATTGGTGTTACCCAAATAAAAGAATGGTACAACAGGTTCAAAGATGGCCACACATCAGTGGAGAGTGACCAGCGTTCCGTGAGGCCGTCAATGAGCTGCAATGCAGTTCTTGATGATGGAGGATCGTCGTTTGATGGTGTGGGAAATTGGTGACGAGGTTGGGAACAGTAAAGATTCTGCACATGCAATTTGAAAGGAGGATTTGGGCGTGCGCAGAGTGGCAGCGAAATTTGTGCTCGAGCTGCTTTCTCATGAACAACAAGAACTTCGTCTTGATGTTGCGCAGGACCTGCTGGATACTGCCAGCAGGGATCCTGAGTTCCAGAATACCGTGATAACTGGAGATGAGATGTGGGTGTATGGGTACGACCCAGAAACCAAAGATTAGTCATCACAGTGGAAGCACCTAAGGTCACCAAGGCCCAAGTTACAAAGGAGTACTATCAGGAAGTCCTCCGATGTCTTCGTGATGCAGTTCGGTGCAAGAGACCGGATCTGTGGGCCTTGCAAAACTGGCAGCTGCATCAGTGACAACGCCCCAGCTCGTTCGCCAGGCTTCCTACTCTCCAGACTTCTGGTTGTTCCCAAAAATGAAGATGGCACTGAAAGGCTCCCACTTTGAGAGCCGAGAGCCATTCCAGACAGCTTTGAACAGTGGAAGGATCACTGGAGTGTGTGTGTGTGGAGGCACAAGGGGCCTACTTGATTAGCAATTGAACCCCACCAAGTACGTATTTTTTTTCCCCAGCCTAAGGTCGGATACTTTTTCGATAGACCTCGTATACTGGCCAATTCAATGTAGTTATGTTTTTCCTATGGAACTACTCAGAGTTCAAGCTTGCCTTACTTTTCCACTACCACCATAATCATGCCGGTGAACTGTAACTATAATAATGTTCTATTTTTCAAGAGAAGGGTCAACGACCTGCCAGTGACATCTGACCTCTGCTCATGTGACTGCAAACCACCAGTGACCTCACCTTTAAGTGCCAGTCACAACAAATGATCTGTCTATTACACTGACTTTATAATGCACAAAATGTCAATTGGGGACAGCAGGGATTGTTTGAATTAACCTTACATATCTTTCTCTTTCACAGACTCAGCAGAATGTGAAGGGATTGGCAACCCACACATCATGATGGAAAAGCAACTGAATATATTATGAAAAAACTGAACAGAAGAGAATATTTAAAGTTTTGTTTAAGCGATAGAGAAATAAATATTTAAATTCCATGAATTTTATACCATGTTTCAGATCAAAGGAAGACTGATGAACTCCCAGCCACGTACAGTTATAATGGTCTTTTTTTAGCTCTCAAATATATTACGATATCTCCACTAGAAGTGTAATCTGCTTATTGCATAGCTATGGAGGACAACCCATTTCTACCATTGTGAGCCACACTAGTTCTTGTATTTCATTTCTCTACTATCTGAACCCTGAGATGTTTTTATTCTCGATAAATGGTCCCGTCACTTAACACCTATTTAAAAAGCAGGACGGGGTACATGGATTAAATTACGGTTTTCTAACTACAGTATCTGTGATACAGAGTGCGGTTAGAACTCTGTTTCTCTTAAGGACAAAATCATGGAGTGGGAAGATAAAGTTGCAGTTCTTCCTGTTTTTTTTGTACAATTAGTAAGGAGAGTTAACTCGTTAAAATGATATCTCTAGAACTATGGCATTGGTTTGGTTACCATCCTGGTATCCAGTGCACATCTTAAATATTAATGATCAAAGGGAGACAACTACAGCTAAAAATAAATTAGAATTTAATTTTTTTTTTTTTGCTTAAGGAAAAATAACACAAAAAAATGGGTTCCGCAGACTGGTGAATGGCTTATTTAGTTCCAATATCCTACCTAAAATGATGGGGACTAGTTTAAGAACAAAACAAATTGCATCACAATCTTACGTAAAGTCTGAACGATAACAAATATTGTAACCAAAGAGGTTAGACGACAGCTAGCGCGCGCCTTCAGAGCTGAACTGTGTTTACCACCGCCACCACCTTTAGTTATTAAAAGAATTTCTGTTTGCTTTTAATCAACTTGTTCAATAAATGGGCAAAACTTGATTGAGATTTTCATTTCCTTTCAGAAATTTAGAAGAAAAAAACTCACAAGATCTAAAATTAAAATGTGAATACCTGCTTTCCTAATTGTAATCTCGTGCTGACAAATGAGGTCTTTGAAGAACTAAACCTTTTATTTTGTTTGACTGACCCTTTCACTCAAATAGTCCAAAAACTGGGACTGTCTGCCATCCCCTTCCCCCCACATTCTTAATCAAGGATTAATAGATGAAAATAAATTTTAGCCAATTCAAAGTAAAATTAACTCATTCAACTCTAGTTTCCATCCACCCTGATTGGCTGGTATTTGTTGTTTCCCTTGAATTCTCTCTCATCCGGTTTCTTAACCATAGATCGTCACATCTATTATACAATGATAACTAAAGAAATAATAAATTTTTTTGTAGGTAAAGGAAAGGTGTGGAAGTTTTCCTCAAGAAAATCGTACTTCATAATCAAGAAATGTTTCTTTCAGGCTGATGACAGTTTGTTCATTGATACCTGGACCTGGTTGATTTTGTCTCTGTAAGCTGATTCAGCTTAATCATCAGATTGTAACAAGACTGGTCAGGCTGCCCCTTGCTCATTCAGCTTTAAGAAAACCTGACATTGCTTTTTTGTCACTGAGTATCTTAGAGCCCAGCTAACAACGCTATCAGCATATCGCACCTTGTCTACCGTGGAGATCTTGTCCGACTGCCAGGCGACATTCACTAACAGCTGGGCTGTCTCCAGTGGATTAGGAAATAATATCTGTAATAACAAACAAAGTCTGTAAGACAACAACCAAAACCCTCATTTTTCTTTAAGATATTCCAAAGAAATCTACCAAATAGATGATCAAATTTTGAACTTATTCATCTACGGACCTCCCCCAATCTACGAGTGCTCATGGAATGAACTCTTTCTGGTAGCTATTTGGTTTCAACTGTCGGAAAAGGTGGGTACTGAGAAGCAGAAATCAGGTCAAAATCCATTCTCCATCTTTAGTGGTTTAAAATGTCTAGCATGTTGCTTCATCTTCATGGATCTGATCAAATATATGCAGAAGTGTATTTCATAAGATGCATAGAGTTAGTGGGAAAATTTTAGATATCCCTGGATAAATGCAAGAGCTAAGACTGTTTAGATCATTTCTCCAAATCTACCAACAATGGAATTGTTTCAGTAACTATCATTCCATCCCTAAACTAAAACTCCACGTCTCTAATAATGCGGTGGGTGACCGAGATTTTTTATTTAGCATATTCAAGATGTTTTAGCTAGAGAAGAATATGTATAAACACCCCTCTATGCCACACTTTCTCCCAGGGGAAGTACATGCTAGTGGTAAGGTTATTTATCCAGACCAAAGAAAAAGAATATTAAATGAGAAAACCAACCAAAAAAGGGGATGGATGAAACATCAGTATACTTTCAGACGAGAGAAAATTTCAACCATGTAAGCGAGTCTGAAGTTTTGTGACAGAAACAAGTCATTGCTTGCTCTTCATACTACTGACAGAAAAACCACCACCTACCTGTTTAGATCAATGCACACTGGTAAAAGCTATTTCATGCAAAAAACATTTCACCCCTACTTTATAAAAGAGGGGATAGAAAACACCCCGCCCTGACACAAATTCCACCCATTAAAACAATACAGCTGGGCTTTTACATCTCTCCTCTCGATGAATTGGCTATTGTTTTATTAGAAATGCACTTCTATTAGTTAGAAATTTTGAGCAATTAATCAGATTTATTATATTTAATGATTTTTTTTAGTTTATCTAAATTTGAAAAAAAAAAATTGTAATTCATCCATGCATAAGTATCACTTTAAAAGAGGGAAAGAAAACTGCTAATGAATAATCTGCCGCTTACACAGTCGTCTTGGATTAAAATGACTTTGAGTGAGCATCTTTCTTTACCTGCAGTGGATTTTCAGGTCCTTGTTTCAGATCCACCATCACTGCTTCCTGCTCCTCCCGTAGCATGGCTACTGTCACATAAGGCTGTGAATACCTCTCGTCAGCAGGTAGTGTATACCATTCGTCGGGAATGTTGGTGTACCTATGATGAACTGCGTGGCAGCAGCTCTGCGGGGGTTCATCATCCCAAAATACTTTCCGCTGCTTTGACTCCTCCACGTAACAGCAAAGCTGTTGGGTCAGAGGGGAGGTAACTGCGGGCAGCGCATTCTCCCTCACTGATAAGTTACTGTTGTTATCCAGCTGATTTGCAACAGTACTCTCATGACCAGTAGGAATCACATCTGGTGTTGGCAGCAAAGTCTTTATGCAGACATCTGATGTTCCACTCGAGGGCCTGTTGTGCTCTATTGCAGATTCTAATGACTTGTCTGTTATCCCAGAATCCTTCCCATCAGCCACATGAGATATTTTCTCCCCCTTTGGCTTCTGGTTGAGCAGCAGCTGTGACAACGCCTTGTGAATGTAACCCAGCTTCTCAGTCAAAGCAAATCGCTTTGCTTGGATATCCCATAGCACACTCCGAGAAATGTACCTGAGTTTCTCAAAGTCGAGTTCATACATCATTTTATCTTTGGTTTTAAAGCTGGTTCCATCTTCTAAACACAAATCACTTTTCCTCAGCAGCACATTGTTGTTGGTCTGATCGCTTAACTTCTCTGGATTTTTACTATTCTCAACAGCTGTCATATCACCGGAATGCGTGCAGTTTATTTCTGCTTGTGAGTCCATGGGTCTTGAGTTCTCAGAGAGCTTCTTCTGGTGATGCTGTTCTTCTACACAATAGTACAATGCTGCCATATAGAAGTATGCCCGAACACAGTCAAGTTCACGACATCGATGACCTGTGTTTGAGATACCATCTCCGTCTTTCAGCTCCGACAGATAACGCTTTGTACTCTGCATCTTCACAGACGAGTCAAAGCTGGCATCACTGGTGTCCATGCTGATCATCACTCGGACAGCAGTCACTTCCTGCTGCAGTTTTAACAAATACTTTGGTCCTAAAAGAAAGAGAGAGTCATGTACTTTTCATTAACGATTTCGTCAGATTGCCAAATTGCCAGAACAGGCTAAATTCTAAAAAAAATAGCGGTCT
Source organism: Nautilus pompilius (assembly GCA_018389105.1). Taxonomy (NCBI): domain Eukaryota; kingdom Metazoa; phylum Mollusca; class Cephalopoda; order Nautilida; family Nautilidae; genus Nautilus; species Nautilus pompilius. Next base: position 427,176 of record JACATO010000684.1, read on the forward strand.
CGTATGGTCCATTTGCTGGAAATGTGAACCCCTCATAAGTAATGTAAGTTCATCCACTCGAATAGTAGCATTGTTTTTTAATATTTGGTCAGCTATCAAATCACATCAGCCATTAACAGTATATCTGACACACAAATGAAGTAAAACGGGGAATGCACATATAAAAAAAATGAAATTAAAGGAATTAGCAGAGTTTTTAAAAGGATAGACTTTGTTTCTTTCTAAAAATTTTTTAGTTAACCAGCAACTTTGTCACTACCCAAGGAATCTAGGAAAACAGCATTAGTTCTCAATGCGCTTTTATGAGTAAAAAGTTAATATAACTTCAAAGCATTAGCTAAACAGCAACTTCAACGATGCGGTAGAACAGGCTGCTTGCTGTATGGTTTACGGGTCAGATGTCACTTTCATTATGGCAGTAAATGTTTAAGGGCCACCAAGTTTAATTTTAATTAACTATATCTGGTTTAGAACAAAAGTCACATGTGGGCAAGGATCACCTGCATATGAATTTGTCATGTACTGACCTTGTGGAAGACACAGACGAGATAGAGCCAGCAGGAACCGGTACTGACCAGCTTCATGAAGACTGGTGCAGGCCTGCAGCAGGTGCTTGATGGCAGCTGTAGTCTCTGTGTGCAGCAGGGCCAGGAGACAGAGAACAAGATCCATGCTACTCCAGATCAGCAGCTGAAACAATCAGCAGCGACTCGATGAGAGAAAATATAACAACTTTATCTTGACATGGGAGAAACTAAAGCTGCAATTTCTAACCATTCACCAGTTTCTGTCAGCTTTTCCAAAGAAGTCCATTACACAGCAGAGGGAAGCAATGAGAAGCAGAATTAGTTTGGTAGTTACAAGGAGACAGAAAATAAATCCACAAATACAGTTCTTAAGCTGATTAAGTGCCCATCACAATTATCTGCACTCTCCAGTTATTTATTCCACTCCCTAACAGATTTATTGCCAAAAGAAATTATTCTCTCATTTCTAACCTACTGGCTGGAACCTTAACTGATTCATAATTATGACTCTTAGTTTGTATGAGCAACAACAGAGCATCAAAATCACAGGTGCATCCCAGTCCACACCCTGAAACTCAAGACTTTGATGCATTCTAGTAAATCTACGCTGAACTCTCTCTCTAATCCATGAATATCCTTTATCAATTCATGACTGCACAGCATATTTGAGATGTGGAAAAAGGTTACATCAGGAAAAAAACGTACAGAAATATCAAAGGCAGTTTTAGTTCTGTGCAAAAAACATTTCACCAATATTATGTAACATCAAAGCGGTTTTCTCCTTCTTTGGCTTGAGCATCATTGCTGACCTGCTGCAAAGGTCAAGTCAACATCAGTTTGTTGGATCCTGTTTTCTCAAGGCTTAATTGAGTTGCTGTCTGACCAGTCCATTTGTGTATACTTTCCTTACATTCCCTATGTTGTTTGTCAAACTGTCTGTTATCTAACATCTTTACTTAGCCCCACCGTATGTCCCTTGGATATCACTGTGTCCGGGCAGATTCTCAATATCCCTTCACAGGCCATCTTTCAGCCAGCCTGTGAGGAGTCTAGCCTTCAGCTATGCAAGCACCACAATTATCCATTACTTTTAAATTCCTGGCCATAAATTGCTTTTACCATCTTAACCAGATCCCTCAACCATTCTTTGGTCACACACAAATATTTGACGAACATTCTTGGCAATGTCTTCTATCAACCCTAAATACCGTGTTTTTCAGACTAGAAATCAATACTCTCCACGCTGAAAGTCTGGGCTATGATTTTTGCTCCAAATCAACTTAACTACAGATAAAATCCTTAAAATCGCTTTAATAAAAAAATGAAAAAGTGTTATTTTCTGAAATAAACTGAAAATTGTTCATTTGAAATGATTACAGAAATTAGTGCCTAAAACATTTGCCAATTGGTTGAGCAATTCACTATTAATCTGCTTACCTAAGTATGCGAGGTTATCCAATTGATAACAAATGCATGCTCACCAATTACATTATATATATATATATATATCCATCCTTTTCAATCCTTATCTCAAAATGTCTGTTGTAAAGTCCTGCAAGTTGTACACAGCAATTTTTAAGTTAGCTGAAGAAAACATTGATAATATGGCCATGCACAGGAAATATGGTGTCAGCAAGAAATGTGTTAGAGACTGGCATAAAATAAATTGCAGCTGTAATGTTAGGTGGACTAACATTGAATAATGTGGTAACCTAACACATCACATGTCATGGACTTAGTACTGTACAGCTGAGACTTAGAGCCAAACAAAACTGCAACTGGTGACCATTATCTTTGCATTTCTCCCTATCTTTATTTCACTGGTGTACAGTATTCACCAGAAGTGTGTACAATACGATCCAATCAGAAAGCAGCTGAGCACGGTGACCTCCATGTGTCTAGGTGTGAAACTCAACCATTCAGCAAACTGAAACCAAGCCAAATGTCGCCTCATGCTATCAAAAATGAAATTGTGGGTTGTATTTTGATTTGTGTATGCTCCAAAATCTCAGGATCAAATAAAAGTGTTGAAGATAGATAAAACTGTCAGGTTTGGCTTTTTGAAGTAGGTGATGGCGGCTTTCAATACCAGAACCGATAATAATGTTTGCAGTTTCTATTCTATATTTATGAGATGAGGTATCATTGTTATTACATATTGATATTTTTGGACTTTTATCCTCATCTGTGTTATTTTGATCGCTACATTTCAAACCTCTATTACTTTATTATCCATGGATAAGAGCGTATCACCCCAAACGTTAGTAATAAAGATTTGAGAGTTCATTCCTCAGCCAGAACACCGGATTCGACATGTGTTTATACACAGTATGACACCTGAAGATGATCGGAGATTCCACCGGTCAAAATGTAGTGATGAAAATAACAACGATGAGGATAAGAGTCAAAAAATATCATTATGTAATAACAATGTTTGCAGTTTGTTTCAAATATTTCTCTATGATTTACAAACATGTTGGAAAACCATTTCAACCCATTTATCTGGAAGATCATCCCACAAAGTGGTTCTGTGATAAGCACAGAGCAAATCTATATTCATGAACCAGGAAGTACTATAAACAGTGCTATGAAGGACTTGATGTATTGTTTAAGGCTCGGCTAACTATGGTAGTTGATCTAGTCATATGTTATACTCCACATCTACTTATATACGAACAAAGGAAAGAAACATGGGAAAATTAACCAATTCAACATACGCTGAGAATTACAGTACTTGAACCGTTCCACTTTTCTCTAGTACCATTAATATTTATTCTTAGATCAGCTGCTGGCATCAATGTGAACAATGATTCTATTTGCATTGAGCTTTAGACACCATTTTTTTGCTGGCTTTGACTTTATTGCATCATTTGTCATGTAATAAACTTGCTACACGCAGAGTAGTACCAGTGACACATCATTAGGCAACCACCATTTACGCCTGAATATCTGTAGCTGAGCTTCCATCAATACATTATGTATAAAGATTGAACAAAAACGTTCATTCCGAACAATCGGTGAATGACAAGCCACATTAGACACTGCACCGCTAGCCCATCTGTGAAAGGGCAACACACGCATTCATGCCAAGAGGAGCTGGCTGGAGAAATAAATTGTACACACAGCAAAAGGTACTTCAGGAAGGTCAACAAGCAGGAATAAGGCACACATCTATTACTTACATCCTATGCTATTGTTTAATACTCTATGCTACACTCTAGGGTATGTTAGTTTGCTTCACTATTCATTTTAGTGCTTACTTACTGTTTTTGCATTGTAATTGTTCAGACTGACGACACCAATGATTAAAGGAGTCTAATTCTCACCTGCGTAACATCTACCTGGCTCTGCCTGGTTGCCACGAGGTTTGAAAATACCCTGTACGCCTCATCCAGATAATTGCTGTTAAAACTGATGTCCAAACACTGATACCATACCCGCAGCATGTGATGCAGGAAAGTGTGACCATTTATCAGATGTGGCTGCCATGGAAACACCGGATCCATTTCACCCATATCAAGAATGAAATCTGCCATCAATAAAAACTTTTTTTAATAATCAACTATTCACATCTTATTTTTCAAACTTCGCAGGCGATCAAAGTTAGTATTTATTTATGTAAACTCAGGACAGTATAAAAAATCTTGCTTCTAAGCATTGAAAATACCCCAATTCTTCATTCATATACATCAACTGTAAGGTTCTGAAGTGGCATAGTTACCACTAGATGCCAGAACTGTACCACAGAGGGTCTTCCACTCCATTCTCTAGCAACATAAACCAACCTGGCCTCCAACAGAATTTGAACCTAGGCCATCAGCCATAACAGGCCAATACACCAGACTTTTTAAAATACTGATATGCACAATACAAACAAAAAAATCTGACCCCTCAGACGATAAAAGGTTCTGTTAAAACAGTTTGAGGGCTTCAAAGCCAGCACTTCTGCTCCGCTTGCCGCTCATAGTGTTTGCCAAACCGATTTTCAGCCAGTTTTGAGTTATAATCCCTGGCAATTTTAATCATAAATAGGACTCAAACAAAAGCTACGCATAGCACACAATTACCTTACCAGTACATAACCCAGGATTGTCGTGGCCATTTCTGGCATTTATGAAAGAAAATATCCTCAAACATCAAAAAATATTTAACGCAGTGAGCATTAGGTACATGACTTAGCAAAGGGACATAATTCTCTTTGCTTTTATTATACAAACTGTATGATTATTCAAATTATTTTGATTAGTTATCCTTTTTATTACTGTGTTCCTTCAGATTTGAGCTTATCACCAACGGAACTACATAATAGAAGTCTATGTAGAAATCAATGCATGATAGCCTTTTCTATTTCAATCTCTACTCTCTGTTCGCAGACGAACTACAAGATCTTCTCCATCGTGTGACCTAAGCCCAGAAAGTCTGGCATCGTCACATTAGTTTTCTTCAAGTGGCCAAGCACAAGGGTGGAAGGTAAGGAAGAAAACAACCTTGGTTTTAGCAAAACCCAAAACAGAAGAAACAATGCTCCATTCATCTTCAAGCAAGTTATTTTCTTTTTATTAAAAGGTACATTTCCACCTTAAATGTGAGCTATTTTCTAGGAAAAAAACCCCAAAGTTTACCTGGCAACAGAGATTTCCCAGATGACAACTTATTGTTCCAGACTGAAAAGCAGGTGGTATCGTCAAGGGAGATGACACCAGGTGCTAGTATCATCAGTTCATGGATCAAAGACTCGTGTACACTCGTTAACAACAACAGCACCTGGAAAAAAAAGAAGAACAGGAGTGTATTCCAATTAAAGACTAACTGCAGTCCAGACAGCTTTAAACAAGCATCACTACTATTTATGATTTGGTTTCAATTACTAATCAAAAGTTACAAACACTTGAGAATTAATTAAATATTCAGTGAGACCGTGGAAGCTGCTGTTGTCAGAATGTCATAACAACTACATGCAGTTGCTCCTGATTATTCCCTTGGCTCGTACATATCTTAAAATGATTGATAACGTAGGTTTTCTAAGATTCTCTGGTCATTAAAGATGAAAGGAAGCTATTTTTTTAAAAAATAACATTTTCAGTGTTGGAGTGGCTGAAGACTAACAGTTTCAGTGGCCCTTTAAGACACGAAAACCAAACAAAGCTTGAAATCATCATCATCATCATCACTTTTAAATTAAAAATCAAAGAAAGAGAAATGAAATCTGACATCTAATTCCATCCTCCCACCAAAAGTCCCTTCCATTTACCATTCCAAAATAATTATAGAAATATTTTTTTTTTCAAAATAACCAGATGGAAACGGTAAATTACACTGGTCAACAAAATTAAATGTATTATACTCATGAATGCAAACCAACTTTTTTAGACTAATTTTTCATGCTGATTTCAAACTTTCACCTCATTTGTATGCAGCACGTATCAGTTTTTCAGTAGATACATGCAAATATTTACATATTTGTATATATGAAATCATTAACGTAATAAATAAGGACACATTATTTTTAGAATGTAAATGAGTTTATGAGTTAAAAATCATCACTATCACTCTACAAGAGGATACACAATAATGAGACAAAAAACAGGACAAAGTCAGAACAACAGAGTTAGAAACATTGTGATTTGGATTTCCTGCGGTGTTCCTGATCTGGTTGATCACGGTAAGGTGTCCAGCAGTAGTCAGCCAGCATACTGTCATTCCAGAAGCCTTGGTACCGTTTCTCCATAGCACTAATTTCCTGGTGAAATCTTTCACCATGTTCCTCAGACACTGCTCCAAGGTTATCTGCGAAGAAATCCAGATGGGAGTCCAAGAAGTGAACTTTCAGTGACATGCAACAACCCATTGCTGAGTAACATTTCAGAAGATTGTCGATGCCATCCTTGTAGTCCATTGCCTTCTTGTTGCCCAAGAAATTCTCACAGATCCAATTGAAAGCATTCCAGTTCATCCAGTGTTGTCTTGAAGTTGACGTCTTTGAGTACTTCTCTAATTTGGGGTCCGACAAAGATACCCTCTTTCAACTTCGCCTGTGTAATTTTGGGAAACTTTTCTACAATATACTCAAACCCTCTGGCATTTCTCTTTCCTAGTGTCTTTACAAACTGTTTGATCAGTCCAAGCTTTATGTGCAAAGGAGGCAATAGGACATTACATGGATCTACAAGAGGTTTATTCTTGACGCTAGACAGTCCTGGCTGGTATGATGTTCTTGTCTGCCAGTTTGATTCCGAATATCCCATAGACGCAAGAAACAACAGTATTTTGTGAAACCTGACTGCATTCCCATTAACATTCCAATGACTTTTAAATCTCCACATATTTTCCACAAGTATCTTTCATAGGCAATGGCATGAAGTAAAAGTTCCATATTCTCATATGATTCACGAAGATGAATGGAGTGTGCAATAGGAATGGAGGGCTTCAAATTACCATTATGGAGAAGTACAGCTTTTAAACTTCGTTTTGAAGAGTCAATAAACAAACGCCACTCTGCAGGATCATGATTTTGTGATAAACATTCGAAAAGTCCATCGATGTTACTGCAAAAGCAAAGCGGACCTTCAACAGAAAAACACGTTTGTAGAACCACATTTCTCTGCCGAAAATAAGTTATACGAACACGTGCTCTAGCAGATACTTCTCCTTCAGTCTGATGCCAACAGTTCTGCTTTATCTTTTGAGAGGGATAGGTCTCTGACAAGGTTATTCAGTTCAGCTTGGGAAAATTTCTGAGGTTCAAAGCTATCGTCATCAGCCACGTAATCTTCCTCAGCAGCACTATCGTGACAGTCAGCATCATCATCTGGTGGAACTGGAATTGGCAGGACTTCCTGTGAGGCACAGGTCTCATTGCAGAATCCAAATTGGATACACAATTTTGTGTTTATTCTTCATAGAAAAACCTGTGACATTTACTTTAAAAAAATAACAGTCATTAAAATGGTCTTTCGGCTCCCTCCATATCATTGGAATGGCAAAAGGCATGGACTTCTTCCTCTTATTGAACCAGTCACGTAAGCCATTTGAGCAAGCTGAGCAGATAAAATGTGGTGCCCATAACTTGTCCTGATCTCCAAGAGGACAGTCAAAGTATAGCTTATAAATCTTCTTGATCTCTGGTGTTATTGTACGTTTTTGAGCTTTCACAATAAATTGTCCACAGACATAACAAAACACATCAGGAAAATTTCTACACTGCCTTGACATGGTTAACACTGTAAAACAAGTAAGGAAATAGATACAAACGGTTATACTTATACTGAATTTGAGATGATGAAATATTTCATCAGACCAATTATGGCTGGACAATTGAGAGATGTGAAATACCTATTTCATCAGACAAAACTTGATCGGTTAATTTAAGATGATGAAATATTGCATCTGAACTATGCAGCAATGAATAATGTAGTTTATTTTAAAGGTGTGTTTCCATGATGTAAATGAAATACATGCATACACGTCATTAATTGGAATTTCTATATAATGCATGAGCTAAAAAAAAAAAAACTTTCTCATCTTGAAAACTGTGGGTGATGTCAAAAAACTAATTGTATATTTGAAATCAGCATTAAAAACTACACTAAGTACACCTTGACATATGCTTGATGGAAAATACTTGTTGACCAGTGTAATCAATGAAGTCTACGTTCAGAGACATCAATGACAGCTGGCTTATTTTGGAAACCAGCTTAAATAAGAATCATTTTTAAAGTCACAAAGTCGTTAAATCGCAAGTGGCACGTGGTGAAGTGTAGTATCATCTTTTTTTAAAATAAACAAAGTCACTCAAATAGTTTTTCTTTTATGGCAAAACTGAAAATATTGAAATTATTGAAGAATGAGGCCTGTTAGAAATTTTCTGTTTTCCCATGATTTTTTTAAAAATTTATCTTTCAGTGTACAACTGATAAATCATAAATCAGTTTAGTGCTGGGATTTTTGTTTGGCTGAATATACACATTTTCCACATTATGAACTGACATCATTTTCATAGTAACTATGGGGCCCTGCCAAGTTAACTTAGACACCATCAAAAATGAATCTAACTGGCCAAAAACTGACATATTTCAAGTGTGATTGTATAGCTTAGATATCCAGCATGCTCTTCCGCTATGCAGAAAACAGGCAGGTTCTGCCAATATTCCTCCTTTTAAAAGAGGTCAGTCATGGGTTGTTCAAAATGTGGGCAGACTGTCAAAAAAAAAAACAACTGGTCAGTTTTCATTGATATACCGCCTTAATACCACGAGTGTCAATGCTGCAACAAAGTGGCTTAAAACTAACACATGGCAAAAACATGCATTATTCAGCACACGCCAAGATTCTTGTGACGACATCAGCCATATAACAAAAATGAGACCTAAAGAAATGCCCAATGTCACCTCCATTAATATAACTATAAAGGGCGTGTAGCGTGTAAAACCCCTTCTGTTTAATAGGAATGAAATGCTTTGAGGGTCCAGTCTGAGAACATGTCTGGCAAGACTGCTAACTATTGGTGGTCTGTTGTCCATGTTTCTGGAGGTCACACCTTGGGGTAGAAGACTTTCTTCATTAAACCCAGGTGTGACCGCCAGAAACATGGACAACAGACCACCAATAGTTAGCAGTCTTGCCACCCATGGGCTGGAATCTGGCCTGGTGGAAAGACAGAACTGTTGTTTGTCGAAGAATGTCAAAACTGCTAGGTACATCGCAATTTGAAAGGCACATACATCTCCTACCATTCTACCAACAAAATATACTGAAATCTGATGCCCATATTCTTCAGAAGAATGGCATTTCATACTGCACCTCTTGTGTGGACAAGGAATCAAAATGTTCAACTTCTTCCCTGGTGCCCCTAAGCCCTGATATGAATCCGAGTGAGATTGGGGAACTTGAACCAGACCTCAACACACACAATGTTGTTGATTCAATGCCAGGGTTAGAGAACCTTAATGCTGTAAAAGGATATTCAACCAAATATTGACAAATGATTTCACTCGAGCAATAGCTTGTCTTTATTTTCTGTTTCCTGCAACAAATTCTGGTCAAATTATAATGGCAGGACCCCATAAATTAGATATTTAAGCCACATCTTTAATGTTAGTGTTTATCTCAGCCTTTTACATGACCATAAATGGGCATGGATGCTCCATGTGTGAGGTGGTTAACAGCACAACTACCTGTAGACTGCTGTGCTCCTGGATGAAGCTGTTGGCTTGCTGATACTGATGCTGCTGGAGGTACTGAAAGAGAACTTTCTGGGCATAAAGGAGGCCATTTTGTTGATCCAACCCAAGCAAGCTGACATGAGCAGCTGTCCGTAGACACATATGGTCACTTCTCCTGGCCAGCACTCTGGCTGCATCTTTAACTTGTTTGATGGCCAGGTAGCTTAAAAATAAATAATTTTTTTTTAAAAATTTGCTTCACATTGAAAAGCAAAAGCATGGATTCTACATTGCCCCACAGAATATAATGCTTAACCCTTTCAACATCAGCTACATACAAGGAAGAGAAGCCACTACAATAAAAAAGTTATAATCTTATAAAAATCCAATGAACATTTAGAAATACCATTTTCTAAGTCAATATGACAGGTGAGCGTGGGTCAAGTGCTTGAAAACAGTTACTGTACTTAGAAAGGTTGGCTCCTTTAATAGTATCAAATGATGCATGTACAAAAAGAATGGTTATCTACAGACATCTGTTTAAGAAAAATTTGTTTAGCTGGTTAATTTTATTTAAAATGTCAACAAATTTGTGTTTCAAATCCCCCTCTTTGTTGTAGTCAATTTAGGTTTTACAATGTTTTTGGACTAAGGGTCACCAAAAGAAAAACACCATCTACTTCAAGTAGGTGGCTTGGATGAACCTGAGTGATAAAAGATGTCTGCATGATGGTATGAGCTTTAAAAGGTCAGGTTGTACTAATGGAATGCATCACTTTTATTCTTAACTCAAAGACAGTTTTCAGTTAATCTTAGTCAAGTTAGCTGACCCAGTGACTTGCTTTGAGGTAACCCACTGGTCAGTGGGTCATAGCAAATGCCACAAAGTTAGTGACCTGTTGCAGATGGAAAAGCATCTCTAGCTCATCTTCAGGATACAGTTGGCGCACACTTAATATAAGGTGATGACAATTTTAAAGAGAGAAAAACTTAAACATACAAAGGAAAAAAAAATTTCAAGTTTAAAAACGGCTCAAGAGTTTCAAGTTCAAGAGCAAGATTTGAGAAGAATAAAACAAACTGAATGTTAGTTAGTTGAAAAATTATTACAAGTCAACGATCACCATCATCCTAGAAAAGTCCTTTTCTCTACTTCTTTTGGTGTCTCCTACATAATCTAAATGCAAAGTAATGAGATGAAGAAACTGCAATGCCCAATAAATACATTATGGACACTACACTTTCCTTGTCTCTGTCATGTTCTCCACGCATATGACAAACAATGGTATGACTACAGTAAGCAAAGAAAAACTTATTTACTTTCACTCAAGAAAACAATAAAATTTCTGCAAAATAAGAAATAAAAAAATATTAGCATCAACTCACATTTCAGAAACAGTTTGTGTTGCTTATGTTTGTCTTCTACAGAAAAAAATCCCCAGTTTCAGAAAGTACTGTATTACTGGGCTGCTCTATTGACAGGTGCCAACAGACTTCCAGAAGTTTTGTAAACTGCTGAGCATAACAATAACTTCCTTAGAAAAACCAGAGAGCAACACAATACGGGGTCTGTCAAAAACATATCCGACTTTAGGCTGGTGGAAAAAAATAACGTACTTGGTGGGGTTCAATTGCTAATCCCCTTCGAAGTGGGCCCCTTGTGCCTCCACACACTTAGCCCAGCGATCCTTCCACTGTTTGAAGCATGTCTGGAATGGCTCTCAGCTCCACTATCGCATTCCGCATGATGTCATCTCGGCTCTCAAAGCTGGAGTCTTTCAGTGGCATCTTCATTTTTTTGGAACAACCAGAAGTCAGAAGGAGCCGTGTCTGGAGAGTAGGGAGCCTGGCGAATGAGCGAAATGTCTTTCTTTGCCAAGAAATCTTGGATCAGCTGCAATGAATGAGCTAGGGCATGGGTCATGATGCAGCAGCCAATTTTGTGAGGCCCACAGATTCGGTCTCTTGCGCCAAACTGCATCACGAAGATGTCGGAGGACTTCCTGATAGTACTCCTTTGTAACTGTTTGTCCTTCTGGTGCGTATTCGTGGTGCACCTTGATTTTTCTCCGGACCTGACGTGCTTTTTTGGGCCTTGGTGACGTTGGGTGCTTCCACTGTGATGGCTGAGCTTTGGTTTCCGGGTCATACCCGTACACCCATGTCTCATCTCCAGTTATCACGGTATTCTGGAACTCAGGATCCCTGTTGGCAGTATCCAGCCGGTCCTGTGCAACCTCAAGACGAAGTTTTGTTGTTCCGGAGAAGCTTGGGCACAATTTTGCTGCCACTCTGCACAAGCCCAAATCCCCTCTTTAAAATTGCATGTGCAGAATCTTTACCGATCCCAACCTTGTCACCAATTTCCCGCACCGTCAAACGACGATTCTCCATTATCAAGATCCGCACTTTCTCGATAACAACTGCAATGCAGCTTGTTGACCACTCTCCACCGATGAGCGGCCATCTTTGAACCTTTTGTACCATTCTTTACCCATGGCATTGTCACTGAAAGTCTGTTGAATTTTGTGAATTGTTTCCGCATGGGTATCTCCAAGCTTTTGGCAAAACTTGATGCAAGATCGTTGCTCCACACGTTCCATCATATGGGCGAAATGAAAATGCGACGAGTAAGTAGTACAACACCTCACACGTTAGCTGCCTGACAGCGACTGACGCATCCAGCAAGCCTGCCAAAATCCACGCATGCGCATGAAGGCATGTGGCTCTACTATGCACACTTTTGCCTCCCAAATGTCATTACTCCCAATGGGAAAAAATAAAGTCGGATACTTTTTCGACAGACCTTGTAGTTTCCACAGTTGGCTTTATAGAGTGTATTCAGCCCCGTCAACATCCAATGAAGTAAAAATTCCAAAAAGATAGAGATCTTTATTCATGGAATAGTGCCCTGTAAATGCCAGATTTTGCCATAATTTTTATTTTTATGAACAAAGAACTTTCTCAGAAGAGACAGAAGCTCCTATGCATTTTTTGAAAAATATTAACCATCTTAGTTTTTAACCAATTTATTACTCTGTGAACAGATACCAGCTAAAAATGGGTAGATGCATTACTGAAGTTCCCCCCCCTCTAGAGTTTCAGCTTAGTTTGACCAGAATCCACCACAGCAACGTTCACCACGATGCTCTCTCTCTCATTTTAAGCCAATCATGGCAACATCGCGTAAGGAGAGAATGTATACATTTTTAGCATTATTTCGCCCAGCAGCATCCACAGCCACATTTGATGGAATAAATATGTTGTTGCAGATCAATTTTGGCTCATTGCTTCCCATTTGCCATGCAGGTATACTGTAGAATCCAAACTCTTCCAAGGTATTTTAATTAATACGTTCAGTCAAACATCTCAGATCTATTTTAAGCAGCTCCCATGTGCATTTATGATCACAAGAACTCTCAAAGACTGCTGAATGCAAATGCATAGATTCACCAAATGCAATCAGTTACCATAGAAATTATACTTTACAAAAAATGTAGAATCTTCCAATGGCAAATCTCCATGAAGATTCAAAATGTTTTTTTTTTTTTTAATTGAGTAATTAAACTAAACTAATTTAATGGCGAGAAGGATGAAGCAGTATCTCTGACAAATAAATCGTTGTTGTTGCATTTCTAACAAATCTCCCTCGCAATTCTTCTTACCTCTCAGATCAAACTAATACAACACATCTCCGCCATGTTTTGAGAAATCACATGAATACTGTTCCTAATAACACATTTTAAACAGTAAAGCAGTTCAATCAAAAGATTACCTGCCATCTTAGTCTGTTTGTTTTGTTTGTTTTTGGCAACGAAAAACCAATCGCCACATCTTTATGTAGTACACTTTTAAATTCTCAGAGAGCAAAGTTCAGGGCAGGTCTTTTCTTGTCCACTTAGAAACTACTTACCACTTGGCTGCCTGCTCATAATTTCCATCCTTAGTTAGCTGCTGTGCCCAGACAGAGTACAGCTCCTCCAGAACGGGGTCTACAGGAGACAACCGCAGCTTAGCAAAAGCTATAGCCTCCCTAGTGAGAAGAAACAATAATTAAGTTCATACCATCATTATACTTCTGCAATAAACGAACAGATAGAGGGCAGCAGGTAATGCTTACCAGATGTATTTCTCAATACTTTATAATTTTCTAGGTTATTTTTTATTATTGTTGTTTTTTTTACAAAAGCTGATTTTAAATATAAAGAACAGGTAACCTAACAGTGGTAAGAACTCTGGGTGAACAGGAGTTCTCTACCCTAACTGAAAGACAGCAAGAGACTTCAAAAAATACAGTTAAATAAGGAGTTATTATTACTGTGTAAAAGATTAACCCATTTTCAATTAACTATTTATTTTGTCTGGCGAATTCTAGGACCACGAGCTGCTCGGTTACTTTCATTAATTTTTTCCGGCTCTGTTTAGCTGCTTCGAGATCATTTATTTGAATTGAATTGAAGAATTCTTTCCACTGAATGCACCAGTAGTTTTTCTAATTTCTAACAGCTGGTTTCTTCTGCCCAAATGAAGACGGCAAGCAAAGAAGAAACAGAGAACCTGCGACTTTTTAAAATTTTTTTCTTGGATGAATGCAATGCTATACTACCCACCTAAATAAGCGGTGTCGCCTGAAGAGGTCGATGGCCTCGTACACTCGATGAGATGCCATCAGATAGGTGGCGGCCTTGTGGTACTGACCATCATGCTCCAGCTGCTGTGCATACTCTTCACAAGCCGTTAGCCAAGTTTTGTGGGAAGCTAGGAAACAAAAATTACGAGATAGAATACATGGACCAAAGCTCCAAGGGTTTGTTTCCAGGATATGAAATCTTCAGATCAACTAAAACTCTGCCTGCGAAGTCTATTAATTAACAGGTGTTGACACTCAAAATTATCAAGGGCACTGAGATCTTTTTATCAATCATAAAATGGGAAAAAAGAAATCTTTTTTTGCTTCTTTTTTTCAGTAACGGAATAAAGAGCAAGAGGAAGGAATAGACCGTCATCAGTATCTGTTACTAGTGATAGTTTCAAACCAGTTAAAATATTTCTTCTGCATGCAGGTGTCATGCATTCATTGAAAGTTAGTTCTACTTAAAATAATTCATGTATCATATAATGTCTAAGGAATTAGTTATTTCAGTTGTGTACAATCTCACAAACTCTCGAATGGGGCAGGTCTGCCGATATATTTTCTGGCTGCCATTTCAGACTCTGTGAACCGGTACGGATCCGGTGTGAAAGGGAGCTGCTGGATGATCAGCCAAGCACCAGCCAACTGCCCAACACTGATCGGTCTAGTGAGGAGCTGGCGGGACACTTGCTACAAGTTCATTCAGATTATAAGAGACTAAAGAAAGAATGGAAGTATGGTTTGTGCACTCTTTGTCCTAACCCAAGGGTGCCATGACCAGATGCGGTGGGTAGCAGCACACTGAAATAAAACCACGTGATCTGATAATTCCATCCTCCTCAACAACAGAAGAACCATGCTGGATATAACAACTTCACAAACATGGAGGTTGGGTGTAATGGTATGGGAAAAAACCACAACCATGATGTTGTGCATGCAGAATGATAAACATGGACTCATGTTTTCCTCCAGAAGCAATAACTCACACAACTTTCAGGTACCTGGATCTCAATCCAGCTATGCATTTGTGGAGCACCCTTAAATGGGATGATACCTATGTACTTGAGAAATGCTCTCAACAACATTAAAAGTGGTTTTAGGAGTAAAAATTATTAGATCTCATATATCCATGCCAAAGATGATCACTGATATTGGACCAATCCTTGTACATTTTCACCATTCCTTGGTTTACCACACTCTATTCACAACCTGTTTTTCTAACAACATTACAAAAGATCTAATGTTACTTTTAATGTTGCCTTGTTACAAAATTTGTATTGCATTTCTCCTTATACTCTACATAATTGGAGCTCGGTGCTAAACTCAAAAGTTTTAACATGTTTAATGCTAAAATTCAATATGAATCTGCACAAGAAGAGATAAAAGTATTCTTGTTACAAGTCAGTGCTTAGAGCTCTTCTGGAGTGAGTTACAAAGATGATGATACTAGAATCCATACAAACGCCATCTTGCACAACTATGACAAGTCAATCCTGGAAATTATTAACAGAAGAGTTATTAGAAAGAACATATGTAGTTATGGAGTAAATTAAGACTATCTAACTGCCTACAAAAGAGAACAATGACTGTTTGTTTTCTACCTTTCTTTTAAAAGAAGAGAAAGGCCAGTTTAGGCCCTAACTATAGAAAGAAAGAAGAAATTAGAAGGAAGAACACAAGAACTCTTTTTTGTTTTCTGGCTCAGCAAAAACAGTTTCAAATGTCAAAATGGGAGTTATATACTTCAAGCAGTTGAAAGAGAAAAAATCAGTGAGGTCAGACACCATAAATTAAATACGACAGAAGAAACATTATGAAATGTAGTCACTGGCTCCAGAAACAACAATGGTTCATTTGGACCAGCAGCAGCAGCTATCACAGGTGAGCCTGCACAACTCGCACGCTCAAAGTTGTTCCTTCACCACGTGGTGAAAGATGGCAGCAGATCTAGTGACAACTTTTAAATATCAACAGCTGTTGGGCAGATGGCAAGAAAAGCTAATAAAAAATCTGTCCAAACTGCTCTACTATAACAAAAAAAAAACCTCCAACAAGGACTTTATGCTGGTGGTGAAGGCCGCGCCTGCTCTGTCTCCTGCCCTGGCAGAGCGAACAGTCTAGATTTTCCATGATACAAGGGTCTACTCGGAAAAAAGAAACATGGCGACTGTTTTAGGATCGTTAATAGATGAGTAGTCACAAGGCTGCTTAGTGTTTTAATAATTCAAATTGTTCTTTTTAAACTGTTTAACAATGGTACCTGGTTTTCTCAACACATTATTGTTAATTAAAAAAGCACCACCCCGGTATATGGGAGCCAGGATGGGGCTGTGACTCACCTGAGTGTTCTGCATAACTACAGACCCAGTGAGTAATTTCTGTGAATGTTAAATTCAGTTCATACAAAAAGCACAATGTCGTTGTGTTCATCCAATAATGTTTCCCATCCATAAAAACCCCAAACCAAACAAGAATGAAGTCAAGTGGCCCAATCCCATGAACTTAAAAAGCCAAAGATGAAAGAGGGAAAAAAACCAAATGAATGAGAAGACAGGCTGCTACTTGAAGCCTCCCTTTTTTTGGCAGATAGCTAATTAACTGCTAACCACAATTCCTTAGCAAGTCAGCATCTCGGCCACTACCACCAAAAGATGAGAGATGGGGCTGACTGGCCGAGTAGTAGCAGCTAGAAAGTTCTCGCATAGATGTTGTAACATGAGTCAAAAAGAAAAGAAATGACCCTGACCAGACTAAACAATATCAGAGCTGTAACTTAGAGCAGTGGTGAAGTGTGGCAGCAGGTTAGAAATAGTTGGTATTAGAAGGTGGAGAAAGTTTGAGGAGAGCTGTGTTTGCCTTACGATAAAGCATGAAGGTGGAAATGTAAAAGTGTAGGTATGCCATGCTATTCCACTAGGACATCATTTGATAGGTGATGGGTTTATTCATACTGCAAGATGGTAATAATTCAAAGCAAAATGAAAAGCTAAATACACACAACTTTGTTAGAAAAGAACCAGACCTAAAGCCATGAGTTGGCTGATCTAAATCACGCTATGGGATGAACTTAGATCAAAGGAAGAAGTTCTGACTAGTGCTAATCAACTACTGCAAGAAAAATTGAGGTTTTGAAGTCACCAAGCGAGATGTACAAAGCGCAGCAGTTAGTCACACAAAAGCAGGCTATTTTGATAAAAAAAAGTGATAACTATGTGACAGCGAGTGGTTTATGTTATGACACACGTTTCATCTGATGTTTATATATATATATATATTTTTTAACTAAAATAATGAAATTGCATTAACAACAAACTATTGAAAATATAGATAAGTGTTTTTATATGGTGGCTCAATTGTGAATGGGCATGTACACACATTTCTCACAATACACTCTAAATACTTCAATATTTTGTTTTACAAAAACTATACTAGTTTATTTTACTGTAACTTTTCAGTATGCAGATGGTTACGTGAAAAAGGAGCAGGCTAAACACAGAGATAGAAAAGAAAAATGTTTCTCAAAACTCACCTAGGGGCGCCATGGCAACCAGCCAGTCTGAAAGTTCTTCTCGTTCCTGTGCAATCTTCAGTGCGCTGCTTACATTACCTTTCCAGACTTCCATCTGCAAGTAATATTCCATGTTGTCATGTTCAAGGTGGTACTGTCCTGAAAGCAGATATAGATCACACCATAGAGCACTGACTCTACCACCAGCGGTAGTACAAATCTCCAATCAGCCAATGATTTATTAGCACAACACTAACTGATGCACTGAACTTCTTATCCAAACTCTTGCACAATCTAAAATTAATTTTAAGAGTCTTTAGGCTATTTAGTATAATTAGAATTTTCTTCAATCATTTCCTAAAAGAAAGCTGTTACCGGAGTTAAATTTAAGTGTTCAACATTCAATTTTTTTTCCTTGAATAATTTTTTTTTTTTATTATTTTGATTAAACAAAATTAAATAAAGATAAGAAGAAGAAAAAGCATTAAGTCCTAATGATCAACTGGGGCGAGGAGGGAATCTGTAACAAGCTTCCATCCACAAAAGTCGCATCCCACAAACTAAATAAGAGCTTTCTCTGCCTCTGTGATATTCAGAATCTGCATTGTTTAGTAGACATCTTTTACTCAGGCTATACCAGTGTTAATCAGCATGTGGATACTTTCACAGCAATGCATTGTGGGAAAGTTTTCAGAGTTATCAGTTTAATGTGTACCATCATGAATTCATTAAGCTGGCTAGTAAAAGTTTTAAAATATAAAATTTTGTTCATAATCTTTTTCATTTTCTTTTCTTCTCGTTTCATTGATTTCACACTTAATAGATCAAGTATTTACCAAAAAACAAACAAACAAACAACACACCACTGTTGTGGATGATATAACAAACTGTACACAAGCAGCCATTTTCCGATGCACAGATTAGAGACCAACTGCTCAATAGTTTATGCATTAAAAAGACCGATTCCAAAGACTTTGAAATACTGACATCTGTATCTAATATACTCTTATTGCCCACAAAAATTAAACATAACTTTGAAAAGACAGTAAGAAATCTGAACTTGGTAGTAACTGTATCTTAAATAAATCTTGAACTCAACCTCCTTATCAGCAAGTTCTGTACATTTTATTTTACAGACCCCTAGGATTTCTCATCACTCCCCTTTCCTTAAATCTCCAATTTCTTGCAAAACACTACTAGAATTCTTATGCTAATCACACAAAAACAACGGATTCAAAGGTGAATTTATAAATTAAAATGAGGAAGAGATTGTGGAAAATGACAGAGAAATTCCAATTCTAATCAAAATGGAGACTCTCTTAAATGTGCAAAGCTAAGCAATTTTAAAATCAGATTCCCATGTTTTGTTGGGTTTAAAGAATTTTTGTGGACGATGATGATGATGAAGGAAAAACAATTATAAGGATAGATGAAATACAAGTTTCGTTTATCCACTAATCTTCATGGGAACTATTATTATTATTATTGTATGAGGATAAATGTAATATATGAAATTGATGATGAAAGTTTCTAGGTTTAAAAAATCTTGCTTCTACTTTGTGCGTAGTGATCTTTCATGTATTCACTGTCACTGCCATCAATTCTGGTTGAAGAAATCTACATTATGTACAGGCAGAGATCTACATATATATACATATATAAAGAGACAGACACACAGAAAAATTGAGCAAGTACCAGTAGTAATAAATACCTATGTAAAAATGATGT
This sequence comes from Nautilus pompilius, assembly GCA_018389105.1. Classification (NCBI taxonomy): domain Eukaryota; kingdom Metazoa; phylum Mollusca; class Cephalopoda; order Nautilida; family Nautilidae; genus Nautilus; species Nautilus pompilius. The sequence continues at coordinate 446,733 of JACATO010000684.1, forward strand.
TTAGTATATTAATTTTTTTCAGAGAATGTAATATTAAAGATTAATATAAAATGTGCGCATATTTGGGTTGGTAATATTAAGAGAAATAAATCAGTAAAGAAAAGCACAGTACCTGGTGACGATGAACAAAACATAGAAACCAGGAGTGAGCGAGTTACATGCTGACTGAGATATATATCTGTCCGGGAAGCACCAATGCTGACTATATAGAGATATAGTGCGCGCCTAAGTTTTGGAGTGACAGGAGATGCCAGATGTGTTTCAGACAGCTCTAGAGAGGCAGCATCTTACCAAATGGAGACATATGTATCACAACAACACTATGGTACAGGCAGACAGAAAGACCTGAGTGACCCAGTAATCAGTGTTTGTTTATGTTAAATGGACATACACACTAAGCAGCATGAAATAAAAGCCTACTGAGAAGTGAGGTGTACTTTTGCATGCATGGAGACTGTTGTTCAGATGCTCCATGCCAGTGAGCATCATTCTCAAAATAGCAAGCAGCCCGACATCCATGTTTAGCATACAATTTGGCAGAGAGGAGAAGCTGAGAGCAAGTACCCATGGGTTCCAGATATCAACCACCAAAAAAAAAAAGAAAATGACAAATGGTTCCACTGGGCTAAGACGTAGGATTAAGGCAAAGCTAAATCAACACAAATAAAAACTAAAGTTTAATTAAAGGGCCGATGAGTGATTTCTGTTAGTATTAAATACACTGTAACAAATAAGTATGAGGGCCACACATTCATACTTTGGTATCAATAAAGATAGGCTATCTTTACATTTTAGAAATACTTTTCTTAAAGTAACTTCTGAACATACGAAAACTTGGGGAAAACATTTTCTGAATGAAAACCCCAAATATACTAAGAGGAAGGAGAGCAAAAGGGCAGAAATCTAAAGTAGCTGATATCAGTGAATAACAGATGTAATTATTTGCCTTCCCTGACTGACTACAAGTGCTCCCAGCATTTGACATTTGTTAATAACAACTAATAACACTAGAAAATAAAAGTTTTATCATCGTCTCCTTGTTAAACATCAAAAAGCAGCGGCAGCCACCGAAGCAAGTCTCCCCTCTCCCCAACAAGTGACCTGCTCATCTAGCTGCAAATTCAGAGAGGTGAATTAATTTTAAAATCATTATAGGTTCATTTGCTTGTTTTCTCCGCCTCAAAAATTTAGCATGACCAATTTTAAAAATGGGAGGGTGGGAGCAGAATTTTTCTGACTTTGTTTAATACATACCACCATCTGAAAGAGCGAAATGTGTACAGGTAAAGAGAGAGTTCGATTTCGCAGTCACTATTCTATGCAGATCATTATTAGAACTTCAAATAGAAACATAGACGATATTCCCAAGACAATAAAAACAAATTAAAATTTAATTTAAAAACAGCTTTATTAAAACTAGAAGAGCATATGTAAACTTTATGTAAATTACACTTTAGCTACACTTAATCCCAAATATTTGGGCGAGAACATGTTTGATGGAAATCTTTGATGCCATCCTTCAACGGAATTGTTTGTTTTTAAAAGCTGCAGTGATGTTGTCTGGTGGAACAAAAGCAAAAAGTCAACATCATCTTGGTATTTCTGTTTGAAGCCATGCAACTGTATCTTTCTAAATATTTTGGCTTCAAGTTTCGAGGAAAAGATGCTTTAAGCTGTTTATCATAGATTTTCAAAATCAATCATCATACTTCCTGGTCTCAAATTACCACTGACAGTTGTCAGCTGTTGAAGTAGTGTGGTGTTCAGTTTTATCGGGTAGGAAAGAATATACGTAAGGAGTGACACATCCACTGACAAAAGCATGCATTATACACAGCTGAGCAAATATTCCAGGTGCAGTTTTAAAAGATCCGTCAAGGAACCAATGTGGGATAAATAACTTATGTTTTTGTGTGATCCAAATACTAAGATTTTTTTTTTAGTTCCCTGACCTGAATCACATTAAAAAACAGAGTTTTAGCCTCCTGTAGTGGTCTGGTATAACAAGATCTTCAGCGTGGTGGAATTATGTTGTCTGCAACATCTGACATCACGATGTAGATGATGAACAGAAGACAGTTTTGTTGCTGTAACTTCAGCTATCATTGATACAGTCTGTACGATCATTTGCTGCAATGTTTCTTGTGCATTTTCAACACGCACCTTCGTTTCTTTACAGTTTTAATAACTTCTCTTCTTGCCAGACCTGGAGCACGGGTATGGTTATGCAGTTGATCAACTATCTCATTCTCTAGCAACTTTCACATTCATAAGATGCAACTATTTGCAAAATTTTTTTTGATTAACATATACAAATTCTTCAAAAATAAGTTCTTCCTTTTCCCTTATTAGATCTCTCAAATTCCGCGGGGCTTCAGAGTTGAAACTAAACTACAGAATGAGACAAAAGTGAAAGAGAACCTATATGACAAACCAACCACAGAAAGGACACAAACGTACTGTGTTTTTCCCCAACCGTTTGGGATTACTGTCTTGGTGGGATGCTGCTTGTCAGGTGGGGTGTTTTGTTCGCAGGGGAAAAGGGGGCAGAGATTGTCCTGATGCCATATTCCCCCAAGGGTGTTGTTGATCACTGCTGTGAATTTAAAGTCAATGGCCAGTTATTTAGAACTCACAGTTTAAAAATCAACAACAGGCATAAAACTACTGGTCTTTTTGTTAATCAGGTTTTGCTAGTTAATAAATTTCTTCCCCCTTAGCAATGATAACCAAAAAGAAAATTAACTTAAATGGTCTTCACTTACATTAGAACAAAAGGCACGCCACTGAATGCCTCTACAAGACTTCCTGATTTTCTACAACTGAAAGCCATCCAGGTGTTCACGTGTGAGATGGCTAACAGCTTTCCAAGCTAAGCTATAAAAAACAACATATACATACATTTCTGTGTAATGGAGTGTTTATCTATGGTACAGGTGCAGAAATATAAATGATGATATGAATTACATTTGCAGGAATGAATTTGCAATGGCAGCAAGTATAACGTGTCACAAACAGCATCCTAAACAGAAAGAAAAAGTATAAATTCCAGAGCAAACAAGATACAATCTTCAATAAACCCTTACTACTTCCAGCCGCCTGGCAGATTTCTCTAATGAACTCTTAGAACTCTCCATTTTTTTTCCTACTCTCAATCTTTGAACTTTATCAGCCAGCCGCCCAAATGACCATCCATCTTCCATACCAATAAATCGTCACCTGGAAAGATTACACAGACACACACACACACACACACACACACACACACACACACACACAGAGCTAACCAGCCAGGGAAAAATAAAACAAAATGACCTTTCTGCTATGAGCTGACTGACTGCTGAAGATTTGCTGACTGATGGAATGTACTTCTAAAACAAATCAAGCCGTATAAATAAACAGTAAAAAAAAACCAACAACCAATCCACAGCTGGTTAAACACTTAAAATGCTTTGGGTACATTCTAAACAAGACTAATATTCTTTTCATGAAGACTGCTCGTCTGTCAGTTTTTCTAAAAATCAGTTTTGGATTTTTGTACGTTTACATAGAAATTGATGCAGAATTAGTTTGTCTTTAAGCTGGTCTTCTCAGATCTAAGGTCGCCCACCGGTTTATTTAAACCATTCTTCTTTAACTTCAGTAATGTGAGAGCCCATCTTCCGCCCTAGATACATGTTGTTTCCAACAACGTGACAGTAACAAAAGTAATCCATGGACATCTTAAATACAAAATAAACAACGTGAATACATTATAATGAAGACATTTTTTTAAAAAAACGAAATGCATTTGTAAATAAATAGATATGAACATACAAAATCCCCACAACAATGCAATCAAACAGATTTTAGAAAAAGAACAAAATTATGAAGAAAGTTAAGGAGAAAATTGTGTATTTTTTTGCATATTCACTGAGCTTGCAAGGTTACCAAGACAACAACAAAAATCAAAAGTAGCAAACATACTTATTTGGATCTAATATCAAGTAGATCATAGAATTAACTTGGTTCGAAGTTGCAAATTGGAATGGTCAGAGAAATCCTCCAAGTAATAGATTACCAAGGATTTCTTGTCTTTATATCAGATCTTCAAGTCTACTTATACTCCCATGGTTGACTACACCATGTAAAGATAGACAGAAGGCAAAACAATTTCGCTGCACCTGACCAGAATCTGATCAACAGATTTCCTTGACAGATCCCCCATACGAATGACTTATTTATGAAGAAATTCTTTATAAATATATAAAAATTTAATGGAACAGACAGACAGACAAACAAGTCCCTTCATCCTTGCTTGTTTGTTTCCAAGCAGTTAACTTCTCAATGAACCATTTTCTATCAGGTGAATGATACTGTTCTAATAAATTAATAAAGTAGCTTTCCTCTCTTTCTTGCTTAAAGAAATTTAAAACAGCATGTTTCTCTGCCAATTAATCTGCCCTCTGGACAAAAGCGGGAGTTTATAATTTGCCCAAATTCACTGTTGACAAAATGTACCTTGATAACTTCTCTGTGCTGTGGGTACAGTGTTCCTTAATGGAACTTCTTGGAATAAGGTGTTTAGATAATGAACAGATTAAAGTTCTTTAACTGAGAGTTATTTTCACTTATGAGCCAGGCTGTAAGCATCAGTTCACAGGATGGAAGTGGTTAGCTGTGATCAAAACTGGCAATGCATGGGAAGATGGCAGCTGAGTGCTTGAGAAGCAGAGGCTATAATTAAAAGCGTGCCAATGTTTGAGCAAGATTTGATGTTAGAAGAAAGGTTTTATTAATTGATATTAGCAGTAATAGCACAAATTATATTCTAAACTGCACGTTCTATATTTTGTTTTATGCTTTCTGAAGTGTTCAAATAATTAAATGAATCACGACTACAAATTCTTTTGGTTACCTATACATGCTAATACACAGGGTCACATCAATAAATAAGCTGAAGTATCAGGTTAATATCAGGGGGGGGTATATTCGTAAGTGTATAGAATAAATTACCAACTGTACTTGCTATGTTATTAATCATTTTAAAAAATGGATTTATACCTATGGCACAACAAATCTTAATTCACTTGCTGTGGGCAGGCTTATAACTAGGTCCCTCTCTCAAACCGTAGGTACTCCTCCATCGTAAAATTCATTTAAAAAGCCATACATACATCCTAGAAAACGGAAAACTACTTTTCACTTCATTCAATAATTTTTTTTCTTTTACTTAGATTATGCTTAGATATCGGCTAAAAGGTCAGAAAATGTGACATTATTAAATCTAATTGTCTGATTATTCGCCATTAATAGTTTGGTAAAATTGCAAAAGTGCTTTGTTCCAGCAAGTGGAATAATTCATTCCTACACCTTAACTATAGCAAATCTTCCATCAAAGCAATGGCACGAAAACTTGTGGTCGTCTACTCATAGTAGTTGGTGAAACGTCTGCCAATCTTCAAAAGTAAACCTAAGGGAAGAAGGAAAAAAAAAAAGCATCTTTCTCTTTTTCCGCATAGCTAACAAATACTCACTCGTGACCTATTATCAAGATCTTTTCTAACAGATATTAATCAATGGTGTGTGAACTCATCTATAACAAGAGGTTACAGCCAAACTTCTTTTTTCAGACAAAGTTATATTTTTTTTAGTGCGATTCCTTTCCTCCGGTGGAGTTTTGTATAATTTTTCCTTTGATTATTCCATGTTATCGGTCATAGTGGTCTAACAGCTCGGTGTTCAGCAGCAGCCAGTGATCATCAGAACCTAATCATCAATAGTTCTTGCAGTTGTACTGCATTATGGTGAGGTTTCAGAAGCCATCAGTGAGTAAAAACCACATTTGGATTGCATACAAATCTCACTCTATTTCAAAAAAAATATTTCAGTGATGGTTTTTATATATATATATATACGTTGCTTTCTCTCTCTCTCTGCCATAATGACTCAAAAACGTTGTTGTTATTACAATATGTTAGTTTGTTGTGGAAGATACCATGCAGACCCACCAATGGCTACTTGCTGAACCAAGATAAGCAACAGGTACAACCAGAACACAGCATGATAAACACCCGCCAGGATATTCTGACCCACATCAGAAATATCAGCTATATTTCCTTTCAATGTCTTATCTACTGGTGAAATAAATAGACTAGGCAATGATTTAAATATTTATCCATCCATCTTGAAAAAAGCAAGAAGTGAATCTGTAGTTGGGGTATTCTAATGGGAAAATCACCCAGATGTCAAACTCCGTAGCTCTTTGTTGCCGAAAGTTTGATTGATAAAAAATTATTTTCAATGAGATTGCACTGAAAGTAATGGACACTAACTAATTACAGAAAAAAGACACTATTTAGAAAAATCTGAGTGTTTATATAATAAAATATAACATGAAATCTGATCAAAGTTCTGAGACTAAATTTCTTGTAGATAAATTAAGTAATACTATAGGAATATTAAACAATTGGCATTGTTGGAAACTTGCTGACATGGTTTTGTGAGGCTTGTTTATTTTTCTGTCCCATTGTAAAATGTCTGACGTGAAGGAGCAACTTATGTACATCAGATCCTGTGTGAAAGTAGGTAAGGAAGCCACTGAAACCTATGAAATATTAAAAACAAGAAATTGGGAATAAAGCTTTCAGTCATAGGAAAACATCCGAGTGGTTTGCTCAATTTCAAAATGGCTGAACTTCCATCAATGATGATCAGTGCTCTGGCTGTCCATCAACCTGCAGTGAGGAATCAACCACTCATGTTCATGACACAATTCATGGTAACAGATGAATGACAATTTGTGAAGTAGCACAAGAAGTTGGCATATCCAAAGGCATGTGTCAAACAATTTTGACTCGAGATTTTGGAATAAGGCGAGTCTCACCAATGTGAACTCATTGATCATGCAGCAAATGATGAAAACTTACTGCCCATCATTATTACAAGTGACGAGATGGGTTTATGGCTACAACCCCATGACTAAGTGTCAGTCATCTCAGTGGAAGACCTTATCGTCACCTCAACCACAGAAAGCAAGACAGTTGTGCTCAACTTTAAGGACAATGTTGATCGCGCCTTTTGACAGTGGAATTATTGAGCACCATGAGTTTGTATCACAAAGGCAGACGACGAATTTGTGGATTATCTCGGCTATTCTGAAACACCTGAGAGATGTAGTTCACAAAATCAGCCTGAAAAATGAGAGACCACGAAAATTGCTATAAAAAATCAGTACTCTCCACACTAGAATATTTGGCCAAGCACAGCATTCCACTGCTATCTCACCCACATATTCACCATATTTTGGCACCAAATAACTTTTTTCTGTTCCTCAGACTGAAAAAAACACCCTAAAAAGAGAGAGATTTCAAGATATGCCAACCATCATCCAAAATGTGACCTGAAACCTGAAAGCCATCTCAAAAGAAGAGTACCAGAGATGCTTAAAAGAAGAAAAAAAAAGAATGCATGACTGCTGGAATCACTGTATTCAATCAAGAGGAGACAAGAGTTTCAAACCTTGCAGTTATTATGAAAAAAGTTGACTAAGCACTTCTCGTGCCATGAACATCTTCACTTAGCATTTTCTGTTTTATTAGTTTCTTCATATAGAGACAATGAAACTTTAATAAAAAACATTTGCTGAAAGTCTTGCTCATCAGTGATTGATAAAATTTCACTAAGTATCTCTGTAAGTACCATCCGTCCCATGCTTCTTTAGATGTTATTGATGGTAAACCAGGTTGAGAAGGAACAATATGTTCTGCATTCCAGGCAAGTCAGGTTATATATCATGAATACGGTTAGACCTTAATCTTCCTACATGAAGTTTGAAGGTGAGCCACTCCTTTGGTGCATCTGTATGGCCATGCAGTATTATCAAATACTCTGAAGTTCAAGTTTGTAAACCTGTTTTTTTATATACTTGGCTGCAGATGATAAAAGAACAGTGACATTTTCTTCAGAATATGAACTTTGGCTTGCCCCCCAATAAGAACATTATTGAGGCAGTTTCACTGTTAAACTGTGTCTCACCACCAAAGTTTTCAGTAAAGTGCTGCGTAAATGAACCAGGTTGGTTCCTGAATAATGCCATATCTCATAACAAGCCATTTGATGGCACCTAGTAATCTACAAGGTGCAAATGCTTGGTTTAGAAAATTTGGGAAGTGGCCGTGTTAATAGATAATCTATCATTAAATGTATATTTTACAAATCTTGTAGTTCACTGCCATCATCTCAGGATACTGCATGTTCCAGGTGAACGATTGAAGCATGAAAGTTGTTGACCACAGCTTTCAATCTTTGTTTTCTAGCTCATCAAACAACTTTGATTGTTTCATACTTAAGTAAATCTGTTTTAACGTCATCTTCAATAACCCAAAGCCTTTAGAAGACCATTAAGAAAATCAATAAATATCTTTGATAGTGGTGCCAGCATCTAGTACCTCTAATTCAAGTTTGTGATGTGGGAAGCCAGTTTTCATAAGGCTTCTCATCCCTAATTTACTTTCAATCATTACTGCTGCACATACAAGATAACGCCCATGTGATGATCTTAGCTGGTCAGGGCAAAATAACTTGTTGTTTAATCTATTCTATGAACTCCTGCAACCTTTCCTGATTTAATTGTTTTGTCACCAGATCGATAAAACTGTTGGTCAAACTCACCGGCACTGGTCTGTTCTGTGACAGATCTGTAAGCAAGAACCAATAACAATTTTGCTTTCTGTAGTTCTGACTTCTACTTTCAACGTCTCACTGGTGCTGTGAATGGACCCCTGACGACCCCTAGTATTGATGCAATTTTCTCCGATTTTTTGTGGTGTGTTTCATACACAACTCTGAAAATGGGTTTAAATTTCTTAACTAAAATATAAGCAAATGTTAAACCTTTCTCTTCTTCTGCAGTATTTTTGTCGCATCAGTATGCAATGATTTCACTAGCAGTGGTGTTGCAACCTCGTATATCTTTTATTCAGTAGAAAATTATACGGATATCTTTCTTCACCGCAGAATGTGTGCATGGCATTGATCTTTTGTGGCTTCTCAGCACATCAATCCTTCATACATTTGCTCCCATAAACAATGGAGGTTTTTTTGTTGGATAAAGATGTAAATTCATGGCAAATGGGAAAAAAAAACACATCCAATGACCAATTCATCAGCTTTTCATAGCCAAAAGTAAATGATCCTATCCCAGATTTTCTGGTTCTATTCCCACCTTTGATTTTTGTCATATTCCTTGAATATCCATCTTCTTTTCACATTTTATAAAGAATTTAACAATGAATCAATATTTAAAAGCTCTGCAAGCATCAAAACATTTTGCATGGGTGATGTGCTCAACAGAGACAGATCACAGATTAAGCATAGAAATCCGATTGGATGTCTTTATAAATTTTCAGCCAACCAACTATACTTTCACGCACAGTTTCAGGAGTTCCCTGTTTTCATGGGCTTTAATAAGAGTTTAAAAGATTACCAGCATCTAGGATTAACAAACTTTGTAAAAAAAATTAAACAAAACCAGCCCTGGTCTGAACTCTGAAAGATGGAAAGAGCGATGGAGAGCAAAGATATATTTAATTTTTCAATCTTGTTATTTAGACAAGGAGTTTGCCCATTTAAAACTACTAAAGAAACCACAAAAGTCCCGATGTGGTAAAGTTTTATCGAACAGCAATCTTTACCCACAGAATTAAAACTAGAAAAGGCTGCAGCCTAATGACAAACAGCAGATTCCTGTTGATTAATAGTTCTAATGACAACAGCACAGCCCCATCTGCCTCCCCCCTCAATATCAGTACCATAGTATTTTGTGTGTGATAGTTAAAGTATGAATAACATTTGTTAATGAACACTGCTACTTATGAAGAACATTAGACATGACGGTTCACAGAATGTGTCGACAAACTTTGAGGAAGGTTTAACTTGTAACTTATCAACATGTGTAGAGAAACCAGATGGTCTACTGTAAAGAATTTGGAAGTGACTGTCATAAGAACGTTTGTCATAAACAGACAACGAGATAGTAACTACAAGTAGTAAATATAAAAAATAACAAACAAGTAGCGGTAACTGAAAAACATGAAAAAAGACATTTACCAACTATGTTATCATATCCATGTGGCAGAGAATGGAGTAAAATGAATGACACAAATGCCATGCCCTGAGTAGAAGGGAAGAGTCCATTTTAAAAGCAGGGTAAAGGAGAAAAAATAGAAAATACTCTAAAAAAAAAAAAAAAAAAAGAGAGAGAGAGAGAGAGATACATTCATTTTCAGCATTAAAACTGAATACCAACATATTTACTAAATACAGAAAACAAAAACATTGGCAGTGCATTAGTTAGAATTATTAGGGTTAAGTGTTTTAAGTTTGGACAGAATGAGCGTGCACCACTAAGTTTGAAATTGTTATCTGATCTTTGTGTAAACTTCCAGTGTTTGTTCTTTTAGTTGTAATCTTATGAGTTAACACAACTTTTTATATTTTATTTTTAAAATTCAGGGTTTTCCTTTATACATGAAGGAAGGTTTATGCCAAGACATCGTGCCTGACGAAGAGGGGGGCTTATGTTAAAAAACATTGTGAATGTACTATTTTATAGTCCAATTAATAAAGAGGAGAAACTGCCAAGCAGTTACCCTTTTCAAACCATAAAAGGCATCACACCTTTGTAACACTGTCAAATTTTCAGAAAGGTGATTTAACCATGAAAGGCAATCACCTTTGCCTAGTAGAGAAAACAACATGCTTGAAAGATGATGATTAATGGAAAACATGTTACTTATTAAAGCCAGCCAGCCAGCTATTGGGCAAAGGCTTCTGCCATAACAAAAATACTTTGTATTGAGGTAAGGTACCAAAACACCACAGTATTCAGTGTGTTGTACACGGTACAAACAACAATATTAAACTATAAAACATGGCAGCTATAAAACATTACCACTTGTTTATTTGAAGTCTTTTCTACAGCTCACTGACAGCACCATCAAAATATTTATTCCCCACCCTACGCATGATCCCTAATTAAGGTAAAATAAAGGAGTTGTGGTGCGTGTTTCACAAGTTACCACTGCTGCTCTGACAAACCACTTATCAAAGAGTCATTCCAGCAAAAATCTCCAGGAAGTAAAAGCAGCACAAACAAACAAACAAAAAAAAAAAAAAAAACATCAACAGTTTAATAGAAGCTGCTTATTTCTCCATCTTCACCATGCATCTGGACCAAAGCATAGACAGCAGAATGCATCAGAAATAGGAAGGAGAAAATGCAATCAACTAACATAGAAATAATTTTGAAGTAATCATCAATATACTTTTAAATCTTTTCCCCTAAATACAAACCACGGTCAAGACATTAAAAGTTTATTAGCCCCTAACGAAAGAAAGAATTTGTTCTCTCATAAGCAATCAGCAGATTACACAGCTATTCTAATTGTAAAGTAAGGAAAAGTCATCTTGAAACAGACAGACAAACAATTTGTAAGTACAGCTTCCCACCTCCTGTTTTTGTGGAATGTACATCTCGTGAACAAGTCTTGGATAATGTCATGACTGGACTCTGGTTAAATAAAGTGAGGGAAAATACAGCAACAAAAATTACGGGTGTGAATAATGTGAAATAAATATAAATGAAAGATACTGTGCCTTGTTTCATAGAGATATCATATATAGATATATAAAATTAAGTGTTTTTTTAATGTATATCTTTTAGCCTGCCTTACTAGAGAATTGTTTCTTCGTCTAGTTTCAATTTAAACTGTAAATGGCTGACAGGCCACTTGTTCACCAAACAAGTTATAAAAACCCACAACAAAAATGTATTTACTTACTAATTAAATTCATTAGATATTAAATATACTCATCTAATTTTGTGATACAAAATTTCCATCACAACACATGGTTTTCAATTCTGCTATAACACAGAATACTTACCTAGGTAGTAGGCAATCACTGATTTATTAAATCAACAAAATAATAATTATTGCATAAAATTTCTTTTTCATGATTCTCGATGGAAATCGCAAATTCTTCTCAAAGGCTCAATAGAGACACTGAGTCATCCGCCCTGAATGAAGCAAGATGGTGTCCTGTGTCTGACGAGAAACAGTTGGTTAGGTTAGGGTTTCTAGGCAGATCCCCTTTTTCAGTTTCACAAGACACGCTCAAATATACACTTTGAAGAAATTAATGGGGAATGATTTTTTTCTTCTTCTCTGTCTCCAAAATGAGTATTTTACATGTAGATATTATTTGCAAAACGGTGGAAGCATTAAATTTTAGCAATAGAATTATGAATACATGGAACAAATGCACATGATGAATGCAACAATCAACATATGAATAAATTTATTGGATGTATATGGTTTGAAAAGACAGATTTATAAGCTTAAAATCTTCCTTCCCTTGTGCATGTTAAAAAATTGAGATTTAATTGTAAACACTACTACTTTTTTTTTTTTTAATTTTAAGGACAAACAAAAATAAATACTTCCACAAGTCTACAGAAAAATCATATTCCTACATAATCTACACTCAGTGTCAATCAGCAATTATTTCCTTTAACGAAAAACTTATTCAACTAGGTGTGTGCTGCCCTATTTGTCCTCATTCCTGTATCTGAGAATGCTAAAGCAACTACTGTGTTTTTGGAGTCTCATTTTTCTTTTCTTCATTCATAGGTAAGTCAATTTAGAGTATAAGACGAGACTAAATCAACTACAGTAGTTAACCAAACCTCCATGACACTGTCACATCGCACCGTCAGCTACAGCACTTCCAAGCTCACAAATATTATTGAACTATTTGTGCACATCACTGATTACTTTGTGGGGACAATCTTCTGCAGAAATGGGTTGAAATAGTTTTCCAAAAATGTTTGTAATCATGCAATGATATTTGAAACAAACTGCAAGCACGATCATCAGTTCTGGTATTGAAAGCCTGGTGTCTATTTTTAGTTAATACATGACATCGGTGATCAAGCGATCTCCTGTCATTTGCCTTGTGTTGAATCACCTACTTTAAAAAGCCAAACCTGTCAGTTTATCTATCTTCAACACTTTTATCTGATTCTGAGATATTAAAAATTCATAAATTCAACTTGGTTTTGATTTGTTGGACAGTTGGGATTCACACCTAGGCCAACATAAAGGTCATAATGTCAGCTGTTTTCTGATTGGATCATATGGTACGCATTTATGGGAAACCGCCATGTTGAATTCTATACACCAGTGACAGAAAGGTAGGGAGAAATGTAAAGATAGCGATCATCAGTTGCAGTTGGTTTGGCCTTTAGTCTCAGCTATAAAATACTAAGTTACCTGGCATGTTTGGTTAGCACATATTCCTCCAACTTATCCTCAACGTGATCCAACTAACTTTGCATTGTTGGTTTTCTTCATTGTCTGTAACATATCCTTCACTTTATGCCAGTTCCTAAAATCTCTTGCTGACACTATTTCCTGTGTGCAGCCACCACATCACCACCATTTTCTTCAGAAAACTTAACAACTTCCAGCTTTAAAGCTGCAGTGTACGATTTGCATGACTTTAAAGGAGGCATTTTGAGATGAGATAGATTTGTTGGAGGTATTTATACACAAAATTAAGATTGAAAAGGATGGGCATAGCGTAATTGGTGAGAGTGCACTTGCTACTGGTTGGATAATTTTACATTTCGCAATGAGCACATTAATGATGAATTACTCACCAAAATCAGAAAACATTCCTGGCAGTAGTTTCTGGTGTCTGTTCATGAACAATTTTACAGTTCATTTCAGAAAATAACAAACTGTCATTTTTCAAATTTTTTCATTAAAGCAATTTCAAAGACCCCATCTATAGATAAGACTATCAGATGAAGTCCAGACTTCTGTGGGGAAAAAAGTACTGACTGAAATGCTGAAAAATATGGTATATAAAGAAACATCTCTCTCTAAGAGATTCATGCTCCAATAAGACTTTAAAAGTCTAATTATTTAGATTGAATTATCAAGGCACCAAATGTAACTGAACAACAAAAAACAAGGGCATGAATTGTGTTAACTTGCAAAATCATTCATTATAATTATAACTATTTACTTCAGTATCAATAGTTTGAGTTGTCGTGTTTTGTTTTACATACAAAACACCCGTTTGCCTTATTTTTTAAAACTTAGTCAGGTAAAATGTTTGGAGAAATCCTTCTGCACTTATTAACAAATGAAAACTACTTTCCAGCCGAGACCTTTGCCCTTACTGTGTCACTATGAGGATACAAATGGCTTCGTTAATTATAAGTATCTGGAACAAAGGCAACAACTGAAGATTTAGAGGAAAAGATCTGATATAAGTGATTCATCAAGAATACTCTGAGAAGATCTGCTGACAAATGTCACGCTGTCTTTTCTTGTTTTTAGCTACAAAAAACTTGTTGGTAATAGATTGTCATTGTTTCACTGTTCAAAGAATAAAAACTTTAGCTAATTCTTAAATAGAATGCTGTCTGAAAATATCTAAACAAAGCAATTTTTATTTTACAATTGAAATGATTGCTAAAAGTATTACTATAGATAACCTGAAAATAAATTACAGATAAAGTTATATACAAGGAGAAGGTCAATCTTTCCCTGTGCTCACCAACCTCATATGCATATCCAGCTTGCTAGAATACTCAAAGTTTCTGAGAGTGAAAAAAGAAGCAAAAAACATTTGTTTACCTTTTTCTTTACCCTTTAAAATTTCTAATGTTTCTAAAAGAAGATTACCAGACGATGATGATGATGATAATGATGATCAAAGTCTTGTTACATAAAAAAGTGGTTTTTACTAAGGTTCTTGGAGCTGAATTACTGATCAACGCATCATCAGAAGAAAATGAAAAAGTACATTATTATTGGATCAAATCAGCCTCATCCACTACTTGCTAAAGATGCCAAGATATAACAATAAAATAGCTGCTGAAACATTAAGTGAGATACAGAAAAAAGATCATGATACATTATAAAAGATTGAGAATTAATTTTAAATTGTGTGATGAGTAAAAATGTTTAATTGAAAAATAATGAGTGCAGACAGACAGACTTAGTAGTAATCACTATAAAACTTCCTGAATTTTAAATTTACATTATTTGTGTGTAAAATGATAAGGAACCAAGGATGTTTTCATGTAGCTTGGGAAGTCAGAATAATCCAGTAGCTGCACTGCTCTTACTTAACAATGGTGATCATAAAACATGCAAATTACCTACCAATGGCAGTTGGTCTCAGCCATTTTGTAATCAGCTAAAAACTAGTAAAAATTAATGAACTGTTTAATGCTTCTGATACTAATCTTCAAAAAAGTTGGTGTTGATTTATAAATGTGACTGATATCCGAAATGGAAGCATTCCACTAAGTTGACTAAACTCTAAACTGTTACTGATATTAGAAAACACATTTTTTTAAAAAATGATAATATTTTCACACATTAGAACCACTGACCTTCATGGCGATAGTATACTCATTAATCTTGCAAAAGTCCTAGATATATTCTTAACATTAAACTATTTTCAGAATGAATTTTGCTATTAAATGTAAAATCTAAATAATTTAACAGAGTTCCTAATTTAAATAAGATGACCAAGGCAGAGATAACACCAATCTCTCACTGAAACCTTAAAATAGTTATTCTGTGTTCTAGAATGTAAGAAATGAAATATTGCACTGTTCTTTTTAAAATAATAAGTAGGGTCTGTGCCTGCAGCCTGCACCGATATTGCTGGAGTTGGGAGATCACAAGAATTTGTCAATGTCTTAATGGAGGAAAAATGAGAAAAAGATTAAACTGCTGATTTAAGGGTATCTTTTTCCCTAATATGCAGCAACATAACTAATTAGCAAGAGAAGAGATGGGAAAAAACAAACAATTTGCTCCAAAAATGTAAAACATTAAGCAACAAACATTGAGAGAGAGAGAGAGAGAGAGAAGCATAATGAAATATGTATATCGTTGTCATTATTTTGCTTTTGACTTAACCAGTGGAGAACCCTGGAGTACCAATCATGTGGAAAGAGGGGGGGAATGCAAAAAAAAAAGGACTACAAAATGGCTGAAGGACTCTGACCATGACTTCCAAAGAAGGGAGTCTACTAGAACTTTCCTCAGTGAGAAGAAACCAGAATACCTAAAAAAATCTAGAAGAATGGGTTAGTATGAGAGAGAACATGCGATGCCACTGGCTGGATACCAAATTGTAACTGCCATGATGAGAGAACACACACAAAATCTACTTCAAACTTTTGAATTGCAAAGTTCAATTTTCTATAGCAACAATGAATCACTAAGTAGCCAAGTTTTTATTTTCAAAAGTAAATAGATAAAAATTATATTTTTTAATATGTAACACCATTAATCGAATTATCTAGTGTACTACACAAATATTAGAATGTATGTGATTGTGTTATTTTGTTCCAAATGAAACTAACCTTAATTTTAAAATGTTTATTAATAATAAAATAATTGTTATAATTAATTCTCTACATAGAATAAAGATAAATAAATTTAAAAGAAAAGAAAAGAAAAAGAAACTCTCTTAAATTCTTCTCAAGCTATATTTATTTTAAAAAGTCTCATGCTGTCCTCTCATAATAAGCTGTTTGTTTATGGTTTCATGTTACTTGTAGCATCTGTCTATTTGTTCTTAGTATTTATAAACTACCCACAGCAAAGCAACAGTAACCATGGACACTGACTTTACAGAAATTAACCTAATAGCTGGCTCACTTAAGTAGTAAAGCAGTTTCTAATCTCTTGAGATACAGGTTAAATGAGTTAATATTAGCTATTTGTGCATCTCTACCTTTCAGATGTTTCTACATCAAGAAAATTAAGAGAGACAACAACAAAACAAAAAAAAAGAGGTTGAACAGAAGATACAACAGCAGCAATGAACCACATTGGCAAAAAGAGTGTGGACCATGCATTTCTGCTGATGTAATAAGAAAATATCTGGTGGGGCTACCATTAGCATTTTCTTGGAAGTCTGTATTCATGTGCTATTATCTGTGTCCTGCATTCATCGTGGAGGGAGGGAGAGTGATGATTAGGGGCTGATGCAGCAGACAATATTGTGGTTTACACCAAGAAAAGGCAAGGCATTGAAAGGCTCCACAAAATCTCTTGATTTTCTAGATATGGAAGGATACTGGAGAGCCAGAGAAACTCTCACAACTAGCCAGTGAAAACCTAGTGTGCCAAATTGAGTCAGTCCCCAGAGGAAATCTAACCCTGGGCCTTCAACCTCAGCGGTCTAAATGCCAAACTGCCCTGCTGCTACAGGAGGGTAGACAAAACAAACAAAAGCATTCAGTCAAAGTTAAATAAACTTAGAAATGTACCAAGCCAAGAATAATAAATTAACAAACAACATAGTGCGCAGAAAAACAAACAAGCGAAACCATATCAGTTATAATTGCTGCCTGGGTGTTTATTTTAACTTCAAAAGTTTCAGTTGATGTAAAAAAATCTGCTGGAGACCGAAATGAAACTCAAACCTTCCAACAATCAACAATGGCTGCTGTATCTCTCTGCAGAAACTAAGCTATACGAAAATAACTCCAAATGGCAATACAAGCCAAGTAACCCTGGATATCTGTGACCAAGTGTAATCAAACAAAATAACTAAAGCATTAACTACTGAAACTATTTTACTCACAGCTGCTTTGTTCGTAGCTCGCAGAAAAAAAATCACACATGAACCAAAATGAGCAGATTCCTGAAAGCATCCAAATACTGTCGTTCTAGGTCGTCGTTCTTAACGTCAGTTCAAGTTGCTTCTTGCGCTGTGCCTAATGCTTTCACAATTCTGCAACATGACTTTGCAGATTCTACAATATGACACCAGTGCTGTCTAGACTGAATATACCTGTCTTAAAACCTTTAATAATTACAAGAGAGGATGAGGAATTCCATACATTCTTGATCCACTGAAGGAAGCCAAATGGTTCAGGCTTTCTCAGGTGCCTGTCCTTCACAAACGTGTGTTCTTCACTTATCATTCAATTGTCCCATTTTGCTTAGAATGTTCCCTTAAATAGCCAGTTCCAGGCCATGACACACCAGCTGGCTATACTACTTGCTTACTTATTGTGGTCCACCCAATGTTTCAAAGTATTCCAAAAAATGGCAATTCAACCTTAGAAAGTGCACTGTTGATTTAACATGAGTTGCTAAATTTTCACCATCTCAGTCTCATGTGCCATGAGCTCAACACAAGTTTTCAATGCACATGGCAATCCAACAAGTTTTTTAGCCAGTTGAGAACAATTCCTTCATTCTAAAACTACTACAAAATTGATGAAACATTGTTGTTTTATTAAGAGAAATGAAAACTAATAGTCGTCATCTTTCCCCAACCAGTGATGGTACATGGCTGCTTTTTCTCAGGATGCCAAAACAGATAGTTGTCTCATCCATGATGCCCATATCGGCAATGAATGACTTGTAGAGTGATCACTGCATTCTAATAATGCATCAATGGAATGTTATATCCTTTTGCTCCTGGTGCCAAGGAATTTCCTGTGTAACAGTTGTTTTCTGCATTATAAAGATGGTATGGAACTTCGTCCCTTTGCAAAGCCATCCAACAGTTGCATGGGAATCTGTATAGACAATAGAGATGAAATTTTAGAGTGCCTCAAATTTCCTCCATTTTCTTGATTCATATACTATGATCACAATGTTTAGAAAACAAATCAAAAAGTGTTTTTTTTTTTTGATTATTTCAGCATATCTTAGTTTTAACCCATCCCATGTAACCGCTTTCTAAACTTAGGCAGGTCATAATCAGTTTTCCCTTGTCAGTTTGTTGTATTTATTCAAATTCTTTTCTGTCCGTGCCAAAGCTCCTTGTTGAAATCCAACTGTTGTAGATTGCCATCATTCTAATTCTTGGTACTAATCTACTACAGGCATGGTACATGATGAGAATTTCAAATGGATGGATGTGTGAGAAAGAATTGCTGTTGGAGTAAAAGCACTTAGTATGATAAAAGTACGCCAGCAATAGTCTGACGCAATCACATACGTAGTGGTTTCCGAAGTATTACCAAACAAGGAGATATCCTACAAATGCTACAAGGACATATTGCATGAGCATAGGTATGTCGAAAACAATGAACAATCTGTTTATTGTCAGCATAGGATAACTGATTTTAGTTTTATATCTGCAAATGCAGTGATCAAGGGGCATCATGTCTAACGTGTAAATTTTTTTAGATGACATTCATTGGGGATACAAAATGTTTCAAATGAAATACCATGACTTTACACATTTATTATTAACTATAAATGACACATAAAAATTTGGTACCACTATACAGAGGAAAGTAAAATAGTGTGTCACGGGTCACTTGTTGTCTACAGGTGACACATCTTTTATATCAAAAACATGGGAGACCACAGGCTAACTGTGCAGCAGGAAACTAGACTTCTTTAGTGGTTTATCGAGACAGAGTGGATCATGACAATACAAAAAAAAGTTCAGGAAGGAGTTTAATACCCAATGGGCCCCAAACTATAAGTTGGTTTGTTCACAAACAATGTATATGTAGACAAATCGAATGTCACCAGCTGATGCTGTAAGGAGATTGACAATTCTTGAAAGAAATTGTTGCATCATCTTTCAGCAGAGGTTGATACTTAAACATGTTGGAAAATTCTTAGAAATCACTTAAACACTTTTCCATACAAAATTATGTCCATTTCCATCTTAGTAGCAGGTTCAGCTCAGACTTTAACCCATGTGATCAACTGTTACTATGTTCCAAAACAACTTTTGGATAGTTTTTTTGCTTGTTCTTTAAGATCCTGCCACACAAGGACTTAATGGTCTTTCTGCTCATCAGTCAGGTGTGAAGCAAACTTGGCAAAAACCTGTTGTATCCTTACATTTCCTGCGATAACTGACTGAAACAAGCAATGGAACTTCTTCAGAAACCTCTCTAATAACCACTTGCCTGATTTCATGAATAAAACCACAAACAATATTGACTGAATCGCTTGCACTGGCCCACCAGACTATAGATCATCTTCAACAAATGTTTTAGTATCTTTAAATCAAGAAAATCAGTCAAATAAAGTCTGGGATAGTACCAGATGCCCGAACTTGCAGAAAAATTTGATGCACGGTCATCGCTTGTATATGCTGGTATGCCTGCACTGCTCTTGTAGCACATGATCAGCAGGAAATGATAATTCAATCCTACCTTATTGCGTCAGCACAACTAGGAGTGCATCTGGATATAATTTAAGCTATTGATGCCATAGAAACTTTCTGACAAAAGGAAAACCCCCATAAAGCTGTTTTTATAAATGAATCACATGAAGATTTCCTGACTGTCCAATATGAAAAAAAAATTGTTAATATCTTTTCTCCACTAAATCAAACAACACACAACAATGACCCCTCCACCCCCGAGTTAGTATTTAAAAAACAAGGACTGACACAGCCAACCACACCCCACAGACTCCCTCCCTCATTAAAGTGTTCCTGTATACTCAGCTTTTCGAAAAGTTACAGACCTTCAGTTCAGCTCTCTGTCTGTTTATTAATGACATTAATGCATGTCATTTAATCCACAACTGAAGATATTTTTTGTCATAACTTATGAGGAAATTTAGTAAATTCAAACTTTTCATGTTTAGAAATGCATAGCAAGTACAACGCTTTCCTGTCAAGACGACCAGAAAAAACAATGATGCACAAAGGCAGGTGTTTGTATAGGTACTGACATCATCAGCATTTGTCTTTGAAGAATCAACAATGAATTATTTCTCTCGCCTGATTAATGATTTTTTGCAGTAAAACAGAATCATAAATAGTGATAATATATTTACTGTTCTTTGAGGAAATGTTAAGAAAAGTAAGGTCTAGAGACTAGTGAAAGTTTAAATCTTTAGAAATCTGTTTTGCCCTGAATGATGATAAAAAAAATAACAGCAACATTTGCTTTTACATGTTCTCTTTTTTTAAACACTGAAAAACAATGAC
Organism: Nautilus pompilius; assembly: GCA_018389105.1. NCBI lineage: Eukaryota > Metazoa > Mollusca > Cephalopoda > Nautilida > Nautilidae > Nautilus > Nautilus pompilius. The sequence continues at coordinate 467,736 of JACATO010000684.1, forward strand.
ATTTACTTCTACAGTAAAACATTGCCACCATAAGTGTGCTGATTTCTAAAATGGCATTAAAAAGGCACAAACAGAATGATGTCTTGCTTAAGTACACACAATGTTCCCTGCAATCAGAAGGGGCCAAATCATTTTTATACAACAGCACTTCATATATACAACATAATGGTAGCGATGAAAATGTTCTTTTTTGGAGGGGAGAAAGAATGTTAGTTAAAAGCAAGATTCCCAGCTAGAGAAAAAGGCTTAATGATTTAATGAGTACCTGGCCACATCCACAATAATAAACATTAAAGTGATGTAGGACAACCACAGTAACTGAACTTGTGAGGCCACAGACCAATTACAGGTTAGGGTCAACATTCTGCTAGTTGTGCAAACACTTGCTTGATAACATACCCCTTAGTCAGGGAGACAGACCAATGAAATCAACTGCTTATCAAGGTGGTTCAGTCTTTTCTAATGCTAGGCAAACAAGTAAAGGGGCAATGACCTGTGGAGATGGTGTTTATTTTCTCCATATCATCACTGAGTGAGTAATACAATCTTGAGGGGGGGGGGGGGATTCATGACCCTAGATTTGCAAGCACTCTGGGTAATTCTGTGTTTTCAGGATAAAGTGAAATTCTGTACGTAATGTTCAAAAATCAAAATTTAAAAATAAAATTGCAAAAACAGTTGGACCCTTTAAAGATCCACAATAGTTATAATTTGCCTTTGTCAAGGAATTAATACCTCATTTATTTTCTAAACAATGAAACAAGATTGAAGCCTTTTCTTTTCATTAATAAAGGAAAGTATTCATGGCGGGGTTTTCTTTCAGTGTGTGTAAGAGTGGCCCCATGTCAAGGAGCCCTACAGGTCAAATACCACTAACTTCAGTAAGGAACAAATCCGCTAGAAGTCAATGCACACAAAAAGGAAACCTACATAGAACGGGGCTGGTGCAGAAGGGAAAAACCACGGAGTCCAGACACATCATAAAGTAAAATTCCATGACTCTTATCCAAGAAATTTTAAAAGGTATTTTAATCTCAAAATTGGCAACTGTTTCATGCACAAACAGCGGCATCACTGCCCATTTACAAACACTTCTCTAATTTTTTTCAGTAGACTCGTCATTAAGCATTTAATCAACTTCAGCAGTTTTCCCCAGGTTCAGTTACAGTCACAGTGACTACCTGGGTTTGTCTCATCTTAATCTGTCAGGGTGTGTGTTAAAACAGAAGCGGTCATGCAAGGTTATTTGCTGACATATGCCCAGGCCTATTTGTAGAGAAATAAAATATTCAAAAGAATCTAAGCCAACAATTTGACTTGAGTAGATATCTGTCAATAAACGCACTGATAAAATTATATGTAAAAATGGATTGGACCTTATGAGAGCTTGAAAAAAATTCTGAAACTTCTCCTTTTGCTAACAATAATAGCACTAGATTATTTTTTAAGTTATACTGTATAGGCACAGTTTATCCAAGAAACCCCTTAAACAAAAAGGAAGCCAAGAGAAAGGGGGTACACATTCAAAGGGTTGCTTTCGAACGAATATAGCCCTATATTTCATTTAAATGCAGAAATGAACACTTTATATTAGGGGCCACTTTATAATTAAATTCCCTTTCCTTGCTTATTGAAAAACTAGATACACTGGTCTTCAGAAATGTGTGATCCTTGCTGAACTAAAGCTTTTAAATACAATAATTCTGCATAATTAAGACGAGACAAAGAATCTTCAATTTTTAAAAAAAACTTCCAATGTGAGCAAGAATAAATCAGCCTAAGAATTCAAAATACTTTGCGCCACCTGCTGCTTTATTCGATGCAAATAAAAACAGGTATTTCCATCGAAAGTACGCCTCACACCCACCTCCCAAAAGTGAAATAAATAATTCTTAACCATTAAACAAACCAAACCCATAAAAACCACTTGGAACATCATGGACCTACCTACCTTATATCATCCATACAATGCTGACCCCTTCCCTTAACCAGCAGCAGATACCTCCAGACAAGATCATTTTACTGTGATTATGTCAGTGTTCAGGGTAACAATAACTTTTCATGTGGTTAAATGTTCCAGTACAAGTATTTAAAACAATATTTAAGATTGACCTCCTCCTACCTTATCGCTGTATTAGCTGTCAGTGGGTCAGCTACAATTATCCAGTTATCAGCAGCTCTGGTTAAAAGGTCTTTCACACCTGTGCGCCTATTCACCAAGGCAAATAAATATCTAGTTTACTATATCAATACCACCAATACAGTTTTTCAACATGTCTAGCATATCTGATGCATTTTTCTTTTTTTTTTTTAATTTTCTTTTGTTTATGTATACATATAGTTTGTTGCCATTATGAAAAGTTTAACTTTCATCTTTCAGAAAGGAAGGCATCTGTTCTACTGGAACATATGGTATATCTGAGATTAATAGCACAGAAATGCTTACTGCAGCTATATCAGAGTTTAATCAAAGAAAGCTTAGATTAAATACTATCATCAATCCCCTACTAAAAATGTAGTCTTCCTTTTGTTATTAAGGAGACTTTGCACCCCACCCTGTAGACTGACCATGTATCTGTTTATCCAGTTACAAAAGTGGAGGAGAACATCCTTCTGCTTAATTTAATAATGGCTCTTTGGAAGCTTAACAGGGCAAATTCATTCTCTTTTTAAAATTTATATACTAATTACTTCTTGACAGTTTTATTTTGCTTAAGGGGGGGTTGGTTGGTTTTAACCCCTTAACCACTGATTTTATCATCTAGACGAAGAGAGATTCTTGCTTCTGTCAGGGGCTGGACCTCTCAGAATTTTGCCGCCATACATCAGTGCTTGATGCCTAGACGTTATTAATAGGACTATAAACCAAGCGTGACATAATCGGGGAGTACAAGGAGAACAAACTGACTTGTCATAAATGACAAAGGGGAGGGGGGTTAAAAAACAACATCATTTTTTTCTCGTGATAAAAAAAAGAAATACAAATCTTCAAAATGACCAGTAAATGTTAGCACAAAAATAACCAAACAGTGAGAAACTAGCAAAAACAAGCAAGATGTAATTTAACTGGCTTACTACTAAAATTCCAGTAGGGGGCAGTTCTCTAATACTATGCAATATTAGCAAAGCTGTGAGACATAATTATATTTGCCATTATGTTTACTCAGCAGGTATTTACTCATTACACTGATGTTTGGTACTGATCAGTTTTATTCCAAACCCCCCAAAAAATATGGTCATGCATACATTGTCACAGAAGTTAAAGTCGGTTATTCTAAAAACAACAAAATGTGGGCTCAAACTTTGGTTGTTATCACTAATTTGAATTCCAAACAACATAAACCACAATAAAGCAAAGCATTTCACATTTACTCATATAATAAAACTTAAAATTAATCCATAAGCAACTGAAATTTTTATAAACTAAAGTTAAAGGGGAGAGAGATTACAGGAAACAGCTTACAGGAAAGTCTTCAAAATTACAGTACATGCATAAAATGAAAAGGAACGTTGCTGCCAGTTTACAGAAGTGGTTAACTTTGTTCAAACTAACTCCTCTCTAATCTAGAAACTTAACAAACCCATTCTTATCAATATTAGATAATTCTGTCAATGTGTAATTTTGTAACACATGGTTGCTTATATTCAGATAATGGCAAGTATCATAGCAAATGTGACCAAGTTTTAAATACTGTGTGATCAGCCAATTGCATTATCTCTTTATCTCTCTCTCTCTAGTGCAGGTTTACTTATCCCTTCCTTTGAAAAAAAAACTCATGAAGTGGTTTCAGAAGATATTTGTTTTTTCCTACAATGCAGAACATAGCTTCCATTTTCAATAACAGAGTGAGATCAGCCTAGCTCAATTACAGTTATGTTTGTTTATGGCTCTTGGAAAACTTATTTTTAAATCTGATAATTTTATTGAAAATTGTTTTGTGCTGTTAGTGTTTATGTTGTGAAAGCCAGATATGTAGAAAGATCTGCTAAAATCAGCAAACTTTACCATCTGGCAAGAACTGATGACATCATCCATTTCCTACGCAGGCAAGATCACTTCAAAAATTTCAACAGCTTAGATTCTAACCACCAGTTTTCCATCCCACACATCCGTAACAACACAAAAAGCCACTAAATACCGTGAAGCCGCAAGGGCATCTTTATTCTTTTAAGATCTATCTTGCGTCAACATCGACTCGTAGCGAGACATTAAAATTCTGGAAATCTACTATAGATCAGGTGCTGTGTTTTTTTTTTTTTTCGTTTAGAGATATTTAGGAAATGAGAAAAAGTATCTCTAGAAAGTTTCTGAACATACATCGATAACTGACAGACCTGACCATTAGGACTAAAACCAGAAGATTCTGCATTTTTTTTTTAAATCTGCCATCTCAAAGAAATGTTGTCACAGATTCCATTTTACTGCGAGAAAGTCCATGTTATTTATTAGTCTTTAAATGGTTAAAGTCCAAAACTAAGTTGTTTTTTTTTGGCTCCCTCCTCTCAAAACTGCAAAGATTTAGTTATCAGCATTTTGCATCCCCAAATAATTAGTACAAATACTGTTTTAGGAAGGCACAGACATTTGTAGCCATTACAACTATTTACTATTCTACAGCAAAGGCAGTAATAAGAATTAAAATCTGCACATTCAACAATTTCACTCTTAGTATTCAATGAATTAAACGAAATATGCCAGTATTAAAACCATAACAAAAATAGCATAGATAATGTTCACTGGCAGTCTTTTTTTTTTCATTATGATAGCTAGTAAAGTTGGGATATTAAGGAATGATTTAATGGCTAACCAGGAACTTGTGGTGCCTTCAATTCTGCTATTATACCAGTATGAGTTTTACCCAAGTAGTCTGCTTTGTTGTTTTTTACTCTCTAAAAGTTAGTTTCCAGGAGCCAGCCAATATCTATGCACCATGAGCTTCAGCTGCCACAAATGCAGCTTTCTTAGACAACTTCCAATCAGCATAGCAGAAAACCAATTGAAGTGGATTGATCCGGGATTCTCCCATTCAAAGCAACCTGGAACTTTGAAGAAGTCACAATGGCTTCCTGACACTTTATATTTACTATACCACTAGATACAATAATTGGTGTAAATTTAGAGTCTTGGTTTAAAAAACATCACGCCCTGCCCCGTATTTACTCAACTCATGCAAATAGACTAATATATTCCACAGAAGCAAATCTTAAAGTATGATTCTTACCTTAATTATGCACAGGGTGTAAGCAAGTTGTTTTCCATTTTCTATAGTGCGTTACCAAAGTACTATTACACATATTGTAATGTTATGCTGCTGTAAGTAAGGAAGGTAAATCACGCACTTTGGTCCTTGGCAGGTAACCTCAATTCACAGAGAAACGTGTGTTGTGTGTCAGTCCTGCAAGCGACAGAACTTTGGTCGTGTGTAATCTTTGAACTGATAACTGATCTGGTCTATCAACGGTAAGCAAGCTAGCTAGTTCAACATAAACAAGGGAGCACAGCACATCTGTTCTTCTGATGTCCCGTGCCAAGTTTGTTGGCTTTCTTTTTCGGTCAGAAGCAGTTAAGTCCTGAGAAACAAGAATGCTGTAAATGCAAACAGTTCAGTGGTTGAAACTGTTGAAAACCTACCTGGATTTGTTTTTCTTTAATTACCTTTACCCATTCAGCAAAGCCAGCAGCACAGTAATGGAAAAGTAAAAACTAATAAAATGATTGATTACAGGGATTTATTAACCCTTTAAATTGAAAAGAAACTTGACATGTGGAAATCCACTTTTAAAAATGTATATTTATCTATCTAACCAAAGTTTGGAAAAGGTTGAAGAATGCCAACGTATGGCCACCTGTCTTTGAAAACCATATCGTCAACTACTGACAGGATTGTTGAAATATAGAAGTTATTTTCCCATTACAAAACCACATTTAAAAAATCCATAAAATCTACTGACATCCATCCATTTGGGGTTACTTTTTAATGTTATCAGTTTCACATTCCATATCTACTTACAAATTAGGAACTATATCTATAAAGAGCATCAATTCCTATTCAGAGACCCTTCTATACTTCAACAATAGTCAAAGAATATCAATTTAAAACCCATTAACTTTACCTAAAACACACATTTTAATCCAATTATATATGCATTACGGGGTGTCAAACTATTATGAACTTTTCTTAGAAAATGCAATTAGAGAAAGCATTAATGGAATGTTTTTAAAACAGCCTTTGAACTTTTAATTAGAGAATTTTATAGAGCCAATCCAACCATTTGCTTCTTAGTCAGTCCATTGGTACCAAATGCACATTTCAGAGAAAATCCACATAGTATCCTATATCAGCACAATAATTCATTCAGGTTCTCTCTCTCTCTCTCTCACACACACAAACACTCTGTATATTTATAAGATGGGATATCCCACCATCCCAAATTGTATCACTACACACAAATTAACAATTACACACACCTCTCAGAGATACAGTAGTAAACAAAATTATCATCAAAAGCCATCACTTGGGAGGTACAGTAAATCACATTTCGATGATCATTATTTTCTCCATCATTTTATTAAAAGAAATCTGAAAGAAAACAACGGCAACAACAACAATCTGTTATCCCCAACTCTTCCCAAGAAGGTCCATCTCCAGGCAGGTTGATCTAGAAGTTTGTTCAATCTTTGGACGTATTTCTTTAGAGATGATTAGAGGTCACTAAAACAGATCCAGCCGCAAACAATGGACTTCATGCCTTCCCTTTTGTCAATTGAAAATTATTCCTCAGTGACTAAGGCCTATCTATCTATCTTTCTTTATTTTATGTGCACATTTTTTTTTAAATTTACTACAAAAAACGAAAAAATATGCACATTAATTCCTCATATAACACAACTTCACTATTCGCATTTTCCCACCATAATGCAGTTTTTCAATAGGAAAACACTTTCCGTTTAACGTCAGCCATTTTTCACTATAACATGGACTGAGTGCGATGGGACTATCTATGTACTTCTGGCTGGAGCAGAATAATACATGACGTCACCCATAACAACAGTGTACTACTTGGTAAGGATGCTGCTTGGGTGACTGATGTGGGTCTGCGCGCAAAAGAATACAACTGCATTTTCTCACTTGAGACCGTCTTCTTGTCCAACATCTTGCGTGTAGTGAATAATCTTACTCGTCATTAACATTATGAGTGAAAAAAGGGGCCAGTAAGTCAGCAGAAAGGATATATTCCCTAAGAAACAAAGTCAATCAATAATGCTGGAAGCAAAAAAAACGGAAGTGTTAACTCGGTTATAAAAAGGTGAATGCATGCTTGACATTGGCCGAGCCTTTTACAGACAATCTGTGCTAGTGCCAACAAGATTAAGGAGAGCATCAATAGTGTAGCACCATTTTCGGCTGTTCCCATAGTGCTAATGTGGAGACAATGGAAAGCTCACTTAGCTCGTGGATTGGGCATCAGGTTGGGTGGAATGCGCCCCCAAGCTTGACCATTATTCAGAGTTTTACATGAATACCTCGAAGATAGCTGTGAAGACGTGAAACCATTCATGGGTGGTTCGAGCGGTGTGCTGGCTTTCACAAAATCAAAATCATTGGAGAATCTGCTAATGCCAATACCAAGAGTGCTGAAAGTTTCCCCCAAAAGCTGAAGTGTCATTGAAGGAGGGTACAGTCCCAGCAAGTTTTCAATGCTGATTAGATGGGACTGCATTGGAAAAGGATGCCGTCATGAACCTATATCTCCGAGAAGTCAGTACCCAGCTTCAAAGTTGCCAAAGATCGATTTTCACTACAGCTTGGTGGAAACACAGGAGTAGACTGCAATGAGGCTCAAAGGGCATTAAAGGAGTACTTGAAATATCAACTTCCCATTATCTGGCAGCATAAGCTGAAGTCGGTCTGGATGACTGCACCTCTCTTCACTGAATGGTTCAGTTTGCACTTCCATAAGCAACTTAAGGAGTACTGCGAGAAGGAAAATCTTGTATTCAAGATCCTCTTTATCATTGATAACTTGCCTGCTCATGCTGCCAGCCTTCATGATCTTTTGGAAAACATCTACGTGTATTTTCTTCCACCAAATACATCACTGATCCAACCCATGGATCAAGGTGTTATTGCTGCATTTAAGGCCCACTACATAGGCTGAACGTTCACCAAGTTCATCAGAGAGACTGACAGTGAAGGAGAACCTACTTTAAAGGAGTTTTGGCATTCCTTCAACATCAAAGATGCCAAAATGCCATGTGGAAGTTGATGTAGCTAGAATGTGTCCATGATTTCCAGGGACTCGAGGTTGACAAGAACGTATCGTGTGTGTGTGTGTGCGTGCGTGTGTGTGTGTGTGTGTGTGTGTGTGTGTGTGTGTGTGTGTGTGTGTGTGTGTGTGTGGCGCGTGCGCGTGTGTGCATGTGTAACCTTAGCAAAGAAAGTTGGCTTTCAAAAAGTTAGGGAAGATGATGTGGAGTTTGAATCGCACTATGAGCTGTTGAATGAAGAACTCCAGCAGTGGATGACGGAAGAGTCTCTTGCTGAACTTAGCCTTACTGCCACACAAGTCTTAACAATGAAGGTTTTCATGAAGGCATTCTCTCTCATCAATCAAGAGTTCGGTGTTTGATGAAAATGATCTCTATTGGGAACAAAGCTTCAAAACCATCAAGATGGTTCATGCCTTATGGTGCTACCATGCTGCATCGTGAAAAAATGAAAAGGGCAAGCCAATTGAAACTTGATAAGTTTTTCAAGCCAAAGACTAAGCCAGAACTCCAACCTTTTCCATTTCTCACCCAAGTTTTCCAATGAGCTAGGCTGATAAACTGTCCTTGCTTTTTCTAAATACACAATTTACCCACCATTAATTAAACAGCATTAACTGATTAAAACCCAGTAAAGCTTCATTATGATCAAAATGAGGTGTAAAGAAAAAAATTCTTTGTTCAGAAAACTGACAAAGCCTATGAGTAGATTCAGAAAATGAGATTGTGCAAGAAAATCATACAAGTTTAATAATGACACAGAGCTTCCAAGACCGAAATTTCCATTGTAAAATACTGATGATGCATCTAACACCAAGTGCTTTACAAAGATACTTTTTCAATAGCCAGTTTCTTCTTTTCCCATGCTATTTTAACAAAATGCCATATATATACCAGAAAATAAGCATCACTCCAGTAGTTCACCTTTTATTCAAAAGTGAACGTTAGATTACACAGTTCTCATGTAGAAAATCTGTTTGTGAAAAACACAGTGATGCTTATCAATTGTGTGTGTGTGTGGACAAAAATCTAGTTCCTCTAGATTTTGATATTTTATACATTGCATTTAGTTCAAAATGTGAACAAAGAGAAAAAATGTTTTTTTTTTAGTGAAAAATTAATAAAACTAAATGATTTTTAATTTCAGCATCTTTGGTACTACAACCCTACAGCTTTTAACGAGCTTTCTGATGGACCATCACCTGCCACTCATTTGTCAAATGATGAATGGGAATGCTGAAGGATTCAGTTCTTTAATGGATCTCCTAGAGGTATTTAATAGATAGGTTTCTAGATAGTGCTGGATAATGTACAGGAATGCTGATTTTACCTCTGATAAAATCTAGATGGACTGGTGATATTATTTTAAATCCAAGAAGAAAATCAGTTGGTGAAACAACAGTGAGTCGCCATTTAAAGTGGGTGGGGGGGGTGAGATTCTGGCCTGGTGCCATCATAAGAAGTTATGTTAAACAACATTCACAATAGTAAAATGTTCTTTCTGAGATTCCCGCATCTACATCTTGCCATCATGGAAGTTTTCAGTTAGAATGGCATTTGTAAACAGAACTTCCTGACATTACCCAGACTAATCAAATTTGATGAGTGGTTAAGCAAATGGGTATCTAGCATGAATACCTGCACGGTGATGTCAGTTATGGACAATGGATCTTGACAGCAGTGCCTCATATGGTCAGTTAGTTGTCAATTAGTCTAAGCAGCAGGTATTACCACCCTGTTTTACAGAGACATTTCTCTGGTCTTCATTATCATCAGTACTTCTCATTGATACTATAGTTCTGTACATTGTATACACAATCTGATGACAGATTGCACAACACCAAATTTTGTAGCCTGCACAGCACTAATTTCCAAATTACCCTACTACTAACATTTTAACAAATATCCTGCTTCTGGACCACACAATGTGACTTTCAAGCACTAAAGTTTACAACATAACATGTGCATTTACAGTTATTACTACAATATTCTGACAATACTGTTGTGCTGGAATTTATAGCATTGGATTAGCATCAACTGATGAAAATGAGTTTTTTTTTTATATATGCAGTATGATATTCATAGAGCCTCTACAGTAAACAGCTTTAACATAGTAATTTCTCGCGGATATGTAACAACAGAGTATAAAGGCAGTAAACTTCAATAAAAGCACATTTTGCAACATTATTTTAACAATATATAAATCTTGAACAAGCACTGCATTGTATAACTGCAATTAAACAGATATCTAAAATTATTTCAGATGATGCAGTACTTTTTGTCACTATTGCCAGCTATATTAAACTTGATAAAATATTCCTAGATTTTTGTCCACACACACACAGAGTTAATGATTGTAAACCTGTATGACCTCAGATAATATTAACTCAGTTTTATCCATAAGCTACTGCCATTCGCTTTGACAAATCCTCTTTAATCATCAGCTGTTTCCCACCATGTATTTTCATTCCAGTGAAAGATTCTTGCATCACCATAATCATTATTGGAAAATTAAAGTATCTCTAATTCCCATTGGATATTTATTCACCAAGAGTAGTAACTGGGTTTATTACTTTATCTTAAGAGACTTTCAACAGCACTTATCATTTTGAAATTCTCATCAAAAGCTATGTTTAAGAAATATTAAAAACATCTAATTCAGAAGCCATCATCACCACAATTTAGTTCAATCAATTTTTATCATAATTTTCTACTGTTCTTTAATAAGAAAACAGTCTGTAATTATCAATTATCCCGTGCCAGCATTTCAGATTTAATCAAAACAAAGTCACTACAGCTTCAAGATGTAATATTTATAATCTGACAATAATTAAAAATTATGAAAATCTATTAGAAATTTATGATAATAATTATAATTCAATAAATAGAGTGCAAGGTTGAATTTCCACAACTAAAACTGAAACCAAAGTATTTCCATCAGTTCAGATATAACTCCTATCTAGATATTCCTGTTCAGCCTGCAAGCATGACACTCCATACAAACTGAATCGTTATAGCACCACCTAGTGGGAGAATTATCAGGTGAAAGGAGTCAACAATAAAAAGCAACTACTAAAATATTAGCTTCATGAAATGCTCTTCATAGCAGGGATAGTCAGAGTACAGCCTGTGCCAGCATGTTGGACGGCCCACCAGCTGCCCTTTGACAACGGCACTAAGGCCCTTTTATGGTAAAACAGGTCCCACCAGCCATCAAATGATTTTAAGATGAAAACTCTGTGGGTATTGAAACTCTGGCAAGTATGACAACTCATATGAACCAACAACTGAAAAGCTGGACACTACACAGTTAACCAGTGACCAGAAGCCAAATGACTTACACATCCATGATGATCAGTCATGACCCCAGAGACCAAAAGGTATATGAACAACTAATGAGTGGTCAACATCATCTGCCCAATGCTACTTTACCCATATCTTGTGTGTTAGCCCTTCTGAGGTGGTCATCTGTATTTGTGACTTTTGTGAAAGACGGGAAAAATGAACAACAAATGCAGTATATTCACTGTACTGTAATCCAAAGCAAACAAGTTTTTGCAGTTAACTGTTGATTAATGTAAAAAAAAACATTAGAAAGCTCAGGAACCCTTGGTTCAGTTATGCAAACAGAAGACTACATTCAGTAAACAAAAGCAAGTTCTATGTTGGCACACAAAATAGCAAAGCAAAATAAGCCGTTTTAAAATGGCAAGTTCGTGAAGCAATACATGACTGATATGGCTAGAAAACAAGGGTTAAAAAATAATAGTTTGTCCAGTGGTACTCAGTGGCACTAGATGATAGCACAGACATAAGGGGGGGGGTTCAGCTACTTGTTTTCACAAGAGGCACCAATAATCATTTTGAAATCGCTGAAGAGCTGCTGCAAGGATACAACGGGACAAAATCTGTTTGATAGACTGGAGAACTGCATCAAAGGACAACTGTTTTGGGAAAACTTGGCTGGTGCCACAATGGAAACATGATGAAGAGTGTGGGAAGTAAAGGAAGAAATAAACATGTCCTTAGAAATAGAGAAAAGGTAAAGATTTCCCATAATTCAAAGATGCAAATTAGTTCTCCAACTCTGCCTCTGCCATAGATGTTACGAGGCATTTAAAGGACTTAAACCTTTAACTGCACGGCAAGGGAGTGTTTGCACATGAACTGTACTCAACTGTAAAAGCATTGAAAATCCAGTTAATGGAAGCATGTTTTCACATTTCCCAACTTCACAGACTATTGCTCCAGCATGAATGACAAGTATGGCAAGATGCTAAATGATTTAATTAAGGAGTTTTGGCATTGGTTTTTCAACTTCAAAAATATTGAAAAAGAGCTCTTGAGTTGATGACCTGTCCATTTACCTTTGATTATGAGAAGGCTCCAGAACAGCATCAACTATAACTAGTTGACTCACAGTGCAAGAAACAGTTAACTGAAAACCCATAGAGGTTTCACTCATCACTGAATGAAACAAAATTCTCCAACCTATGAGACTTTGCCAGAAAAGTGCCGGTGCTGTTTGGTTCTACCGGTGTTTATAAACAAACATTTTCGATGATGAACAGCAAAAAGTTGAAGTTGAGGTCACAAACATCTGAGCATTTAAGACTCCACAATGGGAATCACACCTAATTTTTGGAAAACTCATAAAAATCTGCAGGCAAGCCTTATTTACTCTTTCTTTCTCAGAGAAATAGAAAAGCACCAACAAATATAAATCCTCATACTTTTGCTTTTATGCTAAAAATTAGACCACCATCCTGGTCAGAAAATGTGCAAAGCAATATAATATACCATGTTCTCGGTTTGAGTTTCACAGTTCTGAGAGACCTGCGGGGGAAAAAAATGTTAGCTGTTCTAGATTTATAAAAAAAAAAAAGTGTCATTAATATTCAAGATGTCAAGTTTAGCTGGTCTCAAAAATAAACACCAGCAGTCTTAGTTATAAATAAAATCAGAGAAGAGAACCTAAGCAACATTATACAACCTGTTGTAACACATACCAACTCATGTAACTATGGCACATGTTGGTACCACAGATGTGTAACCTGAGAGAGAGAGAGTCAGTCATGTAAAACTATTCAGTAGTAATCATGGGAATTCTTAAAAGATATCAGTTACGGAAAATCACCAACTATAATCCCAGGAAAGGCTCATAAAGAATAGCATGCAACATACTGTGACTAGCCAAAATACACTCATTTTCATTTGAGAACATCTTAAAAGCTGCACTGTTGAGCAGTGATGCTTTCTCCCAGACCTTTTCTTTAAAACAGAAAGGGATAAAGGATGCGTAGTAACCGGAGAAGTGATACAATACATCAGCAATTTAACCTTGTACTAAGTAAAAACTTTTTTAGAATCTCTTTCAAATGGTTTGTTTGTTTGTCATCTAAAATGCTGCTATTCTTGGATCATTAAAAATCACTCATAAATATGTTTGCAGAATGTAATTCATATAAGTACATTTTCAAAACACTTTGTATTATCTTTGTAGAGATTTAAAAACAGTTAAACTACAATGGTATGGAACAAATGATGGAAGATTACACTATTGTATAATTTTGAAAAAAAGTAGCTGCAATTTATTGACATATTACAATCCTAAAAAGGTAACTCACTTACCTTCTTCCTTTAGTAATCTGTAGGTATCACGTCTGTCGAGGAAAAGTGCAAGATGGAATTCTGTTAGGCTGAATTCAGGTTTATAATCTTTAAAAAAATTTAAAAAATGCATTATTAGTGTACAGGTAGCACAAAGGTATGTGTATACAGTCTGAAAGTTACTTCCATGCTTTCCACATATAACCAATCATACAGGTACATCTTCTGACAAAGTTACATTTCATTTGTCTTTTTTTACACCCTTTCCAGATGAATATTAGGAACACTACTACCAGAGGAAAAATTTGCTAATTAGAGCTTGTTAATTAATCTCCATTTGTTCTCTACTTATTAAAGAATTATTATATATCAGCAGTAAATTATGCAACAAGTATCGCACTTATGAAATCATAGTTATCTCGATGGTGCAAGTCCAATGTTTCCAATTGCACTCAGTTTCTCTACCAAGTCAATAAATTTTTTTAATGTACTGAATGTCCCTCCCAGCTATGGATGCTGCTGGCCCCAGAGACCCTAACAGACCAGTCAGGGGGGCTTGTATCTGTCAAAAGATGACAGTTTAGCAGAAATTCCAACATTGGAGATTATTTCTAATTTTTTTTGATAATTTGTTACTGAAAACAAATTTACTTCTAAAATTGTCTTTCCATACTGGTGTAGGTTTAAACCAAATATGAAAAATTAGGAATAGTTGGCGGCTTGGACACAAGTTTAAGACGGACTGTTTTCACATAGTGAGATGAAACCCTTTGAAAGATTTACTTTAGAACAATATTAAAAAATAGGGGAGGGGTGCCCAAGATCACCATCTCTCAATGGGTGTGCCTTTCAATGCTGAATGACTGAATAAGCAAGTTTCAAGCTTCTAACAAAATCTGCAGAGCCTAATATATGATGAAAAACTGTTTCTTGTCTTTTTGCATTTATTTTAACTACATCATCAAATGGATGCAATAAGGCTGCAACATGGTGCTGAAATTTCTTACTCTGCTATTCTTCAGGTAGTGTAGGAGATGTAAACCAGGCTGTTATTATCAGTGAAGATGATAAACAAGAACTCCAGTAGAGAGATGGGATGATTTTGGTTTCAATATTAAAAGAAACTTAATACTGCAAAATAATAGAGATCTTGAAAATAAAATTATACCATAATATTGTTTGTTATCAAATGATTAGAGAATAAACTTTTTCTTATAAGTGGTTATCAAGGGATCAAATAAAAATAGTAGAAAATGATAAATATTTAACTATCTTCTTTATTAATATTTATAATAAAATGAATAAAGGAAAACATTTAAAATATGATAAAATATACAGCTTCCTGCAGTTGATTGCTTATAACTCCAAAACCATAACACACTAATGGAAGCATTATAATCTCATAAATTATGTCAGTCTGAGAAAATATATTTTAAAAATCTATATACTGAATCAAAAAAGTATTCAACTCCTTCTGAGTTATCATTAATTGCAGCCACTAAATATTCAAATAGATTTTAAAATTTTAATTTGAATGATTGGAAGGAAAAAAAGAGGCAAGTACACAAGGGCTATAGGTGGTCCATTTACTCTCCAACAAGGAAACCAAAGAGCACTCTGCTGATCTGAGAGAGAGACAATAATTCTGAAAATCAGTTTTTCAGAGAAAAGAGTGAATGCTGCAATTGCCAAAGTCAACAGTGACGTTCAAAGCAACTAAAAGTATAATCAGTAAGTTGTCCAAGATGGAAAAGTCACTGATGGTTCCCAAATAGTAAGAATAGTGAACTGCATAGAATACGGAAAAGAGTAACCATAAAGGAGGCAAATGTGCAGCAACAACAGTTTAATGACCATGCAAACAATAAAAAGACAGACAAAAATCTTCTGCGTTCATCGGATTGAGAGACTTAGATCTGGAGAAAAGCTGAAGAGTGGCAACCAAAAGGTTGTTCTGGCGTTTTGTCACCTTAAAACGTTGTCCATGTTTATACATGGACAAACTGGAAAGAAGCTGTTGGAATCAAATTATATTTTCCTGCAAAAAAAAAAAAAAGATAATAATCCCAAGCACAGCTTAAACTACGAAGTTTTTCACAAAGGCGCTAGAATGGCCTGCACAACCAGTTAAACTGCTAGAGGAAGATATGAAGCAGCAAGTGGACCGGGGCACAAGTTGCGTAGATAAGGGTTACAAGCTATCAGTGTTGAAGAATGAAAGCCAGCCTCTACCGGACAAGTTTAGCTTCCTCTATGGCAGGAAGTATGAACGCTGTTTACTAAGGATAGTCACATTAAACATTAACACTGTGAAAGTTGGGTGATTATATAAGCAAACAGAAAAATTCTGCAATAAATTTACATGGCCAGCACATGAGAATGGAGATATCCACATTTCTTTTCCAGTTGTATTTGTTTTACATTAAAAAAAAAAACAAACTCTGAAGACCCCCTACAGGAATGTAAATAAGCAAATAATTTTAATTAATTAATTAATTACTCAGGAAGTGGCTGAGTGCTTTTTTCTTGTGCCTACTTATCAGTTGTGCCATTAAGCACTCGGGGGATTTGCTAGATTAAACACAATATAGAAATTTTTAAATTTTCACTCAGCCCCACTGTGGACTTCTTCAGGAGCCCTGAAGCTTAGAACAAAATTTAACGGGGAATCATTTAACAAGATTTTGACCACCAAAATTCCTTCAGAACCACAGTATTTCAGTATGCAAGCTCCACACGATGATCCGTCATTAACTCCCGCATTTGTGCACATCTTCTGTCTTTTAAAAAAAAAAAATAATGGACAGAGATGCGACTTATAAAGAAAAAACAACACATTTTCACCGAGGACCCCACAGCCAAAGCTCTTCTTCTGACTGATACACTTCTGAGGCATGTCAAACACAAACTAGTGTTTCTCAGCATCTCACATAATTAAGGTTCTCTTTTAAAATCTATTGAAAATGCATTTCAATGCTGTTTTAGGAAATTCAAGATTAATTTTCAGAAGATAAAAAAGGGATAAATGGGAAGAATAAAGCAGGCTCACAAAAGTCCACTGCTGATGTTTAGATCCAAGGCTGGTCTTAATGGACATTCATTCTTACAGAACTAAACTGTTGGCTATGTGGAAGATTAATACTTTCTGCTTGTCTCTCATTCTCTTAATGTAGACGGGTCATTTTCATTTTCTAAAATTTCTTAACAACTAGTGCAAACTGAAAGTAAAACTAAAGTATACAATTCATGCTATCATTTATTTCCATAGTGAAGTAGCAAATGCAACAGACTTCGGATTACACACTCACGAGTAGTAACACCTATAATAAAAAAGGGGGAAAACAGGCCGATTTATGTTAGATGGAGTCTTAAAAATGCACTGCATAAACATCAAGGTAAATTCAAGATAATAAAATTAATTAATTACAAATACTGAAAATGTATACATATATACACACTAGAAAAAATACAGGTGCATCTCAAAAAATTAGAATATCGTGGAAGAGTTCATTTTTTTCCGTAATTTAATTCAAACAGTGAAACTTTCATATATTCTAGACTCATTACAGCGAAATATTTCAAGCCTTTTTTTGCTTTAATTTTGATGTTTAAGGCTTACAGCTCATGAAAATCAAAAATCCACTATCAAAATATTAGATTATATCATAAGATCAATAAAAAGGGGGGGTTTATAATATAGAAATGTCGAACTTCTGAAAAGTATGTTCATTTATGCACTCAATACTTGGTCGGGGCTCCTTTTGCACGAATCACTGCATCAATGCGGCAGCTGGGCAACTGTCAAGTCAGCAGTCTTCCCCATGATTGTGGTTGTGTGTACTGAACCAGACGGAGAGATTCACGGTATTTATACTGCATAAATAGTGATTTACTCAAACTCGAAATGGAATATTCTAATATTCTGAGATACGTTTTTTTCTATTTTTTTTAGCTGTAGGCCGTAATTATCAAAATTAAAATTAAAAAATGCTTGAAACATTTTAGTTTACATGTATTGAGTTTAGAATATATACAATTTTCACTTTCTGAAATAACTGACAAAAAATATTGAACTCTTCCACGATATTCTAATTTTCTGAGATGAACCTGTATACACATCAGGGAGTCAAACCACATTCCAAGATCGTCCACTCCAGTTCAGAACCAGTTCACGTACACGATCCAGTCAGCGATCCTGACTGTGACCATCTTACCACTGTTAAGGGATATGACCACAAAGAAAATAATCCAGTCATCATTGTGGTAAACGATGTAAACTGCAAACTTTATACAGAACAGTAAACGTAACCAACTAAGGAAACACTTGCACTTTAAAAAGATTGCTGTGGCCAATCACCATGATGCTTTCTGGTTTGTTCTTTATGGAGATAGCACAAAACAGAAACCAGAAAAGATGGGCTCATCTGTAACTGACAGCCAGCATCCAGTCTGAACAGCTCAGCTCTGCTGATACCAGTGTTTCAAAATTATTTTATTGTTGATCAGTTGATCCTCGCGAGTATAAAATCCAGAATTGTACCATTGGTATTTTTCATCACAAATCCTGACAAGATCGCTCTCTTAATTTTTTCTAAATTCTATTTCTTGCTACATAAGTTAATGCTGATCCACCTCCCCCTGGCATTAATTACCCTTCCCTCCCTGCTTTGTTTTGATGGTTGCTTGCTGCTGCTGGTCCAGCAGGCAACAGTTTGATGCCTGCACACAGCTTGGTGAGGTAAGATGTAGCCTTGCTTTTCTCTTCCTCAAACAGCTGCAGCTAATACCTTGATCAAGAAATATGGCAGCAAGAAAACAATTGGCTACTTGTTTAGTGGTATTACACTTGGCACCTGTGATGTGAGAATTCCTTCAACTCAAACAAGTGCTCAAGCATATCAAAAGTTGGGTGCCATCTTTCAGGACAGTCTAAGATAGGTATCTTGTGTTTCAGTTTCTTATGAGTAACCAAGCACATGAGTTCTGTTTTCTGCAGGTGAAACAGGCTTTAGCAACTACATGAGCAATGCTTCGATCTTTAAGTACATCATAAACTGCTAGCTAAAGGGTATGAACCGAACAGCAGACATTCGTTACTGCAACATCAGTATCAAGTTCAATTAGTGTTGCTGGTTCCAGTCAATGCATCTCACCTGGATCTGTTCTTTATGACCAACCTCCTCTTCTGCATCAACATCAAACATTTCTTCTTCAGTATCTAAGTTTTCCTCACTTCCCTGTTTTAGTATCATCATTCATATGTTGAACAACTTTATCAAACTTGCATCTTTATCTGTTGTTATGCTATATATTTGCTGCACATTGACATCATAGTGACTGAGTACTTCAAGAAGCATGTTCTTGAGATGCTGCAATGTTTGTCTTTCTCTAGTTTCTTTAATAGCTATGGCATGCACAGAAATTCTTTTTGCATGGAAATGCAGAACATGTCCTTTTAAATTGGCTGCTTTGCTGTCTTAGCATGCAACAACAACAAAAGCCAGTTTTACATGTGAACTTGTCAGTGACAAACAACTGGACATTGAGTGAGTGATGAGAGCCTGGAAAGGACAGACACAATATCAGTGTTTATACAGCTGGATAACAGCAATTCAAAACCTGTCAACAGAAAACAGTTTGATCGTTCACAATATGCTAGTACTATCTGTTGAAGCAGGAGTTACTAAGAAGTGACCTTTTCCCATCTACTTAGAGTTGTTTTTGAATGATTGTGAATAGTTCTTGGTTCTCTTTGACTAAACTGCCTTACTCTAAATGTGAAGTGGTCTGTTAGGTAGTGGAAAGAAGTTCTCTTCCTGTGCGCTAATGGTGTTATGTCCGGGTCTTCGGCTCCTATGCTTTTATGTCTATTATGGCATTTGGGATCTCTCCCACTGTTCACTGTTGACACCCTCTTCCACGATAGTCATTGACAGGCCAGCCAACATCAAGGGGAATTTAATTAACGAGTCTTTTCCTCCAAAATCTACTCCAGTGGTGTGAATAAAGCCACTTCTGCAATAAGAAAAGCAGTATTGTTGAAAGAACCTGACAGGAATTTTCAGGTAAGCACGCAGGACAAGCAAAAGTAGCTGAACCGTGAACCGGTTATGTTTCTAATCATTTCAGTTCAGGCCAGGCCTAACTCCTCTTTTTGATCTCCCCTTCACTCTGGTTCAGTTCCAGTTTAGAGGGGGGGGGTAGAAAGAAAGGAAGTTTGAACTGGTTCACAGTTTGACTCCCTGATATATCTGGAAATCAAGATAGTCCTAAATAGAAATTATAGAAAACAGGCAAAAAAAAAAAAATCAAAACCAAGGTAAATGATTACGGAAAACGGAGGAGAAATAATATAAACCATATGCAGAAACCAATTCACATCTGCCCGAACGTGATGATGGCAAATATCCACTGTAGCCATCCTGGTCTAAGACCAGTAAGCTCAGGAGTGAAGAACCCCTGTGGTCATAGATACGATACTATGGTCAGTAATCCAAAAATCGCAGAATCTGCTTAATGGATAGACTTGGGTTGATAAAAATTCATGTGAGTACAAATTGTAAACAATAACCCTTTCTCCAACATGATGTATTAAAAGCTGAGATTAGGGTATTATGGCATCAACACTTAACAGGTGGCTAAGGGATTAGCACAAATGTAGACTGACCTTAAAATTCATGTCATATGCCCCATGTTGCTACATTGCATAGGAACCGAAACAGGGAATGACTAACACGTAGGCATAAAAAATTATCATCAGAGTACTTTAATTAGTTGTTCAACAAAGATAATTTATTCTCTCACATATTTAAAGATGTAATTTAGTAACTTCTCAAAAAAAAAAAAACAAAAATGCCATGATAAACTCTAAAATAATGTTGACCATGTTAGTAAGATTTACAAATACACTCTAATTTATTTATGATGGTCCGACTTATATTAACTGCTGGTTATTTAAATAGGGCATCCAAATTTGAAGAGGAAAAAATGGCATAACAATGAGTGCCAACCACAGAGAATATGTATGCTCTTTTATTTACTGATGAAAACAAATACAGTTTTTAGGCTTTGTAATGCTATAAAGACTTGATATATTGCAAAAAATATTTTTTGAACATTAAATTTAGAAGACATAGATGACTTATTCCTGTTCACATATCTGACAATATATTTATTAGTTTGTGCTGCGAGGCCATAAGAAACCATCCAATACTTGGGCTCATGTTAAACAGAAGATTCTTTTGATTAGAGGTGAGGAAAAATTGGAATGCCCAGGCAACAATCCACTCTCATCTCCAACTGTACCTTAAAAACATTGCTACAAATAGACTATGGCAGTGGGAGACCACTGAATAAATCACTAACCACAGTTAACAACATGAAAAAAGATGCCTCAAGTAGTGTAAGGAGCACAGACAATGGACTGTTAATGTAGCTGGGAGAAAACAGAATCAATCAACTGCTTATGTGGTCTCAACTGTCCAGGCCTCTAGTAGAGAAGTCATGGTTTGGAACAGGTTTTGCTGGCATACCCTAGGGCTCTTGATCTATTTCAAAAGCAGCATGAATGCCAAAGCAGGTGCATCCAGTGATGCTTCATGTGTACCTGATAGAAATGGCTACTTCTAAGATAGCAATGCTCTCGTTCATCTTGCCTGCACTGTGCATTTATGATTTGAAAAACATGAAGATTTCAGGTACCTCTCATGACCATTCCAGATCTCAATCAAATTTAGCATTTGTGGGATAAACTTGGAAGATGATCTATCAGCACAGCCAGTTAAACAACACGCTATAGCTTACAATGGTCAAAACAATAATTTTAATGTTGTTATTTTCATCTAAGATATTTTTGGAAGACTAAATCTGCATTAATCCCATTATATCTGGAGACAAATATATAATGCTAATGTAAATGATCTATATTAGATAAGAAATATTAATTTGTTTATAAAACTCAATCCTGATAGATTGAAATTTAGTCACAACAAAACAGTGTTTCCAATATTAACTATCATCTTTCATGAATCACACTGATTCATAGCTTCACTTTTTCATTAATGAACTGCAGATTCGTGCGAAGTCCATTAGAAATCTTTATTTTTCTTTGCAATTTTTATTAGTAATTACACCAAAGTTGTTCAGCATCACTCTTCATGTTCATCTAAAAATGGGGGGAGGGGTCAAAACATACATCTTCCTCCATTTCTCTTTATGCTGTTGTTTGAAAATTCCAACACATGAAGTTTATTACAGATCCATGGGAACTTTCATGTACCAATGTTCATCTGTGTAGGGAAAAGTTCAGCAAAGTGAGATGCAGTTTTTGTTACAATGTCCATTGTCGTTAAGCTTAGAATCAACAAATGTGGACATATTCATCCTGTCTACAGACACCAACAAACAAAAATATCAAACACTTTAAGGTTGTGTAAATATTGAAAATAAAAGTCATAAACTCATTTTTATTTCTATTATTTACCTTCATTTTTGCAAATGATATGCATAAGATTAGGAAATACTGGATTGTATATTTAAGACTATTATAAAAATATGGATGATTGATAAAATTAGAAAATAAATGGATCCGCTAGGTTTAATTATCTGTGTGTGATGGAAATGCTCAAGTTCTAAGTACCTGAATAGAGGTGAGAAGTCTTTCAACTTATACATCATAAAGCCCCAATTTGTCCAATATCTATCCATCCAATGCATTTCTTAATGTATTCAATGAAAAACTGCTATAGGTAAACTGTCAACTCTTTTCCTGAGATCATCAATCTAATGTAATTTTTGTGACACTCGATAGATGGCTGGTCAGTATCACTGGATATCGCTAGTTTTAAGCATGTCCTTGGGGAAATTCTGAATCACCAGTCATTGGAGAAGTGAATCTGTTTATGGAAATGTCAAAAACTTTGGAACAAAAGAGTTAAAATAGAAACTCTACCGACATGGCTGCCACAATTTTTCTAATTTTGCTAAATAAAGTAGAATTTAATTTGTTGAAAAATGTATAACAGTTTATGTTAGTGTATTGAAATGCAATTAATTTTCATTTTTCTACATAATGGAAAAACAATCAAAGTTAGAAAATGTGACAATTTGAAATCAAACATGAAAATGCATGATTTGCTAAAATCCATAAATTCTGAGCATGAGTGTGAATTAATTAGAAGTATTACACATTCATAGGTGGCCATGAGTACAGTGTTAAGTTGTGTGTATGTGAAAGAGATCTGTCGATGGAAACAACAAAATTTGTGGTGATGCAAAACTTTTGGCAATAGATGAATATACTAAAAATTTTCCAAGGATAAACTGATTAACAACAACCCATAAATATGATATAATACTAGCACAATTTACTCCCTAACACAAACCACTTTCATTAGGGTTCTCCCACAGTGTGATCAAATTTCCCCTAGTGCATCAAACATTGAGATGCACGTGAATATATGATCTTCTGATTTTCATGTAAACAGTGAGCTAAATCATGTTATTTTGTTATTTAAGTGCTTTGTCACCAAATTGGTAATAAATTGGTAATTTTTTAATGATATAGATACAGAATGCCACAATGGCAACAGTGACAGCATATGATATCCACAGAACTTTTCAGAGTAATTGGTATGATGGAAACTGGAGCAATTCAATGTCATGTGGCAGACCACCTTAGCATAAGCTAGAGCATCATTTCTAGGGCCTAGACTCTGCATCAAACATTTGATAGTTCGGGGCTAATCTAGGTCAACAATGCATCATCACCAAGACCACATTTTGGTCTTGAAAGTGAGACAAAAAATCATTTCCAAACAGTTGAAATCTGACTTTCAAAATGCAACAAGCATCAATGTCTCAACACAAACTGTACGTATAAGCCTATATCCAAATAACACTAAGCATGGGCTACTAAAGGGAATAGCTGGGCTAAGTTTCAGAACATGTATGGTGGGCCTTGAAAGACTACTTACCACAGATGAGTTCAAATTTTGTCTAGACATTACATATTGATGTGCCAGTGTATGAAGGAAGCAATGAAAAAATTTCAAGATGCTAATGTTACTGAACATGACTGCTATGAAGGTAGTTCATTCATTGATGGTGGAAGGTGATTAGCTGAGGTGAAAAGAGTGATCTCTCTGTTTTCCAGAATGGCATCAAATGACATTGTTTACAAGAAGTCACATACTGGTGCTATTAGGGATAACTTCATTCTCATGGATGATAAAATTTGTTCACATCATGCCTGGATAGTCGATCAGTACCTGGAGCTGGAGTGGTGAACTCATTCTCTAGATCTTATTCCAATTAAACACATTCTTAATTTGCTCAGACTGCCAATGCAAGACAGTCTGTGCTACAATGAACTTTGCAAGACATGGTGATAATCTATAGAGGAATGGGATGACACCATTCGAAAACTCACGGAGAACATGAAACCTTGGTGCCAAGTTGTCATTCATGTTAGAGATTCACAAAATACTAACTGAATTTGCAAACAGAAAGATGCCATTTTGGAGTTTTAAAATGTCAGATTTTGCATTCTGTCTCAATAGCTAGAAGTCTTTGTTTATTTAGGATTGCTTCTATTGACCCACTGAGAGGTTAGGTCATTATTTAATGACCTCTCTGGACATTTCCCAACATTAATGCCTCCTTAAAGTGTAGTTTGTACACATTCCAACTTTGCTTTCCTAACATTATGGATTATCAGCATTTCTTGTTGTTTATAAAGTTTCAAAAATTATTCAGTGGATTAACTCTAACTAATCACTGAAGAAAATGTAAATGCAAATACAGATTATTTCCACCAAGAAATCTAAAAAATTGAACTGATGTTAAGAGTTTACGATAAACACCAACTTAGTTATAAGTTAAAACACCAAACAGATAGCAAAATACTTTAGGTAAGTTAACATTAGTAAAGAAATTAAATGCTTTAAAATAAATGACGACAAAATTTGCAATGTTGGCATGACAACAGCCATCTAGTTTTGGAGCATTTACAATTTTTTATACTTGGCCCTGTGGTTATTAATAAAGAGGATCTTTTTTCTCACAATGATTGACACTAAAATGGAATTAATTAAGACTTTACAGAGAGCAGTTAATCAGCACCACCAACAGTGTTTGGTTACTCATCAAAACCGACCAGCTTATGGCAAAACAACAAAAACAGAAATAAACTTTGCATAATAGATCGAGAGACTGTGTTGTGTTAGCTTGGTTTGTTGCGCAGGTTCAGAACCAACCTAAAGATTGTGTATTGGGTGCATGGTATTCCAGTCAAAGTGTGGAATAACCTTTGAAGCAATAACAAAAAAGCCACATCTTACATCCGTGACTAAGATGCACATATAATTTAGATTTAACAGGTTAGACAGCCAGCCAGTGAGTGATTGTGTTTGTTGTAAATTTTCAACTATTTGGCATGCAATGGTGTCTTTCTCTCCATGTGTAGGCAAATATTTGTGAAGTTTTCTAAAAAAACAACAACAACAAACTTTTCTATATTCCCATAACTGGTCCCTTTACTGGTTTTCTTACTAGAATTTTTTAATAAAATTACACACATCCAATATCAATCAGCTCAAAAGGTTGCATTGGACAATTTCTGAATCTACGATGAATTGCTTCGTAGCTCCAGATGTTCTCTCACTGAAAATAGCTAAACTGAAGCATAAGACTGAAATAGTAGCTAACATCTGCTACTGTAGTTCTCACTTTACTGCTACAAAAATAAGATGTTTTGTAGATTATATAGAAATCAGACCTCTAGATAAGGTTGATAGTAGTAAATAGAGATTATCCCCTCCCCCCCCACCCAAACAAAAGCCAGTCTTTCTACAAGTTCACTTCAACACGAAAGAGAAATAAAAAGGCAAATTCTAATGATGATTTTTATTATTTTGGAATTAGTTGACAAAGACAATTAACAAGTTAAGGGATCTTCTAAGAAATACTCAGGTCTGGCACTTGAAACCAATTTAGAATAAACACATTATATGATTTACTTGATCTTAATTATTTGTACAGTTATAATAAATTTTCAAACTCATTGAATATACAAAAACATAAAAGTGGCAGTTTTCTCCTAACTATTCATCAGGAATAATATAAAATTAATTTTTTTAAGCTTTTGACATTGACTCAACACTTACATACTAATATAGATAACAAATTTTTTTTATGATGGTGCATTTGGAAAGCAAAATTCCAAGATTGAGGGATCTGATTGAAAAACTATAAAGTCAAGGGTTACAGAAAACTGATGACACAAACCCGTCCTTGCAGGTCGATACGATTTAAACTGGAAATCTTTAGCAATTTAGAGAGAGAGTTTTCCATTACTACATTACAGGTAAAACCGTTGATCTTTAAAATATAAGTATTACTACAAGTCCACTTTGAAGACCAAAAGGGGTTTATCAAATTAATTCAAAGTGATCAAATTTCTTTCTCTTGTTTTTCTGCAGATCACTCCTACAGGGGATGCTAGATAAAATGCCATGATTTTATGTATTAATTATTAATCTAATACATATTTTCAAGTGTTAGTGCATTTGTTTGTACTCTTTCATGGTCAAACTGTAGCACCTAGAGGAGCCAAATTTTGGTTGTAGGTACTTCAGAATCTGGGCGAAGTTTTAAGCTATTACCATAAATGACATGCATCAAACTGGTAAGAGTCATTATACAAAGGCAAGTCTAAAGTTCTGTCATGTTCTATTTGTTTTCCACAGGTGGCACATTTAGCTGCAAAACTTGGCAGACCACAGGTCTACTATGCAGCAAAAAAACCAAACTGCTGAGTGATTCACCAAGACAAAAAGAGGAAGTTCAGCAAAACCCCAGACTAAGTTCATTCATTAGTTTGTTCAGAAATTTCAGTGCACATCATCAATGAAACCATGTAGGATAATCGCCATAAAATAATTTATAGTTCCTGAGAAAAAATGGTAGCATTGTTTGTCAGTGGAGGCGAGTATATTAAACATAGCAACCTGGAGAATTCTTGAGGACTTAAACATATTTCCATACAAGGTTAGTGTTATGCAAGAACCAACAGTTGTGGATAAATAAAAGTATCAAATCCTTAATGAAAGATATTTGGAGTTAATTGAGACTGATTCTTCTGTTCTTGATGTGTTAAGGTGTTCTGACAATGCATACTTCCATCTGACTGTGAATGGCAACAGACAAAATCTAAGATTTTGGGTGCTTGGAGAGAGAAAGTCATAGGACCCTTCATTTTCAAGGTTATGCTGATTGTAATGGCTACATGGAGATGCTACAGACATTTTTCTTTGAGGAATTGTGACATCAACATTTACCAATGAGATGCTAATGGTTTCAACAGGTTGAGGCCCATCCAAACATCACATGATATTTTGGATTATCTCCATTTCTGGCTCACCGGCAGAGTAATCTTAAACCATTCACCTGCAAGCTTTAGTGAACTACCCCACCCATAAGTCCAGACCTTAATGTGCATGATGGCTTCTTGTGAATGAACCTTAAGAAGTCATTCTATAAGATGGTCCCAAGGACTGCAGATGATCCGAAAACAGTGATCTAGAATTGCAGATACTATATTAGCCAAGACTAAGAAAATTTATGGATAACATATACATATGGATACATGCCATGCTAAATCAGAATGGTGGCCATAGTGAACATATCCTTATATGAAACATAACTTTAGACTTTCCTTTGTAAAGTGGCACAAATTTTATATTTGCATGTGTCAAATCATGTCATTTCATCTGGATGTAGCACCTTTTACAACACTGGTAATAAAACATTGGATCTGCATATTACCACTTCAGTTTATACCACAACCCTTTTAATGTCATGTTTTCAAAAACCACATACCACTATGTATTTATTTTCTCTTAATTACAGGTATCTTAAGCTCAATTAATACCACCTTGTGTAATATCATAAACCCATTACAATAAAAAAAATCCACAATATTGCACTGAAGAAGTTTCTTACGAGTTAGATCAGTTTCAGTTTATAGTCAGCCATGACTACATGTAAACAAATATGGCTAAATGCAAAATGACTAGTGAATGGGCGACACTATAGTCGTGATTAGCTTACTGGACAACTAAAGATGAAGGGCCAAGTTCACTTCTTGTAGAAACAACTCAACTTGGCAAACCTCTCTGGAATGGTTTCTTGTTTCCCCAGGGCATATTTTCCTCCCACATCTAATAATAAAAAGCTATAGTAGGAATTACCTTGCTGAAAGGATATGGCGCAGGATTGGCAATGCTTCCTAGATAACTACAGCAGCATATCCCCTCACCACAATTGTCTACCTTGCAGGATATGCCAACAATTGTAATAAATGAAGAAATGTCTATGAAATACTGTATAAATAGAACTTGCCAGTCAGTCAGAAATAGGAGAATTCTGAAGGTGACCAGACCAGACAATTAACGATGAGTGCTAATTGTATTAGGCAATTTGCTATCTTATCAAAACACTATAATTTAAACCACCAGCTATTACATGGGGAAAAGTTAATAGTTTGTCTTGCTTTCAAGATCACCAGATGCCATTGCTTGCTTATTACACTGTTACCATAGTGGTACTAGTGTTAATGGTTCTGAAGAATCTTTTTTATGGTTATTTATCTAGTAATTTGTAACAGCAAACTTATGTTCAAAAGACAGATTCAAAACATATGTAATAATATCAAGATGTCACTTTTTAAAGTATTTGCAAGCATGTGGATGCCAACTGAATCTTAAGTCAAGGGGAATGGACAAAGTCAAGCTTAATAACATTAAGTGGGTTGTGATAATAACTGTTTGCATCTGTACAAAGAACATGATAATAAGTGAATTAGACTAGACAGATCGTCAATAGATGTTGTCAACATTAATTTCCACATGACTTTTGGTGACACTCAATGAAAAGGACGACAAACAAGGATTATTTGGTTTTATCAGTGACAGTACAGTGAGCCCTTAATGAGAAAACGACTTTTTGAAAACACCATACACTGTAGATAACTGACAAAACAGCTTATCATGGACGTGTCCTTTGCCCAGATAATTAAAATCAAACTTAAGCTATCCTCTAGTGGCTTCCTGAAGAAATAGCACAACACCGATTTGGTTTAGAGAGAGGAAATTACATTAAAAAAGTAATAATAAATATTATCTCCCAAACTCATTTACTTATCATACATGGTGGAACCACTTCCTTACGCTGATAGAATTTGGTGAAATAACGGACCGTGTTTCTCCGGAGTAACAGGGCTACTACCTGGCTCCCCTCATGAATCAAAAAAGTTCCCTGACTCCAGAAATGAAACCACACAAGTGCTAGTAATTTCATTCCAAGTGAGAATTAAGACCATAAATAAAGACATCAATTATGCATAAACACTAAATCAGTAACAACTGTAAGCAACACTGAATTAATAGAAACCACATGAATGCAACTTTGTTGATATATCCCTTGAGTGACCTAAAAACCCGGAAGCTTCAGAAAGACCCAAAACTGGCCAGGGTTGCATGGCAACCAGACACAATAGCTGGTATAAACTGCTTTATGTACTCAAGACTTTAGCCAAGCAAAAAGAAAAGCCGTTTTAACAAATGCAAAACGGAAAAGGTACAGAAATGATGCCACATGGCTGGATAAGACAGGAGATCAAACCACTAGCACAATACAGTCAGCTCCATCCTGAGTTTTATGAATCAACAGATATGCACAAAATAAAGTTGATGCTTTTCTAACAAGATAACAATGGGAAAATACAAGATTAATCCAATTTTACTCTGGAGAGATTCTTTTAATAGTGAAAAGAAACTACAGCAAATATATTTTTCCACAAAAATTAAATGCCATGAACTTTTGCCGATCCATACGACATTAATTAATTACCCCTGCTTACATTTATCACATGAATAATGAAAAAGACATCATTAAAGCTAAAGCACCAAACAAACCTTATTTCATTTGTATTTAACAACAGTTTTCTTTTTATAATTGATAATTTTGGTATCAAAGTATCTTGAACAATAATAGGCACAGTTACTTCCCCTTCCCCTTTCAAATAAAAGGCTTCCTTAGAAATAAATACGTTATAGATAAAATTAGAAAATAAACTGAATTATTATTATATTTTGGCCAACACAAACAGAAATTACCGTTTTCGACAAAAACTTAAATGGCTCATCAATATTTCACTTTAAATAGTGTGTTCATTTTTTTCTAAAGTGGAATATTTGGATATGTAAACAAAAGGAATGCATGAAGAAAAGAATACATAAGATAGAAGATGCAAAAAATTTCTCTTTTTTTTTCATTTATCTGACAAGTGAGATGACCAGGCCGCTGAAGAGTGCCGATTGTTTCAGGTACTACTGACCAAATCAAATAACTAAAGCAATAATAGTTATATCACTAGCATGGTGGTCTGTCTCATGGAGCCAAGTGAAACCGAAGAACAAGCCAAATAATTACACAAAAGTTTCAGTAAATAACTGATGGTTTTTTTTGGGGGGGCGGGGGTATTTATCCCACTGAATGGGTAGAAATGTAGAATTTAGTTGTCGAAGTTTTAAAAAAAAAAAAAAAAGCTAATAACAGTTTATGACTGACTGCTTAGAGAGATTTCATCCATATATGAAAAAAAAAATCTAGCAATCTGAAATTCATCTTACAGAATTCAAACCTGACTGAGTGAAAATGGTGGAGTTACTGACATCAGTTCAAATAAATTGTTTTAAGTAGAAATATGTTAAGGGAAAACTGTGGTTTGGGAGAAGAGGCAAATGGGTGCATCCCTCAAAAAGCTTTGAAACAGAAGCATTTGCTTACTTAGTAATCCTTTTGACTTGCTTACAAAAGTAGATGTTTGCCATTCGAAACACAACTGGTATTGACAATTCCCCCCTTCCCGAAACAAACACATCATCATTGGATGAGAGGTTAGGCAAAGTTATTGATTAAAAATAAACAACACTTTTCCTAGGCCTTGTGAGTTCCCTTTGTAATGCCAACCAAGCACACAACTGGTGGGACAAGCAAGAACCTTGACTGCTCAGTTCCAATAAAAGCCTATGCGAGTTTCAAAAGTTGATACTTCTAGGTACACAAATAACTATAACATATAAACATTTAGAGATGTGTTGTAGGAGGGTTTTTACATATATATAAATACTATGATAGGCATTGTGGCCAAATATTTCATTTTGACTTTTTTTGCATAGCCAACCACCACCAATCAAAACATCAACTTGTGCACCTTTTATGTGTTATATTTTTGTTGGAAGGAAAGATTAGAATTCCTCAGGGATTTTCTTTTCTCTTTCAAAACCCATCCTAATTGACAAAACATGTTGTGCCTGAACAGCCTACAATTGCGTGTGTTCCTTTGACACTCTCCAAAATGTTACATTTGTTTATTGTTGGACTGCATCCTTTCTACGTTATGGAAAGATAGAGAAACATTAGAGTGAACCAGAAACCACAACTAGTTATCATATTACAGAACTCCAGTACAAACCCTGCCATCTAAGAATTACATCTAATGTTATCCCTGCTCTATAAGTCAAAGTAAAATCAAAAGATAATAAATGATCATCAGTTGGTTTGGATAAATCAATCATCCAGCTTTAAGTCATAACCAATTCATCAGCAGCAGGTAGAGCCAAAATAAAAGTGCAGTGAATAAAATCATTCAGGTTGACTAACTAATTTGTACATTTTTGTTGTTTTTTTTTAAAGTTGGCAAGCTTGAAAATTGATGCGTGCCTATTGTCCCTTTTAAATTAATCAATGCAAGTATAGACAAAGAGGAAGAAAGATTCTAAAACTTATATGGAGCCCCCCCCCCCCCGATCACACACCAAGAAAATGCCTCTCTTCTCTTTTTAATAGAAAAACAAGTAGTCTGCCAACTTCACTGGTTTGGTAAAGCAATACCTCAGCATGACATCATGAAAATAGCAGAGCCAAACCAGACAACCAAGGCTCGTCTCTCTTTCTTCATAAACTAAATTTATATGCATGCGCCAATTCCTAGGAAATCTGCTTTGAGCTTTCTTCAAGCTCCATACTCCAAGATTTATACACGTACAGGTTTCCTGTTTACCATAGAATTTAGCACACGTAAGACCTTGCTATCTTTTAGAAGCATAAACGTTCACAAAGTTTAATGTTTAAAGTTTCCCATGATAGTTCAGAAAATGCTAGTACACACGGCATTACCTTGATTGGCCTCGCAGCCAACCAGCATTAAACTGCTGATCTGAAACTGAGGCAGGTCTTAGAAATGGTTAGTTAACTATCTGAAATAAACTGCTGGTTAGAACAGGCTATTCACTCAGCAGGCAAGAAGTCGCAGAACTGAATGGCAGGCATTCATAACTGGCTTTTTTATTTTTAAATTTTCCTAGAATTAAGCAACAAAACAACAAACAAATAGAAATATTTCTTGCAATTACATCCTGTTTTTAGTCAAATCTGTACCAGGCATAAAAATAATATGAAAGAAACTGGTGCCCTTGAAATCATGGCTACTTTTTGTTGTTTTCTCTCTTTCCTACTTCTAGTTGCAGGTTTTAAAAAAATGTTTTCATTTGTGATATTTATTTACTTATTCGTATCCCCTCCACTATGCATTTGCGCAGTAAAGATAAGCAAAAATTATGAAAATCAAATTCACTACCCGCTCTTCACAAGTCTCCCAAACCAAACACACAACTTGTACACATGTTTACTATCTCAAGGATGCTTCATCCACTAGAAATTATTCAGGCTGATTAGGCGACAAAGAGCCTCAGAGCTTTCAACTTTTGCTTTGCATAATTGAAAAGCAAACATCACTGCAAACAATTTGACATTCAATTAAGTATTACCCCATTTATAGAGCACACATCTATCACCCCAGGGCCATTCTCCTGAATGAAAAGAACCAACCTCATACTTGATGTGAGGTAAACACCATTTTCTCCACACCAGCACTAACAGTTTCCTCAGCTTATACTCACAAGAATTCTACAGGGTGATAAAATGTTTAGCATTTGAATATAAGACTGTTATAGAGTTTGATTTCAAAATGTGCTAGAAAAATAAATAATTTTGCCATAATTTCAACTGCTTGGCAAGGACAAGCAGCAGCAGCAGAAAAAGCACACATGATGAGTCATACACAATGTTTTGAATTGGAGGTTTACTAAATAAAAAAAAACTTCAGTCCGTTAATTCTTAATTTCAGATTGGACAAAAAAACCTCAAACCCAAAAGACAATTTTTTTTTTTTTTTTTTTTTTTTGGTGTAGAAATCTGTTTCTAAAAATCGGCTTTAAAACCGAACTAAACTATTGGCCATTTTCGTCAGAACGTCCTGAAGTGGAATAACTACCGGCGACTTTGTAAGAATCTTCTTTCCTTTCTACTCTGAGACGAGAAAAAGAGTGGCAAGATCTAAGCATCATCCTTCATTTCCATGGCAATGTTAATGAGTGTGCGGGGCGGGCACACAGCTAAGTATGATATCACATTTCTGAAAACTTCAAAAAATGCTCTTTAATCGAACAGTTTCTAAAATATATGCCCATCTTTCAATCACTTTATGAGGTTTTTAAAATTAACCCCATGGGTTCACATCTTTCTTGTTTCCTTCTTTCTTTATAAGTTTCTCCAGAAAAAACTTACTAAACTCTACCTGCAGGCCAACCCTACCCCCCCAAATCAGACCCAGGAACACAGGGGGGCATCCTGTAGGGGCAAAACCCCTCCCCCACCAGCCTGGGTGATCCAGGAACAGTGGGACAGTAGTAGTCTCTATTCAAGTCAGCATTTTTCTTCTGAAATGGCTGGATTACTGGAAGATAGTTGGGTAACAGAGACAAGATTAGAAAGAACACAAATATGGGTGATCTTCAGTTTTTTTACTGCCAAGATGATTGTACAGAATGGTAAACCAACAGCAAAGCACGTCTTCATCGGTGGACAATGACTTCTGACATTTGTGCAGAAATTCAAAAGCTTGGCACCATCAATAAACCCAGACAACAGCACTGGAGCGGGCCTTCACACGGGTTTAATGTTACACGTCTCTGCACAGCTAAGCAAATGTTTTCTTCCTTAGCAAACTGACAAATAGCCCTTCCTAATAAACCATGTGGGAGATTTTAAACACTGTCTTTCAAAATT
The DNA here is from genome assembly GCA_018389105.1 of Nautilus pompilius. Classification (NCBI taxonomy): domain Eukaryota; kingdom Metazoa; phylum Mollusca; class Cephalopoda; order Nautilida; family Nautilidae; genus Nautilus; species Nautilus pompilius. Next base: position 501,805 of record JACATO010000684.1, read on the forward strand.
ACCATTGATGAATCACTTGATCATCTTCAGTTTACACTGATTGATATTCCATTAATGAGCAGCTCTCAAGCAAAGCTATAAATAAGACTCCACCTTGATATTGAACACCAGAGATGGCAAAGATTCTGTTCTACAGGTTTCATTAGCATTGCTAATTAGGCTGCCTACCAGATGTGACCTCCAAGAACAGTCCAGCTTGGAGTGCTCGTTTCCTGCCAGCACAAATAAACTTCTTACCACACATCAGCAAAACAACAAGTCCTATTACAATTTGCTTTTCTTGTATCTAAATAATAAAAGTTGTTGCGAAAAGTTTTTTAATAAGGGCACACATAATAATCTTATTAATAAATTTTAAAATTGACAAAAAACAATGTCTGCCAACTTTAGACGCCATTAATTAAGTAAACTGCAGGCATGTGAAGAATACTAGCTAGTTGCAAGATTTGACAATAATGCTACTGTTAACAGGATGTCCATCTCTTGACTTGAAATCTCCAATGTGTGTAGAGCCCTGAAGTTTTTATTATACACTGTTCCCAATGAGTGAGCCAAGGAAAATGTGAACAGCTGTAACAATATGCGGAGAACAGATGCTTGAGAATTCTTCCGCCTGTTACTAAGTCAACCTCAACATTTTCCATGACTCCACATAACTTGTGGGTGCCAGCAGGGCCAGTGCTACCACTAGGCCAACCAGGTAGCCATCTAAGGTGCAGACCTCAGAGGGGCGCAATACTGAACCTTAAAAAATTGCACTCAGTATGAACCGTACGACATGTGCATGGCACTATTGTACGTCCGAACTGTAGCTGGTCTTGACTAGGGCACAAAATAGTCGGGCGCCAGTCCTGCGTGCCAGTGATGGTCAACATAGTGTCCACCATATTGACAAGTTATTGCATGTAAATACCTTGCTGTTGAAACCTATAATGCCTAACTTATAAGAGATAATTGAGTGAAAACAAGTGTTGAAATTGGTACTACCTTCAAACTCATGAGCTGTATATTACCAGAGTTATGATTTCCAGTGGCATTTTTTTCCACTAAGATGGCATTCCAACCAACTTTATCATGGCCCAGAGCATTGCATTGAAGGCTCAAACTTGTTGCACGATTTCCCTCATTATTAGAATCTTTGTGACTTTCCACAAATGTTGCTGAATACACAGCTATTAAAGTTCTGGCCAGACAAGACGTGTAATTGCAGAAATGTCAACATTATCAAAGACTCGGGTTTTTTTTTAAAAAAAAACAACTTATATGACCTCAAGCAAGCATGGACTTACGGTATACTTTACTCATCTTATTTATACACTGTACACAACAGAACATTCTGGAAAGCAATTTTGGGACGCCTTGAACAATTTAAAATTTTAAATCCTAAATTGTTTTGATTAATCCTGCTATCAAAATCAGCATTTTCATTTTTAGCATTGCTTGTGCGTCACACCCATGAAAAAAAACAATAAAGCTTTGCATCCCTTTTTGGTAAGTTAGGGCTGTACCCTATTGAAAAGGGGGGGGGGAGGTTTTAGGTCAACTTTATTTTAAAGTACAGGCAGGAGACTCATTGAAGGAATAAAAAATATAGCTTTCTACAATGATCCTGTACAAAACTTAACTAACTAGACATTAGTCTGGTACATCAAGCAAAACACTAACTATTATGAACCACAGCACTAAAAATATCATTAACCAGCTCTAATCCCACAATATTTGTCAAAGGTTATTGATTTGCTGGAGCTACTGAAAAATAGTTTGAGCACTGTTATAAGTATGTTAAAACACAACAGTAGAACCCATGCAGTTTCTAAGTATGATGTGATTCTTTTAGAGTTAGGCTGCGACAAGTGCTATTAAATTTATGTAAGGTTCGTTCTTTAAAAAAATTGTTTATTCTCGTGTTGAGGCAACAAAAACAAAAAGGTCAATAAAATTCTGAGATTTGTTATTAATAAGAATTTAATAGGGTATATTTAGTTACTGACCAGTTTTTTTGTTAGTCAAATGAAAACTCAACATCTGAAAATTATATGCATATTTCAGTTTAAATTCTTACAACTAAACAAACCAAAATTCTGACAATGAAGCGATACCTCAAAAGAGCAGTTGATATAGTTTCATGTGACCACCCTAACCTGCTTTGCAAGGAGAGTATTATCATAAATGTAAAAGATATATGGATATTGTAAAGCACTGATCCCAGAATTCTCATGGCTGGATCCGGGATTAGAATTAAACAAATTCCAGCTTACTACCACACTTTCCATTCTTTTAAAATAATAATTAGAGTTATACTAAGTTTAAGATGGGTTCTAGAAGTTTAAAAAAAGAAAAAAGAGAGAAATAGAATATTTACCTGTTACAGTTACCTATCTTTCAGTTCAAGAACATTCTAATTATACCTAACTTCATCAAAGACAGGATGATAATGATCTAAATTGATTGTGATGCCATCCACATCTCACAAAAATGTACATGATAATTAGGTTTCTATCAAGGATTTGCTTTTTAAATTAATTCAAATCAGTAACAACTATTATTGCAGTTTAAAACAACAGGAAAAAATAAATCTTGCTATAGCTGGCCAACTGGCAAAAATATGGATTATCTTTTTATTACTTAGAAACAACAAAAATAACACACACACACACACACACACACACACACCACACACACACACACACACACACGCGTGCCTTTTTTTACATGATGGAATTATGAGAATACAGCACATTTTCTAATGAAAGAAATCAAAGAATATTGATTTGATGAATAATATTTGTCTCTCAAAATCTATGAATATAATAAAAACATTGTTGAAAGATGGATCATAGGGTTGCATGATAAGCAGTGTGCATTATCAGAGCAATGTGCTCCCTACAGAAAAACCAGTCAGGAAAGTTAACAATGCAGAAATATCTAACAGGATGGGAGTCATCCATCAAGTACGACTGAGCTTGCAGAAAACATACATAAGCGGAGAAACAAACGGTACAACTATCCATCTACAGCTAGTGGTTAAAAACTGCGGAAGCCTGATAAAAAAAACTGCCATTTTCTGCATAATTGTAGCCATTAGATATATCTCCAGCCTGGTGATCCACGCCTGAAGGATTTTCAACATGGCAGAACATCAACGAAAATACTGAATCAGCAAGGTTAGTAGGAGAGACACTGCTACTGTTTGTTTTTGTTTTTCTATGGCTAAACGTAAATTAATAATGTCACTAAATGACTGTTAAATGTGTCCTATCTGGCTGCCGTTTCACTAAATATGCCAATCTGTTGCATTTCTGCGTAATGATCAGGTATTAGTAGCCATCCATCGCTGAACAGAACTGACTTTGTTGGGGGATGGAACATGGAATAAGACCCTGATTCTTCACATTTACAAAAAATGTTTTGTTACACTAAAGTCAACAAAAAGTCTCCTAAATAGCATAATCCAAAGAGATCTGATAACATTTGACCAATTTTCGCTTTCCCTCCCACATAAAAACAACAAATTCATTAATATTGAAAAGGTTTATATTTACTGTTTCTGAATATAACCTACTTGCATAGATACAGTATCATCACTTGCGACTTCCTGTAATAATGTAAAAACAGTGATGAAAGGTTAAATTTTAAAGCTTCACTGTTATTCATCCAGAGATAAGGCACATTTCAAAAATACTCAAAATCTAATTAACTTAAAGGCAATGAAAATCTTCATTCTGCAAATATTTGATGGAAATAGTCTGCTTTTCAAGGCTCCATGCTAACTCATTGTTGCCATCAGGAATTCATAGAATAAGTTAAGTTACAAGACTGATGCTGTGTTTGGAGAAAAACCCCCCAAAAAATAGGAAAAATCATTTGGATGGGCTTCCAAGTAGAATACTGCTCCAGAAAATATTAGATTTTTTTTATCTATCTCTAGAAAGATTTGAAAAATAAATATATGGCTGCAAAGAATCCGAAGATCTCATAAAACCGTTAATTGTCATTTACTTTATATTTACCACAAAGAGAAAGAAAGCTGTTACAGCTACCTATTTCTCTTAAGCATAATGCCATGAATTCAAAATATCCAAAATGAAAATTCCAGTTCAAGTAACTTCTTATCTAAACTTTCTTTTGTTAATAAAATTATTTCATCCTCCAAACAATTACTATTTGAAGTTTTCTTAAATTTTTATGTAAGTATATCTATGGAAACATATCCAGCCATTCATCATGTGCACACAAAATATTTATTTTTATTTTTCTTGGTCTGTACATTACAACTACTATTTCATTTAGTTACATTTCTGATCACTGTTTTTGGTAAATAACCACAATTAAATTTAAGCATTGACCATTTTTTTCTTTATTTCGTTTATATTAAATGATTTGGTTAAATCAAAGACGTAGAAATGTGGATGAAAAGGTCCAACTTCCCCATCAAGGTACGAATGACGGATCTGCTCACTTATCCCAAAATGGTGGAACAGATAACAAATAAATTCTCATTCAGCATTTAAACAATTGTTTACATTATAGACTATAACAGAAAACAGACGTTTGTAGGAGACTAACGACTGCGATCATCATTACCCAACATCCACAACACCTTTCCCCGTTCTCCCAGTTTAATGCTTCTTGATAAAAAAATAGAGCCATGTTCCAAAAAAAAAAAAGCACATCTACTTACCTCCCTTGCCATCTAGACACACATGCATGCACCCTTTATTACATATTTCCCATAAATTAATAATAATAATGCATGACAACAATGGTGTTTACCTCATCAAAATTGTAAAACAAAAAAAAATTCTTTAACTCTATTAATGACCAATCATAGTTAATAATAATAGTAATAATAAAATAAAATTTAAAAATTAAAGAGAGGAAGAAGAATTCCTTCCAGGTCTTTTCTAATAAAAGAGCCAAGGAAAGATAACCAACTAATTATGTCATATTTTTAAAAAATGTTAATTATTGCACAGCCAACCTGACGTGAGCAAAAGCAGAAAAACCAAAATACACAACACAAACTTTTTATATTTAAACATATGTACCACAACAGAAAAATCTTTGCTTACATCTAAAGTGATTTGTCTTAAAGAAACAGGTACTTGCAAAGTTGCAGAAGCTAAAGGTCATATTTAGCACCCTGGGTGGATGAAGTACGTTGAGACTGACAAGGTCTACATCTTTAAAAATGAGGAACTCAGCACTGTTTGTTTTTTTTTCTTCTTTGCCCTCTCTAATCAAGCCAATGTTTACTTGCAAAATCATTAGTTTGTTCACATAAAGCAACTTTTTAATTAGCATAATCGGGTAATAATTGAAAACAAACAAAGAAATTAGCTAAGCATGAATCTACAACTGAAACTTCATTTTGTAGAATTGGTTTTTTTTTTTTGGAAAAAAAGGGCTGAAAAAAATCAATGATCCTCTCAAAATGAACATAACAACAACAACTTTTCTTACCGTATATCCTCCGTGCCAGCATTAAAACATCCTCCAGGGCTGATGCGGAACTGCAGTTTTCCTTTTTATTGCTGAGTGGGAAAAAAGACTTAGCTCGTTTCTTCCGTCGCTCCCGTGCAGGCAGATCTGAAACACAGGGAGAATCACTGACTTCAGCATTACAAGAAAAGTTACCAAGCAAGAGAGTAGAATTATTGATCACAAAGTCATCAGCTGGGCCTGTGGCCCAGTGAAGAGTAATCAGATGCAACAAACGTTAATACATCAATTGTTGCTTCCCGCCCCTTTAAGCATTCATTTACGGTTTTAATCAAAGACGCTCTTATAACAAAAGCTACAAAGAGTACAAACTACTAAGCACATTTAATACTAATTTAATTAAAATATCTGTCGCTGAAACTATGTAAACAAAATCCTTTTAGGGTGAATATCAACAGAATCTTTAGAAATTTCGCAGAGCTGGTGTTCGCAATGTTAGCAGGTGGAGGTGTTAGCATGAACCAAAAGTTCACTGTAAACAACTCTACATAATATAGAAAAACACTACAGTGATAGTGAAATAACCCACACCAATGAGTTAGGCACTGACGAGTCCAATACAATGCCAGCAACTGACTCAACATCTCATAAATCTCACTAAATTTCTTTTAAAGAAACAGTTACCTTTTTCCTCAATATCAGTAATGTGTATAATAATTCTGCACACTTCGCTGCACAAGTGGTCTCCATGCAAATACTGGAAATGATGCCGCTACAGGTGATGGCCGGTAAAATAGGAAAAGGCTTCACATGACAATGAGAAAAATTCAACCAAGGAGAGAACTTGCTTTAAGATGCAGAAACTGAGGTAAAAACTGCTGTAGGGGCAACATAGGCATTGACAGCTGGTAATGAGCAGGTTGGTTATCTAAATAGACCCACCAACAATATGGTGTGAAGAGTTCCCAAAAACGTCTTTCTGTGCTGCTGCCATTTACATTACTGGATTAGTCAATGAGGCAGATGGATTTTTGCTCAAATAGTCACTAGTGGAAGCATTATCATTGTGAAAACTACAAGAACAATTTATTAGGAAGGGAAAATGCCTGCCACAACTATGAAAAAAAAAGATTAAAATTTAAAATCACAGTAAAAATCAATTTAGGAAACAAACCAGAACTGTATTTGAAAACCAGCAATCACTGCACAAGATGTAACAGGAATACAAAAGAACAGTAGATTTAAAACCAGAGTTCAAAGGAAACAAAACTTTAGTCCTAATGTACAACTGCTAATTTAAGAAAAACTTTTTTTAAAAAGATACCAAAGATCATCAGTAGCATTAATTGGAAACTGAGAGCCTCATATCAACTCTTGAACAAATTAAGACAAAGATGAGATGAAGATTTTCTTTTCAAAACAGGGGAACTGGAGTTTTTTCTGATAGATCTGGCTCACTGATGTCAATGACATCCACGGATAAAAGAACAGAAAGCCAACTTTCATGGTTTCTTTTAAAAGAACCCTAGAAATGTTGACAGAGTGATGGATTTTGTTTGCTTTCCCTTGCGAGCAAATGGTATTGAAATGAACTGTAAACTATAAAGTTTTTTGTTAATTAATAACCATCAGTAACATGTCTAATTAACAATTCTCCTGGTTATTACAATCCTTCGTTGTTAGCAAGTCTTTTGGATCTTTTCCTATTGTTTTCAATTGATAGACACACACACACGTGTTCCACACACTAAGTCTTGTGCTCAATAAGCTGGTTCCGATATCACCTGACCGATTACTGCTGGAATTTAGCCAGAGAGACTGATTATGACACATAGGTCAAAATCGGCTGTTAGCCAGTTCTGATGAAAGCATCCCACAGGGACTCACATTGATAAAGTAGACAAAAAAGCCACTACTGATGGAAGTATTTAAAAATAAACAAACATGTATATTTTAAATAAATACACAAAAATTCTAATTGCTTTTTTTTTTTTTTTTAACTTAACCAAATCATTAATTTTCAAGGGAATTTGAGCAATGTTGAACTTTTCAATACTCCCCCCACAAGTGAGGGGGACACAATGGCACAGTCCCTAAACTCTCTCAGCTGTACATATACACTGATCTCTGGTGTTTTATGCATTCCGTATACTTCTCTCACCCTCAGCCAGCCCCAAAACAAAATGCTGTCTCCAAAGTATCAATATGAAGATATTTATTTCCTATACAAGTTTGGTACATTCTTTTGGAATGATTAATTGTGTGGTTGTTTGCTATTCTCTTTGCTTGTATTTTTCTTTAGTCCCATTTGAAATGTAAAATAAAAACATGCTATATTTTGCTGATGGTACCAACTTTTATTCCGGTAACCACTTGTGTCTACTGTTCAGCTTCTTGTTGGTTTCAAAATTTTGCAAACACGGGTAATTTTATCCAAGAAATTCCTCCTCTTACAATTAAAATGGCTGCAATAAACTTTTTCTATTAACAGTTACCTCCCCTCCACATTTTTTTTTTTTTTTTAAATTCAAAAGCAGTTAATTCACCACTCCAACCAGAGTTGTGGCATTCACAGTAAAACCACTTGCTTAAGCAGAATGTATAACCCAATGGGTCCCACTTGGTAAAGGGCCTGCCATGAACTGTTCCATGTTTTTGGTCATTTAGTTTTACTTAACACTGTTACTATAAACCACCATCTGGCAGTAGCATTTTGGCTAACGTGAAGACTGCTTCGGTAGCACTTTGTCTCCAGAGAAGAAAATTTTGAAAAATTTTATTTGATAAAGTAAAAATATCAAAAATAAATAGTTCTCTAAACGAAGCAACCACGATAACTATATATATATATATATATATATATATATATATATCTTTTGTTCCTTATTTTTCGAACAAATGAAGCTAGTTTTAAGCTTTTTTCTTAATCCTTCTTAAAAATCAAAAAAGATTATGCCTTTCTGACTTGTGGCCCCTGTCCCTGACTCTTAATCCACGTTGTGACCTACCTATGCAGTATAAAGATTATCACCACCATTCATAAACATTCAATAATTATAAAAAAATATTCACATTCTATAAGTAATTAAAAGTAAAATCGTTATTACTGTTGTTACCAGCCATGGCTGACTGGAGTACAGACTCAAATTATTATTCCAGTTAATAGTTTATTTTTAAAATCTGCAGTTCGCGAGACATGTTTCTGTTGGTTTATACAAAATCCCTGGCTCCAGATTTTCTCTCTCAGTGTTTCAGCTAGCTTTTCTGATTGGGTTATCACCTGAAAAGCCCAAAACTGGATCCTCTTTTAATTTCTTCATTTTTGTTTGTGGGAAGTGTAGAACGGAAAAAAACATAAAAAATTTTGTTGTGATAAACATCATACACGCAGTCACTTTCCATGGTCTTAATCCTTCAGTGCCGGCTGAAAGCCATTGGGAGTGGAGAAGAACTTCGAGAATTATGACAACACAAAACAAGTTTACTTCAAAATGGCAGGAAAAGGAAAGAGATTCCAAATTATGTTCATTAACGATGATGACGACGACAACGACGACAAACTCTCCAGTAGAAGCGTCACTTCTGAAAATGTTCTTGTTACAACTCTCAATAATATTTTTCAAATTTGAGATGTTCTGAAATTAGGTATCAGTAATGGACATAATATTCCTGGGCTTTATGCACATACAGAAAAGAATTGGAATGAATTTGATCATGGAAATAAAGGCAGGATGATGTGTTTTCCTGAACAAATATTAAATGCACTATACAAGTTCATTTTTCCAAATGGTTGTGATGCTCTTGCTTCATCTACTATGAAGAAAATGGTGATGGAAAAAGGTCTGGTAGATGATTATAATGTTATGATCAAGAATGGTGCATTGCTAGAGAGAAGTGTTCAACATCGTGCAGTCATGGCTCGTGTGTGCAAATCGGTACCAACAGACAAAGTCATTTTTGTTAAGTAAAATGGCAGAATTACACCAGCAAATGCTCTACAAATCTCATCCTCAACCAATGGCACATCCCAAACTGAAAATAGTGCTCCATGTTCTTTGGACAGCCAAATCTAATCTCAGGTGTCCTCTTTGAAAATCAAATCGGAGAAAAAGAACTGAAAATATACATGTATAGCATTTCTAAAGATCAGCAGTGATGATAAGACACAAAATTCTGAAATGAATCGGCCTGTTGATATGTTTCAAAGAAATGGTTATCCAAAGTTCATATCTGCAAAGAAAAGATGTAACAAGATTCAGTTAGAAAAACAGAAACCAGCAGCCATAGTGGTGCTGCCTCATACAAAGGGTTGTCAGAGAAAATCAGGACGACATGTGGTTACTACATTATAAAAACCATCTTCAAGAGTAATACCGCGTTCCATACTGTACTCAAAGGTCAGACTTCAGACTAAAAAAGGGCATATCGAAACTGAAATGTATGATATATACCCCCTGCAGTTTTGGCAGATCCTATAAAGGTGAGACAGGTCGTCCATTATCTGTTTGAATGGAGGAACACAAGAGAGTTATCGTACATGGTGAATTGGACAAGTCAGGCACAGCAACCAATGGCACATGCAAACCAATGTGGGATCAAGTGAGCATTATTGATACGGAGCCACATTGGAAAATATGAAAAATCAAGGAAGCAGCACACATGTGGCCATCTCTAACAGTTCCATTAGCAAACCCAGTGTGGACATTAGTCCTATATGAGTTCGAGTAATCAAATCCAACCCACCATGAATGTCTGTTTAAGGTAGCCTAGTGGTTAAGATGTTACAGAAAGTTCATTGTTGTAAGTTCATGAGTTCAAAATCCTGGTAATACCTGATTGACATATAAAAAGGTCATCTCCTTGTGACAGATCTCCTGATGACAGCCGAAGACTTAACCACCCGAAACATCAGATTAAAAATACCAGAGATAAGCATCCATGTCTGAATAAAGGTGTCTTGAATGTGCATATAATTCAATCCATTAACATGCTTTATCTGCCAAGATCAATACTATGACGTTCAGATATTTGAAGCATTATAAATTCTAAAAAAAAGAAAATTTAAAAAGTAAAATTACCTGGGATCTTTTGTCGAGAAGTGTGAATCTATGCTATTTTAGTCAGTACAGAGCCACAACCCAAAATTTTTCTCAACAAAGTGGGACTAAACTTAACAGGCTGTCTTGTGAGCTGGATGTTATAATTGTACACTTTCGTACATAAATATGAAGAGTTTGTTTAGTTTTAAAATTGTTCTTTATTGCATTACCTTCTGTTAACCTGGAGACATGCATCAACATTAAGTAGCAGGACAAAGCTGACAAATCTTTCATCTTTATTTGAATCTTTCCAACACTGAGATGATGATAACCTTTTAAATTTAAACAATTAATACTCTATATTCAAAAAAAAAAAAGATGATTTCATAAATATGGCTGCCATGCTAAAGATATCCTAAAAATCTTTTGAATATCAAAGCAAATGGAAATATAAACTGATTTCCAAAAGTTAAGCAAGAATCAGAAAAGAAACTTTTTTCAAAATGGTTAAAGTTTTATTGATCAAATGTTTGACAAAAAAACTCCTCTCCATGCAACAACTTTTATCAAAAAATGTGTAAATGAATTCAATAGGAACATGTAGATTGGCTCTGATATAGAGACAAAAAACTGGCTTGCTCGGGTAATGTTTTGAAGGGCAGCATTGTAAAATAGGTAGTCATACTCGCTTGGAAGATTCTCTGAGGTGGAGACTATTGGATAGAGACCATCAGTGATAAATCTAGATGGCAGAACAGCTAAATTGACATAAGTGTGGCTTCTTGGCTATGGAGACAATTCAAAGTACATGGAGATATTGTCCAAAGAGCAGTTTAATATTGATCACAGATCACAATCCCAGCAGATGACCAATTCAACAACCACCCAACTTAATTCTGATCCTGTGTGGACAGAGAGAGACTGGTTAGCCTTTACTATACACAAGAGGCTGCATAAAAGGCTGTTTGTGAAATGACTTATGGTGTATATCAGCTTGACCTGTCACCATATACGGCAGCTGCTGAACTGGTGCCATGAACAAGTTGCTTGTGCACCACATGACTAGAACCATTACAAATGAGTCAAGATTCAGCCTTCAGCATGAATCACAGCATGTACTCATTTGGAGGGTGTGGAACATGCAAGCAGACCATAAACAAGCAGTAATTTTATTGGGTGGGCATAGAGATCTGTGTGTTTCAGGGAGGTACCCTGATTGCAATGAGATATAAAGACAATAGCCTGGATACCTATATCAGGCCATATGTAGGTGCAACTGAAGACAACTTCATTTTAATGGATAAGTGTTTATCCACATATTGGGTGATTAAACAGGCCCTGTCAGTAAGACCAAACTATTATCTGTATTATCCGGCTAGCACATTCTCCTATGCTATATCCTATTGAAAATGTTTGGGATGTTTTATGAAGGGGTGTAGGCCTCCATCCTCCTGCATCACTCCAAATTTCTCTATGACAGTGGACTTTACTGGCCACTGCTCCTACTGTATGGTTATAAGCAGCATGAAAAGCCTTTGAGGGTCCTGTATTGCCATCAGGAGGGGACCACATTTCCCTACGGACCACCACTAATTCACTTCTTTACATTCTTTATAAATTCTCGTTTCCTGATTTTGACCTGCTTGTCTCCCTTTGCCTCCAAAAATAATTTGTAATTTACCCTTTTTTTAATAAAGTTGCAATACATGAAGACGAGTGTGTGTTAATCATTTGGTAAATAAGTCTTTAACCATTTTTTTAAATATTTGCGTTTAACTTTGTGTGTATTACAAAAATCTTTCTTTCCCTTTTTATTTTTATTTGAAACTTCAGGCAATTGGATCACAAGATGAGGAAACGAGTAGATAGGAGTATGCTGTCCATGTGAAACTCGCTGCCAGAAAAGGCGTCAACTAGCACCAGAGAAAACTGGCGTAAAGTGCCATGTATTATACGTGGTTTCTTTAAGAAAATTTACCCTTTAAAAATTGGGTGCATATTATGCAATATATCAGACGTCGGAGACTTTATTTCCAGACCACTGAGGCCATCGCCAGTGACAGATGAACGAGCGAGCGATAATACATACATATACATTAGAAAATCCCACGTGGCAATTTGACTGAATATCAATAAAAGATGGTTGTTCGTGTCTTGTTTTGTATGTTTTGGGGTATATAAGTATTGAATGTCACTGGGTTGAGTATCATTGATGGTAGAAACAAAATAAGGAGTTCATATTGAAACTCCGTGTAAAATTTAACCACAAAAACAAAAATGCAATATTTTTTTCATAATTTTATTGAAATTCGATGAAATTGATAAATATAAAACAGGATAAGTGACATGCATTGATATGATGTACATATAGATTAAAACCCATCAAGCTAATCCCCGCTGTCTTCTTCCTTCCACTGCAAGAACTGTTCATCAGTCGTGGTAGCAGTTGTGTCATAGAAGATATTGTTGTAGCCACCCTTTGATGCTTCTCCTGCTTCATCATCCCTCGGCTCAGACCACAAGATGTCGTCTTATCCATGGCATCGGACAGGCAGCACCTGAGGAAGCCCTTCTTGTTGGTCTTGAAGTCAACTTCTTCCCAGGCATCTCTGATCCAGGTGGTAATGGTGGGCATATCGGCTTGGCACATGCAATCAATGGGGTGAAGATATGTTCAACCTCCACCATCCATGTATTCCACCTCTGCTGGACCCCACACTTGACTGGGCGGTTGCCAGCTACATCCATGACCTGCAGCATGGACGTAATACCCTGGGGATGATGGTAAGATCTATGTGAGTCATCTTCAGGCGTCCAGTGACAGGAGCTTGCAGCGCAGCATACCCTGTCTGCCCCACACGGTGTTCATCCAGTAAGGGCTTCATCCATCCTCCCCTTGGCATGGACCCAGATGTGGACACCAATGGGGAACTGGTCCTTTGGCATGATCTTCCTCTTGAAGATGATGCATGGCGGGAGTTTACTCTCGTAGCAAGTCGTCTTCATGGTAATGGTCTTCGACCCAATGGGGGCCACTGTGTTGTAGGGATGGTCGAACGTCATGGTCATCTGGTCGGGTACTCATGTTGTTTTCTCAGTTTGGTAGCTTCTGGTCGATGGCGGTCTGCTAGCGTATCCTCAGTTGGTTGCAGGACATGAAGTGTGCACACCATTTCTGAGATGCCTTAAAGTCAGGCAGAGATTGAGTTCTGTAGACAGAAAGTGCGTGCATGTGTGTCTCTGTGGTGGAAATCATCACACCCTGCATGCGCCTTTCAGTGATGAAGGAAAGTACCTCCTTCTCAAGCTTGGGATAGGCCACACCCTTACCCCAGTCAGCACATTTTGAACACGACATGGCTTCAATCTTCTACTGAGAACATCGCCAGGACCTGGTGTTGGCCTCGTTCTCTCCAAACCTTCGCACTGCAGCTCTGTTGCCATGTGCAAATGCATAGCTGATCATCTGAAGTTTATCTGCAGCTGTGTAGGTCATACGTTGTGTTGGCGGTGGCATGGTTTCTGTAACAGTACATAGAAACAGGGACTGAATGAAGATTATACCTGTGTGGAGTTTATCTACATGTTACCGTAATACCTCAGTCACTACGCCATGGCGTCATACACCGAGATATTCATGAAATCCTGATCTGTGCATTCCGGTGACTTGGTTTACCACGTCACTACTGCAGCTGAGTGAGTGAATTTTTTTGGATTTTTGTGAAAGTATTACATACGTCCCATAAGATATCTCCACATTCAGTTTATTCCGGATGGCCCCACTAAAAGAAAGATGTCGCAATTTCTCAGTTGATTTTTTCAGTTGAAGATGGTCATTTATCTATTGTATAACACCTGCTCTGCTTCAGGTTGGCCAAATCTGATGCCATTTGAAATATGAGCTAAATAAATATGCCTGCATATTATAATAGGAATTATACGTTTTCGAGGGGTTTTACAGATCAAAATTGGGGTGTGCATTACATATGATAGTGCATAATACACAGCACTTTATGGTAATATGAAGCAGAACAGAACACAGGCTGCAACCAAAACATGTGTACCTTTGTGAGACAGATGTTAAAACAAAATCATTGGTAGGATGCAAAGAAAATAAACATTCTAGGTTAAATTTTTTTAAAACTCAGAATAAAAATAAAGTATACATGTAACACCCTTAAGATAAATGTTTCAAAACACTGATTCAGCAAAAATAAACAGCTTTTAAGAAATTATCTCCCCCTGGTGACGGCAGCAGCAGCAGATGGGTTAAACTTTATGTAACATGTACAAATGCCAATGTCATTCCTTGCACATTCATAAGGATACTCCAGCAGATTATTTAAACAGAAAATTGATTAGTGTATACATAAATACATAACTATTCTCTCTAGTTAAGCCAATTATAAAAAAAACATTGCTCAAAATTATTCATTGTCAACTAAGATGAGATGGCTCCAATTGCACTCTATCAGATCAGCATTCCTGGAAACATCTACTCTAATGAATGTACAATGTTCTTTAACTAAACCGATAAATAAAACAAGGCAGAATGAATAAATTATTGGATATTTGCTTAAATGTTGGAATCTGCAAATTTTCTCTCTCATACAAATTTAGTTGCTGGTTACAGCTGCAAGAGTTCACATATCACTGCATAAATAAATTTTAACCAGTTTTTGCCAAGTATGGTAAAAACTGCTCTACCAGTCATCTTTACAGGATGTTTCCCAGCCAGAAGTGCCATTTAGTTTTGTTGCCAATCGGTTACATTATATAATTCCAATGCAGCTAGTTAAAAATATGGTATTTACCCAACAAAATGGCTGCTGCTGAGACATGCTGTGGCTTCACAGAATCTCCATTTGCAACAGAAATAACTTAGGCTCACTTACTGTTGCTGATACTCCAAAAGGAAAATTTACCACATCAAACACTGCTTCTGGTCACAGATTTTTCACATAGTAAAAAAGACAGTGCTTTCTTTAATGTATTAAAGTGAAGTGCAGTGAAATAAGCACAGCATCAATTCTTTCAAAGTAATTTTGATGCAAAATCAGCAAGAAGCCTGGCAGATTATAAGGGAGTTTTCTCACAATGATCACCTCAGCAATGCAGATTAAAGATATTCTGTCCATGAATATCACTGCTTCCACACCAGTTAAATCTTGGTTGTACAAAAGAGGCTCTTACACTGAAGGATAGAATGACAGTGAAGCAAATACCAAGGCCGGCAAAAGTTGAAGCAAGAGTGCTGTGACCATACCCAAATGGACTTGTCAAAAGACATGTATCAGGGTAAAGAAAGAAATGACCTAAAGAAATAAACTTCTCTCCTGCACTTGTCAGAATGGCAAAAAATGCTGCATAACTGACTAGCATCATGATTGTCATTTCCTCGTGCCAATTTCTTTAAATGAATAAGCCTATTCTTCTGGGATACCAATACAAAGAAATAATTCCACATCTGGGAACAGGAATGTATTGGAAATAAATTAAGTAATCCAAGGACCACATTATTACTAGAGTAGGTGCAATCATGATCAATAGCAAAAAGTAAATGTTTGGCATCAGTAAGTTTCATGGCCTGCAGAAGCATGAAGATGACATTGTAGTGACCTACACCAACCAAAAGCTTCTTCAGTCAGTCAGTGCCTGAATGCCATCTTCATGAACATTACATCCACAGCCTGAGAATGTCTACATCTATTGCATCAAATGGCCCAGAGAAGCAATCATCCAAACACGTCAGACTATCATCAAGAGAACGAACGAAGATTTTACAAAATATAGTCCCATATTATTTCACCAAAAGCAGTCAATTGTCAAGACTACAAAATGAAGAGTAGCAATGACAGCAGTACTGCAACTGCCCCAATGGACAATGGAGAACTGTTTACTATTCAGCCAATGAGCATTCGTAAAGAGCGAGAGATGGGGTCAACACCCCTGCCCCAGCCTTCAACAAGTGCAGAGCTACATCTCCATGATGATTACCATTAAGAACAACTATCAACGGGGATTTAGACAGCATTAAAGCAACCATTTAGGTGAGCATCAGACATCTTTTGTTTATTTTTGCTTAAGAGAACATTTATATGTTGCTGATTACTACAACCGACAATGATCCTGCTTACCAGGGATGTGTCAATAATCAAAATGGCTCAGTAAATTCCCAACAGAATTTTTGCCCTGCTCCTACCAGGGAGCCAGAAATTTACTTCTGCACACAGTATCATTAAAAGCAGAAAGATAAATACCATGGTTCTAAAAGCTTTCCCTTCCCCCCGCTATCACAGATGTGCGCATAGAAACTTTTGTGTCCAAACTGTATTCAGTTGCTCAAAATCTTAATTTATTGGCTAATGAACATTTGAAAGTTAAAACATGCTGAATAATTTCTCAGTTCACAAACTTTATACTGTTTTGATGAAAGGAGGAAAAAAAACAAACAGAAAAGGATACAGATTATATTCAACCGCAGTATGTAAAGCTATAACGTATCAGCAATCTGTATTACAAAAGTAGATGTGAATCTTTATTTCGCTTATGAAATGTGTTTTGCATATTCCAATGAAAGGAACTAGTATAACATTAAAGTCAGATTTTCATGATACAGAAATCCTCTCCACTGTTTTTTTGCCTAATTATTCATTCTTAGTAACGTTATCTGTGTTAACTGATAAGGAATTGCTAATTCAAGTGATTTTCTTTTAGAATATTAACAAGCTAAGTGATCAAGCTGCCATTGTGATCCTGTTCCTCTTTTGGACAATATCTGACAGCAGGTACCATGTGCGGTACAAGGGAGAACTGTAATAAAAGTTACATTGCTCCTGCCTAGGAAAGGCTGACATAACCATACAGCTGGCCCTTGTTAGTGACACTACAATACTTAATCAATCATATAACTTATATTATGGTTGGTTGGTTATTTTAAAAATTGGGGCTGGTCAATACTATGTTATACTTTTGATGGAATTTCATAATTGTTTCCAATTTTTAAGTCTGTTTTAAACCAGTATTACCTTGAATACTTTAGCTTTCACATAGTCAAGGGTTAATCCGGATTTCAAAATGACTGTGCTGATTGGTTCAATATAAAGCTATGATTTCAAAAAAGAAATTTTCATTACATTTTTGCAGCCTTTAGAAGTTTCATAAATGTGTTGAATTTTTAGTCTATGCTTGTAGAATGTTTTGGCCTATAAATTCACCTAGTTATGCTTATGTTGATTAATTAACATTAAACTTTTGAAGATTTTAATTTCCACTACATTTTTTTTTCCTTTTTTTTTAAAAAATAAATTTAAGTCTTATAAGCTGAATTTTGGAACATTTTTTAGACCAGTATTGACCTTCACTTAGTTAAGTACAGTGCATCCATTTTGGTTTGGAGCCGAGGGGATCTGAAACAATCTACTACTGCTAAACGAATGTGTATGTGGGGGGGGGTGTATGCATGCATTGAGGTGGTGATTCCTGTGGGATTTACCATCTTTGCAACTCTCCCAACTTCAAGCCAGATTGATGCCCATGCTGATCTGGATAAAATAATTTGCTAATAAAACTTGGTGTAGTATAGAATATCCAGAGGAGCAATATTCAAGTTCTTTCTGAATAAAAAAACACTTGAAGTTTCCTATTTGCTGCTACGAAACCTAATAATCAGCCAATTGATTAATCGGTAAGATGGCCGGTTACCAATTATGCCAGTTGATCAGCACATTGCCTGCTATTTACAGTAGACAAGTAATTTCCACATGCAAATTTTAATGTACTGAAAAGCAAAATGGCAACAGTGATGAAAGAACTATAGTACACCCCCTTAAAGATGGATAAAGGAAGACAACTAAATTCTTCTTCTAATACAAAAAAATTAAAATTCTAAACATTCTATTATGGTTGTTTAAAAACCAAAAACATAAATATGGCTGTTGCAATCATCAGGAAGAAAAAAAACACAAAACAAGCTATTTGTTGATGTGACTAAAGCTATGGGCTGCAAGCTCAATAACAGCCTGAAATTGCTCAAAGTGCCATTTTTCTGCTATTCCTGTGTGATGAAGTGGCAATTCCTGGATTTCTGTTTACTGTTTTCACCGAGGCAAAGCTTGCGGGCAACTGAAAGAACTACAGCCATCAAAGAGGAGGAATATGACTGCCGGTGGCATGGTGATAACGTGCCTGCTGAGTAGAGATCAATGATAAAGGGGGATGTTTTGAAGAGGAGGAATCATTAGGCCAGTCTAGTGATGACTCAAATGTCAGATTTTCTGATAAACAACCTACTGAAAAACACTATAAATCAATTCCTATTGTAAGGTCACAAAAATAAATTACATGTATTGTATAATTGAACCAGACTGGCTGTCCTGGAGCAGAGATATTGAAAGCTAATGAAAAAAGAAAAAAACAACAACAAAACATTGCTATTCAGGTAAACACATTCTTTCCATAAGAGTTCTTCTGCACCCGAAATCCACTATTCTCAAAACAAAGGAGCAGTTAGAATTCTAACAATAGCGGCTCTTTGCATTAGAAGTGATAAAAACCCTGGTAAAGTTAGTCTCCAACCTTATCCAAGTGAAGAGAAGCTTAAACTCCAGTTTACTTGGCAAAACAAATGGAAACAAAATCGGAATGTTCCAGAAATTATAAACAGTTCAGGCAGGTTGGGAGTCACTGATGGTTGGCATCTCTACAAAATTTAAAGGGCATAACACTCCAATAAGCGAAAGACCACAATACATCGAGACTCGTCTTTAAATCAAGGGACAGTAATCAAATCGCTATCGAACGTCCTTAAATTCTGGCTCTCTCATATTTTTAACAACTAATTTTTGTTTTTGCTTCACTCCCACCATCCTTAAACCTCTTACAAATGGGAAGCATCAGAGGAAGGAAATCTATCAATTGTTAATAGAAGTTCTAAAAGACCATTCCCACAGGACCGTTTTGCGCACACGCAGGCAGTCGGCCTCCCACAGTGACTAGTTATTAGGCTCAGTTTGCTTTTATTCACAAAAACCAGTAGAAGGTCAAGATAAGATAGGAATGCCAGCAGTAGACATAAGTGGTTACCCGAATAGAAGTTGGTACCATCAGCAAAATGTAGCAACTCTCTAGTTTTCTCCCACATCCAAAATTGAGAGTAAAATGTTTAAATAATGATAATGAAACGGTGTTACCTGTCTCCTTTACACTGCTCCTCTCTTTCAGCTGTCGCTCTGGGGTTGTAAGGTGTTCAGTAACTTCTGAGCAACTCCTGTCAACCTCCTCTAAACAATCAGTCAAATGGACTAATTTGCCTTGTTGCTTTTGAAATGTATTGGTAACTGCCAGGTGAAAGAAAAAATACATATCTTGTTAGCTGACAGGTGGTTGAGGAGGAGGACAGTGCTGTAGTTGTTGGAGGTGCCAAAGATCTTTTGAGGGCAGCAGTACTTCAACAAGGTGTTCTGAACAATCAATCAACTGTATAACGGGAGAGAACGAAAGCTTCTGTCCTGCCATCTCCATCAATGGCTCAGAGATTAAAAAGACAGAGACAGACAGACAGATTCTGGAGACAGCAGACATTAGCTGAACCGACAGGGTTTATGAAAACTCTGCACACAAAACATGCTACGATCACAAATTTTCATCTGACGAAAAACCAGAGAAAATATAATACATGATGATTCACTGCCATAAAATTAATGCACATCATTTAGTCAAATATTAATCAAAAACTTTTCTATTCAGTTCTAAAAATTTTTTGCTGTCTTGTTGTAAACAAGAGTTATGGTGCTGTGTGTGGGGTGGGCGCGAACAGAAATAGGATAGGATTGCTGCCAAGACTGGGGAAAGTTACACCCCCCCTCATGCTCAGCAGAAGAATATCCACAACCAATGTCACAAGGACTCCCATCGTTGCAGGAGCTGACTTTCGTCGATTTCTCTCTTAAATTCTAACTGGGACAAATCAGGCTTTCTTCCTTCTCCTCATTTTGCTCTTCAGTGAAGAGTCAGGGCAGTAAAAAATTGTATTAATAATAGATAATAAAAAAAAGTTTTAGAAGGCAAAGGAATAGTGTTTAATTATCACAAAAGGTGGGGATAATTTTAATCAGAAGATCCTTTGGAAATTTCAAATAGCAAACAAAATCTAAAGGACTTTTTTTTCCTTAAATCTGCACACCATCGATTAGAGTTTCAAATCCCTTATTTACTCAATGCTTTTCTCACGTAGTAGCTTTAGAAATTGCATTTACACGTCTTCCTTCCACTTTATATCGTTCAATCCAGTGGTCACAAGGAGGCAGCAGAAAGAAAGCCATCATAGCTTACACAAGCCCCCCCCCCTCATCCGTGACAAGTATCTCATCAGGTGGATTTATACCATCACTATTAATCTGTTTCACTGATTTATAATCCTGCAAATGAGATGCCGTCATCTAATGCACCACCATACCAAATTGCAACTATGGCCAGGATTATTAGTGATCGTAGATGGCTAGACAAAATGAGAAGTGTTTCTTGCCATGTGCTTAAATCCCTAAATATTCAGAAACTAAATAAGCTCTAGTGAATAAAAGCTGAACACTAACTTTTAAAATAATTCAGTCTTTCTTCATTAAATAAAGTCTTCCACACCTGCACTGCATGTTTGTGATGTGGACATATGAAGACCTGAAATCAGATTTTTCACCTCAGTTTTTCTCATGATGATCATCATTAATTCTTTCTATTTCATGTTTGAATAATTTTACTTCCTTCTTTTCTTTTCTTTTTAGTTTTAAACACCTTTTCTGTAAGCTACCGGTACTGAGGCTCTTTCGTATCACAGTTTATAATGCTATCATCAGTTATCGCAGACAGACATTAATTATTAAAAGGCTGCACAATGTCAGCATACAGTAATAGCAGCATTTGTACTCACTGCCCTTGTCGTCGCCACCCCACTATCAAATATCAATCCTTTCCCCACATGGTAACAACACTATCATCCAGTTTAAAAGAAAAGCAGTAGATTATCTACTCTGTGTTTCCAGTAACTATGGAAACTTACTCCACAACACAGGACATCCCATAATAATAATTTATTAAAATGTTCAGAAAATAACTGAATATCTGGAGCTATCCCCCCTTTTTTTTAAGTTAATCAGTAGGCAGTCAAACATTACATTTATAAAACTGTACCAGCAAATGAAATAATGTTTCCTGTGCATACCAGTCAAACAAAACAACACGTTACATCAACTAAGAAAAAAACCTCATCTTTTCTTTTCTCATGGTTCCATGGTAATCTAATGTAAGAGAAAAACTGCAGAATATCTACTCTGGGTGCACAGTAACTAAAGGAATTTACTACAAAGCATAGGACATCCCATTTAAAAACCAGACATACGTAGCATAGGTCCAATCTATGAAAAGCAATTTTCTATGAGATTAATTTAAGAGAATAAAAAATATTGGTAGGATAGTGTACTGAACTTTCAAAAGTATAAGGTAGCATTTTGCCATGAAGATTGTAGGAATGTTATTTTCTTATAATCACAATTTCAATACAAGTTTTTAAAAATTTTGGCGAAGACTTAAAAACAGGAGCACATTATTTGTAGATGAAGAGCTTCACTGTACTTCAATTATTCACGTGGCACTACTATGGGGTGGTGTAGAACTATCACATGATTTTAGGTTTCCAGTAAGCCGATCAAAGGCTTTCATAAGTTTTCTTCTTAATTTAAATAATTCATACTCACCACTGATCATTTCAAAGAGCGTTTGCTGTATGTAAACAAGGTGTTTGCTACTATTTCAGTATTTTGTTTTTATTTTCCCCACTTGTAAGGAACCAAGCTGTTATTCTGCCAGTGCAGCAGCGTCACCCACATCAAGCAGATAAAAGGTGGTTTTTGTTGGTTATTTTAGAGAAAAAAATCAAACTCAGATGCTTTCCATATAAAATGTCAAGATCAACGATGAAAAACAAAACGTACCAGAACTTAAAAAATCTCTTGCGTCAGCAACTGGATACTGAACAGCTTCACTCAGCTCTTTTCTCTTCTCAGCCAAGAGATGCTCCAAAGTTCGCAAATCGTCACCAGATATGTTGTTTACATCATAAGCAATGGATTCCAGGGACCCAGCAGCGGGGCTCTTCAAAGATTTAATCTTCTTCTTCTTCTTTGTCTTACCAGAACCTGTCAAACACAACTGGCAGTTTAATTTAAAAAAATCAATTGCAATTTGTCTTGCTCAAAAGTGCTGGTGGTGTCTCTGTGTGGAAAAGGTTGTTGAGAGTTTACCGCAGCGCTCGGATACTGATGCTTTCGTGCAACAACAATAAGTCTCTATGAAAATTCAAATCCTTTCACCTGTACATTCCAGAAAACAGAAGAAACAGTTTGCATATTACAATTACGTCCCTACAAGTTTTCAACAAGACAGTACTTCACTGGCATGTTTTCGGCAGTTCTCCACAGCACCAGTCCACTTCTGTTGGTTTCTAGTTCAAACATGTCAACAAAATCGTCTTATAACAGCATTCCTATTTCAAGGAGTAACATTTGGTAAAAAATAAGAATATAAATATACTGGTGACATGCTATTTACACAAGTCAGGGAATTAGTTCAGGGCTTTTCCTCATCACCACTTTATCAGTTGTGTAATATGCAAGTATCTAAAAGGGAGACAACCCTTGTGAATTATTTGCTAGAAAGCACTGTCTATCCTGCAACATGAGGGCTCCAACTCTTCAGACTTCTACAGGGAAATCCCTGCTAAACTCTTCATTTTCAGATACAGGAGGAAACCCCTTGTGGCTGACTGGCTGCTTAAAAAGAGCAAGAAGAACCAGGATAGTAACTAAACCACAATGATAGAGAATTTTGGGGCCATCAGTTTCCCTACTTTATTAGTGATAACTTGACTAATTTACTACCAATAGGTGATAGGAGA
Source organism: Nautilus pompilius (assembly GCA_018389105.1). Classification (NCBI taxonomy): domain Eukaryota; kingdom Metazoa; phylum Mollusca; class Cephalopoda; order Nautilida; family Nautilidae; genus Nautilus; species Nautilus pompilius. The sequence goes on from JACATO010000684.1 coordinate 525,232, forward strand.
TGCCCGCATTAATCCTTTTATAAATAATAATTTTAAAATGCAAAAGATAAAGGAGCAAAACTGTTTTAAAATTAAAAACTGCAGAGATAATTGCATTGCATATAATAAATATGTAAAAAGTATAAATTATAAAAAAAACTAATTCTCTGATGAACGACATGTAACTGAAGTACTGTCAGATTGCATTCCTGCTTCATGTGTCGTACCAAACAGCTCTGTAAACAATCCTGAATGTATATTTAAAAATAAAATATCTACTTTCTCACCAACTACACTTGCTAATGCACATTTCCCTGGTACATAGCACAACAATATACCAAGTAAATGAGAGCAAATTGAAATAAATTGGTTAAAAGCTAAAACAAGAATTGATGGAAACAAACAAATAATAATAATAGTAATATTCAGTAGAGAGACTGCTGACCTGTGTGAAATGAGCCAGCTGTAATAGGGTTGGTTAGGTTTTAAGAACCCTTCATCTATACACTTCTCTATTCATCCCACACAAAGTCTGATATTCCCAAAATGTGAGAAAAATACATAAAATTTGAACACCTGTGTAAAATAAATTGTTCTTGATCATATGAAAATGATAGGCGCTGTTTTGGTTTTGTTAGAAAAGAAAAATCTGAGGTTGACAGCCCTAATCAGACATTTTGGCATAATTAGCATCTGATCCCGGTAACAAGTAGATCCCTACTTACTGTGCATGCCATCAGACAGGTTGTCCGACACTCTCCATCTGTGCACTGTGTAGTCGTCTGCTCCTGTGTAAATGACATCAGCGTCTGTCAGGCTCCACAGAGCACACAGCAACTTCCCACGATGACCCACAAACCTGGCCAATATCTTGCCAGTGATGACATTCCAAACCTAAATTTTACAAACATTTTTTTTTTAACTGAAACAAAAGCCAGAAATGGAGAACCAAAAAAAAAAGGAAAGAATAGATAGAGAGATCTGAAAATTAATACCGAGTTTCAGAGATAATGGCGGAGGGAATTACAGACACCGAAGATTTACACCAATCAGAAAGCAGGAGAGCTGACTACTGCGAGCTCCGATCAACGAATGATATGCACCCAGGTGGGTGAGTACTTGATTTTTCTCATTTACTTTTAAAACAAAAGGAAGAAAAGCTATTTTAAAAAAGTTAAGGACATGACATTGAATAAAAAGATTTAAAAAGAAAATAAGACTTCTGAATTAATATTTTAAAATACAGAAATCCCTATTTTGGACAAACAGTGGTGCCTCTGATTCTATTTCAAGAATAAAATTGATTTAAAAGTCGTAATTCTGTTTATCAAGCACTTAACAAATCTGTATTTTATGGAGGGGGTTAAAAAATACATCCTATCAGATGCATCCATTCTCTTCAATACAAAGTGACAATGTAAATCCTTAATTTACACATTTCTTTACCTCGGCATCTTGACACCTCATATTAACCAAACTTCTATGCTAGGAAATGAGAACCACTGACAATATTATACAAACACTACATGGAAATCTGCTCGTGTTAGCCAGTGGCACATTTTTTTTACTAAATATACAAGTCACTGATTTAATCTGTGAGCAGCCACAGGCTACTTACAATATGTGAAACTTCATTCCTTCTACTTCATAACTAAAACAGTATGACCCTTAACATCTGGAAAGGATCTTGATGCCCAGCAATCCCTAAACAACCACTTTTGTAGCTGTGTGCAGAAACTACAAATTGTCTGTGTATTTTTTGCTATATGAGGTCTATCGAAAAAGTATCCGACTTTAGGCTGAGAAAAAAAAATTACATACTTGGTGGGGTTCAATTGTTAATCCCCTTCATCACAAGCGAAATGAAAAAGCGACGAGTAGTAGTACAGCACCTCACACGCTGCCTGCCCGACAGCGACTGACACATCCAGCGAGCCCGCCAAAAATCACGCATGCACACAAAGGCATGCGGCTCCACTATGCACACTTCTCACAGGAAAAAATAAAGTCGGATACTTTTTCGACAGACCTCGTACACACAAATGATACATGTACATAAAATATTTAATCAATGTGTAGCGACAATTCTAAACTGATCATATGTCCATGCTAACTAATAATCTTCCTGTCCGGCTATAAATTTTTTGTTTTCATTAAAAAGTAAATGAAATTAAGCCAATTTGTGCAAAAGTACAAAACCTAAGATAAGATCATTTGTGAAGGCTGTTCTACGTGAAAGCAAATATTATACCTGGGCTGTTCCATCATATGAAGCTGATACAATATGCCCCTCATTGTGGGTACTCCAGCAGAGTCCGGTAATCCGTCGACTATGGCCATCCAGTTTTCTCATACTGTCTGCTACCACTAGTTTTCCTGTAGGCAGCGACGATGACTGATCTTTTAAAAGTAAAAAAAGTTCTGAATTATCTGTGAGGGTCTAAACATAAACTGCTGCATCTGGGCTGTGACATTCAGAGGAAATACTGCAATAATTGACTCGTGTATAAACAAACCTGGTTAAATAAGATTTCAGGTAAAATAGTTTGTTTTAATGAGAAAATACAATCATTTAAAGAGCATTCTCTTCTTCTACAAATTCAATCCTAGTCTAGGTTAGAAGTATATAGAGCGAGTTGTGGCAAAGATATTTACCAAGTTTGGTATGATCAACAAAAAAAAAGAAGAGTATTAAAATGATTTTCAAACTTAACAATTTCAGTTTTAGTGGTAAGCTTATACAGTAATCCAAAGATTTGCTAAAATTAGAAATTCTTTTCTAATGACAATTCTAGATAAAAGCTTGGATAATTTACTATTTACGACGTTTAGTGTTCATTTGTTTTTGTTTGGCTAATATAAAAAAATTAGACAAGCTCTTAAAATGCTTCCAGTGTCTGGAGAAAAAGAAAATATTTATAAACAAGTTGCATGAATTTTCCAAGAGACTAAATACTTATGGCTTCCACTATTTAAAAAATTTTGATTAATAAATTTATTGAAATGTTTTTTTTATTATTTAAAATTTAAGGTAGACAATTTTACATCCAAATTTCACGAGAGAGTTGCTTCCCTTTATATCTTGTTTTTTTTTAACTGCCACAAAGCAGTTAGAGATGGCCGTTAAATAGCTGCTTATAGCATACAATTTGCAAATTCGCTTGTTATCCACCTGGAGATTGTTGATTTTGTATAATTTTTGATGATTTAGTATAATGATTGCCATTAACAATGCTTGAAAATAAGTATATGGGTAAGGAGAGACATTAGTCCATTTTATCAATAGAATTCTGCCAAACTATATCGAGAGATATCAATAGAAAGGTCTTTCAATACTGTAATCCATGGCTTTACAGTTTACATGTAATTATGTCAGAATGGCATCATTATGACAACATAGCTGAACTATGTTATCTAAATTACTCTAAATTTTGTTTCAGGCTAGATATTCAAGTTAAAGTTATTTCTTTGACTTCTATTCAACATTCTTTGTAATTTTTAATGGTTGTCTTTTCAAAGGATCCCATCTTTCAATGACTGGAAGGTCTTTCTTGAAAGTCAAGCGAGATGTAAAAGCTAACATCAACATCTTTACAAAATGTGCTGAGAGTATAAGGACAAGGTACAAAAAGGTGAACTAGAATGAACTGCAGTTTTGGATTCAGTACATGGACAGGATCTGATTATTGTTGACATTTCTTTAAGCCACAAAAGAGAACTACTATGATCTGAAAGTGGGCAAGTGTTCAAGAGTTTTACCCTTTGCTGTTCAGCATGGATCACCATGTCTACTTTCTGATACTTGTCAATCTGTCACATACCTAGGAGCAGACAGTTCACTGAGAAACTGGAAGTTTTGCATCCAGATAAGATATGGCATCAAGAAATCCTGTTGAACAATCAATTATCATGCAAAATCCAGGAGAGGCATCAATGGAGCAAGCAGAAACTACCCAACCTACTATAAATAACATGTGAAGAAATTCCAAAGTGAGCTATGTAAATTCCATATTGGAAATGGCAGGCATGACTGATTCCAAAGATTCAGCACAAGGACATATGACCATCTAAAATTAGATGTGCCAAGAGAGATCTGCAGTTACTGATGACTGCCTGACAAAACTTCATCAATCCCTTTGAAGATGACATTAGAGGTGGTACATTGTCTCTTTTTGACAGGAAAATAAGCTAAAGGCTAAAGCAATTAGCAAAGAAGCATTTTAAACTTTTGTTCAGAAGAGACTTGTTGACAAAACTCAGAAATTTCATGCACTTCTTTCAAGGAAGTCCTTCAAGGCATTTGATTCTCTTGAAAAGAGCAAGAGGTTAGTCTTCAAAGATGAAAATCGTCTAAGTGAACAATATAAACTCTTTAGACAACTGCTTATTTTCTCCAAAGAGAAACACCACAATGTGCAGATGATACTGACGTATTCACCGGGTTAAGTTGCATTAAATGGTTTTCCAGTGAAGATAGACAAGGCCAAACACATGTATCAGCTTGAACATGACATGCAACCGGTTGACCATCCTGGCCTTGATTATTTGGAGCATACATCGGTAACAGAAATACCTAACCCTCACTTCTCTGCCTCAGAAATTTGGAAAATTAATTGAGAAAGTTCTCATGGTCTGCCCAAGTTGACGAAATTGAATTTTGTATCCAATACCTACAACAAAGAATCCAATTAAATCAGCTGAGAGATGACAAAGATCTTCAGAGGCATACCTGGTTAACTGTTTCACTGCTAAGTTTTCTCAATGCATGATGTAATGAGTTAGGATTTCCCACAAAAAAGTATTCCCTGTGACCTTATTTTACCAGTAAACCAATCAAAAACACTCTTTTATCGCATTCTGGTATGGATCAAGTTATAAAAAACTGTATTAACAAATCAAAGTAGCCATTTTACAAGTTTGACAGGCCACAATGCTGGGCCTACCACAGTGAAACAGTTAAACACCCAACAATAAAGTTGCCAAAAGAATGGAAGTTTTTCCCCTCAAATAATGACAAGATGACAAACTTAATCAAGCTTTTTCTGTCAGAGTGGCAAAAAGAGAAGCCATTCACACAACTCCAGGGTCGTTAGATCCTCTTTGTCCATGGAGACAGCTGTACCTCGTCTCAGGAAGAAACTGACACACAAACCTCATTGCACTGTTTCCGTGTAGCGGCAACATTTACAACTGACCCCATCATCCTATCACCCAGCAACTGATGTGTTCATGCTGTAGTCCTATACCATGGTAACCAACTACAGCACAGATTGCCTACTTTGACACAGGTGCTACAAACAAAAGACAACTTTTGGATATAAACTATCTCTTCAGTAAACACGATGTACCTGTGTATTTAGCATTGCTTTCACTGCATGACTTTTATGGGTGTGACTCAACCAGTGTCTTCATTTTCAAGAGAAAGATCGCAGCCAAGACAACCTTGGAAAAGCATCCTGTGTTCACAGATGTTCCCAGGACACCTGGCGACGCAGACAGCGTTCCTGAAGGTAATCAGAATGAGCTGGAGGAGTTTGTTTACTGTTTGTATGGTAAATCATCATACACAAAGGTGAACAAATTATGCCATAACTTTATCAGGCAGGAATTCCAGAGGATCTGGACCACCACTTTCCAGCCATGATGGAATTGACTTGAGTCTCCTGCCACCATACTGATCGTCACTGAAGATTCATGTTCTAAGTCTCAACTACCAAACTCATGTGTGAAAAAACATGCATCCAGACATCCCCACCCAAGTTGGGCATGAGGGGAAGGTTCACAAGAATGAAGATCTCGAGTATGTTTAGACTGACATGAAAAAGAAAATGTACAAGGGGCCAAGTTAATAGATGTCATCTACAATGCTGCTGAGAAGTCAACTGCACTAACCTAATGATTGGCAAACACTGCTATCAGTACTACTGACAAAAACTGAGCCTATTGTAAATATTAAATAAAATACATTTCTCTATCCTTTTTATCTGAGTTAATATGTAAGACAATTGTTTAAAGTTATATTACATATAAACACTGTCTTTATGTTTTATAAGCCAATTATGATGACAGCATGGTGTCAGAATATTTACACTATACTGTGATAATAAATCTGTAGGGAATTGAAATAATTTTCCATTTATACCCAACTCCATATAGTTTGGTATGTTTAAAGGTATTATCAAGAAATATCTATCCTTACCCAATATTCAGTTTATCTGACATATGATGGTCTCACCTCCAGACACTCCCTGTAAAACAGGCAGCAAATGGCAAATTGGTAAACAATTAAATTTCAAATTGTTATGACATAAGGTCCTCAAAAACAGTCTTAAAAATTCCCTGAGGTGGCTTTATACCTGACCCAAGGACTAATATAATTAATCAGACACGCGTTGTTGATCCTGTTAATTTTAAATTGTGCCAACAGTGCTTACAAGCATTCAGATGTCAGTTTCTTAGTTTACAAATCTTTTAGATTTTAAAGTAGTCTGCCAACATTTTCCTTCTGTCACACAAAACCTATGCTCAATGTGACAGAAAATAACTGATATAACTCTCCCCAACTCAAGTGCAAACTTCCAGTGTAATGCATGTCCACTTCCTTAATAAAGGTGTGCGCATCTGCCTTACCAAGGATCAAGCTGAGATCCACAACATGAATAGCTGAATCATTAGATCCAATGGCAATCCAGTTACAACACTGAGATTTGACAGCCACATCGGCAGTGAATATTGGGTGCCATCGAATACAGTTGATCAACTTCTGGTGGACATGAACCACGCAGACCAGTCTAAAGTTGGGTGGTTTGTACAACTCCACAGATCTAGGAAGAGAGAAAACAAGCAATGAAGCCACATGGTTCTATCTGAAATTAACCCTACACATTTTCATTTTCATGTTTTGCAGTTACTGCCACAAAGCATTTTTTAGTCACTTATAAAGTTTAACCAGGATAAAGCCATAAAACCAACAGCAAAGAAAGAAAAAAAGACAGTGGACAGTGGCAGAGACAACAGCACAGTCTAATGAAACTGAGATGATTAAGATCTGAAAATCTACAACCTTAAGAGAAACAACTTGCAAATGACGGAGATTTCACAAACCGTAATATATTAATACAATGAATACTGTCAGATTGTATTAACTCTGGCCCATAACACAATGCCACAGTGGGCTGTACATATGCAGCCTGTGATGTGTACACTGAAATTTGTTTTACTTGACCAAAGTGCTACCACAAATAAAGCATTCAATGAAGATGAGCTTTCTTAACAGAAAATTGAATATGGGCAGTGATAAGTATGGTACTGTGTTTTATTGGAATAACATGCCTGCTGGCACATCAGTAAAACTTATGCAACCAAATATTTGCATGTAAACAAAACACAACCAGATTTATCTATTACTTGGCTGTCTTTCTTCTTTTTTTATGAATGAGATATGCAACAGTGGAATCCCTATTTTATTTTTAAATCCTTATTATTACAAAAGAAAATTAAATTCAGTAAAATTAAATATCTTAAATCTCAAGTGTGTGTATGAGGGGGAATATTTAAATGAACTAAAGCCTTCAGTTATCTGTTTACACTTGTGTCCCCATTACAAGAATGAAATTTGCCATTTTGGTTAAAAAAAGAAATGAATCAAAACGTAGAAGTTTGGATTAAAAAGTAACTTTTGAAAATATTAAAATATATTGTGTAATAAAATCAGGACCAGTCACTTGACCGAAACCTCATTTTCTTTTAAAAAGCCTAGTTCACAAAATCTAAATTACACAGGAAAACTTTATTTTGGACCTATATAAGTTTAGTTAGATTACAAAATAGTGACTATTTATTATTCATTCTAGTAAAATTTTCTGTAAATTCTACATCTCACAGACAGGGATACAAGCAGCAGATTTCTTAAGATAGCAACAGAATTTTCTCCAAACAAGCTTCAAGCCAACCCTGTCGTCACCTAGAACTTTAAACTCCTATCAAATTTTTGTAACATCGCATCTTCTCCACGTCTTCCAAATCACCCAGTCATCCTATACACCGTTAGCATTCCTACCTTTGTTAAATATTAACAGTATTTTCCAGAGAAACACCCCCTTCAGCCGGGGTGCATGACTGTTTCTACCCTGACAATGTTCAACCACTCACTGATCAACAGGACTCAGACATACACAAGAGAGCAGCAACATCCAACTAAGACGTGGAAAAGTCACATTTTTCAAGTCTCCTGTCATTTGCTTGGTAAAATAAATCCTGCAGCTAATTTGGATCTTTTTTGTATCTTGCTGCAGAATTTTCTCCCAACAATACAGCCAACTGAAACAATTTTTCAAATGTGTACGAGCAGACATTAGAAATTAGAAGAGTAAATTGCTAAAACAATCCCTAAGATGAGATCTTACTTGTACTATCACAACACACAAGATGCACTTCAATACATCCTCAACATAGAAAGAACAGTTCAGAAAAAACACCAAAACAAAGCTTAAACAGACCTATTAAAGAATTTTATGTCATTTATTATAATAAAATATTCAAGATTAAACTTGTCAGACTTTAGTATTTTCATTCCTGCCTCCTCTCTCTCTCTATAGGTAGATCAGAATGTCCCTACCTCAAGAGAGGCATATTCATGTTCAAAAGCGCCATTATCTCAAACACCAGATATCTTGTACATTGATTTTTTTTTTTCAAAACAAAAGTATTGAGTGTCTAAAACCAGTTTAAAATGTGAAACAATGCTTTGGAAAATTGCAGATTTATGTTGGCATGGACTTTTTGCATCCCTGATATATCGTGAATCTAAAGAAAGGGGCAGCAAACTACAAGCTTCCCTGTGGCAACGTGTTGTACTTACCGCCCTTTAGTGACAGAACAGATCTTTCTGACATCACTGATTGTCCATCAAACAATTTTGATGACAAAAAGTCAGCAGGTACTGAACAGTAATGTGCAAGGCAGCCACACTGGAAGGTGTGATGACTCATTCAGATAAAATGAAAGCCAGACTTGGTTACAGACACAGATGTGATGACTTTTGAACTGACAACTGAAAAGTTGGATGCTATACGATATTTTATGGTGATTCATGTCAACCAATGAATGAGAGCCAAATGATTCACATACCCATGACTCTCCATCATCAATGAATTGTGACATCAAAAGACAGTGCAATTGGTCAGTACAGTGCCAAACATAAGATGTCTGCATGGTACTAAATGTATGAACTGTCAACAGTAATCTTCAATAAGGAATAGATGGCAAAGTATTCCTTCACAGAAGTAGAGACAAAATCTGCACTTGCTTTGCCACAGGTGTGTGGCCATTTTCAAAGAGTACAATGTGAATTGCCTCCTGATTTTGGAAAACTCAAAATCTGCAAACTGCTGGTCTCATTTATTCTTTTTTTCTTTTAGAGAGGAAGCATCACCAACAGGTACAAACCCTCATCTACTTGGTTTATAACCCAAATTGCATCAATAATTGCTTTTCAAATTTAATTGCCAAAATAAATTATTTGTACCTATTTTTTATCATTTTACATTAAATATGGCTCCTCAGAATATCCCCCACCTTTGCCAGGAAAGGAACAGCAGCTGCTATTCAGGCTTTGCAGTCCCTTGTGACTCACAAAATAATAATTCTGTAAAACTACATGGTGGTAGTTAAAACTTAGTAGACAGTATTAAACTCTGAACTTACCCATCATCATTTCCAATGGCAACCATCAAAAAATCTGACTTCCAACTTATTTCTGATCTTATGAGGAATCTTTTCTAAAAATAACAAATAAATATAAACAGTTTAGTTAACACAAACAATACAGTAGCGCAAGAAGAAAAACTGCTAAGATGGCAGTGAATCCAAAGTCACCTTACCGTTTCCTCATTAGTATTCCCAATGAGCAGGTTCACATTCTGTGCCGCATCCTTCAGAGAGGCAGGGTTATGCTGCAGAATTATGCCATCCCCAACGCTGTACACTGTGTGTTCTGCAGTCTTTTCTGGCACTGAAATAGTCAACGAGTTCACAACATTAGCACATCTATCAGAATAAAATAATTCAAAGTAAATTTTTTTAAAACTTTAAATGCAATATTCAGAGAAATCAAAAACTTCTGAAAACAGAACGTTGCATATGAAGGCAAACCAAGAAAAACGCTTCAGAAGTGTCATCTGCACAGGCACCTCATAAATGGAACATAAACAGGTGTGTTTAAAAAAGTCTTAATTAAATCTATCTGAAAAGAAATTTATTTAGTCTTACTATATCATATATTCGAATCCTGCAGAGAAGCAGTTGTGTCCCTTGGTAAGCTTTTCCTTGGAGAGACCTTTTGATTCTTTTCAAATATGTGCAAGATTGGTTAATCAGTTACAGAGAAAATGTCAAAGTGGACTGGATGAAAATCAAAAGCATCCACACCTGAACAGATAATATGGAAGGAAAAACTTTTTTTTTTTTTTTAACAAGTCAGTAAGGTTGGTAATATATGGTATGAGCAAACATCATCAAAAGACAGCTTCATCTGATTTCCAAGGTGTCTTTCTTAAGTACATTTTGGACATTCTTATTTTTGTCAAGAAGTTTCTATGCTTTAAAAATGTATCACACACACATCAGAGAGACTTTTATCGGATTCAAAAACTAGAAATTCCATTCAAAATAAGCATGAGTGAGTAAGTACTCATCTAAGGAAGCAACATTAGTCCAAAATCTGCCATGGCTGTTCATTCAGGACTGTGCCATTGTACAGCCTCCTGCCACATTTCTACACTGGTGTAGTGGATGTAGTAGCCAGAATTGTCTGCCCTGAAGCAGCGTCATAACAGAGAAATGGTGGCCAGGTCTAGTGCTGCCTGTAGCCTTGTGGTGGCCAGTCATGAGTGATATGCATCTCATTCAAAGTCCAATCATATTTATTATTCTAGCACTTCTCCTTTCAAACAAATCATAAACTAGTTCTCTCGAACATCTGCTCTATATTCATCAAACACACAAAGAAGTCTTGACCAAGGAAAATCTGTATATAGCATCCAGTGGTTAATTCATATAATTCTCATGGAACAGGTATACATCACAAATATATAATTTGTATTATATTTCTTGGAACAGGTATTGCATTTTTTAAAAATGTATTTAATCATTTCAACATCGCTATACATTTCAGATACTGGAAGGTGACCAGTACCTGCTCGTAGGCAGATATCTGTAATAGTTTCTGCCCATCTATGTTATCACCTTCCTTAAAATTCTTTCAATTTGAATGTGATTGTACTGCATACTAAATAATTAGTGGCAACGCTAGAATGTGCATCTATAGTCAGCTGATAGATAAGAATTACGCGTCTCGTACCACAAAGTTATTATCTAAATATGCCATACAAAATGCAGATGTTTTCATGTAGGTTTTCCCACTGAATGTATTCAGACAACTTCTGTGCAAATGTAGAGAATGCTCTTTTGTAGTCAGGTTACCAAAGATCCATCATAGTTTTTACGTACGTTAACACTGGCTTTCAACATTTTTTTTCCAACCAAAGAATTTTAGTAACTATGTTTGTTGGGGGGGGGGGGTTGACAAAAGATAGTAAGAAGCCATTGAGCTTGCAAGAATCCAGTGCCAAAACAGTTAAGACTACAATTATTAGAAATATCTAGTTTCCAAACAGTTAAATTATCATTCATTTACATAAGGATAGCAAAAAGCAAATAATCTGATAAAAAGCTATAGAATATTTATGAATGTACAACTTTACAGTATGGACAGCTGTTCGATGTTTACTTTTTTTAAAGTAAAAAATCTTTATTTATATATTTTTTTTCTTTATTAAACTAAAACAGCCATGCACAAAGGGGAGTAGTTATTATGTGAGACTGATAGTGATCAGAGCAACTTACTGGTGGCGTAACAGGGTGGTCCCCATACGACAACATACACAGTCCCCTTGTGGTAAGTACTGGAAATGCCGGGAGCCCTGAAAGCAAATAAGGATGGTCCTTAAAAATATCTTTTGGCAATGGCATGATACCACTCCACCCTCAACTTAAAGATCGAGAAAAAACTCGCTCAGTTCAGATGGTGCCATCCTGATCACAGTAACTCAATAAAAAGCAGAAGCCCACTTCCACATGGCAAATTGTGTCTATGCACAAACGAGTGGTAAAGAAGAGGTTATAGGTAAGCATAATGGCAGCAGTCAAGATCCACTGTGAGGGTAAACTTCATTTGTCATATTCAAAGGAGAAAAGAGTTAAAATAGTGTATTTATCTTACCACAGAATACTGCAGAACCACAAGATAATGAATGTTTTACACAAATGTATAAAAGTGACTTTCCCTACTACAAAAAATAATAGTTCTCATTGACCCTTTAAATTGTAAAGTATACAAAGGGAAATAATTCATGATATAGCATTTTGTTTTTTTTAAATACTATTCCATATTTTAGAAATATAACTGTCATAAATATAATACATCTGTAAAACTATTTTCAAAATTCTACATACAGCTAACATTTCACTAAAGCAAATTGTAAGCAACAAAACTGGAATATTAATGATCAGGTGAAAATGAGAGGGTTATCTCCTCTGGGAATTTTGAGCAGAGAGAGTTAAAATCATTGAGATGCAAGTGTCAATAATTTTAAAAAGTTCATTGGGGGGCATAGTCGGCATAAAAAAATAACTTATAAAAGAAAGAACTAATAACCAACAAAATCTATATAACAATTACAAAATTAATAAATCGGCAAAAAGATAATGATAATATTCCTCTTTAATACACAAGTGTGGCTTCTCACAGAATTAATGACACAAGCTACATACTTAAAAAATTTCAATCACACAGATATTTTTGATGGTTAAAGTTTTAAGAAGCAATTTAGTCCAGCTTGCCTGTTAGAAAGAGTTTCATAAATCCCCACTCTACCATCGTCAGTGCCATAGGCAAGCAGCCCCTCCTTTGTAGGATGCCAGCAAAGCTGTAAAACAACATAATAAATCTCAACTTTTACTTAAACAAACAGCAAAACATTCGGTTTAGCTTTCAACTAATCAAATCATTGAAATGAATGAATGAGAGAGATGTATGGTGTACATCTCAGATTCTAAAGAGAGGTCATCTTTTTTTTTTTTTAATATTGCATAAGAACAAATACTGAAATTACCTTTCTCCCTCTCAACCTGGCCTTATCTTATTAGCCTGTCCATGGCTAAACTAGACAAATTCAAAATAGCTGTATTAAACCAAGACCTAATTGACATTAAAATCCATTCCAATGTGATAAAGTCAGATTAGTAGCTTTCCAGTTGAAAGAACGATACTGACTAATAATATTAATAGTTCAAACAAAATCTTGATATATTTCATCTAAAATATGGTCCATCTTCAGTAATACAGTTATCTGATAATCATCACAGACTTACCTTACCAACAGACAGATGTCCTATGATACTCTATACCCATATAATTTTTTTTTTTCAAATAATTTTAAACCATCACCCTTTGCTTTTTTCCCTTTAATATCAATATGCTGAGTGGTCAGGAACATGATGACCAGCCAAAGGGACATAACTCTTCCCTCAGTTTGGTTTTATACCAAGTCACTGCCATCATCAAAGCTAAGTCTTTTTTAAACAGACACACAACCACTGAAACAACAGCAACGAATGTATTCAAGTGGAACACAATACTTCTTAATCTGAAGCCCATGTTCCAGCTCAACTTTCTAAGCTGTTTATTTCTGTAAATAACAAAATAAACTCAAAAAAAAAAAATCCAAGATAGAATTTGTAAACATTTAACCCTGCAAAAGAAACGTAAAGTGTCAAAATGAGAGACTACGTGAGAAAATGCTGCCGTCACCAGATGAGCAACTGAACAGAATTGAGCATAAGAATCACGTGCTCACAGACACAGAAAATTACTACACATCTGTCAATGAGTAAACCAAAAGCACACAGGAACTGTGCACCGATTCTCAAAATTTAAAACTTGTGGAAACAGGATCTGTGGAAAATTTGCAAGATAAAAATCAGAGAAATCTGGAAGTGGATGGGAAGCGAGCAGCAGCCAAGATTAAAATGAGAAGACTGGAACAGCCTAGACAAAATGGGCCAAAACAAAGAAACATCTTAGATGAACAAATACTTTTTCCTCACCTCCATCCCACAAGTGTTTTCCATTTTGGACTTGAATTATACTGCATTTGCCCTAGTTGACTTGAAATAATGTATATTATATCTTATTAGATTAATTTTTTTTTATTTAAAATAATAAGATCTTTTGTTAAAAGTAAATGCATATGTTAATTACAGTGTGGATGTGTGAACTCTTTTTGTTTGTTTGTTATATTATCGCTGTTAGACTTCAGAATATTCCATCTAAGTTAAAACAGTAGAGACTAAGTCTACTGCTACAAGGTTGCCTGGTTGCTATAAATGTCCCAGGGCAAACTGGAATAAGATAAAACAGGTTAGAACAATCACATGTTATATTAGGTCGTTACAAAAGTTTTGTCAGTTTTTATATTAAGCTAATTTGGGATCCATTATTCGCATGCTTGTGAAGGTGTATGTAGATATAAGTTATATAACCAATTTTGTAGCGTGTTCTTTGGCATACATTATGCAAAACCTACCTTTTTAAAATCATAAATGGATATTTGTTTCAGGGTTCTGAGTGAAGTGTGGACAGAAAAGGTTTTGGTGCTATTTTGCTTCACGAGTTTAAACTGGGCCACAAAGCGAGTGAGGGCAACGCAAGCAAGGGCGTAACATCAAGGGGCGAGGACACAGTGAATGAGCGCACTGCACAACGATGGTTTGTAGAGTTTCGATCAGGAGATGGAGCCTCAAAGATAAGGAACATAGAGATGTCCTTCCAGCTGTGATGACGACCGTCTGAAAGCCTCAGTTGAAGCTGATCCAAGAAAAACAGTGCGAGAAATTGCTGGAGAGCTTGATGTAAGCACTGCAACTGCTTCCCAGCATCTTGAAACAATCGGAAAGGTGAAAAGGCTTGACAAGTGGCTGCCTCGCAAGTTGAATGAACAATTAAATCATCGATTGGAGATCTGCTCTTCACTTGTCATAAAAAACAAAAACGACCCATTTCTTGACCGAATCATTGCGTGTGATAACAAATGGATCCTTTATGACAATCCCCAATGATCAGCATGGTGGCTCAACAGAGACAAGGTGCCTAGCCACATTCCAGAATCCAGCCTCCACCCAAAGGAAGGTCATGGTCACTGTCTGGTGTACTGTGACTGGTGTCATTCACTATAACTTCTTGCAACCTGGCAAATCCATCACAGCTCAAAGGTATTTTTGTTGTGAATGAAACATTATTCATCAGAAACTATCCCAACGACAGCCAGCATTGGTGAATCAGAGGCCCAATCCTGCTCCATGACCATGCTCGTCTTCCTGTTGCAAAAGTTACTCTTCAGATGAACATGTTGGGGTACGAAGTTCTCCCTCACCCAGCCAATTCACCGGACCTTTCTCCCACAGTCTACCATCTTTTCAAACACCTTGACAGCTTCCTCCATATCAAATCCTTCTCCAACCAAGCAGCAACTGAAATTGCCTTCCAACAGTTTATCGACTCCAGAAATGCAGATTTTTTTCAAAATGGTATAAAAGCACTTGTAACTCATTGGCAGAAGTGTAGTGATCATTATGAACCTTACTTTGATTAATAAACTTCACATTCAGCAACGATATGAAGTCTCATTGTTGCGATCAAAAAAACTGACAAAACTTTCAACAACCTAATAGTAAACTGACCGACTGAAAGAGATGTCCAGGGAATAATATTTTGATGAGGCAGCATGCCTGTGCATACCCCGGCACTGATGCACTTATTATCCCTGTACTCAACGCAGTGGCAATCATTGTAGACCCTGCTCACAAATTAAATTAAAGTCACTTTGTTCCACATAAAAACAATGCAGACACCACTCACGCTCGTCACTTTAGATTTGATTCCCTGCCATAAACACGTCACATCACACGAACATTTTGCACTTTCAAGGTTCCAGAGCCGAATCATGTTGTCGCCCACACCAATGGCTAATCGTCCTTTTTTAGAAAGAAAGAAAGAAAATTTAATAAGTAAAAAAATTTAAATTTTGTAGAAGTATCTATGTTACACCTTTAAATTGGCACTAGCCATACAGATACTGTAACTTATTAATCCTCATAATAAAAAGTTAAGATTAACAAAATTTAACTTCAAACATATTTTTTTAAAACTGTGTTTTAATCTCATAATACATTTCACCCTCATTTAACCGTTACTCCCAATAACTGCAAGAGTTGGTAATAGAACAAATTTACTTACTCCCCCCCCCCCGCCAAGTCAGCAGTAAGCTATTTCAGTTCCGCAGGGTAATTTTCACCTGATCCTAACTTGACTAATTTAATTTTCTAGTGTGTTCACTAGCAGCAGGTGGGTGCTGCGTTTTCCACGCGTGACAAAGTAACATAGTACACACGTAAAAATAAGTAGACCCTCCTGTCCACCACAAAATATGACCAACCGGTCTAAGAATGCTATGCAAGCCAAGGAGATCTTATGTTGTCACAAACGAGTTTTCTCTCCGGCATTGGTTCCGTCCATCCACCGGCTCAGCTTCGTTAAGCGGGGAGCTTTTGTAACATCATTATACTCTATTATTACACAGCACCTCTTCACACCTGCCTCAAGAGAAGTGAGGTTACAAGAGGCCAGTGTTCAGCAGGTGTATCATTTCTACTGGTGTAAAATTTTAAAAAAAAATTCTAATTAGTACCAGTGTCCAGTTTGTTTGGTATAACTCGTTAATTAAGTTCTGGCTAGTAAACAGAATCCCAGTATGTATACAGATACGGTGCACTGTTTGAGGAAAAGTAATATCAAAGAGGAGAAAAAAAATCTTGATTTACCTGGATCCACTAATGAAGTCTGAACTGCGTAGGCAAATCCTCCAAGTGTAGGGAGTACAAATTTGCTTGTGCAGGTAGCTAAATCCCAAAAGATTACCTATAATAATGACACCCGTTAGAGGCAATTGTTATAAACA
The DNA here is from genome assembly GCA_018389105.1 of Nautilus pompilius. Taxonomy (NCBI): domain Eukaryota; kingdom Metazoa; phylum Mollusca; class Cephalopoda; order Nautilida; family Nautilidae; genus Nautilus; species Nautilus pompilius. The sequence goes on from JACATO010000684.1 coordinate 542,286, forward strand.
CCTACTTTAAAATTCAAACAGCAGCATAATTTTCAACTTCATTTTATCTATTTATCAGCAGTAAGTCTTTTTGGGGGAAAGCCCACAAGGAAGATTCCTCTCCGTAAATGCTCTATAGGAACCAAACAAAAATAACAAATTTTGGTAAAATTAAATATGAAACAGAACTGAAAAGATTGGACAGCTTTCAACTTAGAATAGTTTGCCAACCGATTAATGTATTGTAAAATTCATAAAAAGTAATTTAAATACAATATTTAATATCAAAAATAAAATGCATTTTCTTTGTTTACTTTTTATCTAAAAGAATCTTCTTGAGACCTATTACTTCTCTACCCAACATCAAACCGATGTGGGTTTAAATCCATTGCGCTCACGCGTCAAGAGAAATTTGAGGTCCCAATACAGCATGCTGGCTGAGGGCCAGCCAAGCATTAGTGTGTTCCTTGCTGGTGTTATGATAAGGGGCCAGCCTGTTCATACACCCTAGGGAAGGAATGTTGGTAAAGAAACCACAGAGCATTTCTTCTACTGTGTGAAGGACTTGTTTAAAGCTGAATCAAATCCTCTCATTTTATTTGAAAAGACAAATTGTTTAACAAAAACCAAATAAAATAAACATATAAAATAAAGGTGTTTGACGGTTTGTTTTTTTTTTTTATTTATTATACCCAAATTCTGGATTTCTAATTATAAATTAAAAAAGAATATTAGAATATACATTAACTCAAAAAACCACAGCCTGCTATTCTGTACTCACCTGTCTGTCCAGAGATGTTGTGATCAGGGTGTTTTCATTACTTGCACATATGTTGAAAATACTGCGTGCATGACCTTTGCCCTCCACAGGCATAAAAGACTTGTGTTTCTTATCTGAGAGACTCAAGTTCCAGAGCAAAAGCTGACCCCTAAAAACAAATTTAATTGATTAATACCTTCATTCCATGCATATTTTGGCCAAAATTCATTTTTCTGTCCCATGTGCCACCTGGAAATATTCTGCCCCCATCTAACTCCCTCTTCTAGAGTTTCTGTATTGAAATATGTAGACCACCTAATTTCTACCTGCCAATAAGTAGAGTGCTAAATTAAATCACGCATTTGCTAAGGAGTTAAGGATCTAATTGTTATCCAAAAAGGGGTGAATAAAATTCATATTTTGTTTTCTAAAGCTCCACTCATTCAGCTGATACAACGAGGCTTCCAAAGATATCTTCTCAAGGCAATTCTTGAGCTGCTAATGTTAATCATTATGATTTAGCATCTAGTGTTAGGGAATGTTTTCTAAAATATATAATAATAATAATACAAATGAAGAAAATAGATACAAGGTCATGTGGAACGAAAATGCAACAGACACTAGAGTTTCACTGATTTTTTTTAAAATAATAATAATAGCAAATAAAGAAAAACCATCGAGGTCAGTAGAGATTTAAGGTAGGAGAGATAATAAACCAAGGAACAATCTTTAAAAAATGGAATACGGAAACATCTGATAATTATTCATTTAAAACAAATCGCATTAGGAAAACAATAATAAAAATAAGCACAAAAATGTTTTAAAAAAAGAAATAAGAAAACAGTCCGTTTTGAACCACTTTGAGTAGATTGGTTGTGCGTGTGTGTGTGTGTGCGTGTGCACGTGCCTGACAAATTTAAGTATCCTTCGTGTACCTGCTGCCAATCGACTTTCCTCCACAGGTGAAAATAAAGAGGATTGTTGCTGTATTAAGTGTTTGTGTTTAGAAGTGAGAAGCAGGTGAGAGACGACAGAGGAATGAATGAATGCATACCCAAATGAGCTGGACACAATTTTTTGAGGGCAGCCCCTTAACCAATGCAGAGTTAGCCACAACTTCGATTTTCCTTGGTCATCGAACTGGCGCTCCTTACGATAACCTGGGTTGGGGGGCAGTTTCAGCACGGCCAAGAACCTGCCTTGACTAGTGCTCCACAATCGAATAGTCTGGTCTTTGCAGCCCGAAGCGAGCAGACAGCCACTAGCCTCCTCCCCTGGAGCTGCCAAAACATTGTCACAGAGACCTGAAAAAAAAAAAAAAAAAAACAAGAATAGACTGTCACACTGTCTGCTCCAGCTTTTGTCATCATCATTTATTAAGTCTGGAAAGAAAATGCTTCAAGGTCTCTTCAATGCCAGCTGCAGTTCACATAATGTGAAAAACAGCTGCCAACAAACGTGGCAGGTGAACGACAGTGCTGCAAAACCCTTCAAATTCTACCTTTGTAGAGTTGGAAAAAATAACCAACCCAGTACACAAATTCATTTTGCGCCGTTCATGAAATCCAACATTGTTCTCGTAATTATTACACCACTGCCAAAGAATAGTTCTCTTCAAGAAAGACCAGGAAAAATATTATTGCAACTACCTTTCTCAATGATGGCAAGTAAAAGACTCATTACACCAAATCAATTACCAAGTACATCCAGTTTCTAATAGAGAGCAGCAAGTCAGTCTTGTATTTCTCAATAGATGGTCTACCAACCTTGTGGTCAAGTACAATGTCACAAGATATTAAAGTCAACTTTTCCACCTGAATGAATATAATAAACAGTGACAAGAAATCTTGCATTTTTCTCTATTTCCAAGATAATATCATTGATGGCAATTTGTCATGAAGCACACCTGTCAAAATTGCCCGTATAGAGTTTGTATTATCAAAATGTAAACCAAGAGAGTTTGGTTTGATCGCTTAATAGCTTCAGCGGGTGATATGTTTATTTATTAATTGTATTCTTTTCATATTTTTAACTTGCAAAAGTATAAATGAAATAAGTAGCTTGAAAAACAGGTACAATAATTTGGCTTCAAATATATTATTTTATTACTGTTACAGTAATATCTATGATAACTGCCATAATTTATAGAAGAATTAGCTTTAAAATATAAAAATTAAATCTATTTTTTCAAAATAATTTCCATATTAAAGTTTATTCATAATAACAAGAGAAACAGCAAAAACATGGTTGTCAAGTTATCTCAATGCTAATGTAAGTCTTGCACTACTATTCAGTCTACTAAAACAAAATAGGATGTCGAATAAACAAGTTAGTAATTCAGGTTCACAAAGTTTGATCAGTTCTTTCAATAAAACAGAAAAGTAAAATACATGGTACCAGCAGCAGTTAGTAAGACTTCATCGGTCAAGCAGACAATATTTTATCATTTATAGAAACATTACAAATGTCTGTCATCTGAGCATATACAAAATCCAGGTTTGTTGACACTTTTCACTTTTCTAAGTGAAACGCTTTAATTTAAAGCATTTATATATAAAATATGTAGCCAATGAAGACATATTGTATTATTTAAACAATGCAATTATGCAGATTCAAAACCATGTTCTTATACTGCTGTCAGTTTGCCATCTGTACTGAGCTGACCATCTCTTGATAAGAAATTTATATATATATATAGATAAAATTACTTTAAAATAAAATGTACATTTGTATATGCATGCACAATTTTAACAGGCCCCTCACGAGCCAGGTAGTCACTCTTTATTATGGGGTTGTTGACATTCCCTAGGTCATCATGGCGGAGGCACCTGAAACGGTGATATTTGGTCTTCGGAACAAAAATTGAAAGAAATTGAGAAGGTTAAAGGTATTTGAGTTTTCACCACTACACAGTAAAAACATACTGAAGCATGCAGATATAGTTCCGAGGTAATACATCTGACCTACTGCTGCACACCGCCTCCTGCACTTCTGCTTCAGCGAACTAATAAAGCTTTTAACTTTGTCATTGGCAGGAAAGCTGCTCACCTGACTGTCTTCCTTGAATGTCACCAGCACTGCTGCGGGACTAATTGCATAGTAATTTGAGGTACTACTTTCGTTTTACCAGACATTATTAACGCTTCACTAGAGTTTCTACCTACAAAGTTGGGGGAAGAGATTTTTCAATAGTTTCTCACATGATGCACTAAGAATAAAACAGAGGCCGGTAAACAGCTTCTCTCCGCCCACAGAAATTCTCAAACAAAGAATAAAACGAAATCTATCTTTTCGCAATGACCTGGGTTTTTGTACCAACAAGAAAGTGACCTCCTGGCTCATGAGGGACGAATTAAAGTTTCTTATTTCATGCAAACATCACTAAGCTTTGATTTACTAGATCACAAAAGATGGCGACCTTTGCACTTATGGTGACAGTGGAAAGAATTTATTTATCATTCTTTTTTTTTTTTTTTTGCAAGGAGGCAATCCAATTTAGACTTGATGCTTACTAAGAGAACCTACTTCACCTTGTTCCTTGTTACAAGTTTCCAAGGTCTCCCCAGGAACTGGGCACCAAACCAAACTCTGAACTTCATCATCATGGCCCCGAAGTTTATGAATAATGTCTCCTTTTTTAGCAAGGTCAATCAGCAGAATCAAACCAGATTTGTATCTGAGAAAAAGAATAAAAGGACTATTTACTACTTATAAAAAAATAAATGCATTCTAACACTTCTGAGTAGATACAATTCAATGTGCATTAAGGAGGTAGCACTGCTAACTTATGGTCATTTATCTAATCAAACTAATTCTCAACAGTTCATTATATGCACATTCTTGGATCTGAATAATGGCCATAATGTACTGAGTTATTTATATGCATAAAAAGGGCAGAATTTTTGTCTTCTTTTTTCTGCTGGCCACAATAAAATAGTTAGTTGCACCAAACAAAATCAGCGCATTGACTTCAGAGAGCTGTTTATTTCTAGTAAAATCTGATGATATGCAATTAAACTTCAATAAAGTAAAATAGCAATAAAATTATCTCTGATTCAAGATTGCATGAAAATTTCTTATTTCAAACAACAAAATCTCAATTTTGGCTGCTCCTTGGTCAGCCGTTGTTAGACATAAACATCCTCAAGATTGTTCCTAATTATCAATACTGTCACAGGTTCATATAGACTCATAAAACTGTTAAATGTTTACATTAAAGGAAAATGTAAATAGATGTTGCCCAAATATTCACTAGGACTCTGAAAGCAAGTGGACTCTGCATTTGATTTTGACACCTTGGTTTGTTACATTTATGCTGAAGATGACACTAGCCAGAAGCCATGTCTGCAATATTTAGATAACTGGTTGCACAACATCCTTCAAGTGTCAAATATGTATCACCGATATTTTTTGTGCACTTTAAGTGAATAGAGAGGGCATGGTGTGAAAATGTTGATAATTATGAACAACTGTTAAGATATAATTCTGACCAGAGTGCTAAGAACCACATTTTGCAAATCTTTTTCCATTATTTCAGAAAGAGAATAAATAATTAAATAGAAAACTGAAAGATGTTTCCTGATGATGATCTATTTTCTCTTAAGTAAGTAAACATTTTGTGACTGCCAAGTGAATAAAACCAACACTTTTCTGACTGAACAAAAATATGCATAGAATCAAAATGATGATAGTTTTTCAAGATCAACTCCACATTGTCTGCTGCCACTTATCTGCACATGAAAATCATCTGAGCTCCATCGGCACCATGACTTACCCCACTGCAACTACTTCTGCATTTTGTGTTGAGCAGGCCATACTAAAGATAGCATTTTTCTCTGGCTTCATACATTGGAATGTCTCACTATGAAACTTCCAGCTGACAATGAAGCCTTTGTCATCCCCACTGACAATGAGATCCCGCTGTAATCCAGACCAGGATACAGCTGTCACCTTCGCCTGAAATGAAAAACTACATCTGAAACCTTTATATGTCTGGATGTCAAAGAGAGATAACCAGTTTAGAATCTTCAGTTGTACAAATGTGTGACAATTTGAAGTTATCTTCCCTTCTAAGCAGCAACCAATTAATGACTTAAAATTTTTTGTTGTTGATTAAAATTTATTTCCCACAAAGATAAAAACAGATTAACAAGAAAACTGTAAAGATTACCATTTCATACACCAATCTCTCTCTCAAGTATTGAAAAACTAAATAAGCAACATATAGTTTGAAATCAGTGAAGCAAACAAAAGGCCAATCTACAGTACATTGCGCAAGAAAAAGATTAGATAAAACAAAAAATGTTATGTTCATCATCAGAATTATAAATATACAAGTAAAGACTTCTTATTAATTACAAAAAGCATAATAAAATTGATAATCAAAACAATGTTCCATACAGTCTCCAAGATATATTCTCCTCAGAAAACAAACAAGCACCTGCAATTTCCAAGCATGTGGTGCTTGCATGGTATATTGCAGTCAAGCATGTTCATATTTTAGATGAAAAAAACCTGCATATTGAGGAAGGAAACCTAAGCATGACAAATGCACAGTCAATATGGAATGTTATAGTCATACCTCCAAAATTGAGCAACCTTGGAAACTCATGTGCAAATCTCTTCGCTCACTCAATCTGCCCACATCTTTGCACACAATCAATTACCTGTATAAAATGGCTACATATGCAGTTTAAGTCAGTTCAGGAATGTCTAGGCATCATTTAACATCAAATAAGGTAGCTCAGGCTATCAACATGGTCCAAGGAGAGATGATGCTGAAGCTGTTGTTTCCCAGTACAATGTTCGTTGTAGTGTCATTTCTTGGATACTAATAAGGTACCTTCAAACTGGCCAGTTCATGGAGAGACCTTATTCAGATCACCTAAAGGTTACAACCCCCTTCACACGAAGACCACCACCTTGTCACCCTTGCCAGCAGCAGCCATTTTTCAACATGATCTCTCCAAAATTACCTCCAAAGAGCAACTAGTCATGGAATTTTGACAAACAGTTCACAACAGGCTTCATGCTGGTAGCATGTAGTTCAGAATTCCACTGCTGCACATCCCTCTAACACAGTACCATCGACAACTACACATGCAATAGACAATGCAATATTGCAAACGGAGGTTAAACTGCTGGTGCCATATTCATTTAAGTCCAGATTCTGTCTAGAAATCAATCATGGACAGGCTAGTCTGAAGAAAAGTTGAGGAAAGATTCACTGTGTCCTTACCAAGATATATTTATTTGGTTAGGATACCCTGATGGCTGGGATAGCATTCATGTTGGTCAAAGAACTGATCTTTTCAACATGAGGCGTCAGGGATAAAATCATTATGCCCGTAATTATCCCTTTGTCAAATAGCAAGGTACCAACTTCATCCTTATAGACAACACCGCCTGTCTGCAAAGTGCACATTGTCAATACTGCAGTTTTGGTCTACAAAGTCACTTACATTGGGTGGCCTGCACAATCTCTGGACCTATCCAAGAGTAAATATTTAGGACATTCTAAGAAAGCATGTTCGTAGTCAGCAAGCCTGCCCATCTCTTGATTAGCCAGAAGTGACCACCCCACAACTGCAGCAAGATCGCCTGATTCAGCCAATATCAAGGCATGTACAAGCTTGTATCAAGGTCAACAGCAGTCACATGTTATTAAACCTTTTTCTGCCAATGTCAATTTGTCTATGATCATATTCAAACTGGCATTGTGCTGCCATTTCCACACCCATTTTGTTTTCACTTAACAGTTTAACTTAGCTTCCAATGACATCAATTTTTTTAATGGATAATTTAGATCAATATGCAGAATATGTACAAATATATCATACAAGTACTACAGGTTTGGAAACATTTGTTGCTTTTTTTTTTTTTGAGAAGTACATTTTCTTCTCAATACAAAAATTTGTACTTTTCACTAGAAATGGAAAACCAATAATTTCTTTGAACTATACATTTATAAATAAAGAATGTTGCCAAAATTAACAGATCAAAAGGTGTTACTTCTTTCAAAATCTTACTAATAACCAAGTTTCATTAATTCAGCATCTAAACTCATATTACTACTATAATCACATTTTTCTAGCCTATTCAATGTTCTTCAAAATAGATCAACTACAATATCATATACACTTTACATTTTACAAATTTAATTTGCAAACTATCACACTAACTTTTTCTAACAATTTGTTTTTTACTTTGCAAAGTAATGACATCAATTTTTTTCTAATTAAAATATCAAAAGTAGATGCAATAATGACTATTTAAAGTACCTGATATGGAAAGCAATCGCTGTTATAATTTTGTTGAAAAGCCAGAAATGTATTTATTTATTTAATACTAATCTCTGCCATATTTATATTTTCAGAGTATTTGGGTTTGTCTGCAGGTATATACATATTTATACATATACCACCCTTTTTTTTTTCCATATCACGTTGTCCAGACCTCATTTAGAGTAAGCACTGCAGGCTTTATGTTAAAGAAGTTGAGGGGGGAGAACAGGGGGAGGAGTGCAAAGGTGTTTTACGAGAATGAGTCAGATAACGAAGGATCTGCTTTTCTGAACGAACAGCAACAAATTAAACTGTCTACCCCTGCATATCAAAGATTACAAGAGTTGATTAAGATTTGGAAATTTGTTTCATAAGGTACTGAAAAAGTAGAAAAAAATGTGCTTTCTGGGATTTTTGTGTTGTTATTATTTCAGGCTATATATGATGATGATTTAAAGCATTAAATGCATCCTAGCAAGCTCAACAAGTGGTTTTCCAGCAACATAGCAGTAAGTGGACATAAGAATCTGCCCAGCAAAACTGATCAATGGACAACTATTAGCTTATCTAGAAATGCAGTGGATAAGTGGGATGAAAGGCGTCTTACCCCTCTGTAAATGCATATCATACATATAATAAATTTAATAAAAAATGTAGTTGAAGTACTTAATTGTTTATATACATGGACAATAATTTAATTGCTAAGTTTTATAAATATCTAACTAAGAGAAAATCATTCAAAGTGAAAATCTTAACATAAGGAATTCCAAAAGCTTCTCTAAAAACCATGTGCCACTTCTAGTTAATTAACACTTAGATTACAGTGGTATATACGAGGAGGAATATTCCAAAGCCCTGTAAAACACGAAATAAAATTTGCATTGTCAGACATGTGAAAGCCAATCAATGTGTTTTCTACAACTCCAAATAAACTCCTGGAACAGAATATTTGCCGGATTAAACCAATGGATGTAGAGAACTTGGAAGCTTGCAAAACCCTGACGATGTGCCAGGACAGGAGAAACTACCCAGAAGTTAGGTAGCAAGCAGATAATGGTGTAGTAGCATCTTCCTTTTGAAGCAATCCCTAACCCTGTCATGAACTGGAGGATCAAAGGCCAGAGAGTGACATGAAAATGATGTATATAAGACTCTGTAGATCTGAGAACCTTTCAGGTGGGTTTCAGCACACACACAAGGTGACGACGTAGGTTAATATACAGCAATCCTCATCCACCCCTCACTGGGGTTAGGATTGATTGCCCAGTGTCCAGGGGTAGATAACTCTAGCCGGCGTCTTTTACTGTTAGAATAAGCATGTGTAGCTACTAGTCGATATAGGAAGGCCGACCCACCTTGTGCTGCCAGTGCTGGTGGGTTATCACCCTGCTCTTGACTTCCCACACGTTAACCTTCCCATCCTCCGAGCAGCTGCAGCAGAGCCCCAACCCCCGGGGCTCCAGCGCCAACCCCGACACGCGGTCCGAGTGCCGCACAGCCCCCGTCAACTTCGGCGGCAGGAGCTGCGCGTCGAAGACGAACACTTCATGCCTGCACCCGTAGACAAAAACACCGGCCTCGTTGGCATCGCAGACCCTGCTGCAGTACCAGCTCGGGGATGGCGGCAGGACGAACTCGGACATGGCGCAAGAGCGAGGAGGGCTGCGCGGAACCAGACAAAATGCCCGCCGTCCGTCCCTGCTCCGTGAGCACGTGACCACCCGGTGTAACCGTAAACGGTCTCCCGTGTCAAATTACTTCCGTCCTAAAAGAAAAGGACGCCTTCAGATTCTTACTTTGCAAACTGGTTCGACTTAAGAGATGGACGGTAAGAACACGTGTTAAAATACGATTATCTTTCTTCTCTAATACCGCAAAATGGCGCTACTTTGAACGAATTGTGCGGGGGAAAATTTTGTCAACTGTATCTGTTAAATGAATTTAATTAAATACGTTTCTGGCTTGGGCTGGTCATAACAGTAAATGATCACAATGGTTATTTCCTTACTCTTTCACAAACTTAAGACTTGCGAATGAAAATATGCGTTCAAAGTAGCCCCTTAAATGGGGCCTCTTTGAACACAGGTATTTTGCATCTTTGTTCATAGTTGATGGCATTCAAGGGCTACGTTGAACAATCATAACGTGTTACTTTCATTTGGCAGTTACCATGATGCTCATGGGAGTTTTACTGTAGTTAAAGGGGGGTTTTTTACCCTATTTTGCATGTTTTCTGTGGTTGCAGGCGTGGATACAGGAAAAAAACGAACAAAGATTTTAATTCAAACGAGTTAAGATTTTTTATTTAAAACTAGTATGAACTGATCATGGCAACACCAGTAGAAATATTCATAAATAATATTTACACCATTAAATAAGTTTCAGGAAAAAATATGAACTGCATATAATAGTGAAGCATTAAACTTATGAAAGAAGTACATTTTCCAGTCCTGACAAAAGTCACAAACATAGGTCGTGTCCACGGGCTCTAGAAAGGCACATCCCTCATGTGTGACCACTTTGCAGAGTCTGAACATTGCATCTAGTCTTCTGTAGGGAGATGCGTATATTTTCCGCTACACACCAAGCAGAAAGTTTCCTCTTCAGTCGGTGATGTGCAACATTGTGCTGTGGAAGTTCTTTTGCTCCCCCTTGCCTTTTGGCTGGCTCGTTTTTCTATTTCTATTTGTACAACTCGATGTAGATGTGCTCTGGTTCGGATAGGAAATCTTCTGGGTTGTTGCTCTTTCCAGGAATGACATTCGGGCCCCGGAAGGGTTTTTGGAAAACTGGGGAATTGTTCGCCCTGCATGTTTTAAGCGCGTGCAAACTAGAACTCTTATGTCAAGTGCATTCCCCACTCTGACAAAACCAGCAGATGACCTCTCATCTTCACTTCCTCTTCAGGAGTAAGGATTGTGGGATAACCTGGATTATTTACACGCTTCTCTTCTCATTCCGTTGGACAGTGATATTTTATACACCTCGTGTACTTTGCACAAAGTCGTTTTTCCATCTATTATTTTCTGTAGGGCTTCATTCAGTCTTTCATCTGTGTCGTCCCTGTAGCTTCTGGAGCCAGCTTTTCTCACATAATTCCGAACCGTTTTTAATGCATAGATCTTTATCTGAAAAGGAGGGGGGATGGAAGGGTGTTAGAAACGTAGGACTGGCAAATTAATTTTTCATTAATTATTATATTGTAACAAAATATCAATGATTAGCTGGTAAAGTTAATCAACAAATACGAAAATATGACAGTATCAGGGATCAGAGTCACTTTAATGCGCTGTTATTGCCCCCATTTTCATAATCTACAAGGTAGACTTCAATTTCAATTAGCCCAACATATAACCACGGAATAAAATCAAATTATATCAGTGTGTCAGTTGTCTAGACCTACATATGTATTGAGAGACGTGCGTCATATCCAAGAGAAACATCCACTTTCCAACAGAAAGTATCACAACAACAGAAATGTGGTCATCCCAGGCCGCCATTTTGGAAGCACCGGTCCCGCACAAACTGCAGCTTCAGAGTAATATGCTTTCCCGATTTTTAAGCAGGACATTATAAAAAATTTAATGCATGCCGAAATATCAATAAGAATATGAGATAATTTCATAGGTCCCAAGTGACCGCCAAACCGATAGGAGAACCCAGCCGACCCGCTGGGACCCGGATGATAAAAAACCCCGCTAATTCACCGCTATTGTTTTTGCAGACGAAATAATTTACGGCAATTTTCTATCCCCTCGGTTATCTGTGTTAAGAAGATCGTGGCGAATGGCGAAGGCCCGAGTCCACCAGTAAAGAAACGAAAGCTTGTGCATTCCAAAACTTGCTTTAATAAAGATGTCGTCTGCTTCGTTCCAGTGTATACGGGCTGTGAAAAAACCAGCCAAGTTCTTGTTATTAATATAATGGTTTCTGTTATTAACTAATATTTAATGGCATTGAATTCATTAATATGCTAATTTTCCCATGATTCGCAGTCTTGAAAAAGCCTTTGAAAAAATATATTTCATTAATTTTCCTTATAATATATAAGTTTCCCCAAATTAATAGCTCGATATGTTATTTTTATTTTTAGTGTGACCACAATTAAGCCGTTAATAAAGGTTACATTTAAAGAAAAAAACACATCTTATTGTATATTCCAGGTGTGCAGTTCAGGCTTCTACATCCAACATCAAGGGGAAAGAGATGTGGAGAGATACATAGGCGGGACGACACAAGCAGAATGGAAGGTCCTCAGATGGATGCAAAACAATGGCATCTTATTCCATACAAGAGAAATCACGAGACCCAGTAACAAAAGCTGAAGCTCTCTTCACAGGCTATTTGCGGGAAGATAATTTGCCATTTAAAGCTGTAGTCTAGTCAGGTTCACTGTTCCGTAAAATGTTCCCCGACAGTGAGATTGCGAAGAAGTATGGCTGTGCTGCAACCAAAACCACAGCTATAGTTAGCTATGCCATGGCTCCTGAAAGGCTTGATCCTGGTTTGCAGTACATCAAGCAAAATCCATTCAGTCTGGCTATTGACGGCAGTAGTGACACCGGGACACAGAGCATATATCCACTTGTTTTGCGGGTATATGATGCCAATTGAAGTAACGAAGTTAGTTCTCTTTTTTGGCACATGTGCCTCGTCTCCTCGGACTGTTCGGCCAAAGGAAACTTTGCCCGGGTCAGCAGTGCATTTGAGCAGTATAGCGTAGTATGGGAAAACGTCATTGGTCTGAGTGTAGACAATGCCTCACTCAGTGTGGGAAAACACAAGGGAATGTTCACTCATTTTGAAGCCAAGAATCAGAGTATCTACACCTTTGGATGCCCAAGCCACATTATCCACAACACTGCTAGTTATGCTGCGTGGGCGTTTGCTGATGGAACTTGATTTGACATTGGCGATTTTATGGTGGACATTTTTAATTATTTTGATAATAGCACTAAACGCCAGGCATCTCTGTAAGAATACTGTGGATTCTGTGACCATGAGTACAGAAAAATCCCCAAGTATGGGGCCACAAGGTGGTTCAGCAAGGACTTGTGTATTACTCGGGTTTTGAAGCAGTATCCAAGTCTTCGAAGCTATTTTGTCAGTTAACCAGATCTTAGGTCTGATAATCGCCTCAGGAGACTAAAGGTGTACTTCGCTGATCCCGATACAGAGGTTTACCTGCTGTTTTATCAGTCAGTATTGCACCTGTTTACTGATCTGGATAAACAGCTTCAGTCAGAAGAACCCAAAATTCACACCATCCGAAAAGACTTTCAGTATTTTTCTCCAAAAGTTGCTGCTGGGTAGGTGTGTGTCACAAAGACTTGGATGAAATTGTTTTGCTGGATTTGAACGATATAACAGCAATCCCCCAACCCAGAGAGAGTTAAGATTGGTTACACTACTCGATCAGCCACGAGACAACATGATTTGCTTCCCGACGAAGAAAATCGCAGAGAACTGCCAAACTCTCTTGCTAGCTGCCACAGACTATACAATCAAACATCTGCCACTAACAAATCCTCTTCTGAAACATGCTGGAGTTCTAAATTTCACAGAACGTGAAAGCATCATAGTTTTGACAGCTTGATCTGCTTTGTGGAAAACTTCACTACAATGAAGAACATAGTTGATGGAAAAATGGACGAACTGTATCATCAGTTCACTCGGTATCGACTGCTTGGTGATGATCATCCTCAGCTCCAAAATATCACACGAGTCGACCATCTATGGGCTTTCGTAAAAGAAATGAAGGGCTCAGTTTGATTTGTTATTTCAAGTAGCCAGGCATATTTTGGTTCTCCCTCACAGCAATGCGGAAGAACGGATCTTCTCTACTGTAGCAAAAAAAACAAGACCACATTTAGAACTGGTTTGTCAAATGAAACCACTCTGCCTTCAATCCTTACTTGCAAAACAAACTACTTAAAACTCCATGTTTCAAATCTGATCCTAGCAGATCCTTAATCAAAAGTGCCAAAACCGCTGCAACTCGATACAGTGCTGACCACACGAGTACAGATTAGTGAATCTTTTGCATATGAAGAGTTGAGATGCAAAAACCAATAAATCCATTTTTGTGTGTATTCCATAATACCCCATCAAGGTGACATCAGCTGTTTTTGAACAAGGGCAGGTAAGCTAATAAAAAGCCAAAGGTTCAGAAAATTAAACTTTATTGGAGAAATTATATTTTGATTATTTTGAACAGGTTTTTCTGCGAAAGCCGATAAATCCAAGTCGTTTTTTTTTTTTTCAAAAACAGACAATTGCAGATTTCACTTACAGACAAAGAAGAGTGGCATTGGAATGACCAGAATTTCATTCTAATGGCAAGATCAAACAGACAGATAAAGGGCTTTCAAGCTGTACAAAGCCAATTTTTTCGGCATTAAGCAAACATAAAAAGCCAGAAGGTTCGTACACCGAGTCTATTGTTCCTCATCACTGCTCTCATCCAGTCTGCCAACATTGTGCTCTCCGACATCAGCTAAGACATCCTCGTAAAACTGTCTCACAGCATCACCGGCAGCCAGTTCATCAATAAGCTTTAGAACGTCAGTTTTCTTTGCTTCCTTCACGCAGTTGACCATTGGGCAGACAGTTGGCTTAAATGTTTCCCATTTCTTACTCCTCTTCAACACACCATGGTAGCAAACTTCAGCAGTGTAGGCTTGCTTCATTCCAATCTTGTCCCAATCAATCTCAAGTACTCTGGCATTGCTGATTTTGGAGGAACGAGATGATGTGCAGTACGTGGCAGCAGCTGATTTAAAATCATAACAAGCCCAGTCAACACCACAAACATGCACATTTCCGTGCTTCTTTAAGATGTTGATGCATTCTGATGGCAGCAGAATAGTGTCCTTTTCCCGAATATCTTGTTCAGTCCGGCCAAAAACACGGTCGGGTGGGAGAAAGCTATGTCCACGGACGGGGGAGTTATATTTAATTTTAAGTTCCCTGAATTTATCGTTTCTCAAAGCAAAGAGCATAGACAGAACATTGATAGCTTCTTCTGCCCGTACACGAATCAGACAGACCGTGTATCTGAGACAGTTCACGTCAGTCCAAAGTACAGCAGATCCGCACAGCCTTCTAGTGATTGAATGTGTTCCCTTTACAACGTTACAACACCAATGTCCCAATGAAGACTTAGGGGCAGATGCCGCCATGTTTCCTTGGTTCCTACTGAGATGCTCACGAGGGCCTGCAGGGGCGACACCACGTGACGGAAGCGATGAAGTGCCGTGCACGGAGACAAGGCGAGAGACAAGGACACAGGAAGAAGAAGAAATTTCCATAATATCGAAACACATAGGTAGGTATCGCCAACTGCGTTGAGCAGGCCATAACATTTCCGTTCCCTGCGACGATGCAGCAGGTACAACGCCAAAACTGTGCGTTTCTCCTCACCTGGCAGTTCTGGATCCCTTCATTGATGGCGGAACTTCATGCGGGAACTACAGACATCTTTGGCTGGAGTGTACTGGAGGGCCGCGCGTGGGAATGTGATGGACGGTGGAGTGGGAAACGGGTCGGTTGAAGTCTGTGGTTACATCAACAGTGGGTATTCCTTGAGAATGGAGGCGAACTCCGAAGGATCTTCGCGTATAGCAAGCCTGATGCCCAATGATGAGGTGGATGTGGATATACTGTGAACGGAGAGGAGGGTTGTACGGTCGATGAGCTTTCGTTGTTTTAGATCCACCAACAACCCGAAATGCTCCAAGAAGTCCGCGCCAATAATAGGCTTCTGTACGTCTGCGAGGATGAACAGCCAGGTGAATCGTCGTCTAAGTCTCAGGTTGAGGGTGAGCGACTGCTCCCCATATGTTCTGATGCGGCTCTGACTGGCTGCCTGAAGATGATAACGCGTGGGTCGTTTGTGATGACCTGGTGGTGGAGGAATAACATTCACTTCGGCGCCAGTGTCTATCAGAAAGTGAGTGCCGCCAGTGCGATCTTGGACGTAAAACAGGCGACAGTAGGTGGCTTGGCCGGCAACAGCTGTTGCCATTACTGGCTGGCCTTCGTGTTTGACGATGACATGGACCGCGATCTGAACGAGTTTATAGTGGCCTTCGGGACGGGAGGGTTGGCGATCCCGTTGACGCCGGACGATCGCAGTCAGGGACTTCACCTCCGAAGTTAAAGAAGCTACCATTTCTCGTAGCTCCGCGACTTCCTTAGATGGGGTGGTGGGAGGACTCGATGGTGTGGCTACTGCGGATACAGAGTAGGGCTGGTAGGTAGGTCTCTGCTTTCCGGTCCGCGGTGTCGGCCAATTGGTCGAGTGACCTACCTTCAGTTCAGCCATGCTGGCGAGGGTGTGCTGAATCTCCGCAGCCCTTTTAGTACCCTGCTCAGCCTTCTGGAAACAATAGACCTGGCGGGGATGTGTCGTGTCAGCCGCCAGGCTGTCTGTCTGTCTATTGTGGCCGCTCAGCTGGTCCACATACTGGTTTGGAGGAGTGTCTGCCGCCAGGCTGTCACTGAGAGAACGATGATTATGTCACAGTGCCAGCTGTTTCCTGTCTCTACACACATATACATATATGTCAAGAGTCAAGATATTTCGTTGCAATACAATGTTGAAAACATTAGAGCCTCCGGCAGACTTCAAAACTTGGTTCCTATGCATTTTAACACATTAAGAAAAGAAACATTTTTTACAATTTTTGTACAAAGCCCCGCTGTTCAAAGTAGCCCCACTTTACGGTAATCGAAAACAAATGATTAAGATAAGATTTCTGTCGTAATTCCGGTTCTATCCGGTTCTATCCGGATTACTGATTAGACAAATGTCTGCACCAAATTAACCAACAACAGCGACAACAAATGGTGGGATGGCGTGGTTTATCGTACTGTTAATCTTTCTAAATCTCTGCCATGGTGAGTACTGTCTTATAGAGTTCGCGTTTCTGACATTTACCAACTCCTCCGTCCACCTGTCCGTTCTTCTTCCTTTTCCCCACGACATAAAACCGAATAGTTCCGTTCTGTAGTTCAGGTTACGGCCGGCGCCCTCGATTTCTAAAAGGCTGTTTTCCTCCAATCCCGACCATCTACAATAGTCTCGAAATAAGACAACGGTTGAATCTCTTCTGTTCGTCTCCACGGGGCTTTTACCTGCCTTTTGGGGTTGGGGTGGTGTCGGTACACGTTGTCTGGGGTACTGTGTCGCGGCGATGGGTGATTGTCCGCTCCGACGTCTAAATGGTCACCAACTGTTGGGTGGGGGGGCTTCTCTTGGATGATTGCACTACGGTTGCGTCTCAAATCTGCATCCACTGCGATCTGATATCTGCCAGTGATGGTTCCAGCAGGACATCCTTTGATGGTCACTGTCTCGTCGGTCTGCCCGACCTGTTCATGATCCGGGCTGGGTTGGCGTCAGGTTGTCCCGATGCGTCACCAGGGTGGTCCTCGAGTTCTACCCAGACCGGGTGTACCCCAGTAGATTATGGTGCCCATGTAGGGGTCCGCGCTGTGCGCTCGGTTAATCCATTATCATTAGATGCCTGAAACCATGGCCGCCTGTGAACTTCCTGAATATCTTGGAGACGTATTGCGGGTCATTGCCAGACACCAGTGTGTCTGGGCTCCATGGCGACTGAAGAGACTTTTCATCAATTCCACGATTTTTGATGCTGTAATCTCTCTCCCCAGCAGTAGTACGACTTCGGGGTACTTCGAGCAGTAATCAACCGCTACGGTTTCCCTTGTATTGGAGCAGATCCCAAGCCACTCTTTCCCATGGTCGATCAGGTGTTACCGGCGGGGTAAGGGGCCCTCTCGCCGTCACCTAGTTTAGCTACGAGAGCCATTGGTTGAACTCTCCTGCGCACACAACGATTCAGTTTAGTGAAGTCGGTGCATATGCGAACACCGGTGTGAAGCTGGAAGTGTATTGTAGCGCACTATATCCTAGCCATAGAAGAACCTTGGCTGCTGACACGATCTAAAATCCCATTAACTGGGCCTATGTCCAGAATAAATGATAACATTTATTTTCGAAGAACTGCGCTGCGATGTTTGACTTATTAGAAGAACGCCCTCTGCCGGTGCAAAAATACAACGCTAATATGCCAGACTGTTTTTAAAAGAAAAGCAACTGAAGATGCTGAAAAACATGATGTTGTTTAAAATTAAACTGAACAGGAATTTGCTATAACATATTAAATAGATCGCTTTGCCAGATACTTAATTGTACTTATACCGACAGTCGCCAAACTAAGTTCATGTCGTAAAAAGTGGAATCTTCAGCCCAAATATGCGCAGCTCAGCCTCTGTAATCAATAAATTACACACCTGTAGACGTACTTCCTTTTGGAATGTATGCAAAAAAAAAAAAAAAAGAATTCAACACAAGAACACCTAAAGCTGATGGAGAGCTGGAGTTTGCTCCTGATTAAGTGTGGGTTTCGGTGGTTCCTGTTTTCTGTCCGCTCATCGACTAACAGAGTTCAATCTAGATCTCGACAGCGCCTAAAACACAGGGCACGTGACAAGGTGCCTGGTGCGGGATGGGCCCACGAACTCTCTTCTGAGGTGAATATTTCTTCTAGAATATCTCGCTGGGCACATCTCCTTCAGAGTCCTGCATGGAGCAATATGATAAGAGCACCTGCTGAACTAGTGATACCGTCGGTCAGGGAGTAAACGGTAAGGTGCTAAAGGGTGAAGCGAGATGAAAGGGTCTTTTGAACTGACCAGGTGTCCAATTTTACAGATGAACTACGCGATGCTTGTGGATCCGCACTTTCGGAGCGTGGGTGGTTCCCTAGAGAATTTATTTGCTTAGGGGCCTCCAAATATAATGAGGCGATTTTGCTTGCTGGGCATAGTTTTAAAGCTGCACCCATTTTCCGGAACAGCAAAGCACTGATGTCCGTCCGGTCGGTTACTCGGTTTGGTAGTATTCATAATTTAGTTAATTTTTATACAGAAGTTGATTTCCAAAAGCTTCGTATTCGACCAACTCTGTCAGCTGCAGTAACCTGGAGGACTCCGCCGCACCCTGGGAGGCTGCTTCGGCTTACAGCAGAGCATCTCCTTAAATCTGATCCCACTCCTTCCAAAACTGCGGCCCCGGCCCTGGTTCGTTATGGTTTTCTTTGCACCTGGTTTTAGTCGAAGAGATGCAACGAAGCCGAGGGTAAAGCTAAGGTCTTTTTCTTCCCTTTAAAGGGCTTCCAGTGTAACTGCGATCCTCCCACACCCTTGGTTAAGGGTCCATTCAAAATTCCGAAATGTACTGAATATCAGCGATATAGAAGAAGCTAGATTAACTATTAATGTTTTACAGGTAAGAAGAAAATACTTCAAAAGCACCTGTACTGATTAGGGCTTTTCTGGGTTATCTAAAAGAGTGTTTTGTTGTTGTTGTTGTTGCTTTTTTTAACGAAAATATCTGCGTGTCGAGAGAACGTGTTTCTGTTTGCTAAACCTAATGTGACGCGAAAGTCCAAAAGTGAAGGCGACGAGTCCTCGCAGATAAGGATGCGAACTTAACACGTCAAAGAGTTTTTTTTCTCATCGATCTTTAACGACAGCGATTACCTGTCAGCTCCCTATAAAATCTATTTTTATACTTTGATCAAGTCTACATAGCAAAAGGTAAATAGCAGTGCGTATTTCGAGCAAGAAAGAAGACGGGTTGAGATTTGGAGAGAAAGACAAATTAAAGGGAACAGGTGTTTGAATACAGTGATGATAAGTGAGAGGGAAATATTCATATTCATCGCTATCATTGGTAGCGAGTAACTTTAATAAATCATAATTTTTACTGTATCGTTCAGCATATAATTTATAGCTTAAATACTATAATCCACACCTGCTCAGTGAGACTATAAATATTATCGCAAGTAAACATAGTTTGGAGACTAAGGAAAAAAATTATTTTTCCCAGAATGCAATGCCACAGAATGAACTAAACAGAGACGCTCCCAGAATGCAATGCCACAGAATGAACTAAACAGAGACGCTCCCAGAATGCAATGCCACAGAATGAACTAAACAGAGACGCTCCCAGAATGCAATGCCACAAAATGAACTAAACAGAGACGCTCCCAGAATGCAATGCCACAAAATGAACTAAACAGAGACGCTCCCAGAATGCAATGCCACAAAATGAACTAAACAGAGACGCTCCCAGAATGCAATGCCACAAAATGAACTAAACAGAGACGCTCCCAGGATGCAATGCCACAAAATGAACTAAACAGAGACGCTCCCAGAATGCAATGCCACAAAATGAACTAAACAGAGACGCTCCCAGGATGCAATGCCACAGAATTAACTAAACAGAGACGCTCCCAGGATGCAATGCCACAGAATGAACTAAACAGAGACGCTCCCAGAATACAATGCCACAAAATGAACTAAACAGAGACGCTCCCAGAATGCAATGCCACAGAATGAACTAAACAGAGACGCTCCCAGAATGCAATGCCACAAAATGAACTAAACAGAGACGCTCCCAGAATGCAATGCCACAAAATGAACTAAACAGAGACGCTCCCAGAATGCAATGCCACAAAATGAACTAAACAGAGACGCTCCCAGGATGCAATGCCACAAAATGAACTAAACAGAGACGCTCCCAGAATGCAATGCCACAGAATTAACTAAACAGAGACGCTCCCAGGATGCAATGCCACAGAATTAACTAAACAGAGACGCTCCCAGGATGCAATGCTACAAAATGAACTAAACAGAGACGCAGTCGTCTTGCTGCGATTTTTTAAAAAAAAAAAAATGAAAAACAGCAACAACACATTCTGACAGTTGTACTGTCTGGTTGCAGACAGAAACCGTTCTGGATAAGTAGCAGCGG
Source organism: Nautilus pompilius (assembly GCA_018389105.1). Taxonomy (NCBI): domain Eukaryota; kingdom Metazoa; phylum Mollusca; class Cephalopoda; order Nautilida; family Nautilidae; genus Nautilus; species Nautilus pompilius. The sequence continues at coordinate 563,155 of JACATO010000684.1, forward strand.
GTCAGCTGCCCTAGCACTACATCGTGGAAACGTTTTCTAATTGGTTATAGACAGATTGAAACTTGTCGCAGATTTTCCTGCATCCCAAGAGTTCAGAACTGTGGATCTTTGTGCGGTCCAGTCCAGATATCCGTCACCCCGACCCACAGCATTTGGTTCTATATCACACGATCCAGTTAAAACATTTCTTCTTTTTTTTTTAAATTTTCCTCACGAATAATGAAGTTATTTTTCTCCGTAGAGTCGTCTTCTATATTAATTCCGAACAAGATGGACAAACAATCAAAAGGTTACGCAAAACATTTTAGAACTACGAAAATCTGCCATTAGTTGTTATCGTGGATGCACGAATATCTCTTGCTAATGTATTGCTTTATTTTTCTGTAATAACAACTTATTGTTTTTTTAGATAATTTTTTTTAAAAAACGAATTTGTATAGTCCATATTATTTATTAATTTTTGGAGCCGCAAGGGGAGACTACACTGACCCTCATTGCGGCGGGAAGCAAGTTATCGTCCACTTGTTCGAGTGGAAGTGGACCGACGTCGCCAGAGAGTGCGAGCGGATTTTGGGACCGTACGGCTTTTGCGGTGTGCAGGTAAGTGGGGTATCCCTCTAAACGGTGGTCCGGCGCTCGCTCCGCGGATTAGAAATATCTGGCGGAAGTACGTTAGAATAAAGGGCGCGAGATGCTTCGGGAGAGCTGCGTTTGCTCTACAGCGAAGTACGGCGTTGTTGTTCTTTGTTCGGCCGGCGACTCCTTGAAAACTGATGCATTCTCACGAGAGAGAGAGAGAGATGTTCCGCCATGACGCGCAAGTTCACCGGTTGTTGGGTGGTGGATTCATACCGAAGCGAGGCACTGGTCTAAAGTACACGGCGAAGCTCGATACGCAATAACTTGTTAGACACTTCTGGAAGCCATGGTTTATAGTTCTCGGCCTCCAAATATAATAGCCAACGTCGATTGACTATAGAATTACTTACCAAAGAAACATCGTTTAGTCACAGCGAATGATTTATGTGTGATACACGGTCACGTGATATTTCGTGTTGTTTTTGCTGGAATAATGGACAGTCATCACCAATAAACTGTGGAAAGGGAGATAACACCGTTTCCGTGTAGTAGGCTCATAACTTTTAAGACGAGTGCGTGTATTTAGAAATAGAATTTGAAGAACAGAAATTTTCCACGAGAACAGGAGTCAACTTCTAAAACGTCAAGACATAAGAAACACAACCCGAGGCAGTGGCGGTCTGGTCTACATCATGGCATCATCGAAAACTTATATCAGAGGTGCACAACTTCTTTTCAACGCGGGCCACAAAAGTGCAGCATCCATCTCTATACCTTATAACATGAAATTATTTTTTTATAGACTTACTCAGATCAATTTGTTATACAGAATAGAATTATTCTACTTACATGGATGTCAGTTACAAAAAAGAGGGTCGTGGTCAGTGGGAGACATTGTAGCGCTTCTCTGACACCAACTGGTTGATGTTGGGCTCCAATGAGGTGGTCGCAACTCTGAGCTCTGCCTGCAGTCTTGTTCGCAAGGGAGACTTGGTCATCTTCATTAAAGAAATCACTTGTTCACATATGTAAGTGCTTCCAAACATTGGGATCCATTTCTGTGCAGTCGCAGTGATATTGGGAAACAGATGCCGGTCCAGGCCCTGATAGAATTGTAGGAGTGGCATCTCCCTGTGCTTACTCCTCATCACTGCGGTGCACTGGAGTTCAATTACTTCCAGCTGTACATCATCAGGTACAGTTTCGGCATCCAGAGAGAATGGATCTGGCAGTAGTCTGAATGCAGCCTGTTCGTTCCTGAACTGCCCAAATCTGATGATGAACGTCTGCTGCAGTTCTTCAAGCACACAGCTGTGACGGCTCCATTTGTAATGCTTGTGCAAAAAGGCGTCTTGGCATGCTGGAAAGTGTCAGATTCCCTTTCTTTAATTGGGTTGCAAAAAGTTTCGGTTTCAGTTCAAATGCACAGACTGCGTCAAACAAGTCACAAATCGGTTTCTCTCTCCCTTGCAGTTTCAGGTTGAGATCATTCAAGAGTCCAGCGAGGTCTGTCAAAAAGGCAAAATCAGCAATCCAGTCAGCATCCTTTCCTCTCTGCTGTAAAAACAGCTTGGTTCATATCTTTGAATTTTAAATGTTTTCGGCACAACGCCTCCTGGTGAATTATGCAGTGGTAATCTTTTAGTTGTGCTGTGAGATCCGGTTCCAGGTGCCTCTTCAGATATCCGATGAAGCCATTCGTCTCACCGATCATGGTGGGAGCACCATCGGTTGTCATGGCTACTAACTTATTCCATGGTAAATTTCGGACCAAGTTGTTCTGCCATGCAGGGGCACTAGTGATGCAGGTTCTTGATAGACTCGACACGTTTCTGTGACACCACGGATAAATATTCAGAGCTGTGCTGTATCGGTCTTGTCTGTGCTCTCATCCAAAGCAGCAGAAAAATACGTGATGTGATTCAAACTGATCATATGAATTATTCGCCATGTCAAAAATGCGTCGCTGAATGATTGTTCTTGAAAGACCAGTGTCGTTAAAAACATCTTTGGCCTTCGGGCGAAGTACGTTACATGTCCCCATCATACAGTCTTTCACAAACTCACCGTCGGTGAAGGGACGGACAGATTTCGTGATAAGTTTAGCAATCCTGTAGCTGGCCATGGTAGCCACCTCCGACTCCTTCCTTCTCTTTTCAAACACGCTCTGTTGACACACCGGCTGCTTTTTCAAGACTTTATCTCTTGCATTCTGTTCTCACCTCGTAGATCGCTAAGTTTTGGGTGTTTTTTTTTTTTGTAACATCTTCGTAAATTATATCCTTTTGCCACTGCTACACATTCCAAACACACTAGGCACGTGAAAGTGCCAGGACTTGGGTGTCCATTCTGGATTACATTTCCTGTGCTCATGATCAACCTTTCTTGTTTTACTCGGACTCGGTTTTGACAAAGACCTCTTAGCACATGGAGAAATAACGTTTGCCCGTTCAGGTTGTTGGCACCAAACTTATCTAGGGAGCGGAGCCAAACTGGTGAGCGTCTGGCACTTGGGTCTCTGTTTCCACAAGTACCCTTTGCCGACCGCCTGCCCACGAGGTGCGGCGTGTGGCAGTTCCGTGTTTCCCCAGGTGGAACACCCCAGCGACGTTAGCCAATGGCAACGCGACCTCGATCGCGTCAGCCGCACTGGCGGTCAGTTTGACTGCCAGCCCCTGTCCACGGTGGCAGTCGGTGGCCTGTGATGCAAGCGTGAGTCATCGCTGTGACAATAGTACCCGACGGGTAGCGAGTAAATGGCGGCGGTGAGCGAGAGTCACTGACGCTTGGGGATGGGAAGTACAGTTCCATGCAGTATCCAACTGCGGTTAGGTTCGTAACAGCGAGGTCTCTTCCTGTCGATTATGGTCTCCAGACTGGGCGTGTTGGCCCACCGGAGCATTTCCTCGTGGGGCATGCGATCCCCCCCCCAGGTGATACCGGCAACGAATGCGAAACTCCTGGAGGCATCGCCGATGTCGATGATACAAGGTCCAGCATTCAGCGCTGCCAGGTACATGACCCGGTAGACAGCTGCCTTCGTCGAGGTCTGCAGGTTACACAACCATTTAAGATGACGAAAATATGAACTGCGGAAAATGTAATGACGATTAAAACATTGGAAAACAACCAATAGGTGGCGCAATGTATCACATTTAACTAATTTATCTAATTTAATTAGACATGGCTCCTATATTTATTTTAAAATGTTTTTATTTTGGCACATTCATTGGCAGGCCGCATGTTGTGCATCCCCGACTTAGATCGTTTAAGGATAATCGCAGAAACAATTGTCTTTGATCGATCACTGGTGCATTAGCGTCCATTTGTTGGAGCCTACAGCTTTATTATTCTATAGCTGCCCATCACAAGAAACGATACAGAGGCCTCATGAACGCCAGCAGAGATCGCCTTACAGTTGTCGGGACTGGGCAAGAGTCATTTGGGGGAAAGCAAGTCGAACATATTCGATTTCAGCTTCACTTTTCCCAATTGATGAAGCTGCAATGAAAGTAGCTCGGTTCCATATAAAGGTAGAAATGGAGAAGGGCACCGAGCAGCGGGTTGGGAACCCTTGAGACATGGTAACAATTATGAACAGTCGTGGATATCTCGAGTAGCTGCCCTTCAGATCTTCGTTCTGAATCTAACTTGCGCAAATTAAGCACTTCAGTGTTTCCATTGAAGTGGCGTAATAATTTTAGTCATCAGTGCAGTTGGTTTATATTTTATTTACAAGGTCTCACCGCCAAACGAGCATGAGATGGTGTTCAGCAAAAATCGGCCGTGGTGGGAAAGATATCGACCAGTCAGCTACAAACTACACAGCCGAAGTGGGAACGAGGCTCAGTTCACAGATATGGTCCAGAGATGTAACAAAGTGGGAGTGAGGTAATAATTGCACATTAGTATTTCTGGGCAGAACCAGTTTGTTTGTCTTGATTTTGGAAAAACGCTAATTATGCAAATAAATTTGCTAAACCATAATCTCATTAACTAATTATTATAGCTGTTTTTTCTCTAACATTAATCAATTAAGTTAAAGAAACTTATTTAAAACTGCTCTGCAAGCGAATAAGATATTTCTTTTGTAAAGACTTTTCTGGATGACCAGATTAACTCTTTTAAAGTTGCTCTGCTGTGAAGATGATGCCATTAAAGCAGGACATTGCTAAGCCATCTTAACGAATATCCAGATTGGTAACAAAAATTTTTTTCCCATAATGCATCAGTCTAAAAATTGAACTTTGGCATGGCTGGTTTCCGCCAGTGCTGAGCAGCTTCTCTTCTGCATTGTGGAGATGTATGCTGTGAAGATGATGCCATTAAAGCAGGACATTGCTAAGCCATCTTAACGAATATCCAGATTGGTAAAAAAAAATTTTTCCCATAATGCATCAGTCTAAAAATTGAACTTTGGCATAGCTGGTTTCCGCCAGTGCTGAGCAGCTTCTCTTCTGCATTGTGGAGATGTATCTTAATTCTCGGCGGATAAAAACTTGATTCAGTTTTTCACACTTTTCCTCTTTAACTTTTAAGCAGTTTCTTCCCCACAGGTTTTACATCCAAAAAAATTTCAGTCTAATCTAACAGTGTTGCTAACGAAGTCTGAACGTGAATTAAGGCCCAGATAGTCTCCAATCCTGCATCGCTAGGACGAGTTAATCAGTCATTGGAAGATCCAAACTCGTTTTCTTTAAAATATGAAAGTTAGTACAGTATATATATATATATTTTTCTCTATATCCATGCATGCTTCCAAGCATTATCATCCCAATTCGTGATCCACATCTATCTGGATCTGGATTCGATATCCTTCGAAAAATTAAACCACGCCTTTGGAACAGGTATCTCTACCAACTGATCTCGGCAATCATTTTCAACCTCTTTCTCGAAGTCGCTTAATAGTCCAAGGAATTGTTGTTTGCTTCTCGGGCAGAGATGACTTACCTAAACATGGCCGCCCCGACATCACGCGAGAGTGGTGGATATACAAAGAGAGGTTCTGGCGGTGCGATTACAAACTTCCGGTCTGTGCCATAGTTTGTTTGTTTGTTTTTCTTTCTTTAATTAAAAAATAAAATCTAGTGAGGATGTAGGCGGTGGGGGGACCATTCGCAGGTCTACTTCAATATCTTTACAGGATCTACGTGGACGCGGTGATTAACCACATGGCGCCGTTAGGATCTAAAGGTACAGGAACAGCCGGAAGCTGGTTTGATGCCGACGCTCGACGCTTCCCCGCTGTCCCTTACTCGTATCTGGATTTCAATTCCCGGGATCGGTGTCCGTCCAGCAGCGGGAATGTGGACGACTATAACGACGCGAAGAACGTCCGGAACTGTTTCCTGTTGGGTCTAACCGACCTGAACCAGGGAAAGGAATATGTCCGGAAGAAGATCGTCGGCTACTACAACCGCCTTATCGACCTCGGGGTTGCCGGCTTCCGCGTTGACGCGGCGAAGCACATGTGGCCCCGGGACTTGGAAGAAATCCAGAGGCTCACGAAGGGCCTGCCGGGCGGTGGGAAGCCATTTTTCTACCACGAGGTCATTGACCAGAATGGCGAGGCCGTCAAGGCCGCGGACTACACGGGCCTCGGATACGTGACCGAGTTCCGCTTCTGCCAAAAAATCGCCTGGGCCATCCGAGATTTCTCCCAGCTCGGAAACGTGGTCGACCGCGGTTGGAACATGCTGGACTCCGACAGGGCGTTCGTCTTCATTGACAACCACGACAACCAGAGAGGTCACGGCGGCGGCGGGAACCTGCTGACCCACAAGACTCCCAGAGAATACAAGATGGCGGCGGCGTTCATGCTGGCGTACAACTACGGGTTCGCGCGACTGATGAGCAGCTACTACTTCACCAACCCGGACCAGGGGCCGCCCCGCGGACAGGCGGGCCCTGACGGCGGCTGCGGGAAGGGGTGGGTGTGCGAGCACAGATGGCCTCCCATCGCGAACATGGTGAGGTTCAGAAACGCCGTCGCGGGCGCAGACGTTCGGTTCTGGACGCAGCGGGAGGACTTCGTGGCCTTCGCCCGAGGCAGCAAAGGGTTCTTCGCGATGACCAGGGGCAGCCGCCTGGACTCGTGGTTCAGCGCTGGCCTTCCCGCGGGGAGCTACTGCAACATCATCGCGAACTGCAGGGACAGGGTAACCGTCGACAGCAATGGCAGAGCGCACGTGGTCATCTCCGACTATGGCGAACCTATGGTCGCTTTCTACGTCGGTGAGACATTTAGCATTCTCCTTGCTTCTTTTATCCTTTCTGTACAAGTTCAGCTCCTCCTTTAAAGGAAACTCCCATCACATTTCAAACACATCGTCGTTTGCAGGCAGCGGTTCGGACAGGGTTAATTGGACAGTCCTCCCACAACCGAGAGGAACCGTTCCGATGTTCAGCAAGAGCTGGAGACGAACAGCCATCATGGTTCACTACGCCAGCTCGCCTGGCGAGGACCTTTTCATACGAGGGGGAGTCGGCCTCTCTCACAAGACAGGTAGCTAGAGTACACCACCATTAAGGAGAATTCTTCGGTTGTATCCTTTGTTATTCTGATCGTTAAATGTGTTGGTCCGTTCACGCCTTATCCTTCAAGATTTGTTATGGTTCTCATCATTGCTACCTTTATATCTACAATTTTATAGTTGGTTTTACCCTTAAAGGTGCTGTAGTTGCCTCAATATTGCTGTACAAGTTTTACTGTTAGTCCCAGTTCTGCTATTTAGCTACATTTATCCTGAAAAGGTTCTGCTGGCTTCATCCCAAAGTTTGTTGGTTACATCATTAAAAGTTTCCTTGCCATGTTTATTCAACCTTAATATTTCCATTGTTAGTATTGTCCTTAATAGTTTCGTTACTCTCCTTAATGGTTGCACCATTAGTTTTGTTCTTAATGATCTCTTGGTCAGTCTAACGATTCCATCCCTAGAAGTTCCCATTGATAGCTTATAAGATTGTTGAAATGAATGGAGCCAGAGAGGCTAAAATCATAAGATCCTTAATTGTTGGTGCATAATAATCGTATAGACTGTTCGGCATTTCCAACCAGCCAATAAAATGCACGTCGAAAGATCTGTATAAATGGTCATTTTCCAAGAAAAGAAGATCCATGATAATTTGAGTTAGGTTTAAAATCCTACGCAAATACCAACTATCAGCATTTGTGTTGTCGCATAACTGGTGCGGAGTAGAACGGAATTCAAGAGTGGAACTACGAAGCACAAAAGCTTATGATTATCTGATAATCATCAGGACAAATGCATACATCTTGAAATACTAAACTGATTTTCATAACTTAAGTACATTTTACCCTTAATTTAAAAATTCTACATATTTCTTTCAAGCAGTTAGGAACCTTTAGATGGGGCTTCATGAAGAGATATAGTAGTAAACAGCACATGAAATTTTAGGAGTCTGTTTGGTGGATGTTTCATATAAATATTATTGAATGGCAGATACTTCAGCTTTAAGATGGAGAAAATTAACAAGTACAGAAGTTTTGTGAATTTGTTTGTTTTTATTTTATGCTGACAAGGCTGCATGAAAAACACTGCTAGTAGCAACTGTAGTATACCAATAAAGTACCCACAAGAGCCATACAACAGTTTCTATGCCAGGTACAGTGCATGGGTGACAGGGGACACTAAACTTGACTGGTATGGGGCAGAGGCAGGGCAGGGGAAATACCACAACCAGAAAGCTGAAGGCACACCAGCCAAGTGGACAACAAACAACCCCAATAAACTGGGATACAACTCTCATAATAAGTAAGTTTTATCCTTTTTCAATTTTAAATTTCATTGCAAGGAAGTTTAACAATTTACATAAATGACATGATTTATAAGGCTGCCATATAACCAAATTACATTTTGGTTTATCAGAAAATTTGAGCTTGTAAGGGAGGGGGCAGCTATTTTGGTCCACTGTTCTTGAGCACACAGCTACATATATGCAGAATTCTAACTTCCCAGAGAGAAAAATAAACTTTTTTATTACAATATTTGTTAAGGTGATAAATTCCAACCAATTATTTTAATAATTTTAGTAAATGTTACCTATATGTTCCCTGATGATCTATCAGCTTACCACACAAAAAACAAAGTGAGGTCAGCATTGGATTTGGTTGAAAAGAAACTTGTGGTGAAAGAAAGGCAACTATCCTGGAGAAACCCACATAAGTGAGATAGCATGAATAAAAGGAGAAAAAAAAAACACAAAAAAAATAGACTTAAACCCAGAAACCTAACTGTGCTTCTCCCGTTTGATATCCATCCCATCCACATTTTCACTGCAAGTAGCAGAATGTTTTCATTTTTAATAGGTGATGCAAATAAACCAGACTTTTCTTTAGGCTGCCATCAGAAAATGCACTGTAGGATTGAGAAGAAAATCCATTATGAAAGAGTTAAATGAAGTACCAGAGTGTAATGACACTGGAGTTTCGGTATTTTCTGTCCAGTCAGCCAGCAGCATCATGGCAGCTTATGGCCAAATTACTTAATATAGTTTGAGAAAATTATCACCCCTTCCAGTTGGCTGAGAGTCAAAGATATTAAAAGAAAAAATTATCCCTAACTATTAAGTCAGATGGTGGATGTACATATAATTTAAAAATTCTGTGCAGGTATGGTGATGACTACTGGCTTGTTGATTTTTCCATGATGTGTGGTCAGTCTAACCATGGATGGTTTGAGTTGAAGGCCTTTGTTAACAACCACTGGGAAAAGGATATCAACAACGCAGCTAGATGCACAGGAGGAATGACGCCTCCATACTCGAGTAAAAACCACATGGCACTGTGTGGCTACTTGAATGTATTCCATTATGCTCAAGGTAGCTGTACTGTAGTTCCGCTGTGAAAACCACTGAAATAAAAATTTTGCTACATCCATCCTGATTTCTGTTAAAATTTTGGTTATGGTTGGTGTACAGATAGATATGGGGCTCCTTCCGCCACACAACCAGTATAGAACTATTTAGTAAACACAATTATTCCTCGTCAGTCAGTGGTAAAGACAGATGATGGAAATATGGAATGGAAAACCAAAATGTAGTTTTACTGGCTGAAGAGAAAGGTTGGTTTTTTCCCCTCAACCAGACACAAGGTCAGGATGCCGGAGACCAAATCAAAAATACCACCGTCTTGCGCCATCTCTTAAAGCAGAGATTTTTGCATGGTTTCTTCTGGTTGTGTATGCACCGGCTCGCAACAAGTTTTTGGTTTTTTTTTTCCATTTCACATTAGAAAAAAACCTTAACTGTAACCATAAGTTTATTCGAGATGTCTTCCTTACCACCAGTAGATAAACAGATATCCACATGCACTTTTATATATATATATACATAGAGAGATATTTAATAAAGATGTACATTATTATATACACATTTGGAGCAGTAACATCACATGAAACAAATTTTTTCTATAAAATCCATGGCCAATGAAGCGGTTAGGAATTTTTGTTTTAATCCTTAGTCAAAACAAATAATATTGCAAGTGAAATGAATACATTAAGGTGTTTAAGAGAGGTCGGTCGCCCTGGACAACTGGCTTCATTACGCCAGGAACGCAGCTTTACGCTGTAATACACAAAGTGAAAACCCAATACTTTGTTTGCTGAAGTGTCAAAGGGTAGAGGCAGTATGCAGGGGCTGTCATTTCATAAATGAGGGATCAAATAAAAGTTGTGGGCCCCTGAAGAGTGAAGTCAGTATGGCTGACAATGTTTCTGGATCGCTGACATCAGTCACCCCCCTTTTTTTGTTTTTGTCATCAAATGAGGTCAGTTCATGCTGTCTGACTATTGTTATTGCGTAGATCCAAACTACCTGGCTAGTCAGATAGACAGATCGTTGAATTGTCCAAATATTACAGCACATAAATGCGTTGTGGTGTCGGGTTTTATCTCCTGAAATACCCAGTAGATTAGGTCTTAAGATTACATAAATACAGGTGTGTTTGAGACAGAGTTTTTATAGACATCAGGTTATGAACAAATGCTTGGTTATTTGTCAAATTTAGTTTTGTTAGTGCTATAGCCACAAAGGGAAAACTCCACTCATGTGCCCATCTACCAAAAAAGTTCCATTATTAATAACAATAAAATAATAGTCATTTGTCAATACCTTAAACATAAGTAATATTTCACTCTAGCAGAGCACATGAAACTTTACATATTCACATAGTTATATGTCATCTGCAGTAACAGAGTGTACAATGAAATACAGCTGAAAATGTTAAAATTTTTTGAAAGTTACCATGACTGAGAAACACCTATAACAAACCAAAACAGAATATTGCAATAGTGGGAAAAGCCATTCTGGAATATTCAAGCTATATAGCACGCTGTAGAATTCTACAGTAAGGTAGGTCACATGAACAGGAAATCAGCTCAGAGACAGCAGTGAATGCTGGGACTAGGAACAAGAATATGGTGCAAGACAGAATGTCGCTTTCCCTTAATATTAAAGAGATAAAGAGCTGTGCAACACCATCTACATTGATTACTGACTTTTTACGCCGATAATTTTTAAGAAGTGGGTTTTTTTGTCCTCCCCCCTCCCAACCACCCAGTGAAATTCTTGTTTGTTTACAGCTTTAATACTCCGCCTGATGGGTAAGTTTAACAGTTAAAAAAGCAAAGCCACTGCCTGAAAATTCGTTGTTACACAGAGAACCTGAACACTGAAATGCACTCCCTTTCCGTAGCATTTTTTAGTTCTCTTGAATAAATAGTTAAGCATGCTTCCACTTGCCTTTTGTTGTATTTTTTCCATTCTCAAACCTTCACATCTGCTATTGCCACTGTGTGTGTGTGTGTAGTCGCACATGTACAACGACGTGGCCGTGATGTTGATCTTCATTGGCTGGCTGGCGAGTTCACAGCCATCACTGCCTTGCGACATGTATGGAGCTGAGGCAGTGACACAATAAAATCCATATTCTGACCAGTGTAAAGTTAAAAAAAAGTCCCACAAGATGTCAATCTTTGTTGTTGTTTTTTTTTACTCCAAGATACAGAGGAAGGAAAATAGTGCGATTTAGAAAGAAAGGTAAAAATCTATCTGCAGCTTGATGCAGTGACAATTTTTTTTTTCCAATTCCAAGACGGTTTTACTTTTCACATGGCTTACGCCTGTTTTCAGGTAATAACCGAATTACCTTACTTATCTCTCAATTCTCTTATTATAAGAGAAACTGCTCTTTACCTAGTATTTCTAACTTTTGTGGGAAACGAATATTCCACCAACTAATTCTATAAGACCTTTAAAAATGAACTCGCAGATCTTTTTTTAAGTATTAAAAATTGCTGTATCACGTCGTTCCATGTAGCGAGAACTGAAACTTCACACTTAAGTCTCTCTTAATTACAACAGAAATAATTTTCCATATAATTTCGGAAATAAATAACACAGAAGAAATTGTGTTACTCAGCTTTGACAAATGATCAAAACCAACAAACACTGTGAAAGGTAAAAGGGGCCCAGCAACTAAAAAGAGATGCCTGTGTTGTTGTGGTAATCTGGCACCACACCATCCGGCACTATGTGACTGGCATCTGTCAGCAATGTCTGCCGATCATCGGCACTGAGTCCCGAGGAGAGCAAATCTCCATTTGAGACATAAGATACCTCGTCTTTCCGTACGCTGGGAAGACTAGAAAGTGTGATGTTCATGTCCTTAAAGGACTGCAGCAAGAAAATCCCTAAAATGATGGTCAGGAAGCCGCAGAGATCACCGATGATGTCCATGGTATTCATGTTTCCCCACTCTTTGAAGAGTATCAGGGAGGCGGTGATGACAGACGATGTGAAGAACACGTAGTAGATGGGTGTGACCACAGCAGTGTTGAATGTGTCGAGCGCCCGGTTCAAGTAGTTCAGCTGGATTAGGATGCATATGACAACCACTAGCAAGAGAACCCATGTCAGCCAGTTCGTCATCTCATTGTGTTTGTTCACAGTCTCTTTGATGGCCACTCCAAGTCCTTTGCATCCCATAACTGTGAATGAGCCTAGGATGGAGCAGATGCTGATGTACACCAAAATGTTGGTGCTGCCATAGTGAGGAACATAGTACACAATCAGGACAGATGATGCAATTATCACCAACAGTGAAAATACGATAAAAACTGAAAGAAAAAAAGGGATTAAATCAAAACAAAATCTCCTTATCAAGGTGACTGTAACTGATTTTAATGAATAGATGACAGTGACCATGTAAACAGGCTACTGGTCTAAGAGCATTGATTTCTCACAAACTATGTTTAATTGTTAGTCTATTCTGATCTGTAGACTGTAGAAGAGTGCAATAGTTTCCCATAGTAAGTACTGACTACTAAAGAAAACTCTTGTCAGGGCCGTTACCAACTCACACTATTATCGTGTAGTGCAGCATTTGGCTAGAGAATTCAAGAGACCAGAGAATTGCCATCCTTCATTCAATCAGAAACCTTCATATAGTCAGGGACAATAGATTGTACCCATTAGTAGCATTTATGATTTTGACAATGTAATTAATAATCAAATTGAAAAATGTATATAGGAAATAATAAAATATTCGCATGTTGATACTTTGAAGGCCATTTTGTTTTGTACTCTTGATATCTTGAAGTGAAAGTAGAAAAAATTAACGATGTGAGAACATTTACCACACAGAGGATGACTGTGCACAAATGAGTGTTATACAGCATTAATGGAAATGAAACACTGCAAGTTAATGAGAAACTGAGCATTTGATGATTCTGTTTTCGGCTTTGTCGAAACTCAGTTTTTCCATAACTTACATTGTTTTATTCCAGTGTTAAAGGTTACACTATCATTATGAAACACTGAGAAAGCCTCATTAACTTACTATACAGCATTAATTCAGAGTTATTTCCAGCCTTCTTGACAGGAGAGCTATACATAGAATATACATATTTGAAAAATAAGCAAAGTTGGAATTTGCTGAAATTTCTGTGAAATTAAAGAGGAATACTTATTATGTACAATTTTTATTTATGAAGTAAATTAAATGCTTATTAAAATAGAAGATTTCAGTTTTCCTTTAAACAGCTAAAAATATATATTTTTTCTCTTACAATTAGTAATGTCATCATATTAGACAACAGTTATTTATTCATAGCACCCTTAGTATATTCTTGTCAATTTTTGTTTCATTTTCAGTTTACCTTTACTTGTATTATGAAAAACAAAACCAAAAAGAGCTGTTATTCCTGCAAAATACAAACCTGGATCCTTTAGCATCTCCCACAATTCCTCCATGCTGCTCACTTCCTGCTGTTTGGGTGAATGGATCACCATCACAGTGGATCCCAGCACACACATGCAACAGCCAACTTTGCCCAGCAGATTCAGCCGCTCTTTCAAAACTCGTGATGCCAACACTGCACTGCAAAAGGCGAAGGAAAATAAGAGAGATTAAAATGAATGCATTCAATGCAATCGTTGCTCAGGAAAAGATCCCCAGTTTACCATCAAATATACACTTCACTGAAAAAAAATTTCTAAATTCTGGTTTCCTTTCCTTTATGGTTCATCACAGTGTTTTTAAGTACAAACTGCCACCTTTAGTTATCATCTAGGAACAAAACCTTTAGTGTCAGTCGGTGTCATTCATATTTATCCAGTAAAATATAGAATTTTTAAAGTCAGATGACAGGTGGAACTGGAGTACGCAGTCCAGGCTTGGTACTCTCATTGTTTAATGCAACACAATAAATAGATTCAAATAACTATAAATAAGGAAGACAAATAAAACCTATTGGCTCATAGACCTGACTGATTCTGGAGAGTAACCTAGTCTAGTATTTTGTCTATTTAGCTTCATTCAGAATGGCTCATGTCTGGCAGGAGTAGAGTTTTGTATCAGGATTTCAAACTTTCGGCTGACTCAGCCCTACATTTTGTCAATGGAGTTGGGTAGAAGAGGTGCAGCAGCATCAACACATACAGAATCTGCTCAATGATGAACTACAGTTAACACATTTAACCTGGAATGAAAATTAAATTCTTACTTGAAAATAACTAATCATCCCAATGTAGAAACTGGAGTAACTTCCAACAAAGTATCCAAAGACAAACATAATAACTTGTTCTACATTTATTCTTTGAAAAAAATTATTTTAACAAAGAAGTTTCAGCACATCCGAGAATCACTCACAAGTTCTCTGCAATCTAAAGTTGGCCATCCAGTGTTGTATGCAAAGCCAGTTCCAGGCATCTCTTCCTTTCATCTGCCACTGACTAATATCCTCTTCATGTATTTTCCAACTTAGATAAATTCTTTTTCTTTTAAGTGCAACATTGCAAGTTCTATGCAATAAGACATAAAGCCTAAAAGTGGGGTTTTTATTGAATTATTGTGTTTATTATATGCATTTCTTTTTTGTTTCATTACATATGTGTTCACATCTGAACTTTATCTAAAATAAACTATGACTGCTATTGTCATTATTTGGTGGGTGGTAAGTTTAACATTAAAGAATACAAGATCAGACCATTCCAACCCCTAATGGAACATGAGAAGTGATTAAAAGAACCATCAAACATAAAGACATCTCATTATACAGGTATTTTGTTTGTCCGCATCTTGACCACAGAGTCTTTATTTAACCAAAGGTCTCCATATAAGAACATATAAAGAAATTGATGTAGGTACCTAAATAGAAATTATTTATGCCTTTATGTTGAAACAGAGAGATGAAAGTATCAATTATTTAACATTTTTAATTATTATTAACAAATGGCATAGTTCACTTATTTTCAGTGCCAAAGATCTTTTTTTAAAAATCTGTCAGTTTTCAATCAACGCGAACAAATCACGAGAGAACAAATGTGATGTTCATGTATAGGAACATTTGATACAACTATGGATTGTTTTTAAAAACAACTCTTAAGATATACACATTTTTAACGACATATTTACATTTTTTATCTTTAGATAAAGAAAAATAAATTACACCTAGATTAGATATGTAGGTCTTTATGGCTAGTATATAATACTTCTGAGCAGTGTACAATTCATGTTATGTACTATTTTAATGGCATTGTAAGCCTTTGTTTTATTGTATCATTGATATGAACATATAAAAGGAAAGCCACTTGCATTTCATAATAGTGGCTGATTTTCAGATTAAATAATTACTCAACCATGCATTTATTTCAGCATTTGAGGGCTTGTTTGGCAATATATCTGCCATAATACAGTGTCAGAATTTTTATGGATATAAGAGTTATTACTAAAGCTGAATCCAAATAAATAGTGCAAAGTGAGAACTGTCCATCTGCTCAAGAAATCAAATACCAGCACTCTACCTATAGATGGAAGCAGTCCACAACTTCTGATAAAATGATTCCTTATGAAGACAAATCAGAGCGAGGGAAAGAGAATCTCAATCTTAAAAAGAAACCTCTTTATTAAATAGGAACTTATTTTTTTACTAATAAAATGATCCATTATCTTCAGAAGCAGATGCCATTGTATGCTAGGATAGATAAAAATGATTAACGTTTTAATGTATTGTTTGATAAAATCCGACATTTTTCTCAGAATCATACTTTCTTCCTGGGTATCATTTCGTAAGCTCAGAAAGAGACTACTGGAGCAGTCAACCTGATTTGGAAAACTACTCTTGTTGCAGAAGCAATTAGTTAGGACAAGTTTTTGAAAATAAAGATGTACTTTCACAATGATGATACAAAATTTGGAAACAGACAACAGGTTGACAAAATGGCATTCTTATGTGAGACCTTCGAAGAAAATTATGTTGGCAGAAAATATCTTAATACTGATGAATCCATGGCGCCTTATTACAGCAAGCATAGTTCCGGAATGTTCATCAAAGATGCTTTGGCTATAAACCCCAAAAGCTTTTAGGCAAAAAAATGTCATATTGAAGTAGATGACAGAAAATCATGAATTCTTTTGATTATTGCTGTAATGGGAATATCTACATATATAAGTGGAATGGAAACTCCCATAGTAAATGTCACCAGCAACTCTATACTCATGCACCACTTTTTATAGCAATGAGGTGAGCAAAAGGAGGTACTGCAAAAATCAGACGACCAAATCTGATCCATCTATATAATAAAAGAATGGGTGACATGGCTGAGATGGTTCGCCTTCTTTCATCATATAGACCCATAATTAAAGCCTGGCTTCTCATCACAAACATAGTGAATGCCTCTGTCATCACAACATGGAGATATTCCCCTAAACTACATTCAAAAGAGAAAATGGAGGAACTAATGAGCTGTCCCGCATGCAGGCAACAGATCAGTGGTAAAGAAATAGTTTATTTTTTAAATTCTATCTATTTCTTGGGTAAGAATGCAAAGGGTTAAGGCCACAATAGCTTCCTGCCTCTTTGTAGAAATTAAAAACAATGTTTCCTCAGCAAAAAAAAAAGAAGAAGAAAAAACCAAAAAGGGACCCTCCCAGGTGTATATATATATAATGACAATCTTTTTCTTATTTAATATTGTGGAAAATTCTGAAGATAAGTAAACAATAGTTGGAATACTTAAGTGCACCAAGTCTGCGATGTAAGTCCAGGTAATAAGAAAAACTGAAGATTTAAAACAAAAGGCTCTTCATCATCCTCTCCCCCCAAAAAAACTAATTGTCAAAAAAAATTTTAAGTACACAAAAATTATCACTACTATTAAAATGACAATAGCAGAGGATGGTGTGGCCATTTGAAGATATACTTGGGCAGAAAATGTGAGAGAGACACACCTGACCAAAACACTGAGGGCTCCCAGAGGCGTGACGAGTGTCGCTGGTGCAAAGGCATATGCAGCAAAATTGGAGAATTCTCCAAAAATCACTGCAAGGGAAACGAAAAACAGAATTAGGGTGAAGTATACCTGCAGACATACTTCACAGGTGTACATAACCATTCCCCCCCAATCCGTCTTAACCAACCACCCAAGGTTTTATGCCATGTAGTTGAAGATAAATCTGCTTTAAGATTAGGAAAAAAACAGCATTAAATCTGCTACTTCCATTCTTTGTTTTCTTTAAGCAGAAAACAACAAGCCATGTAGAGACAGAGCTAGTGGCAGAAATCTTTTGTGAGCCCCGTAATGACAAGAAACAGTGTTAATGCTGGAGCCCGGTGACTTTTACCGAAACTAAACCTACTCCATGTTTTGTTTTTCGGTATATTCTCCACTTTCCTTGTCCATAACATTTTACAACTTTAAAACAGAGGCAGATGATAAGCTAAGGTTTTAAATTTTAAATATTCCAAGAAATGTTCTGAACTTTTTTTTTCTGTTGGTTCTTATATACACTTAAACCATCTCCGTCACACACCTGAACATTTGGAAAATGTACATTTATACCCATGCACACAATTTAGATTGAGAAATTTAAAATTGAAATGCAAATCTTAAAAAAAAAGAACATGTACCTCCTACATAAAAATGGAAAATCTCCAGGTTAGATTTTTGTTATTAACAAAAGTAAAATGTGAACCACAAGTTCCAAATATATGGAGAAGTCATTAATATATTACTTTAGCAGAGTTGGTAACAATAAAAGTCAAACTGATTTCTTGTATGAGGAATGTCCATCCTTGCAGCCTTGGCAAGTCATATAGACTCCTCAATAAAATAGTCCATCAACCATAAAAAAGAATATTTCAAGTCATGTGTGACTCTGAACTATCTTTTTATGGATTTTCTTATAGCCACATGCTTATGTGCATGTAACTGTATACAATATTAAACTGATTTATGCATGATATATGGATATTTTATTGAAGTCAGTTATTCTGGCTCTCAATGTCTGTTGGTTTGTCTGTCTGTATGTTTTGTTTTTTCTTCACGATTACTTAAAACTATTAGATAATAAATCTTGGCAGCATTTTTCAACATTACCAGTCATTTTTTGGCAATGGTTTAATGTGTACAATAAGCATTCATTCTCTCCAATTAGCTAACAAAGAAGATAACCTAGGTGTTACAATGTCATCTATTTTACCTATTAACCTTTGTTTAGATAAAGATCACTGTAGTATTAGGAATAAACTAACTAACTTTGACCATTGCTCAAATACTGTAAGCATGTCATGGAGTGTATTAGTACATTGTTCTCAGTCTCGAGAAGTTACTCATTTGAATACATAATTATATTTGTTATAAAATATGACTTCCCTCTCTATTAAATGGCAAAATAATTAACTAAAGCGTTTCTTTGGTTTTCTTGTCATCTGGCGCTGGCAGAATCCGTATTTGTTTCTAGATCACTTGTTCATATTCCCAAGGGTTTGTTTGTATTGTTCTCAGCCTTTCTTTGTCTATTCCGTGCCACCTTCTCGGGTGACCGACTCTATCATACATATCCCAAAGTTTTTATTCTATTTGTCTGAGTCTGGATGCTGTGATTTCCTGACATCAGCTTTGATTATTGGGCTACCCAGCAGAGAATCTTCTCTGTTTTTCATCCAAACCAAAGCCAACTCGTCGGCTGGTTTTTGCGTTATTTAGATTATCATCTTTGAAGCTGAATTAACAACCACAAGTGCAGCCATTTCTGGGAGTTCACTGCAGGATTTTGGCTATACCAGGCCAGAATTTTGTGCAGCAAATCAGAATCAAGATATCTTTCTAATTTCTAAGAATCTGTATTGCATGCTTACCTGGATTTTACCTGTTACAATAACTTTTCTTCGATTTTCGTTTTGCTCTTTTAATTAAACCTTTTTTAGGATAGGATGACCCACATTAGTCCCCATGCATAAGTACCGTGCCTATGCTTGTCTTTCAAAGCAACGTTATGCATTTTTAAGTAGGGTTTGGTCATCAGAGGTTGTCAGCCTCTTTCTTTTCTGACTGAAGGTCCTATCACAGGGTTGGATCTCTTTAATTATGAAATTTCTATCCAAAAAGATACTTTTCAAGAAAAGTCAGACAACAATTGGTAAGCTATCACCAGCCACATCATCTGAAGAGTATCTGCATCACCACATGCACGTGGAGATAACGACCCTTGGGTGACCGTAAACTAACATATTTGGCTGATCAGTCACATTCACCATAATTCTTCCATCTCTGAGAAAATGCTGAGGTTATCAGAGGAGAAATTCAATTAGAAGATTAGCGAGCTGGGATGACCTGTTGTCCCGAAGTCTGGCTCTCCACAGACTGACAATAAGCAGACTGGGGGACCAATTTCAGCAAACTACAAATGCCAGAGAAGACCAAAATCAGGTTGAAGCTTCCTAGATAATGGTTATGATAGGATCAGTTCACCAATGGCACATTCACAGCAAAGAATATCCCTAGGCTATGCTGGATATCTGACTAGGTCATTAGGAATGCTTCACCTTTGGGATAAGTTTAATTTACAGGTATAGTGTAACCAGGATTGTAAAATCACTTTCAGTGTCAAGGTTGTTTTATTTTAGGAAATAAAAAGTACTTGCTTAAAATCATTCCTGCCCACCACAGCCATTCTCTGAGATAGCCATAACCACCCTGACCTGGAAAAGATAGACAGATGCCGGTCCACAACAACAATCAAATATTAAAAACAAAATGTCCTCTCACGCAATGTAGTTGAATAAATGGAATACTGTTAACTCATTCATGCCGTAGCTTATCTAGTCCACGGGATAAAGTGACTGTCAGTAAAATATTTTTTAAAAAAATCTTTAGCGTATATAGTATTCACAGACACAAGTGCATGCATGTATGTTAACCTGTTTCATATTCTTACTTTAACAAACATTTAACTGTGATGCAGTGAAATATGGAGAAAAAATATCTAAAACCTTTAAAAAGAAACGGACTTTTTCTCTTTTTTTTTCACATAGGAAAAAAATCCTAAGAAAGATGGGAAAGTAGCAGATGGAGATCTTTTTACTTAATTTGGCTGTACCAGCTCTTTTTTTTTAAATTCAGGTGCCAAGCAAAATGTTTTCTTGTAATTTCCAGAGTGTCTCACCTACCAGCTCTTGTCGACTGATGCTTGGCCAGTTTCAGCAAGCCAAGTTTCTTGAAAATGAAGCTCGTTCCTATGAAGAGACTAGAAACCATGGCCAGAGATAAACCAAGGTAAAAGTCATACATGTTTTGTGCACTATTAGATGCCATTGTAGTTGATGTGGCATTAAACACACCCACATCTGTGATATTTTTCACGGTCTGCGTCACAACATCTTGAAGCTGAAAAATAAATGGAAATTATATATACAGACATGTACGGATATCTGAGAGGGGTCACACACACGCACCTCAAAAAGATAAGGAGCGTGATGGGTTCCAATCAAATGTAGATGCGTGCACATTCAAAATATACAAATAACCAACATGGTCAAACACAGGGAAATAGAGATATTACAACATAAATACAAATGAGCAATCACCAGCTACATTGAGTACATAGGACAAGAGACTCTCAACATCTATCTTTACATATGGCATATCCTCAACATACATAGGTACACAACAATACATACATTTCCTAACAGTCATAAACCTGTATACACGTAACTGTATGCACACACACACACTAACAAACTGACTATGTACAACATATGGGATAATCCATTGGTGAGTTAGTTGGCCTGCGGTATTAACCACTACTGGCCAATATCCATAAATTTTAATACCGAAGAACCAACCACTCTTGTTTAAAATGTAAGAAGGAGGAAGTCTTAACTTGCTAAGAGACGAGTCTGAATCACAAAGGGAGAAAGAAAACTTACTTCTGACATGGTGAACATGCATGTAGGGTATAATAAAAAAAAGACAAACAAGAGCGACCCACTCAAAATAGCCCATCATACTATCTCTAATCTTTTAAAATATAAACAAGATAGTTAACAAAATATTCAGTTGGCACATTCCAAATTGTTCTCAACCCAAATCTAGCCAGAGATAAAAGTTGGTAGGCAACTGGTATCACGAGGTAAGCATCCTTGTTTACTAGCATAGCCTCTTCCAGTTATTCGAGGTAAGCCAGTTACGTATGTGTGAATGGCATTTGAAACAAACCTGCACACTTAAACACCACACCAAAGTGCACCAGTTGCGCCATGCATGTGTGTATGCCTTAAAATATGTGGATATTACATGGTCTCTGTATTTATTATATTTTCAAGCATAAACCTGACATACTCGTGTACAAACTTTAGAATAAACAACACACTAATAGAAAACTGTATGCACCGTGGTGTAGGCAACAGAAAAATGTGCGCTGTAAGATACAAAGTCACCAAACCTCTGATTTTCAGTTCACGTGTTTTGCAATTTAGAAGTGTGGCGAGGAAGATAATTGTGAACAGGGTGCGTTCCCGACTGCCATGATTGTCAAAAAATATTTTTAAGAGACAGACAGAAAGAGAACACTCCCACAAACAATGTCATGTTGTTTTCTATAAACATTCGCCAATTCTACTACACGTAATTCAAACGTGTGGTTAACTAAGTATTTGAAATCTTCAAAGTTGTGTTACTTTGAAGATAAAAGTAAAATATCAGCTCCCACAAGATGATATTGTTTCTTAAGTTGCACTGCAGCCATATCAAACAGAAACTCTACGAATGCATAACACAACCAGTTGTCAAGATTTTATTTCATTGCTCTCATTATCACTTTTTGCCCAACAATTATCTAACAAAGGGGAAAAAATTCTCTGTAAGTCATCTTTGTAACACAAGTAGATAGTGAGAAGTAAACAAAAGCCTATTATCATCATCATTATAAATAATAGTAAGCTTAGAACAATCTGACTCAGTCTTCATTATTTTTAATCTGTTTTTTTCTTTTGAATTAGCTATCTGCTTTTTATTCTCTTCTCAAAACACTGTTGTCTGCAGCTGCAGCCCACCAGCCTTGAGAAATGCAGCAGTCAGCTGTTTAAAGATCTCGCATAGTTTAAAATCCACCCATCTGCAACTACAGTTCTGAGCTTCCCACAGGGTTGTCTTCAGTCCAAACATGTTGTTGACTTGATCTCTACTCTGTAGTGTATGGTAGTTGTTCACATCGATTTGATATTTACCTACCTGCTGTGCAAATATTTACATCCGTTATTAAAATCATTCTACTACTACTAATACTATTATTATTTATTTAATTTTGCATTAAAACAAAGTTAAATTACTTCCTAACCTTGTTTAAAATTGTGCTTTCAGAACTGCTGACATAAAAACGAATAAAACAACTTTCCAAGCAAGTTCCTGGTCACTGGCGTTGGGCATCCAGCAGCATTTCAAAATTATTTCCAAATAACGAGGACTTGTGACAGCTTAGAAAGACTGGGTCTAAAAAGTTCACGCCATCACACTGACTTGTTCATCATAGCCAACACTCAAAACAAACATACAAAAAATGTTTTAGTTAT
This sequence comes from Nautilus pompilius, assembly GCA_018389105.1. Taxonomy (NCBI): domain Eukaryota; kingdom Metazoa; phylum Mollusca; class Cephalopoda; order Nautilida; family Nautilidae; genus Nautilus; species Nautilus pompilius. Next base: position 586,104 of record JACATO010000684.1, read on the forward strand.
TCATTAATATTAACTTCTACTACAATTAATTTTTGTTAAGCAAATATTTTTTCACAAAAAATTATTATTTACAATTAAATCACCAGTCAGCAGGGGGTCGTTTAACTAAAAGATGAGGTTACTGATGTACAGCTAATCACCAATCAGCGGAGGCCATTTAACTAAAAGATGAGGTTACTGATGTACAGCTAATCACCAATCAGCGGAGGCCATTTAACTAAAAGATGAGGTTACTGATGTACAGCTAATCACCAATCAGCGGAGGTCGTTTAACTAAAAGATGAGGTTACTGATGTACAGCTAATCACCAATCAGCGGAGGCCATTTAACTAAATGGATGAGGTTACTGATGTACAGCTAATCACCAATCAGCGGAGGTCGTTTAACTAAAAGATGAGGTTACTGATGTACAGCAGCTAATCACCAATCAGCGGAGGCCATTTAACTAAATGGATGAGGTTACTGATGTACAGCTAATCACCAATCAGCGGAGGTCGTTTAACTAAAAGATGAGGTTACTGATGTACAGCTAATCACCAATCAGCGGAGGCCATTTAACTAAAAGGATGAGGATACTGATGTACAGCTAATCACCAATCAGCGGAGGCCATTTAACTAAAAGGATGAGGATACTGATGTACAGCTAATCACCAATCAGCAGGGGCCATTTAACTAAAAGGATGAGGTTACTGATGTACAGCTAATCACCAATCAGCAGGGGTCATTTAACTAAATGGATGAGGATACTAATGTACAGCTAATCACCAATCAGCAGGGGTCGTTTAACTAAAAGGATGAGGATACTGATGTACAGCTAATCAATAATCAGCGGAGGTCGTTTAACTAAAAGGATGAGGTTACTGATGTACAGCTAATCACCAATCAGCATGGGTCATTTAACTAAAAGATGAGGTTACTGATGTACAGCTAATCACCAATCAGCAGGGGTCGTTTAACTAAAAGGATGAGGTTACTGATGTACAGCTAATCACCAATCAGCATGGGTCATTTAACTAAAAGGATGAGGTTACTGATGTACAGCTAATCACCAATCAGCGGAGGCCATTTAACTAAAAGATGAGGTTACTGATGTACAGCTAATCACCAATCAGCGGAGGCCATTTAACTAAAAGATGAGGATACTAATGTACAGCTAATCACCAATCAGCAGGGGTCATTTAACTAAAAGGATGAGGTTACTGATGTACAGCTAATCACCAATCAGCATGGGTCATTTAACTAAAAGATGAGGTTACTGATGTACAGCTAATCACCAATCAGCAGGGGTCATTTAACTAAAAGATGAGGTTACTGATGTACAGCTAATCACCAATCAGTAGGGGTCGTTTAACTAAAAGGATGAGGTTACTGATGTACAGCTAATCACCAATCAGCAGGGGTCATTTAACTAAAAGGATGAGGTTACTGATGTACAGCTAATCACCAATCAGCATGGGTCATTTAACTAAAAGGATGAGGTTACTGATGTACAGCTAATCACCAATCAGCGGAGGCCATTTAACTAAAAGGATGAGGTTACTGATGTACAGCTAATCACCAATCAGCAGGGGCCATTTAACTAAAAGGATGAGGATACTGATGTACAGCTAATCACCAATCAGCGGAGGCCATTTAACTAAAAGATGAGGTTACTGATGTACAGCTAATCACCAATCAGCAGGGGCCATTTAACTAAATGGATGAGGATACTGATGTACAGCTAATCACCAATCAGCAGGGGCCATTTAACTAAAAGGATGAGGTTACTGATGTACAGCTAATCACCAATCAGCGGAGGCCATTTAACTAAAAGGATGAGGTTACTGATGTACAGCTAATCACCAATCAGCGGAGGCCATTTAACTAAAAGGATGAGGTTACTGATGTACAGCTAATCACCAATCAGCTGGGGTCATTTAACTAAAAGGATGAGGTTACTGATGTACAGCTAATCACCAATCAGCGGAGGCCATTTAACTAAAAGGATGAGGTTACTGATGTACAGCTAATCACCAATCAGCAGGGGCCATTTAACTAAATGGATGAGGATACTAATGTACAGCTAATCACCAATCAGCGGAGGCCATTTAACTAAAAGGATGAGGTTACTGATGTACAGCTAATCACCAATCAGCGGAGGCCATTTAACTAAAAGAATGAGGTTACTGATGTACAGCTAATCACCAATCAGCTGGGGTCATTTAACTAAAAGATGAGGTTACTGATGTACAGCTAATCACCAATCAGCGGAGGCCATTTAACTAAAAGGATGAGGTTACTGATGTACAGCTAATCACCAATCAGCGGAGGCCATTTAACTAAAAGAATGAGGTTACTGATGTACAGCTAATCACCAATCAGCTGGGGTCATTTAACTAAAAGGATGAGGTTACTGATGTACAGCTAATCACCAATCAGCGGAGGCCATTTAACTAAAAGAATGAGGTTACTGATGTACAGCTAATCACCAATCAGCGGAGGCCATTTAACTAAAAGGATGAGGTTACTGATGTACAGCTAATCAGCAATCAGCGGAGGCCATTTAACTAAAAGAATGAGGTTACTGATGTACAGCTAATCACCAATCAGCTGGGGTCATTTAACTAAAAGATGAGGTTACTGATGTACAGCTAATCACCAATCAGCGGAGGCCATTTAACTAAAAGGATGAGGTTACTGATGTACAGCTAATCACCAATCAGCGGAGGCCATTTAACTAAAAGGATGAGGTTACTGATGTACAGCTAATCACCAATCAGCTGGGGTCATTTAACTAAAAGGATGAGGTTACTGATGTACAGCTAATCACCAATCAGCGGAGGCCATTTAACTAAAAGGATGAGGTTACTGATGTACAGCTAATCACCAATCAGCAGGGGCCATTTAACTAAATGGATGAGGATACTGATGTACAGCTAATCACCAATCAGCAGGGGCCATTTAACTAAAAGGATGAGGATACTAATGTACAGCTAATCACCAATCAGCGGAGGTCATTTAACTAAAAGATGAGGTTACTGATGTACAGCTAATCACCAATCAGCAGGGGCCATTTAACTAAAAGGATGAGGTTACTGATGTACAGCTAATCACCAATCAGCAGGGGCCATTTAACTAAAAGGATGAGGTTACTGATGTACAGCTAATCACCAATCAGCGGAGGCCATTTAACTAAATGGATGAGGATACTAATGTACAGCTAATCACCAATCAGCGGAGGCCATTTAACTAAAAGGATGAGGTTACTGATGTACAGCTAATCACCAATCAGCAGGGGTCATTTAACTAAAAGATGAGGTTACTGATGTACAGCTAATCACCAATCAGCAGGGGCCATTTAACTAAAAGGATGAGGATACTAATGTACAGCTAATCACCAATCAGCGGAGGCCATTTAACTAAAAGGATGAGGTTACTGATGTACAGCTAATCACCAATCAGCGGAGGCCATTTAACTAAATGGATGAAGATACTAATGTACAGCTAATCACCAATCAGCGGAGGCCATTTAACTAAAAGGATGAGCAATTCAATAAAAATAATTAATGGATAATTCTAAAAAATCTCTGGCTGCTCACAACAAACAAAATGTATCACCATGGTACGACTTATGCCTGCAAATACTTCAACGCAAACAAACCCAGGGCTGCAGTCTCTGCTGTGTACACTCAAGAGTCAGGAAATAAAGGGTTTTTTTTAAAATTAAGGATAAAAGCCAGTGAAAGCAAAAGGGCTAACTGGTTTATTGCACCAATCAAATAGCTAAAAGGATAAACTGATGCTTCCCAACAATACAAATTGTCACCAAATAACTCACCAATTAAAATGTATTTCATCATGAAGAAGCCTCTATCACCAAGTAAAAAACAGTACCCTGGTCGTCCACCACCAAACCCAATGCAGCCAGATTTAAAACCTCCACCGCTTCACTTCACCATAGGCCAGACAGAGAACAAATCACAAGCCTCTCTTACCTGAATCATTTGTTGCTTAGTGTTCACTTTTCCGTCAAGTGATGTTCTATCCATCTCTACAATGTTGTTTATGAAAGATTTACTATACATGCTGGAGAACCAGACACATACTGGCTGTTAGTGGTACCTGCCTGCTCACCTGTCCTGTAGTAAGATCAAGCTGTGCTAATTAGTAAAGCAAAGCTTAAACACCTGTATTACACTGGGAAAAAATGTTTACACACATACACACTCTAAACACAAGCATTGCATTCATAGATCTTAGCCAAGAAATTTCAATTCCATCACCAAAGACAGCAACATTTGAAAAAAGACAACAAAACAACAGATGTTCAGTAATGAGCTGATCGCTAAGGTGCACACACAATTTTTAAAAAATGCTGAAAATGTGCTTATTTATTAAAATTGTCTTTTTTATATTTTAGAATTTTAAAATGAATCTCTGGTGGACATTCTAATATTTCCGACAATCAAAATAAAGACCCTATTCTGTCTATGCTACAACTATTCACCTCAAAGTCTGAATATGGCATCTCTATTTCAAAGGTAGAAGCAGAAATAAAAGATTTCCTAAGTTCATATCCTATTCCTCCCTTGGAATTTTACTTAAGAAAACTTTTAAACTTTTGACAAGCCAGCCAGCAGATCTTAATCTAGAGCTATCCTTCTCAGTGAGTTCAAGCTACTTATCTAAAAACTGTTACAGACTGAAATAAATTACTGGCAAGCATGACATGATTATTGAGTGAGTATACAATAATGGAGCACAACCAAGCAGCATGCTGACAATAAGGTGCACAACAAGAAAGTACAGAGACAAGGTGTGTGGCATTTGAGTTCATAACTTATTTAAGAATTGGATAAGCCAATTTATAAGTTTAGACAATTTTTTAAAACATTTTATGGTGAAGTTCAATGTTATAAATATTGCATAAAGGTAATCAAGTGGTTCATACTCAGGCAGCACTACATATGTACATTTTTCATGTTTCTGTACATGTTAATGCCTGCATTAATCCAATAATTTTGTTTTTGTGAATGGCTCTGCTCCAAATGAATAAATTCAACTGGTAAGGTGTGGAGCTGACTGACCTTGGAGAGGCTCAGTGCCTTCCTTCATGGTAAATGGTCCCAAACGCAGTCATAAAAATTCTATGCATCAGCCACAAAAATGTGAGTAACCAATAAAGAATAAAATTGACAAGTAGTATATCAAATATGTATAATACACACAGAAAACTCATAGTATGCCAGCGATAAGAACAAGAGCGCATGTGACCAGAATTTTTAAATATGTTATATGCTGCTCGGTCTCTTTGTAGGTTTGGACTAAGATGAGATCTTGAACCTTGGGCCACATAAGAGAGACATCCTAAACCACACACAATCACACTGGCTTGGGTCTTAGTTTGGGTTATACTTCAGCAGCACCTGAAGCACTCACTGGTACACCTGTGCCATTTTATTCACCAGGGAAACAGACCATGGGAAGGGCTGTCCATACCTGTGCGCATAATGTGAATTGTTATTAGACTAGCTATGGTACTATTTTTTCTGCCAACTCCGACTTGGTCAAGATTGGTCTGTGTCCTGAATGCTAAAAAGCACTCAGAATCATTTTTTCCATAGTTATGCTGTAACAAGAAAGTTTTACCATAAAGAATGCAATGTATCAGTTTCAAACTGGTTGTTCCTATTAGTGATAAAGTTACTGACTGTTTGACAAGCACTCCTGCAGGATTTGGAATGTGCTGTGTTCACTTTGGTACTCCACAATCAATTCAATTTGCATACACTGCTAGACTATCCATCACAGATCTGTTTGACACACGAATGCACTGTTGGACTAGGAGACAATTTAGTTGTATTTTCTCTTATTTTTAGCAAGCAGCATATAAATTAATACCTTTCAAAAGCATAATGATAAGAACATGTATATATTTTAACAATAAGCCATTGAAGGTCTAGGGAATTTTATTAGCAGATTATTTAAATTTAGAAACAATTAGATTTTCAGGGTGTTTTTAAAGTCTAAGGGGATTTCAAAGTTTAACTACATAAGATATAATTAAAAAATACAAAAAGATAAATAGATTGATTTACAAAGTCATTTGCTTAAAATTCTTATTAATGCTGTTAATTAGACTGAAGCCAAAATGGTGACAACCAGGGAAAGGGCTAACTACATTTCGCGTCTCAACGAATTGAAGTTGGAGTAAAACAAAGATCTGGAGCATATCACAATGAGAATCCAGCATTCAACAAGTCCATCAGAAACATGTTCAGTTAAGCATAACAAAGTTCTAGTAGACCAGGGATTTGCCATATGCCATAAACAAGACTGGAGCCTTCTCTTTCAATGGTGTATACAATTCGGAAAGTGGGGCTGCATCACCAAGAAATAGTTATGTCAATGAAGTATAAGGATTCATCTAATCCAAAATGTTTCTGACTCATTTTATACTGATGGGTCCAGAGATACAAGATGTGCTACTAATCTTTACATTGATGTATTCTGAATTCATGGCTGTTGCTTTGTGGTGCTGTGACTCATGTGGTATTTGCACAGTCATGTTTCTCACCTTTACTGAAATAAACCAGATGAATCTCTGCAAAAGGGGAACACAGTGATAGAGATAACAGATCTACTTACAAAGTTAAATGTGACAGAGGAGCTTGAAGATAATGCGTGCTGATGCCATTGACAAGACAACCTTTACAGATTACTGATATACTGCCCATGGAGGATGGTGTTATGCCACTTTGGAACTACTGCTGTTTTAGTTGCTAATTATGACATCAGCAAACTTAGTGACTGCTGCCGCCACATTCTAGCAGGAAATCCCTACTAGAGATTCTCACTTTTATATGTGGGAGGAAACTCTTGAAGCCAGCTGGGGAAGAGCAAAGGGAAACCATGCCAGGGCATGCTGCTGCTGTTGTTACTTATCCCCTGTTACACCTGACCATTAACATTAGGCACATGGGAAAAGGGGGTTGATGACACTAGAAATGATAAAGGTCAGCACAAAAGCAATGGTTTCCAATTTTGACCAACCTAACAAACCTAGCAAAATCCCCGACTAGAATTATTCATTTTTAAATATGAGAGAAAACTCATGCAGCTGGCTAGAGGAGGAGGGAAAAAAACCTTACCAAGTCAATCCTCTGCAAAAATCAAACTCAAGTCCTTGACTGAAGCAGTCAGCACTCTACCACCTGACCAGCCTGCCCACCATGTTTATAGTTTATAAAAGTGTTTATTAGAACACAAAAAAATTTCTCCTTAGGATAACATCCCAATTAATTTGATTTGATTATATTCCCTCAGGTACTTTAGAAGGGAAAGAGGAAAGAATCAATCTGGATATAAAAATTAAGGATGGAATTTGGAAAAAAAAAGAAGAAAAGGTTCAGTTGGCTTACCTTTGTCCCAACAAGAACCCTAGTAATCAAAGGCCAATTAAACATATTCTTAGGTCTCTGCATGTCCGCAAATGAAATTGATTTTTTGCATCATTGTCCTGGCATGAACAGATAGCCAAGAAGCAGAGAGAGAACAATTTTGTTTCCATAGCTTGAGTCAATATTTCCAACAGTGTGGATAAAAATAGTGCCAGGCTAAATCTCCAATAAGTGAATCAATACTGAAAGGAAAAAACATTTTACTCTTAATGCTTCAGTGATTTGTTTTTTGTTATGATGCAATCAGAAATAAACAGGGTATGTCACTATGCAGCAGTTCAAAGGACAGGGCAGAGTATAGATTCTCGTCTTGATAAGAACTTCTGCTAAGGTATCCAATGCACTAGTTAGCTGCCATTTATAGAAGTACTGTAAAGGTCTGCCATTTGCATTAATAAAACAAAATTGACAGATAAAAACCGTGTGTACAAAAGAAAACAAACTATCTCTCCAAAGACAAATATTCAAATTTGCATATAGACAATACATGATGTAAGTCATTTTTAAATATAACATGTGTGTATCAACATAAACTACAGTGGTGAATACAGGTAAAGGAGATAATGAAAAGCGTAGTGATAATGTAAATGTTGATAGAGACAGTTGAATTATCTCCCACCACTTTTCTCATTTCATAGTACAGGAACACCCCATCTTACGTAAGAAACAAATTCCAAAAAAAAAATTCGAGATACGGCAAAAACGTTACGTAGCGCTATGCGTGGGTACCTGGGTATGAGCGGGCACTACTTTGAGCTGTGGAGTAATGTGCGCTGGGGTCTGAGTGTGTTAGTCGGCCAGCATCCCTCTTCCACACACTCAGTTGTGCATTAGTATCCATCAAGTGAGTTTAATTGTGTGTAAATCTTTTCATTTTTACGTAAATTTTTCCATTGCAAACCATGTCGCCAAAGCTAAAAGTGATGCTGGTGCTAGCGGTTCCACAAAAGAAGTGATTACGGTTGAGGAGAAGGGAGGGAAATGCCATGCATGCCGGATTTGTCGGAAAAAAAAAAGATTTTCATAATTATTTAATCGTCAGTACATACTGAATTTGCTCTGAATATTTTATTCATTAGTAAGATATGGAATTCTGATTTTGTCAGAAAATCTAGTCAGTTACGTACAGCCAAATGTCACCACAGTGAACCACAATGGGACTTGGAATAAACAGTTTCCCATATCAGGGTACTCATTATAACCATGTTTGGCAGTTTGCTACATGAGAACAATGAAGAAGCACGTGCATTGTCCTGAACCTCGAATACATGTATTTTAAGATAAAGTTAGAGACACTTTACATAATTTTAAAAAGTACATGGTATTAATAATAAATTTTAAAATGAACTTATCCATTTTTTTCATTCTATTTGCTAGTCACTATGTTGGCACCTGTGTTTATTCTGACTTCATTTCATGAAGTTGTATTTTTGTTAAGCCCAGCCCTTCACATGCATCACTTATGACAGGTATCTTTGATTTCAGTCCAACCAGCATGCTTGAATAGTTTCTCCATCACCTGCTCCCCTTGCTTGCAGAATATCCAACTTAAAACACTGGATTGCACACCCTGGCCCACCAACTACAGTACAATAGTGAAATTAGAAAACAAACAGGTGGACTGTTACAGCCTTAAACTCAGTAATTTTGAAATGCACTGGGCAGTTTTCAATGAATAGTAGAACTTCTCAATGTTGTGACTGCATCTATTTGTCAAAATCTCTGAGCCATTTAGTTCATCCTTGCTTTGCTGTTGCATTGTTAAGTGACAGCCAGTGTTTTCGTGTTTTAAAGCTCCTAGAATTCACTGTTTTTTCTGAGGAACACAAATGGTCTGATGTTTCCCAACAAACTGAAACGTTATCCACTGTTTGCTCTTTTTAATGCCAGCACAATCACTGCCTGTGGAGACAAATTTTTTCTTTGGCAGAAGTCTGTAAAATAGCCCAGTTTTGTTGGCATTGTAAACATTTTCAGGTTACAGTTTTGTACAAGCTTAGGATAAACATCATTTAACCATGCACTGGTAATTTTGTTGTCCACTTTGGTTTTCTTCTTGAAAACAGTCTTAGATTTTAAGTAATATTGCTGCTTTAAATTCTCAATATCTAAAAATATAGAAATTCTTCAGCTTTTATAGAAGATTATGTTTTTGTCTCTTGCCACCTTAAACCACATTATACAGTGAAATTAAGATTTTCATTATCTGAAATTTGAATTTTTTTCTTTCAGTTGGTGTCTAATTTTCTATAACAACATCCTTAATTTCATCTCTATTCACCAAAACCACAGCCAATGTACTCTTTGCTAGTCCAAATTCTCTACAAATCATCGTTTGAGATTCTCATTTTTGTTCCAGATTGTCGAGAGTTTGCAGATTGAATTTTAGAGACAAAGTCATCCTTTTGTTTGCACTTACCATATTCAGATTTCAAACTGCTACATTTCAATGGCCTGGCTCCCTTTTGTTTAGCCAATCATCTTTGTTTTATCAAGATGACAGCATACATACAACATAGATGAGTTCAAAATCAGTCAAACCAGCAATCGTCATATGGGGGCCAACCTAATGTAACATCATTCAATTAGAGTAAATTTTAGTAGGAAAATTCAATTCTAGCTGCTGTTGTAAAAAGCATGATTCGCTATAGTGTAGATATATATACATGCATGTATATTTAAAATATAAAATTGTATGTTATCTTATAATCACCCATTTTCAAAATCATTAATTTCTATGTCAGATTTAAGTTAACAGTGTTCAAGTGTTGAACATTAATTGAGTATCATAAATAATGTGATTGAAACATGTATTGAGTCTCCTGTGGACACCTAGTTTTAAAGTTATGAAGGAATGTTTCACAAACTACATTTAAAGATAGTCCATTTAAATTTGTCTCGTATCAAACTCCATGGTAAGAAAATACAAATTCAAACATCTGAAGATATGCCATTTGTCAGGTTCAAACAGAAACCTAAACAAAAAGTAGAGAGCACACAGGATATTGCCAGAGAATGTTATATAGACAACTTGAGAATGTTGAATTTCAAGACAAGAGAAAACCAACCCAGGTTGTATGACCTGAAAACTTCCATAAGGAATCCAAGGATAAAGGCAATGTCAAGCAGTCAGAGAAAAAGCTCACCAGCTAGGCCACACATAATGTCAACCGTATGTGCATCGAATGTTTTGTGTGTGGATCCAGTTTATATTCAGCGATGTTGTTTATTGGTAAATCGTATAAACGGAGAGAAATCATGATTTAACAAGAATTTTTTTTATTCTAACAAGAAAAACGAGGTCGAGATTTTTCCTTTGCCAGTGACAACTCAAAACCGATGCACTGCAGTTTTCCACTGTTATAAATAAACTTTTCCTCAAAATCTAAACTGAACACCGTTTTCCTTCATAGCTATCCTGGCAATTCTCTGATAAACTTTCATATCATTTTGCGATAAGGTCTCTCTCCACAGAGATTTTTACGTAAAACCACCGATCATTTAAGGATTTTGTACTATGAACTCCTTCCTGTAGCAAATTTCATCAAAGCGTGCATGCCTTGGCCTGCAGCTGGACCACCCGGATTCGGGAAATGCGACTTTTACCGGGTCACGATAGACGCATGAAAGCGAAAACCAAAAAAAAATGGCTAAACACTCCAAGCGACTTAGTGACGATACCAGTAAACAGTTTATATCTGATGCAACAACCTGGAGCAGAGTCAATGAAGCAAATGCTTTAGGCGCACGCACAATATTAGTTTGGGAAACAGATGCCCCCTTAAAAGGCCAGAAAAGTGGATTTATGAAATCTACTTGGTATTCCTATCTCGGTACAGGCCATGATGGCTAAAGACCTATGATGAATTAGCAGAGGTACAAGTGTTGTGTATCAAAGGTGATAATCATGTTCTTAATTGTCAAAGACAGTATTATTCTGTGCAGGTAGATTCATTCGGAAGCATTCACTTGTCCAATATTTCCAGATACAGGATCATCTTGCAATAACCAACAGAAAGTAGGGTGATTCTGCTGTATGGACAAAAAAAATGAAAAAAAAGAGAGAGTTTGGGGATCAAAAAAGGTTTGTTTGATGAGACAACTATGGAAAAACATTATTCTAGCAAAACTGATAAATTTCTACAAGAACACCATCATCTCAGTCATCATGTGTAATATGGGCCAAAATTATGACAGAACTGTATTTAAGGACTCGAACAGTCGTATACCATGTAGAATTTGCTCAATTACCAGAATTAGCTGAAAAGACTGATAAGAGCATCTAAAAGAGATGTACACAACAGGGCAATAGTTTTCAAATCAACTTACTTTACAAACTGTTAACATTATTTTTTTGTGTACCATCATCATTAGTTCAGCAACCACAAGAATGAATCTTGTTTTAAAATGTACACTGTATGAAGTATTTTACACGAGTGCTTTGTCTCTGTTACACAGACATGGTCATGACTCCAATGTAGACAGATGTTCAGATAGAACTAGGCCAAAACAGTTCCATTATATGTACCATACAACGTATTCATTTTGTTTTGTATACATTTTCTAATAATCCATTGTGATGTACTATATACGCGTCTTAATTGCAATTACTCATCATTTGAGCATATATTCTGCATTTGTATAATTATTTGTGATTGATATTGGTTTATTTATTAACTTTGGTCAATTGAGCATACGTCAGTAGACCCCCATTCCCCTACCACGCCTGATAGGTTTAGCCACAGGTGTTCTGGCACTTTTGGACATATGTATACGAAAATGATAACTTTGTTTTAGCATAAGTAGCAGAGCTTCTTGGTTCCGTCTTAGTTCCTGCTTCATTCTACATTCTCAGACAACATCTGTGGATCTTAAATTTAAGTTTAATTTAACATTGGATGGAGTCACCATTACACCTTATTTAGAAATTAATCAAGTAATTTTCTGAGAAATAATATTTCAATGTAAAAGTGTACTACTTTCTACTTTATTCTTTACATCCAAAATAAATCACAAAAGGACATTGTTTGCATGTATCATATACATTGATTTGAGTCAAATGAATGCAAATACAGCACTTTATGATATCACTGGATCATACAAACAAAATTGTTCAATCCTGTATGTGGAGTGATTGTAGGTTCACCAAACCTAAACAAACTTTGAATATTTTGGCAATACTTACACTGGCAAGTTGGCCGCTCTGCAAGTCACCTAGACTACAGCTAATAAGGAAGGTTTGGTTGGCTTTCCTCACGAGAATACAATGAGATAAATTCCTGAAGGAGTAAAGGTATGCCTTGTCTGCCATCACCATCTCAAGGTTTGTACATGCCTTCAAATGTTATACTACCTAACAACTTAGTTTTCCACATCATGTGAAATTTATAGTGAGAATAGGAGAAGGAAACTGGAGTTTGTGTAAAGCATCATATAGTCCAAAATCACTCAGCAATATGGATAGTCTTTTGAAACATGAGTAATATCTTCATGTACAACTTTCTGCATTGACCAATGTGTAAGAAATCTTAATTTGATGTACATCATCATCAATCCACAGATGAAGGAATTTTCCAACAGTTGCAGAAGTAAAATTAAAATGCTGACAGAAATCACATAAAAGGAAACCAAGTTGTAAATGTATCAACATCAGAAAAAAAACCTCATCTTCTGTGGTCTAACATCCTTTTGTTGCTTCTCATTTATCTTACTCATCATCATCCATCAACTCACCAAATAAGTCCTCATTTGATAAACCAGTGAAAGACATCATGTCTGTCATTTTCATGTCAATGGTACCTGCACACCAATATCAGAATATTTCTTTAAATTTGGTATGCATTCTCTGTTGATGTATCTTCAGTGCACACCTTATGCAGATGTTCTGTTGGTACTTCCTTCTCAAGAACATCACTAATGTAATCAGAATTGACAACACCTCATGTGGAATTCTAGTTCCAATTTGCTGCATGTATTCATACCTAAATCATTCAGGTTCTAGAAGTGGCACCATCTTTTGTGTCCATGCATTTATTGGCAAAGTCATCAGTGATCTGTTTAATAAACAATAATTTACAGATGGAATTGCATGGATGAATAAAATTTCTGAAGTTAATATATGGCAAAAAACATTATCTAAAAATGTACTAAGTTGCCTCATCTTGCTAAAATATCTATCAAAATTGATAATTAGGCTAATATTTTTGTTACAAACACACACATTATAAATGGAAACTATATTATTAGATCAAGGATTTGTATATTATGCATTGATTTGGTGGCCAGTGCTGCAGTGGTTAGGTTACTGGGCCACCAAGGTTAAGAGCCAGGATGTACCTCCTTTATACGATTTATTCTCACTCCCCCCCCCCTTTTAGCTATGAGAGTTTTCTTCCACACCTGGATTTCCCTAATGAAATTGGAAGTACCATGTTCCTCACGGTGCAGGACAAAAAATGGCCTCTCGTAGACAAACATAGTATTATGTTCCCGTATCTGAGTTGTATCCAATGTGGAGAAATTATTTCGATTGTAGAAACTGATGTGCAACACAACAATGTATTTCCCTTAACCAATGTTAATTATAAGATGTTAGCTTCTATCTGTTTATGTAACACATGGGTAAATCTTTTTCAGTTTAAAACCCAGCCTGCTGTAAGGCCTATCAGTTAGAGCCTAGTGAAAGGTAGGCATACTAATATAATATTCCTTCTTGATTTATTTACTGTTACTAAGATTAATGATGGCATTTGTATTTTATTAATACAAATAAATTTACTTTTTTTCAAGAAATATCATGTCATAAATCATTGTGCTTGGAAAAATAGATAATTAACATTATAAAGTTTCATTTTTCTTATTTTTTTAAATTTTTAGTTATTTATTTTGCGGGTAATTACACAGAATTCTTGGCCGTGATGACAACCATCAAGCTAAGCAGGCTTTTAATTTTTTCAGATTCCATAACTAACCCTAACTATATAATAAACATTAATAAATTAAGTAAATGTTATTGTTTATTATATTAATATATAGTCGAGCTGCCACTGAGGCCAGGGATTTTAATCTAAAAAATAAGATTTACCTGTGTAGTCCCAAATATTTTGTGATGTTCCTTTGTTGAACTGCATTTAATTTTCCAGTGTTGACAACAGCCAAACGTTGTATCTTGGCAACCAATTTTTAGTGACTGATGCACATTTATCCAGATTCAACTCAGATGTTAACAGCAGGAAACTGATGAAGCATAATCTATTCCCACACCTATTACTGTATTGTTGTGGTTATGACATCCAACAACAGCACAATATCTCTTTCCCAGTGTAGGAAAATTCCAGCTACACTTCAGAAGTGAGCCCAAAAATAGAATCAAAGGCTCTTTGAGAGTGATGACAAGTTATAGAAAGATTATGACCTTTTCATAATCACATCATTTCTCTCTCTCTCTCTTCCAATACATTTACAGGTCTCCATTTAAAGAGAAAAGCTATAGCACCCTAAGTGGCTTACATATACAGTAGGCTCCAAAATTATTGGAACAAGAGAGTATTTTTATAGCATGTCCTAAACAATTACACAAAAAATACATATGGTATTCAACTAAGGTAAAAAAGATGGTGCTGAAATGTCAAATTCTATATAATTAAAATAATACAAAATCTCAAAGATATGGAATTAGTTTCACTAAAAATGGGCAGTTCCATATTTATATTTTATGTATATTTTCATTGAAGTTGTGCTAAAATATTCAGTTGTCTTCAATGTTTCATCCTGACAATTGTTGATTCCAAGACACTGTGACATCACTTCTCACCCAGCATTACCATAAAAGGCTCCAAATTGGCTGACTGGGAAAGAAGTGGCCACAAAAAATAAATAAAAATAAAAATCAGTTTAAAGAAATGAGCCAGTGAAATAATACTGAAGAATGACAGCTATATTACAGGAAACCAAAGCTGTTAATTTTGAAGAAAAGGACCCAGATTAGCAGTATTTCTAGGACAAATTTATTAGGATCATATCTTTTTGAAAAAGACAGCCATCTCAGAGATAGCTCAAAACCTAGCTTTTTCAGCCAAATCTGTAGTGCAAAGTCAGCAGTCAGATGTCACCTAAAAGATGCTGGTATCAAATCAGAAGTTGTGTAGCAGTTTGAAAATCACTCCTCTGTCAAGAAAACAAGCAAAAATGTAAGGCATGGACTCACAAAATAGCAGATGTGTGGACTGATAGCAAGTGTTATGTCTACATCTGGCTGATTACATGGAAATTAGTTGTTGGCTGTGTTGTGCCAACAGTAAAACAGAGAGAGGATAGTAGGGCTGTTTTGGAGATTCAGTTGTTGGTGATTTTGTTCACATAAAAGGCACAATGAGAAAGGAGGAATATCACCAAATTGTCCAGACAAATTCGATGGCCTCTGAGAATGACTGTTTGAGCAAGGAATAATTTTCTAACGAACAAAATTCTAAACACACGTCCAAACTCTGCAAGAGATTAAATGGCTTCTTAACTTTGTGATATCATCATCTGGTTAGTCAGTGAATAGCCTTGCACCCAATTAAAGTGCTGTGGGATGAACTAAATAGCAAGGTTAAACCTATGCAGCCAACAAGCATTCTATAGTAAGGCAGTATTTTCAATAAGAATGGAGAAACATTTCAACTAATTATTTACAAAAACTATTGAATTGTATGCCCAGAGTATGCAAAGCAGTTTATGTTAATCTGCCTTTTCTTTCTGACATGTTATCCAACTTCTTTGTATCTGACTGTTTTAAAGTAAATACAGACACCCACAATCCAAAAAAATCACCATAAATTGCCCAAAATTTTGGACATTACCTAAACTTGTTGTATATCACAATGACGCTTTATCACAACCAGCAGAGAAGTGTGGAACAATCTTCACTGTATGATTAGAACATCAATTTTGTTATGGACATAACAAATAAGGCTGCTTATAAATTCACTTGGCTACAACTGAAATTTGAGTTCAAACTCATAAGAAATCTGACAAGTTCCAAGACACAATATGAGATTAAAACTTTCATTTTTAAAAACAACTGCAGGTCAGCAGCACTCGGTGCAGCATCTTATTTAAATGATATGCTATTTATGTTGGAAATAGTAGTGTAAGAAATGTTTCCACACAGGTGGAACAAAATCAGTCAATAGTCCTTCCATGGGTAGAACAATGCTGTTGTAATAACACTGGTAGAACAAGAGGGTAGAATCATACACCACACTTATGACTAGACATCACTTCAGAAGAATGCTCCTCAATTGACTGCAAATGGCTACCATGAGACTATATATCCTAGCATTCTTTCATTTCATAATTCTCTTTCTCATTGGCTTTACGACAATATATTATTATTAGGACACAGCATTCTTCCCTATAAACATAACTAAAGAGAAGCTGCTCTAGAGGATACGGATAATATACAAGCTAAAAATATCTTTTAATGTTATTGTTACAGTAAACATTTTGGATCATTATATAGTAGTCTTGGTTCTTCTTTAAAGAAATCTTATATTGATTTTTTTTAGTATGTTTTTATTCAACAGCACAATGCTGTGGGTGAACACATGCTCCTGCTAACGTATGCCACAACAGCTTCTAACCTAATATATTATTACGAAATAAATTCAATAAACTCTTTCTTTTTTTTTTAATTTAGTTTAGGCAGGTTAGAGATAATTAACGAAAACTTATCAATACTGACAACTTAGAAGAATACGTCGAACGACATTATTAGAAGAGAATAACAATAAACAACCCCGGCCCGTCCAGTGGGACTCCAGCGTATTTAACCAGACTACGCCCGAGACTAAACAGACCGTCAACTCAGTTAGTTATCAGCCGTCTGTAAGGGAATAATATGCATAGATTTCCATGGATTTTCTTAACTTAGCGAAGTAAAGCCAGCTTTTACTGAACATTCTGGCATTTAGCCGGCCGCTGGTTATCTAAATCGCGAGAAGCAGTGAATGAAAACAAACCCGTTAACCCGATCGGTGAGATGCCAGCTCAGACCTGGGTTTGTTTAGGAGTTTTCTTTCAACCCAGACATTTAAATCACGTGTCAGAAGCTATATATATATATATACACAGGTGAAGAAATTCTTTTAAAGGAGGGAGCCGTCCCCTTTTCCTCTTATACACAGGTAAATAAACGTGTGGGCTGCGGCAGGTGATGCGATCTGTAGACGTCCACGTATCGCTTAAACACCGAGGAAACCTTAAACATCTCGCCTACCTTCTCTCGACGGCATCGCCCATCCCTAACGGGTCCCCCTGCTGCTGCAAAAACCCCTAAAAGGTCTGCATTCGTCTTTTGTTTCGACTGATGTTTTGGAATTGGTTCCCTCCGTCAGCGGACCGGAGAGGATGACGTAGGGTGGCGGAAGTTTGCGGTGTAAAGGCAGGAAGCGTCTCCCGTGAAGCCTCACCCAGGCAGGTTCCGGGAACATGTTATATACTCCCTCCTCTATATATAATTTGACAGCAGCAACAAAAGAAAATAACTGATAATTTTACTGCTTATATAGTATTCGTATTATGTCACGTATACATAAATGGGGAAAACGTTACATCAAAGGAAATGTAGTTTCAGAGCTACCGGATACCATCTTCCAATACAACAAGGTGCTACCACAAGCAGCTGCAAGGCATACCGTCTATTTACCATCTTCCTAATAATCAATGTTCCCACCTGGTCGATGGAGGCGGTGTTCGGCAGCACACTGTGTTCTCTTTTCTGGATAACCCTTTAAAGGAATTTAACTTTCACTAGGATTCTAAATAAATGGTTGCACTTACATGTTACAATCACCTGGATGGTTATGGATTTGCTAAGGATTTTACTTCATGATTTGAGAAGTTAGGTATCTACCGGACTGGTCCGCTTGCCCGTGAACAACGAAGAGGAAGGGCAACTGTATCTGATGAATACGGGATGGGCTACAGGGAAACTGGAATTCAAACCGCCTCAACCTTCCTCCCCCCCCACAAAAAACACCTTTCAAATATTTCGTGGTGTGTTACATCTCTAGTAAGCAGTTTTCTAGTTTTTCACTAATTTTCCCTTCTTTCTTATCCTCAACACCAACAAACAAACACCATCAGGTTTTATCTCTGATCTTGTTTGTAAGTCGATGCAACAAACTACCCACCCAGTTCCGACGCCATCAAACACACTGTATATGTTTGTGTATAGTTTCTTGTATTTAGTTACAGAGATAGAAAATAACAAATAAAAATATTAGAATAAATAATTTCACATTTTCTAAAAGAAGAAAAAGAAATGGTTCGGTGGCGGGGGAATAACTAGAAAATCATATTAGAGCAGCCCTTTTAGGGAGGTGTGGAGTCCTTTAAATCTCTTTTCCCATGTATATGTGTGTGTGCTTTTCACCTTTACCAATGATATATATATATATATATATATATATATATGCATTTTGAATCCTTGTTTCTATGTATAAATGAGATGATGCTATCTAAATAGTTTACATACCAAAAGCGATTTTCAGATATGTTAACACACACACACACGTGTGTATATATACATATATTTTAAAATGTTTTTCACGTGGTCCGGTCGCTCGACGCTCATTGGCTGATTCGAGTCTCGCGGGGAATTCAACGGGTTGGCCTCGTTCCCGATCGCATTATCCACATTGTTGTGGCGCAGCGTTCAAAGTTGTTATTTGGATCGCGGGGTCTACAGCCCTGGAAATCCCGATTGTGGTCTGTGGCGAGACGCTGAACGATCGGCTGTGGATATTCCGCCGGGTGTGAGAGCAGGACTGTGCCGTGCGTCTGTCCTTATTCCAGCCGTCATGTTCCCGGCTGCCCAGGGAAGCGAGAACCATGGAAGTCGGTTAGGGACAGAAGGCCAGGGCTCTCGGAACCCCGCCGACGGGCCCAGGCGCGCGCCCCTCGGGGTCATCACCAATAAGCAGCAGCAGCAGAGGAAAGCGGGGCCGGCGGCGCTCCGCCATCTGAAGGTAA
The DNA here is from genome assembly GCA_018389105.1 of Nautilus pompilius. Lineage (NCBI taxonomy): Eukaryota > Metazoa > Mollusca > Cephalopoda > Nautilida > Nautilidae > Nautilus > Nautilus pompilius. The sequence goes on from JACATO010000684.1 coordinate 605,561, forward strand.
ACCGCTCGACGGGTAGGCACCCACCCAGCCGGCAGCCCGTGTCGGCGAATCTCGCAGGCGGGCTCACCCCCATACCCCCCCCCCCATACCCCGTATGCCCCCTCCTCCCCCTCCCCCCATCCCTAGCATCAGCTCCTCGGCCGAAGATCTCCCCTCGCCGCGCCCCGGGGTCTGGTTGCACGGGGAGTAGTTCTAGAGTCAAACCCCACAGCTGTCGTCGTTGTTTCCCTAATTGCTGCTGCCCCCTCCCCCCTTTTTGGTGGTGGTGGGGGGGTGATGTCGGTTTGAATCATCCTACCGCCCGGACATCCCCGCCTCCCCTCGGGGCAGTCCTCACGTTAACCCTTCGTGCCAGCAAATCCGTGCCTCGCTCCAGCCCCACGTGCCGCCGCCTCCTCCCACATTAGGAGTGGACGGACTCTACCGGTTCTAGGTTCAGTGCGGGTGCGTATTGCCCTTAATGTCACGAAATACCCTAAGTACTATTTCTGGGGAGAGGAAGCCGGCCCCTAACCCGCTCCATTCCACCAAACTGTTGGGGCACTCAGTCGGCTGCTGGATTCGAACAGTTCCAGCCGAGGTGACCCCCCCCCGACACTTCCCGGGGTCGAGAATCCTACTTAGCTGGGGTCGGTCCCCCCCCAACTCGCCCAGTAGTTCAGTTAGGGCTTCTCGGCGACGAACATTAACCACTACTAACCGACCCCGGGTGGGTGGTGGGGGTCTCTTTCTAGCACCCGGGCCGGTAATATCGCCCAGGGGAGTTAACTCTGACCCGACGGTTTCCTGTCAGCGGTGCCGTCCCGTACTACTGTATTGTCGAAAGCCGATTTCTGTCTCCTCCCCTCCTCTGTTTACACTTAACTGTAATTAGTTGTGTTTTCCCCAGATTATGATGCGGTGATAGAAGCGATTCCCAGGGATGGGGCCGGATGTGTGGTTAGGGTGGCCTCCCGCAGGAGACACCGGTCGTGTTGTACACACACCAAAACACAGGTATGGCTACTTACCAATCGCTCGGCTGGTGGCAGGCGAGGTCCCTGGGTGACCGGTCCGTCGTTGTAAGATAAAGGGGTACATAGATAAACAATACTAACAACAGCAGGGAAGGATGTAAACAAACAAACCATACACCAAACCACCAACAACCATACACCAAACCACCAACAACCATACACCAAACCACCAACAACCATACACCAAACCACCAACCATACACCAAACCAAACCAACCATACACCAAACCAACCAACCATACACCAAACCAAACAAACCATACACCAAACCAAACAAACCATACACCAAACCAAACAAACCATACACCAAACCAAACAAACCATACACCAAACCAAACAAACCATACACCAAACCAAACAAACCATACACCAAACCAAACAAACCATACACCAACCATACACCAAACCAACCAACCATACACCAAACCAAAACAAACCATACACCAAACAAACCAACCATACACCAAACCAAACAAACCATACACCAAACCAAACACACAATACACCAAACCAAAACAAACAAGACACCAAACCAAACAAACAATACACCAAACAACAAACCATACACCAAACCAAACAAAAATAACCAAACCAAACCAAACCATACACCAAACCAAACAAACCATACACCAAACCAAACAAACCATACACCAAACCAAACAAACCATACACCAAACCAAACAAACCATACACCAAACCAACCAACCAAACCAACAAACCATACACCAAACCAACAAGCCATACACCAAACCAAACAAACAAACAATACACCAAACCAAACAAACAATACACCAAACCAAACAAACAATACACCAAACCAACAACCATACACCAAACCAAACAAACCATACACCAAACCAAACAAACAATACACCAAACCAAACAAACCATACACCAAACCAAACAAACCATACACCAAGCCAAACAAACCATACACCAAGCCAACCAACCATACACCAAACCAACCAACCATACACCAAACCAACAAACCATACACCAAACCAAACAACAATACACCAAACCAAACAAACAATACACCAAACCAAACAAACAATACATCAAACCAACAACCATACACCAAACCAACCAAACAATACACCAAACCAAACAAACAATACACCAAACCAACCAAACAATACACCAAACCAAACAACCAACCATTCTATTTCAATGTTTTCTCTTTCCTGTGAAGGCCAGAGGAGAGAACGGTCAGGATGAAAACGCTCGTGTGAAGATGGGGCAAACGAAGACATTTTCCGTCCCTGCCTGTACGGTCCAGAGCCAGGGTTTTATGGTGCACAAAGATGAAGAACAGACGTCGCTGGCATCGGCCGACCCATCTTCAGGGTTTAACAGCAGCGAGTTTAAAGATAGGGGTGTTGGTGACAGCACCCTGCCTAGGGAACCTTTCAGGTGTCTCCTGGACATCAGTGTGGATCGGGAAGACTCTGACAGCGCTGAAGGTAAGACGTGCAGTGGCGGGATCACGCGATTCCTGTAGGATGAGTTGTCTTGGTGATGTCCATTCTCTTAAACAGAAGTTGCTCGTTAAACCGGAGACGTTCAGTATTATGTGTTATGGTTGTTTTATCACCACTACGAACATGCAATCCAGCTTTCGGCCCACTACACCGACCTTTAATATCATGAGAAGAAAAATTGTTTACAAGCTTTAAGGAAACGTCTCTATTTTTGCAAATCCCAGCTTTCACTTTCAATTATCTTAGCTATTAATTTAATTCCTGTAGATATCTGTGGTATTTTAGCTGGCCAAAAAAAAAGAAAATGGTGGAAAATAGCTGTATCTACTTTCATTGATTTTAATATAACGAGGCAAAGATGTGATGAAACACAGTAATAATCCCCATATACTGGGATACTACTTGTTTGGAGGATGATAATTCTTGGTTAATTTTCAGCACTTTTTCTCCCATGTAAACCTGTGTGTGGGTGAGAACTGTTGCAGTGATATTGTTGAAGGTTTTATATTTCGAACAGGACAGAAAGTGTTTGCATCTTGTTAACAGTATTTCCATAACTTTGATTGCTTTCTTGCACATGTTCATTTTTACATCTTCATATAAGTGTTATTTTAACTGCAGACTCACCGATGGTACTAGAAGCATCTTCTGATGTGTGGCTTGATGGAGATGGCAAAGATGTGCTAAATGGCATGTCCAGTTATGCGCCGTGTATATTCGAGTACTTGAAGGAACTTGAGGTAATAAGTTCAGGTTTTTGTTTCCAGTATTCATAAATTAGTTAAAACATTGCTAGAGTTTCTTAAGAATGGTTATACTCTTTATTCAGATTTTGAAGTTGTATATTAAGCTAATTAGTCTTGAAAAACAAGTAAACAAAAGAATAAATGGAGAAGTGTTCTTTTGTACTCCAAACACTTGTTCTGTCTACAAAATAAAAGTTACATGAATAAAGATTCTGAACTTACAGAAGTAAGAGAGAGAGAGAGTTGGGGGTGGGGTTTCTCCTATCCTAAAGGAAATAATGCTCAAAAGTAAAATTAAAATGACTTTTTTGGTGTATGATGAGGGAGTAGCAGCAGTGATTTTTCACAGAATTAACTTTGAGACTCAATTGCTGTTTTGAGGTTAAATACCAGCCAAGGGTGAACTACATGAAGAAACAGCCGGACATCTCTTACAACATGCGTAGCATTCTGGTGGACTGGCTGGTGGAAGTAGCAGAAGAATACAATCTCCATAGGGAAACACTGTTTCTTGCTGTTAACTACATTGACCGCTTCTTATCCTTGATGGCTGTGTACAGGGGAAAGTTGCAGCTTGTAGGAGCCGCTAGTATGTTTGTAGCATCGTAAGTAACAGTATAAGATATTTATTGCACTAAGAACCCACTTTCTTTTCTGAAGTTCTCTTGTAAAATACGTTTTACCCATTGCCTGTAGTACCTCAAATTGACCAAATATACTTTTTCATAATAATTTTTTTTGCAGGAAGTATGAAGAAATATATCCTCCAGATATGAGGGAGTTTGTATATATCACTGATGACACCTACACGAAAAACCAAGTATGTATTCCGTAATACACATGTGGCATGAAAACGAAAGTAGAACTGTTAGAAAAGTGGCTGAAATACCAATATTGAATTGATCAAATAACGAAACAGCAAACTTTCTAAAACTGAAATAGTCCAAAAACTTTTAGAAATTTTTTTTTTTAAACTTCAGACATTTAGGAAAAGCAATTTGTGAATGCATGCTTCAGGTCTGCCATCTGTGTTGCAGGTTCTGAAGATGGAGCATCTTATACTAAAAGTTCTACAGTTCAACATCAGCGCACCAACAGCAAACTGGTTCCTGACCTACTACCTCTACTTCCAACCCAGTGACGAAACACTGGCCGATCTATGCATGGTGAGCTCTGCTCCAGTGTCTGCAGGAATACTTGTTGGGATTTTAAGTAAATTCTTCCCTTCCTGTGGTATACAAAAAAACACTAACCAAATCCAGGTAGATTCTAACGGCTTTATGAAGAGTGCATTTTTTTTCTGTTTGATGTACCCATCAATAAACCTTTTCCTGTTTTGGGTTACTACCTGCATTATAATACAAACAGTTACAGCATTTTAGTTTAAGATAACTGTGCTTAAGGGGTGGTAATTTTAAACAGTTAATTTGTCTTAGCAACCTTTCATTTGCTAATGGTAGAAATGCTAGTTATGTTATTTATCGCTATCCTTGATGTTTTATACCAACCTTTGACTGCTAAGTTTGTTTTTTTTCTTCTAGTATCTGTTGGAATTAACATTAATGGATGGTGAGCATTTCCTTAAATTCTTTCCAAGCCTGATAGCTGCTTCATCTTTGTTCATGGCACGGTATATGTTGGAGTATGATCCCTGGGTAAGTTAAGAAAGCATACGAACTCTCTTCCGAACCAATGATTGGAAATAAATGAAAGGTTTATCTATAGGCTAGTGAAACTGTCTTTCTATGAAAGAAATACACGGCTGAGGCATGTTCTGCCTGGTTCTGCTGCGTAGACTTGCATTACAAATCTGACAACTTAAGATCTGTAAACATACCATAGTGTCAGACTGTTTCTGTAGCCAATATCTAGAACTAAGAGAAAAATGAATTCCATATTGTGATGAGAGTTTATTTTTACTTTTAGTTTCCTATTTAAAAATTGTGCAGTAGAATGGACATATAACCAATAACTTATGGATAATATCTATACCTTATCCCCAAAATTAAAACTCAAGTTCTGCTGTTGGAAAACAAAATATTTGTCAGACTAACTATTGTTGCATAGATCTACATTGTGAAACTTCATAACTAGAAAATTAATAAGTTTAGTCTTCCGGAGTGGTGCGCGTTAAATCTGAGTAAAGTAAATACTCGGAACTTTTAGTAACAAATGAAAGCAGGGGGGGGGGGCTACCATATAAAGTTCACGTCACTGGCCCCTGCGTGCTCCTCTCTGTCCGCACATTTTTCTGTTCGATTTGTCTCATTCGTGTACACAGTGCAATTTGTTTTGTGTTGTATGCAGATCTATACAATTTGAAACTTTAGAGACCTCAGTGAGTAGTGAACTTGCTTACATAACCATTTAGAAGGTTTAAACAATTTCTTACATAGTTGATTTGTCTGGCTTCATACACTGATTTGTTGCCTGTCTCAGCATGTTCCAGTAAGACGCAACAGATTCTTGAAGAGGGTAGCATTTATTTTTGAATACCAATTAGATCTAAAGTTTTAGAGAACCGTTTTTAAAGGACGACTAGTCAGCCATTTTCAGTTCGACTGGTAGTCAACGAATTTATACTTGATCATAGAGGAAAATTAAGAATCAAATAATGGAAGTAGAAATTGGATATTTTACTAAACTATGTAATTTGAATATTCTAAAATATGCTAGGAGAATTGTTTATAATCGTTTCTATAGATAAGTACTCAAAAAGTGGTTAAAACTAGGAGTTCACTTCAGTATTTTGTCAACAGAATTGCAAGGAATGATTTTAATAAGTTAAGAGCTCAGAATAAAAGTAAATGTTTGGTAAACTTTGGTAGTATTGTCTGCTGGTGATCTACTGTTTGGCGCATTTATATTCCTGTACACAGACCTTTGCTGGAAATTCTTTGGTTTTTCAATTGGTCTTCAGCACTTCCTGAAACGTTGGGTTTATTTTCAACATATTGAGAAGAGAGAAAAGGTTGAAACTTAACATCCGATCTGAAATGTTAATGTTTGAAGCTTTAAGGTTCTGTTTCTCTACCCAGTAAGCTGAAAATTTCTACTTAAAACCGATTATGACAAGTTGTTTTTGTTTTTCTTCTTAGCCACAAGAGGTAGAGGTTATGGCCTGTTACAATGTCAAAGACCTCAAAGAATGCATGCATGAGATCCACACGGTGGCATCTAATGCAAGAAATCTTGCACAACAAGCAATTTATCAGAAATACTCAAGTAGAAAGTAAGCAGTCTTGGCTATCATTTTTTTTTTTAATGTAAACCTAATTCTTGACATTGAAATACAACTGTGTACATATAGCTAATGGAAGCACCGCCCGTAGAATTGCCTCCGTATTAAATAAGATTAAGGGTAGGAAAACAAAAGACATCCAGATGTGATACCCATCTTTTAGAGCTTGGACTATTTTGTACGTGTAACGACTCCGAGGTGTTGGAATTGTTTGGCTATTGCTGAATAGCTAATTATCTCCTAACCTTGCAAATCAAACTGCTTGTCAGAGCTATCCTGAAGTTGGCTGGGATGTCCATGAAACACTTGTTAGAAAGAGAAATTTAAAAATTTGTTAACTTGTGCGTGGTAATAATAGAAGAATCAAGATATTGAATTGTTGGGTGTGGAGAAGCGAGAGCGTGAGCACAATTTGAAAGATCTGGTTTTCAGAACTTGAATTCTTCTTTTTCAGATTTAACGAAGTTTCGTTAATGAAAGTGCCAACTACTTTGAACTACAAGGAGAGACAATGACCAATCTGTACACTAAAGATAGCCTTGCAGAACGTGTGTGTGAATGTGCGAGTCAGACATCGAATGGCGGTTTTCGAGGTGCCAAGTGCAATAGTACCGACAAACTGGATTGTGGGACGATTCAGTGGCAGCTTTTTTTACAGGGCAAATGCTTTTTAGATTTGTGTACATAATCCTACTGTAGCTGCAACACTCGGATGAGTGCGGAGTTACTTGAGGAACGAATACTTAATCAGGTTTTTGCAATTCTTGAAACGATTGATTTCCTTTACCACTTCAAGCAATGATGTCAGCAAAAAACAGAAAGGGGGGGGGGAATAATAGAGCATAAAATCCTTTTCAATATTTATTTAGCTTTTGATGATGAAGCGTAAAGATTACTTTGTAAATAAATCAATAAATATTTTTTAAATAGTTTGTATGGCCTAGTATTAAATCCCTTTTTTGTGTATACATTTCTATAAATTTTGTACCATATCTTTTTTTTACGGAGCTACATGGAAATCAAATTTTTATAGGGTTCTGTATTTTGTTTTTTTTTTTTTTTTAAAGGGAGATAAATCCCTTACACACAAAACCAAAAAACGGTGTAATCCATCTTGTTAATGTTCAGATTATGGCTACATCTTTAAAACAAAGCTGAATAAAATTGTTGACATGGGTGGGTTTTTAAAGAAAGTGGTTTAGTAAAGTTTAGAGATTCTAGAAAACAAAACCACTGAAGCTATTTGTTGAATTTATATGCACTTGTTTAAAATAATTCTTACTTGTCACATTTAAGCAGTTCCAAACAGTCGTGTGTGTGTGTTTTTTTAATATTTATTTTTAAAATTCTCTTTTCCTTTTTTTAAAACAAATACTGAACACAAAAACCCCATCAGGGCTGAGTTTGTTGTCAGATTTACTGGTTATGTCCGTCCTCTCTGCGTAATGCTTGGCCATTGTTACCGGACGTGTGGCTGCTGTGGAGGAGCTGGATCTTGCTGACCAATCTCGTATGATTGCACGTTAACGTGAGTAGTGATGTCGGCCCCGCATCAGAAGTCCAGGAGGTTGAGAGAATAGGAAAGTGAAATTTAATTAAAATATTTCGTTTTTGTGATTTCAATGCAGAATAAAAAGAGTGGATGGTGATAAAGTAGGTCAGTGTTCTGGACTCGTTCTTTTGATGTGAAAAGCATTTGAGATGTCACCTAAAATAATTTTTAGTAAGTGTTGGAAATATATTGGTCTCTTCTAATTAGAAGTCATCAAGACTCGGTTGTATATTTTTATGCATACGTTATTTTAAGCTAAACTTTGTGTCTAATTCTGTTTTATTTCCAGAGATAAAACTGGTCGGTTGTAACAAAATTAGCCTTTTGAATAAACACGCCACAATTGCCTGTTCCCCCTACTCACGACCGCAACAGAAAAGCGTACTGGCGAGTAAGTTGTAACGGCACCGTAGATGTCAGAATTTGAGTTAAATTGTTATAAACTGCTAATAATTATATCAGACATTTCTCTAATACTGAAAAATATATTTTGATCATTTGCCAATGGAAACAAGCACAGAATAGATTAATAATTTATTTACATTTAATCAAATTCTTTTCCTTTAGTGACGATACAACCGAAGATAAAACCATAATATATGATCGTCTCTGGTTTAACGAGAATGATGCTGCCTTTAGGAGTTCTGTTTTCGTCACCTCCATCCTTTCCTAGATATTGGAATATAAATCCTTTAAACTTTTACCTTTCAGTGGACCATTTTAAATAGCTTATACCGCTTTCTTTACTCTTGTGCATTCTTTAAGGACTGGAAACAGCCCGGCGGTTTTCCTGTGTAGTTCTGGTGAGTCAAATGTGTCACGAATCATTTGGGAATATTTTTTTTCGTTTGTGTATTCTGAATCTAATCCCACTCAGACATCACGGCTCGGCAAAAGTCTTAGAACGGATGGCTATGAGTAAGTCCACATTTTTAAGTAGCTGTAGCGTTATGGACGATTGCTCGTTTCATGCATTCTCTGTAGGCGGGAGAATTAGTAGATTCATCTCTCACGGAGGTAACAAGCCTGAGATGGAATTTTTTTTCAACCAAATAAAGGGGGCGTAACTGCTTTAAGTCGCTGCCCTGCAGTAAATTAACTAACATGGCTGCTGGAGGGTCCGAGAGTCTGTACATCTATGTGAGCTGATAGCTAGAAAAGTCATTGTCTGTAAACTAAGCATGATAATGTTTGGATCTCTCAGGGCCCCAGTTGACCTTCAGTGTCACAAAAATGTTACTTAATGTATATATTACGGTAGTTGAGGAAATGATGTATGTGACAAAATGTTATGAAATATTTGTTTGTTATTTAGCCTTTATAATTAAAATATCCTTTTTGCTGAATGGTTTTCATGTCTATAACACCTAGTTGGTTAGATCATCTTTACAACTGTTGCTGTTTGTAAGCACTGCCAGCTCGGATGGGGGATGTGGTCTGAAACGGGGAGGAACAGTTATTAGAAAGTTAGCCGCTGTCTACCAGCAACTTCCATCTGTAAGATGGGTATAGAAAAGCAATCAAAAACAGGATTTTGGAGTTAGAGCTCATTAATAGTAATCTATGTAAAAAAAGAAAGCACTAATATTTTTTTTTAGAAATTTAAAATTTCACATTATTTTTAATATTGTGGACTACTCATTTCTAGTTTCCTTTTTTGTTAATTGACTTTTTAAATAAGTGTCCATACCTTAGATCCCATAGCTTAAAATGAAACGTGTTTTGCGCTGTGGCACAAGTTCATTCTTTAATACGGCTAAATCTTCTATTTTTTGAACAATTCTGGTTTTCGTATAAATTGGTAAATGTGTTTTTACGCTAACTTGCTATTGAATGAACAATTGTGCTTTCATTTCCACCTCATCTCAAAAACTACAAGTTAAGTAAATCACCATTCTGATTCCACTTCTTTTCAGAAGAAGCTTTAAACTAATGTGAAGTTAATAATCGGATTGGGATTTTGGAAATCTGAAATGTGCTGTACAAAATCCATCATTAGAACGAATGGTTCTATGATGATCTAAATTAAAGTCTCCAGGCATCGAATAAGTTTATATGCACCAAACCTAAAACTAGAAGATGTATACATATTCCTCGTGGCTGATTGTAGGTGGTTTTACTTATTTACAAAGTTAACCCATTTTGTTAAGTGTTTTACTATGTTATGTTCAAGGTTATATAGTTACAGTACAACAGTTTATTTTTTTCAATTGATTTTGTACATTCTTTTTTCTTTATCTTCGATTTGCTTGATTATCTGTCTGTTATAGAGGATGCTAAACCAAATGCGCTAGTCTGTCGCTGCGGCTAAGCGAGTTACGTATGAATATTGCATGAAAGGCAAACAATCATAAATCTGTCTTGTTTTTTTTTCTCTCTCTCCAAGTTAGCTTATGGTCTTTCTATTTAATAATTAAGCCCAAGCATTACACTTGTGGCAACAAATCTACTTTATCTTTCCCCCACTCACAAACATTAAGTAAATGTTATCAAGCCCATGAACTTTGGGCATGATGAGCCGGTTCTCCAGGACCATCTGGTGCCTGTTACACCTACAGGGGGTAAAGTTAGTTTTTCGATAATCTGTAAAGTTGGTGAAATGTCTAGGAAAAAAAAAGATGTTTATTATCTTTAGTAGCTTGACTAGCACGACATGTCTGGGTTTTTTTGTTCTTGCTTTAATAGTCAACCTTTAATCGAAGATAGCACTTTGTCGGCTCACATTATGGAAAATTGCTTGTTTCATGCAAATTTCATACAGTATTTTTGATTTACCATCCTCTGTATCCCTTTGTCAAAACAGTTTGAAGCCTTACAGAAATAAATTTGTTATAATCTTCACAAAACAGATGTGAATCAGAGGGACATAAAGTTATCTATGGGAGTTTGTCTTTCTATTATTTACTTGTCGCTCACTTTAAGTTTTATATTAGCATCTACAGCTGCTTTATGCCAACACTGATTCAATCTCTGGGACTTTGTAAAATCACATGGACTGCTTACCCAGGTTAACTTTCTAACCTCCTAAAATATTTAATTTAAACGAACAGCGAGAAATTGCATTATTCACCAATATCAGCCTTTTGTGGCAAATTTATCTTGATTTTAGATTGTAAAATTAATTTCTGAACCTGAGATGAGTTGATGCCCTCCTCTAACTGGGATTTGATGATGTTTCAGGGATTCGAATTACAGAAGTGAAATCTTGGAAAAGCTGCTGATTTCAGTTAATGTTATGATAGTGTAATAGGGAAAGCAAATTTCATACAGTATTAAGTTATACAACTAACATTTTTATGGATGGCAAGGTTTGAAGATGAACTTTATCATCCTGCCAGCCAAGTAAGTAATTGATGAGGGTGGACACTGGCCATTTATCTCGGCAAACATTCTGTATAAACAACACGGTGCTGTATGATGGATACCTTTAACCTTTTTGAATAATTGTTTATCAACGATATTTAATGCCAAAAAATCATTTATCTTTGTTCACTGGTACCTTTGTGCTCTTGTCTGCCAACTATGTGAGTGTTGACAGACAAGAGAGTCAGTCGCTGATGTGTATGAACACCTGTAATTTATGATGAGTAAACAATCAGGAGTTCCAAACAGCTGAACAACATCTGTTTGTTGAAACAAGAGGATGAGTCATCAGAGGTGGGAGCTGCTGATCACGATAATATTACCTTGTGGATAACGGTTGTATGCGTAAGTTTCCTTCTTTTAAACATTTCTTAAGCATAGGATACAAATAATTAAATGCTTAGCTGCTGAAATTTACACAGGATTAGAGAAACAATTTTTATCGTGTCCCCTAACTCCCGGTAGCAGGTAGTTGGGCTGGTGAGTCAGAGCCGGGGTTCTCTTCCACTGATGACTCAATAGTATTTCCAGAATCACTGTTTTTTGTAATTTCTGGGCCCCTGAAGGAAATGTTTATAGGAGGCAGGTTTGCAGGAAGTTCTCTCTGATAGCACAGCACCACCTTTACGTTTTGCTTTTCTGCAAGCATAAGAAAACATTGCCGGGAGATGGGTTTGATTCATACTGGAAATGCAACCTTAGCAAATTGATTAGATGTGGCTTTTTAAAAATCAAAGTTACAGGAAACAGGGCTGGAGTTGTAGGGAGAGCGAGAGTTCATGCTGCTTTAAAAAAACAGCCTACGTCAAAGACACAGATGTTCCGCCGCTGAGCTTGGAAGTAAAACTCTTACAGAATAACATTTCGATAAAGAAAAGGGAGTCTGGGAAATTTAGTATATTTTATCTGACATCACAGAAACCAAATAATTGAGAAATGCTCTAAGTGTGGAATTGTAGAATCAGAAAGGTGTTTAGATGAAGTCTAGGTGAGAAGCCATTCGGCGAGCCCCACTTCCTGTGGCTCAGGGACATTAGGTTTACAGGTAAATCTGGATAATTCACTAAAATGCAGTTAAGAGTTGATTTAATTTAACTTCACACCTGCCCCACAATCATTTAATTTTATAACTTCTCTCTCACCAATCACATCTGTGTTAAATACTCGAGTTTTTATATAGGGGGGGGGGTTGTAATATGCCTGTGGTACCATGGGGATTCTTCCTCGCCTTATTCTTTTACTGATCTAGTTGCATTTTTAGAGAAGTATTCCAGGCTAGAGAAAGAGCTGCAGAGAACAACATACAACTCCATCAGAGTTAGACACAATTCCTTAATGTTTTCATGCTGCACTTTTAAATACACGACATCAGAGTTTATAATAAATTAGATCAATCTGTTATTGCTAATTCACCAGTAGTTACGTTAAATCTACTAAAATTAGTAATATACGAGTACATAAAGACGGCTTTTTTTTAAAGTTTCATCGTTTGTATACAAATTGTTTTGGTTTTACTTTTGCCACTGACTCGTATATAAAGTAGTTTCCATAAATTTTTTTTAAGGGTCTAAACCCTAACTTCTAGAGGTCTGGTTATTACCTTTCATCTCATTTCTTTATCAGTTACTTACGCCGCAAACACCAGAAAAGTGCTTCATTTAACAGAGATAACCAGGTCTTTGAAAGGGGAGACAACTGTACTCGGATATGCAATTACCATACAAGTTCTCATGGGTCCCAAAACTCTTCCAGATACACATTTTGTGCAGAAAAACGATAAATACAGGTGTAAACTAAAATCTGGAAGTTTTCCTGTAAAATAACACTGAAGTAACAAGTTAAAAAAAATTTAGGCAATTCACGCATTCTCAACTGCTGCCATTTAGAATAAACGTCTAAGTTACTAAATCAACATGCGTAAAATAAATACATTTTTCTCTTTTTCTAATATTTGTTGCAGAAATGTGATTATTTTATTATTTCAAATGCAAAAGAAACAATTTAAATTTGTGGTGCAATCTTAATGTTGTCTTCATCACAAAGGTACACACTAAGATGTCATTAGCATCAAATCTATTCATGTCGATTGCTACAGCAGGACTTCTGTCTAATTTTGGCATTTTTTCACCTATATGAGTGACTTTCATCATCAACTGAACATAGGGTATGCAAATATAGAAAACATTATTTTTGGAATTTTTAGTACAATATCAAGTAATCTTGCGTGTGCTAATGCTTTAAGTAAATAATGTATCAATTATTACAAGCTACTTTACTGATCTGTATGTCAAGCTATCTTAAGTGCTTTCTGTGGAGTAAGTATTTACCTGTCTTACTAGTACCAATGTTTTCAAATTATGCATATAAAAGAATTATAACATTTTCTTGGCTCTGATGTCTGGATTTTGATGCTGTGATCTCTCTATCATCCATTCTTTCTGATATCATGGAGAACGCCTAAATTGGTATTTGTCTTGATCTTTAGAAAAACACTCCACAAACTACTAAATTTTGCTAAGGTTACCAAATATATATTACTTACTGAAATTGACAAACGAAGGATACATAGAAAGCAAGTGCAATACAGTTGTTTTATAAAGCTATAACAAGCATAGATATTTATAATGTGACCAATTATATCAGCTTACAAAACTTTATTTAACAAATTAATGTACAGTTTCTTTCAGATCTGTGAAACCATTAAAGCCAGTCTGAAAGAACATTTGTTCTGTTGTGGTCTGAGGCAGAAACCAAATTGTTGTTTTAAATTTTGATATTTATCTATCTATTTGTTTTTGTATAGAGGCAAAACAGCACGATAATATATAGGAAAGACGGAAACAATGTATATATCGTGAAGAATTAGTCCACTGAGTTTGACACACTTCCAATCAGAGCAGAGCAGTTTCTTGAACTCCAAGACACAATGACTGAAAAATAACAAAGGATGTGTTTTAGGTGGAGCCTACTATGGTCTACGTATAAAGACTGTGAGTATCCAGAACACTAATCTCTGTGACTTATACTACTATCTACTCTATTTATGTGCATTAAATGTCATATTAAGAAATTGCAATTTTACTATATCTCCCCTGTTTCTTCTCTCAACCTCCTGCGGAACAGACACCGATCGCTATGCATTTGTGGTAACCTGCAGTCATTTGAGATTTGTTAGCAAGACCAAGTTTCTTCCAGGTGCCAGAAAGGAACTTGCTACGCTGTGATGGCAGACGAAGCTCCAGTGGGCATCGCTTTTTGAATTTTCATTCTTCATCAGATGACATTTTTAAAAATCTAACAAATGCAAAGAATGAACCCATTTCTAATGACCTAGTAAAAGTGTTTGAAAATAGTTTCAAACTATAAAGGATATCCATTTTCTGTCATTTGTTTTGAAACAAATTTTACAAACCTTGTTTTTTTTTTTTTTTAAATTCCTGCTGTTGGACATTTTATTTGGACCTTAAATATTTACACACGACAGCAATGCGGTGGGCACACCAACTTTTTTGTAGATATGTGAGAGGAGGACCTAAAATAAGTAAATAATCTTTTGATAATGCTTTATTATTCTTCTTCTGATAAGAGTTTGATTCTCTGTGGTGGAAAGATGGCGCTTTAATCTGTAGAGGTCTTGCCCTGGAAGCTCAACAATCGCATGACCGACTCTCGCTATACCTCTGTTTGAAGTGCAGAGAGGCTGACTCCTCTTCATTAATAAAACTACAGGAAAATAACCTGTATTACCAATCAAGTCTGAGTTATCTTAGATAGATTCCTTGATTCTTCTATTAATTAAATTATTATTATTACAATGCATAAACTTACAGCAACAACTAATGCAGCCGTACCTCTACATTACGAGTGACAAAAGCCAGTTTTCTCTCATTTCTTAGTAGAAATTCACGGAGGAACTGACTAGCAGACTAAATATGCCCTGGTAGAACAATTATCTTCTTTTCAAGATGTATGTAGTACCATAAACGTTTTTGTTGCGCTTTCCGATTAGGACTGTTTGATTTTGCAAGGTTATTTTCATATATATTTAATCTTGTATTGGAAATGCACTACACAACAATGGCATTACAAGTTTATCCATCACTTCGTTACACAGCTATAAATTATATGCATCATATTTTCTGTTTGGCTTTTACTGTATTACTCTTATTTTAAATCCCATTTATTGTGAAATGGTTCCTGATAGTACTGCCATTACTTACTGTTGAAATACCATCTCTATATCCTGAATGCATTCACAGAGGCTGGAGGAACAGCATTTATTCATGTATCAAAATGTTCAGAGTGTCAGACGTAAGCCGGCCTAACGAAGATGTTTTCAGTAGTGTAGCACATCACCGTTACTTCTCCAGTGACGACAAGAATGTTTGTTTTTTTTCCCATGCTAAAATCATAGTTGCAAAGTTGTCAACAGAATATTAAAGTGGAGTTGAAGTTTTGACGACATTTTAAGTACTTTCACCATTCTCTGCACATGATATTATCTATTTACAGAAATGACTACATTTAGAAATAGACGCCATATTTAAAGTAAACCATTTAGTAGTTAATTCAAATTGCCAGTATACGAGGTCTATTGAAAAAGTATCTGACTTTAGGCTGGGAAAAAAAAATTACATACTTGGTGGGGTTCACTTGCTAATTCCCTTCGAAGTTGGCCCCTTGTGCCTCAACAAACGTAGCCCAGCGATCTTTCCACTGTTCGAAGCGCATCTGGAATGGCTTTCAGTGGCATCTTCATTTTTGGGAACAACCAGAAGTCAGAAGGAGCCGGGTCTGGAGAGTAGGGAGCCTGGTGAATGAGCCGGGTGTTGTTATGATGCAGCTGCCAGTTTTCAGAGGCCCACAGATCCGGTCTCTTGCGCCAAACTGCATCACGAAGACGTCGGAGGACTTCCTGATAGTAGTTTGTCCTTCTGGTGCGTATTCGTGATGCACAACGCCTCCGTAATTTCATGAAAGTCAGCATCACCTTGATTTTGCTCCTGACCTGACATTCGCTGCTTCCACCGTGATGACTGAGCTTTGGTTACCGAGTCACACCCATACACCCACATCTCATCTCCAGTTATCACGGTATTCTGGGACTCAGAATCCCTGTTGGCAGTATCCAGCAGGTCCTGCGCAAACTCAAGACGAAGTTGTTGTTCCTGAGAAAGCAGCTTGGGCACAAAATCTTTGCTGATCCCAACCTCATCAATTTCCCGCACCGTTAAATGACGATCCTCCATTATCAAGGTCCGCATTTTCTCGATAACTGCATTGCAGCTTGTTGACGGCCTCTGGGAACGCTGGTCACTCTCCACTGATGTGCAGCCATCTTTGAACCTGTTGTACCATTCTTTTATTTGGGTAACATCTAGGGCATCATCACTAAAAGCCTGTTGAATTTTGCGAATTGTTTCCACTTGGGTGTCTCCGAGCTTTTGGCAAAACTTGATGCAAGATCGTTGCTCCACATGTTACGAGTAAGTGGTACAGCACCTCACACGCTGGCTGCCTGACAGCGACTGATGCAGCGGATCTCGTATTTTATTTAAATTTCTAGTTTGTTGCTATCTTAGAGTGCAAATCTTTTTAACTTCCAGTTTTGAATGAAGATGATGAGTAAATTGGACGACTGCAAAACCCGGTTCACTGATTGGCTGATTTCAAAACAGACACAATTCTCTGACACTCTGCTGCATTTTGTTTGAAAATGTTCAGACAGTGTATGAAGCTGGACAAATAATCTATATATCATAAGTGTGGACCAAGTTTACCGTTTCTAACCCATGTCAGAAAGGCTGTTTTGGAAGCAAAAGTTAAATTTCATATTTATCGAACTTATCAGGGTTAAAGAAAGGAAAGAGCCGCTGATGCTTGAAATGGATTTTGCAGTAAATGCCTACACCACTCAGTGAAAACTGCAGTGGCCATGGCTCAAGACAAAACCTCATTCCATTTGAGATTGTGGAATCCATGCAGGTGCCGGGCCAACAGTAAAGCAAGAACAAGTAGTTTTTCCAACACGCATGTAAAGAGAGTCTTCCTTGAGTTTCCAAGACAGTAATAGAACTGGCACTGGTATTATTAACCAAAGAATGTTCTAAGATTAGTTACAATTTATACATATAAACATTCGTTTGTCGTCTCTCTTGCTTTTATTCGTTGTTAAGATAGTATTCAGCACTTTTACCCAATCTGAACGTGTCATGCTGAGACGCTAAGCATCTTTCATCTGAGAAATTTAAATACAATTTTGCACAAAGTAGATGAGGCAATCTTTTCATATTGCAATGAGAAAATTTGAGTTTGTTTTCTTTTTAGACTCCCTTTAAATAGAAAACAAAATTAAGGTTCTGATTGCAAAGTTAATTTTCTCAGCCAAAATATTAACAATTTTTGAAATAAATCAACACATTATGGTAAATTTACTGGTTTTCTGCTGTCAGTTGCCATATAAATCGATGCGGTAAGACAAGATAAAAATGCTTCTTGAAAGCAAAGTTATTCCTTTAATTAAAGAAACTAAATTTGTTTATTATGTTTTTTTAAAAGCGCTCACCCAATAGTACAAAATCGGTATTTTGCAAATGGACGAATGTATTCAAAAATTTCTCTTATGGAAAAATGGCAATGGAGAATTTTTGTAATCAATGAATGATTCTTTAAGAGTTTACATGTTAGACCAAGATATAAGTACTTTCCAACTTACCCAGGGTTGTTGTTCTATTCTTAACCTTCCCACATAAATGATGGAAGCAGCTACGACACTCGGTAAGTATTTATAGAAATTCTCACGATTCAATAATGTTAAGTGCAAAATATAATAAATAGTTGATGTGAAAGACCAAGATCTAGAGATAACTGACATACACTAAAAACAAATGTATTATGGTGATGCCTAGAAGCCATCCAAGATATCAGAATTCCTGAAATTTTCAGTGCATTAATCTCTTAGTTTTAGACATTTTTTAGCTAATTCATAATATAAAAGTCCAATTGATTTGAGTCTCTTAATTTTCTCTTCATTACAAAAAAAAAAAATATTTTTAATATATAATAATCCAAGAATAAAGCTACAAATTTCCCCTTTAGTGCCACTGAGAGAGGCATTTATGAAAAATGTGCGAACATTAACCCTGAGCCAATGAAATTTCTGACGTGTGAACAGCCTCATCATGAGCAAAAAGTTAACTTGCTTAATTTATGATACAAAAAGATCTGCTTTCGAAATTGGCAATAACCAAGAATATGGAAGAGACTTATTAAAGTGTGCACAAAAGGTTTTATTGCTAATTCCCTTCTAATGTGTGCACTGATAAATAGTTTTATTTCTCTGCTCCATGAAGCTGTTCAAATCACATCAGATGCACTCAATATCATGGTTGCTTGTTGGTACCAGAGGAACGGAAGAAATAATTTGAAAAAATATCAGTTCTGCTGACAGTGGAGCAAATGCTTACAGAACACAGATCCATGAGTATATTATCGGTGACAAAGTGGTTTAGGAACCAATTTTATGTTGGTGGAATGTCATCCGTGTGCAGAACCTCTTCTACCAGCCTCTCCAAAACAAATGGCAGACAATAAACTATACATGCAGAATTTCTTTCTCTGGCTGAGCTTATGAGGATTAAGACCATCAATTAAATGTTTATCAGAATCAACTGAATATTGTATTATTTCAGATACTTTACTGTATTTATCACTAGAATAAGTTTAGCTAAGAATCAATTGCATGTCATAATTATTCAAAAATATTTTAAATTGTTTCCATTGAAATTAATTCAGATTAAAATTTTACAAGTGATGAAGAGGTCCCAGACGAGTCTCCCTAAACTAACTTCTTTTGAATAAATGTGTAATGTCCTCTGTACATTTTCTGCAAAGAAAACAGTTAAAAGATACTGAAGGACAAAAACCATTTACAAAATTATCAAAGTTTGTTCAGCCACCGCCACCAGTCTACAACAGCACTGTCGAGTAAAGAGCCGTTTGCAACGCTACTTACCTTGCTAAAGAGACACTCCCACCAGCAGTAATTTTCCTCTGTATATGGCTATTATAGACAAGAAACAATCTATAAAGTTAACAGCAACGTAAAATGTCTCGAGGTTAAAGTTGAGTTCAATGGACACGTCCTCAACCCATGCGATCTTCTTTCTCATCTTGTTTGTGATGTCCAGCGGATGATCCATGTATCCCATCTTCGGCTGGAAATTTACCTCAAGAACAACAATCAGATGTCAGCATAATTCTGGAAGACCACCTTTCCTACTTCTGCACCCTTAAAAACGGCTGGTTAAACATGATTTCTGAGACAACTCGGACACAGTCTCTCATTTGCAATGAATTTCCAAAACTTTACATTGACATAAATCAAATACACAGAATTATACAGGTCACATTTTTGTCCGAAATTAATGTCCACTTTAAAAAGTTTGAGTTTGCTCTGCTATTCCGATATAAGGAGGAAAAAACCCTGACAGTTTACTGGACAGGGAAAGAAAGTCTCATGAATACTTACCTCTATTTCCTTCATCTTAATGATACGTACTGCTTCATTCATTTGATTATAGTTCTTGTTTGCTCGGCAAGTTTTAGTTAATAACTATTATAAATATCTAAAAAAATAAACATGTACAAGAAGGCATTCATCAAATAGATTATATGAAAATACAGCACCAGAAACAATACATTTGATATTTTCAGTGTAAATAAATATCAATCTAATATTGTTAATCCGTTGCTTATCTGACTGGAGTCCCCTCACCTTTTAGCAAATTATGTTCTCCTGTCCATTCCACCAGTATCTCTAATCTGGGACAGTATCCATCAGATCCGGTCAGGTTAGGCTAAAAACTTGTCACCATATTCTTGTGTAAAAGCAAATATTGCAAATATTTTAATTTCAAATTCCCACATCTGACCAGAGAATTGGGCAGATGGAGAGCATGTACCATCATATGCTTTTTTACATATCAATTTTGAAATGTTAATATTTCACTGAACAAACTGTAAAAAAATAGTTTCAAACAGATTCGTTTTATTAAGGTTCTATTGAATGCAGAAACACAAGGAGAAAAATTAGGCTTAATGCTTCTCATATCAATTAAAATCATGTCTACAAGAGAGTTCTCCTGTTAACACAAGGCGAAAAGCAAGCAGTTCTCTCATCGGCCATTAGTCTGCGCTTACCTTTATCATACCTCAACATCCGGCCTAAATACTTAGGAGGGAAGAAAGCTGTGGGTCTTACGTCTATGACGTAATCAAAACGGTTTAGAAAGGAGAGATAATTTATCTTAAGTTATTCAAACTGCAGTCCAATGAAATAATTCCTGGATTTTGGTCTGATGATCCTAAATATCTGCTGAGATACGAGAAAACAGTGATCCTGGAAGATATCGAGACATTTTGAAGCCAGTTCCTCACAAATAAAAGACATATTGATACACTAATCCTTTTTCACATCCTACTCCATCATCAGTCCCCTCTTCAGTTTAGATACTTCGGCGTGTTCTAAAAATAGCTCTGGGCTGAATCTAAACTTTTGTAACTTTCAAATAATTTAAAGAAAGGATGCTTTCAGAAGAGCAATAGGAAATGTTCTCTTTTAAACAGTCACGCTGCGTGGGTTTTTAGTCTACTCGCATAATAATGTTGATGCTAAGAAGGGATTTTTTAATGCAATCTGGTTTCTGCACTAAAATCCCAAAAGATAAATCTTTCAAAGTAACGAACCTATGGGAATCTGTAGATCACAAAGAAAACAGAATTTGACCGAGTTCAAAGTTTACAGGAACCGGTTAAAAAACAGATATCAAAGACTAATATCAACATCGCAGATAATATAGTAAGAGTTCTACTGAAATATAAATCAACCGAATATTTACATGTTAACCATAAAAACAGCAATCGCAATAAGTAGATATGTAAGGCTTCCGTTTAGAAACATTCGGTAAATAATAGAATATTGGTCAGGCGTTTGAGAACTGGTTAAAAATGAGCCAGTAGATGGGGTGCCACCGTACCTTTCAGAAATCAGGCCATCAAGCGATGGTTTCGAAGGCTGATGTCCTTTTAATACTTTTAGCTCGACGTGCTTATCTGCAGAGCTCAGTTTGGAGGATGGCGTCTTCACTCTAGCAGAATTATTGAGCAGCAGCAGCTTAGGAAGTATCTGCTTTTCTAAGCTCCACTGCCATCAATTGGAATAATTTTGCTGGTTTATCTGCAACATATTAAGAAACTGCATCAATTTAAATACTCTACCAAGTTTAAGTGATATAAAAATCAGTGTTTCTATGATCCTGCTCCACCGTAAGAGAACCGTTTTGGGGTCTTCAACAAGAAGCCAGATAGCTTCAGCTCACTGGTGCCTCAGGGGTGAGCACTTGGGCACATCACCTCCATGAGAGAAAGGCTATTATTTCGATTTTAATCTTACAAAGCTGCTCAGCAGCTTTCTACACCATCTTCTAGTCCCCCCACCCAGCCAAAGTTAATACAACATACAATGTTTGCCTTTTCGCTAAAAATAAAGCATGAGCAAGTAGAATTAGTCAGGATTTACATCAATTGTAGCTAACCACTAAAGAATACAACCATTTATTTCAGAAAACAATCTACACGCAGTTTCATTTTCCAAACTATTTGGATAGCTCACATTTCCTTATTTTCTACATGTCTAATGTTAATTTTCTATTTAAAATGCACCTATTCAACCTAAAATGTTTTAAATTTAAAGATACCATTCTTAAGGAGAGCAAACCAAAATGTTCTACTAATCAGTTTTGGTGAGTTAAGGTGCAGACGGGTACGCAGCTGCTGCAAGCTCGAGAAGTTTGTGAAGAATATTCAAGTGGTAAGGAGAAACAGAAAAGAAAATATCCATGCATCTAACTCTTGCCAAAGTTTACAAATAATCATGAATAATGTAAACATAAGATGTGATACTTAACAGCCTTATTAAAGCTGAAACCATTTTGTAGATGTACAGAAGCTCAAAAGGGATAGCGGTGCATGACTACTGTAGGATAGTGAATCTACAAGGCATTAAAATTGGTTGAAACAGATAAAATGTTAACATACCCATGCCTAAAAAACTGTTTAGTGTTCAAGACAAGTTTAGTCCATCAGTCAAGACAATCCAGACATATTTAAGACGACTGACCGTTACTCAATCTAGACACAATACACAGAGATAGTCTGGTCCCATCTCAACTACTCACAAACTTCGTGTATTAGATTTTTCTACAAAATATTTTTGTTGTTGTAAGGCTATGCATGATAATAATTATTGTACTAGACTGATAATGCAGGACAGAATGTTTTCTTCGGAAGATCAGTTAGCTTTTAAAAAACAAAGTTGAATGTTTTCAAATTGCTTCTATTTCAGATTTAAAGCAGTTTCAGTAACTGAGCCCCCTTCAATCTTTTTTTCACAATCCAAACTTGAAAAAAATATTAGTACTGTATTTGATGAATTTATAATTAATATTTGCATATAATAAGCAATGTTCAACATTTAAAAAAAATTCTTTAAAACATGACGCATCGTTAAAAGATCTGTATGAACGAATATTAAGATTAGACACTGGCAGATCTAAAATCAACCCAAACAGATGTCATAACCATTTACCTTATTGGGCACTCGTTTAAAGGGCTCGGTCCGACCGCCATTGTTTTGGTAACTATTTGGTACTTCTGGCCTTTCGGTGACTGAGGTCTAACAGGTCTTGGTTACTGAAGGCGAGCAGAGATTTTCCAAATTCTAGGTTTCTTGAAGTTTCTCCGTCATTCGTAACTAACAACTTAAATTGATGATAACATCTCCCAAAAACCAGCCCTGTCGATCTTAAGACAGACGGCCAGAACAACTTGAATCGAGTCAGTCCGTAGTCTGACGACATTTAATTTTATTGAATATCTACCGAGAAAAAACTAAATATCAATAAAATTATTAAAGGGCTGGCCAAACCTCCAAGAAGAAATTTTCTTCGGTAATGAATTAATTTTTTTATCATTCTTTTAAAGATAAAGTTTATGATCATAAATAACTGCTTATATACTTGTCTTTTTCTTACACTTCTTTAGAAAAAAGGCCACTGGAATTGATGATAAATCACAACACATTCTAACAGACAGTTTGTCTAAAGTGGCATATCGCGCTCTGTGATCTACACTGGGTACGGGGCGGATATGTACTTCTATTGCATGATTTAATTTGCAATCTCGAAAATAATTTTGATGAAACTAGTTACGGAGTGCTATAGCAAAATGGCTGGCTTTTGGCTCCATAAAACCCGGAAATAGTATGGTAAGATGATGGTTAAAACAAGATGTTTGCACTAATCTCATTACTTGGTGACATTAGGCATTTTGCGTGGCACTCCCTATATTGCAGCGGATGACCCCTACTTGTAACTGTTGTGCAGCCCGGTCAACTCTGTTTAAGAACCGTGGCAGGTGGGGAGCCGGCCGAACCTATGGGGTCAATCCACAGATCATGTCTGATATCAAGTGTTCATGGAGCCTCAACACCTGGAAATAGTGGGATGAAATGAGCCTTAATGATTAAAACATGTCTGCACATAGTTCAGTGACCATGGTAATGGATTTTCTGTCAATTTTGTTATGTAACACTTTGCTACAATTGCCGTTTTGAGCTTAAAACACCGTAAAAAGTTCTCGGAAGGGACTTATTATTAATAACTGAACGGGCCGAGCGCGGCCTGAAATTAATGAAAGTAAAAGAACCGGACATGACACTGGTTTTACATTTTAAAGAGAGTTCTGGGACGGGCCAGGCTTTTGTACAGGTAAACAGATATGGGCCGGGCTGGGACTTAAAAACTGTCTTGTGCAGTTTTTCTAATCTACACACACACATCTACATTCATAAACACGTACATTTTTAAACCTGCAGACTTTTTTCGTATCTGTGTAGCCGAACAGGCTGACATTTTCTTAGATAATTGGGAAATGATATATATATATATATTGGAATTGACAACAGTGTGTGTGTGTGTATGTGTCTGTCTGTCCGTCCATCCGTGTGTCAGTGTTCAGTTGAGCAGGAAACATCAGGTTTTTAGACCGATTAATTTCTTTTACTACAAGACAGTTTTATATAACTGCAAATAAGCAAACATTTAACACCTGGATAAGTGTGGATGCTTAAATCACTTTCTAAAACAGAAAATGGTTAACATTAAATCAGCGGTTTAGCAAAGTGTGCTATAAACAAGACGACTAGGAGGGGTTAGAACAACAGGCTTCATTTTACTGTACGGCAACATTTCTAGTTATAGTCAAATCAGCTGGTCCTTTTACAGCCTCCTTATATCTAGTTGTCCATCCTCATTGTTTGTTTTAATCACTGACGACAGATTCCTATGAAAGACAGGATAATTGGGAACGGTGTTTAAATTTTGAAAGTCGTGCAATTAAAAAAAATCCATGGAGCCAGCGAAGTTGGGCACGGGCTGTTCTCCGGAAGCTGTGTAGGAAGACCAAGGCTTTCCGATGAAGGTGTAGTCAGTCGCTCTACCTGGCTAACAGAAGAAAAACTATTGTTTATTTGAATAGGATACTATACAAATTATGGAGACACCTCAATGCAAAACGTAAGGGTGTATGGACTAACATCAGACCAGCTGAGTACCTCTTGGACCACGGGTTCTGCTTTACTTGAACGCAAGTCATTTCAAAATGGTCACAACCTTGACAATTAATTAACACTGATTCTTAAAATGAAAATCTCTAGCAAAAGGATTGCTATTTGAAGCCTTTCAGCTCTTCAAAAGGTTTCTTCTACTTTTCTCTCTCTCAGATTTGAAGCTGTAACAATTTATACAGTAGATCTATAATTTACAGAACGAATAAATTCTGTTTTATTTTTTCTCCCTTTTTAGCTTTTAACCAGATAACAGGCTGCGTTTTAGATCTTTCTAATAACCCATTTCAGTCGGCGTTTAGTAATAAGTTTGCAAACCTCCGCTTTTATGGTTGTTTCCCTCCAAAACTAACCAACAAAACCTTTGGTTCTTCGCACATTAAAAACTTCTTTCTGATACCTGAATCCATTGTCTATACAAAATAATTTATCTCTAGGCAAATGTCAAAGTAGTTTAAAATCAAAGCAGTGTGACAGGGAAGATATTCCGCTTTATGCGATTTTATAAGCTAAACGAAGAAGAAAACTAGCACACAAGAGATATTTCATATCCAAAGCAGTTTATTTACATCTAATCAAAAATTTACTTTTGCCTCTTCTTCAATGCCTGGGAAAGATCCAGCGACTTATAGGCTGCAACAGGACTGAAAAGAGAAAACAAAAACCTAAAACTGGTAGAGAAATTTAATATCATTAGGAACATTTATTTTATAACAATCTTATTAATGCAAACAGTTACCTATAGTTATCAGAAAACCGTAACACATATTTTCAAGTATTCGCTACTCTTTCACAGTCAAACCGTAGCACCTAGGGTTCCCGAGTTTTGGGTGTAGGTACCTCAGAATTTGGGGCGAGGTTTTAAGCTACCACACGTTGTTGACCTAAAGTCATTTTTTCTCGTGCAGCACCAAGTTTCCCAGCTAGTAAACACACAACAAAACGTGCTACAGTAAGTCTGTAGGAGCTTTAATTACAAAAGGCTCTTTTCCTTTAATCAGAACATCCCCTATTTTGCTTGATGACTGTTTATTGTGTTTTCAATGCTCTGTGGTTCAGTAAGTTTTCCATTTCATTTGTTAAAGTGGCTCGAACACTTCACTATTCTTCATCTTTGTCATCAGGTAAAAAGACTACAGAAAAAGAAAATACACGAGCAGAACGAATTTATTTTATTGAAGTTAACGACCATTCTTAACTTGAAATAGCCCAACCAATAGAGGCAAGCAGAACTACCGCTAGGAAAGCAGCCAGGGGTATAGAAATTGACGGGACAATTATTGGAAGTCTAAAACAAGCAAATTTTTACCACACAAAGCTCACCTCCGGGATGATAACCATGACTAGCTACTCTCGAGCCACAAAGAACTTGAATGGATACAGAAGCATGAAGATTGCACAATTCAAAAATGGTACAAAGTACTATGGTCAGCAGAGAGAAGAAAGCACATCTGAACAAAGACTGGAGATGTTTTCATTGAGAATTATGCAACATATTTAATTAAGTTCAGAGAAAATTTAAAAGTTCTCCAACTGGAAATTCCGACAATGGAATTCTTACAAATATGCAAGTTTGCAGCATCATGCTGCATCTTCTGGGAACCAAACATACTGCAAAACCAAAGAATCAATATCTATCACAATAGTCACATGCAAGTTCCTCAAATAGGAAAGTGCAGGTTAGTTCACCGTTGAGACAGCAGCTGCCAGAGTACATGAATTTAGTCACCCATGTGCAACTTGCTTGTTGGTCATCTAGTGCCGCAGTTGTGTGCGAGGAAATGTTACTCTCAGCAAGCGAATCTCTACTCGTCGTCTAGATGTGGAAAGACACAGAAGGAAGCCCACACCAGTAGTGGATCCAGGATTCCAGTAGAGGGAATTAGGTTTTTTTTTTTTTTTGTTTTAACTAGTGTAAATCCATTTGAGAGAGAAGCATCAATTTTGAGTTTGGCTGCCTTTGGAGGAGGAGGAGGAGGCTAACCCTAAACCCCTTGAGAAAGAGCAAGAAACCATGCCAGAAAGGTCGCAAACGAAGTGAACTTGGACCCTTAAACTTAGCAGTCCAGTGAACGCCTGCACTACCCGTTTTCCTTTACTGCAAGTTAACAATTTGTTTTAGTTATCTTTGGTTTTGTTTTGGCCAAAACCTTCAAATTATTGGAATTCAGTCAACCTTAGCAAAAAAACAAGCATTTTTTCAGCTGGATGGCAGATCAATTAGAAACATTTACCTCTTTGTTATCTTGTCATCTTGTTCTAAGATAACTGGGTCTTCTTCACTGTCATCAGGATCTAGCAATGAATGGAAAACAAGGCAAGGTTATATATGCGTAAAATTTAATAATAATCTACTGCTAACAACATTCTAAAGAAACCCGATCTACGTGACAGTTGTAGCAGCAGCAGCAGCTTCCACAACAACGCCACCACCAATTGCTAACAAACGAAAGTCCCGTTCTAACAGAAAAGCCAGAAATTCCCAGAGGGCCGTTTCTACTCGCAATCTGAACTGTTAAGTAGAGTCACAAATAGAAGAAAACCAACTGGTTTTTTGTTCATAACTTACTATAAAGAAACAATATTAGAAGAGTGAAGCGGGTGTGTTAGCACTGACAAACCATTAGATTCCAACTGTACATTAAAAAACAGAACTGAAGACAACGAAGAGACCAAAAACAGTTCTTGAAGCCCTTCAGAATCATCATGGAACCCGAACATCTATAACGTAGGCTGCTGTACTATATTACCTTTTATCTCCACCTTACCTGGATTGTGTATTTACAACGAGTAAGATAAAAGCCACTAAACAATGGCAATTCTCACAAAATCTACTAACTAGTTTCAGTATATGCGCTTGGTTATCAACACAAAGCAGTTCTTTTCATCACCAGTCTGCAACCACAAAAGCTATTGAAAATATTATTACAGATATCTGCAAACTATTCCTAGTGAGGATAGCCACTAGGAAAGAGTCTCACTAAACAAATACTTCTTCTAATTAGTTAGTGGTGGTAAGCATCCTTCTAAATCTTCGTTTTTCCTGCTACTTGCGTGCGTTTTGTTCAATTTCACATCTCCTTAACACCAAGGAATCCAGCTAAATCCATAGGCAATTTAAACATCCAGTCACGTGGGTAGACGACTTTACAGAAGTGTTTCCCTTCACAGATTTCAAGACAGAAGTAAAGTCTGCTTGTTGCCCTAAATACCTCTGTGCACATCACTTTCTACCTCCTCTCAGCAAGGGGCCGACCCCATCCCTGACGTCACTTACCTTCAAATCTAGTCGTCTTCTCATGGGCTTAGACACACAAACACCTGAGCTGGTGGTCCACCAAAAAACGTACAGAGACAATTAGAAACTCCTGTCTGCCCTCATCTTTGGGGAATTTTTCAACATAAATAAAATATCCGATACTCTCAAAAAGCTGTCTTACAGGATATAGAAATGTGTAATATGAAAAAAAAAACAAACAAAAAGTGTGTTTTAGTTAAAATTAACAATGAACGACACACCTGAAGGTTGGACAATCTGCTCAACAACTGAATTTTCCTTTTCCATAATAACTGGTTCTTCTTCTGAATCCTCCATCTCATCTAGATCTTCATCCCATGTGCTTGGACCACCTTCTCCAATATGACCAGTGCCAGCACCCTGGAGAAATTTAACCAGCAGCAAAGTATTTTCATTACCTTATAATATCAGGTGTCATTTGTGTGGAAGAGCTGGGGTTACCCGTGTGCTAAGCAACGATTTGTCATAAGGTCAACCAGTGCAGAATTAGAGTCCACGCTAAAGTTATCTACAAAGCCAGAACATATCAGGCAACATAAAATCTCTAATGCACTAAGAAAAAACATGTCCAGGATGAAAGATCCCGCTAGAATTTGCATAAAATAGACGGCTTTAGTGTGATTTTGATTCATCATACAGTAAGCCGTATTTTTTCCTAGTTTTGCATCTTTCCGCCAACTCTTCTCAAGACTTCTTAACAAAAAATCAGCGAGATGCTATAGAGAGTAGCTACTTTACCTACATCAGAATTTTTCTTTACACTCAGAAAATGGCTTGTTTTTTTATTTGTTTCTTAAATAAAATTAACTTGATGAATTTTAACAAAATATCAATTTGATCCTCTTTTTTTTGTCTCACTAACATGTGATAAAATTGCTTTTATTGCAATAAATTAGCTTTGTGAATGGCCTAAGCTTCAACATGTAGACAGAAGTAAATGAGCGGTAATGGTAAATAATGAACTGTCCTACAATTGTAGTCCAAATAGTGCTACTAAGTCATCATCAAGAGTAGAACTATTCGTGACTGCCTGACTTGGTCAATTTCTGCAGCCTGCTTACCCATATTTGGACTGAAACTTCTTCTTCTCTGTTAGGAAGTAAAGGATAGGTAAATAAATAATCAATGTTGAACAGATCGCTGATAGGTTTTCATGTACAGAACCCTACCAGAAGAACAAAATGAACACCCAAAAAAGTGGACCAAAATCCCTTGTACAGTTGGCACAAACTCGTGATACATCATCATCTACACAAGGTCACTGACTTGATAGTAAGACTATGGTCAGGGAGCAGTAGATAGCTCAGAATATTGGTCTCACAAATGGGACAGTGCATAATATCAATCTTAATTTTCACCAAGGAAACGAAATAGCAATCAATAGTCACAGAATGTACCGAGAGAGAGACACCTTGTTCATCAGGTGAGGTCCAATCCAAGCGAAAGACTTAGACATCACCAATACCGAAAATACCTCACAACATGCTGCTCATTGTTGTTGCGCAAACTTGGCTACAGTGGAAACGAGACTTGGTGAAAAAGGCTGTAGCCCAGATAACAATACATAGACATATGGCATTTTGGGCGTTTGTTTTGTTCTCTGACAAGTCTCAGTTCTGTCAATTCACTTAGAATAGACAAACACGTGTGTGGAGAAATGTCAGTTATGCATTTCAGAAGGCCCGCTTGCAGTTTACAGTTCAGAACAGTGAATTTAAGTGTATTGTTGTGGCTAAAGATTTGAGATCTTGAACCGACTGACCTCGTGTTAATTGAGGGATGTTGGAATTCCGTTACAGATACGCCACTTTTCAACAAAAACTCTCGCAGTTCGAGATACAATTTCTATAAAATTGTGCCACACTTCCAAAACCACTACTCTATGGAAGAGATAAAACGGGCTGCAGGTTCTTCCCTGGATAAACTAGGAAACCTGACACAAATCTAATTGAACACCTAGTAGCATCTTGACCACCAACCGCAAAAACCACATCTATGGGAGATCTGGAACAAGAAATTTGGCAAAATCTGGACCATGCTATCATACAAGTGATCATTGCATCTATGCCACAACAAGTCTTTTCATAAAGCAAGTGGAAAACCTATATGAGATAATAATTTCACATTTTCTGCCAGTTTGTATGATTGTTAAGCGTCCGTAAGAGTGCTCATTTTCTTCTGGCAGGGCTCTGGACAAGAGAAGCGGGGCGAATTGGTTTGATCGGGAATCAATATAGATTGGAATTTCAAAAATGTGAAGCAAGTTTCTATTCACTAATAACTGAAAACAAGCAAGGTGTTTACATAGTACAGTGATGCAGATGCGGGCAGGGTGCTAAGAACTAACTTGGCCAGATGTTGAATGCTCAAAAACTTGCCAGCGTTTTAGTGCAGATCCTGGCTGTTGTGACTGAAATAACATTTACAAAAAAGAATAAAGTAGAATTGCACATGTTTAGTTGGAATGGGCTTTCATAGCATTATACTGGGGTGATGGGAAGGAAGACATTTCTTTAATTGATAACAAGCAAAACTGCTTTTCAGATTCCATGTCTGATCTCAGAATGGGAATTGTATTGGTTGTTTTCTTTATGTGGTATAAAGGATACGAATTTTCACTCGACGACGCATCACTCGCATCATTCTGGTCTCTAGGCAATTCTGGACTGAGATCAATGGCAGAGATTTCTTTGTGCATGGCTGAGATTTTGTCTACCTGCACAGATTCTGCAAACCCATACTTGCCCAGTTTGGCCCTGTTGAGTTAAAACAAGACACACGCACTGTAACATACAATACTATAGTTAGCGTTTAAATAAACTGTATCTACATATTCTGCCTATAATAATACCTCTATGCAAAGCTGGCAGAAG
Organism: Nautilus pompilius; assembly: GCA_018389105.1. Lineage (NCBI taxonomy): Eukaryota > Metazoa > Mollusca > Cephalopoda > Nautilida > Nautilidae > Nautilus > Nautilus pompilius. Next base: position 636,815 of record JACATO010000684.1, read on the forward strand.
CCTTTTGAATTGGACTATAACCAACATTTTTGTTTAGTTTAACAGACTCTGAAAGACTCAGCGACTTGCTCTCAGGTTTAGTAAATAAGGTAAGCTTTTCCATAATATAGCAGCTCGTGAAGGGTTGTTAGCTATTACTGGCCTCTCCTACAACCAATAGAAGAGTTCCAGTAGGTTATTTCTCCACTGATGTCTGTGATATTCAGTGGCTGCAGGTTAGCAAAAAAAAACACCAGTCAGTTTGTTAGATTAACAGTTCTTCACCAACCCTTCAAAAATTCACGGCTGTTCCAAACTACACTAGATGGTCACTTTATTAGGACCTATATCTAATACCTTTTACTTGAACAGCAGCTATGATTTGACATGGCAAAGAATCCACAAGGTGCTGGAAGGTGTCCCAAGAGAGATTTCCCATCAATCATAAATATTCCACACAATGTATGGAGGTAGGTAGGCAGAGGTTCAAGATGGGAAATGTTATCCAACAAATGTTCAATCAGATTGAGATCTGGGTAGGTATTCTGCTGGTCATGGGAACTGCTGAAAATCTTTGTCATGTTCCTCAAACCAAGAATACACAATGTATACACAGTGGATAGAAGCACTGCCATCTTGCAAGTAGTCATCTCCATCAGGGTATGCACGAAGCAGCGGTATACACTTGATCAGAAACGAAGCTAAATGAGGTAAGCTTTGGCATTCATTCTGCCTACTGAATGGACCAAGGAGCACAGGGTATGCCAGCAAAACACAGCCCAAACCATCTCCCTTTAAACCACACAGGACAGGGGCTGAGTGATTAAAGTAGATTTCTCCAAATCTGTCTTCCATCTGTACAAAAAAGATTGAAGCAAGACTTGTCAGACCACATCACCTTCTGCCAGTCCCCCGTCTGCACTCCTTACACAGCATAAGGCGTTGGTCTCCTACTGCTATAGTCCATTTGTCACAACATTCTTCATAAGATATGGCTGGAGATGAGTTTCCTACATTGAATGTCTCTGCCAGTTGGTCTGTTATTTGATGATAGTGAAATGACCGCTGTGCATCCAAATGTAAAGCAAGTGGTGATTGTACCGCAAAAGTTAAAGTAACAGTCATTTGTCTGGCTTCTTCCGCTGACCCGCCCTGGGAATTCTAAAACGTTGTCACCAAGAAGTGTGACAATTACTAATATCCACGTTCCATTAACAGAAAATCTTATGGGACAAGACAGTTCCTGGGAATATTTTGTAAATAACTGAAAATTGCTAACTATCAACTGCTAACCAAATCAGCTTTTTTTCCCTTTTCTTATTACTTACATTATGCTTCCATTTTGTAAACTACATTTAGTGTATTTTTCACGTATTTCTATAGCGTCATAACGCACGCAGACATTGTTCTCTTCTTGATGTGACCGGCATCCATTAATAAAAAAGAAGGTGATGTGTTATCTGTTGAAAGAAGCAATAAATCTGGTGTTTCATAAGATATCTTCTCGTGTTATCTTCAGCACCAGTTCTATTTCTGCAGCCAAATCATTCTAATCTTAACGGAGCGGTTTCCAAAGGAAAAAAAAATAAATAGTGGTAATAGTCTTAAAACTGGAAGATGGCACAGTATTTAATATCTGTATTTATCGATGCTTAGCACCACTCGCACAGACTGATGGCGTACAGGAGTTGCAACTCTTTTTTGCCGACTTGGTCATGTATCAATAAAAATCTTGGCCAAATACATTTACATCTAAATGGACTTTTCTATATTTCAGAATATTTCCTTGTCATAGACATGTTTGTTAGCCAATGAATTCATTTCCATTCTGATGTTTTTGTTGTTTAAATACACAGATTTCTGATGACTCATACCTTGCATCTGCGTCATTTTTTAGAGCCCTCTCTATGAGTGCTGTGATTTCTTTTACCCTGACAACAGCTATACTGGAGCATCTCAGCACCTACAAAAATAGACTATTTTAAATATTCCGTCATCCAATCGGCCTCCCTGGCTGGGAAGAAATCAAACTAAAGAACTATCATATTCCTAGATTTTTTTCCAAAAAGAGCTTGGTAAAGCAACTGCTGCACAACCTCCCAGAATCTCATCCTGACACGGGACCAAACAAATTAAATTTAAAAAAGTTGAACAAATGTACAACAACAGACATTGTTAGATAGAACTTTTGTTCTACACATCAGACACTTCAAATAAGATATACTATAATAGGTGTTCAAAACGTCCACTATAAACAGAGACAGAAGCTACTCCTTAACATCTAGCCTGATGTCTGTGGGTGTGGCCATTAAAAAGGAGAGGTCTAGTTTTGAACAGCTAGTCTTCGCTAAAATCATCAGAGGCAGTGCTCAACTGTTGTTGCAGAGGTGCCCAATACTGACTCAATTTTTAAAATTTCTCGTTATGACCTCTGACATCCCTGTCACACTCAGTCTGTCATCCACACTCCAAAAATCGTTGATGGATGAAACAAAACGAAGGCCCATGATGATGTTTAATGCCAGAAAAGGCTTCATCTCCTCAATGGTGGTGTCTGTACGTTGTCTAGTGTGGCTGCCTCCCTCTGCATCTGCACAGCACAGCAATCGGTCTCTTTTGCCACATGATAAAAGAAATTCCCTAGGATGAGTTAACAAAAGAACTTGACTGACTCGGCATCAACAGCAACATCAATCTTTGTATCAACAGGCAGTAAAAATGCTGCCTGTTGATTAGCTGCAGATGATCTGAACTCCTCTCTCCATGCAATCTCCCACATTCCACGATTTGTCTGAATCAATGTCAGACTGATCTAAGGTGTGTCTGCTCGAAACTTCTACACCAGTGGTTCCCAACCTTTTTGGATTCATGGACCTTTTTCTAATACTCAAAAGACCTGCAACCCAATGCTACACTTCCATAACTGAAAAAAAAAAAATCACATAAATAGGAGTTCTATTTGAATATATTGACAGTTTTGAGAGAAATTCACCAGGAAAAAACATTTTACACTCATCCTTCAACACATCTTTCTTTCTCAAAATTTAGTGATTTTTCAGGAAACAACATCTGCACAAATAGTAAATTCACAACAGCTAAACAGAAATCTACTGGTAACTAACTACCTCGGATCAGAACAGCATCTGTGTGGTGTGTTGTGTTGGTGCCCAAGTCTGCCTAAAATCGAGCTGGCTAGTGTGTGTCCGGCCGAAGTCGCACTCCAGTCCTTGTAGCAGGCTCTGCCCCGGGCATCATGGTCCGAGTCTTTTAGCTGCAGGCCCCAACGGCGTTAGCCAATGGGAGCACGGCTCAATTGCGTCAGTCCTACTGTGGTAACAGTTCAAGTTCCGGCCCTTGTCGCCAGCATGTATTGTCCGTGTTTCTATGAGGCTAGCAGAACGACAGGAAGCCGTGTGGGCGGGGGTGATGCAACCAGAAGTGCCTGCCGTGGGAGACAAGCTTTACACCTTTGGCGCTCAGCCACATCGGTGATACCGGCATATTGGATGCAGGGTAATTTTTGTATACATTTTTTTTGGAAAAAAGTGTCTCCTATAAGCTGGTAAATACGGTACATATACACAAAACAAATACATAACAGTTTCTTGACTCAGTCATATGACAAAAAATGGAGACTTCCAGGGTTCCCCGATCCCCCCCCCCCAAACCCAGAAATCACCTCACGCGACCTACTGGTTGGGAACCACTGCACTACACCATCAGAAGGAAAAGATTGAGTAGCAGACTGCATATCATAAATGGAATACGATCACAACAAAAGAGCTTGCACAAGTGTATACACTTATGCGGCAAAACAAACTGGTAAAAATAGATGGAGGAAGTACTGATGTGGACCATGCATTAGCTATAATATAATGTAGAAGCAATCATCAAATTACTTATTATAGCCCACCCAAAGTGGCCGACTTGTCCCGGAAAGGATTAAATGGTCATTCTGACCATTCTTAGCTGGCATGGAAATTCTCACGGCATCACTTCAGCTACTAGAAAAGTACCTGTTGCATGAAACTGAGTGTACTACAAGCATATAATCAAAATCAAAGCTTAAAAATTCAATTACACCTTTCCTGATCCCACAAGTTTTAGTTAGGACAAAGATATTTTACAAAGGGAGGGAAAGGCATGAAGTGCATTCCCATAGCTACGTCACACTCACCTGTTCTTGAAGTAACAGCATCTTACCAGTCATTTGAAATGTACAGATTTCCCTGTGCTTGTTCATTCCAATTACCATCTTTCCATCCATCACTTTTTCTTCCTTCTCTGTTGGATCTACAAGTAAATATTTCCTGGAAACAATACAAGAATCAAGTTATGGGTGTGTTTAAACATTTTTTAAAAGCCACTCAGGAATCTGATGGCTGTAATTTTTACATTTGTTTGTGTTTATTACATACAAAATACCACAAATCAGAGGATCCATTGAATATAAAATATGATAAAAGGGGAAACTTTTCATTTCAGAAATGATTTCTTCTTTTACAGTTTATGAGACATGTTTTACACTCCAAATCTAGTTAACATTATGGTCAGTAGAGTCGCAAGTTCACTAAAGGATTAAGGCCCAAACTATACGAAAACTTTATCAAGATAAACTAATGCTTTCAATCAGTCTAAACACAAACACAACCAAAATTAATAACAAACAACCGAGAAAAAGATATCAGCCTCAAAAGAACTAGTTTAGAAAGTTACTGGCTCTGTATTTATACCGAAGCTGATACAGAAGCTATGGAAACGAGACGTTCAGCTTGTAAGGGGGGCAGCAGCAGCACTTACAATACGATAAAAAAAATGAAAAGAAAGAAAGAAAAAGTTTCTCAGCATCAAAGATGCAAATCTTATTATTAAGGCATTTTTTTCTTTCATGTTGTCATTGTCTAAAACATTTTAACATCAGAAATCGCAGCAAAGAACATTTAAAAAGACTGCATTGCAGTAAAGGTGAAATTCTGTAATTCCATAGCTTCTTCCTATTCTCTTACAATCTTTCAACATGAGCCCTTCTCTATTCTCAAGACTGCTGCTGCTGCTGCATCCAAAACATTTACTAGTTAAACAAACTCCAGTCCTCACTTACCCCTGATGGAAAAATGCAAATGATATGCATATTGGCCAGTGGTAGATACTCAGTGGCACTGGCTCTCTCTCCTCCACTGGATGCTGAAACAGAGACAGATGAGTTGGTGACTTTCTTAGGATCATTTGAAGCAGTTTAGTTTTTTATTCAGATGCTCGTAATGGACACTGGTGCAACTGTTCACATGATGGACTAAGACAGAAAAGTTGCAAGCACATCTCAGTGCAAGATGTAAATCTTGGTCAGAGTTACTCTGGCAACCATCTTAGTGCATGTGCAATGACAAGTCAGAAACCTTAGTAGAATTCTTCTCTGTCGAGGTGCACAGAATATAATCCAGATGGTTCTCTTGTCAAACTAGCCCTAACCTGTCAACATTCAAACTCGCTGGATACTAAACCCAGCCTTCTCCATTGAGTAATCTCTTCACCACACCTCTGCAAATGACAAAACTCTTACATACGATAATGTGAATAACACGGTTTGATAATTCAATATGAATATTTATCCAAACTAAATAAGAGCACATATACTTCAGCTGAAAAAGGATTAACCATATCAAAATAACTGTTACTTCGCTGTTATTCTCATTACTGTGTGCTTGTTTTTCTTTAGAATTTAGTTTTACGCCATTACACAGTTTTCAGAGAATTATATATACAGATACGTTTCAAGGATGGAACATTTTGAACTCTCTTTATATATTTATGCATTTTCCTTTATTTAATCAACTTAAAATCTATTAACTTACCACAGTGATTTCATCACCAGATACTGTAACATCAGGTCTCCTGGAAGAGAAGAAAACTGCCAAGTAGACGATGACATTAAGTACAACTTTCCCTCCTCTCAAACTAAAAGGCTCCTTTGGGAAGAGGAAGGGATTTTTTCCTCCATTTTTATCCCCCCTCCCTTAACCATTCCCATATTTACTAGAGAGAATTCCCTTCTTTTAACTGTTCCTAAACTACACATCCTTCCACTAGTAGGAAACACACGGTTAGTTTTACACTGATACTCAACAGGTTACAGACTGATGATGGAAAAGCTGTTTAAAAATGATCCTCTACGCTGCTTTCACAAACATCATGACTAATGACACAAAATCAGGAAATTTATCTATTATGTGCAATCCTCCTGCCAGAAAAGAGAGAAAATAAACATGAAAAGACTTGCAGACTTTAGTTGCTGGAGCTGAACACAGCAGTTGGACTACCACGAGACCAGAAGGTCCATGTTGCCTCACATCTTTACAATGAATGTAATCTTACAGAAGACAATATTTAGAGTGAAAGCATCAGTTATCATTAGCTAGAGACATCTTTAGTCTAGAATTATATTACATACAGAATTGGAATTATGAAAATGCATACATGATATGCACAAATAGAGTAATTGCAAATAATAAATGTATAATACATACAAAATGCATCATTACAGAAACAAAATATGCTGTACAGCGCATTAGTGCTTGGTATGCAAGTTCTTTGTTTTATACAGAGCACGATAGCTTGTTTTTAAGCTACCAGGTTACCAATGTATGACTATGGAATGTTCTAAATATCCCATAGCACTTTCCACAATGCATCCAAGGTGTTGGCAGTTGTTTGAGTTTCTCAGTAGCCATATAGCCTCACTGATGCTCATATCAGGACATCCTGCAGACCAAGGTATCTTCTTTGTGTGCTTCATCGGTCTCTTTACATTCCAGATAGTTTTTCCCCCACAATGACCATATGCTTGGACTGACTGTCATGTCGGAAGATGAATCCCAGCCGGTACCTGTCAGCAGTCTGCGTATGTTTGGTTTTAAGCAAATCTCCAACACCCTCAGATTATATGCAGCCACACTTATTTTGATCCACTTCCATACTTCACTGTAGCTATCGTGCACTGACCACTCCATTGTTCACTTTCAAACAAACTGCTGTTGATTATTGCCAGACAATTCAAACGTGGACTCATTCGTGAAGAGCACCTTCCAGATTTGCTATCTCTGCTGCTCATTTCAGCCTTGTTGTTTGATCGTTTCTCCTCTGCAGAGGTTTTCAAGCAGCTACACATCGTTTGAGACCACTTGATGCTAATGTGTATTGCACTGCAATTAAAGAAGGGTTAACACCCACACCTGCAGCTAGGCAATTTGCAAAATCTCTACCGGCCCATCATCTATCATATAGAGAAAACACCCCGAGTTACATAACATAACTCTTGGAGAGTTTGGCCCTTCCTCCCCCGACCATGTCTGTTGTCAACAGTACCAACTTCATGTACCCTCCTCAGAATCTTGCATACAGCTCCTCCTGAATCATGAAGTCAGGCTGCAATCTGCTGCATGAAGTAGCCTTTACTAGCTAACACTGATTTCTATACACTTGTCATGTGACATTTCATTCCCAGAAGCCAGAGCCTTCATCACACATTCACTATACTACAACAACATAGTCTTCCTGCAGCCATGGCACTTTCTGACTGCTTGCATAACCACCATTCACAGTGGCACTATATTAACACATGATATAGTGGTAGCATTTCATCCTTACACACGAGATGTGATTTTACCATGTGTCATTTTCATTTTATACCCAATTATTCCTCCTCCATAATTATTTCCAATACTGTATATAATGTCAATTCAGAACTCTGCAGAAATTTCTACACCGGTTACATATTTTTCTAGAAATTAAACATTTCACACATTCGCTCTTTTCCTAACCCTGACTTATTACACCGAAGCGCCAATGAAAAATTGCCTATAGATTATCCTACATTTGTGGACTAAGTAAACAAAAGACTACCTGAAGTGGGCCAAAGCACTGACAGCTGCAATGTTAGCACAGTCAACCATGTTGCCATCATGATTTAAAATGTTGATGTCTATTCTGATTGTCCATACCTTAACCAAAACGAAAGAAAAACAGCTTTAAGAAACACACACAGTTAATCACTATGATAAAGACATCATGTATCTTCTTGGTGTGAATATTCTCAACCTGCCAATCACAATGATGATGACTGAGATGTAATCGTAAAAACATCACATCCTTGACAGCAGCAGATGCGCAAATGTAATAAGTCCATGATCTACTATGACGTTATTGAACTCATCAATCAGAAGAAACCTGTATCTACTGTGTAACTCTTCTTAATGACTGGGAAATGGAATTCATTCAAACACATGAATGTAAACAAACTGGAAAAAAACTTTTATTTGTATCAAATGTTAAATAAGTACCGTAAGTGGAATTTTATGGTGTGCCATTCAAAAAAATTATCGAGAAATTTAAAGATATTGGTTCAGTTTCTGATGGGAAAAAATTTTGGATAACCAAGAAAACTAAAATAGATAAACAGACATGAAGATAACCTCTCCGAGGAAAAGACATCCAGCAAGGATAACACAAGATCTGATAGAATCCACAGAGGTTTAGGTTAGTGTCTGCAGCCTACGGTAAAGCATGGAGGAGGTTCTACTCAGGTTTGGGAATGTATCTTGGCCATGGGTGCTGGAGATTTGTATTCACAATGCAAGAGACTGGAGTGCCAGATCTATTGAAGTTGCCTGACCTTAGTATTACTGAATTTGCTTGAGACTACTTTGCCAGAATAAAAAAAATGAACAGCAGCTAAAAAACGAACGACGAACTTCGGGCCGTGCTTCCGAATGCATGGAGCAACATTCCAGCTAATATTATTTCAAAATTACAAGTCTCTTTCAAGATGTACTAAGGCAGTCATGGAAAGTGTGTGTGTGGACCTACTAAATATTAGTACACAATTTTTATTTCATCATTGGTTTGTCTTATTTCTTTCTAAAGTTGAGAATAACAATGTAGACTGGCCAAGACATTTGCACATTATTTATATTTTTGTTTAATATTATTTTGTACCACAATATAGATTTTAAAATCTATTATTTAAAAAATGTAATATCAATGAGCCTATTATATCTATTTAACTTTGTTAATAATTCAGGACAACTTATCTGCTGATATACAAATGCCAAAGTGAAAAATTTGAGAATTCTGTCAATTATAACTATTTTCACCCACCTTTTCTCCAGCTGTAATACACAAGGATTCTGTCTCTAAACACCTGGATTCCCTCAGGCAGCGTTCTAGCAGTCTGTTGACGTACACCGCCTTGTCAGAGAACCTGGAAATCAAATCCGACCATTGAGTCAGAGAGATAGCAATGCAAGCAAAGCAGAAAACAGTCTGAAATCTGCTGTACTTTTTATCTAAATCTAGTTATTGGCAATTTTATTCCATTCATTTACAATTCTGTAAATAAATATTGGTTATATTTTTAATATCAAATCATTACGACATTCTAGCTAATTCATAATGACCCCTCCCACACTGGTATTTTCAACTGCTGACAGACAAAAGAATTTGTTATACACACACTCACAACCCAGCATTTTTTAAAAACACATAGATTGTTTGGTTTTATTCTGCATCAACAACAAAAATAGAGAGACAACAAACTTTGGTTTTCTTGTTTGCAGAGTCAGAAAGTTAATCTGATCATAATATCTAATAAATTAAATTAAATAATCCAAAAGCTGAAATTCTTCCCAGAACTTTCAACATTCATTTATTTGAGCAGTCCAACCCTAGCAGAAAACAGGCATGGCAACCAAAAATGTCATGGATGGTACCTACAATCAAGGTGGTGGCAGTGGCCTGTGTACGATCAGGTTACAATTAAGGTAAACTGAATTTCAGCTGGTTACAAGAATGGAATCATTGTGTATGGGAGTGAGGTTCTGTCCAATTAGCTAATTATTAGTGTTCATAAATGATCAGTAATGTAAACCTAGACTATTTTTTGCAATGATGGTTAGCCATAACTTAACATCCTTTTTTTTTCTTTCCAGATCTAAAAATAAATATTTGATGTCATAATTATTTCTAGAATCTGCAACATCTATCCATCTAAAGCTAATATAAAAAATGTATACAATTTATTTTTGAGGCTATTAAAAAAAAAAAAAATACCTGCCAGATTCAAAGCTTGGAGATGCCATGGGAGATAACTCAACGTTGATGAAAAGAATGCCATCTACTGGACGGTTTTCTTTGGGTGCAGTAATGCTAGCTGAAACTTGTGCAAGAACTCTGCAATATAGAATTAAAATAAGCAGTAAGCAAGAAGAAGAATCTGGGATGTGTTAATTAACTAAATATACTAATGAACTGGAGCTAATTTTTGTTAATATTTGTCATCACGGATCTAAAAACCAAAAATGTAAAGACTCAAGACAGAAAATACATCAGAATTTAGAAATCACAGGAGAAATGAAATATGCTACAAGACGACACCAATCTAGATTGCCAGAAAGAGAGAAGTAGCACTAGAATAGGTGCATATCTGTTTTTTTAAAAACATTATTGTAGTTAATAGCTAATTATCCTGGTATGGTTAATGTTAAGCACTATGCTGAAAAACCATAAACAAAAGAATGCTGAAGTATGCACTCAGAAAATTCCTCTCCTCTCTCTTTGTAGCAGTTTATTAGAAGTAATAAAGACCCACTTCAAAGATAAAACAGAATAAAAACCAGATTATGCAAGTTTCTCAAATTACAGTGGTGGTTGTCATGTATCTAAAATTAAAACTGTCAGCACCTATAGCTCTTTATACAAACTGTACTACAAGGCAGCAGCAGCAGCTGAATTCTTTTTGGAGAAATAAGGGTGCTGGCAACCCCTTATAATCCATTTCTGCTTAAAGACTAGAACATTAGTATGCAATATATTCTGATGGTGATAATTGTGGACTCCTCATAATCAAAAGCATAAATTCTAACCAAAAAAAAAAAATCATACAAAAATATAAAACTAAAATTAATATTTCAGATTCTCCATCCTCAACGTATAATAACTGGCTTAGGTGTAGAAAAGAAGTCCATATATCCATAAAAAAAATAATCGAGTTCATTTTTTTAAAAACGTTTTTTGGTTACCCTTAAATTATCTAACATTATACCAGCATTTACATCATGAGATCCCGCTTGTTGTGTCCATCTGTAAGCATTAAATATTCCTTTTTTTTTTTACAATTTCTTCTTTTCTTAGTAACATTCTGCATAGTTTCAGAGTGATTAAAATCTAAAATAAAACCACCTTTCGTAATGTTTTCGCAAACATCCCAGAATTAGAAAGAATCCCAGGTCCAGAAGAAGTAAAAGCCTCTGCTGGAAAGACGACAATAAACCCTAACTTTTTTTTTTTTTAGGAAGCATGAAATTAAATATAAAATGTGAAACAGATCTGTATCTACCCACAAAATTATCAAAGAAATCTTTTCCAGTTATCAGCTGAAATTTTGTCAAGAAGAAAATTCTTCTTATTCTTTCTTCATCTCCGCCAGCAGTACAGGTTGAAATCTGACTGGTCAGACCAATATAGTTGATGCAAGCAATCGATCTATGAACCAGTCAACACGGCTTCTAGAGGCGGCTTAATGTTTGACTTTATGAAAGGAGTGCCATATACATGGGTTGATGTTACTGATGTGGAGAGAAAACTAAAGCATACATGAAGAGGAAAGGTCAGCGTTCAGAATTTCAATGGTTTGGTGTATGATGATTGACTGACAATCTACAAGTTATGATACGAGTAGAATTATATATAACTGCTCTAACTGGAATAGCTATTATTATTCAGAGGGAAACAAGGGCTTTCAACTTATAAGAAGGTGCCATCCTTTCATCTCATCTATCCAATGTATTTCTTAATAAATTAGTGGTAGTGCATTCAACAATTCTGCTAGGCTCTGGTCCATGTTCTCACCATTCTAATGGTGAAAAAAAAAACATTTATGAATGTCAAGTCAAGACAAATGATGCCTATGAAATCTTAAATCTCATTTCCTCACTGTAGGCTGAATGCAAAATAAAAATTTTCTACTTATCTGATACCTTTTAAAAATTTTACTTTAAATTAACTCTCAAAGTTATCTTTGATATGCAACTAGGGTATTCAATTCTTTTTCCCAACTGCTCAGAATAACTAAGATACTTAATTTCCCAAATCGTTCTAGTAAAATGCCGTTGCATCACTTCCAGTTAAACGGTTGGTGGTGGGTACTCATGAAAACAGAATGTTGTGCTTGATGAATCGTGTTCCAAAATAAAAGATGAACAAACATTCACTAGATTTTATAAATTTCATTTTTTTAAAAAACAAGTGCCTTATCTACAGTATTAGATCAGAAAACAAAATACATTAACAGTAAGAAAAGCAGACAACAACATAATTCAATTAGAAAAAAATCCAATTTTTAAGCATAAAGTATCTTAAAAAAAAAAAGTCATACTAGTGTGGTTGGTACAGGCTAACTTGGCCAGACAGAAACCCTAAATCATCATGAATCAGGCTGAAGTAACAATAAAGCACTTACCTTGTGTGGCCGAGTTCCACTTGACAACACCCTCTCTCTTCACCAAAGGTAATTTTTATTTTACGGTATGCAAATGGTTTTCGAGTGTCTAACCTCTGAAAGAGAGAGAAAGAGAGAGAAAATCTGGACGTTCTCTACAAGCCTGGTCATACAACATTCTTAATATCACTTTATTATTTTAAATATCGTTTTGACTGTTCATAGATTTTTCTTTTTTTAATTTACCATTTCTATCCAGAAAATGAAATTTTCATGTGATCTAAAATATATATATATATATATATGCATGCATGCCAGATGAAATGAGGAAACTAAGGTAACCACAAAAACATAAACAATGGGTTTAAACAGTTCTATTTAATTTTAAAATTTATTATTAAAGCAATGTTTAGACAGCTTAGGGTCTGAAGTACTAAACAGACTCTAAAACCTTTTTTCACGAGTGAGTGAAAATTCATTTTAAAAGGGCTTAGTAAATGCGAATTTAAAAACTAACTTACAGATTCTAACCAGTGCACTCATTGTGTGTGTGTGTGTGCATGCGTGTAGAAATGTTTTAAAAAAATGGATACACATCTGTCTGAGAGAAAGAAAAACATATAAATTACAGGCAAGTACAGTCAATTTAAGACATGCTAGAGACCCATCAATCATTGGTCTTATATACTGTGATGGCTTCCTGCCTCCTTATAGCTAAACTAAAGCCTTTCATATCTTACCAACTTAATGATTACTATCGACATGAGCGAGATCTCTAAATGCATGAATCAATCATTCAGTTTAACGTGTAGCATTAGTGGAAAGTGGGCAATTTTATTTGTGTTAGTTTCCAATAAACAAGGCAGATCATTCTGTATAGCAAGCTGTCCCTACTAACGCACGCTGCTACCTCTAAAGGAACTGAATCCGCATCCCTCCAGATTCACATCCTTTATAAGTTTTAAACATCTACGCCACTATCAGGCTGAAGCTTTCTCGAAGATGTACAAAGTCAGTGTATCAGTCTGATGACAAAAGTTTTGCTTAAAGGCTAATCAAACTAATACACAGACAGACAGACAGACAGACTTAGTAGCCCCAATGGATCTCCTTTAAATTTCTCACAGACTTAGTACATCTTCAGCCCCAATGGATGTGCTTTAAATTTCTCACAGACTTAGTACATCTTCAGCCCCAATGGATCTCCTTTAAATTTCTCACAGACTTAGTACATCTTCAGCCCCAATGGATCTCCTTTAAATTTCTCACATACCACTGCTATATTTCCAAAAAGGGCTTCACACAGGGATGGATGGAGACTGACCAGTGTATTTGGAATCACGAGTTCATAGCTTTAATTCGGAGCAGTCTTATCTGGCATATATCATCATCATCTCAGATCTGACCCAGACCACATTTGCTTTCCTTATCAAACTGATGCTAAGGTAAAACCATCTCAAAAGAGGGTCGCAGACGGCCGATTCGAACCCATTTCTTCCCCTTCGCGCGACTACTTTCGGTTTTACAAAATGATGATTTTGATTTCAAAGGACATTTGATTAAAATTTGAGAAGGCGAACGTGGCTGGGGTCCGCTTTTCTCAGGAAGGAAGTGTACTTAGCGCATCGGGGCGCCACCCAGCGGCGATGCCGAGAACTAAAAAAATAAAATGGCCTGTTTTTTTTGGTGGTGGTGTCATCTACCTGTAATACGCTACCGACTCGACAAATTAAGGGCAATAGTCAGCGGGAGTTGAGACATTAGACACACGGGTGGGTGGGGGAGCAGTGAACGCTCGAATAATGGCCACCCATTACTGCTTCGCGTGGTGCACGAGGGGCTACGAACGCTGCGCTCACCGGGCCCCCGTCCCCTGCCGTCCCCGTCCCCCGCTGGCTGCTGCTGCTAACACGAGGGGCCACGAATGCTGCGCTCACCAGGCCGTTCTCTATCGCCCGCAGGATGAATGACCGCTCGCAATTCGAAAACTCCGTCTCCCTCATCTCGCTCTGCAGACGCGCGCATGCGCATTGCGGCTGTCCGGCCTTTGAGGAGGCCGGGGGTGGGTTGGTTAGTTGGTTAGTTGGTAGGTTAGGTGCGAGCGACTTTTTAAATAAAGAGGAGGAAAAAAAAAGAAAGCGAAGCACGAATTTCTGAAGCGATGATAACGGACGCTGATAATATCCGTGTTCGTTAGGTCTTCCGGCGCGCGCATGCGCACTAACCCGCGTCCGGTGGCCGGCCCTGATAAAAGCAGCTGCGCCAGAAAACGCCGGGAAAGGTGGAGAGGAAAAGGGGTTCGGGTCGTTGAATAAGGTCTCGAAAACCGCTCCTGCGAGTTACCGGCCTCGGTTAGGTGTTCTTGCTCTCTCTGTGTGTGTGTGTGGCTGCCTGAGGTTATGCGTGCCCAGCTCGGCCGACGGGGAGTCGTCCAGTCGTCGGTCGGGTGAAGAAGATTTTCGAGAGATAAAAACAACAACAAAAAAGGGGGGGCGAAGATGTCGCAGATCAGGTGAGTTCTCCGCAATATCACTTCAGCATTGTAGACCGAGGTAGGATGAACCACCACCATCATCATCATCAGCAGCAGCACTGAATATCCAAGGTCACACCTTTCATCATCATCATCATCACTGATCTCCCTACCCCCTCTTCACCTCATTAGGATGAGTAGTGTCGGCATGCTGATGGCTGCCGGTTTACAGTTGAAACACGAATAGTAGGAATAAGAATAACCCGGTTATTAAATACATATATTATTAATGTCACTGTGGACGTGGGGCTCTCTCTCTCTCTCTACCCTACATCGAACTGAGAATTTTCATCACTTTTCCCCTTTCAATACTATTCATCTATTCTATTGATTATTGCCTATTTTTTTCACCATGCTGGTCACATCGATGTCTTTTCGCTTCATGTTCCACTAGCTGCTGTATCTCAAATGTAAAAAGCTCACCGCCATCTGGAATAAATTAAGCAGATCGATTTTGGGATCTTTCCCCCCCTTCTACAAACAGATGCGATGTTGCACAACGCCATGGGTTGGTAGTAACAGGTGCTGCCTTGTGGGATCCGACACCTCCATGGAAAATGGAGAGTCTGTACTAGAAATGCTTAGCCTGTGGAAAGAAGCCAGTGCTGATGTACAGCCTTGTTAGGGAAGCTGTAACAAGCCAGCACTTAGCCATTCACCGTCTGTATGCCTACTATGTGGGAATATTCTTTCCTATAATTAGAAACAGAAAAGAAATAAGATGTCAGCCCCCTCCTCCCCTGTTAAACTGCGATCTTGTGTGCGGACACGGTGGATAAATCAACTCGGTGCCAGTCAGGGGGAAAAAAATTGCTAAGGAATGTAACTGCAGAATGTCACCTTGAGGGGAAAGTATGCTGGCTGGAAATGCTAAACGTTTGTCAGTTGAGGAATCGGTATTTAATAATGCTTAATTACTTTCATACTATTGTGGGAGTGCAGTTGTAAATTGTGCCCGAGAATGCGTTTGTTTGTTTACACGTAGGAGCTTTAGTCTTGATGATTATTAAATCTATAATGGATCTCCAGAATGAAACAGAATATTTACTTCATATACAGTTGGATCTCAATAAAATAAAAAAATAACAAAAAGCTTGTTTTGAATTTTTACTGTATGTGAGACTAACCTACTGCTGCACATTAATTATAATGTTAAAACTATAATTTGGTGTTGAGTCTTTTTAATAGAGAATAAAATCTATTTTTGACCAATAAAAATGTTTGAAGGAAGGGTTTAGTAGTCTCATGCACATACGCACAACGATGGCTAGCTAATCTTAAACTTGATGATGTCAGTTGTTTTTGCCTTATTCTATGATTATTCTGATTTGCCCATAAATATTGATGATAAAAATCTACAACAGAGATATAGCAGCTCCGGTGGGTCTGTACTTCCAAAAGCATTAACTTGTGTGTGTGGAGCACAAGATGGAATATTCTGGAAAATTTTCTCTTGGTATCTATAGAGCTTATGTGGAGGATGGTTCTGGTAGGTTGTATTCATAGTGCTCTTATAGGACTTAATTTTCAGAAGATATATATATTCTCAGATCTACCCTTATCCATTAGATTATGAGCTTTATACTAAGTGAATCAACTGTAACTGACATAATTGCAGCTTGCACATTATATAAGATAACTAGACCATTGGCACTTACACTGATTGCGTTACATGTTGTAAAATATCTGGGTGGTACCGTTTTAAGCCCTGAATGTGAAGTTGGAAGCTATTGTGCCAGTTCTATCGTTAATGGCTTTTTAGTCCCTTTCCAGATAATTAGATGCCATATCCACCATACTTCAGGATATCATTGAATCAATGTATACCATGATGTAAGATATCTAATATTGCTTCATCGATTATTATTTACTTGAAGATCTCAGAACCTATAACTGACAAATTGCTTGTTAGCTTATCTGACTTGGTTAACTCCTTAAATATTCTGTAGTCACCTATGTTGCCTCCAAGTTTGTTTCTAATCTCTTGGCCAAATTCCAATGTTAAATTTTTTTTTTTGGCATTGTGACTTTTGTCAAAGCAATTTGTTAGTACAGTAGAAGATTGCTTCAAAAATCAAAAAAAAAAATTGACTATATGAAAAATTCACCCATTAACCGGGAGCACTGCTATAGTTAGGAAAGACGCTACCACATCAAGCAGCTGCAGCCACATGTGACTGCTTCTGCCACATCCCTCACGGGGCTCTCCTAAACTTTGGAATTGTGTGGGAATGGCAGATTCTAAGAGCTCATTAACCTCTATAATGAAAAGATGAGACAAGAAGATGCATCCAGAAGATCCTGCTGCAGAATCAATCTTCACCTATCTCTAATCATCTGCAATTGTGCTATCATTTTCTCTCTGCAGATCTACACAATATTTTGTGGTAAATGAAACATTCTTAAGTTTATTCTATTTTTAACATTGTTTATTTTTGCCATGCCTAAGTAAAAATAAAATGTATGTTATTGGTTGATTTCCCATGCGTGTGCACAGGTTGAGACATCCAGTACTTTGACTTGGGCTGCTCTTTGTAGTACTATATTTACATTCTAAGAAGATCCATATAATATTTTTTTGGTAAATAAAATGCTTTTCCTAAGTTTATTCTATTTTTAACATTGTTTATTTTTGCCATACTTTGGTAAAAACGTTTTTTTTTTTTGGTTGATGTGCTTGTAAGGGTTTAGGCACCCAATATCCAAAAATACCTATCATCTGACATGGCTCACGTCCTGACCAGTTCACACAAACAATCTTCTACTGTAAAACAGTCGGTGATTCTGCTATTGAATTCTTATTGGGAGTTGTTCCTTCACATATAATCTTTTTTTTTTTTTTTTCAAGGTAAAATTCTAAAGCACAAATCCTGATTGGTGGCTCAAACTATCACTAGTCTAACACTTGCTAGGTTTGCTTGAAGAGCTGATAGAGCCATGTTACAAGGCTTGATGTGTCACGTGGTTTTGTTATAGGTTTCTAATGTGATCATCAAAAAGAAGCTCTGGCTAAAGCAACTTTTCAAAGTATGGATTATCAATCATGTAATAAAGCGCACTGGTTTAAAAAATGGTCACAAGAAAGTAAGGATTACAAAACTCACCATTGGAATGTTCTTAGGCCACTGTGCTTCTTAGGTTTTTCTTTTTACCTAATTTTACATAGGTTAATCTGATTATCTGCTAGTTTGTTAGCAGCTGTGGCATCATTTGTTGGAAAGATTCATTGTTTTATCGAGTTTATTTACATTATAATCTGTTGGTCTTTTAAAATGTTATGTAGGAGTTTCCAGAAAGGGCTCACTGTGGTGCTATAAAATTTGTAGCTTTTATACTATAAATATTTCATCTTTCCTCCATCTGTTTGGACTTCAAGGAAAGAAAAACCTAGAAACCTATTTTGTTGTTTCTATAATATAAATAATATTTAATGCATCTTTTAAAGAACTTCACATGGGCGATTCTGAAACTTTGAAAATGGAGATAGAAAAGCACATTTAAACTGATTTTCAAGAGTTTGTGGAAGTTTACTGGAAATGCCCAAAGTTTTTTGGGGCTCATTTGTATTAACCATTTTATGCAGCCTTGACAGTAAAAGAGTTAAAATGTAAACAGAGGTATGGCTTCTCATTTAAACAATCTTATTTTTGAAATTAGTAGTATGAGGAATAGATCAAGAAGTAATTAGGTGGCTAGTAGAAATTCAAGGGGTATACTCTCTTGGTTATTTCCTGTTTGGTCTTTTGACATGATATGCTAACCTATTTTTGGCAGCTTATTATATGACAAAAAGTCTTATTTATATAAATTATATTTAAAGTTTTCATCTTTTCTTAGGGTTCAGATTGCATTGACTAAGACAAGTTTAAGTGAGTTAATGCTGCTGTTTGTGGAAGGATCAGCTGGACTAAAACTTTATCTATTTTTAATTTTTTGCAATGGAAAGAAATAGTTCCATGTATTGTTTGTTTTTTTTTTTAAATCTCCCCGATGGATGATGCGTTCATAATGATTAAAATGCTTTATTCTTTGATTTCATCAAAGTTCACAGTTTAAAGTAATTTTATCATTTTTTAAAAGTACTTTATTAAACTACAAAACAAATGTGCAAGTTTTATTTTTACAAATTTTAGTTATTTCTTTTACTTGCATGTGTTAATTTTGTTTCTTAAATGAGAATAATTAATACATTGTTAATTAATTGTGTTGTTTACCCCCTATCTCGACTTAGAGGACATCTAAAAAAAAGTGAGCAAGGAGTTGGGTGAGCAATCAAGTAGTTACCAGGGGTAACCCCATCCATACTAGAATTTTTCATTCTTCGGGTTTGGAAAGAAACCAGGCCATCTGGTGATGGAGAGCGAGAAGAAACCATCCTAAGGAGCTACACCAAACTGAGCTGGACGCAACCAGAATTGAAACTCCAGGCTTCTTTTTACAACATTAGCTGTCCCAGTCTACCCCTGGACTTCCACACTGTCAACATTAATTAATTAACCCTATTTAGGTGATGGCATGTAAAGCTGGTTGATAAAATAATTTAATGATTTGATCTATATTGTTCCGTCTCTGTGCCTCCAGGAAACTGCATCCATTATTAAAGATGTCCACAATAAAACAACTTTAGAATTACCTCTGACCAGATTTGAAAAAAACAGTTTCTTAATGATTGAAATTCCAAAAAAAGTTTCTTTGTTTTAATCATGAAATGTATGGAAATTAACCATTGGTAAGTGAAGTTTAACCTGTTAGAAATTGAGTCTTTACTGAAAGTAAGTTTTAATAATGAGAATAGTTTATTTAAAAGTTCATTAGACTTTTCCTACATGTTTTAAAAGTCATGTCAGTAGCCAGGTTGATCATCTGAAATTTAAAAAAAAATGCTAAAAAGACTGCACATCTTTCAATACTGTACAGTATTAATGTTTATTTAATGTAATCACGAGTTAAATGATGCGTGTTTACATCCTTTTCAATTCCCTGTTTTTCCACTTGGCCTATGGACATTTCTCATCTACTGACAATAATTCAGCAATCCTAGATATTTCACTATACAAGATGTCTTGTATTTTTGGAAAAAGGGTTTTCCCTACGCCTTTTTCTGTGTATATTATAGTGAGGGCATTTTGCCAAGACAATCTATCGTTTTGTGCGCACTTGGGGTTTGGTGTGATATTAGCCTTGATGACCAGTCAAATTATGAAAAGTCTAGTGGAGCTCTTCTGTGATGATCGCAGTACAAACCCACTCAAGGATTTTGCATGTTAATATCCATATTACAATGCACAAGAATCAATGGAAGTCCATTTAATCTCTCTTGTCCCATTGAAGTCTGCACATAGGTTTTCAGACATTTTAATACAGAAACTGACCTCAATCTCTCTCCAATGTTGTGATGGGTAATGTGCACAGGGAGGATTTTTTTAACATATTCCAGATGTTGGGGAATAGCTTTCCTGTTCCTGTTTAGAGTTTCTTGAGTTGTAGTTGGCAAACATCCATGATTTGTCCCATTTGTCCAGCCCAGCATTTAAAGTAAGTTCACATGAAAGGTCAATACAGTATGTTTTAGTGAATGGTTTGAAGTCCTTTTTCCACATTATTTTCTTTTGATTTGTCTGGGATGACTGCATTTAGCATGGGTGGAACTGGGAAGAAGGTTGCCAAGAATACTATATTATTAAATAAACTATCCAAATAAATACTGCCTTTCATTTTGAACTCTGGCTTGTTTTAATATTAAAATAAATATGTTTCTTCAGATTCTTATTTTTGATGATAATCAAAATCATGTGGTCTGTGGCTATCCCTACATTTTAAAAATCTGCTCCGTCTGTGAGCATATGATTCAGGAAGGGTGTTGAGAGGGATTTTCTGCTAGTGGTAAGACCTCTATTGCAGGTGAGCACTGTATACAAATTTTAATTGTCTTACAAAGAAGGATGGATGGTCTGGATCTTCCCTTGCATGAATCTAGTGATGGATAAGAAACGTGTGAATTCATGGCAGAGGACACAGTCAAACGTTTTTAAAGGATTCACTCAAGAAAGCAAGATACTCAACTTCTCATTGGCTTTATCACACTTTCAGACAATGATATAATAAAAGAAGTGAAAATATTGAGACTTTGGTATAAGAGAGAAATACAAGCCTACAGGATGACAAACTGGAAGGCAGCACCACCCATAACTTACCTACGGCATTGGAGAGGGGGAACAAGAAAAGATAATGAAGTATAAACATCTGAAGGGAAATTGAAACATTGTGAAATACCAGTTGCGAACAGATCTTTAAAGGCAGTGATGAAGAAATGGAGATTATGTAGAAAATACACGAGCACCCAGATAGATCTTCAGAAAATGGCTTAGCTTGGAACAATCAGAGAGGTTCAGAATGTACTACAACATCCTAACCCTTGATGGAAGGCTCGAGTTGTATACTGCAATAGATCACCCATCCCTTTGGATATGTATGAGAAAAGAATAACAATAATAAACACCTATTTTTAGATATGTTATATATATATTTTAACTATCAATACTCAACTCGTAAGAATACTAGAATTAGTTTCCATCTCTAAGACACTTGTAACATTAAATGCTATTTAACTGACATCTAATTGGAGTCTCATTATATCCCAGTTATTAATGGAAAGAACCTTCACCAACAAGAAATCTAACTGATCCATTGCTGGATATCAAACTTGATTCACTGGCAGATGCTGGTCCATAAGAGAATAAAGTAGACAAACTATTTTTATTAATTAATTATATATATATATATATAGAAAACAATAAATTCAGATATGAAATCTTTGAGTGACTGGCAACTGAACAACTGTAAATGAGCAAAACTATAATAATGAACCATTTACTAACAAATCCAGTGACCCCCCCAAACTTCATAAACTAAAGTTAGAAATATTGGTTACATTTTTTTACTGATTTGTGGCCAGATTTAAATTATAATTAATTAAAATTGTGGATGCAAGATATTATTATTATTATTATTATTAACATTTAATTGCATCCCATACAGGAAATATAGAATTGGGAAACTAGAGAAAGTTGCCCTTTTATTTATAATTACTGTAATTCTTATCTTATATTTAGTTTAACTTTTTTTTTTTTAACTGTCTCTGTAAAGATATGGTTGCGTACGTTGACAGTGAATTATTGCACACATACAGTGTGACTAAAGATATGCGGAGGGGGTGAAGTACTAAAGACGACATGCATCATGAGCAGGGCTTGCTTCAGCCTGGCTCTGGCTCTCTCTGTGAAGGAACCAGAACGAGGCTTACTTCCACGACAATGGCGGTGATGTATGAATAGCTGACAGGAAAGAACCGATCGGATAATTACGTTTCTGCATTGCAGGTCCTATCCTGAAGGCAAACTAAATGAACGATGTCCACGAGGCAAGATTATTCCGACCTGGGACGACTAGACGGTAAGTTGGTGTTTCTTCTTCTGTAGTTTCCCCTCCCACCATCTCTGTTGTCTCCGGTCCGGGTCTGACAGTCGGGGAGTTTCGGTGACCGACCGACCGAGTGGATGGATGGATGGATGGATGGATGGATGTCGCCTGAAGATTAATCATTAAAACAGCATTTCTTTCACCCGTGCGTCCAAGTTTAATTCTGAGGCGCTTGTTGAACCTGCACGGAAGCATTTTCGAGTCAGTTGTCGGTGCCAGTTGGTGGCCATAGTTCCTCCTCCTCCTCCTCGTTTGGTTCTTCATCGAATTGTGCGAGCGGCTCGTTACATTAGCCGATCTGGCCTCCCCCTCCCCTCCCAGCCCTGTCGTACCGACCACACTGCAGTGCTTATTGGTTGTTCGTGCTCTGTTCTCCAGTCGGTGACAAGTAAGCCGGCCTGCGAGGGTTTTTCTCGAATCCCCCTCCCCGAGCCAAACACATCTCCGAAGGCACCGGTGGCGCGACAGCTGGTGCCGCCGTCCTCCATCCCATTATCGCTTCTCAATAAGTCTGGCTGACTTCTCTCATGACTTGTTCTTCCTCTCCGTATATTTCCAGGCAAAAAAATGTATTTCTAATTCGCAATAATAATAATAATAATAATAACGAATTCTAAAACGTCATGTGACATTTTAGGTTTGCCATTATCATCTCATAGAATAGAAGATGCTGCAGTGTGAGCTTGAGAAGAATGGCCCACTCTTCTCTCTCTCTCTCTCTCCCCCCTCCTCTTTTTTTTTTTGTTTTAGAGAACTAACTGCAAGTGCAGAACTTGTGGTTACGTGACAAAATATCCATCGATTGCCTTTGAATTCCAGCCAGTATAGATTAGTCCCCTGTAATGAATTAAAACACCTCCGGCCTACCCGCTGGTAGGGGTGCCATCCATCCGATATAACCGTTCATTTTAAGGAATTCTCCAAAAAAAATGAAGGAAAACAAAGTTTGGAGTGGGTGAACATACCATACACTGGATCCATTTCAGTTCTACACTAGTCATAGGTTGATAACAAGAGAGTTAAGCCACTGGAAAGGAATGCACAAACAACAGGAGGGGTGGAAGGAAAGTTAAAATAGAAGCAGACAATCACCAGGGAAGGAACTCCCAAATATAATGGATAAAATAATGATTAGTTTAATTCTTTTTTGGTTTGGTTTTGTTTGGAACACATCAGTTTTAGTTCAACACAAGCATTAAAGAGAGTAAAGAAATGTACCATAAGTTCAGAATTTAAAAGAAAAACTAATTGAGTAGTCCTGTAGGTGACTGACTTCCATGCTTTAAGATTTAATGCATCAATGAGAATAGTCTTTTATAATAGTAATTTTTGTTTGAATTTTTTATTTTTTATTTGTATATGCAATTTGTTATTAAAAGACAAAGCAGCAAGTGTAGTTTTCGAGTCTGTAGTGCTTGTATAGTATGGTCATAGATATATTCTGGTGGAAGTGGATCTGCACATCAATCTAAACTCTCCGTAAAAGAAAGCTGGATGTCAGTGGAAGGTGAGTATAATTGTTTGGCAAAAACAAAATGGCATGTGAAATGAGCATGCAAAATTTCAACTATGTCAGTCTAAAAATGATCAAAGACATTGATATTAGCAGAAAAGGCTTTAATAGTAATGTGTGATTGCCATCGATCTCAATCCAGACTTGTACATGACTTGGTATTCAACAAATTAGATGATCTAGCTGTGTGGTAAGTTGTGCCATTCTTTAAACAGGGCCACTTTTTTGCTGATTAAGATACTGTTGTTGGACTTATTGAATGTAAACATTCCTCTTTAGGATGTCCCAAACATGCTCAATCATAAGGGACAATTACTTGCATAATAATCTCATTCCTGTATCCCACACCAGGCATGATACTCCTAGTGATGACAAGATTGGTTATTTGATCAATTTGCACAGCCAGCTCATGCTGTTAGGTCGCTTCCACCAAATTGGTCATGCTGGGTTATAAAAATCATTTTTTAGCTTATATCCAGATATAGCCTGTTCATTGTTCATCTTCAGACAGAATCTAGACTCATCAGTGAAAAGAACAAGGCACCAATAGTTGAACCTTTAGTTGCAATGTTGTGTCACTCATTGCATGTGTAGCTGCCAATGGTGCCAAGTTACAGGAATATGTAGTAGCTGTATTCTGGACTGCATACCTCTAGCATGAAGCCTCTTGCAAACTACCAGAATTCTATGTTTGGTTGCTCTTTGGAGGCAATTTTGGAGAAATTGTGCTGTTGAAAAACTTTCTTCTGGCAAGGGTGACATGATAATTATTTTTGCACATGTTGTAACCAACCCTTGGGTGACTTGAACAATGCATCTCTATAAACTGGCCAGGCTAATGGTACCGTGGCTTGTTAGTTTCTTAGAAATGAAAATGCAATGGACAATGTATTGGCAAGCAATGGCAGTCTGGTCATTCTTTCTTAAACCATTTGGATTACCTGAACCACTTCATTTTGTGTTAAATGATGTTTAGGCTTTTTCAAACTGACTGACACCAGATGTGGTGGGCCATTTTATAAAGGATTGTGTAAAGATATATACAAATTAAGTGGGAGATTTTCCAAGGTTATTCAGTTATGGAGATGTCTAACATTACACATTTTGGTTTCTTTTAATACGTAGGGCCTCTTTAATCAGAACATGAACATGTTTAACTGTACAAGCACCACAAATGAGAAGCACTTGTTCGTTATTTTCTGAGTAGTATATACACACACACACACGTGCACACAAAATATCGAAACATTATCAACACTATCTACAGACAGCAGTTATAAGTGAAATGAATTTGCTTTAAACAGGCTGATATTTGTGACGTGCTTGAAATAAAAGGCGGAATCTTTGCTTCAGTAATCTTGATAATGCTATATCATCAAGAATACAAGAGATAAGTAGATGCTTTGCTAGACTGGGTATATTTAGTTTAACAACAACAACAAAAAAAAAGAATTGCAAGAAGTAATTGAAAGGAAACTAGGACAGATTAGATTTTAATATAACTTTCAACATAACTTCTGATAAAAGTGTTATTTGAAGCTTGAAGATATTTAAGCAAAAGAATTTGTTTTATAGCCTTGTTTTCTAAGACTAAAGTTCTAAATTTTATTTTTATTGAAGTACTTTGTTACTCTTTCCAGTGTTCAAGATCTAAATTGTAGCATTCACCGAAACCATCAATCCACTCTTCTTTTTTAAATGAACCAAGTGCTGCTTAGAGAATAGTTATTTATAAGGGAGAGAGAGACATTTGCTAGATTGCCATTGGTGACCACAAAAATGTAGCTGGTGATTTTTTTTCATTAACCATAATTGACACCAGTAATGAAAATTAGCCTAATATGAATCTGCTTGGACCATTATCTTACAAAGTATGGACAACTGAACAATTCTGTAAGCTGATACACTCTTGATTTATGATCTCAAACAGCAAGAAAGCCTTAATTTTAAGAATTATGATCTAGTCTTACGGAATGAGCAAATGGTGACAAGTAGAAGTGATTTGTGTATGACAAACAAAATATAAGAACACAGAAGAAAGATGCAAAGAGGAGTTTTTGATATTGGCAGTTAAGTTGCTCATACAGATTTAATCTGTTTGGACTTATCTTTGGGTTTACCTTCCCTAACAAAAATAGTTGCCTTCCAGTGTGATCCTATTTTAGCTGATGACTACTAAATTTGTAACAATTTTTGAAACCTCGTCTGTGGTTTTGTTTTGGATGCTATTCAGTTTTACTAGAATACTGTAGATTTTGGCTTTATCATAATGATCAGTCAAATGAAAATGTAAAAAAAAATGTTATAGCATTATTTATAGACACATTAAGCTTAAAAATGTTCACTTAGTTTTGGTTCACTTCGAACAGCTAACAAAACCATCAGAATGGTAGAAATAAATTGCAAAATAAACTATAAAAAACAAACATACTGTATGACGTCAGTTGGTATAATTATAGTAGTTAGAGGAAAGAAAGTGCTTTAAGCTTTAATGCATGAATGAAGAGTTTTGAATTGGCAGCATGACTTGTGCAGCTAGAACAATGTATGATGTCATACAACGTGTATTGATAAGGGAATATTTATAGTCCTGTCTCATCATCTCATCAGTTGTTTTGCTGTGAGCTATCTGTTAACAATGCTAAAACTGTGGTACAGACAAACAAAAAAAATTTACGCAATTTGAGGCATCATTAGAATCATGCACAGGCTGGGAAAAAGGTTTCAGAAATTTGCCCACATCAGAGACAGACTAGGATAAAGAACAGGTTTATTTAGTTGACTTTCATGCCTGCCATCATATCGAGTGTACAGCCATTTCTAGATTAGCTTGTGTAACAGTCTGCAAGAAGCCAATTCTTTGCTCCAAGTCCTGTATGGAGCTACATTTTGACAAAACAATACTAAGCAGCTTGACTTGTGTGGTACCAGTAGCGTCTGGTATGGCTACAAAAATGGTGAACTCTCCCTTTTAGTGTCAAACTATGATTTACATTCATAAAGATAAATAAACTGTTTATTGACTCAAATAGGCATTATGCTCTGATTGTTTTGTTAAGGGAAGAGTGTCTATATGGGAAGGATTTTCTTAATGCCAGCTATCTGATAACAAGTATAGTTGCTATTCACTTACTAATCTCTCCCTCTATGTTTGAAACAAACAGCAACTGAAGCTGTGTCATGGTTGAATGTAAAAAAAAAAAAATCAGCAGAGAGAAAAAGTGAAACAACTTGATGCTTCCAATAAAAAACAAAAATAAACCCTCCATCAAGGATATGCTGCAAAATAAGAATACATTAAAATAGCGGCAATTCTTGATTTTCAATGGGATTGCAAAAAACTGGGAAGATGTCAGATTCAATCTATTCGACTGATGTTAAAGACATTTAACTTTTTGTCAGTAAATCCTAAAATTCACTGTAGGCTAATGTTTTAGATTGACACAAACAAGCACAGAATTACTGCTAGTGTTAGAATGGGTCCCCTGGTGTTGGAATTTGTTAAAGGTTTTGAAGGGAGAACCTTCTCTTTCTCTCTCTCTCTCTCTCTCTCTCACATGAGTCACAAGTGGGAAATCAAGAAGCTGATAAAGAAGTAGTAAAAGGAAAATTTGAATGTGCTCTAGAGGTGAAAGATGAAAATGAGTAGACTTGCCGAAATTTTTTTTCATTAGTGTATAAGTTTTGATGTATTAAATTACGTGTTTGATCTCTGCAAGCAGTTATTGGATGGCTGATTGCTGCTATGGATTGATGGTACCATTCAGTGACCATAATTCTCTAAGTGCTATTAGTGACAGATTTTTTTCGGTTTATGCCATGTTGTTGGAAAATCACGTTACTTTTGATTTAAATTAATACTGCTTCAAAGACAAAACTTTTTGTTATGTGCAGTTAAACTGCTCTAAGTAGTGCTGAAAAACTAAGACAGCAAAATTCCATACCAGTATTTGGATACAGTGTTGTATTACTGAAATAGGTTATACTTTAGTATTTATTATTATAGAAGATATAGGATTATTCCAAGTAACTAAACGTTTAAAAGCACTAGACAGTTTCTTAATCAATACACTTGCAGACATATTCTCACTAGGCAAAAATTATGACACTAAGCTATGCTCAATTTTTTTCCAGATTAAGGATATTCATCTTGACCATATGCATGGCTTTATTGATTCTCTTTCAAGTATCGTAAAGAAAAAGTGTTGATAATTACGTAGTACATCTTAAAAGTATCTGATCAGGAACATGGTACTTCAAGTTTCTGCCCTTGTTAAAATGGTAATAGTCACACCTATTATTTAAAATAGAACACGCCTTGTGGGGGAGTTTTAGTTTAAAAATTAATATCTTATAATGTTGGATACGTCAATTAAAAAAAAAAAGGAAAAATTCACAATTTAGTAATGGTATTGCACACTCTCTTAGTATTTTCAAAGGAATATCATCATCATCTTTAAATGGTTGGTAATAGTGGATTAGTCTGAAAACCATAATCATTGTTGAACTTTGGAGACATTCTAGAGAAATGTGTTAGTGTCTGATTTATGGTTTGAAATGGTTAAACCGATCAGTTTTTCACATTTCCTGTAGCAGCTAAGGAACTTCTGTTTATCAGAAGCGAGTGAGTTTTGGGAAATAGGTTCTGCCTTCGATGAATTATAGATGGAGATGGGGAAGACCTAAATGCTATTTAATTGGCGAAGCAGTTGTAAATAGAATGTTGGAAATTTTGTAATTATGTATGCAAACAAAACGGAAACTGTTGATTTGGTTCTGGAAAATTGAGTAATCAAAAAGTCTGAAAAGCAGCAGATCTCGGTAGTTTGGTTGGTAGGGAAATCAATACGAATAATACACGAGGCACTGCACATGACTTAGCAGCTGGGTGTCTGTAATTATGAGCCGGTCAGCTGAGAACCAGAGCCCAGTTGTTATTGATCAAAAACTTTGACATTATTTTTATTGAATCGTCTGAACTGGGTGTTAAGAATCATCATTTTTTTTATTCTTTCTGGTGATGAAAGAAATTAATCTGGTCAATGGCTAAGCTCTTGGTTGTCACTCACCCAGCAGAGTTAGACTTAATTGGGACTTTTCCGTTATGAAACAGGGCTGCCCTTCTTAACCGCCAGCACCACCACCCCCCCCAAACCAAACACAGTAGAAGATCTGGTAAATCAAGAGGGTTAGAAATAAAAATAAAAAAAAAAAAAAATAGAATGTCTTCTCTAACACTTTGTTCACTATGCTGGGCATGGAAATGACAGGATTTTAATACTAATTACATTCCATAATGGAAACTGACCTCTTGTTAGAGGAGAAGAAAAGAAGCTGAGTGGAAACCTCTCTAATGCTTTTTGGGATGGAAATTGCACATTCAATTTATATCCATGAAGTTAACTTTAGAAATAAACTTCTTTTTTCATATATAAATGACCCAGAGCCAAAGCAATACGTTTCCACTAATGGCTTTGATATCTTCTGTTAAATAGGGATGAGGAGACTGTCAAACTTTACCAGAGTCTAGGTAGATGAAGAAATGCTGTTTACCCTCATCCAGATCATTACATCATTTTTGAACTGAATGATTGTCTTTGCTGGAACTTGAGCTGCCCATTCCCAAGTTTCTTTTGTTAGTTCTATCTTTAATACTAAGTATTCAGATGTCTGATGGGAAAAGGCCTTTGTTTTAAAAATTAATTTTTAAATTAAGTATTCCTCTCAAAGAATTAAGAAAATTGTGCATTGCTCTGCTTTTCTCCAGTTGTCAAAAATTTAATGAAGGAACGTAAAAGTAAATACATGGAAAAATCTTAGGATCTTTGAAACTTAGCTTGCAAATTTATGGTTTCATTAGACATTGGTGCTTTCTGACTAATGTTTATAAATTCAAAGGCTGTGGGACTGAGAACGTGAAGTCTGGTGTCACAGTATTTTGGATGTTTGCTTTACTCTAACGTTGTGATTAGCAAACAAATTAAAATATTGTTGCCCAAAAATGAATTTTTGAATGCATTTTTGTCCCCCCACACTATTGATTTTCTAAGTGTAACACTTGTACTTCCTTATTACTTTTGGTGCCAAACTCTTCACAGGGCTCTAATAGAAAACTATTCTCTCGCATCACTTATTTGTACTGATTCACTCCAGTGAGAAGTTACTTATATCTCAGCAGGTTGAACTATTTGTTTCTCTCAGTAAGGAGGGAGGATTGCAGTTGATGTAATTAAGGTTAAACTAATTTCTTTTGTAAACAAAAAGCTTTAATGGTTTTGTATGTTGAAATTTCAAAATGGTCAGGTTATTTTTGTTCTGTGATCTTAATAATCTGCATTAGACTGCTTCTGGTATTGTTCAGAAAAGGATTTACATCCTTTCTCTTCTCCACACACACACACACACACACACACACACACACACACACACACACACACACACACACGCATGCACCGTTTTGATACATTGAATTTAATATGAAAAAACCTAAGAATCTCTTAATGAAAGTGCTTATTTCAGAATCTTATTGTGTTGACAAGAGCTGTGTACTGCTTTCCCCCAAGTTTGTGTGTCTACATAATGATTTTAATCTCTCTCTCATTTACTACTATAGTAATTGAACTATGGCACTTGAAACAGCTTATATAGCTTAAGCCCCAATGCCACAAATCTATAATGGGTTTTGAATGTACCTGATATTCACGTGTAGGGTACTCTTCTTGTATTACTATGGAGCGTGTGTCTACATAATGATTTTAATCTCTCTCTCATTTACTACTATAGTAATTGAACTATGGCACTTGAAACAGTTTATATAGCTTAAGCCCCAATGCCACAAATCTATAATGGGTTTTGAATGTACCTGATATTCACGTGTAGGGTACTCTTCTTGTATTACTATGGAGCCAACATTATTAAACTGTTCGTATACACGCTGAAGTTTTGTGATGAACCTAAAGATAAACTGGTTGCGAGGACAATCTTCTAAAATTAATTTTAAAACTAAGCATCAAGATTCTCAGACTTCATTAATAGTTGCATGGTACATAATTGGTATAAAAGCAGAGAGTAGTTCTCCCAAGTAGCTGTTAGCTTGCTAGAAGATGAAACAGCAATCCTCCTTAATGGGATGAGAAACTGCTAAATTACTAAGTTGTTAATTTACCGTAATGCCAAGCGGCTAAGGATTTAGTAGATTAATATTTAACCAAAATTATGTCTTCAACAAAAAAAATGAAGATTTAATATTTATTAATGTAGCCAGAGATTGTCTTAACTCTATCAGCAATTGAAGTGCCATTAAAATATGGACCAACAAGCTTGGATTCATAACACACTTCAGGTACTACTATCTCCTCCCCACTAGCTGCTATCTTGTCCTGGTATGTAATCATTGAGCACTAAGACAAGTTTAACTGTACCACTAGGTCAGCTATCCTATTCATACTCTAGTGCTTAACTTAGCCTTGAAAGGTTATATGGGAGGGTGGTTTTTCTGGCTGTCCAGTTTAAGTTTGATAGCTTTTTTTTGTAAACAATAGTGCGCATGTACCCACACCCAGAGTTGAGGCCCCATAAACACTTGACAATAAAAAGCTGTTATAAATACAAAACCTAAATATTTAAATCCATTTTTGCATTGACTTTATTTTGAGATGATGCTGATTGATTTTTTTTTACACTATATTCCTAGCCTCTTTTAATTAGTAGCTAGCTATCAGGTGGAATTGTGAAGTAATTTAAAAAAAGTTTTCTATTTCCGGTTCATGTGACTTGATGAACTTAATATTGATTATACATTTTTTTTTCTAGTCTGTGTAGAGTCACAAATGTCATGAGACAATGATAAATGGTAGGTTCTATGTCTTACGAATGAGTTTAAAAACATTAAGGTTGGGAGAAGATGGAAGAAGAAGCAATAAGTTTAACTGAAAGTAAGTTGCCGCAATATTTCTCCTTTTAAAGATATTTTTTTTTTTTTTACTTTGTTACTACTTTTGAGTTGTGCTGTCCAGAAGAGTAATGTACAAGGTACCTCAGAAGGATGTCCTTTTGATGGCGTCTTCCAAGCATATTTTACAAGAAAATGCTTTAGTATACCACGCATCCTGTTTATTAGCTTAACCCTTTAACACGTTTAGTCTTTGTTGCATAGAAGAGTAATACACAAGGTACCTCAGAAGGATGTCCTTTTGATGGCGTCTTCCAAGCATATTTTACAAGAAAATGCTTTAGTATACCACGCATCCTGTTTATTAGCTTAACCCTTTAACACGTTTAGTCTTTGTGGCATCTGATTGTTTTAGGAGAACTCCCTATACCTACTGGACTCATGGTCTATTTAGAGTTCACTTCCTAACAATACATTCAGTTCAAACTGTCTCTAGCAGATCTGAACACTTTGCAAAGATGCTTTATGATTGACAATATTTAAAAAAAGGACAAAACCCCCAGCATTACAGTGACCTTTGTATTTTATCTAACGTTGTTATAATTTGAAAACCATAGTGATGAATTTAGTAATTCATTACTATAAAGATGGTTGTGGAAAACTATTATTACATGGAATATGCCGATGACATTTACACATTCAAATTTCTATTATAGACACCAAAACTGCTACTATTTCACCAAATTACTAATGTATGTCATGAATGTATATGATGCCTATGTTAAATTAAACAGTGCTATCCATCATCATGCTCAGACAGAACCTGTGCAAGATAAAGTTGTTTGTGTATTCTTATATAATAATAATACTCATAAAATTAACTAATGTCCACTTAGAACAACAATGTTTTAGAGATTTGTACAGGAAGAAATTAAGAATAAATCGTAATAAATGATTATTATAAAAAAGTGAGTGGAAGAATGTCTGGAAATTATACAGGCCTTCTAACTACAACAAAAACTTATATCCCACTTGTCACTTTTTGAGATTGATCTCAGTAAATATATAATAAATAAAGGCAGAATAAGAGAAACTCCAAAATAAATTTTTATTACATGCACATGACATGCTAGTGGGACTGTTTATTAGCAAACAAGCTGTCGAAGTGTAAATTATGGCTGGGTGTTTTATATGGCCACATACGTGAAAAATATTTGATAATTATTGTAGATAAGATATTAACTCGGAGTAACAAAGCTGAGCGA
Source organism: Nautilus pompilius (assembly GCA_018389105.1). Taxonomy (NCBI): domain Eukaryota; kingdom Metazoa; phylum Mollusca; class Cephalopoda; order Nautilida; family Nautilidae; genus Nautilus; species Nautilus pompilius. The sequence goes on from JACATO010000684.1 coordinate 669,965, forward strand.
TTTCTAATTTCGCGAATTGATCTGGCGCTGAGTGAAACAAATTTGCCTTTTATGTTGAAAAGGTGGTAGTTCCATTAAATGGTGATAATCTAATACATATAAAAGCCACTTATTATTCTTTTGGAGAGGGGAAAGGGAAGGATGGCATTTTGAATTTTGGTTTCCTCGTGTCTCGGCTCACACACGCCTTTTCTAATATGGTTATTTGTCACTGTCATTTTTGACAGGTAAGCAGACATCAAATGGACTTTCTCTGTACTTATAGTTCTAGGTGACACGCACATGTTAATACTTTGTGGTGCAGTTCTGTTATTACTAATTTAAATGATGGTTAACTAAATTGTAGGATTTTCTAATTTTTAGGAATAATCAAGTATTTGTCAGAGTTAATTTTTTGCCACATACAAACTTGGCTATAACTTAATAATCTGTTTACTTGAATTAGGTCCAGCATAAGGCATTTTCCATGAAAAATGACAATTTTAAGAAGAAAAAACTGCTATTTCTTACAGTATTAAAGAGATTGATTCCAGACATTTCTTAAATTGAATTAAAATTTTAATTGCTTTCTCAGTACTTAGTGTAGTGATTTGTTTTTATGCTTTGTTAGTAAATATAATGTAGAGTTTCAGCAGAATGAAGAAGTCTTTAGGAACTGTCAGGTGTTATGATAATAAGCTTAGCTATTTTCTACCGTGTCGTTTCAGTAATTAAAAAAATAACAAAAAAACGTATATAACCTTAAAATGTTGGTTAATTGAAAACTGTGGAGTAGTTAGTCCACTTTAATACAATTATTCCATGTTAACTAAAGCAGAAAATTACAAAGGCGCCACATTTTTGTATACCAGTAGAAGCTGACATATTGATTTGAAAATAGAAGTACAAGGGTTAATACAAAGGATGGAAAAAAACTATTCTGAAGTATTCCAAAGTTATTGATTAGCTAGGATTAAAAAGGAAAATCATTTTAAAACTCTTGTCACTATTCCATCACTGTGTTAATTTTAGGATTATAGTCTGGCATTCTTTCATCATGTGTGATGATAGATATAATGCAGGGTTTGCCATCGATCAGATATTTACACTTAATGTGGCCTGCAAATCATTTTTATCTGACTGGTTTCAAACATGATTGTCCCTTGCATAAATCCCAAAGTGGACTAGTCCCAGCTCCTTACAACAGCCTAATGTAGGGAGATATACAAAGCTTTTGTCTACGGCTGTATTATAGCATACCTTGAGATTCTCAACTGGTAACCTGTTTTGTGCAGAAAAAGAAAGCTGTTAAATATGTAATAGATTAGAATAATCCAGATCTGGCCATGTTACATCCAATGTTTTAACAGATGTGCACTACTAAAGGTGTTTCTCATTAACGTGACCATCTTTATCAGCTGCTGTTTTTATTATTGATGATTAGCATTAATCACAATTTAATTTTTGATTGAACTTTTTTATTTTTTCACTTTAAGGTAATTTACTCTGTTTTTACTAACCTCATTAACCTCAAAAAGTAAAGCAACATTATCATTATATAGCCTGCTTGATGCTATTACTGCCCTCTTCCACCACCTCTTATCTACCACTTTCCTGCCTTCGTGTCCTTTTTGCCTTAGGATTACCATTCTACAAAACCTGTATCCCACAGTCCTTTTTTACAACTTTTTCTTTTTTAGACCTATGACTTGCTCTTGTGGGTTAGGATTTGGTTACTGTTAGAATCATCGGAATTATTTTTACTACGTTTTCTTCTTTTTTCTCTCTCTATCTCCATGGTAGGTAAGTAGTATATATTTTTTTCTATTTTGTGTATACGAGGTCTGTCGAAAAAGTATCCGACTATTTTTTCTCGTGGGAAGTAATGACGTCAGGGAGGCAAAAGTGTGCATACTGGAGCCGCATGCGTGGTTTTTGGCGGGCTTGCTGGATGCGTCAGTCGCTGTCAAGCAGCCAGCGTGTGAGGTGCTGTACCACTTACTCGTCGCATTTTCATTTCGCCCATGATGACAGAACGTGTGGAGCAACGATCTTGCATCAAGTTTTGCCAAAAGCTTGGAGATACCCAAGCGGAAACAATTTGCAAAATTCAACGGGCTTTTGGTGACAATGCCATGGGTGTTACCCATATAAAAGAATGGTACAACAGGTTCAAAGATGGCCTCACATCTGTGGAGAGTGACCAGCGTTCCGTGAGGCCATCATCAAGCCGCATTGCAGTTATAGAGAAAGTGCAGAACTTGATAATGGAGGATTGCCATTTGACGGTGTGGGAAATTGGTGACAAGGTTGGGATCAGTAAAGATTCTGCACATGCAATTTGAAAGGAGGATTTGGGTTTGCGCAGAATGGCAGCGAAATTTGTGTCCAAGCTGCTTTTTCAGGAACAACAACAACTTCGTCTTGAGGTTTCACAGGACCTGCTGGATACTGCCAGCAGGGATCCTGAGTTCCAGAATACTGTGATAACTTTAGATCAGACGTGGGTGTAAGGGTTTGACAAAGCTCAGTCATCACAGTGGAAGCACTCAACGTCGCCAAGGCCCAAAAAAGCACATCAGGTCTGGAGAAAAATCAAGGTGATGCTGACTGTTTTCTTCGACTACCGAGGCATTGTGCATCACGAATATGCACCAGAAGGACAAACAGTTACAAAGGAGTACTATCAGGAAGTCCTCCGTCTTCATGATGCAGTTTGGTGCAAGAGACTGGATCTGTGGGCCTTGCGAAATTGGCAGCTGCATCATGACAACACCCCGGCTCATTTGTTGCAGATGATCCAAGGTTTCTTGGCAAAGAAAGGCATTTCGCTCATTTGCCAGGCTCCCTACTCTCCGGACATGGCTCCTTCTGACTTCTGGTTGTTGCCAAAAATGAAGATGCCACTGAAAGTCTCCCGCTTTGAGAGCCAAGAGGACATCGTGCGGAATGCGACGACAAAGCTAAGAACCATTCCGGAAGAAGCATTCCAGACGTGCTTCGAACAGGGGAAGGATCGCTGGGCTAAGTGTGTGGAGGCACAAAGGGTCTACTTAGAAGGGTATTAGCAATTGAACCCCACCAAGTACGTAATTTTTTTTTCCTAGCCTAAGGTCGGATACTTTTTCGACAGACCTCGTATATATGGCTTGTTTTGCAATGAAACTCAAAATATGGAGAAAATGCTAAAATACATTTATTTTTCTCTCTCCTCCTCCTATCTATCTTTAAATATATATTTAACCTAAAGAACTCCCTTCTCTGGATGTGCCAGTGGGTTAAGGCTGAGGATGGCTTGGTGCAGTAGGCCCCTGGCATGGTTTCTTCTCACTCTTTTTCAGCTGCTGGAGTTCAAGAAAACGAGGAATTCTGGTAGTGATTCTCCTGCTAAAGTCAGAAGTGTCGGAAACCTTATGGCTCAAGATAGGCAATACTTTCTAGTGGATTAACCACAGCATTCCTTCACCACCAGTGTAGAGGGTATCTCTCTTGCTGAGGCAGGGATGCCACAGTGCACCATTGTCTCTATACTTTCAGTACCTTTTTGTATGTCTTTGGCATCCATTTGCTACCTTGCATCTGTTAGAGCAGTCAACTTTGCTGGATATCTCCATTGTACATTGCTTTGTTGTGCTATATAATTACAACATTCCTAAAAGAAAGTATATGTGTATATTATTCAAGTTAATAGGAATATTTTTAATTTTGAAGATTTTTAAAAGCCAGGATATTCATAGGTTGTGCATAAAGCTTTGAGACATTTGCCTAAAGTAGATTAAGAACAAAAGAGTTAATGGTCAGTTTTTTTACACGAGAAGTCAAGACACACGTTCCTTCTCTTGTTATAGTGGATAACACACAGATGGCGTACAACAACAGTAAAACCATTTTGTAATATTTTCATGCTACAGTAGCAATAGGTTGGCTTAAAAAACAACAACAAGAAGTAGATAGTGGTATTTAAATTATACAATTTTGCGCAGCTTCTGATTTTGAACATTTAAACAAAAAGAAAAATGCTGTGTAGCTTTAATTTTAAGACAAACTAGAACGTATACATTATCTACATGCAAGTGAGTTTTAGCTTTTTACTTTTCAAATGCTTCTTTTTAGCTAAAAAGTGACCCCATTAGTAAAGCCTATATTCTGCCCACTTATTCATTTGCTTGCACATTCTGTTGTTTTTATGCACTTAACCCTCTAGGCATTTATGGGGAGCAGGTATTGATCCTGACTAATCCTGTAAATTTTGTTGCCAGGGTTTTTGTGGACTGTAAGCGGCAGCCTGTGCACGATCTGCTTCCTACAGCCAGCAGCAGCATTTTGGAAAAACCTCATTGCAGGATTACTCTGTTAGGGTCAGTACCTGTCATAAATAATGGGTGGACTATACCATTTTTCTCTCTCTCGCTTCATTTATATAGCATTTTTTCCTTTGGCTAACTCAGCTAAGTGACAAGCAGTATCCTGAAGTAGATGTGCTATTCCTATTGTAATTGTGTCAGCGTTATTTTTTTTTTCGTGCAAATCCTTTGACCGGTTTCCATAGTAATAAGCTCGCAAACACCAGAGCCTGCTTATGATGTAAGAAGCTGTCATGATTTGTTTCTGTGTGGTAAGCTCCAGAGAGCTGGCTAACTTTTGTTATTGGTAAATCTCTCAGATTTGGAAAAATGCCTCTAGTCCTCTTTAGAATAATGTAATATTCTGACTTTGCTAGCTGTAGATGAATTTTATGTTAAACATTTAAAATTTTAGATAATGTAGGTGCCTTACAATTTGCTTTTTTCATACTTAATAGTATTGACAATTTTAATAATTCTATTTAATTAAACATTTATTTTTTAATATCTCAAGTAAAATAATGTTGTGTCAAGCCACTAAAATTTCTTAATAATAAAAATGGACTTATATGTACAGTATTTTAATTCAATTTTTGCTGGTTTTTTAAAATGATGAGAAAACAAAACATTCAGATATACTCGTAAAATGCAGTAGGATATTAATTATCATCTGATGAGGACTTGATCTTTTAAATCATGTCTAGATTTGTTAGCATGGTCCTACAGTATCTGACATGCTACATTCATTAAAATAAAATATAAATAATTCTTTGCCTATATTAGTGTTTGTTTTTCTTGTCTAATACAATAAAAAATCACTATTAAATAACATCATGTTTTGATTTTAAATAGGTAATTTTACAATAGTTATTCACTGATTATGTAGAAAATATTGATTTAGCCAGACTTAAATCAATTTTCATCACTTGAACTCTAGCCACAATTTTTAAAATCTAATATTGATTAATAATAACACTATCAATTGATAGTATACAATGTACAGGCCTTGGAACATTTCAGTGAAATGTCACCTTGTCTGATGCCTTTCTTTATTGCTATCATAAATGTAGAGGTATTTTTCTTATGTTATAGCTGTGTGTGTACCTATATACATTTCACAAAAGGTCAGTAATATGTGTTATCAATTTATTGTTGTTTTAGAGTTTTTAAGACAGCAACAACTAAGTCAAAAAACTTGGCATAGAATGGTTTGGAACATTTCTCTCTTTGTTGGTTCATTGTGTGGATGTGATCATTTGTAGAAGAATTGTTTTTGAAACCTGCTTGCTTTGCCTTTGCTCAAGGACAGTTTTCAATCTTTTGGTAAGAATCTGGGTAGAGATTTTGTAATGTTTGACAATAGGTTTATAGGATAGTTCTTAAGGTCTTCCATTCCCCTGTCTTATAGAGGATGATCATAGAAGAAAATGCTTTAATTTTTAATTGCCTCATGTCTTAAAATCAATAAAACAACAGCTACAAGAAATTGTTAGGCATGTGTTAGGACACATCCCCCACATATTTTACTGGGATTACCCTACCATATGTACATGTCATATAAGCAGCATTATATTGCTTCATTTCTAACAGTTTTTAGTAGATTTAATATTCGCATAAATTTAAAAGAGCTGCTTTATCACGAAATAATCTTTGACATTTGTGTCTGATTGGTTTGACAAAGAAAGCAAAAGCTGGTTTTCTGTAACTTAGTGTTTAATTCTGTGCAAAAGCTTATACTTTTTAATTGAATTTCATACATATGGCAAAAATATTGAACACTTTAATTTAATAAAAGAAAAGAAAAGAGTTATTTTATACAGTACAATTTCTGTTGAATTTAATTTTGTTGTTGTAGTTTAATGTTACAAAACTATTCAGATTGAATGTGTCTGTCATAAATTACACATTCAACAGTTTGAGAGAGAGAGATGTAGATGTTTTATTGATATTTGTCAGGGAGGATCTATTGTAAATTGGAATGGAATTTGACATCTGTCATTCAGTAAATACACTCTGCTTTTATAGTTAAACCTATAAATGTAATAGTTGACTTATAAAATCCATTTGGTGTATTGTGTCCTGTGCGGGGAGGGAGGTCGAGAAGGTAATTTTGACATCCGAGGCTTTTGTTTATTAGAATTTTTGTATGATCACGAAAAACCAGAAATTGTTAGTGTTTTTAAGCTAAGGTAATGTTTTAAAGCAGATGTTGACAAAAGTGTACAGTCAGAATTAGCTGTCATTCGAGGAGGATGTAGTATTTTAGGAAAAATGTAGGGTGGACCTACTCATTTGCTAAAATAATTTGTTTCACATTCTGGTTAAGACTGTTTTAAGTTAATTAACATTAAACTGGCACCATTATGTGATGATTTTCTCTTTAATCATTGCCTGATATTAGGGATTCATAGATGTAGGACGTATCATTGGAATAATGAACATGAAACTACATCAGGTTCTTTTTTTTATTTTATTTTAAAGGGGCAGACCCAGTTTTTCCTTTAATGAGGCAGCAGTGGAAAAATTAAGCCATGGAAGATTAAAGGCAGGTTACTGACAACATCTGTTGGCCTGCTGCCTCATCTCTTATTGATATGGAATAAACTGCTTTGTGCCAAGATTGTAACTTTCTCTGTTTTTAATGCATGCAATTCTCGTCTAACCTAAAACCTTTTGTCAAAAACTTGGTTCCTTGTAAAATAAAACTCGCCGAAATGGTTATTTTTGCAGTTTTTCCAGGATTGTCCATAACAGAGCACCAGACTTAGAAAATGTCTTTCTTCTGATGCAATTGTACAGTTTTTTTTAAATTTTTTTATTAGAAATCTTGTGATCTTCTGATTGTTCACATTTTCCAGAATTTACAGTCGACTGTTATTTTAATCTATTGATGCTAATTGGGTTAGGCTGCCAAGTCTAGTCGGCCATCTTCCTGGAATAAAACCGAAATAGATGATTGTTGTTAATAATGCAATTATAAGCACAAACCTTGAAAAATGTGAGTTTTATGCACAAAATTCGTTTTAAATTAAAAAAAAAAAACAACTATGGTTATGTTCTCTTAAATTTCTTCAAGTTTTGTCTCTCAATATTTCAGATTAATTGGTAATTGTTCAAAGACCGAGTAGATAATAAACGGTTGCTTGCAACTCAATGCAAGCACCCCACTACTCTTGAGACCCGTGGAACTTCAGGGGCTGGCACATGCTCTCAGCGCCTTCTTCATTAAGATAACCCTTTGTAAGAACAAATCTGTATGTGGTTTTAACTCCATGTACTTTGTATTACAAGTGTGTTGACCTAACGCACAGCCATTCGACAAATGCTAACCAGTGCTTTGGGAGTAAGTAAGATATAAAAAATGAGATATATGGAAGGTTAAAGGGTTAATGTTTTTGAAAGACAAAAAAGATGCAAGTTTGAATTAGTTCTTGACATTGCAATTAATAGAAGAGTTTTTTTTTCTACAAAAATTTGTTTTTGTAGCATATCGCCACATGCAAGATGGTCCAGAGTCAGAAACAACGGAGGAAGTGGAACCTCAGAATCAGCGTGTTATCTATATCAATGCACCTCAACCAATAAAATATTGCTCAAACAAAATCAGGTTAGTGGTTCATTTATTTGCATTTTAAATTGAAATATTTGTAATGTATCTTTAAGTAAGAATAGAAACACTGTAAATTATGAAGATAACAGAACTTTTGCTGTGTGAAGCTTAGTTATTTTTCTAACTTAAGATGCTTTATTTCTGTTTAAAGATTGTACTAGTACTTTGCAACACTGATAAAGTATCAAGAAGTCAGAAACTTTTGTTGTTTTTTAAAATAATGTTATGGTGATATTCTTCCATCTATCTGCTTACCTATAACACTTGTAGCAAAATCCATGAAAGCAATATTGAAAAAAGTAATATTCCACTTTTTTCTTGACATGGAATTCTGTTTTAAGTACTGTCAAAAATACTATTTGTAATCTTATTTTCACATTTAGAATTAATGTTTCCTATTTATCACCAGCCGAGAGCTTACTGTATTCATTTCAAACAATTGGCAGGTCTTTGTTAAGTGTCATATTAATGTAAATTTTGGCTAAAACTGCTGTGTGGCTGCATACTTTCAGTTTATGGGTAAATTAAATTATTATCTTTGCTTGAAAACCAATCATTTGACGATCAAAATCAATGGCAGGTTAAAACTAACTGGGAGAATAGCATCAAGAGGTAAAAAAAAAAACTTGCAACAATCAATGTTTAATATAAATTTAATTTTGGGATTTTTCATTTTCTGAAAGTACTTATTTATTTCTGATTATTAATTTGATCTGAAGTTAGTGACTCTAATGAATTGGTAAACTAAAAGGAAAATTAAGAAAAAAATATTGGGGGGCATAAGAACAAATCAATCTTTGATTGATAGTTTTAAGCATAAAAAAGTAAAGGCAATTCATAAATAAAACAAGTGATCAGGTATCATCACTTCTACATGTAGTCCACTTAATCACAAGCTTCTTGATTAGAAGCTTTTTGGTTGCTGTGTACACCATAATTGCATTGTTTAGTGGGACTTGTCATCACTGGCAAACCTTTGACCTCAAAGAGCATCTTTCCAGGGGGAGGGGTCCAAAGAGGTGAAATCTGATGGGACAAGATACAGACTATAGGGAAGATGCAGTAGTAGTTCAAAGTGTCAATGATTATATCAGAGCACTGAGATTTTGCATTGTCATCTTGCAACACGTGGCACTGTTCCATCTTCATCCACTACTGAGGTCTGGTAATTTTTAAACTTGTCTACCCAGTTTTCTTTGCATCATGGAGTTTTCTCCTTATTGTGCAAACATTCCAATTGGTGGAACACCTGCAGCCCGCAGAAAACGAATTATAGATCAGCCGGCACGCACTGACAACTGCATAGCCATCTTGTTTAGCTGCTCACCTTGTATGAAGTGTTGATGAGATGGTGCATTTTAGTACTTGCACATCACTTGAGGTGGCGAAGTGTCTACCACCTCTGTTGTGAATATTGTCTTTATTTTCTGAAATTATGCTCATCGTACATAACCGACACTTGCAACTTTTCTTCTCTTTGAAAATTTCGGTTAATTCTAATGGACTCCATTAATAGTTTAAATTTACATGAAAGTTTATAAAACTCCGTGAAGTTTTTGAAAACCTGAACTTTTTGCTGAAATTATATTTAGTGATGGAAATGAAACAGCGTAAGAATTTGTTAATATAATAGAATGTGGCAAATATTTACAGAAATACATCTATCACTTGCTATTGATATTCTAAAATGTATTTATTTAATTTTGTCATTTATCTGGGTTCATCCATAACTGACATTAACTTTAATTGCTTCAGTTTCCACTGCTGTGATCCCAGCATAAGAGAGGTTCAGCAAAAAATCGTTTTTCATCCTTCCTGTTTTTCTTAAAATTTTTAACCACTTTATTTCCAACCCTGACAGACAAACTGGAGTCTCACTTTGCAGATATTCGAACTCTGCTGCACAACGTAGAAAGATGCTGGGTAAAGAAAGGAAACCTATATTTGTGAATGTTTGAGTGAAGTCAGAATTTAATGATGGTTCCGTTTCAATATGAATGGTCAGTGCTGGTTGACCCTAACCCAACTAACAGGAGGTGGTGTGTGCAGCTTTTAAATAGAATAAATAATAAACCGCTAACAAAATAAATGTCAGAATCTAAGGGTCAAATTTAAAAAAAAAAAAAAAGACTATGACAACAACAAAAAGTGCATTTAATATCGTACTACTATTGAACACAGCTGTCTGATTTTTGAATTGTTTGTGCATTCCTGTTTTTTTTATCTTCAAGTGATGAAATCAGGGGCTTCATGCATTTAGAAATTAAGTCCTGAATAGGCAGATGGATGTTGCTTCAGGTAGAAGAATGGTAGAGATGATTTAGGACAGCTCGAAAATTGTGACAACAGAAGAAATACAGAAAGTGCAGATATTATTTTTGTTAATATTTTAGAGACAGATCGATTTTATTTGTTGTCGTTGCTAATGTTTTTGTCAAATAATAGTGAGAAAATTAGGGTGGTTAATCTATACCTTCTGTGTACTGAGGCAGGAGCTGTTTTGAAGATTTCAGATCGGTGCACAACTTTTGCTTGTGTTTCAAAATCAACAGTTTTGATTTCATGTCACCAGAACCAGGAATATAAAGTTTGATACATGCAACTAAATGTTTATACGTACATGCTTCATGATTTTAGATTACCTTTCAGGAACAAGCTTTACTATTTTTATCGATTTTCCAAAAGTAACGTTTACTGGCTATTTTAACCATTAGTTTACAATAATTTGGAATATTTGAACAAAATGCACTACTTTCCTGCATATACAGCAGAGTGATTTACAAATATATGCATACATATTTCTGGATCACTGTATAACATCTTGAAAAAACAATGGAGGATTTGAAGACCAGATACAGCCAAGAATGCGCCATAAAGTTGAAAACCAGATGTTACCAGCAATTTATTTGGTAAATGAGGTAATAAATGAGCTAAATGGGATAACCAAAAGTCTTTGTTAGCTTTGGCATGAATAGGGTCATATAGAAAAAAAATAATATTATAAAAGTAGCACAAATGTTGCATATCCAGTGAGTTTCTCGATCACATCTGCCCAAAGCCAAATTAGCTGTGAGTGTGTGGAAGGTCAGACATCCAGAGAAAAGTCTGATGTTAGGTGTCAATGTACTAAGTTGGACATGGTGTACAACACAAGCCTAATCTCCTAGTAACCATTAGAAAAAACTATATGCAGGCCTATTAGCTCAAAGCTTGGAATTTTCACATCTGTCATAATTTATTCTTTTCAGTTTATGCTCTGGACCATTATACAGATTAAGCATGTAAAAGATAGCATCATGCATTTAATTGGTAAATTCATTATTCTTTTGATGTAATTATCGTAATAATGCAAGTGTCCATCAGGACTTAGATTTTACATGATGATAACTTTTAAACGAATCTGAAATAATTTTAAAAAATTTAATATTAGAAGTTTCGGTTCAAAATTAGTAGTAATTTTGTTTATCTTTCTCCCCGTCTGTCTGTCTCAGTGGTAAACGTGGATGATTTTTCCCTCCATTAAAACTTTAAAACTTTTTTTCATGACTCTACTTTTCTGAATTAAAAAACAGGATTTTTGTTAAATTTTTTTGATACATTGGTTTACAAATATAAGCTTAAATCTGTGATGTGGTGATTTAAAGTTAGATCAGCTGCCAAGCATTACCAGAGAGATTTTTTGCACTGTGTTGCTTTATCCTGACTGACAAACATGAACAGAAATGCTTTCTAACTCTTCCACCATAGTTATCTGTTAAAATATATTGTCAAATGTTTCAGAACTTTTTTTCTCTCTAATATTTTGCTGGCCAGAATGCATTCAGAAAATTCTAATCATTTTTAAAATCAGCCATTTATTGGTGAATATTCTTCAGTTTTGATTTCTAATACACTGCCAGGAAAATGTGTGGATTCCAGAATAGGAGCAGCATCTACATTATACTGTACTATTCTGATTTCATTGCTAGTGAGAGTAAGAAGAATTTAGTATTGAAACTTTGGTAAATTGGTACTATACTGATAAAACTATTTGATGTCTCAAAAAAACAAACTTCAGTAGTGTTTTTTCTGATCTTATATATGTTTTTTTCTTTCAATCTCTCTTTTTAGCACTGCCAAGTATAGTTTCATTTCTTTCCTTCCTAAATTCCTGTTTGAACAGTTTCGCAGATATGCCAACATATTTTTCCTCTTTATTGCTTTGCTACAGGTAAGTCACTTACATTTTCTAATTATAAATTGAAGTATACACTTATATGCATATTGATACATTTTTTTCAGGAATTATGGGTAAATATTTTTGATGTCCAAAATGCTTAGTATGACTTTACTTACCTGGGATGGATCAGTTGGTCCTATTTATTGATGTGTCCTGCTATTTGGTCACCACCTATAATCATTCAGACTCAAATTTTAAATATGTTTTGGTTTTATTTTGTGCTATATTCCTTGATTGTTACCATCATCTGATATATAATATATATATATATATATACACCAGCTCTTATAGTTAACTTTCTCTCTCGTGAGTTGTTGCTCACATTCTCCCTGTTTTTAAAAAAAAGATTTATCAGGTAGCTCTTTTTGTTTTTCAAACTATTTTTGCGTCTACAAACAGTTTGACAGATTCCCTTTTGATTTTGGACCCTTTATTGCTCTCTGAGCTATTTATTAGTTTGATTTTTCTGATTGTCTGGCTTCTTATTGCAATTCAGGTACAGCGGAGAATTTTTTCTTGGCAGAGCCAATTTTATTACGCTGCTACTTTTTTTTTGAAAACTTTATTCAGGATATTGTTTTTATTTATTTATTTAATATATCTTTTTGAACATATAAAATGCATTTTATGCCTGGATGCTTATCTCCTTTCATTGACCACTCAGTTTTCCAAATTTTTTCATTAACCTACAAATAACAAAACAAAATCTTTCTACAAATTGTTCTTGTAGCTTTAGACCGTATGCATGCCCACCTTCTAATTGAGTCATACTTACTAACCTGATGAATAAGATCTTTTTGTAAATCAGGTATTTACTTGTTATATTTTCAAATTGTCGCTCTTCTTAAAGTTTTGGTCATTTTCCCATCAAATATGGGGAAAACTACAAAACTGTATGCGCTTAAATGTGCTAAAATAACATTATTACACAGATTCAGAGTGTTTAATTCATCTCTACCAAACAAAATTATAAAATTCTAACATCATGCAAAGCTTTTAGCTTCAGATGTGTCTTTACATACCTATACCGCATTCAAGTCACAGATTTTTTCAGACTTAAAAAGTTCTATTACAAATTTATCAAGAGATGCATATCTTTCCTGCTCTTTCTGGCTTATTACCAAAGGTGAGGAAGCCACCATCGCATTTACAATAAATAAACTGTAGTAAATCAACTATTTCTAAAGTGTACAATTTTTAATGCATGATACCTGTATGTGGATCTGCAGGTCTGACTTTTTTTTTTAGATTAGTGTACTTGCCATTATTCAACTTTTGCAGTTTTTAAAATAAAAGAATGTATCGCTAGTACACCCATAAGTATATTAATTCACTTATCAAAGTTGTGTGGCAAATAACAACAAAACTCATACGACAACTCTCATTGATAAATGTTAGCTGTAAACCTTGAAAACTAAAAAAAAAAAACGTTCTTTCAGTTATATGACAGCTCTACACCTAGGACATTCAAGTAGACTGATATTGATTGCATTAATTTATTGTAGCAATAGGTGCTTTAAAATATTTATCACAGATGTGATCGTTAATAGTAATTAGAGGTATAATGGTAAACTATTCTTGGAATAGTATAGCAGAAATTTTTTTCTTTTATTCAGTGATGTAACCAGAAATCGATAACCTTTAAAATGTTGTTTATCAATATTTTACAGTTAAGCTTACGTGAAAATGAGTTTTTACGAAACTACGGTACAGTGTTTTCTAAAAAAAATTCTTTTAAAATTATATGTGGATGAACCTAAGTGTTAAACATCTTGGAACAGCAGGATTGCAAAACTTACAGACAGATAATGCATTATATCTAGGACCAGTGGAGTGGCCATTTAGATTTCCATAGAGAAATCAGTGTGTTTGGCTTGTTGAGCAGGAGTCTGACCCCCTGAGAGAATGCGCTCGTGCATGCTACATATGATAGGAGGCTTCTCCAGACTCGCTGAGATTTATATATTCTAGAACTTGTGTGTCTGCTGTAAAATCTATTGTAAATGAATAGAGCAGGAAAGCAGTGCCAGACTGTACTACGGTGTGTGAGGTAGCCCTAGGTAGTGATGAAATTACTGTGATCGTGGGAGGTTTCCCACAGGATAAAGCCTTGATGTTAGTGACAGTGATGACGAGATTTTGAGACAGGGACACAAGCGACCACAACTGCCTCCTACTAAAACTTGGTTTTTGTTGTCACCTGTAGGATAGCAATTACCTATGCCAGGTCAGACAATGCAGAGAGGTTGCTTGAGCAGACGAGTAGCAACACACAAATACAGAAGAGGACAAAATCATTGCCAACCTGTGCTTGGGTATGAGTGCTGGCACTAGCAAGTAATTAAGAAGTTGCTTGTGATGATACTGTCAGATACGATAAATCCTGTTGTGCAAACTGCAGGAAGACTTTCTGATTTTGAAACCCAGAAACTATTGTGGGATGACTCGAGGTCAATCTCTTTGGAGGAATTAGATGCATTTATTGCACTACTGTATGCGTGTGAACCATATAGCACTAAAGGCCTAACAGTGGAAATTAAGTTCACTAAATCATAGGATAAAACAGATTTTCTGAAATCATGTGATTTCTATGTTTTGACTTGAAGATGACCAGAAGCCAATGTTTTCAAAACAACAAATTTGACTTGGCATCTGAGGTATGGAACCAGTTTATTGGCATTGGTGTTCTTAGCTACAAATTAGAGAAAACAACATAGTTGATGAACAGCTTTTCCCACTAAACCAAAGTGTCAGTGGATGCAGTATATGGCCAACAAGCCAGACAAATTTGGAATCACATTTTGACTTGCAGCAGTCATTAAATAAAATATCTCTTTAATGGTTTCTTCTAATTGGGCAAAGATGAGACTCATCCAGAAAGTGTGGTTCTTGGTCTAATGGAATCTTACATAGGAATGTTATGGAGCATCACTGAAATTAGTGGAACAGTTGCAGGACAAGAACAAACCTGGTTGGTACAGTTAACCATATCAGGAGAAGATTGCTATCAGTAGTGGTTCTGAACACAGCTCTGCTCTGATAGATTGCTGGAGCTTTCTGGTCACACCATATCAGTCTGTGATTGCAAGCCAAGGAAAAACGTCATCTTGTTCAACATGCTTCATGCAAAGATCTGAGACTATTGAGTTTTATAAGTCCACAAAGTTTGGAGTTGATATATCCGATCAGATGCTGCAGAAGTACTTTGTGCAAACTGGGTCTTGCAGATGGCTTGTTCAACTGATCCATGGCATCCTGGATCTAGCAGTCATTAATTTGTGGATCCTCAACAGAAGATCATGAACGAGAGGATCACTAAGAGAAAATTCATATTGCAGCTAGCAGAGGAACTTTACCAGACCCCTATCGAGGAAAGATGAAATGCAAAGTGGATAGCAGAAGTTGGTGACTTCTCTGCTATCCACAAATGACTCCATTTCCAAGTGCAAGGGGAACAAGGTGTACTGTGGCAGGTGCACTGCACTTGTGCAGAAATTGTCTGTGCTGATTGCACAGATGTACGGATTCCACTTAACAGTTTTGGATGTGTCTTTAGTATTTTAGATTTTGAACATTAAAAAAAATGTTTTAGACTTAAATCAGCAGACAAAAAGACTCTTCTGGAAGTTGTAGATATAGATCTGTATACATACCTTTGGTAGTTCTAGCATTAAATTGCTTGATGATATTTGTAGTAGTATTTATTTTGGTAAATAATATTTCAAGGCTTAAATTGTAGATCTCAAACCCTGTCTGCATTTTCTGAAGGAAACCTGTCAAATCACAAACTTACATTTATAGTTAGCAAATGTTGCAACTTACCTGCATTGATTCTGAACAATTTTATTTGTAAGGGTTTTAGAACACAGAGCAGTCAGTGTGATGATCTTAGCTTAAATGTTGAGATGTTGGAGCTCTGGATATATTAAGGAGGCTATGCTGTTGTTGGTTTTACCAACTGATCCTTCATCTCATTGTTTTTATTCTGGAAAGAAAGAGGATTAGTTTTAATTATTTGATGACGCTCAAAATAATTAGTGGCAAGTTATTTGGCAGATGAATTTGAGAGTCAAGTTGGAAAGCTTTCACTGATAGTCTCAGCTGTTACAAAGCAGTTAAAAAATATAATTAATTAATAATGGATTTTGTTTGAAAAACTTAGACATAGTACAGCTTTCCCTCTATTTTTATCTTTACAACAAGGCTGCATACACACACTACTGACCAAAAGTTTGGAAGTAAACATATATATAGGGATAATTATTGAAAAAGAAAAAGTATAACCAATTTATTTCTTCCAATAGCATAATGAATGTAAGATTCAATACATGGATAAAATGTGTGTGTGTGTGTTTGATTTAAAAATTTCATTTCATTAAATCCCTCCCCTCATGTGCTTCAAAAAACATTAAAAGTAAAGACTTTCAGAACACACTTCTATCCATAAGTCACAATTTTATTGGATAAGATGATGCTACACGAACAGGGAGATTTGCTTACAGTGCAGAGAAGTCACAACTATTGAAGACTAAGATTATTGAAATTTTGTTTGTTTGTTTGTTAGGATGGGAAAAAGAAAGCAAATTGACCTAGGAACACTTCTGTACTTTTAGAAAGGCAGGTCTGGCAGAAATAGAGATTCCAACAAAGATGTTCACTATACACTGCAAAGTCACCAGAGAATTGGGAGTAATAAAGATAGTAAAAGTATAGGGGGAAGAGGGGTAATACCTAAAGGAGAGGACAAATGTTACGCTGTTGAGCAAATAGAAGACTTACAGCTCCAGAAATTGCAGCCAGTTGAATAGCACAAAAGGAAACCAGGCACCCCCTGACAACAGTAAAATGGTGTCTTAGAGTTGCTGGTTTTAAAAAAAAAAACAATTCTTTAGGTCTTCTAACGAAGTGAAAATGTTGTGATGGGTGAAATCACAAGAACATTTTATATAGAGGACTGAAATAAAGTGTACTGGACTGATCAAAGATGGAGGTGTTCAGGTCTAAATGTAGAATAATTGTTTGCAGACAAGTTGGCGAACATTTGTCAGAACAGTGTTTTGGCTCTCACAGCTAAACATGGCGGCGGCAGCATAATGGTTCTGGAGCTAAGGCAGTTAGTGATTTTTGTAAACCAGTGGAACATTGACAGCAGAACGTTACCACAGTGTTCTGCAAAGACATGCAGTTCCTTCTGGCAGTTGACTAATAAGCGCAGGGTTAATTTTGAACAAGATAGACCCTAAGCGCGCGCACAGACATTTTGAGAGCAAAGAAAGATTACCCATCATCTGATTTATCACCATTAAATTCTTACAGGATGATCTCAACAATAATGTCAGGAATATCATGGAACTTAGTAACACCCATGTATTTGGCAAAAAGTTATTTGATAGATTCCACAGAATTTGCAAAGCTGTTTTCAGAGCAGAGGGATAGTGTATTTTGATGAGGCAGTGATCCAAGTTAAAGTTTATTAAATTTGCATATCTTTGGTATCCATGTTCTATATCTGACATTTACTGTTATTACAAGAAATAATTATTAAAAAAAAATAATGTAGCAAATTTGTCTCCATTTTTTTTTTTTTGCCTTCAAACTTTTGGCTGGTTGAGTGCAAGTGAGTGTGTGTGTGTTGGAAATAATTATGGAAACATAAGCTATGAACAAATAATGAGTAATGGCAGATGCCTATAATACATAGGCAATGCAGTATTACAAAAACATACAAAAAATAAAATGAATACGCTATACAATGCATGGGTATTTGGTATGTGAGACTTGATTGAGCATGACACTTTTTCATGCTCCAATGCAAGTTATCAATGTTTAACTGTGGTATGTTCAGAATATCTTGTAGCACTTTCCACAACTCATTTAAGGTGTTTGCTTGTTGTGTGACTTTCTCAGTGGCCATATAACCCCACGTAACCTTAATGATGTCTTTGTGTAGCCTAAAGCATCTTTTGTGAGTGTTCATTGGCTGCTCTACATTCCAGATAGATTTTTTTTTTTTTTACCACAATGGCTGCATGCTTTGGGTCATTATCATATTGTCCTGTTTGGAGATAGATGCTCACTTAATGAAATTTTGTCTTGAAGGAATAGCTTGATGGATGAGAACCTGCCTGTACCTGTCAGCAGTCTAATACATCTTCAATTTTATGCAAACTTCAATACTTTTGGTAGATGTGCAACCCCATACTTGTATTGATCCATCTCCATGCTTCACTGTAGCTGTTGCACACTGACTGCTATACTGCACACTGCTCTTCCTGCAAATAAACTGCAGTTAATTATTGCCAAACAATTCAAACTTGGACTCACCCAGGTTTGGTCATCTCACTGTTTTATTTCTGCTGCCAACTTCAGCCTTGCTGTTTGGTTGCTTCTCAGCAAAGGTTTTCAGGCGGCTGCATATCCATTGAGGCCACTTGGCACGAATGTGTATCTTACCGTCCTTGAAGAAATCATTAATGCTCATAGTTGCAGCCGAGGTACTTAACATCACTTTAGGAGAACTTTGGCTTTCTTCTTCAACCGTGTTTATTGTCAACAGTACTATTTCTGCATACAGTTGCGTGATTGGACATTTAGATTATAGTAAAAGTGGGAGACAGCTTGGAATCTTGGAGCCATAAATGGGAAGTGCATAATAGCATGGACAATTTTTGTCAGGCAAATGAAAGAGCAGCTAAGCATCAATCAGGATGGCCATCAATGGTTACAGAATAAAAGAGAATAGCCTGTCGCCGGGTGAGTTCCAATCCAAGCACAAAGATTACAGACATCACCAAAACTGCAAATACCTCTCAACATGCTGCTCGTCGTTATTGTGCAAGTTTGGCTACAGTGGAAACAAAGACTGTCTACAGAAGCCAGTGTAAAAAGCGCAGATTTACATGAGTCCAGAAAATGATACACAGACTTATGGCATTTAGGACATCTGTTTCGTTTTCTCTGACGAGTCTCAGTTCTGTCAATTTACTTAGAATGGATGAACATAGGCATGGAGAAAGGTCAGTCAAGCATTCGAGGCAGGTTCAACATGACGGTTTTACTGTATTGGTGTGGTCAGTGATTTGAGATGCTGGAAAGACTGACTTGATGTTAATTGATGGGCATCTGAATTACGTTACATAATCATCCTATGCCACTTATTCAACAAGGGTTTTGCAGTTCAAGACATTTTCTTAAGAAGTTTGCGCCATTTCCATGCCTCTCTCAACCACCACCTTGAGACAAAAGGGGCTTCAGGCTCTTCCTGGGGCACCTTTGAGACCTCACCTGAATCTGAGTGAACGTATCTGGGAACACATTTTGTTCTCCAATTGGGGGGGGGACCCAACAAAAACATCAAGATGGTCTCTTACATTAGTGGCAAATCTAAAGGAAAAACTGACTAAACTTTGTCAAAATTTGGACTATCCTATCATGCAAACTTGTATTGCACTAATTCTTAAACAGCTTAGCCTTCCATGAAACACATGGAAAAACGACTAGATATTAATTTTGTTTTCTGCCATTTGTTTGATTCCCATATGCCCAATAAGGATTACCTGTGCTTTAAATGTGCTTATTTTCTTCTTATAGGGATCTTCAAAACCTGTCGGTCTAAGAATGGGATTCCTTCCTATGGGAATACATTTATAATATCAGACTTTTCCCCACCATTTGTCTTGTATTCTGTGAAACAAAAATACTTCAGTGATTACCATTTCTATCAGGATGAGAGAATTATAACGAATCGCTTCCTTTTTGTCAGTTGCTAGATGGCTACTACCATGGCCACAAATTTATGCCAAGGACAAATTTAACATTTCCGTTAATGGAAACCTAGTTACTTGCACTACGTTATGTGTTTATAATAGTGTTAAAATTAAAATAAAGATGATTGTATTCAGGATTAAAAACAACTTACTATTATTATATTATTTACACAAACAAATTATAAAAAATATAAATTGAACACCTTTTGAGAAAAGTTTTTCTTTTCTACTAATATCAGATATGATTGTGTTTGACTATTTTGTCATAATTTGTTGAACTGTCATTTTTATCTTTAGAATTTCTCTTTAATTTCAACATAACTAAAGCAAATATTATGTTTGGCTGAATAAAAATTTTGAATCTGTCATTTCACAAAAATAGGCTTGTCATAATCCTGAAAATAGGCAGTTCTGTTGAAGCCATAAAACTCTTCATAAATTCACTTTAATTCTTGTATATTGAAGCTTTAGTGTTTTCTAAGTCAGTTACAGCCATTTCTTATTCGCTAGTTTCCTTCTAGTTCCAGTGCTGTTGGATAGTGTGAAAACCAATTCAAGTGGCAGCCTGGTTCTGCAGTTACTGGGTAAACCTGAGAGAAGAGTTCAGTACCAGGAAGGGGTTAAACTGCGTATTTGAGCCTACAGTTTGTTAATATGTTTATGAGAAGGTCTTCAGATAAAAACTCCACAGCTTTTGGTGCATGTGTTTCATCAGCTTGATAAGAAAATTCTTTCATCTGTTGTGTTAATTATTTTTGGTAACTTCTGTTGAAGATCATTAACAAACAATCGCTAAAATCTTTTGTTATTAACTGAGCTATGGTGGGAAAGAAATTTCATTTTGTTCTGCGCAAGTAATCAATAACCGTTATTTGAAATGGCAAATACATTTAGAATAGTTTTCTAATAGCAGGGCTAAAAATACTAAATAGGAATAGATCTATAAACTTTCTATTTCATTGGATCTTATCAGAAATAACAATACATTCTATTTTTAATTGTTTACTGTAGCTTCTGTGGGACAGTATTTTAACAGCAGTAAGATCAGATGTTATGTGATGTCGGAGGTCACCAGCAATGATTTTCTAAAATTATTATAATAAAATGTCATGTCTCTCGTGGCTTTTAAAACAAGTTTAGTTAGATTTTTTAACAAAATAAATAGCTAAACTGTATTTTGTTTTTTCCAAAAATTATTAGATACGGCCATGAGAATTAAAATAAAGAGATTTCCATCATCTGAAGTATGCATTCAGTTTTCTGTCACATCTTGGAGTGATGGCAGATGCTGCTTTTGGTTATCCCAATTGTTCTTTTTCTGGTACATTTCTGTTTCTGTGCCAGTAAATGTAAGAATGGCTTCTTTTGTTGTATTTGGATTTTGGAAAAGACTTTTTCTCTATTTAAAATCTTTCTGTACTACCTAGAATAATGCTTCCTGTTAACATTCCTACGATGTCATTGGTAGTTTTTCTCTTTTTTTCAAAAGCTGAAGCCACGCATGCCCCTTTGTTAAAGTTTACTGCACAGCTTCCAACCATTTCTCTTGATGTGGGGCATCTTTAGTCATTGACGACATCGTAGGGCATCAGACGTGTTTGTCAAAATTTTTGTTCAGAGTCACCTTTACTTTTTAAATTCCCTCCTCTAACACTTTTTAAAATTAAAAGAAAAAAAAATTTTTTTATGAGTTATCATGCCAGAAAGTCAGTATCTGTTTAGTTTTCTTTTGAGATTGTTTTAGGGTAAACGCGTTTCTGATTCTTAAATCTAAGACTAGCGTGATTGGTCTGTCTTCCAGCAAATTCCCAGTGTTTCTCCAACAGGACGGTACACCACTGCAGTGCCTCTACTCTTCATCCTTACAGTCTCAGCTATCAAAGAAATCATTGAAGATTTTGTAAGTAATTTCTACTCTCAAAGCATTCTCTTATGAAAAGATCTTTGTCAAGTGAATACAGATTAATTAGCATTATCAAAATAAATATTCTTTAGGATGTTTAAAATGTACCTTTAAGATACTTGAAATACATTTACAGTCAGTGTTTCTGGGAAGGTTTCCACTCTCTTCTACATGGTAGCATTTTTTATTGTTGACTGTCTCTTTGGTAAGATACTTCAGAGAAAACCCGGTTTTTCATCAAATAATTTGTAAAAAAACAATTTTGCATTTTGCAGTATATCCTACTAGCTCTAAAAAAGAAGAAGCAAAAGGAACTCCCTCTCTAGTGTGGAGAAGAAAGTTAGGTTTTAATTCCAAATTATGAAGGTATTTAATAGCTATTAAAGGGAAAACTTCAAACACAATTATGAACAAAACAAGATTCATCACAAAAATGGTCCAAAGCTTCTGCAACTTCTATTTTTCTAGTTTATAACGTAGTTCTCACTTGCCAGTATGTATTATTTAAAAATGTCTAGCTATTATAAACTACTAATATATATATATGTATACGAGGTCTATCGAAAAAGTATCCGACCTTAGGCTGGGAAAAAAAAAATTACATACTTGGTGGAGTTCATTTGCTAATCCCCTTCCAAGTAGGCCCCTTGTGCCTCCACACACTTAGCCCAGTGATCCTTCCACTGTTTGAAGCATGTCTGGAATTCTTCCGGAATGGCTCTCAGCTCTGCCATCACATTCCGCATGATATCCTCTTGTCTGTCTCTCTAAGCGGGAGTGTTTCATTGGCATCTTCATTTTTTGGAACAACCAGAAATCGGAAGGAGCCATGTCTGGAGAGTAGGGAGCCTGGCGAATGAGCGAAATGCCTTTCTTTGCCAAGAAACCTTGGATCAGCTGCGACGAATGAGCCGGGGCATTGTCATGATGCAGCTGCCAGTTTTGCGAGGCCCACAGATCCGATCTCTCACCGAACTGCATCATGAAGACGTCGGAGGACTCCCTGATAATACTCCTTTGTAACTATTTGTCCTGGTGCATATTCATGATGCACAACGCCTCAGTAGTCGAAGAAAACAGCATCACCTTGATTTTGCTCCGGACTTGACTTGCTGTTTTGGGCCTTGGCGACGTTGAGTGCTTCCACTGTGACGACTGAGCTTTAGTTTCCAGGTCAAGCCATTACACCCACGTCTGATCTCCAGTTATCACAGTATTCTGGATCTCAGGATCCCTGCTGGCAGTATCCAGCAGGTCCTGCGCAACCTCAAGACGAAGTTGTTGTTGTTCCTGAGGAAGCAGCTTGAGCACAAATTTCGCTGCCACTCTGCGCAAGCCCAAATCCTCTTTTAAAATTGCATGTGCAGAATCTTTACTGATCCCAACCTCGTCACCAATTTCCCGCACTGTCAAATGACGATCCTCCATTATCAAGGTCTGCACTTTCTTGATAACAACTGCATTGCAACTGGTTGACAGCGTCACGGAACGCTGTTCACTTTCCACTGATGTGTGGCCATCTTTGAACCTGTTGTACCATTCTTTTATTTGGGTAAAACCCATGGCATTGTCACCAAAAGCCTGTTGAATTTTGCAAATTGTTTCCGTTTGGGTATCTCCAAGCTTTTGGCAAAACTTGATGCAAGATCGTTGCTCCACACGTTCCGTCATCACTGGTGAAATGGAAATGTGATGAGTAAGTTGTACAGCACCTCACACGCTGGCTGCCTGACAGCGGCTGATGCATCCAGCAAGCCTGCCAAAAACCACGCATGCGCATGAAGGCATGTGGCTCCACTATGCACACTTTTACCTCCCTAACGTCATTACTTCCAACGGGAAAAAATAGTCGGATACTTTTTCGACTGACCTCGTATTTATAATGGCTGAAGTAAGTTGGCTCTATCAGAAATATAAAATATGAACTGGTGGCCTATGTGCAGTAGAAAACTGTAATAAATTAAGATTAGCCTGTAAAATTAGTTTAATATTTACTTACCAAAATTCAGAATAATGATGCCAATTACACTCAAATATGAACAACTTCCTGTTCTATCATTATTCTTTTTCATCTTTGATTGCAAAAAGTAATCAAAATATTATGCTTATAGAAGCAGCACCAAGCTGCATATTTGCCCAGTTCTTGAATGAAAACTACGCTAAACTGTATAATAAAAGTGTTGTGTATGTAATAGATAGTACAATTCACTACATTTATTATTCTAGTCTACAATGTATTTATTTGTTGTTGCTTATTTAATAAATGTTGGAAAGAATTTTCAATTTATTATTTGTTTTTAGTGAACACAATATATCTACATGTAAGAGCCCCCCCTTCAATGATAATTATGAAGAAGCCAGCGGTTTATTTCCATCACAGGCACAATACGAGCTGAACTCCGTAGTTTGTAGTGTTAACTGATAAAAGCCGTAATGGACCATAAATTGGAGTGGCACTGCTTCTAAAAAGTTTATTTTTTTTGCTTTCGACCTTTTAGTTTCACCTCAAATGTGCAACAAGTTTTACGGCCATCATCTAGCCGGAGAATATGATGCAGTCAGTCATTTATTCCAATTTATCTGCAGGAAATCTTAATAAAACTAATGCATCTACGTTGTAAATTCCAGATTTTGTAAAAGAGTTGCCAAAATTTTTACAAGTTTTTTCTTTTACAGAAATTAGATTTCTCCGCTGAGTTCCAGACTAAAGTCTGTTTGTTTGTTTGTTTCTCCCACAAATTAGTTTTACTCCAAACTTATTTGGCTGATAATTTTAAGCTGAAAACAATTGATTTTTTTGCATAAAGCGATGTAAATTGTGATCAGTTTCGATCACTTTTGCTGACTTTTCTTCTTTTGTAGTGAATCATGAATGTTTATAAAAGCAGTGATGGTTTTGAAAAGAATTGACGAAGTAAGGATTAAGGAAATTGACAGATTTCAAAAAGTGTTTTTTTTTTCTTTTTTTTTGATTGATTATGTGCAATAAAGTGAAAGTGCTAAAAGATAAAAAATATTAAGCAATCACATTGCAAAAATGTATAGAGACATTGAATTTCTTGGTATGGCGAGGTCCTAACAACACACAAGAAATTTGGAAGGAAGAAAATGGATATTGGAACATTAAACTGTTAGAATGAAACAAAGCCTGGAGTGAAAAATTGGGAAATCAGGGGTTAATTATAGATGCATTCAGATATATTGATGGGACCTCTGAAAAACAGAGAGGAAATTTTGCTAGTTGCATTATCATTCCTTAAAAGTCACCTTAAAACCAGGAGATACGTGGTGATAGTTATCAACAAACTTAAGTATGCCAGAATTGGATACAGCACTTCCATCTAAATCACTTTGGTCTACAGGCACCTAGGGCCAGAGGCACGGTAGTCTGCAAGCATTTGATCTAATTTGCGATTATTTTAAACACAATGGCTGAATAGGACTTAATCACAGTGCAAGGTTAATATTGTTAAAACAGGGTTTGTGTATATTTGACCAAGCCTGATGCAAACTGTTTTAAAAACTAAATGACAATTGCTGAATACTGTCATGAAATCGTGATTTTGTATACTGACCCCTGCATTTTCAACTCAATTATTTAATTCATCTAAAACAGAAAGTAGCAAATAAGGATTATTTTACTTTAGTGAATTTTAAGATTTTATTTTTTTACAAAAAGGTTAGGCGAAAGTGTTTTTAGGCAAAAATGCTTTAGATGATTGTACCTACACCTGTTAGAAACCACATTAAGAAGCAACCGTTTCTGAAACTGTGTGACTGAGCAGGACAATTATGGATTTCTGGGCAGAAGTTACAAATCACTCCACATTTAAACTATATAAAACAAATGCTATTAGCCAATGTGTCTCTTGCTTCACGCTTGTGCCATTATTCTGGTGAAACATCTCTTTCAGGTGTATTATCAGTGTTGATAAAGATACACTGTAAGAGACTGGTATTCTACCTTAAATTTCCTATGACAAATATAAATTGTTTTTGTTTTTTAAAATTGCATTGATATATGTTTGGTTTTTTTTTTCAGTAGTTAAGTCAGAAGTCGAGTTAATCAGTTGTGTTTTAGAACTGTAGGAAAAGCTGGGAGATTCTAAACAAGATTTGTAAAACATTATGTATGCTAGATAGCGAAAAGTACTTACTAGTATTATTTTTTTATATAGAAAAGACACAGAGCAGATGATGCAGTCAACAACAGTAAAGCCTTAGGTAGGTGCATTACTATTTCAACAGTAACAACAAAAAAAATGTAGTTTGAAGTTTTATTGAATAACGACAGAAACTGCCATGAATTCACTTATGTGCTTTATCGTTTCTAACATTGTTTGCTTCAGAATTTCTAACAACTTGTGGCCAAATAGATATAAATGTTTACTGTGATGAGATGTGCCGACTGAATGATGAGTGGTGATTTGCATGCACCTTAATCCACTTGGTCATTGACCAGTAATTTTACCAACATCTTAAAGTCCGACTGTCTTGAGATTGTTTAGCAAACTTTTGACTGCTAATCAAATTAATTATCCAACCCATCTATACTATGTATTTTTTTACAAGCAGCCCACTGTCTCATCTTTTCATATTCAAGTAGAAAGCTCCTATGCATTTTAGTTATCATTGATTGGTTCCAATACTTTGTCTGAATCTTGCTACTTTTCACAATGCTTATTTTCCAGCTACTTCAGCCAGCCTGACCTGCTGCTCTTGATTTTTTAAAAGTCAGTCAAAAAAAAAGAACTTGCTTCTTTCCAAGAGTTGATGTCCTCCACTGAAGGCCGGACCATTACCCACACATTGCTGCTTGTAACATGGTTTATTTCCGAGACTTTTCAGTCTTGTATAAAAGATTCCTGGCATCTTTTACCAGTATCAGCAACATTGAAATTTTACCAAATTAACTGCCCCTTCTATCTACAGAGCGGATGACTTTCTGAAACATTGCTTCTCATTTAGCCCAAGTTTTCATCTTTTGCAGTGGAATTCCGGGTCTTGTAGAGTTCAGATTTAATCTTTATCATCTATTTATTACCTAGAAAAATGCAGTGAAC
This sequence comes from Nautilus pompilius, assembly GCA_018389105.1. NCBI lineage: Eukaryota > Metazoa > Mollusca > Cephalopoda > Nautilida > Nautilidae > Nautilus > Nautilus pompilius. The sequence continues at coordinate 696,848 of JACATO010000684.1, forward strand.
AAAAATTCATTAATTAATTTAGCACTTTACAATCAAGTGTGCAGTCATTTATATTCTTTTCTCTTCTTTTTTATTGTGTTCTCCATTTCATTACTCCCATTTTCTTGTTTCCACTGTTCTGGCCAGTTGAAATGTTTTTTTTTTTTGATTGTCTTTATCATTTGTAACCATATTGAATTAGCCAGCAAGAAAGTCAGTTAACATTGTAATTCATCAGTGTAATTAATTCTCTGTTTTTGCCTTGTATCAAGAGCAAGTTTTAATATCAGACAAAACTTTATTTTAAAACAATTCCCTGGCCAAAAGGCTTTCCACCAGTTAGCATGGAAGCTTTCTGGTGCTCTTTCCTAGAAAATCAGCAGAAACAAAATGAAGTTAAATTCTGTTGTCTTTCTCTTTTTTCTTCATGTGGTAGTCAGTATTTAGGTTTTATTTTCTAATGAAACCAGTCTTCACAGATAACCCAATACTACTACGACATGTTTTCTCCTGAAGGTTTTATATGCATATCTTTTGAGTTCATTATTATTGTTCTTTAGATGGCAGGGATGGCAAAGGGAAAAAAGTGGATGAGATGATCACTGCTACTTACATTTCAATATTCCCAGTCATTTAATCTTCTGAGATAAGAGAGTACAATGGCCTTCCATAGCCTTTTTAAAATTTTTCTTATCTTCTGGCAAGAATGTGTGATAATTGTAAATTAAACGTATATTGCGGAGCAATTTTTGCTACTCAATAATTCAGATGATATCTGAGTTTAAACTCCTTGTGTTTTTTTTTTGTCTATTTTTGCCTCAAGTGTTACGAGATGGAAACTGGCGGAGTTTGCATTGGACTGCTGTTGCTGTTGGAGACATAGTAAAGCTTGGGAGTGGTCATTTTTTCCCAGCAGACTTGGTTCTTCTGTCATCAAGGTAAGTAAAGATTGTAAAAGGGTCTTCTGGAGACTACTCAAATCTGGCATTTCAAACAAATTAGAATAAAAGATATATGATATACTTTCAGTACTTCCAATCTACCACATTTCTAAAACTCTACTGCTTTTTACAATTTTTACATGAAATTTAAATCATAAATGTTGTTTTGTGTGATTTGAGAAAAGGTTTTAGCAAAATCTGCTGAATTGTCCAAACTTTCATATTGGTTCTCTTTGGAACAAAGACTAATCTTGGACTCGTTTGAGACATCCTTTTGCTTTCACAGTGCCACCTGACACTCAGTTATGCCTATGCACTGTTTATTTTTTTAGAATGCCTGCCACGTCTTATCTCAGTTTGCAGCTTCACAACCACAACTGAAGTCCAATTTTCGGGTGTCTCTACCACCAAGGGCTTTGTTCCTGGTCTCTTGCTTGGTCTAAGTGCCCAGCATACAGTCTGTTGTGTATTGTCGGGTATATGTGTCTGTACTTGATATGCAGTCCTCAATATGTGAAAGTTTCTCATTTGTTTGGTTGCCATGGTGACTTTTCGAGCTCAGTGAATGTATGAATTTATGTGTGGCAGAAAATTACCCCCCTCTCACCTAAAAATACAATATTTGAGAGAATCCAACAGAAAAAGCAGATTGAGATGGTTCTACTGAAAACTTACGTATTTCTTGTTTATGACTGCAGGAACCAGCTAATCATTTGGAAATTAGATATTTTTGGGAAAGAAGAAACCTCCAGAAAACTAAAATCCCCCACTTTTTTTTTTTACAACACCAGAAGAACCCTAAAGATCCTGTTGCTGAAGTGGTTGTGATATTCTGCAATGGAGAGTTTTCATTTTTTACCTTTATTCCTTTTAAGAATTTCTCAGAACCTTTTGGTTTTAGGTTTTCTTCATTTAGGTATTATCGTTATTTGATTAGATTTCTAATAACATCTTGTAATGATAAACCTTTATTGGCTCATCTAACATTTTGGTAATAAATTTGTATAAAAACAATTGGGAAGTGATAAAGGGCAGAGGAATTCCTTTTAACTTTGTATTATCTTTAAAATAAGATATTGGTTATAAGAATTTCTTCACGCGTTTCACTTCCCTGTTCCTGTTGGTTATTATCTTATTGAGAATATTATATTCTGGAATGTTGATGTTTACACTTTGTCGGCACGGAGTTGTGATTATTCCAATACCGAGAGTCATTACTACTGGCTATTAGAATGAAGAAAACTGAAAATTTTAAATGGTTCTGAACTTTCCTCTTCCTCTCTTTATTTTAAAATACAAAACTACTGCTATTTTTTTGTTCTGTTTTCACCATTATGAATTATGGCTCATTAACAATTTATTTCCATAATAGAGAAGTTAAAGTATAAGTACTGATTATATACACAAAGAATAGGATACATCGAATGCAGCATCAGTTGGAAGTACTAGAGAAAGAAATAAACATTTTTAGCATGCATTTCTTTTGCTATGCAAAGTTTATTCTAATTGGCAAGAGTCATGAATTATGGAAACAAGATCATGTAGTGACATCTAACCCTGTGTTGTTTTGTAACTGTTTGCTGTATTATTTTCATGCACTAAATAATCAGTTCACCCTATGGAAAACAATAACAACAAAAAACAAATGTTTGTGGTGGTTCCAATGCCATAAGTGCACAAGCATGAGAAGGTGAATAATGATGGCAGCTTTCATCAGAAGGATTGGAAGGTTCACAGTAGATAGAGAGACATTCAACTTATGTGTTGAGTGCATAGATATGTTTCTTTCTGCAAAAAAATATAGAGATGAGATAATCGAGAAGCCAAGCAGCAAGTCAGAGACGGAATAAGTGCTATCTTTTTTTGGGAGAGATAGGACCAAAGGTGTATTTCACACTCAGCAATTTATTATCACCAGCAAAATTACAGACACTGCATTAAAGGATATTTTACAGAAGTTGGAGAGACATCTCAATGTGGAATGGTTGGCAAGAGTTTCCATTTTGGAATGAGAAAGCAAAAATCAGACACTGAGTATATCTTAGCACTAAAATACCTTTCCATTCATTGTAACTCTGGCAACTTTCTGAACAGAGCATTATGAGACAGGTTTTTGTGTGGTCTCAACAACACTCAAATTCAAAACACTTAGATACAGAAGATTTAACATTAAAACATAATTGTCAGATAGCAGCTGCAAGGAAATAATGGACAGGAATGCTAGGGAATTTTGTCCAATCAGTCAGGATAATAGCTCTAGCTGCATTAACAAACAATATGCCAAAGTGTTTTAAATGATGGAATAGTTTAGTGTGTCATTTTATGAGTTTATCTGTCAGCGAATATCCATTAAACAGTTTCCAAGGAGCAGCCCTTTGTTAGGTATTTATCCAAAAGAGTTAACACCTAATATAGTGCTAGTATTGCAATGAACAGACCATTAACTGTAATCATCCTTCCTAGACACAGTTCAAGTTCTACACAGCTGTGACTCTATGCAAAGAATTACCCAGTGTGCAAAGAGTAAGAATAGTTACTTTAAAAAAATGGAGGCTTTACATTTGTCAAGTTTCCAAGAGTCTCATCTCAAAGCGTATAAAGAAATATTGGGAAAGACATGATTACAAGTAAGTAAGGCTGTGGATAAAAGAACTGCCAAACTAAAGGTGAGGAAAAAGGTGCGTTACTTAATCTGAGGGACAGGTGAAGGGGTAACCAATAACTTGTACTATGTGAGGGCATGACTAAGTTAGTCGTTATGGATATTATTGTTTGGAACTGCAAATAATTAAAAAGTTAAGACCTCCAAGATCCTTTGGTGACTTTGGCACTGTTTGGCAATTTTTTTTGGAGTTCAGTTTCTCAATATTTCATTAAAAAAACAAAAACTTTAAGATATTTGACATTAATTAGAGGAACTGTGCATAACAAAAAAATTGCGTGTAAAATATTAATTTTTGTCTTATGATTCTTCTATTTGTATTGTTTTATCAAAAATTTAATGTATTATATTCATTATGTATATAATTAGAATCTAATTATCTTTTCTGTTTTGAAAATAGATTGTTGTTAATGAGCCTTCTTACTTTGTTTTTATAATTAGTGTTGCTACTAAGAAAAATCTTCATATTTATTCCATACTGCTAAAAGAAACATGCATGCATGAGAGGGAGAGAGAGAGATGATCTTGAGATTTTTTTCAAAACTGTATTGTGAGATGGTATTACATAGTATTCTGCATAAACATGAAATGACAGGACTTACAATTGGTTGACTTATTTCTCAGGCTGCTGCCATCATTGGGCTTCAAGAGCAAGTGGCAATCTTTGAATTTCCAGTATATTGCACATACTTTATTAATGTGCTTATCTTCTAGGACATACAGTATAAGTGTGCAGTTTAAACTGGATTGTTATCTTTCTTTCAGTGAACCACAAGCTATGTGTTACATTGAAACTTCAAATTTAGATGGAGAAACCAATTTGAAAATACGACAAGTAAGTGATACTCGCTTTGATGGGGGTATACATTGCCATGTCATAATGATTTGGCAACCTCTTTGTATTACGATGTGTTAGATTGTTATGGCAACTGAAGGCAAGCAGCAGTGGATTGAAATTCTTTGTTACTGCTTGATCAAGCCACTACTACCATGTTTGACATTGAAGTAACGATTTTGAATCAGTGTAGCAAAGGTTCCTCCATATCTGTGTGAGATATCTCTTTAATTTCACACAAGTGTTTGCTCAGATTCATCAGACCCGTGGGTACCCAGTGCTTTGATTCATCTTCCAGATTGTGGTTGCTGAAGGACAGCTGTGGCATACAATGCCATCTCTCTGAAGAATTTGGGAATCAAATCTCAGCGTGCTTTAAAATGGCACTGTATCCTCAGAAGAAGTGAGAAATTTTTTTTACAACACCAAATGGCCTCCATACTTGATCGTGTGCTGAAGAATTTGGCATTGAAGGTCTTCATTAGGTCTTCTCTAAAGCCAGGTACAACCTCCATATGTGAATTACTGAAGGATTCATAAGAGAAGAGTATGCTCAGCTGTTATTTGAGGGTGTTGGCATATACGTTCTCTGATTGCACAGTTTGAAGTATTTTATTCCTTTTGGATAGAAGGGGCTTCTTACATGTTACACATCCTTTGTGGCCAGGTTAATGGAGACAAACCAAGAGGATGTTGACACTGATTGTGAACATGGTGAGTAATTGCACATTCTTGTTATTGTGTCACTGTTGAAGGTTGGTCACTTTGAGAGTGTGCATCTGGCTGCATTTGCATTGCAGTGCCATTGTGTTTTATTTTGCTTTGCAGTATTTGCATGATTTAATGTATGTGAGATTTTTTGTGCGAGTCTGCCATTGACTTTGGTCTCACTCTGTATGGCTTATAAGATGTTCTCAGGTGAACATAGAGGTATCATGGGAGCCACTTGTGTTTTGCATGGTGATGGTGCAAACTGGTTATTTGCTCTCCTAGATGTCTAATATATTTATACCTGAAATATGTAAATTTCAGATGCATTCGTTTATGGGGGTTACCAAATTAATATGGCAGGGCACTGTATAATTTTTTAAACTATGATTATGATTACTACTGGATAATATTTAACTGCTGTGTTGGTTTTGTTTTAGCTTTTTCACTTTAACATAAGGCAAGACATAAATATGAAAGAACTTGCCATCGTTTTTGGTACATTCTTTACTACAAAAAAATCGAAATAGTTTAATAATGCCATGCCAAGAAAAAAAACAACACCAAACAAAGACTTCTGAAGTTTTTGTTAATTACTAAGACTTAGTATATCTGCTTTGAACTTTCTCATAAAGACCTACCTACCTACCTACTGCTTAATTGTTTAAAATATTGTTTTTACTGACGATTTATGTTGAAAAATACTTCTGGAGTTTCACTATTTCTGATTTCTGACTTTCGAGTTGCTAATCAATATAAACCTCGAGTTAATGATTGCGGTACTTTTTCAAGATTTTTGACTACATGTCACTAGTACCAAATATCCAAATTGGTTGGGAAAAATAATAGCTTATATATTTGATCAGTGCAGCCTGTATTACTCGGCTCTGGATCTGACAGGTTTTATCTAAAACCTTGCAAATAAATCAAACCTTTCTTTAAGTAATCGGTAACAATATTGATAGAATATGCTCTAGAGAATTCTTTAAAGAAAAGGAAAGTGTTACCTTGTAGTTGTATCATATCTAAGTTCCCATTTAATATGCATTAAAAAGCATCAACCTTTATTTCATAGCATGATACATCTTATATTTTTTAAAAGATGGCAGTATTATGCTAGCCAAAATATCTTCTGAAAACCCTTACTATAACAAGTGTTTTTTTTTTCATGTGACTTCTGTATTATTGGAGTAAATTTAGATTCCTGTATTGAGTTTTAGTGCTAACATAAAACTACACCATCAAGGTCGTCATGGAGATAAAAAGTAAGCTATAAAATATGTTATGTGAGTGTTATGACTCCCCTTTTCTTTTGTTCATAAAGTGTAAGCAATATATTATGTTCATGTAGTACTATTCTAACATCAGCCAAAAGAAATAATGGGCATTATATCTTTGAAAAATGACATTTTGAAGGTATCATTGCTTTGATTAACTTGTAAATTCCATTCTTTTTGTGTCTATATCAAATAGGATAAATACTCCTGCCTCTGTACATAGCCAACATGCGTAGCATCACACCTCCAGTGACTGTTCTGGATGGCACATGTTAGAGTGATCACATGATGCATAACTATGCTGGAAGGATGCCCACGCGTCTGTCTGCCAGATTGTCCAATTCAGAGTTATATGGGAGGGGGACTGATCTATGATTATCTCCTGTTAGAACAAAAATGGCAGACTTCCCTGTGTTGATATTTCACAATTTCCTGTCTGGATTTGCTCCACGAATGACCTGCATGTAGTCTCGCCAAAAAAAAAAAAAAAACAACCAGAAAGGGAGGTATTGGTATTTCTTGTTCAGAAAATTAATATTTCATAAACATAAACTTTTAAAATTTACTAAATTGTTTGAAACCTCTAGTATGTAGTTACTGGACAATAATATTTGGTGGTTTATTTTGTGTTTCTGAGCAATTTTTGTCAAAGAAGGTTGACTTCTCTCTGGGCACCAGAATTAAATGGTATTTAAGTGAGATTTCTTTTGTTTAAATTTTACTTAATTAACCCCCTCACCACCAAAAACTGCAGCCATTGCCCCTCTCGTATGGAATGCTATCTACTGCTGCTAAATGATGCTTCATTTATAAAACAATCTGTCATGTAAGTTATTCTCTTGAAGACTTGAAATTGCCGATTTTATTAATAAGTTTGGAATTTAAAATAAGTAGTGATGTGGGTCGGAGAGTTTCTCTCAGTAGGTAGAGGGGGGAGCTTCCCTGGTTTACCGTATTCAGCACTAAGGCAGAAGTCTTCTCCTTGCAGGGCGTACCGCAGACAGCCAAACTACTCACGCACCAGGATCTCATGGAGCTGAATGGGACTGTTGAGTGTGAAACCCCCAACAGACATCTCTATGACTTCTCTGGCAACATCAGGCCATCAGGCAGACAGTAAGTTTCTCTCCCCTCCAAAAAAAAAAAAAGCAGAATGGAATAAACACTATACAGTTGATGTTTCTTTTCTTTAAATGGAATTTCTGTAACTCCGAATCAGCAGAGTTATACTATTGGAATGCTAAAGTCAAGGGCTCAGGTTCACTTCTTGTGGGAACAGCTTAGTTTGGCAAACGTCCCTATTATGATTTCTTTCCACTTTTCTTCCCCAGCTGGCCATGAGATGTTTCCTCCCACACATACGAATAAGTAAGAGTTTCTCTGCTGAAGTCAGAAGCACTGGGCTCCATGTGATGCAAGATTGGCAGTGCTTCTTAATCAGAGACTGTGACACTGCGGCCCTTTTACCAAGGCTGTCTGCTTTGTAGATGTCAGCACATGCCAGCAACCTCAACACTATTAAATTTTATACGCATAAGTATACGTATATACTTGTGTATTGTAATATTTACTACTGTTTTGCATCTTTGTTGAAGAAGAACTGGTACATTAGCATAATTTGTTACTTTATCGTCCCAGTATCAAATGTGGATTTCTAAAAAGCGAGTAAACAAAATTGCAAAAGATGATCAGCTTGATGCTGATAAATGCAGCCTATCGGGTTCTGTTAGCAAGACAGGATATCAGGGTACGTGCACCAGTTCTGTTCTAAACCAGGTAATACATGCATGGTCATCCCTTACCAAACATGCAGCAACCTTTGAATCTGTTGAATTACCAGAACCAATTTGGTATGTATCTCCATGGTAAACTGGTAGTGCCATTTTTTCTGTAATTTAGTAAACCTGTCAAATACCCTCCTTTTTTTTTTAAATTTTAAAAATGATGATGTTTTTTTTTTTATATTCTTATGAAATTTACTTTATTTTCAGGGCGATACCACTGGGGCCAGACCAGCTGCTGTTGAGAGGCGCCATGTTGCGCAATACCAAGTGGATATTTGGTAAGCATGGCCAAGATTGCCCATCGACTGCGTGGATAACATTAGTAGCAGTCTCTCTCAGCATTATGCTGGGGGGGGGGTCTTAGATATATTTTTAAAGGAAATACAATTGCAATACATTATAAAAGAATAGTCTTATTTTTAAACGATAAAAACAGTTAGTTTTGTTTTTCAGAAATCTAATATTAAAGTTTGAAATGTTTAATATTACTTTCTTTTCTGACATCTTTATGTTTGTCACTAAATTCTGTTGTTATAGTGGCAACAAGTGCAAATTTTCTATATTGAAAAGTGAATACTTTGGAATAACAGTAGATTAATGTTTGATTTATAAGATAGAAGAACTTGTAACTCTATGCTCCTTGGATAAAAGCATATAAGAATGCTGAATTTGAGATGGCTTTTGATTCAGAACTAATTTCTACCATAGAAGAATTACATAGAAATGTGGCTGATGAGCGTTAATTGGCGCTAGGCTGGTATGTCTCACATCTGGACAATTTTTTACTCATTGGTAAAGTAAAAATTGCAACCATAAAGTAACACAGAATAAAACTGGAAGCTTCCTTTGCTACTTACAACATTTTCAAATTAAGATAAGCAAACTTCGAAGATACAGAATAATTAACATTTACCAGGGTAGACTTACAGAAGATGTGGTGTTGGCATATTTAAAAACTGTTAAGTAAAAAGAATGTCCAACCTTACTTTCCTAACTGTTTGTTAAATTATAGCTGCATTTTTGTTGCTGAGTAAAGAGATTCCAAAGAAAACTAACTTACCTATAATGGTGAAATGATTCAGAAGAGTAGGATGATGTGTTTGAGTAGATGATACAAGAAACTTGGTTCCTTCAATGTCTGTCTGTCTATATAGCAAAAGAAGAACCCTCATAATTTTATTGTTAGTAAGGTCTTTCTAACAGGCGGTTAGTATTAAGTTTCAAAAAGTGCCCTGGAAGTTTGTTAGCAATAATAACTACATTGACATTTGTAGGTGGATCTTCTAAAGATTTCCAGAAATTTCTGCAAAAACTACATGATGGAAATCAGGAGTTCAGTCATTCACCAGTCTGTACACTAGAGATGGCAAAATTCAAGTAAGGTTTTCCTTGCCAAAGTTGGTAGTGCCAGGCCCTTATGGAACTAAATAATGCTCTGTGGCAGACAACTGCAGCACTGTGCTTCCTTGTAGAGACTGGTGAAGGGGAAGGGGACAAATACTCCACTTTATAACAGTAATTTTGATGGTTTTATCCATTTTGAATTCCATTCTCTCTGCTAAGAAAGAAAGAAACTCTCTATTTCTGTCTACCAAACAAATGCTTTCATTGCCTTTAAAGATGTCATTTTTGTGTTTCTTGCGAATAGATTCTGATTGAATCTTTGTTTCCAACGTGTCAAATTCATGATTTTGAAAACCTTTCTTAACATCTGTTTTATATTGCTTCTACCATATTAAACATTCAAAACAGAAAATCTAGATGGAAAACAAACATTTTAATAGAAACATCTACTGGACTTACGAGTTATTGCTTTTCCTTTGCACAGGTAAAACCAAGTTATTTCGAGATGACATTCATTTCTACCTACTACACACAACCATTGCAGCTTCTGATGTTTTCTTTTCTGAATGAGGCTTACTCTCCCTAATTATTGTAAACAAATGCTTTGACAATCTAAGTTATTATCGCGGACTAACACTATTACATATTTATGGTGGTTTTTTTAGACATTATCCCTTTATGATTTTTTTATTTTACTGATTCTTTATAGCCTGGCTAAGTAGCAGCTAGTATTGACTTATTCAGTACAGTTTCTCTGTCTTTGAGGAAAGGTTTCTTTTACTAGTTGTTGTACATTATTTGTCCTGCAGTCTTTGAGATAGGTATTGAGTTTCATATTTCATTTGGAACCTGAACAGCTCTTACGTTAGGGTCCCCCATCTCTCCATCTCTCTCTCTTTCTGATTCGTTCTGTTACTAATCTTACCAAGAAAACTTGTATCTTGGCAGTTGCTTTTGTGTTTTTTTTTTTATTTTTCTTCTGGTTTTACAATTTAAAAACTAAGTTTTCAGAGCTTTTCATGGTAAGTTCAGTAAACTGGTTCATCATTTCTCTGGTAAATTGTAGCATGTAAATCCGCAACCTTGTTGAGACAGAATAGAGATCAAAACCACGCGGTCTGTTTTTATACCCCAAACCGCAGCTGAGGTCCGACTCGAGACTCGGGTTTTTGAGATTTCGGTCCCAGGTTTGATTCGAAGACTACTGAAATTAATTTTATTACCATTTGTGGAGTGGTGGATTTCCAGTAAATTGTGTACATGCTCATCCCACTTGGCAACCACCAAAGGAAAATTTGCAAATAGAGAGAAATACTCACACCTAGGTTGAAGGGAGGGTAGAATAAAAGAACAACAAGAAAAAAAAAGGAAATCACCAGGTGTTTTCTTTTTAAAAAAAAATTTAAGCTAGATTGGCTCTCTTAGAATCTTGACTAATCGTTAGCATTGTTGCTAAGGTGCAGTAACCCTACATAAGAAGTCCTTCCCAAACACCCGCCACGAAAGGCTGATATTTTTGGCTGATGAAAGGTTAGTAATCTATGTACAATAGTTACTCTTCAAATATAAATTTTGTTGAAAACATTTATACATTTAACAAGCATTATATTATTCTTTTTAGGAATAGTTATCTATACAGGCCATGAGAGCAAGCTGATGTTGAATTCCACTTCTGCACCACTAAAACGCTCAAATGTTGAAAAAGTTACAAATACTCAGGTAACCTTTTAATTCGTTATAATAATTATTTGCCAGCTGTTTTGGATAGGTTAGCATATCTTGAGTCTTGGTCCTTTTAGGGTTAGTTGGTGAAATTGGGGCGTCATTTTTATGTATGATTGGTGAACATGTACGCTTTCGATGGATTGGTTAATACAGCTATGTTTTAGTATCTTCAGTAAAGTTAAAACTAGTATGTTTGTGTACAAGTGTACATACTTTGCCACATTGTTTCTGTAGGTACATATCTGAACACTTAACAATTGTTTATTTACTTATTATAATTTGCTCCTTACTAAGGATGGTGTTTTCATAAAACTATTTTGTTTTTCTTTTCAGATTTTAATACTGTTTCTCATTCTGATCATCCTCTCCCTCATCAGCACCATAGCCAACAGCATCTGGACCTCTCACCACCAGAAAAAAGACTGGTATTTGGGTTATGCTGGTACGCTAATTCTTTTTAAAGCATGTACTAATCTGAGCAGTAGATAAGTGATGACATAATTTAATTAGAAATGTAAAGTTGATTGTTTTTGATTTATTAAAATTTAAACTGATTCTTTTTTCTCGATACTGACTTGTATAAAATTTTCCTTGGATCTGCCTTTTTAACAGATAGAATTAAAATTATTAGGGCTTTGAATTTAGCAGCAATGTGCATGAATAAGTTAACTTTAATTTGTTTGTTTTTTCTGCTCTGAAATGCTGGTTGGCCTTGTTTTAGACCGGTGCTGCACTGTGGCATCCAATTTGAGTTAACCGTCTCAAATTTCTCCTTTGTTATGTAAAATTCTGGAATGTTTTGAGCAGACTGTGTAATTTCCTTTCTATCCTTGGCAGAAGACTCCAGCTCATTGGTTAACCAGCAATGTGTGTAGATACCAGGGTAAAAGTTTTTTAACAGAAAACTCTGGACCTCTGATTCTGGAAATTCACTTAAATTATAGTATGCCCATGTATTTTGAAATAAAACCAATTAAAGTCTATTCATGTAATCATATGCTGCAGGAGGTTTGCATGAAATTGAGGTAACGTGGTTATGTGATTTAACCTTGAAAGATTTATCTCTGCTATTCCGTTATAACAAATTTGCATTTCGATGAAGCCGGTGTAGGTGGCTGGGAATAGGGATGTAAAGAAGAAAGACAGTATCCTTGACTCAGTTTTGGCTAACAAAAACTGAATTATATAATAAAAATAAATAAACAACTTTAGTATATGTGCTGTTAATTTCCTTTTCATCAGTAGTTTGTGTTGCATACAGTGCTCTGAATAAATCTCCATACTATAATTTCGTTGCAACATGAATTTATTTCATTTAGTCTCCGTTGCAAGTTTATAGGATTTAAATTAGTCTTATATGGCCACATACATTGTTAGAAGTTAATACTAATTATGTCCTGGCTGCATTAAAATATTAATCCTAGGGAAAAAAAGTACAACTGGTGAATTTATGTTTGCTAGTCTAGAAGGTAAACCATTTGTATATGCATTTAGCAAACTAAGGTTGGACTACATAGTGATGTCTTTGTGGTTGGCGGAAGGAAGAGCTGTAGTTTCCGCTCACTTCCGGGTCTGGCCACATGTGGTCGGGTTTGCATTATAAATTGAAGACAAGCTTTTTATAATGTGAATGAGTAGATGAAGATTTTATTCATTTATTTTCTGGCTGTTCCACCTAAACTACATTGACAAAGAAAATAATTCCAATCATCTGGCAATGAAAAGTTGTTCAGTTGATGCTTTCTGTAGTTCATCCTTTAGATTTGGAAGCAAGGAAGAGAACAATGATACTGAACTGAAACCTAGCCGGTTAGCTTGACAATGAAAACAGTAAGCGCACAGATTTTGTGGATATAGTTTAAGTTTACATTGTGATTGTTATTTTCCTGTTTATACAGGCAGGTTGGCGTTTTCCTTTACAGATAGGAAAGTGCTGTCATTGGATTTAAAGAACTTGTTGGGAGGTAAAGTAGCAGTGTTAGAACATTTAGAATCTGATCAACTGGACATTGACTTCTGAGGTGATGTATTCCCTGCAAACGTCTATAGAAATAGAACTACAATCTTCTTCTGTAGCGGTAGCTGTTTTCAGCTCATTACAGTTCAGGTGTAACATGTGTAGTAAATGCAGCTTAAAGTGTGGCGGGTATTTCAAGTCTTACAAAGCGCAGTGTCAAGAAAAAGTTGATTTATCGTTGTACAGTAGTTAATGCGGTTGTAGTACATTTACCTCCTTGCTTGTAGCCAAGCATTGCAGTTCCAGGTGAGTTGGGCTGTTATTTGCAGCTTCAGGGCCTGTGATCAAAGTAACATATTTATGAATAATATAAGACAGACGAGTTTACCAGTGGGGTAGATTATGACACACCTGAACAACCACACACTACTTTTCTCTTTGATGTAGGACTCCAAACTTCCATGTTTATTTATCAGTTTTATTTGGAAATAAATTATAAGATAGACAATTAAAAATTGCTATTCTACTATCTGAAAGTTCTTAGCATTTACATTTTAATCGAGGCATTGCAAAGATCATCACAAATGGCAGCTGCGATTATCTTCCTTATACTGTGATTTATTTTTAATGCATACAACGATCTGTACAGAAAATATGTATTTATTGTTATGCATTTAAATTAATGATGTAGCATTTAGTTGGTACAAAATGTCTAGTGTTGTAGTGTCTCTCTATTCATCTTGAATGGACTGCCATAAAATAATGATGTCATGAGAGAGAAGCAAACTGTAAGCAAACCTTTTATTGTCTGACTCCGGTGAGTAGGAAGAACTAAGTGATAAAATTAAACATTACTAATAACATTTATCATTTGCTTGTATGTTTGTATCTATAATTATATTTTTATCATGTTAATTTGTTCAGTGTTTACATCGAAGATACTGCCAGGAATATAATTTTAATTCGGTTTTGATCTGCTTTTGTGCACAATTTGATAACATGCTAACTAAGCAATAATGTGGCTATCAATCATTTCTAGTTCTCATCTGTCTTTGCTTTATTATATACTTATTAATATTAGTTGAAATTGTGGGCATTATATACTAGGAAACTTATACTGTACATGTAATATAGACAGGTATTATAGTTTTGTTTGTGTGTATGTGATTTGAAATATATGCATGGTGCCCTCCCACGAGTTCTCACAACTTGTCTTTATAGTATTTTGTTTGTTGTGGAAAATCAGGAATGAAGACAAGCGGTAGAGTGAATTCTTTTTTATTATTTGATTGAGCCAGTTTCTGAAGCACAGTCTCCTTCCCTGATTGCCATTGTTGAATCAGTAAGTTTTTATAACACGGTCTGGTTCATGTTTATTCATATCTATGCGAAAGCTTCTATTATTTCCATCATATTGGTAAAATGTGGATTGGTTACTGTTAGCTGATTCAAATGCTCCTTCAGATTCCTTTTCCAGACTGTGGAGAAGTATGGCGTGTAATGCTATCCTCCCAAGGAATATTGCTCAGTAGGCTTTGTTGGTACTGTAGTAGATGTCTTTAAAACCATAATATACCCGAGCAAAATTTAGGTATCCTTCGACAATCACCCACCGTGTCTCTGCTCTGCCAGATGTAAGCCCCTGTCATGATGCTCTGGTCTCCATATATGACCATGGGCTGCAGACAGTGGTGTTGAAGGTCGTTGGTAATCTTTCCAAAACCAAGGTGTAACTACCAGACAAGAATTACTAATATGGAGAAGAGTACACTTCCAGTATTCAAGGCTGTTGCCAGGCAAGTCCTCTGACCAGGATTTTTGAAACATTTTATACCTATTGAACAGAATGGGTTTTTTTTACATGTTATACAGAACAGTTATTGCATTTCTCTGGATCACTTCTGCTGCAAAGTTGATGTAATCAAAAGAATCTTGATAGTGAGCATGGATGGGGGCAAGGGGTGGCCTGCTCGTATCATTTTTGAAGGTTCTCTAGGTCAGTATGGCTACAGATCCACGAGTCTTTGACTCTGTGATGACCTGTTATTACGACTTTGGGTAAGCAGGGAAATATCGTGGGTTCGGTCTGTTTATGGGACGGTACCAGCGCACATCGGTTATCTTCCTGGACACAGTAATTGATCAAAAAGGTTATTACAGCATAGTGATAAACTAGTATTTTCCTCCTGTTATTTGACTGGCTTTCCTAATGAATGTTTACTCTGGTTTTCTCCAACTATTTACCAGAAGGGAGGTTTTTGGTTTGTTGTTGTTGTTGGGTATTTTTTGTTTAATGTCACCAAGCAGAGAGTGTTTGTCTGAGCTGTGTGTTTGGGTTCTTTTTCAAGGTGGAGCTAATTTCGTCAAAGAAACTATTTTGGACCAGTTTTAATAGACACAGTTGGGATGTAAGTGATCATTGGAGTTGCTGTGGTGTGTTTGTGTGAATATTGTTTAGCATATTGAAGAATGTTGTGCCACCAAAGCTTTAAATTCATACATGATTATTTCAGATTAAGAAGCAACTAGAAATAAACTTTCCATTAGTTGAGTCTCCTTTGGTCTCAGAGTAAAGAAGGGAAAACACCAGGGCGCCTCACTCGTGCAGTCTTACAGTTTATCGATTGATTGATTTATCACTCCATCCACCCTGCTAGACTTGGGTAGAATGCTGATTTCTTTTGAAATAGACGGTTATCATTATAGCTCTGGTGTTGGTCAGGGTGGATTGGTATAGCCACAGCTCTATCAGGCTGGGAGAAATGTAGGATTCGGCCTGTCCAGCAGTCATCTAGCATATGATTGGTTGGTTTGTTTTCTAAGGGATAAGTCGTCACCTTCACTCTTCATTAGACTAAACTAAGGGATTGAAATATCAGCCAGCAGAGAACAGTGATTAAAATATGAAGTTTTTACCTACTTTGTTTGATCTGCTGTTGTAATAAATTGTTACTATACGGGATTAATTACCGTTAATGAACTTATATTCTTGTGTAGAAAGATAGTCCTGTGGTGACCATGTAAAATAAATATGGCATATACTGTATGTACTTGGGTAGTGCATATATCAGTTAAAATAAAGATACTGCTTTTTGAGGAATCTCCTATAAATCTAATGGAACTTGAGAACTAAACTTATTTCTAGTTTTTGAGTATAATGTGTTTAATTCTTTTTATGAACCATCTCTGTTGATATTAAAAAAAACCACACCTCAGAAGTTATTGTTCTGTTGCTATCAACTGCATTGTAGGTTAGAATTTCCTTCCTCTCACTTGCAAACTTATGATATATGCAAACAGGATATTTGGTACAACATTATTTAAACTTGTGACAAATAGAGAGAAAAAAAAACTTTTTAAAATCCAATACCTGGAATATTTTTAACAAAAATAGTGTCTATTATCAAACAGGAAAGATTTTGTGGGCTGGCCATGTATATCAAAATTAAATTCAGAGAGCTTATGATGGATAACCCGCCTGCTTCCTCATCAGCGTCGTAACCATTGAGTTGGGTGATTTCCAATGGTTCACCAGGCTATGTTAGGGTAGTCGGAGGCATGATTTCTTCCATTTTTTGTATTAGGCTGCTGTTTCCTTCCAGTACCTCATCAGGCACTTGTTTGATGAGTCAGGCTAAGATTACTCACCAGTCTTGGTGAACTGCAGAAGTGCTCCTGCACACCTATGCTTAGACAGAGGATAAATGAATCTACTTCACTTCATGGTTGATTGTAGACAATTATGCCACTATGTAAACCATACACAATTATTTTATCTCCATTAATTTAAAGTTGGAGTATAGTTTATTACAAACTTGTTATTCCCACATCTATATTTCAGACTTTTAAAGTTCTTACTCGTAGAATGCTTTTGGCTAAAACTACTGTAGATACTGCATAATTAAAGAAACAACTTCTGTAATTGTCAGAACAGAAATTCAAATGGATCTTTATTTCCATTTAATGGCTGAATTACAGCCACCGATTGGTTTTGTGGTATATTTTATTAAATGTCACTCTTTCTCTGACAAAAGTGTTGGGTGTATAAGAGAATGACTGCATCCTGTGGGGATGGGAGTATCCAGTCATTTCTAACCATTTTCTATGCACTTTATTTGAACGACACGAGAATTTATATTAATTAACAATCTTAATCACACTTTAATGATCAGAGTTCATTAGTTTGAGAAAAAGTGCTTTCTTAAATCTGTATAATTTTCTCTCCTCTTCTGTACATCAGACCACGAATCTGCATCCTCTGGATATCTTTTGTATTGTTTTTGATTTGGTGATTTTGTTGAAAATAAACAATGTTTTTGTTTAAAATATTTGAGGTATTTATACTCATTATTTTGTTAGGCAGCGTAAAAATACTCAAACAGCTGTGTTAACTGAGACTCCATTTTTGATACTTGTGTGGGTGTGTCTTTAATTTCTGTTGCCACAATGTCTGGGACACACTGTAGTTATTTATTTTTTGGCTGGCTGTTATATTTTTTTTTAAATGCCTGCTTCTTCTGACCACTTTCTCCTTGCACAGAATCAGAATGTACATTGAAGAAATCTTTGGCCATTTAGCTTTTGTTTATTGTTTTCACTTGTGGAATATTTTTCAGAACTGGTCCCAACTAACTTTGGGTATAACTTTCTGACCTTCATCATTCTGTATAATAACCTCATCCCAATCAGTCTGCAGGTGACACTTGAGGTGGTCAAGTTTATTCAAGCCATCTTTATCAACTGGGTGAGTTTGGCAGGTTTTTTAATTAGCTCATCATCCCCCAACAGGTAGATTGCTCAGGGTGAAAGAGAGAATCGCTTTTCATGGGATTTGTGGAATGGGATGTACATTGGGCCAGTTCTGTTAGAATCAATGATGGAAGACCATTAGGTATCTCAGAAGACCTGGGATGTCTTTTAGCCAATAAGCTCCAAGGTATCCACCACCGTCACATTCCATGATTGCTTAGCTAAAGCAGGGAGAAAGGGTACCCTGGTGGGCTTCCATAAACCTTCCATACTGAGTGGTATTGAAGAGGAAACTCTAGGTGAATGTATCAGTAAGTGGAGCTGACTGCTTTAAACAAACCTGCACCACTCTTCATGGGTATACTTTTTGTTTTCTGGGTATTTATCTTAAACTACTCAGTAGTAGTATTTTTTACCTCAGACTGTTTTAACTATTCTATCTGTCCTCTCTCTCTCTCTCTCTGATAGACAGACACACACACACACAAATATGTGCACAAACGTTTACGTATCTTCTCTCTCTCTCTCAAGGACAGGGAAATGTATCATGAAGAGAGCGACACACCAGCCATGGCCAGAACTTCAAACTTGAATGAAGAACTTGGGCAGGTAAGCAAATGTAAACAATTTTTTTTGAAAAAGTGGAGTTGAGTAGAGTTTCTTTTTCCTGTTGAATTGTTTGCATGTACGCTTGCTTGTCGTTCTATTTTTTCTGCACAACTTTGTGACTTTTAATTTTAAAATATTATTTTTTAGGTGAAATATATATTTTCTGACAAAACCGGAACACTTACAAGAAACATAATGGAATTCAAGAAATGCAGCATTGCTGGAATAAGTTATGGGTGAGTGAAAAACCGCTACCGGCTTCAGTATTTCTAACTTTAGTTTTATCATTACAGTATACTTAGGTTATTTTAATATCTGGAAAACCACAGTATTTTTTTAGTGAGCAATATATTAGACTTGGAGTAATCTACTGCAAGCCAGCAGACTTGTATTGTATTATAAATGCTAGGTTTATAGTCGAGGTGAACTTACTCAAATCTGCTGCTTGCGCTTACCTACAGATTTAGAGATTAGCATTTTTTTTAATGAATAATGCAAATATTTAAATCATAGAATCTATAAATTTTAAGTTAGCTGCTTTGATTGAGTATTCTGATGATTAGTAAAGCTAATATAGGATTATTAATCACACCGAAAAGTAATTATCTTTGCTCTGTGTACCATGCCCTCCCCCTCTGTGATAAAGAGTATTCTCTGTGCCGAAGCAGCACCCAAACAGAGATATAACTTAACTTACAGTAAATAACATAGGTTGATTCCTCTGTAAGTCTTTGTTATCTCTGTTTTAATTGTGTGTTGGTAATTTAAAAAGAAAAAAAAAAGAAAAAAATTCTGTACTGTACCATTCCAAACAAAATAATAGAAGGGGGGAGGGACATAAGAAAGATAGCATCTAAATCCTTCGCATTATGGTTGTGCATCATCATAAAATTATGTTCTGTTTCTGAAAGGCAGATCTCTACTTCATTCTCGCTGTGTTGTGCTGAAAAGATACCTTTATTTATTTTGTACAAGTTTATTATTGTTAATTAATCTTTCTAATTTTGTTTAATGGTAACTGGTAGAAGATAATGGTGATGTAAGCGGGATTTTAGAAAACAGCCATTTCTGTTTTGTTTTTTTTGTTTTTTTGCAGTAATATTGACGGTGAGTCAGAATTCTTCAGTGATCCAGCTCTGTTACAGAACTTACACCAGAACCATGTGAGTTTTCACATCTTAAAACGTGATGGTTAAATTCCTAACAGTTTAGTTAATCTAAATGGCTCGCTGGCTGTGGCAGGCCATACGTTGTGTCTGACCGTGATTCGTTAATAGCGATTTTTCATTACGTAGCTTAACGTGACCCATGCTAAAATTTGATAAAAGAGTATTTTTGATGGGTTTATTGCTAAAACAAGGTCACTCGGAGAAAACTTAGCAGTGAGACAGTTAAAAAAAAGAAATCTAATAATGAGTGTGACTCAGTGAGACCCTGTGTCAACGTAAAGATGAAGGATCGATGCAGAGTTGGTTCTGAAAATGTACCTTGATCTGAAAAAAATCAAAATCAACGTGTGTAAAGAGATTTTCACAAGCTTTCCAGGGATCTTGGATTAGCAGACTCTAAGTGCCCAAACTCTTAGGATAGGAGTGGCTACTTCAAAGTGAAGCCGCAGTGGCGGTGTGGCTCAAACTGTTGAGCAGTCTCGGAGAATGTCCGACATGAATGCAAGACCCAGCGCTGCTGAGATTGTTTTGAAATACATTATAGAAACTGTATTGTTGATTAAGTTGAATTGCCATGTCTATTGGGAGGACCATATGAGTAATACTCTTAAACATTATAGGAATATTAAACAAGTGAGCAGTGTTGAACATCTAGCTTCCATCTGTGTATTAAAAAGCCAAATCACCTAGTACTAATCTACTTTTCTGGTTGAACAGTGCATCTCAAATCAATCTATTATAGAAATTTAAATCAGAAAGGATACGCACAGTACATTAATATGTGAACATTATGGATATGCGCTCTATTTATCTGGTGGAAAGAAATACCAATCCCCGAGTGGTTTTCTTGCCACCTTAGTGTGAATTGAAGTTTACAGAGGGATTTGTACATCTTTTCACGCTCCCATTCCTTTATTTAATATTTTAACCCCCCCCCCACCAGATCTTTAGATACGGATTTGCAACTGTTCATCAGTAATAATTTTATTGTAAATTCTACTAACTTAAAATGTAATTTGGCATGACAAGAATTAATTATAGAACAATCTTAACATAGAAATGGCTTCATGTTGGGTTTGTCTGTTATATTTACCTTTCCAGCTTACAGCCCCTGTCATGCAAGAGTTTCTTACGCTCTTGGCAGTGTGCCACACGGTTGTTCCAGAAAGGAATCCTGATGAAAACGACATTATATACCAGGCAGCTTCTCCAGGTAATCCATCTTGCATTCTCGAGTTCGAACAGTTTTTTTTTAGCCCTGTTTGGGAAAAATGTAGGTATCTCAGAATCAGAAGCAATCTGAAATGGAAGGCTGATGGAAGTTTGAGTAACATGGATGAGCATAAGTTTAGAAAATACCAGTTTGTCAATAAAAATGTTTAATTGACGTCGATTGACTGTTTTTCTTTTATGTTTATATTCACAGCAGATTAATTTTTTTAAAAGAGTTGTCTTTAATGTCAAATTGTGATATTTTACTTTTAAAATAAATTTTGCCTGCATTTTATTTTGATAAATATTTTAAAGTATTTTTAGAAAATTGCTTAGCTGATGATAAGTTATACTGGATTAATAAAGAACCAGAGCGCACTAAATATTCTAGTCAGGTTTGATGTGTTGCTAGAGTTGTATCTGTGCGCACACCAGATCTTACAGCTATTTTGCCAACATTGGAAATCAGAAGACCCGCATTTCAGATGTCGGAAGATGATGATGTCAGTGATTCGACTGTTCATTATAGGACAATGCAGATTTATCATTGTGGTGGTACACTGGTAATCACTGATTTATCTGAGTTAACTGTTTCTCAAATAGCATACTCACATCTCAGTCTTATCAGATACTGAAGCAGTTTACAGGGCTTTGTTGGATACTGTCTTTGTAGCTAGCTGAATATTTGTAGAATGAGTTAGAATTTATAACAAGTTTTAGTTGTTGATGAAATTTTTGCAGGACCAGATGAAATGTGGACAAAATAAAATTGATTAAATAACAGAGTTGTCTGAATTTTAATAAATCTCTTATGCTTAACTTGTGTGCTGAAAGTTCATTATATCTTCAAAATGTATTCTTGGCCTTTTGTTAAATACTATGAAAAATGTTATATTAAGACTGCTATAAACTTGTATTAATATATATTGTATTTCTATGGTATTTATCATTGTAGATTTTAAACAGTCACCAGTCATGGATAATCAACAAAAGGAGTTTATTAGGACATTATAATTTATCATACAATTTGTGTAGTTAATGTTTTAAATACAAAGATGATATTGGTTATCTGTTTCTGAATGGACCAGATTTCCATGGTATCTCATAGATCTTCAACATCTACCACTCATAGTGATGCTGTTTTGCTAAAACATTATGCTTAAGTGAAGATATTATGTAAAACTGTCATTAGAAAATAGTATATATAAAGAAATGTATTGATGATCATAACAGTGTGGTGAGGTGTCCAACTTGAGTTCTGTATGCATACAAAATAAGATTGCATGACTTGTTATCTATCTCAGTGATCTTTAATGCCCACTGTTTCAAAATATTGTTTACAAGATAAGAAATGTAAACAAGATTTTGCAGATATTTTGTTGAGACTTTGAGCCAAGGAATAGCCATTTTAAAACTTGAGTGCTGGTATTTTTTATTAAGGAGAGTAGAGTATGTCAGTATCATTTGTTGTTAAAGCTGTTTGCCTTTTTTCAGATGAAGGGGCTTTGGTGAGAGGGGCCAGGGAATTGGGTTTTGTTTTCACTACCAGGACTCCTCAGACTGTCAGCATTGAAGTGGTAAGACAGCAGAGCTGCTGTGACCTCAGAATTATATAATGCCTAATTATTCTAATACATGAATATTATTATTACTATTACCTATAGTAGGGAAAAGCGAAAGGACTGCATATTCATCTTTTGACTTTAAATGTATCTAAGATTTGAAGTACTTGTGTTTTTTTCTTATATTAAATTGCATAATTTCATTTGCACACTATTGTTGTTGTTGCTGTTATGCATCCTAATGTCTTACTTTTCTATAAAGTGCATGGTCACTCAGTTATGATAGTGTATTTTATGCATCACTTTCAGGTAGAACGATGCAATTGACAAGAAACAGACAATCTGTTAATTAGTTAGCAGGGACACATGCACACACCCAGATGCAGACAGATGCAGACGCACACAGACAGACGCAGACGCACACACACACACACAGACAGACGCAGACGCACACAGAGAGCTCTTGCTAATATTATTGGCAACGTTAAATCTGAACTACTATTAGCTACTTGCCTTAGAATCAATTCTGACATTGACAGTTTAGTTGACCGATGGTAACTATGGGCAGTTATACATTAGCCTCTTTTAGTTTAACTTCCGAGGACGAGATGCTAAACTGATGTGAACATGCTCTTTAGCAAAACACCAGATCTGGCCAGTTTTATTATTAACTCTTTCAGTCACCAGAGTATTCAAACCATACACCGAGATAGTTTCATTTCTTTCTGTTGCATCACTTTGAAGTTGAATGAAACATCAAACTGCTTGCTTAATGTATTTTAAAAAATGTTCTTTATTCTTTGAGTGGTGTTGAAATATTATCTGTTATGAGATTCATAATTTATAGCCTTCTCATTTTCTGAAGGTTTTTGTTCATGTATGTAATTAAATTAATATAATTATATTTTTAATGTACTTTTTAAAGTTTGGAAAAGCTGAGACATATGAAGTTCTGAATGTTTTGGAATTTACAAGGTGGGTAGAAAAATCTAATATAAAACAATTTATATATTTTTAAAACTTTCTGAAAGTGAAACTATTTTGAAATTTCTATTTCTCTGTATGATGATATATAAGATAGGTACTTGGGCTAGAGAGGATGCAAGTAGGCACTTCAGTGTTTTAAATGTATTTAGATTAGAAAGGGAAGTGGAAAACTTTCAAACCAGGAAGATGTCCAAAGAACATCTGGCTTAATTATGAGATTAAAAAACACCAAACCATTGTCAACTTCGCAGCAGTCTACAATAGTTTTTACAAATTTTTTTTCATAATTTTATTATGTGTGTTTATCTATTTTCATTGGCAGACTAACAGAGGAATTTCTATACCTTCATAAGATATTTAAAATAAGAGAAGTTTTCATCAGACAAGTTTGGATGTATGACTCTTAAAGTAGCAGGAATTGATTGCAATTCTGTGTGTTTATTGGAACTCATCCAAACTTGAGTTAGAGGTGGGCCACTGGAATGTGGAGTACAGTTGTCATATTTTAAATCACCCGTCATTGTGAGGAATCTCAGTAATAAGTGTTGTATTTTGTTTCACTTAGTATTACATCCTTTCCCCCTCCGTGCAGTGTATAGTCATACCTCACGGTTCAGTCGATTTGTTTTAAAATTGTTCACCATTTTAAAACAGAAGAAACTAATTTTTGAAAAAATTAAAAATCAAGTGGGTTTTTTAAAGGAGAAAAAAACCCAACTCTCCATCGGCTATTAGTGTAGTGCAGGGACCATATATGGTGTATGTTTGTCTTTGCTGCTATAATTTCTAAAAAAATCTATCTGATTTCGCGTTACTATCGTTCGTTTGCTATCGCGGGAGGTGGGCTTCCGTCTCGACGAGACGCCGCCTAACGCATGACAAGTGGAAGTGCGAAGAGCAGCACTAAGCACTGCAACCTCTGGGAAAAGGTTTTCCAAATAGATTACATCAGTTTATCTTTCCCATTAGAAAAGTAAAACGTACATCACCCTTAGAAATATTACAATCCATTCTGGTTAAAAACCAGACAAAAACTATTTCTGTGCTGTTGTTTTTCAGAGAAAGCATTAATGTTTTCTTGGAACAGGGACTAGAATCCAGTGGAATACTACAATTTTTTTTTAAAGTAACACAAGTTGTATTAAATCTCTCTTATTTGCTGGGTGTTAGTCATTGCAATGATGATTCTTACTATCAGCGCTTTTTATTTGCAGTTCACGGAAGAGAATGTCTGTGGTGATCAGGAGTCCAGATGGAAAAATTAAACTATTATGTAAAGGAGCTGTAAGGATGATTTTATTCATTTTGCTTTTTTCATCTCTCCCCCTCTCTCTCTACTTCATTTACTAGTGACACCACCAGGTTATTACATTAGACTGAAGTGTGGAAATCAACTGGTATTACATCACAGAATGAATTGTAAAATATAACGGTTGCAATTAAAAATGCCAACTTGCTAGCAACTGTTGCAAATCAGTAACAAGATCTGTATTTTATGTGAAGAAATTGTTACAATTTAGACAAATCATCATGTATTATAAGTATATAGCATGTCCAGCACTGTGGTCATCTGTTTGTATGCAAATGTACAGTAGTATAATTCCTCTGCTGCAGACTGTGGAAATAACTTGTGCTTTGGAAAATGCCTTTTCTAAAAACAAGAAATGGATTACTTCTGACTTATTTAAAGTTTTGTTCACCAAGTGAAGCAACTGCTAATTATTTGGATTATTCATCTTTGAGATGGAATCTCACCTAATTTGCATATCTCTGTGGGTATTTATTACTTACAAACAGTATTTCAAGCTTTAAAAGGATTTGATTTTTGTTTTTCTCTCTTTTAAATTGTGACAACAGTAACTTGTTTTAGATTGTTAATAAACATTTTAGGAGACAAGTTAGTTGTCTCTCTATCCAATCCAGCATGTAAATTCCACGAGTAAAATTGCTTCTGTTTAAATGTGATTGACTTATTGTATGGGCAACCAACGCCTCAGCATTTTACCTTTGGCAAAAGATGCCAGATACATGTATAATAAATCAGTTAACATACAAATAATGCTATTTACATTTTTTATTACTTTGAAAGAAAAAATTAATTAGAGATTGAATAGGTAGATTTATTTCTTAGCCATTACGAAGCTACCTAACTATCCAGATTAGAGAAAGTCAGAGGGACAATTGTCTGTCTTCTTTTTAATGTGTGGCTCCATTTGCCGAAAAGTGGCAAATGAATCTATTAAAAATGTATTTACTCTCTTTTTTTTTCATCTGGCAAAGTATTCCAGGTAGATACTGGACAATTACTAAAACAACAACAACATTTTTGTACATTAGTCTCTTAAAGATGTTTAAAAAGCATTAATATGTCATTTTCTGAATTCAAAAGTGGCAAAAAAAAATGATCAGAACTAATGATTGATGAAAACTGAGTAGGTGAGATGTTCAGGTAGAATAGCTCAGGGCTTGCAGTAGAGTTTGGTGGGATATACTGTAGTCTGAAAATATGGAATATCTTTGATTAATGGCCTTGTAATGTGGGATGCAAAAATATTCATAGTTTGTCAATACTTGTAAATCTAAGGAGGCTGTCCGCATTTACATGTAATTCTACTGAAAAACAACCTCCATTTTGAACTTGTATGTGTCAGAGGCATTTTGCTAAAGATCCACAGTTCTTTGCTATGTGAAGTTCTACTTGTTGGTCAAAACACTAAGGACTGGTTCTGTTTACCTTGACCTTTAAATTTAAAAAAAAAAAAATCATGTATTTAAGATGCCACCAGATGCTTGTTGATCTCTCTTGTCTGATCTCTTGTACTGGGCACAGTGCGGCTGTCACAAGTGTCTTGATCTTTTATAATGATTTTGACAGTTTAATTTTGGCTTTTCCTTATCAAAAAAGTATGTTTGACAGTTTGTTGGGATATTGGATTATCTCCCTTGACCAATTTAGAGTAAATTTTGTATACATTGTGGTATTTATTTAGTTTTTCTAACATTATTATACAGATAAATTCTACAAATATAATAATTTTCTGCTGTCTGTTGCCACATTGTTTTGTCAAACAACCATGACAGACTTATTCTCCAGGCTACCCCTCACCCAGTTTTCAGCACCCTATAGCACACACCACTTTTACACGCCTCAGGATATATTGACACAAAAGAAATAAAGTAAATTTTTTTATTTACTTTTTGGGTATCAGGATACAGTCATATATGAGAGACTGGATGAAAACCAGCTGTACAGAGATATAACCCTGACTCACCTAGAAGAGTTTGCAACAATAGGTATGTATAATTTTTTTCAAAGCACCCCAGACTCTTCATTTCAGCCAGTTAGCTAATGGCAGCATCCAATTGTAAAGACAGGTGGGTACAGTGGGTTCTAGAATTTGCCAATGAAAACAAAAGCTATTTCCTGAATTGCTTTAGCATGAGAAGAATCTGAGAACCTATCCTGTATTTTAATGTTTCTTGTTTTCTGTTGTTTTTTTTTTTTTATGATACAGGAGACTTGCTACTGGCTAGTCAGTTTGGTCAGTGGCAAAGACACCTTAACACACCGAAACCATTTGCTGTCTAGCCCACGAGCTGCTTTAGATTCTGCCCGTAAAGTCCAGGCCAGTTTTGGTCAGTTTAATAATGTGAAATGTGTAGATCTGGTAGGTAGTTTCGATCAGCTTATTGGATATAGTTATATATTTTTAAAAAACTCCATCACTGGAAAGCAGATGCTGAGTTGGCCTTATTCAAGCACAATAAGAGGATTTCCATGTACACAGCTTTTGGGAGATTAATTTATAAAGTAGGTAATAACTTCATCTTTATTTCAATGCATGTTTACTTTAATTTAGAATGTTTTGGTATCCCATTGATAGCTCTGAGCGCATCATCCGTATCATAACGCAGCTTTGTTTGGCTAACTAGATAGTAAAACTGCTTGTTTCAGCTGCTATTTCTTCTCTCATCATTTAATGTGGTTTCTGTTTTCATAGCCTCAAGCCACGTGACAATTTTTCTTTGTCACGCCACAGCTTAGAATTATTTTCTAGATTTTAGGCAGTGTCTGACAGTAGATAATCTAGTATGTCCTCCACATCTCCCATTTCATTCTGTTGCTTTAATTCCCGTAGGACTGCGGACGCTGTGCATAGCCACAGCAGAAGTTGCAGAAGATTTCTATGATGAGTGGAAGCACACTTACTACAAAGCCAGCACCTCCATACAGAACAGGGAGAAGAAATTGGAAGAGGCGGCTGAATTAATTGAAAGGGTACGTTTGTATTATTTTGTCTTTAAAATCTTGATTATGCATCACTTTTTCTTTTTTGTTTCCTCCTCTTTCACCAAATCTTTTAAAACTGGTCAGAATAATAAGTAGTAAACTTTGGGGGGAAAACATACATGGAAGCATTTATTTACATGTCTGTTGTTAAGTCTAAAATACTTTTGAGGTGGAAGAGGTTATTTTTACTGTATGTATATTAGCTGGATCATTTTGTGAGAGAGTATTATGTAAGGAAGCATGTGTTTGCTTTCAAGGATGGGCTAGAGAGAGTGTGTGTGTTCTCTCTCCTCACATTAATGTCTGCTTCATCTCTAGCAAATCTCTGGTGACACAAGGTGTCTCTCTTGATGACTTGGGCTTGTCTTTAAACTTGTCAGTTTTTATATTTCAAATCAAATGTTCTCTCTTCTTTCTTTTTTTTTGTACTTGTATGACCAACATAAATTACTATCTAGTGTAAAACAAAACCACATGACTGTCATCTTATTGTACTTGAATTATACTTTTGCCCTGACCTCCTGCTGCTGGCAGGTCCTGGTGCTGTATTCTGTGGCTACTGGGTGTAGATCAACTTATTTTGGGGATAGCACAACTAGTTTTGTATACTGCAATATTCATTGCAAGTGGATACATTTGTAGTAGCATTAGACTGGTTAATTATATTTGCTCGAATGCTTCAGATTGTTTGGTGTGCAGAGGCAGGTGGGAGCGAGATGGAAACGATCAAAAAGATAATTTTATCGCCCACATGAGAACCTCGTCAAAAACCTGGGTTATGGATTCTTATTGGTGGTGGTGCTAGACAATTTCTCACATTTTTATTACTGTCAAAGAAAAGACATGAATGAGCTGGTGAATATAGAAAGGAAATTTCACAAATTCCCCACAAAATTAAATTGATGCTTAAGGAGTCTGTCAGGCAGCCGCGGGTAAAATTTCCCCATAGCAGAACATTTTCAGTGGTGATGCTCTGTAGTGTTTGGTTCCAGTGAAAAGGAATATTTTATCTCTTTGGTACAAAAACTAAAGTAGTATGTTTGCTTTCAAGGATGAGTTCAAATGTTATCTCTCTCTTTTTTTTTTTTGGTGGATTAAATTAATTTTTATTATGTTATTTTTGTAAATATGAAATTCTAATTTTAAAATTTGTTTGTGTTATCAGAATCTCAGTTTGCTCGGAGCCACGGCGATTGAGGACAAATTACAAGAGGTGAGGACATTTTTGACTACAAATCATAGTGTGTGTAAAAAATCTGTGCTCAAATTCCAGAAGAGATTTTTGGTGTGTATTTGAATATTTTTTTTTTTTTGAGATTTCAGTGTAAAAGTCGGTCAGATAAAACTACTTCTGTGGACCAAGTATTTTATTTAATTTAATTTATGCTTTCAGCACAGTTTTTCTTCTTCTTTTCCCAGGGAGTGCCAGAAAGTATAGCTAACCTGGCAAAGGCTGACATCAAAATATGGATCCTCACCGGGGACAAACAAGAGACTGCAGTTAACATAGGTACTTCATTGATGTTTGAATGTGTTCTGTTCCTTACTGGATCAATAACCCTTCATTAGAAAAAGCGGAGAAACCATCTTGATTCATCAGGCCACGCTGTGCCCTAAACGAGATTGTTGGTCTTGAGGTATCATCTAGATAAAATTGAGTTGATTCTTCTGTCACTTGGTAATTTATAATATTCTGCTTAGTCAACTTCTGTAGTTACAAAACTCGGTATTTCCCCGAAATGTCAAAGATTGCATAGTGTTGTTCAGTTGTAATTTCTTCACTAGTAATATTAGCGAAGATGGATTCAGAGCTTGAGTATTCATCTTACAGACTAAACACAACTGAGAGTCTGAAACAAGAACTTCAGCAGGTTTTTCACTTGATTTTTTTGCAAGTTATTGTCAGGGTTTCTAGTTAAGATGATAAGACCTGATCTTCTACAAGTATGTTTGCTAGCTTTAGAAAGGCTGTTATGTACTGATAACTATGTACGAAACTAAAATTGTAATTGTAGTAACTAAAGAAGTATATTAAAAAATAATAAATTTCTTAATTTTTGTTTTTCACTTTGCCTTTTAATTAAAGATGTAAATTCCAGATATTCTCAACCATTGACTATTGATTTTATTTATCAACAGGGATAATGGCGTTTTTTTTAATAGTGGGAGCTTTAAATGAATAAAGATAAAAGGAACTCGCATAAAGTCTGTTAATTATTTTTTTATAAATACGTGTGTTGTAAAATTAAGGAATGTATGATCCAACCCACTGCACGGACTAATCTATCTTCTGACAGGTTCAGTACTTTAATCCTTTTCTCAGGAAACTGTTTTCTGCTGAATTGCATTATCTACGTGTTCTTTTCTCTGATATACCTCCATCTTTTGACTTCAGCGGGGATTTAAATAGAATTTAATTTGGAATCAAAGAAATTTTGAGAGGGATTTCTGAGAGTATGGAATTTGTAAGGTTTTGTGCTGCAGCATACTGTATGAAAGTTCCCTTGTTGGATGACTGCCATTCAGCAGAGACAGACAGACAGATTCAAGAACTAAGAAAAAAATAATTTTCTGATGGTCTCTCCCAGTAGAAATCATCTTTATTTGGATTGCATTTGTAGCCATTGATATGAAGAGTCTGCAGTAGAATACTGAAGTATGAATAACTAATCTTAAATTCCAGAAACCAATCTCTTGAATTACTTTTTTTTTAATTTTTAACATTTCCTAAGCTTCTATGGCCTTAGAAATTAATAGTACCAAGGCATTGAAAGATTAGGAAATGTATGTCTTTTTTCCTTCCATGCTTGCCAAGTGAGAAATCCACTTAGTGTTTTTTCATTATCTTATTTTTATTTCTCTGAGGTTATTCATGTAAGCTGCTGACCCAGGGAATGCCCTTATTG
Organism: Nautilus pompilius; assembly: GCA_018389105.1. Classification (NCBI taxonomy): domain Eukaryota; kingdom Metazoa; phylum Mollusca; class Cephalopoda; order Nautilida; family Nautilidae; genus Nautilus; species Nautilus pompilius. Next base: position 727,545 of record JACATO010000684.1, read on the forward strand.
ATGTTTAATGAGCACAGCTTAGATGTGAGTTAATGTCTTTTTTTTCTTGGTTTATATGTACGTAGGTGATGAAACTGATGATGTTGGTTCATAATTTTGCTATGTTGTCGTAAGAAATGCACATACGCCCATGGTGTGATAAAAAAATTTCTGACAATGCTGATAAATGAAATTTTAAATGCAGAAAGCATCTGTAGTTGCGCTGATGCAACACCTGAAAACATGATTGCATTGTCACTTCTTGTCAATTATGTATTATAGCCAACACAAGTATTACCAACAGTGGTTTGTGGATTTCAAGACTGGGGTAACATGAGCAGTGAGTGTACATAATAGATTTATTGGAAGTTAGCGAAAGCAGCCACTCAAAGACATCAAATGTTGCAGGCTGCGTTTGGCACCATGGAACTATCACATTTTTGAATGGTTTTTCTCAATTTAAAAATGGTAGAGCATCTGTTGAATGTGATTCACAGTCTGGACAGCCAGCAACTTAACACATAGGTGATGCAATCAATCTTGTTCAAGATTTGATTTAGTGAAAACAGGTGAATGGCTGTTGGAGAAGTTGTTAAAGAAGTTAATCTTTCCTTACCGGTGAGTGAAAAGACAACCATTCTGCCCTTATGCTAAAGAAAAAGTAGCAAACTATCCATAGTTTTTCCAGAACAATACAGTAAGTAAAGAAAGTTGGGTTTACAAACACTAATCCTCCCTTAGAAGACACAACCATTACCCAGACCAAATAATACAAGACTGGTAAGATCGAAAACAAACACAATGCTGATAGCGTTCTTTGACCATGAAGGGTGAGTGCACCATAAATTTGTTCAAATGGTCAGTCAGTCAAACTAGACATTCTACATGACTGTTTTTAATGCCAACACAAAATCAGTTTGCAGATGACAGCCAGAGAGGCGGAAATTTAAAATGTGGGTGTTGGATCATGATAATGCATCAGTACACTTGTCACTCTATGCATTAGTTTTTGGTCAAACTCTGCCTAGCAATTATTGCATCTCTTCCAAATTCACTAGACTGCATAGTTGCTGGAATAACTGCATGGATGCATAAATATTGCAACTACTTTGAAGGGGGCACCTGTCAGTAAGCGTCATGGTATTCAGTCTGAGAACTTTCTGATTATCTCTATCAATATAGCAAGGTTCTTGGTATACATAAGGCATATATAAAGGAAAAAACAACAAAATAATGGCTTGTAGTGACATTAATATGATAAATGTAGACTATTGTTTTATTCTTCTCAGTGTATTTCTTACTGTATCAGCACTGCCTACAGTGAGTGACAAGAGTGATAAATGGTACACAACAAAGACTGCTTTTGCTCTATTAGTAGAATTAGTTCTGTGAAGTAGTTGCCTTTAAAATTAAATACGTTCATGTAGAAAGTGCTAACTAGATATTTAGAGAGGAGAGAGAGAATGTAGTAGGGGTGACTGGGATGCATTGAGATACTTTTCATTGTTTTATAAAAAGACAGACAGACACAAAGGATTATGCATGATTAAACGTGTGACATCTTTGTAGAATCAATGTAGAGTTAATTTTCTCAACTCTAACCATTGGATATGTGGTACATTGGAACATCGTGAAAATATTCAACATTGTGAGCAAGGAAACACTAAAGTTACTAATATGCAAGATCATATTTGAAGCCTTTTTAAGAGAATTTATATCCAAACAAGTCTGCACCACAACTGAACTGTGTTGTTTGGTTCTGTGGCCCAGCACAAGTTGATTTTGGAAGTTTAAGGCCAATGTCTTCAAAGTCATTGTCATCAACGTCCTTTTTTTCTGGCAAAGCAAACAATACATTCTTTGTTTTGGGTGGCTAGCAATGAAGAAATTACACTCTAACAACATAAACTGTCTTTTTGGAGGCATACTTTACCAAAATGAAGCTAGCCTCCTTCTGATCTTTTTTCGGTATCTGAGGTTTTAGAGTCATTCAACTCATCTGCATTGAGCTATGCAGCAAGTTCCTCCTTATCACCTGTAAATGTTTCTTTAGATGTTCAACTACAAGGTTTTGCATTTTCTTGTTCTAATGTGATCCATCTTGTTGCTAACTGAAGCCATAGAAATAAACTGCCATCTCTTCACTTCGAGTAGGAGGCATGGGAAACTACATGAGAAGTGTAGTTATGCTTCTGTTCACCCAGAATACAACATAGACAGGAAAATTCTGACCTGCTGTTGGTGATGTCAGTATTCCCTGTGCCAAAAACATCTAGCTATGAGAGGGGATGTCCCAAAGCACTTAGTTTCCTCTAAATATTTGTATTTAAAAGATTAACTGCTGGGATAAGTTTTATACATGTTATTCCAATGATTGTAGTAATTCCATTGCTCGTTCTTACCCAACTGTTTCCCACCATTTCTCCTGGTGATTTTATTAGAACGACTAGGTTAAACTTGGATGAGACATCCTGCTGTGATATTAAAAGGTTTTATCGTATGTTTCAGGCAACAAGAGAGACTCTAAGAAAGCATGTGCAGGAGTTTGGAGATCATTTAAGAAAGGAGAATGAAGTGGCATTAATTATTGATGGTCAGGTAAGAACATTTCAGCAAATTGCATTTTGTTGTAATGTTTCGTATCAAATTCTCAGTCTGTGCGAGTGTTAAAAAATATCCCAACCGGGGGTTTTTTTTGTTTTTGTTTTCTGGCAATGTTTTGCTTAGTCACGAGCTAAAAAGAGAGAGAGAGGGGTTTGGGCAAAAAGAAATACATCTGCTCAAAAGAAGAATGAATGTATGCTGAAATTCACAATTTCTGTTAGATCCTCAGTAGTTAGTCATAAAATGGGCTCTGCATAGTCAACCATCTTCATTAAACGAATGGATACGAGAATAAAACGCACATGGGTTTGTAAGTATAGTGTGTGTGTGTGTGTGTGGAAATAATGTAGTTCTTTCTTTATCCAGAAAGACTGCGTATCTGCAGGTCCATGAGGAGGAGTATATTTTTTCCCATCAGATCAGATTTTTGTTTCTAAAATTACACTGGTCAACAAGTATTTTCCATCAAGCACATGTCAAGGTGTACTTAGTGTAGTTTTTAATGCTGATTTCAAATAAAAAATTAGTTTTTTGACATCACGTACAATTTTCAAGATGAGAAAGTTTTTTGGTTTTAGCTCATGCATTATATAGAAATTCCAATTAATGACATGCATGCATGTATTTCATTTACATCATGGAAACATACCTTTAAAATAAACTACATTATTCATTGCTGCATAGTTCAGAATTAATATTTCATCATCTTAAATTAACCAATCAAGTTTTGTCTGATGAAATAGGTATTTCAACATCTCAAATTGTCCAGTCATAATTGGTCTGATGAAGTATTTCATCATCTCAAATTCAATATAAGTATAACCGTTTGTATCTATTTCCTTACTTGTTTTACAGTGTTAACAATGTCAAGACAGTGTAGAAATCCTCCCGATGTGTTTTGTTATGTCTGTGGACAATTTATTGTGAAGCTCAAAAACGTACAATAACACCAGAGATCAAGAAGATTTATAAGCTATAGATGTTTTTTTTAAAAAGCTGTACTTCTCCATAATGGTAATTTGAAGCTCTCCATTCCTATTGCACACTCCGTTCATCTTCATGAATCATATGAGAATATGGAACTTTTACTTCATGCCATTGCCTATGAAAGATACACATGGAAAATATGTGGAGATTTAAAAGTCATTGGAATGTTAATGGGAATGCAGTCAGGTTTCACAAAATAATGTTGTTTCTTGTGTCTATGGGATAGTCGGGCAACTGACAGACATTACTTGGAATCAAACTGGCAGACAAGAACATCATACCAGCCAGGACTGTCTAGCGTCAAGAATAAACCTCTTGTAGATCCATGTAATGTCCTATTGCCTCCTTTGCACATAAAGCTTGGACTTGATGAAACAGTTTGTAAAGACACCAGGGAAGAGAAATGCCAGAGGGTTTTAGTATATTGTAGAAAAGTTTCCCAAAATCACACAGGCGAAGTTGAAAGAGGGTATCTTTGTCGGACCCCAAATTAAAGAAGTACTCAAAGATGTCAACTTCAAGACAACACTGGATGAACTGGAACTGCCTGCCTGGAATGCTTTCAATTGGATCTGTGAGAATTTCTTGGGCAACGAGAAGGCAATGGACTACATGGATGGTATCAAGAATCTTCTGAAATGTTACTCAGCAATGGGTTGTCGCATGTCACTGAAAGTTCACTTCTTGGACTCCCATCTGGATTTCTTCGCAGATAACCTTGGAGCAGTGCCTGATGAACATGGTGAAAGATTTCACCAGGACATTAGTGCTATGGAGAAACGGTACCAAGGCTTCTAGAATGACAGTATGCTGGCTGACTACTGCTGGACACCTTACCGTGATCAACCAGATCAGGAACACCGCAGGAAATCCAAATCACAATGTTTCTAACTCTGTTGTTCTAACTTTGTCTGTTTTGTCTGACCCATATTTTGTGTATTCGCTCTTTGTAGAATGATAGTGATGATTTTTATCTTAATAAACTCATTTACTTTCTAAAAATAATATGTCCTTATTTATTACGTTAATGATTTCATATATACAAATATGTAAATATTTGCATGTATCTACTGAAAAACTGATACGTGCTGCATACAAATGGAGTGAATTTTGAAATCAGCATGAAAAATTAGTCTAAAAAGTTGGTTTGCATTCATAATGAGTATAATACATTTAATTTTGTTGACCAGTGTTATCATTGTCTTTTATACTGAAATAAGCTAACACAGCAGTTACATCAGTGGGTTGCAGGTGAAATTTTCTTTTAGCATCTATCCAACAGGTAGTTGATTTTTTTGTCTCTTCATCACCATTAGCAGGATAGATTGAATATATAATTCCGAACAGGCTCCAGAAAAACCACACGTCAATGAAATCATCGGCTGCAGTTATCACAACACGCATCTTTCTGAGCAATTTAGCAGAAAAAATATTTCCAAAGAGATTTCTGTTTTGTAACTGCATGTTTTTGTTTTTTTTCTCTCTCTCTCTCTATTTTGAGTGCAGTTAAACTCCAAAGTTTTGTCTGGAGCCCATTGTAAGTGTTGCACAACAAAATTGTATATATTGTGTGCAATGTAGCTGGATCAGATAACTATCTATTAGGTAGACCCAACTCTCCCTTGTAAACAAGGAGGGGAGGTGATTTACTGAAACAGTTGCCTCAGTTTATTCTCTGTGTGGCTTTTAGTCAAGAAGATATCAGTTTTCTTTTGTGAGATCTGGGTATCTAGAACGGGATTGATGTTTGCAAGCAACTTACAAAATCAAAATAGAAAACACGCTGTTTGTACAGTAGTGGAATTGATCATGAAAACATTAGTTATGTCTACCACCTGTTCAGAAAGAAGAGAGGGGAGTGTATAGGGAAGTGCATGTACTCTTAAATGTGCCGATTATGTGAATTGACACTGTGTTCTAGAATGACATTAATTAGCCATCTGTCCTTTAGTTGATTGCACTAGAAATACTGAACACTAATGCATTTTGCAATTTCTTTCGGAGATAATTTTGATGGACTAATTCCACAGGAGTGGCCCTACTGTCCCCTAAAGCCCTGTGATTATTCCAAATTACTGGTGTGGAAAGGAACAGGAAGTTCAATAGGCGGCTTCCATTCTTTTTAGCCAAGAAGCCAAATGTGAACCCGAAAAGATTGTTTACTGGGCGACTTGATATCTATTGGGCCAAATTTTGGACAACGCATCAAACAGTTTTTGTCTGAGGGAAGAAAAAATAGCATGGGGAACCAACCATTGGTTTAGTTTACTGGTGTATATTAATTTCCTTGCATGCTTATTAGCTTTAGTGTGAAGGACGATGTAAATTTTACTAGATACCTTTGATAAATACATAACTATGTCTGTGATGTATCCTTTGTTGGGTTATTTGGAGAAAAAAATTTTTTAATTATTCAGAAATACAAATAATTTTATTCTACTTTTGTCACCAATTTCTTATTCAAATCCTTTTATTTCCAGACCTTGAAATACGCTCTTCTCTGTGACTGCCGACAAGACTTCCTAGATATTGCACTTTCATGTAAAGCTGTTATTTGCTGCAGGTGGGTTTATTTACGCTGAGCTGGCTGAAAAGTGAACATTAAAGGGTTTACTTTTGTATGTCAAATGTTTAAATAATGGATTATCTCGGAGCTAAATGTTCGTATAAAAACCGGGGAGAAATAATTTGTTTAAGGAGCACACTAATTTCAAAGGGATTGTGTTTTTAATCATAAAATTTAGTTCAGCAGCTCTGTCATGGACTGATTAAAAGAGTAAAAGGCTGATAATAAATCGACCCTTCTCAAATCTGAATGAATGCCTGAGGTATTGAGAATTGTGAACACGATGGAATATAGTGGCACAGTAAGCCAGCTTAAAACAATATGCCTGGCTGCGTTTCATAGTAGGCTATTCGAAAAGCAGGTGAGCTAAACCTTTTCTTACTGTTGTAGGGTGTCCCCTTTACAGAAAGCTGAACTTGTGCAGCTGGTGAAAACTTCTGTCAAAAAGATTACATTGGCCATAGGAGATGGAGCAAATGATGTTGGTATGATCCAGGTGAGAGGAGGCCACAGTCGCCTAATCTTATGATTGTGTGATCAGACTTAATGTGAGAGAGTGCAATCTTGTTCTCTAAATATTTATTTTTTATGATTAATATACTGTTCTTATTACAGGTGATTACTTTTTTCTAAGTAAGGGTTTTTAAAGAATGTAAATTTGTTATATGGGGCATAAAACAGCAGAAATGAAAGACTCTTCGTCTCTCCACCCTTCCCGACTGATGGATACTGTAATCATATCAGTATTTTACCAAACCCCTGGTACACTTCAGTTTATTTTAAAACTAGAAACAAACAAATATAAGTGAAAAGGTGATAGATGCTTTGGCAGGGAGATATGCCCTCATTTTTAATAGTGAAGTCGGTTTTGTATAGAACTTTTTCACTGCTTCTGTGATTGAGAAGAGAGTTACTTTGTTAAAGGCAGAGCAAAGTATAAACCAGTGGCCAGCCATATGTGGCTGAATGTGTTTAGGTATGTCTTCACACCGACTAAAAAAGATTCCTTCCTTCCTGACTCGCACCAAAACAAAAAGAAATTAATTAAAGAAGTAAAAATCGACAGAGTATCAAGTGTGAGGAGTGTGCCCAGTGATGAGAGTATACTAACGTCGGAAGGAACAACAGCTTATCATCCCAATGGCTTGAGCTGCCTCATCTGGTGTTAAGAGACATCTGAAATTGCTAAATTGACTTAGGCTTGGAAATGCTTGTTGGTTATGTGTTTGAAAGGAGTTTTAGTTCCTATATCCTCCAAGTGTACAAGTACTCAACAAAATAGCTACAGACCATTTAAAGATGTCGTTCCTGTTGTATCAGATCTTGTTCCTAGAATTAAATGCACAGTAGTAAGATGTGCATTGTCTTGTTCACAAAAGAAATTTGATGATCTGTTTTCGCTATCTGGTTAGCTAAAGTGTATTCCTTGCTATGGCCATGAACAATTCTGGAAGATTATAACACAAAAGAAGCATAATTTAGCACACTTTCTTAAAAAAAATAATCTGTTTATTTAAATTCAGATGATAGTGTAAGTGTGCAGATTAGTGATTAGTTTGTTGGTAATTGTTATCTATTATTAATAATAGTATCTTTGCAATCATTTTTGAAAATTACACTGGAAATGAAAAATCATAAATGCTACCAGATTTTATTTCTCTTTCTCAGTCAGAGCTTCACATTTTCTTATCACACTTCCAAGTATTTCTCTATCTTGACAAAGCACAAATTATACGCCTTTGTATGAAGATAAACAAGGAAGTAGATCAGCGAAACATCTCAGTTGTGCGCAAGTGTAGCTTTAATGATTTACTTAGACCTTGATGCGCTAATACAGTAGAGGAATTATCACCGGGCTTACGAATCTCTTCTGTGTGTATCTAATTATCAAACAAAGCTTTCTCCTTTATTTATGAAAGATTTGTTGGTGTTGATAGCCTGCCTAGAGATATTGGTTGGCAGTCGATTATCGTAATTTAAAGAGTACTGTGAAATACTGACACTTGCGTAGGTTTTGAAGGCACAGAAAATAGTATCTTGACTTATAACAAACACACAAGCTAGCTGTTTGCTATGCAGGACCATACACATCCCTTTCACAGTTGCCTACTGAAGCATGTAATGATTAGCTGGCATAGCTAACCTATTGCATTGCATCTCTTTGGTTGTTACTGTAGACATTAGCAGTGCATTTTTCCCCACTTCAAGATTTGGTATTTCTGTTCTAACACTTGCATAATTTATTTTTTTAAATAAAACACTTTAAGTGGTCTGTTCAAATTTTTAAAAAATGTTTATAATTTTTGGTAAGTGCATGGTTGTGTATAGATCTGTGTGAATGCAAGAGAGCAAGATTTTCCTTAATCCTGGAATGCCACCTGATGACAGTCATTGACTGTTTGTTAGTATGTTCTCAAAGTGCTCTCAAGGATGTATGCACATAAAAACTGTGCTGTATTATTATTATTCTTTCACTATTTCCCTTTAAGAAGTACAAACATTTCTTTTGCTTGCTAATTTTCTTTATGGCAAAAAATAGAAATAAAGATGTTTCTCAAGCAAAGGAAACTGCCAACTGTAGATAGTACCTGGAAGAAGTTCTAAAGCAAATTTTTGTCTATAAAAAACACCTGCCAATAATTAAACAGTTTTTTCCTACACATTTTGTCAGTTTTACAGTGTTACTATAAAACTATAATTCTCAAATAGTCTTTAGATCCTGATATAGCTGACAGATTTAGATTAGCATTTTTGCAGTCTTGAACATGCCTAAATCCAAATTTAAGTTGTGCAAGTCCTTGCCATGATTGTTTGAACATCATAGGTCTCAAACACGCACATTTATGTACGTACAGTATTTGTTTAAAAAGCTATTTTCTAGATGCAAAGTGTTTATCTTGTAGATATCTGGGCACAGAATCTGTCAGTGGTGACTGGGCTCAGGCTTTCCTCGCAAAGTTTGCATGCATTCCTTTGATTGCTGCTGTCAGGTTGGTCTGGATCAGTTGTCTGTTAAAATGCTTTCATTGGCATGTTCCGAATCAGAGTGGTTCTGGACATGGGGCACGTTGTTCCATCACCTTGCCAGACAGTGATTGATTTATTCCCTGACCACAGACAGGTGAGCGGTGACATAAGACAGCACAGATAAAAGGGTGTTCTTGGCGATAGGGAACTAAGCTTAGTTTTTGCATTTTGATTTCTTATATACTGATATTCATTATGCACACAATAATAAAACGTTTTGTTCACTACTCTACTGTAATATTTCTGAGGAAGCAGAAAATGTCAGTCATTAGTTGCTGCTGTGAAACAGAATTTGAAAATGTTGTTGTTGTTGTTTCTCTTCAGGCTGCCCATGTTGGAGTTGGGATCAGTGGTGTGGAAGGGCTGCAAGCAGCTTGTGCATCAGACTACGCTATAGCTCAGGTCAGTTTCTTGCTCAGCGTATGGACCATTTGAGAAAAAGGAAAGAGAAATCTACTGCAAAAGAATTGCACTCAAAGATGAAGAAGAACATTGTTCGTTTGTCTTTCACAGCCTCTCTCTCCCTCCCAGTGGCTGGGGAAAATAAGTGTTTTCATTCTGTGGATTATCTTCAGGATGGAATCACTTTATGCCCCAATAATGAATTAAAGAAATCAATGCTGATGTAATGGAGCTCCCCAGTACGTGGGCTTTGGAAAGTGGATGAAATTGGTAAGACATTGAATCTAAGAAACTGGGTTTCCATTGTTATCAGAATGATAATTCAGTTCAAAATTGACCTGTAGATAAGTTTTCACTCTATGGTGACTATAAATGAGGATTGACCTGCATTAAGTAGCTTTGCCTTTGATCTTAAATTTGTTTAAGAGAAAAGTTTGTATTTAAATGTAGAGTTTAATTTGGTTTGTCTATTTATTCACAAAGCTTTTTAATGAAGGAAACTAAATCTTCTAATTCAGTATGGAGCTCTCTTGACTAGAAGGGTAAAATTCACAAAAATAATAACATATCCAAACATTAAGGTTTTCCTATTATTTTGGGATTGTGAATAAATAAGGGAAAAGAAAGAATGACTTGTATGTATGTTTGTATTTGTAGTTCCAATATCTGAACAAACTGTTGCTGGTCCATGGAGCTTGGAGCTACTCTCGCCTGTGCAAACTGATATTGTACTCATTTTACAAGAACATCTGCCTCTATGTTATTGAGGTAAGTTCATGTGTGTCAGCTGAGAATACAATCTTTGATGCTGAAGATTTGTGTATATTCAGAATAAAAGATAAGCAAGCCATCAAATTAAATAAGAAGAATGATGGGAATCGTAGTTTTATTCAGTAAGATTTTTAGAAACATTACTCTTGAAGGGTTTCTATCATCATACGAAGACTACATCATTGTTTGACATTGTTAAAATCTAATTATATATCAATAGAATTTGAGTTTTTTTATATGAAACTGTTATCATGTAAATTTATTCAGAATTTAATAACAGTTTTTGTTTTCATGATTTTTTTAGAACCTGTGTATTGCTTCTGTTCTCTTATATTTCTGTAATATTAGCACTATACTTATGTTATGGTGCATTTCTTATTTTGGGAAATGATTTTAAGAACTAGTGAGACATTTAATTAGTAAACCCGAGGTTTCTCTAGACTGGATTCTCACAACATCATCGTTTCCAGAGAATATGAAAGGTTTGCTTGTCAGCACCAGTCATTCACTGATTCATTACATTGATGATATTCAGAGCCGCCAGACTTTCAGTTTCTAAAAACAAAGGAAAACTAGTGATTGGTAAAAATTTTTATCTAACTTTATATAAACTTGTTAATACAAAAGAAAAAGTTTTTCTCAAAACTTCAGCCAGAAGTTGAAAACAGTTTGCCTTGTTTTATTTTATTCTGTATGCCGATTGTTGTAATCATTATAGTTTCTAATTTATTCTAGTTTACAAAGTGGAAACCAAGAGAACTCTTCTCACTCTCACTGTTCTAATTCATTCTACACAGCTGCAGATTCCTTCATGTGGAGTTCTGCATCAGGTGACATTTTGTCAAATGAGGATTGATTTATTACTTCGCCATTAATAAACCTGTCTAAAAACAAAACAAAAATAAGACGACAACTTTTACATAAACTATTTTATTGTAGATCTAAAGTTTTGGAGATGTACTTGTTCCTGTCTTTTTTTCATTAATTTTAAGGAATGGAAATAAACACGCCATATTTATGGCTATAAACTTTTAGGGTCTTCTTACAGAAATAAGATATACCATTTAATTTTTGTTTGCTCTACACAGATCTTGCAAAAAGAAAGTTATCACCCCATTTAGTAGCTAGGTTATTTTATGACTAAATCTATTTCTTTCAGCTATGGTTTGCTATTATAAGTGGCTTCTCTGGTCAGATTGTGTTTGAGAAGTGGACGCTGGGCTTGTACAATGTGGTAGGTGACCTGCTAAGTGTCACTTACAGTCAGTCTATGAATCCCAGTGCAATATGTGTACATGGTGTGTAGATATCTTAGATGAAGAAGCCATCCTGTGTTTGGCAGTTGCTTGGGAGTGGTCTGCAGTATGTCTTTTTGGATGAGGGATTAGAACTGGTGGTACTTGTTTACGTGCTGACTTTTAATGATTATACATAAAATATTTCTACCTTTTAAACATTGTGTGTGTACCTTTGAGGCTTTAGACAGGTTAAGATCGATCCAGTTTTTTTTTCTGTCTCTGGGTTGTTTTTAGGCCTTTTGCAGGCAGCACCTGCCCACATCTAATCAAAAATGTTTTCAGTGTATGATGCAGTTATTTGCAAAGATTGGTATTAAGGAAATAATTTTAACAGAACATTCAGCTTTTTTCCTGTAGAATTATTAAATTAAAGATGCATTATTGTAGATGCATGGGCACTTGTCACTCTTCCGATATTATTCCGCAAGTCTGCAGTAGGTTGGGTAATTCAAAAAGAAGCAAATCAACCTTTCACGGAATGGCTTCAAGTTTGATCCACAAACTTATTTCTTTATTCACGAGAACTTGCAAACCACAGGCTGGTCTCATCTAAGGTTTGCTGTAACCTTTGTGAGTCTGCTATGCATGGTGTCTGCATGCCCATCTGTATCTCCTTCCAGTTTTGGTTTGCCATGGTCAATGGGTTCTCTGGACAAGTTGTTTTTGAACGTTGGAGCATTGGTTTATATAATGTGGTATGTATTGCAAATTTAAAATGCAAATATGCATAGAGTTGCTGCTTTCTTTTATTTAATTTGCTGGATTAATTGTTTACCAAGAAGAAAGACCGTCTTTAAATTTTCAAATGACCAAGAAATTAGAACAAAAATAATTTTACAGCATAAAAACTGTTTTCCACAGCTCCGGATTTAGCTTAGTTGAAAAATAATTTTTATAGTAACGAAGAGAACTAGGAGGAGGAATCTTTCTATGAGAATGAACAGATTTTTGGAAATTATAATTCATTTGAGAAAAACAAAAAGCATATTGAACTTATTTTTGATGCCATTTTGTACATATTAACTTTACGAGAATCTACAAAAAAAGTTTATTGTGCAATAAGACTTGCAATTTTTAAAACTTAGGTATACAAAATTATTTTTAGAAAGAAAACTGGCAAAACTCTAAGGGTTATTTAAATGTATTAGCACTTACAAAGTTAGCGTGTGCAGTTAGTGAGCTTGTGAGGTTCCTGTGAAAATGTTTCCTCATGTGGTCTAAAATAATTCTCGAGTCAATAATAATAATAATAATCATGTTCGATTGGGAGGGTATTCGTGCATTTAGTGAATATCACATTTCTGTTTGCCTTTGAAAATTTGATACATTTAATTTGAGGAATTTTATTCTCACTATTTTCAATTGTTGTTTCTCCTCAAACATTTGGGTTTTTTTTTTTTAAATTTAAAAAAAAACTCTTTCACAGTGACCCATTTCTTGCCAGATTTGTACTAGTGCCACAGTAATGCTCGTTAATTGATTAAACTTATTATTATTATTTTTTTTTTAAATTAAATCATAAACGTTTGACAGATTTCAAATTTGAAATCCTGGCAAATTAACCAAAATTTACCATGAATTTAGCCATTACAAGGGTTAACTAAGATCTTGGAGAGTAACTAAACTTATCTCATAGATAAATGCTGTATCCAGCAACGAGTCTGACACTACATTTCTTTATACAAGCAGAAAACTAGTTAATATAAAGTTTGTAATTATATATAAAACAAACTACTTGATACAGAATCTGTTAGCAATAAAACAAATTTATTTCCCTTCCTGGAATGACCCTGGTTTGGCTCATATGCCAGTGATTTTTGACTTTGAGATCCTCATGGTTTCTCATAAACAAGAGTTTCACATTTCTTGATTGTTACTTTGGGTATGTTTTTTTTTTTCATTTTGATCATTAATTTTTATTCATCAAATATAATATTACATAATGAGTAATTGTCTGACTCGCTAATATTTTGTTGTATTATATTAGATTTGGCTCATTTTAATATGTTACTTTTTGGTAACCACCATTATTTTAAACTCTTTCTTTCTCCTATTGCCAGATCTTTACAGCTGCACCTCCATTAGCTCTGGGTCTTTTTGACAGATCCTGCAGTTCCGAAAGCATGCTACGGTTCCCGGCATTGTACAAGACATCACAAAGTGGGGAGCTGTTTAATGTGAAGGTAGAAATTACTGTGAAAAGCAAAACAAGAATAAAGAACCTTAAATAAGTGGACAGAACTTTCTAAGCATAAGAATAAAAGTTAAGAATTTAATGATTGTCCAATATAAAAACTGCTCACTGGCCTCATAGGTAACTTTCCCATGACAAATCCTGTTTAGGTCTTGTGAACAGCATCTGATTTTAACAACAAAATTCATAGGGTCCTCAGGCACAAGCAGTGTCAACTGAATGGGTTTTAGGTAGCTGTCAGTGGTCAGACACCATTCACCCACAGTGTAGTTAATTCTGGTTAACTTTATAGTAATAAACTTGTTTGTTACAAGATTACCCAATGCAAAGACAGAGATGCCAACTATTAGATGTTTTCTATAATTCTAATGCACAACAGCACAATTATTTATATATTTTTTCTCTGTCTCCTTTTTCTGTGTCTTTATTTTTGTTTTCAGTTTTAGTTCTGTGGAAAATTGTTACAAACGTTTGCAATACTATCAATAGAGAGAGATGTTCACAACTCCACTACAGCGGTTGGTGAAAATTATATTCCCTGAAATAATTTAGATTTTTGTTTAGTGTAGTTAGACCAGGACTAATGCAACGTTTAACCATTTTCTTTGTTTTTTTTTTATAAATTTCCTTTGTTAAAATATGATTTGGTTAAATGACATTGCAAAGTATGTCTAGTGAGGCTCGTAGGTTTATTTCTCTGTAGCCCACGACGACTTACAGAGGACCTGCAAATGACAAACGAGGTCTAATAGACTTCATCACGTTAAAAATGTATTTTTATATTGTAACACTTACAAAGGACACTTGATAAATTGTTTAAAAAACACGTGGAAATAATTTTGGTCTTCACTGTAGATTGTTGCATGCTTAGATTTCTGTTAATTAGTTAATGACTTGTAAAAGTCTTCTAAGCAGCTGATTTTCAGATACAAAACTGTGTGTGTGGGTGGGATATACTAAAACTTTAAACATAGGTTTGCACTTTATTTTGTATTTGATATACTGGTGCCTCTATGGTAAACCCCTGCTGTAGAGTCAAATTTGATAGCCTGTTGCCATTGCCATAGATTGACTGTACTATTAATAAAATTGTCTTTATCTTAAAATTTGGTTTTAAATTTTAGAAATAGTTAAAAGAAAAATATCTGATTTTGAAAAATCTTCCTTCAATTCATTTATGGTCATTGTTACTTTGTGTTTTTTTAACTTTACATGAATGTAATCATTAGGTATCAACCATAGCCAGGTTAGGAGCGCATTGGCAATAACAATCGAGAAAATCTAAAATAAAGCCAATGGTTTAAAATGGATTTCTTATTAAATTTGTGGAAAAAAATATTCAATGAATATTTTACTAACTCAGGAAATATATGCGGGTAGATAAAATGTTGCTGTAAAGATTGGTTCATTTTGCTTATTTTTTCAGGTAACATAACCAACAAATTTGATGGTAACTTTGTTTTAATACATAAATATAGAGATCAGACAGATAAATAGACACAAATTTGAAAGAACACCAGATTATTCTGGAAAATATAAGTGGTGTTAATACTTTGTTTAGCTCTTTGTCTTATACTAAGCAACGGCACTGTTAATGAGATTAGCTTTCCTGGTCTTCAGGATTGCAATTCATTACTGCCAGAATCTAAATTAGGGAGTTCCAGGAAGTAAGCCTATGGTGGAACTTTTACAGGGATCTGTTGAGAATAACCTGTGTGTGCATTGTGATTCATGTCCAGTGACCATCTTCGCACTGCATGAGCAGTGTGAGCTGGGCCATCGATAAAAAAAATATTGCCCTTTTCTTATCGCTAATCACTGGCCTATATAAGCAGGTACAATAAGGCTCTCACGAGAGAAGTTGATATATCGGACATGTACAGTTCCTTTGAAACCACCAGCCAGGATAATTCAGGGCTCAAATTGCACCGTGATAGAAAGATTGTTATATTTTGTCAGGACTTGCAGATGGTTCATTGAAAATTCCTGTAGTGGATGGCACCACATTGTTTGCCTGAGAACTATGAAAACCTGCATCATTAGAAAAATGACAGTGTTCCAAAGGCTGGAGGGAGAGCATGGTGCATCTGTGCTGCCCATTGAGGTTGATGACTGATTGATTGAGGAGTGGTTTTCGCCTTGCTGCTCTTCCATTGTATGACACAAATGCTGCAGAGACAATATTTGATGGTTCTATATGATACCTGCACATGTTCTGCCAGATTTTCAGAATATATGGCTTCTCTTAAAACCTACAACCACCAATGGAATATCGAGTGCCTTGATTTCTTTTTGGCTTTTATCAACATCCCATTGTCAATCATGTGCCCTTCTTTCAAAGCTCATCAGTTTTCATAGACTTCATTTGTTCTATGGTGCAAACTAAGGCTTCTTTTGGTCTGTCCTATTCTTATAACTTGCAGTCATATGCTTATCATATGACTGGAATAGCTTTTTTCATCCAAGGTGAGTCTCCCTACTTATGTCATTTGTGTGTGTGTGTGTGTGAGAGCTCTCGAACATTGTATGTGTGTGTGTATATATATATGCACACACACAGTATTGGAAATATTTATGGAAACAAAATATTTGGTATAAGATGCATGTAACACATGATACAATTATACATAATGTGTAAAAATAAAATGCTATATAATGCATTATTGTTGATATGGTACACTAATTGGTAGTCATGCAAGCAATCAGAGGGTACCACTTGTGGGAGGACTTTAAAAGCATAGGTAGTAATATTTTTTAGTGATGGCTCATTGGAAGGAATATAACATAATGAGCATAAAGAAATATATACTTAGCTAGTGAAGACCACTGTATGCAGTAGATCGCAGCCTGACTTCATGTTTCAGAAGGAGCCATATGCAAGACTGAAAAGAGACACGAAACTGGTACTGTTGACAATAGATGTGGTTGAGGAAGAAAGCTCTAAAAGTGATGTTAGGTAATTGACGGCATGTTCTCTGTGACAGATGATGAATTACCAGAGATCTTGCGGATGACCTAGCTGCAAGTATGGGGGGTTAAAAATTTTTCAAGAACATTATGATCCACATTAGAGCAAAGTGATCTTAATAGATGTGTAGCTATCTGAAAACCTTTGCTGAGGAGAGGAAAGCTAGCAGCAAGGCTCAAATAGGCAGCAGAAATAAAATAGTAGGCTAACCAAACCTGGAGGAAGGTTCTCTTTATAAGCATGTCTAAGTTTGAACTATTTGGCAATAATCAATGGCAGCTTGTTCAAAGGTGGACTGGGGAGCACAGTATAACAGTCAGTATTTAGAAGCTACAGGGAAGCATGTAGACAGATAAATACAAGTTTGGAGGCTGCATAAAATTGAAGTGATGCTGACAGGTACAGGAAGGTTTTTATCCATCATGCCATTTCCTCAGGAAGATATCTGATTTAGTGGGGGGATTCATCTAGCATGAAAATGACTCTAAACATACAGCTAATGTGGTGAAAAACTCTGGAATGGAACGCTTACAAACACACTTTAGGTTGTGCAAAGTTCTGGTATTAACATCATTGATTGAAGCTATAAGGGGGGTTACTGGCTACCGAGAGAGTCAGAGTTACTGAACATGTTGGATGAATTGCAGAAAGTGCTACCGTATGTTTGGAACAATATTCCATAGTCATACATTGATAACCTGTCTGGAAGCATGAAAACAAGATGTCAGTCATGCTTTGTATAATCTTTGTTCACCAGTGGAGTGCCGATGAATCATTTAATGACCACCTTTGTTTATACTATAGATAATACTTGTGAAAGGATGCTGTTCTACATGACCACTTCTTCTGTCTACTTATATAATTTTTTCTTGCCTGGACCATGTGTATTACCTATTTTTATTTACTTCATGAAAGAATCCAACACAATCCTTGTGTTGTAGTGATGTGGAAGTGTTGACAGTTCATACCTTTGATCTCTCATCATTTAGCTGGTTGCATAGCGATGAAGATACATTGATGAATGCATCTAAAGTGGCAAGGAGAGCAAGGTCAT
This sequence comes from Nautilus pompilius, assembly GCA_018389105.1. Taxonomy (NCBI): domain Eukaryota; kingdom Metazoa; phylum Mollusca; class Cephalopoda; order Nautilida; family Nautilidae; genus Nautilus; species Nautilus pompilius. The sequence continues at coordinate 745,395 of JACATO010000684.1, forward strand.
CGAGAGCGGTTGATGAATGTGCATAGGTTTTTTCAGTCTGTCAGCATGAAGATTGATGTCCATGATTATGCCAATCCAGTAGAATTTTCCTATGAACTGGATAGGAATATTTCTTTCATCACATGCTGAGGGGTCTAACTGCTGTATCAAGCAAACACAGAGCTGACATCTGGATGGACATAACCAGAGAGAAGATGAAGGCTTTCCTGGCAGTAAACACAACTATTCTGTGCTATCCATTGAGGATTTTCCAGTGTCAGAAGTAATGACTGTGACGAGATTCAAGACACCTGCCTCTGATGACCCTGACAAGGACTGCCTCTTCAAATGCCAGGTTTATCCTTGATGTGGCCACCAGGAACTTTCAGATCAAGTACCAGCCACACAAGGATATCAGTGATGATGAGTCGATGATAGCCTTCATGGGCAGGTGTCACAGAAGCGGTATTTCCCCATCAAACCATTAATGCTAAACTTTAGGATTTATACAGGAAAGACTCAGCATCAATAGCAGCAGGGGTTAGGTACACATGGGGTGGAAAGGCTTTTGGAACTTTTGCAGGAGAAAGAACTCCATCTCTATTTGATATTGTTTTAAGTCTCTGGAATTGTTGGAAAGGTTGAAGAAGAATGGATTTTTTGCCTGCTCTGCTGTTTGCAAGGGTATAAGTTTGCCTAATGACTTCAACAATAATCACCAGCTATATCAAGAGGGTAGCAAGATGTGGCAGAATGGCAATCTGTTCATCAAGTGGCATGATAAGCAGGATGTCATGCTGCTGAGTTCCAACTGCTGTTCTGAAGAAGTCACCATTTAAAGGCAGTGCAAAAGTACTATTACAATGATTGGAGTATTCTGCTATCTGTGAAGCTGTACAACCATGTAATTGGGTGGGGTGGACCTCATGGACTAGCATATTATCCTCCAGGGGAGGTAGGGTATGAAGTATTGGAAGTACTTGGCATGGTTTGTGTTTAACACACCCATTGTTGATGCTTTCAAACTGTAGTTTGAATTCTTTCAAGACAAGAAGCAGATCTAAGCAAGGAGCAACAAGCACTACACCCACAAATACTTCCAGCTGGATATGAGAGAGGTTTTGAAGGGGTATTCTCTAGGAAACAGGTGACCAAGAAAAGGAGTGACAACCAGGTGCACCCCAAGAACCAAGATCACCACACCCTCTCAAAGAGAAGTGGGGAGAAAACAGATATCTGTGCCGTGCTCCAGTTATAGTTGCAAAGCCCCTTCAGTTTGTGGAGTTGACCAGCTTTTTCTGCCAGCTCTGCACCATTACCCTGTGCTGGGAGAAATGTTTTACAGAGATTTTACTGTACATTTTTTTTACTTTCTGCACTATAAATTGAATTTTTCCTAAGTTGTTTGTGAAATTTAAATCATTCCACGATTTCCTCCTGCTTTTTTAAAATCATTTTCCTCAAGTGGTTGTGCTTTAGCAGCTGTCTTTGAAATTGTCCAAACATTTGTGGATGTAAAATATTGCATTTCCTGAATGGGAAAGGAATAAAGCAAAGGGCTCACAATGTACTGAACAACCTTTTTTTTTGTTTTGTACATTCTCTCTAATAATGAATTGTGTATGTATTACATCTTTCAGTTGCATTATTTGTGTTTTCATAATTATTACCAATCCTGTGTATATGGATGAATGAATTTTAAAATTTATTTTCATGCATGTTTTGTTCCAAACCCTCCTAGCATCATTATTTTGTCAACCAATGAGATTTTACATGTTCAAATTGAAAATGAATCAACAAGTTTAACACTGACAAATTGTTCTTATTTTAGGTATTTTGGATGTGGATCATTAATTCCATTTATCATTCTGTTCTTCTCTTCTGGATGACTGTGATTGCCCTAAAACAAGGTAAATATGTATATATCTTTATCTGCTTGTGAAGTCTATAAATTCTTATATCAGGTGAGCTCGATGGCTAGAACCCCTTAATCTCTTTAGTATTATTTAATTATTATTTAAGTGGTAGGTCCTGATATGACTATTCCTGAAAAAAATATTGTATCAAAGTGAAAAAAAAAGTGCATAATGTCAAATAATTATCTGAATATCAACATAATTTTGGTATAAAGTCTCAAACATTTCATGCTGATGTAGCCTGATTATCTGTTGCTTGTCAGTTGGAGAGATTTTTTAATGGATGTGGGTCTAATGCCTGTCTTCGTTTATTAAACTCCGTTTTTATTTGTTATAATTTACTATTAAAAGCTTTTGATATTTTAAAGTGCTTTTGTATTTTTCATCTGTCAATCATCTGTAAGGTAAACCAAGGAATTCTGTCAGTAAGATTTGTTGATTTAGATATTAAAATATAAATTAGGCAGTACAAAGCACAGAAATGAAGTCTACTGATTATAGGTGAAGAGTTGGACATCGGATAGACCGGTCTGCGGTTCTTGTCGACTGTGCTAAGCGGTTATCCTACTGATTATAGGTGAAGAGTTGGACATCGGATAGACTGGTCTGCGGTTCTTGTCGACTGTGCTAAGCGGATATCCTACTGATTATAGGTGAAGAGTTGGACATCGGATAGACCGGTCTGCGGTTCTTGTCGACTGTGCTAAGCGGATATCCTACTGATTATAGGTGAAGAGTTGGACATCGGATAGACCGGTCTGCGGTTCTTGTCGACTGTGCTAAGCGGTTATCCTACTGATTATAGGTGAAGAGTTGGACATCGGATAGACCGGTCTGCGGTTCTTGTCGACTGTGCTAAGCGGTTATCCTACTGATTATAGGTGAAGAGTTGGACATCGGATAGACCGGTCTGCGGTTCTTGTCGACTGTGCTAAGCGGATATTCTAGAAAACTTGTTGTCTACATACTGATTTCTGAACACAAATTAGCAGTTTATTTAAACTTGTAGACCAAAAAAATGAAATGAAAATTGTAATATTAGTTTAAAAATTAATATACATAAATAATTTATTATAAACGCAACAAAGTACATATCAACACATGTTCTGAAGCAACCATAGAAATGTAGTAAATTAATGATTGAAATTTATTGCAGTGAATCTTAGAAAATTAAAATCATTGCAGTCACAAATTATGAGTAATCGCCCTCAGATGTGCACGTTCGTCTTCATTGGTATAGTTGGCAACTAGTGTCTTCAGGCAGTTATTAATGATGATGTACCTTTTGTTTTTGTGGCTTTGTGTTCAACCCAATCGCAGCCTGCTTGGTGAAAATTTCATTACTGTCCTCACTTGACCATTTTTTTCAAGACTTTACTTTGGAGTTGGATCCTGTTATGAGATCAGTCGGTATCTTCCTGAACCTGGGATCTTCCATCTCAGTACAGTACTGCTGCTGCTTTCCCACCATCTTCTGTTTGCTCTAGCAGAGTAATTTCTATTTGTACCTCTCCCAACAAGAATTGACTGCAGCCAGTATTGCGCTGTGGTAGGACCTTCATGGATTACTCTGTCTATCCAACTATATTGCCTCCAGGTATGAATCAGTGGAATTCCTTTTTATCTTGTGTATTGGGTGGAAAGCAGCATGCTCTGGCTGTAGAATCTGGATTCTATACCCCTGGTTGTCCGCCTCAACTGAGATGTGTTTGGGAATTGGTTCGATGACCTCTGTCTCTCCCAATTACTGTCTACACAGGAATGGGAGCCTGATAGAGTACCATACTTGTGACATAACCAGTTTTTATATGCCCTCTGAGTAGGTCTGTAGGCATCTGAAGAAGCTAGTAAATGTTCTGCATTGACTACCTCAAAACCCTGACAAACACAATTCAGCATCTTTAGGATAATCACAGCTCTGTGGCAAAGGTAGCCTTGTCACCATCAAGTAACATTTGCAAAAACTGATGAAAGGTGTGGGACAGTGGATGTATATGCAAACTTCTAGTTTTTAACACCAATTGTATGTATCCTGTTTACTCAAAATGTATAGTCAACTAGAATTGCATAATTAAACCTGATGAATTTGCATAATAATGCCATGTGCATATCACTAAAGTTTTTCAACTACTTAATGGAAAAATGTAACTGTTTGAAAGTGTAAATACATAATTTCTGAAAAGATTTCATAAATTCTGAGGACAAGTGTAACTACATAATTAGAAGTGGTCACAGTGTCAAGCTATATGAGTGTGGTTTGAATTGAAGACAGATTTTGTTATTGTTGTTTCTAGGGTGATGTAAACAGTTGGCCACTGTGGCTGTACATTGAAATAATTGATTGTATCGAGTAATGTAGCAAAAGTATTGGTCATCTACATTTTATTATGGGTGCAGTTAATACCACTGGAGTGTCCAAACTAGGCTTATGTGGACAGTATATCCCTTAGACATTAACTTTCTTGGATGATTCGTCTACATGGCACAGCAAAGTGGATACGAGTTATCTCAGCTTTTTGGTTTAAACGAAAAGTATTTTAGTTTTCATTATAATGGGGATCAGCAATAAATAAATAAGAATATAGGGGCATTTCTCAAATATTAACAGCAGCAGTTTTGTGAAAAGATGTAAATTGCACAATTTAAAGGGCCTGGAAGAAAAAGCTGGTATGGCATGTAAAGGGAAGTGGGGAAACTGACCTTTAGTTTTCATTTGGTTATTGGAGAAAAATGACGGCTTCAACACCGCCTCCCTTTGCCATTGCAGTTTAAGGTAAAAAGTGGTCTGATCAAATGTTATACTTCATAAGACATGTCCAAGTCAAATTTCCTTATATTTAACTTTCACTTTTATTATGTTGCATTAATTAGTTTATAAATTTGTGAAAATTAATAAGCCAGGGTTTTTCAGAAAATTGTAATAATGTTGAACAATGTAGTAATATACATTATTAGAAATAATTATGAAAAATCAAAAAAATCTGGCGTAAAATGTAAAGCCTTTGAAGTATAGTCATGTTGGTACACTGTGATTGGTTGTCAGTACAAATGATAAAGTGCTACATCTGTAGAAGGATTATAAAAGTATAGGCAGGGATAATACTGTAATGGGTTGTGTATGTGTATGATGAATACTGTGGCTCATGCAAAGGAAATATCTGACAAGGATAAAGAAATCAGTCTGAGCTATTGAAGGCTACACCATGAAACAGATTGCAGCCTGACTTCATGTTTCCGGAGGAGCTGTAAGCAAGAGTTTGAGGAAGATATATGAAACTGGTACTGTTGACAATGGATACGGTTGTGGAAGAAAGCCCAAACTCTTCAAGAGTGATAAGTATTTCATGGTAAGTTCTCTACATAATAGAGGATGAGCCAGGAGAGATCTTTCAAATGACCAAGCTGCAAGTGTATCAAGAACAGTAAGCTGCACAAAGCACTCTGTTTTCTGCCTAAAATCCTTTGCTGAGAAAAGGCAAATGGTCAACAGAAACAAAACTGTGAGATGACCAAATTTGGAAGAAGGTGCTCTTTACATTGAATCCATGTTTGAACTGTTTGGCGATAATCAATGGCAATTTGTTTGAAGACAGATCAGGGAAACAGCTTTAGTGAATCTTGGGGTTAAATTATTAGAAGTGGTGGGCTGCGTATCAACCAAGGATGTTGAAGGTAAACTGACAGGTACAGGCAAGTTTACATCCATCATGCCTTTCTCTTGGGAAGATCATTGGATCGGGATTCATCTTCCAATATGACATTGACCCCAAGCATACAGGTGATGTGCTGAAAAACTCTGAAACATAAAAAGGTTGCTGGAACACTCACAAGGATGATGTTATGCACAAAATCTTGATATGAATATCACTGAGGCTATATGGGGTTATATGGCAAAGGAGAAAGTGAAATGGTGATCAAACACCTTGGATAAATTACAGAAAATGCTGCCTGTATGGAGCATGGAAACAAGGTGGCATGCTCTATTAAAAGAAAAGGGCTCTCATATCAAATGCTAATGGGCTGTATAACATATTCATTTTATTTTTGTATATTCAGTAATAATGCATTGTATGTATTATTATATATGTCTCTCATTTGCAATTACTCATCATTTGTGCATAATCTGTTTCCAATACTGTATATATATAAACTTAAAAAAAGAATTTACTACTAAGACTTGTGTAACCATTGAAACTCTTAGATAAATCAAAAAAGTTTCAACTGTTTCAATAAATCTGGCCACAACTTTAAACATTTTGTTAATTTTTTTATGTAGTAAAGTAATAGTACTTTTATGTAGTGCTGAAGAGAGAATTCATTGAGATTAAATGCCCTTTGTTAAATCATGACTGATAACTTAAAATACTTGAAAATTCTTTCAGACATTGCTTTCTCGAATGGAAAAATTGGTGACTACTTGTTTATGGGAAACTTTGTCTACACCGTGAGTACCTGTAGTTTTAGCTAATTTTTTTCCCTCTATGCACTACTTTCTTTCATTTCTGATCAAGTCCTTTCAGCAATGTATATTTTTGGGTCTTCATAGTTTAAGGAGCAAGACATATTTCAGGCATCTCCCACGGCCAGCAGAATTCTTGGATCTCATTCCATTTGAGCATTTGTGAGATGAAAGATGCATTTGCCATGCTGATACTCTGCCTACCTTGCTCTATACATTGCATATAATATTAATGACTGACTGGGGAAATATCTCTCAGGGTATCCTTGTAAATTCTGTGCCACACATGTTATGGCTTTTATGACCTAACACATTATTATGTATAAATCCTACTAAAGTGGTCACCCAGTGTACGTCAGATAACTGAATACTGTTTGATTTATGCATGCAATTTTGCTGTTCACAGTATTTACCATCGGTGCTAGATGTTCCACATTTGTTCTTAACTGTATGTAATTGCATCATTGTTCGTGGTCATGTTTTTGTAGTGTGCTGGTAGTATCTTTTGTGTTTTACCTAACAGTTAAACTAACAAACTGTAAATCTCTTATAATGATATATTTAATGAAAAAATATCAGACTAAAAAGCTTTGTAATAATAATAATAATAATTATTATGTAACATTGCTGGGAGAATAAGATGACGACGGCTATGCATTTTATATTGTTGCATGAATTCTTTTTCATTTTCCATTTGAAACCTTAAAATCGTTTTGAATGTTATCTGCGATATGAAGTTTTTGTTGAGTTAAAATGTTTCATGCTTTTGTGTTTGTTTGCTTGATTGGTGAGGTTTAGTTGAGCTGTTACAGATGATTAGGTAACTTTTAATTGTTTGTTCCAGTATGTTGTGGTGACAGTATGCTTGAAGGCAGGTCTGGAGACCAATGCTTGGACATGGGTAAGTCACGTGCATGCCCTGTCTTTACTACAAAGTCAAATTGGGATATACTGAAATTTGAATAAAAACTTCAGAAACTAAAACAACAACAAAAGTATGTGTGATATATGCATTTTTGTTTTTCATTCCATATTCCAGTTAACACACCTTGCCATTTGGGGAAGTATTCTTAGCTGGTTTTTGTTCCTGGTTGTATACAGCCATGTGTACCCAACCATTGACCTGGCTGCAGAGATGGTGGGCATGGTAAGATGTCACCACGTACATTAATATAGATTTAAAAAAAAAATCTTTATATAACTTAAATTCATGCATTTGGCTTACAAAGCAAAGAAAAACAATGTGCAGTTAGAAGGTATCAGTAATACTACAGACTTGTAGTTAAATGTGGAATACTTTTGTGTGTATACAGGAGACAAGTTTTAGAATTATTAACTAATCTCAATCTTATTTGAAAAAGAAAAGTCTAAGTTTTAGTACAGCGGACTTGGTTAGTTAACTGGATGATGTGTTTTTAGTGTAAACTATCGAAAATTGCTTTAACGAAGTGTAACCTTGTTGGTTACTGTAATATGGTGTTTCTGACATTTACCTGCAAGCTAAGAATATACTTGCAGGAAGTAGAAAGCTAGTTTGGCCATTTTCCATCGCTTTACTAGTGGTGACATCTAATGAGGTGATGTGACCCTTTACATTTACCTACAAGTTTGATATCCTGGTATGCCAAATTTTAATGTTTATCAATATTTTGTTTGCTTCTGGTTTAAAAGAAAACAAGTCTAGTATAAGCATTGTTTGTTTAAATATGTTTTTATTCCAAATGATACCCAAGAACCTTTAATGTTATCTTAATTTGCTTTAGACCATTTTGTTCTATTATGAAAATGCTTGAAAGGTATGGCAACCATATGCTGTGACGAGATTCGGTGTTTATGTCTGCATGATATTGCTTATCTGTCTGTCTGTCTCTCTCTTTCCTGTTGTTTTGTTCCCTGGCATAGCTTCTGTAGGAATGACCTAACTTATCGTCTGTGCTACTGTTGGTAAAAATCCCATCTGGTGAGCGTGCTTTACTACACCAAACAAGAACGAACCAAAAAACTCTGATGAAAAGCAGAATTTACCGATTATCTTCCATTTGTGGAAGAGCGGTTTAGTGAATAGTTTTGTATTGAAGGTCCTGTTGTTGAATAGAAAGGTGTCTTCAGTTCGTTTATGTGAGCTACATCAGTGAGTGCTGTAGTAAAATAGACAGGTGGGGATAATAGATGGGAATGATGGGGAAAGTCCGAACTTTCGATAGTTGTGCATCCAGCATTCTTAAATCGGTAAAACCGAAGAAGAATAACAGGAAAAACTTCAAAAAGGAAAAGAAAGTTAGTATGTTGACCTTGGATGAGGAGGGAAGAATCAAAGAACTAAAATGCATTATTATAACTTGAGTATAAAAATTTGATTTGTTTTTAAAGAAGATAAGGAAAACCAAACCCCTCAATGCTAAGGGTTTTTTTTATTTTTTTTAAAGTAGCTTTATCATGTAGGGGAAATGTTTTGAATTATTCTTTACACATTAATAACAGAAACAAGGGCACCTGCAATGTTTTTTTTAAATTTTTTTAGAACAGAACAAAAACATTCTACGCCTAAGTTATCGCACATTTCACATTGCTGTAAACATTCTGTTTGCTCACATCAGAATATTACACGGACTTAAATTATTCTGTTTAAATTTTACCAATTTTTTTTTTCATATTTCTTCCACATCCATGTCAAATTTCTAACCTCCTTTTTTTTTTGTTTTTTTTTTTAAATATTTTTTCCATTATTCTGTTTTTGTTATTACCTCGATAAAACCAAATACAAATCCAGTAAGAGCTCATATTTTTAAATATAACTTAGTATTTTATTCCCATTTAAAAATTACACCAATATCACGCAGCGTTGGAACTCATTTTAGTCTATATAAAAATATTCTGCTTTTGCTTCTCTAAAACTTGAATAGATAATCATACATAATATGCACATATTGAGTCTCTTCCAGTACAAAGTTTTTGTTTCATCAAATATTTTGTTTGAAAGTGAAGAGAATTCAACTGAAGAGCATCCAAATGATCCAAAGAGAAGATACAAAGATTAGAACAAAATTAAAGGTTATGGATTCCAAAATGAATGGCTTGGACAATTTACATGTTTGAAGTTAATATCACAGAAAGTGTGGAACTGCATTGCGAAATGTGCAGATGATTCCAATGTGTAATAGACCAGGGAAGCTTGGCCTTTACAGGTGGTAAAAGTTTTAAAATCTACAGTGTAGAATATGTCAAGACCAAAGCAGATGTCATAAACTACGTTGAAAAGTGTTTAAGTCTGGGCGAGAATCCCATTTGGCTCTAGTCAACCACAGCTGGACAAGCTAGAAAATTGATTTATCTTTTTTTTCTTTCTCTATGTAGCCAAGCATGGGTGTCCTTTCTCATATTTTCACGATTTGTGTAGGTTGCATATGGAGATAAGGATTTAAGTTGGAGAGAGATGTTTGAGTGATAAAAAGCGCCGTGACTTTGTACAGGAAATTCTTTTGATAATAAAACAGGACTCTTGTTACTGTATCAGTGACGGAATCTACTTTTTTCTTGTCGTAGATGGTGGAACTGACTCTGGAAATTATATATGCAAGAATTGTTGAGAGCCAATGAATAAATACATGCCTAATGATCGAGCTCAAGCAATTAATGACAGTTTAGAGACTAGCAGTTGGTGTGAAAAACCGGAAAGATAAAATTGATTGCAATGGAATTTGGTGGAGCATCTATATACACTAGTGTACACATTGATATGATATGATAGCGAAACAAGTAGTCCCTTTGTTATTGAGCATTCGTTGTGAAGCCTGCAATTTGGAATTAGTAGCACTTGATGCTGTACAGGATGAAACACTTATTTCCCCTTAATTGTATGCTCTAGTAAATTCACAAGCATTACAATTACTTTTCCAAAGCTCTCTGCAAACTTTAGGAACTTGCAGATACCATGGAAGAAAATTTTTTATATGTATCTATTAATCTGAAATGAACTAGGTGAATTTCACATGTACATAAGGCACTGAAGGTCTTTATAAAAACTAAAATGTTGTGGCTAACACAAGCAACATTGAAATGTAAGAGAAGTCTTGAAAAATTTTGCAGAAACCAAAAAGTTTTTTTAACACTTGACCGTTGTATATTAGATGTTCCAGGCCCTGTTAGTTATTTTAATCTTTGATTTGACAACGACTTTAGCCAAAGGTGGCAAAACACGCTATCAACAAAAAGACCTGGTGCAAAACTGGCGTGTTTTCAATGTGATATTGGAGATGAGAGAGCATTTTAACGGGGTTGCTCTTTGAAGAGGTCCATATGATCCTTTTCACTTTAACCTTGTTGCTGAACCCAGAGTGATGACTGAGGTTAATGCTTATCTGGCTAATGGTTTGTTAGCATACAAGAGGATAATCAAGTTTTGAATGCTATTTCAGTATATGATCTAACACTCTTGCCAGTTAATGGAGTGGATTTAGCTACTTATAGGGAAGGGAGCATCCAACTTCTTGTTATTGTTCACTTTAAGGAAGAGTTCTGGAGCAGAGTCGCTTTGGCTTTACATTTTTCAGAGTGAAACAGCGCCATCACTGTCATATTTTCAGTACTACAGAGACAGATTCCTCACACTTGATTTTCTAGTGAATCTTACCCACTTGATGGATTTCACTTTAGACGAGCATTTGGATTTTTTTTGGTCAGCTGATACAAAGGCTATTTTAATATAAGTTAATAACAACAAATTTAAAATAAATAACGGAACAGTATATATGGTTTTCTGGCACTGACATATTTGCATTTCATTTCCAGTTGTATTTCATTCACAAGTGTAAAGTTAACTCTCAAAACTGGAGACTGTTGATCTCTGTGCTTTGAATATGCTACTGTTGTAACATTTTTTCAAAAGGATGTTGATGCAGGTCAAAGGTTTTAAGATCTGCTTCTCAAATATTGATTTTAAATGAATTTGTATTACGAACACTGACCAGTATTTATTTGCCTTCTATGACATAAAGTAACTCTTCTGTTTGTGTCTCTTGTTGTTTTTTATTTTTTTATAAATGCATTAAAGAGGTGATTGGCATTATTTTAATCATCATTATGATACTTCTTGACATCCAACATGTACGTCTTCAATATCTGTCAATTTTTCATTTGTTTATACTGTACTTCGGCAGCTCTCTCACTCTCTATTAAAGAGCTGTAGTTCATAACCTCTCTTGACTGGGGGTCTGAATTCAAGTTACAGACTTTCAGATGTTTTACAACACAACTATTTTTTAAATACAGGTTTCTGTAATTATCAGTATTGTTCTGTAGTTCTGCCACCCTTAAGTGCTTTTGCGCTCTCTGCCATTTTCCCTGTTAAATTATGAAACTCCCCCCCCCTACATATCTTCCAAATCTCTGATGAAACAACAAATAAACAAACTGGATGAAGATATACATAAAAGCAAGATTACAATTCCTCCACACTTCTAGAAAAAGCAGTAATGTTTGCATTGATTAATAAGTAATACATAATGCCAAGTTTAATTTTACCAATCAAATGATCGTGAAATCTGAAACAATACCAGTTATTTTGAAGCAAATGATTTTTTTTTTCATTTCCTATTTCAGGATTCTTATGTTTATGGCTGTTCTCTGTTTTGGATGGGTCTTATATTGATTCCCACTTGTACCCTTATCCGTGATGTCTTATGGAAGGTGTAAGTATAATATGACATGGCTAATCTCAATCATGTTAGAAAGCATGCAAAAATATAAAGAACATTTTTGTTTTCTGTTGATTTAAATTTTTTAAAGAAAGAAACTATTAAAGTTGTCAGTTGATATCTTCTGAATGAACACTCCCCATTACAAGGGGGTAAGTCTTTAATCAAAATTAGGAAGGAGCATATCCAGTCCTCTTTTTTTCCTCTGTGACTTAATGTGGACTTGAAGAGGTGCCATCTCTGATAGGGAAATCCTTACTAGAGCTCTTTATTTTTAGATATAGGAAGAAGAGCAAGTAGACACTGTACTAAGGATATATGCCAAATTGAGCTATTCCCAGCTGATAGTCAAATTCAGGCCCTTAACTTTAGCAGTCCAGTAGCCTGACTACCAAAGTACCATGTCAAATGTAAAGTGTTGCTAAAAAAATACAGGAAGTAGAATTATTACAGTTTATGAGCAATATTAGTATTAAAAAGGTACCTCTTGTTATTGATATTGACAGTGTACGGCGTACAATATTGAAGACTTTACGAGAAGAAGTCCAAGAAAAAGAACTGGCACACGAAGACCCAGCTGGTGTGGTTTTAAGACTGACAAAGAGAAGGTGAGTGTTTTTAATTATGTTTATCTTATCTGGGTATATCTGAGTTGAGGCTGTTGTCCTATAACTAAACTTATTGCAAGCTTCCAAAAAGCAGATCTTAGTACGACAATCTTATAACTGCTGTGGTTCTTGAATTTTATTGATGACAATTTGTCTTTGCAGTGAATTATCGTCTCTGTGTCCATAATTAGCATTTAAAAAAAAAAAAGTCATGAAATGAACTGTTTAATTTTTATTTATTTCATCCTTGAAGTTTTCCTTTATTTTTCAGATTTATTATTTGTTTTGAAAGATTGAAGAATTATTTATCTAATGGTATATCTGCCATATTTAATGATAGTTGGGGACTGCATCTCCCATCATTTCAATTTCTTTTAAAATATACTTTTCGGATGCAGCAGAATTACAATTCTTCTTGCTTGGCAAAATTGATTTGAATATTGAAATAGTTTTTTTTTTGTTTTTTCCGTAAACACACACACACACACACACACACACACACCACACACACACACACAACACACACCACACCAAACAATCGATATTGGTGGGAGGGGGATATGTAAATTTTAAGAAACTCTTACAGGGAAATTTTAGTAATGTGGAGACAGAAATTTAAAAAAATGTGTAAGTAGTAAATACTCGTACCAATGACCATGTTTCAACAGTATAACAGTAATAAATTTAATGAAATTGTAAAATCCCTGTTTCTTTATTGAAGATTGTTTATCGTGATGCATGAATGACTTTCTAACAACTTTGATATGCAAGTATTTTACTTCTCGAGAGAACAGTTCTACGAAGTATCTGCTGGCAGTGCGATATAAGTGTCAGGTCGGCTGGTGACTCGTTGAAGAGTTGGGCGGTACAAGCCAGAAGATAGTCGTATGCTAAGAGTACCGAGATTTGGAGAGGTTTGATTGCTGGCCTCACTGACCAACTAGCAATCTGATAGTAAGAGTGACCAATGAGTTGAATGGAAAAGTTTACAATTTTTTATTTAAAGTTAATCCACCGACTTTTATCTGTAGAGACATCTTGGAATTGAATTTCTTCTTTATAGTGGCACTTTAAAAAAACAAAAAAACATTCCTAATACAGTATCAGAAAAGCAAATAATTTATATTATTAAACAGTTTTACTACAGAATTATGAGCAATGAGATCAGTGATTGATATTTCCAAGTTTCCATCATAGCAAATGCAAAAACAAGAATTTACCAGTGCGGATAGGCGTACCTATGGAAACAGGAAAGAGATAGATAGTAAAAACTGAGTAATCTGATAATAAATATAAGCATTTACTGGGACTCAAATATTGTGAATTAAATGAAGACTGTACTTTGCATCGATGTCTTTGTTTAATGTGCATTTAGATTTGTATTTTAATCATCAGCTGTTAACAAAATCATCATTTCTGAATGTAACAATGTTGTTTTGGCTTTATTTTGTTTCAAATATTTAGTGCAATGAAAGTTTTCAACTCACAATTTTTAGTCACGTTTAAAATTTACTCTTAAAGCATCTACATCTGCATGATTTGGAAAGTTCCTGGAGTTAACAGTAAATTGCAGCATTAAACAAAGAGAAATGTTAAAAAAAAAACAAAACAACTTTAGTACGGTAATATCTGTGCGATAAGATGTGATGATGTACAGGTGAGGAATTTCTATGAACCAGTAAGTAAAGAGTTTTCACTTATTTATGCAACGAGTTGAAGGGAAAACTTACTTTTATATGGAAGAAATTAAGGGAGGAAAATCTGAAACCCATGCTGTGATACAGTTTTTCTTGGAAACAGCAAAGAAAGCCCGAAGAAGAGATACGATATTATTATTTTTGGTAAATTTAAATTAAATTTAACTTTAATCTCATTTTTTATTGTTAAAATAATGTTAGTTTTACAGAAGTTTAATTAATTTTATTATTTTTTAAAATTGTCTAGAAATATAACTTTTCACAGAAGAATATATATTGTATAAGTAATGAAACTATTCATTTATCAAAGATATAAAGTTAATTTTTGTACGTAGTGTTAATGTATGCATCTATCCATTGTTGATGATAAATTTAAATACGTGGTCCGCTTACAGTATTTTAAAGTGGTGACATCTCACTAATTTTCAAATATACAAATTTTTGCTTTGTCAACATTAGCATTAATCAGCTCAGCAGCGAAGTTCTGACTTTCAATGCAAACCTAGAATAGGCTATAGAATCTTATAACAATCTGTGCTGGTGTGATTTAGTTTTGGTGCCACCAGCAGGTTATGCTGAATAGAGAAATCATGCCAATCAGGACAGTAAATATTAATCTGCGTCTAATACTGGAATGTGAGCTATCATCTGATTAAGGCTTCTCTAAGGATAATGATGATCTTTCCAGAGCAAAAGCCCTGGTGAGTAAGACCACTATAAGAGTAGCAGTGGCTACTGTTCCTACCGGATATTAATGAATATAACCTTTCTGTGAGAACTTGTGTGATGCGTTTCTTTAATATTGAAAACATATCACTTCTCACAACCACAAAAAAAAGTATTTAGGTAGCATCTTTTCTCTTTCCCTTGAAAGTATCTGTAGAATTTCTTTTCTTTTCATGGAATTCTTCTGTTTGTATTTCTATTGACCAGGCTTTTGATGCTTGAATTTATGTGGGCAGGGGCGGCGGTTAAACTGAAGAACTCAAGAACAACAACAAACACCTTTTTGTAATTTAAAGCTAAATTGATAACTTGACCTGCAGGTTTTCCATTTGACAATGGTATTTTACGTTTGCTTCCATGTTCGTACTCTGTACATTAACACCTAAAAACTGCAGACGATGAGCAGACTAGCAAAATCTCCTTTTGTCTGTAAAGATGCCATGAATGAAGAAGTACTCATTTTCAGAAAACAAAATCCTTAATCTGTTTTCACCGCACCACAAAATTGAGCATCTTTTTCCCATCATATGCATGCATCTTTAAGAATTTGTATTGTTTATAATAAGTAAGTTCACAACCGGTGCATATTACATGGAGAGAAGCAGAGTATTTTACTGTATTTAGAATCTACAATGATGATATTGCAAAAGTTAACAAAATGAATATAGTCCTTATGTCAAACATCACTGATTCTTTCTTTAAAATATTAATCAGAAGTAAAACATTATGGAAATGAATAATTTTTGTAGAGAAATGAGATTATTTCTAGGCTTTGATCGTGACACTTGTACTTCTTCACAACCTGACGCATTTGGCACATTTAAATTACTCCCATAAGATATAATACATTAATCTATAAAATGTTAGCAATATAAATTTGGGGTATTTAAAACTGTCAATGTATATAAGTATGGCAGGAGACACCTCAAAAACTTAGAGATGGCATATAACTAGAAGACAATTTTGGTATGCACCACTCTGTCATCAGTCATCTTGTTGTGGAAACACTATTTGCACAACACTAACTATTGTTGATAGGGCAGAAGATAGTGGATATCTCTATAAAATTGATTTCAAGATACCACAGGGGCAGGTATTCATGGAATGTGCCTCAATTCTTTTGCTGATGTCACTGTTCTGATGAACTTCTGGGGAACCAACAACACAATATTCACCAAAACAATGTCTAGGAGACTGACTGGCTGGCCTTTGTTAAGTTTTTGAAAGTCTGTGTCAGTGGTTGAATGATGGGTTGCTGACATAGAGGGCAAGGTTATAGTTAAGGGAACATTGCTGTAACTGTTGTTTGGGGCAGTGGATCCATGCTATAGGAACGTAACTTTTAAGCATGATCTCGTCACTGTGGTGGAACTCTAAATACCAACAGGTACTGTGAAAAGATTCTCAAGATTGTTGTTGTTCCTCATTTTGACAATTGCTTGCTCGCTACCAGATCATTATTCATGGATGGTAGACTGAGCCCAGATTTGAACTCAATTGAGCATCTTTGGGATCAAATTAGGTGAAGTGTGAGGAATATTAAAGAAATCATGTTTAGAATATTACTGAACTGGGCTAGGCTTTGGATGAATAGTGCCAGAGAATACTATAGACATTAGAAGTATGGGGAGATTGTTAGGAAATTGTCCTTACAAAGGAAGGTTACTTTTGATATTAAATATCACAATCGAGATTTTAGGACAATAAGTGACATTTTCATTGTAGAAATACTGATGATGCATTTATTAGCTTCATTGCTTCTAATAGCCAATTTTTTAATTTTTTTGTCATTTTACAAGGTATTTGTATTATCAAAAAGCCACAAAATTAATATATTATTTAATTTTCTAAAGTATCAGTACACTGTCAACATTAGGTAACAGTAAGGAATACATTTAATGTTATACAGCAAGCCTACAGGAAATTTTTAATGGAAGATCCGGTACTCCTTAACTTATGTCAAGGTATATATTTTACTTAATGTAACATTTCTTCTCTTTACCCCAGATGATTACAGCATCTTCTTGTAGACTTGGCATTAGATAGACACTCCTGACAAACAGACACAGAGAGAGCTTATTCCAGTCACATAACCGCATGTTTGCATGCTATAAGAACAGGCACAGGGCCAGAGAAAGCCCCATTCTGTATGCCATGAACATGTGGTCCAAGAACTGTGAAAGGAGCGCATTTGTAGAAACCAGCAGGAAATCTCTGAGGCAGTGGATATTTGTCTGTCCAGTTCAAGAGAAGTCTTAAGAGAGTGGGCAGTGCAGATGCTTTCAGATGCTTCACCATTTTTTCCACTGAGTCAAGATCTTTTCAGAGATGTTGGTCAGATCAGTATGGTGATTTGTCTGTCTTATTGTGCGTGATGCAATTTGGGCTATTACTTTTGTCATAGCTGGTGGTCTTGAAAGAACTGTAGCGTCTGCCAAGCGCAGCATCCTTTGAGAGGGAATTCTTCCTGTCTTTGGCAATGTTCAGCTGTCCAAAGAGCGCAGTATTTTTTTGTGGAAGATGGTGCCCCAGCTTTCACCCCCCACTCAATATAAAGATGGGAAGAGACTCAAGGAAATTGAAACTCTGCCTTGATCTTGCTAAGCAATGACATGAATGTCATTGAGCATATGTGCATTTTTTTGCAGGCCAACATTTAAAGTAAATTATTAAGAATTGAAATTAATTTGTACACTATATGGAGGAAGAATTATTTGTTTTCTGAGTGAATGACATTGTTGCCAGTTTGGGAATCAAGAGCTTTCTTAGTGGTATTGAAAATTAATTCAAAATTGGAAGATGCTGGATTTTTGTGGCTCTAGATGAAACAATTGTTGATAGTTGCATTGAATAAGTCCATAGAGTGAAATTGGTCATGCATGCTAAAGGGGGCTGGTGGGTTTATTTATGCAATGTGAAGTTTAGAGTCTGTGAAGTGGAAAGTTGTAAATTAATAAATTCACAAAATGTAATATCTTGCACAGGAAAAAGAAAAATGTTGGAGATTAATCAGTGCCTTTGGTACGTTGCTATAAAGTGTTACCACTTAATACATTTTTCTCGATTTAATCATTGCTAGATCATGCATTTTTATACACTACTGCAAATTCTGTTGACTATAATCTGTCAAACAAACCAGATGAGAGAAAATCTCACCAGTGGTAGCATTTATTGGAGCGCATGATTCTATTTAATCTTTTTGGTGTTTGGGCTGGAAAGTTTCAGTTATCCTCCAAAAAAAAAAGTGAAATTATGAATTTGATTAGGGAAGTTGTGGGGCTTTCAAAGATGAGAGGATATTCTTGCTTATTGCAATAGAAGGACAAGTTATTTTGCAGCCATGGGGTAAATTTGCTTTCAGCATCAAATGGATATAAATGACAAGGTGGACATGTCCGCTTTCAGCATCGTTAGTGTTAATGCTACCACCAGTGACCATCTTGAACGGTTTACATTCCAGTGATTGATGAATTTCTCAGGCGCCCACTCCCAAGTCATGCACTAGTCAGCTGTTAAAATATGAAGACGTTATTTCATTAAGACAAAGTTTGGTTTCTGCTAAAGCTCTTACCATTGCTGGAAATATTGCACAAGGAATCTTTCTCAGTTTCTCTTGTCTCTGTAGCAAGTGCTTACAAATAAACCATAGAAAATGCTGTTGTGCTGTCCAGGAGTGAGTAAAGAGGGTTAGTGATGTTATGTATCCACTTACAGCTGTGTCTGGAAGGGAGATTATACATGGATATATAAGGAATATGTACTATTGTGGACTAGAAATCTTTACAAATGTTGTTTTTCTTCTTGGCTTGGAAAAATGGAAGTTTACACAAGAAAATCAAAACTTTTTTTTTTAAAAGTTATGGTATTATTTTTCAACTTTGAGCAATTTTCTGGGTTTTAAAAGCAAAATTGCATGGCTTTGTAGCACTACAATAGTGCTGTAGGTGATTAATTATAGTAATTGTGTATGAAGATCCTTTTGTGTCATAACTTACTTCAACTATACATTTAATAGGAAATATATTTTTCAATTAATTAATTTATTACAAAAGAAAGCGTACACAGATTTTATGGTTATTTTTTTCACATAACAAGTATCCTTCTAACAAGGGTATCCTTGTATGACAACATTAACCAGAGCTTCACTAAGAACCATGGTTAATAAATGGCATTCACTGGTCTTTTCTTACAGGGAGAGAGATAGTTGTTGTTAACACGTTGTCCTTTACTATATTTTATAAACAAAATTAAACATCAGAACAAATTTCCACTGACCACAATGTTAGCTATTGTATTAACACATGGGATATTCAATTTTATTTTTACATTAATCCGAATACTACAAAAAGTGCAACAAAATTTAAACGACCATCCACACGCATCTCTCTCTCATTTGAGCATGTGTAAGCCATGTTTTGTGTTAAATGTGTTCAGTAACATTGCCTGTTGAATATTTGTTGAAGCAGCTATTTCAGAGTGCAATAGGAATGGAAACTGTTATAATTTAATATGCAAATTCAAGAGAAGCTTTACCGCAGTAAGAAGCTATTGTGTGATTGCGAATTCCTTGGTTTACAGAATTCTTGTTTCGTATTTTCTAAATGTTCATCCAAGGACACACCATTGTGCCTTTGATGTGATCAAAGTGAAGTTTACCATTTTTTTAAAAAAAATGTATGGTATCTGGTGTTGCAATTTTTTCAACAGTTAGGTGCAAATTTAAAACTAATTTATTGCACCTATCTTTCTGGTTCTTTTATTACTTAGTAATTGAGTACAAATATAAGATTTATTCATCTTATTTTTGTGATGCCACACCAGGTTTATCTAGACCTGCAAAATCTGTCAAGATGATATTCATTTCTAGCACATTCAGCATAAAGATCTCATGAAGTGAGGTAAAAATCCATTCATCTATCAGTGTTTATTGAAACTCTCTTCCTATCTTGCTCTTAATTTTCTTTTTCTTAAAAGCTCATGAGCAGAAATATTTTATTGAACTTTTTTTGTGAAAAATGCACAAGGATATTTGTAGAATTTTGTATTTCATTTCTGTAGCTAAGTTACGAGGTTACGATTTTCTCTGTGTTGTGTATGTTTATCCTGTCTGTCCATTTCATGGGTGTCTCTCTCTTTGTTGGTGGTGTCATTTTCTTTAGTGATTATGCTTCCCTTCTCTCACTGGCCTTTATTGTTGTTCATAAAATTCACACATTTACCAGCTTCTGTGTAGCACCTAAATCTTGTTATAGAGCTCAGCTGACTCTAGACAGCACCCACTGCACTGCTGATTTCATTCCTCCTATACTTCTCTTTGCAGTACTAACCCCTGCCAACCAGGCAACACCATTCCTTGTGTATGTGATGGCATTCCTCGCTCAGATGCAGCAGACTACCATTATTCCCAATGAAGTACTAATCTCAAGAATTGACTGCCAGTCCCTGCCCATCATATTGAGCTACTACAACAATCACTCAGTTAAATATCTGGTTGGATTGCACACAAATGCAGCAAACTCTAAGAAGCAAACTATCATAGGACTTTCAATGAATAGCCATTGATTCACTGCCTCATGTTGAATATTTTTTGAAATGCAAGAAGCAGACCAGTCATCTTGTTTTATTCTATATTTTTAAAAGAATTTATACTTGCTGAGAGTAGTGCCGGACCGTGTTTTTGGTGGTGCATTGTGTTTTTTTTTGTTTTTTTTTGTTGCTGTTGAGGATAGGTATATGTATGCCTGGGACTTCTATACATTAAGGGTGTGTAGCGAGGTCTTTTCTCTTGTTGTTCTTCGGCATACACTGAACATTATACAAATTGTTGATATTTTTGCTACTCGTTAGAGTTTTACTTCTCTTTCCAATGGTTGGTTTGATTTTTTAAATGTTTGTCATGATACTTGAAAATAAAAATGAAAAATTATCTTTGTACTAAGAGCTACAGATCATTTTGTGCACCTTGAGATGTGAAATAACACTGGAACAGTGTTTGGTCCTGGTAGGTTAATACACACTTTGATGGACTTCCCTGCTGCCATTTACTCCCAGTCTACATCTATACTTTGTCAGACTGGTTAGATGTTGTTCTTAGCATACTAACTATAAATTTATCGTTTTCAATGATGGTTAGCTGCGTGCCAATAATGGCAAAATATTTTGCATCTAGTGCCACTCTTTAAAAAAAACACAAAGGGCACCATGTGATGGGAACCAGCAAGAATTCATGCCGCCATTAAGGAAAATCACATTGTAGTTGTCAGAAGTATTCTTGACATTTTATTTTTTTGACACAAAGTTGCCTTCCCTGGTTATTTCCAGTCTCTGCTATATTCACTTTCTGCTTCGCTCTCCTTTGTTTCCGTGGGTGAGAATCATGGGAAAACTAATGCGGGATTGATTTTTAACCATCAAGTTTTAGTACAAATTGTTTCAATACTTTTGCAAACATTTTCTCTTAAAAACTTATGGTGTCTTTGATATACTTAAAAATACACTTCTTAATAATAAGAAGAAAAATAGCGAAACGTCTTAGACGATTTTCTTCTTTCTATAAAATTTTATAGATTTAAAACATGCTGTTATACACAGACTTCTTAATATTCTACAACTATCCCCTGACACACACTTCATAAATGGTGATCCTTATTTGTTATGGTAATTTATCTGGAATATTTCTCCCCCTTTTCCCACTCCTTTTTGATGTACTGTCTTTTAAAAAGAATTAATTCAAACAACTTGCTTGTTAAAAAGAAGTTTATTCTTAGAGGAAAATTGTTGGGTGATTTGTTGTAATCTGTTAAAACTTTGTATGCCAAGGTGTTTTATAATCAGGAGCATGAATTTTGCAAAACAAACTACATGATGCTTTTAAAATCTGAACTTTCACCTCACGGACTTGAGGCTTCTTTGCAGTGTGCCTTAGGATTGAAATGTTACAGTGTTTGATTGCTCAGACCTTGGTGCCTTTTGTACTTCACCATTCAGTTTCAAATCTCTTATATAAGGTTCAAAACTTGCATCTATTTTTACTGTATGGACAGTTAAAAGCCTTGTCTGTTATTGTTTGAGTTTTAATTTTAATTTAATATCAGTACATCTGATTTGAAATTTAAGAATGCTTACAAGTTTTTGTTTTGAGAGATTGAAGCCTACATCATCTTAATTTGTTTTAACTTTTGGAAAAATTATGGAGTTATTGGCTAAAGATGAATTCTAGAGAGGCTGTAATTAAAATTTCGTGATCTTGCCTACCATAAAGTACTGGACTTCAGCTGCACTTATCCTTGAATCAGTATGTGTATAATAGTCATAGGGTGTTGCTTAAATTTAAAATAAAGATACTGGTTCAGATGTTATGGAGAATTAGAATCAACAACATTTAAAGGAAAATGTAAGGCACATTTACAAGCTTAGAAATTTGAAAGTGTCATTGCTAACATCAACATCCATTAACAAAGCATCTTACAGAATCCAATGGACACAAAGATTATTGGAGTAAATTTATAAATAAAGTCAATTAGAAAATTGCATGATACATAATGAAGGCTTGTGCTAGAAGATGTAGCTAGAATGGGTAATTCTGGCAGTCGAGGACTACGAATGGCAACTAGACAAATCTGTCAAGAAACACAAGGGAAGGAAGGAAAGGGATTTATTACAAAAAGTGTCACAACTAATAGAAAAAGAAGATACATGAACAAAAGTAGAGACTATGTAGAACTAAGGTGTTTGGATGAGATGAGAGGGTGTAGAGGAATGGAGGTTAAACTGGTCAAATTTGGAAAATGGAACCATCGGAGATAATCAATTCAGTTCACAATCTGTTGCCCACATCAAGTAACTTGTGGATTTGGAGGAAAGAAGAGTATAGTTACTGTATGGCATATAAAAGGAAATGCTTTAATATATAAGCATTAACATGGAAGGTATGGATGGTGTCATGATAAAGTTTTAGAGGTGTTGGCAAAGAAAATAGGAGAGAAGGAGAAAGCATACAAGTTAATTAAGAAAGTAATCCCATTCATAGAATTTGTAAAAGAAGATCAGAAGCACCCAAGACAGCTGAAGGAACATAGGAAAGGGGGTATCCTAATGTAAGCCAATGAATGGACAGTACTAGCAGGTCTGGGACATAAGTTAATATTTTCTCAGTGTATAGGCATAAAAAATCAGAGACCTGATATCATTATCTGGTCAAAAAAGACAATGCAGCCTTTTCAAGTTAATAGTCCCTTGGAAAAGCAGATTGGAAAAACCAAACTAAAGGAAGTGCCAAGAAATGAAGGTGAGAGGATGGAAAGTGTGTTGTTGTTTGTCCAGTAAAAGTATGTGTCAAAGGACTACTTTGAAGGTCAATGGGGAACAACATTGAAAACCATTGGTTTCTCATCTAAACTGCTAGACAGGATCAAATGATGGTCAGGGTAGCTATGACTTAATTCGTTCGTTGGGTGGGGAATGTTTAGTTAAGTTGATGGATGTGGGTGGGGCTGATGAACCCCTGCTAGGTCTACTATTCTGAAAGTCTTGCGTATAATGGACCAAAACCCTTTGAGTGATAGCACCCATCTACGGAATCCATCAGAAGCTGCTTGAATGCAATTGAAAGTCATTTTGGTTGGAATACAAAAGAACTCATTTTAGTTTTAATAAACCAGACCTGTCCAGCCAACTGTTTCACGAAGTCTGTCTTTTTTAAATGAAATGCAAATCTTAATTTAGAATATTATAATATAGGTGGTTGTTTTCACTTTTAAGTAGAATATATTATCATGTTTTTATTTAAGTTTGAATGTGAAAGCAAATTTTTATCAAAAAGTTTAAATGATTTACAAGTCATAAAACTGTCTGAGCAACAACTTAAGATAATAGGGATGTGCAGGGCAGGGGTCCATCAGGCAGTAAGTTCGCTATCAAGAAATGATGTTTAGTTTAACATTTATATGGAGTCTTCATGGCTGATGTGAAAGCCCAAGAGAAAGGAAAATGGCCAGAACAATAATTTTTTTAAAAAACTGAGTACTAATATGGTTAACCAGACTTTTCATTAATCTATTATACTCATTAGCAATCTATGTTCACTAGTATTAGTTGGTAGCTGAAAAGTTTGTCCACATGCTGCTGAAAATCCCAAATTATTTTATTTCCAACTTATCTGTCAGGCTACTTCTTAAATGTCTAAAATGCCAACTTGATAAATCTAATATTTTTAATCATTCCGTGTATTCTGAATACTTAATACCTGGAAACTTTCTAGTAAATCTAAGCTGAACATCTAATCACTGATTAATTATTCCAACATTCTCTCTGCTTTGTTCGTAGCTTAAATTCATTGGTCTTCACATTTGGGGTATTTTTGTTAACAATTAACCCTGTTGTCTTTTCTGAAACTACATTTTCCTGTTACTCTTAGAATCACGACTCTGATCTCCGATGCCTGTTTGATAATTCTACATAATGAATTCTCTTTTCCACAATGCATCCATCTAATTAATGATTTAAATTTATCTGGAAATCTATTAAGGTTTTCTTTGGCCATAATAGTAATATTATATATAAAGGAGTATCCGATGTGCAGCATTGGAAATAATTGTGGAGAGGCATTGTTTAATGGTTACTGAGTAATCTGTGGTAGTCGTTACATTGTGTGATTAGGCCTAAGGGCAGAAAAGGGGTAAGGAAGCAGCTTTTAATAGATGTCAATGAATGAAAGTATTCATTGTGTGTGTGTGTGCAGCCTCTTTACTTGGTACGGTGTCTGATAGGAATTTTGGATGGAACGTTGTTTCACATTTCTTGCATAATGTCCCATAGTTAAGTTTTGTGTTGAACTGTATACTGCTGTGGTTGGTTGGTTGGTCTTGTTCGTGTCAGGACATTGCCCATCACATACTTTTTTCTTGTTTGTAACAAATCAGATCTGTGCTTTGGATCCTTACCATATTGCAACAGTAAGAAATATATAAGATGGCACTATGTGCAAGGTAAGCATGTTTGCACTGCTCTTCAGCACATTTAGGGCTTATTCAGGTTCGCAGAAATGCCTCACACTTGTACTGAAATTCCAACATTTTACGATTAACAGAAACCACAGCCATTGTTTTATCTTTCGCCTGTGCAAACGTATTGTATCCAGTTATTTTCAAAAATGCTAAAGGAAAAGCTCTTGTTGCCATGAGTTTTGTCTCCATTTTTGGTGTTTTTTTTCCCTTCTATTTTAGTCAGATTTAATATTTTTATGCTTGTATCCTGTCAGTAAAGATTTCTTGGCAGTAACTCGGACTCGTCTGGAGAGCGTCTTTATGGTAATTTATGTTGGGTTTCGTGCCAAATCTCTCTTGTTTTCTTCACAGAAAGTGCTCCAAGATACCACTCATTTTTTTCAGCAACTTTATCCATTTTCTGTCCTGTCAGTTTGCTTGTCACTCTTAAAACTTTGAATGGTACTCCTAATTTACTAAAGTGATTCTGTCCATTTGGAACATTTGAATCACTTATAAAGGATTAGCAGGATTTATAGGAGCATGATGTGGAAGGGAAAGAAAACAATGTACAATTGCCATTTTATGGTGGTGCCAATCTCAGGTATACACATCAATCCCAGAAATGGTGGTCAGCTGCATAGTTGTTTTTTTTAAATGTCTACTAAAAACTAAGTAGATAAATATTATGTGGCCTTCTTACTGAATGTATCTCTCCCTCCCTCTCTCCACGTGTGTGTATGCTTATTATTGCAGAGCAGTAAAGTTTTTGTCTTTTAACAGTATTACTCTGTTCTTGGACGATGGTAAATTCTGCCATTTTGTGTTTGGCAAGTCGCTAGAAACTACAAGTATTAATCTAACAAACCAAAGAAACTTATTTGGAGATTTTGTCTGACCAATAAAGAAATTCATTTTTATAAGATCTGTTACGTAAATTATTTACATACCATTTTGAATTTTGAGCATATAATGACAGGAAGTAACTATATAGAGATTTTATATGAATAAAATAGTTTTATTCAGCCTATTGTTATGACTTTTTAATTGTTATAAAAGAAAACTGCAATACTGATGCAAGCACCTGTAACTTTGAGAACTACTGACTTTCAAATGCAGTTAACATTGCTTAATCAGGAACAACAAACCTCTTGTTAGTAATATGTGACTGAATAGTGGCAGAAGGATTTTGGAGTTTTCAAAACGATTCCACCTTTTAGATCTCAATCATTGACAGCAGTAACGTGTGGAAGAATTGTGGTTTCATAGACTCTCTTAGCTGCGTTTCACATCTTCTCTTGATTCCATTTTTTTTTATGTTCACATCATCATTTAAACATAACATTCACTAACTCAATTTATAAGGAAGATAGATTAACGGACCCATAAAGGCTAGATTAATGTAAAGGCTTCTCCAGAACGTATCATTAAAATACAGATATAAAATAATTACCGTGTGACTTTACTGTGCTGTGTTTAGTTGGGGTAGTGACGACCTGTGATTGAGTCACCTGCCAGTTATATCGTTTGTATTTGTGTTGTAGCATGCTTGCACATTTTCGTAAAGATGCCTGGCAGGGCACTTAGAAGGTAAGAATGGTGTGAAAAAAGCTTGGTTACCAAAGCTGATGAGCAATTTTAATAAAATATCGACAAATGGTCAACGAAGAGAGGGATCTTGGGCCTAGAGTAGTACGTAGTTGGTGGCCGGGCCCTTCAAAGATGCTGATTTTGGATGTTAAGTGTCACCAGCTACTGAACAAACGTAACTAAAGTCCCTACTAGAACGCACTATTTCTAGACGTGGGAGGAAGTCAAGAGTGCATGTAGGAAACCGAACTCACGTGGCTTGTTGCCAAATGTAATTAGGATCCAATTGAGATTTGAACTCGAGCTTTTAGCCTTGGTAGTTCAGTATCCTAACTGCTGGCCATTCTGGAAGTACTAGTATATCAGTAAATACCTTTCAAGAGGAGGAAATGACAAGATTAAATATGTGGGTTATTGGAAAGTCTTAACTTTACATTCTCCAGTTAATCAGTGCCACACTTGAAGGAAAAAAATGAAGTGGACATCAAAATTGATACATATAACACTGATGATGCTGCATTTTGGGGCCGAGCAGCTGACACTGAGATCTTACTAGATAACAAAAGAACCTCAATTGTATCAAAATAATAAGTGCAATTTTTTTGCATCTGAAATAAAAATGGACAACAATCAGAAGTAGTGGTTCTCAAAAAAACCCCACAGACAGACATGGAGAATCTGTGCCTTATCAATAGGTGTTTTATGGCCATTGTTCTGTTTTTTATGCCAATTAAAGATATATATATATATATATCTTGCATCTTTATTTATGATTCTGTTTTTAATGACCAGAAAGAGCCTGGCGTTTGTTTAAATGATATTTACTTGGATTTAAAGGATATAAGCCAAAGGACAAGTAGTCAGTTGAGTTGGTATATTGGAGAGATGTGCTTAGCTGGCTTGTTGCAGTTATAAAGTTTCTTTTAGAGGAGATAATGCAACCCTCTTCCTTAATAATTGAATCGTTTTGATCCTTCCATTGATTGATGAACATCAAAAAAACAATAATATGGAAATGCTGGTAAAGGATAGGTTTTACCTATCATCAGCTATTTGCTAAGTACTTAGTACAGTTTGTGCCAATATAGAAATTTCTGAATAAGTACTTTACAATTATGTATATTCATTCCAGATATCCCTATTGCTGTGTTCATGTGTGCTGTGTATTTTTTCGATATTTCTGCCTATGAAGAGTCATATACCAGAGAATTACTTTTTCATTTTATTCTTACAGTTCTACAAATGAACTTTGTCACATCTCATTGTAGTGTTATGACAAAGAAAATAACGTGTCCAGATCACACACAGGTTTACAAGCAGAAATTCAGGAGGTTAATCTACAGCTATGCATAGCTCGTTTCCAGTTTAGTCTGGGGTTACTTGTGCAAACCGCTGCTTGGAGATTAATTCATTTCTTTTTTTCCTTGTTAATGTTCTCTCTTCATTAACTCATTGCTGGCAAGCAAGTTGTTTGTTACAGCATGATTAGATTCGGATGGTAGTAAGAGAACTGAGATACTAAAGATGATCTGTCCAGACTACAAAAGCACAGAGTCTTCATTGTGTCAGTATCCAGGAATATTTGAAAAATCTAGATGACAATTAAAAACTGAACTCAAGCACTTACAGTGAAAATGCACAGCAAAATTTACAAGCTGGAAATTGATTTTCTCAGCAACTTTTGGATCTCAATTCTGCAGTGAATTCAGTCAGCAGCAGATATTCTTTAGGCTGTTGAATTACTGCTGTAGTTGATGTGGTCACTGAAGCTCAATATACCAACTTAGCTAAAATAGTAATAGTATGATTTTCTCAAGAACTTAAGACTGAAAAGAGTTGTAGGGGAAAACAAATACTGTAGTAAGGTCGGTATGGAGGATACAACGAAGTATTGGCCCATTCACGTTCTTCACTAATTTTAATTGACTGTCCGCATCTGAGATGTGCACTTATGCTGTCAAACTACAGTAGAAATATGGATTTATAGGAAGATTTTGTAGATAAACCTGTCCAATTTATAAAATTTATTATTGCCATTTAATACATTTTGCTTTACTGTGCCCACTGGTATCATCACTCTCATTAATCTTTGATGGCCTTGACCCAGATGTTTTTCTTTCTATAATGGTGCATTTTTGGGATCCCCTCATATTCTAAGCATTGTTTTACATTTTTTGAATTGGATATTAGGGTTGAAAGGGTTAATGAAAAAAACAAACAACAAACATTTTTATTACTACACATTAATTTATTCTTAGTCCATTCTGTCTATTTCTCATTAGGTAGGAATAAAATTTCTATGCAACTTTCAATGACAGTAGACTTCCTGCTGTTACAATGTTATATCCTTAATTTTTTTGTTTTTTTGTAGCAAAAATGGAAATTTAATTTATTAAATAACAAATGATATTGAATTCAATATATGCAGTGAATGGGAATAATAACATGAGCTGGATATTTCTGGCAGTGGCAAGATGGGTACTCCCAGTTTTACATGGAGTAATTATGTTGGTGATGGCGTTGTTGGAATTAGTAATTGATATCTTTTTTTTTTTTTGAGAATGGTGTTTTATTATATTGTAAATAATTCACTTTCTGTGAATTAAAACTCTTGTGTAACACTCAGCTGTTGGGAGCCTTTGAAGTTAGTAAATAAATGCAATAACTGTTAGTTTCTAGTGTGGGAGAATTTAGTCTACAGGCGGGCTAGATTAGATTCTGCTAACATAAAAAGGTAATGAAATCAGTCTCAGTGAGAAGATAGATACTGAGATTGATTGTTTAAAGAGCTAACAAGTTAGTGTTTTGTTTAGTTATTGAGTGATTCTATGATTGGTTTATAGCTGATAGTATGAGCCTGGCTCATGGGAGAGAGTCTAAATATTGTGGGAGAAAGGAGAGCACCTAGCATCAAAATAGCTCTCTCTGCTCCTCCCTCATCTGTTGAGTAAATACTGTGTAAACGATAATAAAAACAACAATGCTATATTGAAAAAAATGTTTATTAACATAATCCATATTAACAACATTTTTCAGAAATAAATGTCAACTAGTATAGCACGGCAAAGACCTTGTGCATGTGTAATTCATAATTAAGCTTGCATGGCTGTTCATTCTACCTTGGTGTTGCCTGCCTGGGGAAATTGGCCAAGTATAGACAGACCGAGCCTTTTGGTACCGTCTCTGAGTACACGTTACCATGGGATCATTAATTGCCTGGGTGGCCTTGAGTGTGTTTTAATTCTTCTCATTGAACAAAATGATCTATCGCTGCCAAAATAGCAAGGATGGCCCAAGATACGAAGAATAAACTGCCAACAGCTTATTTAGCTGACAGTTTCTGGACAATAATTGATTGGTAGCATTAGATCAATAACATGGTTTCAAATTTTTATTTTCAGCTTAGTGTGTGTTGGGGGGAGCATTTAATGAAAATAAAGGATCATAATTTTGTTTTTTGGAGGAGAATGTGTGTATGATCGAGGAGGTGGGGGTCAGACCCCCTAAGATCCCTGTTTTTACTTGTGTACAGCATATATTAGAATATGCAAAGATTTTTGTATAGTATTATTTTTGTGATTTTGTAAATGAAATCAAAAGATTTAAATTTTGTGAAAATGTGTATTCTGAAAACCAAATATGGCAATTGTTTATAAGATAATGGGTACTAAGACTAGCATCCAAGAAGTAAACACACTTTTCTAATGATACCTGTCTCTGTGTGAGTCTCTCTCTCTCTGTTAATTCATTTTTTAAAGTGATGTATCAGATGGCACTAAAAGTGAACAAACTACAATTCCCATTATCAATTGTTGGATACTCAAAGAACCAGATGCTTATATGTTTTAAGTGTGGTTTGGGGCCTGTTTATGAGTCTTCTCCATTCTGTTAATTCTACAAGAGTCTATTCCCATATAGTTCGCCATGTCCATGCTTCCTCTGGATTCTGTTCTCATGAGCCTTCATCAGATAAAGATTTGTCTGTGACATGTACCTGTAACACCTGTGCATGCACACTCGATGAAATTCCACCAGCACAGCTTGTTTCGTGATTGTAGACATTATGTATTAGGTACCTCATTAAGCACGATTCACAAAAGCAGTTATCTACCCTGTGCACCAGGAGGGTTCTCCACCCTCTCACTGCGTCAGTGCAGGATATTCATTTTTCTTGAAGTTTAGACCGTGCAGCAATCTGGTTGGCTGCTGTTAAGAGTGGATAACGAATGTGATCTAAGTCCAGAGTTGGTGGTGTGAAGTGTTTGTTACCGCTGACGGTTTTTATTCTTTTTTTTTGCCTTTTAGTTGCCTGTCTTCTCAGACTAATGTCCCCTGTAAGTATTTGTTCGTTCGAAGTAAGTTCTTGTTTGTTGCTGATATTTAAAAAAAAAAAAAAAAGTTTTGTTTTGTTGGTTCTGCTACACGGGCCTAGAGAAAATTACCGATAATTTGACCGCTTTATTTGTAAGTTCTTGAAAAAGCTGTACCAAGAATGGATGCCATGGCTGAAATAGTAAATAGTTTCACCACTATGATTGCATCAGCTCTTCCTCCTCTCCCCAGGTTTCATTTGAACATTGTCTCTGGTAGTAATGATGTCTTGGTAAAACATTAGCTACTATAACAGCTATATATCCGTGCATGTGACAATTGGCTGGCGACAGACGTTCTGGTATTTTCATACACGTTACCTTTTCCAAAATTGCACATCCCCCCACTGGTAGTTAAGTAACTTTATTCTTGTGTTTACTGTTATTATGCAGCAATAAAAAAGAACCCGCTGATAAATTGTACTGTTTTGAAACAACGAGTTGTCTGTCTGACACATTCTTCCATTCTGGACAATGGAAGTTTGATAGACACCTAGTAGTAAAATGTAGACGGTTACCTGAGCTGCTTCGTGGTTTTCATAGATGTTGTTGTCGTCTATAGGAATATGGAATGATTTGCTCATGCCATAGCTTTCTTAAGTATGTCCAGTTTGTTTGTTGTTATTATTAGCTAGTATCTGAACACTAGTATAAGGTAACTCTTGATATTTAAACTTATTGGGTATATAATAAGTCTTTTGTTCATTTTATTTAGTCCTTTCTGTAGGTGATTGAAGCATAAGTGCCATCTAAGTGGATTATATACACTGGCCGCTCAATTTATTAGGACATCACTTCTTGCCCAAATAATAGGCATACAATGCACAAGGTGTCTTAGGGATAGTCATTAATATTGTTGTGGGGGGGGACAGGATGGGCAGATTGTAATGGTGAATGTTTCTTTCAAGTTCATGTCACAGATGCTTAATTGGATTAAAATCCTGGGATTGTGCTGGCCATGGAAAATATCTGACCTCATCTCTGTCATGCTCCTCAAACAGTGAATGCACAATGTGGGTGGGAGTGGTGTTGTCTTGGAAGTAGTGGATACACTTGATCAGAAATGATGCTGTGGTGAGCTTTGGAATTCATTCTGCCTTCTAAATGGACACAGAGGCCCAGGGTGTGCCAGCAAAACTCCCAAAACCAGGACTCCACTACTAGATGCCTGGACAGTTTGAACCACAAAGGAGACAGTGTCAATTGATTTGTTGTTTTCTCCAAATCTCTCTTTCATCTGTGCAAAAAAAGAAAGGATGAAATATGACTTTCAGACCACATCAAATCACATCACATTTCTCTGGTCCAATATCTGTGCTCTTTACCCCACGCAAAACACATTTTCATGTTGGTAACTGTAATCAGTGGTTTACGCAATGGTTTCCTACTGTCATAGTCGATTCATTGCAATGTTCTTGGCAAAGTAGGGCTACAAATTGGTGTTGATTGCCCTGCACTGAATGTCTCTGTCACTTGTTTTATTATTTTGATGCTGGGCTTGATTTTTGCTGTCTTGTCTAACTTCCTTTCTCTTTCTATCACGATGAATTTGTGGCCACCACTTTGTTTTCCATTGCTGATAAACTTGAATGCAGATACAATCACACTTTTTCAAACACTAATGTCTCCGCTTTTCCCCATATCTGTCAGACTGACTACAGATGTGCTTGTCCAAGTCATGTATGGTCCTGCAGAGACTACTTGCCACATCATGTGGCCAGGTTAATTTGCATTTGTAGCTGAAACCAGGCTCAGATCCAAGTGTACATGGGTTGTGTCCGTGTCCCCTCAAATTCAAAATGTACTAGTATATATTTTTTGGTTTGTTTCAAACATCAGTATTTTTTAGTATGAGTTATATCATTTGCCGCATTAATAACTCAATGAAGAATATGTATATTTAGTAAATGTACTGAAATAAAACATAACTGCAGTTAAAAATTCTTTCTTTGGACTCGTTTGCTCCTAGCCAACTGAAAATAATCTTGCATATTATGTATTAATTACAAGATAGTTTGTATATTAATTTTCTGTATATTTCTTCATCTTTGTGAGGTCAATTTTTCATTGATCACTTGTCATAAGGACAGCGTCCATCTCGTTCTGTTTAGGAATATCATTGAGTTGGCTACAGTGTTTCAAAAACTAAATGTTAAACAGTCTGTAACAAAGCTGGAAAATGTAGCAGGAATCTCCCAGAAATGTAATACCTTTCACACCCGTCTGCCTGCTAGTGCTAATTTGGTTAAATTCTCATGAGAATTTGAAATACACCTTTGTAGGATTATTCATTTCAGATCTGTGAAGAAATGGTAAACTTAATCTACAGAATACCAAGGTAATCTGTTTGAGTTATTCCATAGTGGCTGATGAATCATTCTGCAGATGGATTTTTAGAATTGATGACTTATTATCAGTTAATGCGTACAGTATAGTACGGACCTTTTACACATTTTAATTAAGTTGTTAATAATGCACCATATGTTCTGAATTATAGAATGGCACTATTAACACATTTATTTTAAAAAAAAAATGGATAGAAGCCCAGGAGGTTTTTTAAAACACATACAGTCGAGTTAACTTTAGTAATCAGGTATTTATTCGGCTAACATTTCTGTGCGTCTGGTTACGAGTACTGTTTGTTTAACTTGTATTTATGACTTTTGTACTGTTTATGCCGCTAACATCAAAATCTATTTACCAGAAAAAAATCTTAATTCTATCATATTCCCCCAAAATGTCTATGTGACAATCAAGGCACTTGACCTTTTAAATCTTTCTTTGTATCTCTCTCTCTCTCTCTCTGATCAGCGTGCTTGTAGGTTTATATAGTATTGGTATAAAAATAGACAACAAGACGGGCTCCAGTTTTGCCTTTGCTATCAGCTTAAAATTTCCGATAACCATTCACAGAAAGTTCACTGTCTCCAGTATCAGGACACACACTAATAATTTGAAAATCTCAATGACTTCAGTTCTGTAAAATCATCTGTTTTGTTTAGTGAGCTTCTACATTAATACAGAAAAACTTCAACCCATTCTAGAATAATTTACAGGATTACGAGTCTTAGATAATTGACTAACCTGAGGTTCATCAGTCTGTTTTACAAAAGTCTTCCTGCTGCTGTGACTGTCTAGTTCCTATCAACAGTACTTTCAACCAACCTGCAAAATACCTTGCTCCAGCTAATCTGTCTTTGCCAAAGTAGTTTTCTCAACCCAACAAATCCATCCACTTGTCCAGGAAATCCAGTTAGTACATCTTATTTGTTTGTTAACACAAGATATAAGACATTTCTTGTCTATTTGAGGAAGATTGCCGGAAACTAAAACAGAAAAACTGACATTTTTAAATTTCAGAGTGATACGTGGAAGCTTACTCAACATTTGCTTTATATAGGTTGCGCACCACTGCAGCCTTGCTTTCAGATTTACTCATGGTGTTGCCAGTCCTCCTAGAAATATTCTCAAACTTTGCCCTAGTTTAACACAGTCACACTCTTTCTCACAAACCTGTCTGGTCTCCTTACCGTACAATTTCCTGATGCAATAGTTTTTTTTTCTTGTTTTTCTGCAAAGTCTTGCTTTTGGTTCTGTTATCATTCTTACACACTTCCTTATACCTGGGCTGTTGAATGCTGACCCTTCCTTACAACACAGTCGATTCCTGACATATATCACAAGCACACGTTTACTCAGCTTCTGTTTCCTGCCTTTCACCTTAGTCATACTCTCAATACTCTACTCATGCCGCCTCCATCCTGCCATTTACAAACAGGTGTGCTGCTCACTTACCCACTCTCATACCTTAGCGTTCATGCTGCTAGTGTTAACGGTGCTTTTTGTGACCTAACACAACCTACCCAGTAAATGGAACAAACGGCTAAGGAATTGGCGATCTTAAAACAAAATGGCAAACCAACTATTCTAGTCCTAAAAAAAAAAAGGACTGAGATATGCTTTCTCTGTAGTTTTCAAGGTTAAAAGGTGAAAAACTAAAAACAATGCATGAGAGAGAAAATCTCTTTAGTAGTCTGAAACAGCTTGAAGTGATAGCGGAATGAAATCTTGCCCATTTAATGTAGATCTCGTCAATCTCATAGCTCATAAGTCCTTGACTAAAAAAGATCTAGAGTTTACTCTGAAAGAACGTAGCCCTTTTCTTGATAAGGGCGACTGACAGTTTGTGTTAAAGCAAGTGCCAACATCATGCATATCTTTGTTGCTTTCCACACTTCTAGATAAACGACAAGTGGAATTGTACAGTTGTCTCGATGATACTGAGTTAGCTTTTGGTGATATACTTTGCAGCACTTCTATACTGTTTACCACATGATCGTAACCTGTTTAAATTCACATCATTTTGAACCACAGTGAACTGATGGCGATCAGAGAACGCTGAGCTTTCAATGTATCCCATAAGGTTTGTTGTTTTTTGAGCAGGGATTATTGTAATATCTTCAAAAAACATGAACTGTCATAAGTTTGCACCTACAGTAAAGCCACTATGATTGACTCGGCACCTTAGCGATGAGACTTTTTTCCCTCTTGGATTTCTCAGCTGGCTCAGTGCCCAGAAAAGTTACTATCAGCATTTTTTCTCTTTTTTAATACTTTAGAACTTTGGAATTGTAATCACCTTATTCAAAGTTTCATAGATTGGTGGGGATAGGTTTAAGTTGTGGAAACAATAGGCTTGAACCTGTTTTACTGTATTTTTCAGACTATAGGTCAAATGGCCAAAGTTGGGTATTGGGTCTTAGATAGGTCGGTCTCCCAGATGAAAGATGTCTGAATCTCTGGTATAGAAAACCTTGATAAGGCCATGTTATGATTTAACCTTTATTTAATAAAGTTTGAAAAATGAATAAAGAAATATTTTGGCTTGTGGTGCTTGTTTTATTTTTGTCAGCATAACAATACTGATTCTTTGATCTTCTGTTGTCATGTAGGACTTATATCAAGGGTGTGAAAGGTGCTTGATTGCTGTCAAATCAGATTTGGATTAGAGAGCTTTGTTGTAAAACAAACAAGTCAAGCGTTGATCCATATTTAATCTGTTAATTATTTTTTTGAAGTCCCACATGGCTGTCATAATCAACAGGTGATTTACCGTTGATCAGCTGATCAATAAATAGATTTTACCTTGCCTGTGATGTAAGGACGGACAGCTTGAGAGATTATTTAACTGCACTTGGAGACAATTAAATAATGTCAGTATAACGAATCTCAGACGGTGTTAAATGTTCCTACAAATCTGATAATCTACTCGAATGACAGACTGTTTTTCCCTCCACCATTTTGTAAATGAATGTGCCCGTGTGTGTAAAGAGAGGCTCATGGGTAATTTTGTAATGTTGGTAGTCGAGTGACACTTTCTCTCTGTTTGTTTGTTTACTTTTGGTTTGGGGTTTTTTAAATTGTATACTAGTAATTGTTTATAAATTGGATTGATTTATTTGTAGAATCTTTTATGTCCCAAGGTGTCAAACTAATTTAAATAAAAGCCAAAAGTACTAAAGTTTTAACTTTCTAAAATTTCTTTAAGCTCTAAATTTGCACTATAAGTGGAAATAACAAAGTATTGAGAAATAAGTCAGCAGCAGGCACCAGTCGCAAAACAATACAAATGCTTGAATAACTGTAGTTTAAATATGGAATTTTTTGCTTTTGATCTTGTAACTCTGCTTCATAGATGATAAATTTCGGTCAGCAGTAGAGTCGAAGAGCTGCTGAGGTTTTGCATGCAGAGTGATCAAAAGTACAATACTAGATATGTCATATTGAGTGTACAGTAAGTCTGATGTAGCAGGACTGCATTTCCAGTAAACCATTCACTGCAGACACCGTTAATAAGATGGATAACAGTTACAAATGTCATTTCTTTGTCAGAAAGGAAATTTGTTTGAAAACATTTCTTGTGTACGTCTTAGTAATTAAATTTGTTTCACACAGGTATGTTTAGAAACCTAAGGGTGACGATTCTTGCCGGCTTACGGATTGCATCGGTGTGAGATCTCATTTGTAATAATAATAATTCCGATATTTCAGTCTTCAAATGTAAGCAAATAATTTTAATTTGTTTATTGTCTTAATATTGTGTCTCATTTGGAAAATGAAATTCTAGAATACTGTTTTGACAGAAATATACGATCTGAACCCTGTGAAACCAAGTAATCTCCTATAGCCACTAAAAGCTTCAGGTTTAGAATGGGTTGGTAAAGACCAACCTGTGCCTTTTCATATCTAGACACAAGACACTATCTTACTACTACTTTTGGTTAATTCTCCTATCTGTGAGCTGCAGCATGGACACAGAAGCACTAGCTGGGTGGGGATAGGCTATATGTACTATTGTTGAAGCTGAGCAGACTCTTAGTTTCTCTCTAGCAAAGATAAAAGCTAACTGACAAATCTATTCCTGAAGTAGCACAGTTGTGGATATCCTATGTATGTCATTCTTCAACTAATGTACAGTAAAAAAATAACGTTACCAGTTGTAATTATTGCTGTGCAGACAGTTTGCACCCAGTTTGCGAGATAACTGAAACTTTGAAAATACTAGTCAGGGCCCTGTTTACATAGTGGCTGGTAAGGGGTTTGGTCAGCTGGGTGGGGTCTTTGAGATAGCAGGGTTTGAATTAACACAGTCCTACTGTACCATTCATAATGTACTTTTTAAACTACAATAAATTAAAGTTCTTTTACTTTTTGTTGGTTTTCTTTCCATTAAAACTCCTCATTAACTTTTTGTTTCGTATGTCGTTTAAATGGATCTTGTAGAGTTTTAAGAGCAGCAAGGTTCTGTTCTGTTGTTGTAAGCCGCCACCCAGTGGGCTGGGCTGGGCTGAGGGTGAGAAGAAACTATCCAAGGCAGATTTTGAGTCGGTGCTTTGTGTAACTGACTTAGGTCAGAATCTCTCAGCTCTAAACACGGCAAACAGAAAGCATTTTTGTGAGTATTTTTTGCAGCCGTTAGTTCTAATTTGTCACGTGGACACACAAAAGAA
This sequence comes from Nautilus pompilius, assembly GCA_018389105.1. NCBI lineage: Eukaryota > Metazoa > Mollusca > Cephalopoda > Nautilida > Nautilidae > Nautilus > Nautilus pompilius. Next base: position 783,426 of record JACATO010000684.1, read on the forward strand.
AAACTCTTCATAGTGTGACCCTATTTTTTTAGGACTCAAAATTTCAAATTTTTAGTAAACCCCAAAATCAGTCACGAGCAACCTATTTGTTATTCTGAGCTGACCAATTTCTGCAGATGTAGTTGAACAAAGAAGGAACGCACACACACCTATACACGCACACACACACCTATACACGCACACGCGCACACCTATACACACACACGCCTATACACGCGCGCGCACAAATTTTTGCCAAGTTGGATTTCATTAATAACATTTACTTTTTTTAAAAAAAAAAATGATTTCCTTTACGTTAACCCATTTCAAAAGGACTGTCTCTGCTGGTGTACTTATTAACTTTTCTATCAGATGAAGGTTTTTACAACATATTTAAGGTGTAGCCAGTTTTACATAACAACTAAAACTTTTAATATGATTGACAGCTGCTGTGAAGAATAGCCATTAAGAAATTCCTAAGACTCTCTCTCGTTCTCCATTTTGTTCTGTGATATAATTTCTTTCTCTCTTTTTTTCTTTCAATAAGTAAGCTATAGTGCTTTACTTTTATATTGGTTTTAGTCTTCGCTAAAGTATTTTCTGACCTTTATTAACCCCCGTTCCATTTTTTATTCGCATTTTCTCTCGTATGCTTTGAAGAAGCCAACAGTGCTGGAATACTTGTCAGATGTAACCCTTCAACTATTCTGTTATATGTTTCCGTTATTTAGTTTTTTATCTTAAATTGTTTTAATACTGCTATTATCTTGAGCATACTGTTAATGTATTATTGTTTTAATATTTAAGTTAAAAAAAGAAATTGGCCCGCTACAATTGTGTATTGGGTTTATGAAGAACACGTAGAATGCAGCAGGCGGATAATTACTCTGTTGACCTGCTGACTCTAAATTTATCTTTCCACCGAGGAATTCATTTGACTATGCAAGAAAAGATGTAATTTTAATCTCCTTGACAATTTTAAAATTTTGAATATATTAGTAATATTTTTCTGAAACAAATTAGTTCGTTACTAAAATAGTAAAGAGAATAAATCAGATACAAACAGTTTAACCAGCTTCTCGTTGTAAAGTCCACTTTCTTTTTGATAGGGCGATGACTATAACGATCTTTTCCAACCACTTTTTCCTGTCTTTGATGTCATCTGGCTATTGTTGACATAAGTGGATATAAAATATATTAATATTGTCATCGTCTGGTTTGATGATGACGGCCCTCACTGGGTTCGCTGAAGAAATGGATGGAAGAGTATAATTTTGTGTGTACACTAGAAAGCTGGCATTTCATTTCATTTCCTTTTTCACTTTTCTCTTGTGTCTCTGCTTACAATTTTGCTTTGGCAGCCAGCATATACAAGGTTCTTTTCCCAAAAAAAATGTTTTCACTGTCTTTTCTGCTGTCTCCAGGATAACTGAAACGGCTCGGCTGCTGAAAAATGTTTTCTCACGTTCATCCACTCGGATACCTACAGCTTCTGATCAACCTCGTAAGTATTCCTGTCTCTCTAGCATGCCCTGCACATTGTTGTCTGTCTGTGTTAGCAAGTCACGCTCATCTACATCCCTTTTTCAATACACGGTCAGCTTTTTTTTTCGTTCATCTGTAGCTAATCAGACAAAAAGAAGATACATTGTTTTATTATAATCATTGTTTGTGTAGCAGTGTTGTGGCTGCTCTTGGTCCACGTGTTCCATCTCTATTGTTTTGCTGTTTTTAGGAAAATGAAACAATACTGTTTTTCATCAGTTATGGGAACTTCTCATTGTTTCCTTTGATCCGTCACCAAGTGATTTACCAAGCAGCTGCATCTGCCCACCGAGCATGACCAGCAAGCGACAGATACATGTTTCATACTTCTGGTATTTTATTCTGTTTTCACTGGATGATGGACACAGAAGCCAGATGGTCACCTCATCCCCATCAATTTTCCAGCAGTAACTAAACTCAAGTAATGAAAGTGATCTTTCTCTGCCGAGGTTCAGTATTTAATCTCTGTTTCTAGGCTCGCTGCAGAATCAGGGCTATTGCTTACCAAGCTGGCATGGTTTCTGCTCATTGGAGGGGGGGTTCTTCATCTAAAAGATGAACTTTCCCTGCTAAAGTGGAACTCTGGGACTGTTTCTCTTGTAGACAGCATTGCACCTAAGAGCAGTAGACGGTATCAGGATTAAACTCCAATGATGGTGACAGCTGGGGTCAGACGAGAAAGGCCAAGCTAAAGCTTCACTTTCTAAGTGCATCAAATACTGTTTTCTATTCTTGGAATGATTATAGAAATTAAGGTAACTCAAGTAAATTTAAATCAGATTGAACACTTTTTTACTTTTTGAAATTGAGAAGAGGTGAGATGTAAAATCTTTTGCACCCAACAGATGTTTTTCGAGAGAAGCTTTAGTTTTTAAGATTAACCAGAAATGAGAACAGCATGCAGGTTGGTATTACTGACGATGTTCGAGGTTGCCTTGCCTGAACATGTCTAAATTCTATGTTGACATTTTAAAATATGCATTCTAATGGCTATTTCTACTTCGTAGACATCAGGAAAATTGTTAAGCACTATGGTATGCTGACTAACAGACTTTAGAGTAGCAGTTCCAAAACAGGGAAAACAGAGGATGTTACAAAGCTGGACAGTATCATGATGATTATCTTCATGTGACATTAAATACGCTCTATTTCCTATGGCATAATTCATGCCAGCACCTTAAGATGCAGTTATTCATTGGCCTTGAATGTAGGAATTGCATTATTTAAAACTTTCCCCCCCCACAAAAAAAATATTCTGTTGGTGCATTAACTTTTCTGAACTCTGCTGGGTGCTGATGATGCTAAAAGTTGGGTCACGATGAGAAAAAGACGTTAGACATATTTTCTCTTATATGAGAAATTCCACAATCTTCTAATTCCATCTACCATTTTACATACAAACTTCTGTAAATATTTGTTGAAATATCTATCTTTTCTACAGATTTTTGCTTGTAGAATCTATGACCTGTATCCAGGCAAAGAGTACAGCAGAATAACTGTTAGAAATAAAAGAAAAAGCTCATTTACTGCAGTTTCAGTAAATGAATGACACGGCCATGATAGATCAATGTGTTACGAGTTTCTAGGAGGAGAATCTCTTTTTGACCTTTTAATGCCAGAAATGTTGCGGCATCGGGACGGGTAAACTTTTTTGTGATAAAAGCGAAACAAAAACAAGTTGTATGAGACCAAATTAATAGTTTGTTAAAATTTTTTAATGGCTTGATTATTTAAAAAAGTAAAGGATTTCTAGTGGCTTCATTATGCTTGGTGTTGGATATGCACAATGGCTGTGTTAACGTACACAGGTACACCTGGCAGCTCAGTCTTCTCGTTGTTGTAAAGCATGTTTCTGTTTCTCATAAGCATGTGGTCGGTGTTCATTTCTCTACCCCTTCTGTGTTAATGTTTGTTTGTGTGTTTTTTTACTCCGTTTAATTGTATCGACAGATTTTCCTGTCCTCTCGTCATTTCTCTCTTCAGTTAGCTTTCGCACTCTTGCTCTCTCATTTTCTTTGTTTTGCTTATACTTGTGGTAGTTTGAACTTAGTTGCTGGCTTTCCTCAGCACATCAATGTATCTGATGTTACTAACCCTGTCTCTACTGTTTGCTAACTGTTAATGTTTTTCATTGCACCTTTCTATTTCCAGGAGAGAACAGTAGAGTGATAAAACTCGCCTCTGAAAGCAATTATTTGATTAGCCAGAAGTGATCTTTCATTTGTAGAATTTCACCGTCGTCTTCCATTTCAGCAACTCATAAGACTGCAAAATCTCAACAAATGTGGAATTTCAGTTTAAAAAAGTACAGATGCCAGCAGCCAGTGTTGAGGGTCAAAATGATGATTTTAAAAACTTTTGATTTTTAATTTCTTTTAATTACTTGTCAAATGTAAAAAATTCGATAACATACAGAATCTTTATTTCACAGATATTCTTGAACCATGTATTTGGCAGTAATATTGTTTTATTTCTAAATTAGTTCAGAAGCATAATGATGCAGGTGTGGTTCAAGATCTACCTGACTGTATTCCCTGGGCATGTAACCACTTATGGACGTGTGCCATTACATCCTCTTCATTCTGAAACTTTATGCCATCAAGATGATCCTTTTGGGGACCAAACAGGTGAAAATCACATGGTGACAGATGTGGATTGTACGGAGGATGGCTGTGAACCTTCCATCCCATCTTCCTAAGGGTTGCTGTGGTAATATTTTCTGTATGAAGATATGCATTGTTGTGCAGTAGTTTCTCTCTTCAAGGGATTATTGAAGGAGCCTGCCTGTTGACTCAACTCTTCCTTAATCTTCTACTTTGGCTGTTTAGCACCTACAGTCATTTTCATCCCAGCATCGTTAATGCCGATTGATGAGTATCAGCCAACTTACCAAGTTGGCATCATTACACAAAATTCAATGCATGCATGCATCCTACAATAAGATGTGCAAAAACTTCCCCAAAAGTGAGACAGAGGAGAACCCTGTCCATCCAGTGAGCCCGGCACTGACGTTTCTATCCTTGGCTGGTTAGATGCTATTGTGTAGTCCACAGAATCTTGCTTGCAGCCAAATTTTTAAGCCTATGGATTCTTCAACATGTTGCATTTAATTGTCGTTTACGATTAACTTGAACCCTTAAAATTTGCCCCCTAGACTGTACAGTTTGCTGTCCCTAACTACATGTTTTTCCACTTGGTTGCGGGATGAAGTGGTAAGGGTTTTATTTAGGGAGTCAGCTCCCTCCTGGTAGTGTGGCAATATGCCAGCTACATGATTCGCCGGAACCTGACCTGTGCTTACATCCACTTAAAGTTCAGTAAGGTGACTGGTCATCTCCACCATGATGTTGATTTCATGCAGTGATGCATAGGGTGGTTGTCCAGCTTGACGAATGTTGGCAAGAGTCGCAGTTGTCGGTAACAAGAAAGCAGATCCAACGTCTTGTCAATACATGAACTGGCCGCACCATTCAAATATGTGCTTCCCTTTGACAGGCAGCCGTCATCAAATTGTCAACAAAATCGCAAAGTGCAGGTGGACCTTGAGCCACCTTTGTGTTACATATGCATAGAGAAATCAGATTTAAACGAAGACGACTACAAAAGTTTCAAGAATAAATATAAGTTTTCTGGGAGGGGACTGACTTTGTATTTAGCAATAAGAAGACAATGGAGAATAACCAAATGATTACAATGGTTAGCTTTCTTAAAAAGGAATTTACCATTTAGTTTAGTAAAATCAAAAGCCTGCAGTGCATACTGTAAGAATATAAATGATGTAAATGGCGATGATTTATCTGCCTGCAAGGCTTCACTTGTTTAAGACTATGCCATTTGAAAAGAGGTGCAGGAAGCAGTTTTATGTCCTGCTCAGCCCCTCATCAAACAATAGTCTTGTATTAAAAACTAACTCACAACAAACAAACAAACAACCAGTCTTGCCGGTTGGCTTAGGCTTTATAAAATCCCGTTTAACGAATTGTTTGGACACAACATGACTAAATTCAGTAGATATTTGACAAATTCCCCATAAAAGATGTGTTTTCTTCCTTTTATCTCCAGTAGGGACATGTAAGTGCTACACTTAAAAAACCTTATTTAAATGGTGCAATGTCTTAACATGGAAAGCTCTGCATTGGGGGTTCCACAGGGCTTAGACCTTAGTCCTGTTCTATTCTCGATCTACATAAGCAATAACTTAAACTGCTTTTCATTCTGCAAACCTTGCTCCAGTCTTCTTTGCATGTTTAATAACAGCTTCTCTGTTGCAACTTTACATGTATACCATGTCGTCTTAGCCATTTCATTAGTTAATTTTGAGACATGGCCCCCCCCATAGTTACTGTTTGCCGTGCATGCACATGTACACTTTCACAAACTGGTTTCTGTCTGTACTCGCTTTCTATTTGAAATATTCCAAAGTCTTTGGCAACCACTCAGCATCTGTCAGAACAACTATCCTGTCTGTCTTAAATACACCTTGTGTTTTCTTTGACATTTTGTATTTTCTAGCAGTTCAATGAATAGTTGTATTCAACTGTTCAAGTTAGCAGCAACGCTCAGTGACAAAGACGCTGAGAAACATTAAATATTTATAGCTCATATCACTTAAATTAGAAAAATAAACTCAGTATTTCACATTTCCTGTTGACACACATGGGACAACAACAAATGAAAATACTGAAAATACCTCATTGCACGCATATTCTGTTATGCGAAATGACACAGGCAGGCAGGCAGAGGGTCTTTAAAGATATACATCAGTAGAGTTGTTTGTCCGCATAGGTCACCATCACGAAATCTGGTCTTGTTGAGTAGACATTCATTTCCAATATGCCTTTCTTGAGAAGACCAAAGAGTTGAAAGTCTGACTGCCCTGCAAGGATGAGGATGTATGGTCCACTTATCAAATGTTCTCTGATTTGTGGAACCTACTGAATGTGAACTGAGAGTAACCAAGGTTACCAGTAATCATCTCTGACCAATGCTGAGAGTCCTGCTGTATGACACAACAGTGTAAACAACACCAGCTATCTGCCTATCTTTGGGTTCTACTGCTCCACTTTTCACCTGATTTACCCAGCACCTTATAATACTCAGTCCATGTACATCACGTGACAGTGAACTTGACTCAGTGGCGAGAAATGCGATTATCACGCTCTGTTTAACGTGTGTACCAGTGCTAGACGCCACTTGGGTTTCTGTGGTCTGCTTGTCCTTAGTAAACGAAGCTTTCATAACAGGGGCAGGTACATAAAAGTGTATTGTTTCCAGGATGAATATTTGGATACCCCTTTGTATTTTCATACTACACTAGCAAACCACCGACTAGGAAGTTATTTTTTAATTAAGCCATTGAGGTTTCTTGGTGTTAGGGTTAGAACAGAAAACCCCTGGGGCTCTGTCTCTCAAATCTGCATTTGCTTCTCTTGGTAACTGGAATTCATAGCAGTTCTCTCATTTGGTCTGACAGCAAATCCTTAGCATTTGAATCCAACAAAAGAGGGGAGAAATTAAAGAATCTCTCCCTTTTTCCTGCACAATAACATCAGTAAGCAGGAATAAGAACCTTTAATTGATGATGATGATTTTTTTTTGCTGTTTTTAAACAAAGAAATTCCATACTCAACTTATAATAGGTTCACTGGAGTCTTGTAATTTCTGTACACTTTGTTTTCCTGTTTCTTACTACTTTGCAGCCATAGCTGAAACTGTTATTTCCTTAACTTCCCTTTAGAGATTATATTAGTCTTTAAACGATACACATTTCTATTGGCAGTCACATCTATGCATAGAGTATTCGTATCGAGACCTCCCCTACCAGGCCCAGTTGGTGACGCCAGCTTGACTCTTTTAAAAAAAAAAAAAAAAATTGTCACATGCATTTCAGTCAGTTCCGTCTCCCCGTCAAACCGTTTGCCATTTTTAAAAGAAAGGAAAATTATCCCATCTACATGCTGTGGCTGTCGTCTTACGCAAGTCCACTAGCGGCCTTATTACCAAGAATGGCTCTCGGATTATTAATTTGTGAAGGAAAGGATTCCATATTTAAGTACCCGAAACCACATCCGGGTAGGCGAATAAAGATGTCCTCAAACAGTATGAAGTCAGGTCATCTATTGCATACAAATAATGCATTATTGTCAAATATGAGGGACGGATATTCAAATGGAACCAGGCCTGGGATGCTGTAGTTGTATTGAGCCGGGTTTTGTTTGACTGATCGTATTATAACGCAGTCCACGTATTTAAAAAGAAAATGTCGAGGGGGGTGGGGGTTAACTTAATGCCTGGTGATATTTCTGTTCAGCTGTGCGCATCTTTTGTTTTGCATCATTTCTGTTTATTATTGAAGCCTTGAGAAAAGTTTTAAAGCAAAACAAATTGCATCTTCCTTACCACATAATATGTTACTTATAAGATTTCTACCTTCGTGTATATATATATTTATGTTAATGATAATTTGAAAATATAAAAATGTTCTTTAAGGTGAGTGGGCTCCTGGCTGTTGTTTGTTGTGATGAATGCTGTGTCGTATATGTGAAAGGAGGTCACCAGGATGGCTGGAAGGCAGAGATAACAGCGTGGCTAATGATAACTGGCTTTAGCAGGATAAAAAAAGCCGATGGAAATCAGACTTTTCTAGCCACCAATCTGTTGAGGTGGATGTACGATTAAGTATTGTGTAAAACTGGGAAAAGGAAAAGATTTTGGTTTGTATGTTCATGCAGCTATTCAGATATAAGCCCTGCCACAATGGCTTTCTTGGTTTGGGTGTCAGAATCTTGTTAAAGGATGTAGTCCCTAACAGAGCTGCTGTGGATTCTTATAGCCGATGCTTTAAAAATGTTTCTTCCAAGAACTGTAGTTAATTTTCCTAACATAGTAGAGTGTCGGCGGTCAGGTTCAGGATTTCTTCAGTCTCAAGCTTCACTCAACTATGACAATTGAATCGGTTTATGCTCCAAACTTTCAGGGCTTACATCTGTCTAGGGAGTTACTAGTCTTTTGGCCCTAGCCCATTTCAGTTGGAGCATATTTGGCCAGCGGAGAGTTAAATGATGCCGGGCTTATGTTCTTGATGGATAACAGTTAAGCTGACATTGTTCGATCTTTGTGATAGCCGTTTGTTTATTCTCTCGACAAGATTTAAATTCACTATCTTCCATGGGTGTCTGGAGAGGCAGAAATCTTAGTCACTGTCCTGTAGTAAATACCTTTTAGATTATCCGAGAACAAATCAGGCTGATGTTACAAGAACTTAAAAGTGTTTAGAACATTCTTGATTAGTCTGAAAAGAGTTAATGAAAAAAGCAAACACCAGGGAGCTGTCTCACTTGTTCACTGGAAGAACAGCAATGCTCTTGCAGATGAAAGACAGTAGTAGACTCTCAGACCTGTACGAAGGCGTCTATTTTACTCACTCGTGTGACTTATGAGCCTAAGTTTTCTACAGATCTTCCCAGGGACTGATTTGGGATAATTATTTTAGCTCCTGCGTTCAGTGTTAACCTTTCACCTTTCAAGTTCCTCGATATGATGTATAGGGAGAGCATTTTATGGTTCACGGTTTAAAAGTCCTGTAAATAGAGATTTTGTTAGAAATACTGGAAAAAATTCTCTCTCTCTCATTATTTTAGGTGCTGTATATACAGAGAAGCTCCATTATTTTTCAGCAGTAGCAGACATTAGGCTTATAGATCTGGAAGATTTGGGAGAGATGTAGTGTAGTCAAGAAAGAGAGTACAGCATAGGACTTGCAAAGAGAACGTGGTTTTTTAATGCAAGTATTTCCTACCCGAGTGTTTTGTTTCTGTATAAGTGGATACAGTAAACCCTTACACATTTGAACAGACCAGAGTTGGATCTCATACTGTGTAATAAAACATGGCGGCTAACTCACCGGTGCCACTGATAAAAGGGAAGATACCATAGTGACAGCCTGTTGGTGTTGGATGTAATTCACCAGGCTCCAGCTTTTCTGGAAGCTGTAGAAATGGCTACTATCATTTACTGAATGCACACCAACACTCTGCTAACCATCAGTTGTTTTTTTGTTGCAGCATGTATTCTCCACTCTCACACACAGTGTGTGCTGAAGAGTAAGCTAGAATAAAACAAAGACCTGTGGACACCGTTTAGCACTGTTTATAGAGTGGGTATATTAGTGGCGGCCCTGAGGTAAGATTGTTACTGGATGTTAGTACTGTACGTTTTGAAATGTTGCTATTTTTTTAAGATTTCTCACCTTTTTGTTCTCTGTAAATAGCTTAAGTTCCTCGTATGATTTTGGACACAAATGTTGCAGATTGTGTATTTATTATTTATCTATTTTTAAAATTTACAGATGGATTTGCTTTTTCCCAAGAAGAACATGGAGTAATTGCTCAGGTATGTGCAATCTCCACGCAGCTTTGCTGCTAATTTACTGACTGAGCCATTAATGAATTAACAAAAAAAATGCCAATCAAATCCATTGATCCGAAAGTCCGAAGCAAAATTGGTGCCAAGATGTTTAGCCAAATCTGCTGCTGGTTCACGAGTCGCCAGACTTTACCCGCTTTCTCCATGGCAGCAGAGCGGAAAGATATTGTTTTGTTAATTAAAATTAGCCTGAAATGCAGTTTGTTTACTTTGAATAGAAATGAAGGCGGATTAATAAATATTCTAGTGAGAAGCTTCTGGCTGCAGTTTTCCGTGTCATTCAGATTCGTTAATTTAGCCTCTGGTTCTGTTTACTGCCGAATCTTTTGGAAATCCATGGGAAATTCCTGTACTTATCCCGGTAGATTTTTATATATAGTGACCCAAGTTTTCGTGGGACTGTCAACCAACCAGTGAGAGCAATGCTAGCAATGGCCACTGCCAACACGAAGAGGGACAAAGAACCGAGACGAGTCTTTGATCTAAATGAAGCATCAGGCAAGAAAACAAAACCAGCCAGTGCTTGGGAGGGGAGCCGTTAAGTTGCTGATGGGAGGAAAAGCAAATTGCAGCAACTTGAAGTGGGTGGGTCAGCTCTACACGCTTCTGAAGATCGGGAAACCTAATTAAATTCTGTCATCGTTGTCACTTTCCACCTGGTGATTTGCTTAGATACGGGTGATTGATATTATCACTGCTGCTTACCTTCCCTTTTTAGTATATATTTAATAAAATTCTATTACTTTCATAGCTGCAATCTTAAGCATCGCTCAGTTCTAGAAACACGCGTGTGGTTTTCTGTCACCTGCCCGTAAATCTTCACAAAATTGTGGTCTTAAGTTGCAGCAAAAACCGTTACAGCAACAGAAATTCCAAGACGCGAAAGATAATTTAGGACGGTCCAGTCAGTGTTGAACCCTGCTGTTCAAATAGTGCTATCACATAGTTCTCTGGTGGCTAAATTGCAAAAGTGTTTATCAGAATTTTGATCCTACAAATGGCAGAGAGAGATCTGTTTTAACGTTTCTTCGGCCCCCGGCTCTACTGATTGCTGGAACATTGTCTGTTTACAGGCGGAGCTAATCAGAGTATATGACACGACAAAGTCTAAACCCGAGGGACTGTAGAGGTACCAAACTATACTCCACTCATTTTGGGCACCTGGACCCAAGATTGGAAATACTGGGGAGAGCAGCAGCTGTGACCAGATCAAGGACTAGAAATGGGAAGGACAAGAAAATTAATGTAAAATCAAATCTTTAACTACAGATTGTATATTTTGATGATTGATGTTTATAATATTGTGGGCTGAACTAATGTTAGCTAACAGTACGCCACTGGTTTTTATTGTATTTATTGTCAGTGTTGCTTAGTTGTTATCCAATGTACTTTTATTTGCTTGTTTACCACAAACAAAAATCCTATCATGAAGAACCCCTATTTTTGCTACATCTGCTTCTTTGAAACTACTTTTGTCAAATGTAATATTTGTGAAATTATCCAGTCTTCTAGTATTATTTTTGTCACCTTATAATTAAATTTTTCCTTTACACTGATCACTTCCCGAGTCTGTTTCTGAATAGCTGTTGACAGATGATCCCCAATTGTTAGGATAAAAACTAAACAGTGCAATTGTAAGCTTCAACGAGAACTAAAAAATTTAAATGCTTTCCATTGCTCCAAACTTTGTGGTGGGTTAAATAAACCATTTATGTGGGCTTGTTCCGGTACTTTACTACTGGGGCATGTGCATTTGTTGACAGTTGATAATGATTGATATTTTTTGTGATGATTCTTCTTCTAGTGGGCAGTATCGTGATGGCAGATACAGCCCCAGACTTCTTGCTGGGGGGGGGGGGGTATTGTTTTCTCCCCCACCTACATAAATCTAAACTTTAGCCGCGATTAAACTAAAACGTTACGGGCGACCATAAATGAAATCTGGATCGTTTGCGCTGTGATCTGAGTTTCTTCAACCTGCAAATTAATCCGATGGCTGTCTTTTGAAAAGATTTTCTTGGCAGGAACAAAAACGACAAGCTGCAGGCATCAGTCACGATGATGATGATATTTGTTTTATGCCGTGTTCCTCGTACCCGAAGTGATCGTATTAGGCTTAAAGGTGCTTCAACATTTTATAAAGCTATTACTTTGTCTTACAATTTTTGGAGTGGCAGTCAGTATTACTGTGTGTCGTATTTATTAAACAAGTAGAATGTATTTCACAGGTTTGTTTCCTTTAGTTGAATTTCAAAAAACATCTATGTAATAAGTTTTAGACACAATCAGGTGAACGTTTGAAAATTCAGATCAACGGATGAAACGTCTGAACTACATTCTAGTTGCTGACCGGTCAATTATTTTTCTGAAAACGTTTTGTTGCCAGTCTGTGGGTTTCTGTTAGTTACATTCCACCACATTTTCATTTTGCATTGATCATTACTGCTATATTTACTCAAATAATCAACCTTATGAAAGTAAACAGTTGATCCTGTCCAGGATCTAAACTTTAATTGCAAATATTCCTTGCAATTATAGAAAACCTATTCTAACAAGGACAGAGTTGCTTCAGGAAAGAAAAAAGAAAGTGCGTAAATGAAATTTAGACTGTAGCATTGCAATTTAATGTTGAGACAAACTAACATTCCAGGTGATTAACTGAGTAAATGCGGTGTGAATAATTTCAAAAAAGCTTTTGACTAGTGTTACATACATCTTTCAATTTTGTCTTGAATTTATGCCGAAACTTTGTGAAATAAAGAAATAAATCTCAAATATATTAGCAGTTTATTTTTCAGTCTAATGAAAAATGTCTACAAAAAAAAATTAGTGCCAACAACACTTGAAACAACAGAAAATGCTAGTACAGTTTTTGTACTAATTTCCTAGGTTCATTATCTTTAGAAAACCTGTCTGGGTACTAGAGAGAATTCAGGCAATCTGTCCAGATTTGATCGTGGTGGGACAGCTCTAGGGAAAAAGTCTCAGATTTAACTAATAAAGTATCTAATTAGTACATTGAAAATGTGTTAACCAGCTTATTTTTTCTCTCAAAGCAATCTACTAGTTAAGAAAATAGGTATAAATGTAGCTACCATTCTGCTGAAAAAAGTTTTACCATCAAACTATACTGAATCAAGCATTAGAAGAAAATTCCCCTTCTCCATACAACCAAAGCAAACAAATGCTGCTATAAATATTACTTAACCAGTTGCTCGTTTAATCGAGTCTTTTTCAGGATTGAAAATGAAGATATTAGACTTCATGGAAGCGAACAGAAGTAGAAATAATTACACAAGGAAATGCAGTTATTTCTCCAAATCTAATGTTTAAACGATCAACAATATTGAGCAAACTCTTTTTTTTTTCATTCTCTAAATAGCACAGTAAATTGTATCAGTCAACCTCAATAACCTACTGCCCCCATTTTACTTTCTCTAGAGAAAAAACAGCACACATTTACCAATGCACAATTGGTCCAGTCATCTACAGCATTTATTGGTAATAAAATCTTTGACAGCACACTTCTAAGATGTGGGCAGTATATATTCAAGACCACTGAAAGTCACCTGTTTAAGGATTCTTAAATTCCAAAGCAATCCAGTTTTTAAAAATTTTTTTTTAAATATCTGCATCAAATAGGTTATTTTACTTTAATACATATATACACACACTCTCTTGCACAATTTTTGCTTTATATTAAAGTTAAGTGTTTTTACAATTTATTAAAATACTTACATTTTATTACAGGCATAAAAAAAATAATAAAGTTTGATACCTTTTCATTCCAGAATATTTGAATATACTCAAAATTCAGCATTCCCATCTATTCCACCTCCTAGTAATTCAGAGAAAGGGGCTAGCAACTATATGAACAAATCATCACCATTACCATTACCATAATATAAAGGAAGAAAAACAAATGGCACCTACCCCCCCAACAACAACAAGTATTGATTATTAACAATACCTAAGACCATCTAAAAATGTTTTCCTGGTTCTTTAGATTTTCTTAATGACAGCCACTTCAGAATGATGGATATTTTAACTGCACAAACATCTCCCTCCCTTTTTCCTCAAAAGATTAAAGATAGAATTAAGGTAGCTAGTTGGTAAACATACAGAGAATATGCTGTTTATTGTCTCTCTCTCTCTTTTTGCCAGTACTAAGAAAAAAAATTATTTAAATAACATGTAAAATATGGAATGTTTGTGAATCCAAAAATTTTCTGTAATAATGAAAATTGCTTAAAATGGCATCATTTATACCTCTCTTGTCAACACCAAAATATTGAGAGTTTCTCTCCTTTTAACAAATTAATGAAATAAGAAAAGGAAAGAGAAGATACCCTGATGTTTAGCAGGATTATTTAGGGGTTAGGGCAGAAGTGATTTCGAAAATACTAAATATCTCCATCCATCTATTTTAGTCGCTTTTCACAATGTTAGTAACTAAGCCGCATACAACATTTTAAACCATGAAAGCAGTTCTCAGTAATACCTAATTACAAAGGAATGAAAAGGTTAATCCTTAAAGTTTGAACTACAATACAACATCATACTTTTTTTGAAGTGTGCCAGTTACAATTAATTACTTAGCAACTTCCACGTGCCACAATTTAATAAACATCAAACAATCTACTAAAATCAAAACAAATCTGAATTAAAAAAATGTGCATTAAAAAGAACTTTCCAGTTATTTTCATACACAGGTGAGTCTTTCTTTATTCACATCAACGACATTTACATACATCATCATTAATCTCACAGAAAACTAACTGCTTTAACATTTTTTTAAGTGATAGAATTACTTATCCACCCAATTTTAAATGAATAATGCATGCTCATCAAGGAACAATCATTATTAAGAGTGTTCAAATTTATTAAGTTTTCTGCTGTTCAATACTCAGATTTATTTACTTTTACGTTCCCATAAATTAGTATTTTCAAAGAAAAAGAAATTGCTGATATAAATGAAAATTAACTGAAGAAAATTCTAGATTATGTGCAAATGCAGTGAAAGAAACTCAAATAATAATTAGATATGAGATATAGAATTCCATACTTAAAAGTTGTTTTTTTCAAGACACTAGTTAGTCTGCACCACCACAGAAACAAATTTATATACAAATCTTTACCACTCACGTAAACCAATAAATGGATGGCTATTTATGACTGCATTATACTAGATATAATCAACACCACAATATGCAGATCATTTCATTAGTATAGGGAACTTTGCAAACCATCACAGTATCTTAGACAGAAATCTCTCTCTCATTAGTTTCCTAAGCTACAGTGTGCAACATCACCTGTAATATTTGCCCTCAAAGATCTAAGAGGATGTTGCGGACAGATGCACCAAGAACCAGGGATACATTTTTATAGGTACGAGATTATCTGATTAATCCTCAACACTAACATGTTATTTATATTAAAATTAAATTAAATTTTAAATAAAAGTTTCTAAGGAACAAGAGTCCATTGTGATCACTAAAAACTTAGATGCATGAGCACAAAACCACACCCATTTATATTCCCAGCTTCAACTGATGAATTGGTTTAAAAAGTGGGGATTATTGTAAAATTAAAAAAAAAAAAAAAATAAAAATTGTTTTTTTAAAGATCAAAAAATATACTGAAGAAGCTGTATGATGACACTGTATTCAAAGAGCAGTGGCCATACTGATTGGGTGAGAATGTTGCAGGAGAGAGAGATAGAGATCACCAATATTGACAAAGAACTCACTCCCAATCATTCCTACATTTCAATCATCCCTTTCATTCGTCATCATCGTCATCGTCGTCCTCCTCCTCCTCCGGCTCCTCCTCCTCTTCAGGAGCCTCCTCCTCCTCTTCTTCCTCACTTTCCTCTTTCTTAGTCTTCTTTTTTGGTACTGGTATGCTTTCTTTCTTCAGTTTTTTTGCTCGAAAAATCGCCATATCCTGCAACAAATTCGTATGAAACTTTTCAAGAATCACAAAGTTGTACCAAACCCCCAAGCTGACCGTCAAGTTGCAATTCTTAGTCTGAGAGCCAGAAAATAAATATGCTTCGACACCATACAGGCAGCAACTTTAGCTACTCCAGTATTCTACAGCAATACTAAGTGCACATTTTATTAGGTCTTTATTGTAATATCACACATGACCAGTTATCTTTCTGCACACGTAGTACAGTCTAAAAGATCTGCATATCCATATCATCTTTACACAAAAATTCACATATAAACAGATTTTCAAAAAAATGGATAAATTAATAAATGTGTGGAAAAAAATGTATTTAAGTTTGCCAATTTTAAATGAATATAATAGAAATAAGTTAGTACTTTAACTACTGATGAGGTCACTAAGTTTTAGATAATTTATCATCTTATTTTGTTGGTAGCCAATTTGATGACAACTCACTACCTTAACGCCATTGATAAACTAGAGTCTTCTGCCACTGACTACAAGTTGAACAAGTCACTCAATACCTCACGTACAACAATACCTGACATTCTCTGAGAAATTAGGACTCAATTTTGCAGTGATCTGTGTTAAAAAACAACAATTTCAAATTAATAGATTACCGAGTGGCCAGGTTGGCTATTTCCAATATGTTCAGAAAAGTTGTCTTGTCAAGACTTCATTAATTTCACATTTTGCTTTAACTAGCATACTTTAAAAAATTATTTGGACCCTCCAACAAGTCTTTTATCGTACCTTTCTGAAAATCCACCCAAGTACCTACATGATACACTAGCTAAACTTTCATGGGCTGACTTCCAGCCACCCCAACACTTATCAGTTTCAAAACCTGTCAGTGCCATCCAAAAAATGTCGATAACTCTTTATCCATCACATAATGTAACATTTTAGTAATCACCTATCATCCCGAGCAATTTGTGCTAGCACTCATCAAATCCTTCATAATACTCACATTGCATCACGTCGCTACCTACAGTACTCTGAGGTTGGTTAGTGAACATTAACGAGCTGTTTGTGCATGACCCTGTACTAGTTTGACACACAATCTTCTAGATAAACAGGGTGCTGAAATAGCCTTTCAATATGTTTATAATCAGAGAGAGATCTGAAACAAACTGAATACATCATCATCAATGATCAAGCGATCCCATGCCATCTTCACTGTTTTAAATCACCTACTTTAAAAAGCCAAATGTGGCAGTTTTATCTGTCTTTGACACTTATCTGATTTTGAGATATTACAGTACTTCATTTTTGATAGTGAGAAGTGATATCAGTCTCTGTTTCAAGTTCTTCAATATTTGGGGTTCACAACTAAGCCAACACGTTTAGTTGACCTGATTAGATAACATGGTACACACCTGGAAATCAACATGGTGAAAACTGTACACTAGTAAAAGAAAGACAGGGTAAAATGTAAAGATAGCAATCATCATTTGCAATTGCTTTGGCTTTTAGCTTCAAATGTACAGTATTAAGTCCATGAGTTGGAACACATTCTTCCAACTTATTCTCAAGGTTACTCCACCTAGCCGTACAGCTGCAATTTGCTTTCTTGGTTTCCAATGCAGTCTATAATGCACCCTTTGCTTTACGCCAGCTCCTAACACATTTCTTGCAGACACCATATCTCCTGTAGGCAGCCATATTACCATCATTCTCTTCAGCAAACATAACAGCTTCCAACTTAAAAGCTGCTGTGTGTGGCTTGCATGACTTTATGGGTCCACAAAATAAAAAGTAAGTGCTGCAATTTTCTGACTTATTCTGGTTTAATTAAATATGTATTTCATTATTTATTTTTAAAGTACCAGTCTCATTAGTATAAAAAAAATACAAAAACCACAACTCACATAAGTTCCTGGGGGGAGGAGGAGGAACCATAGATGATATTTCTACCTGATTTTTTAAAAATCACCTGTATGCATATTTTGTTATCTCCCATTGTCAAGAACTTGTACATCTAATCTAATAATTTTGTACAGTCCACTGATCAATTATATATAGATGGTATTTTATATATATTTAAACTGGCAAGATTAGTGAGAGGGAAAAAAAAAAAAAAAAATCTCTGAGCACACGTAACCAGATCAGCAAAAATTCTACACAAGTCAAAAAAGCGTCAGACCGATATTGAATTCCCACACAGTTACTAACTAATGTATGGTAGATACAAAGAAGTAGGACGCAACCAATCACCAGAAAATTCAAATGATTAATTCTCTTGTCTTTTACAAGAAAAAGTGCAAATAAAAACTATTTTAGATTTAATACAGTAAAAACAAATGATCAAACTCAAATCCTATCAAAATCAGTGCCAGGTTTTAACATGTAAACTGTAGACACCTTAAAAAACATTCCCAACACAATCAACCACGGATTACCTATGAGAGTAACAAAGCCAGATCAACCTGTTAGTTCCATCTCACTCACACACCGGTAATTTCTTTTATCTCAAGAGGGGTACAATTGAACAAAACTATTAGATATCCATACAAAGTTGATTGTTTGTTTTCCCGTTGATCAAATTATAAGCAAAAGGTGTGTTAATTTTAAAACAGTTAATAAACAACAAAATGTCAGGTGAGGCAAAGGGCTTCATTAATTTAAAACAAACACTCAAAAAAAGTGACCAAGTAAATAAATAAAAGCATGAGCTAAAATCTTACTTGTTCATAGCGTTTCTTATCTTCACCTGCTTGCACCTCATGCCTAGATTTTTCTTCTGGAGGCAAAATTTGCCATCGTTTACCAAGTTCTGATGCAATTTCTGATATTTTCATATCAGGAAATTCTTTAGTAACTGAAGGACGTTCATCTTTGCAAAAGAAGAAAAATGCTGACCTGAAGCAGAAAACAAAATATTTTTCATGCTGTTTATTCCTGCAATTACATAAATTGTGCATTGGTACTAACAAGTTATAAACAGGAATTTTCAGTATACCATCATTCAAACAACTGCAGGTTATTATAAAGTTCATTTGTAGAAAGTGTTTCAGTTAAGAACTAACTTACATCAGTTAGAATTGTCTTTTTTTTTAAAATTTGCATTGAACTGCTACTGAAAATAAAATTGTTCAAAATAAGTTCATAATAATTAGCATTTTCACAAGTTGTGGTATACATTTTTAAAGTCTCCTTACTAAGTTTATACTAAATTCTCTTTCTGAAGCATAAAACTAAAACATACAAAGCTCTCTTTGGCTGGTCAGGATCCCTCCTCCTCTTCCTCTTCTTTGTCTTCTCTCCCTTTTGTGGTACATAGTTAGCCATTTCTTGTTCATAGCGAATCTTATCTTTCTCAGACATCTCTTCAAACAATTTCTTTTCCTTAGGAGACATTTCCTTAAAAAAATATAACCAATCTCTAATTCACAAAGTAACATCGGCTGGATGGGCACTTGGGAATGGCTGTAAAAGGTTTATTTGGCAGTGTAGTATTGACAGACAAGAATTCTTACACTAACACCAGCCAGCTACCGTAAAACCTCGTCCAAAAGGGCACGCCCTTATGAGTGAAATAACTTTTGAGCAACAGGTGACATCCCAGCTGTTGGATGGTTCTTTTCAGAAATGGACTTTCAGCAATTATACATATAGAGTTTTATTAAAATGCATCAAATCAACATCAAACAGTCTTTCCATGTCTCATAATGGCTGGGGAGCTGACCAAAGAAACAACATAAGTATTCCAATGAGTTTAAGCTGAGGGTGATTTACAAGTGGCACGAAACGGAGAAAAATGAGAGCAAAGCCGAGCCACCCAGATGTTAATGTTGGTCGCACAACTCTGCAAAAGTGGATCAAGAAAGAACAGCAGTTCCACTCCATCAACAAGGCGGCGGCAAAGCGTGCTGCAAGCACACACCAGTAAAATGCCCTTATGAGAGAGGTATTACAGTAGTTTGTTTTATTACTGTATTTTTTGATGCATAAGTCAATACCGTTTTCTGCAAGGGCCTGACCATCGACCTACACTCCACTCCAACCTGTGTGTGGATGAAATCATGATACCAGGAACATGGGACCTTTAAGTACCACGGGGAAATTTGTTATGTTTGTATGTGCGTGTGGATGCGTGCCCACTCAGATTGTTACCTCCCTTTTATTTAGTTTCTTAGGGAAGCTTCAATTCGCCAAAGTTGAAAAAAATATCAATCATGGAAAATGGATCAAAGATACCCTATTTTAAAAACTACTCAAAATATAAGATTTATTTTCTAGGTGTTTACTCCAAACACACACTATGTTATTATATCCAATTTTCGGGCATGTATTTGTAAAGAGGGTAAGAAGTTAAAGGGGGTGAAAATTCAAAATATGCCTCATTTAGAACAATTCTGAGATGACAGACCCTATACAAAAACTGTTTTTTCCCGGAGTCATCATCATTATCGACACCCGTTCCGGCTTCTTCATGCCATATGGCATTTTACCATTTCCCTTCACTATCTCTACCATGTGGTGTGTGTATCAATATCTGTATGGTCAAGCTTTTGGGTCTTAGATCTCTGTTGACTTGGGAGGCCAATATCATCGTTGGTCTACTCTGAGAACGATTTGTGAACAAAGACAGTTTTTGTATCACTACACAAACAGGGTTTACATATGGATTGAAGCTTTATTTTGCCTAAAACTCTTTCCTTCCCAAAATCTCTCGCTTCTCTACCGCTGCTGTTTTGTATCCCTGACAGAAATTTTATACTGTTATTACTGTACAGAAGTACAATTCTACTATTGACTTATACGTGATTGAGAGCTTGGAAAACGGACAAAAACTGACCAATTCGACTTATAGTCCACATCAACTAACAGTACCGTAGTTTTCAGGCCTTAAAAAAATAAAACAAACAAACTTCAATCTAGCACTGGAAGAAGAAAAAAGACAGCACTTACAAGATAGAACTAAACTACAACTCATCCAAAATAATGGTAATTACACAAGTTATTTATATATTTAACTATTCTTTGTAGTATAACGAAACAACAACAAGCAGTGTTTCATATCTCTTTTCATTAAAACAAATGTACCACAAAACAGCATTAACCTTGCAGTAATTTCAAAATACAGAATTTCCTTCACCCCACACTACAATAAAAACTTTCCAAGGCATAGAGTTTATAATACAGCTGATCCTTTTCTTCTGACAGGGAAAGAAAATGGTTACTAAATTTTATTGCCATTTCCAAACAAAATCCCATTTTCTTGAAGTTTATATATAGATTAATAAAGACAGTAGAGACGCTTTACATATCTGAACGTCACCATAAATTCTAAAGTAGTAATGCTTTATGTTTTGTAATATTACAGCAATAGATAAAACCAAAAGAAATTTTCAAAGGTAGAGGAAATTTGTTAGCATCTTTTTAAATAGAATTCAAAATGGGTTGATTTCGTTCTCTATCCCCCATCAGAAAATGTCCACTCTTGTTCATCTGCTTTAGTTACCTACCCATGGAAAATTTTTTTCTGGGCAAAAGTTAAGGTATCAAGATGAAATAAGCTTAATATTTGTTTTAACTTATTAATAAGAATTTGTGAATACACATAAAATCCAATTCATTTCATTTTCTACTTTGAATAGAATAAATAAGAACTTTAAAATACTGAAAATAAAGATTAGGTAGCAAGTCTGCTATTCAATCCTAGTAAAACATCCAGGATTTAATCTAAGACTTAGCCACCATATCACTGCATACATTTGAAATTTCTGTCAGTCAGTCTTGACTTTTAAAATTAACTTATACTCCACAGGTTTAGAACAAACAATCTATATCAACAAGGGTTAGGGTTCAATACAATTTCCATTAAAAGATTTAAAACAAAAATTATAAATTAACAGTTATGAAGTATTTTCTTATAACACCCCCTCCTCTATGGGATCAGTTGTTATTTGTATAAGTCTATGACCTTTCCTGTCCTACTTATAAAGTAACCAATCTTAATAGACAAACTTCAAGAAACTGGCAATCAGTTAATCAGCATATTTTACACCAATCCTAATATAATCAGAAGTGATGAAAATTATTATTAGTTCAGAACTGGAGCAAGAGAAGATGGGAGGAGGTTACAGATTGGCCACTAGTATTCCTGAGCACTTTAGTTGGTAAGCATTCAACTGTGGTGCATCACGTGAAAGCTAATTGTTGAAGCTTCAATGGTTTTAAGAGAAAATCTTTCGCTAGTGATTCACAAAGGGAAGGTAATGCATCAAAATGCAAGCATGTAAAGCTTACAATAATGGAAAAGGTAGAAACATAAAAGAGAATTGATAAGGGAAACTAAAAAGTTTCTATACAGTTCATGGCACTGGTTCAACAACCTGTGACATTAAAAAGCACTACTTCTACACTACACATATGTCACTCCTGACAACCATACAAGCAACTGAAATCTTCTAGTCTACCTTACAATATTGTACCTAAGAAATTCCAGATTAGTGGTAAATAAATCAACCATATTATAATATTGCTTTATATATATATAATATATATATATTCAATTGTTTGGTAAAAATAAGTAATCCACTGTCCCAAGAATGTCAGATTTTTTAAGTTAGACTGTAATTAATCAAAGCTGGACACTGACTCCCATATTATTTACACACACTTTACATCCAGGAGGTCAAGGTCACCAAATTAATAATAATAATAATAATCAACAGTCTCCCATCAAATGTTTAAAGAAATTAAATAAAATCAAAATGGAAATTAATCACAAATCTAAGAGTTAAATTGCATTTATTCCAAATAAACTGGGGAAAACAATCCAAAGCTCAAATATTTTTTTTTTAAATTAAAACAAGCTGATTCAGGTTTACAAATACTGCTTAATTAAAGAGCTTGTCTATCTTGCACTGTTTAACTTGTAGAGAAAAGTCCTGATGTCCAAAACAGTTTCAGCCAATAAATTAAGAAGTGCATGTTAGAAGCAAATGAAAAAGTATATGAAGAATGTCAAAAAAAAGTATAAATAATCAATCTGTATTTATACTCAACTAAATATCATTTTTAAAATTTAATAATAAGTTAACAAACGAAAAGAAAAAAGAACTTCAATAGTAAGTAACAGTAAAAGAATTGATAGAAGTTAGTCATGTTGTACATCAATCTCAACAATGAGATAAATTTTCTTTTTAGAGACAAGGGAGTGTAGCATTGATTACTCTGTGCCAAAGTGGGTGTGATACCTATGACTTCCACAAGGGCAACCCAGCTAGAACATTTCAAAAAAAGAGGAAAACTAGGGTACCTGAGGAAACCACACAATGAGCTTGTAGAGTGAATAAACCATATTAGGGTAGTATGCCAAACCAAGTCCATCTTAAATGAGAATCAAATTCAGTCACTTAAACTAATGGACTGCAAATGCTAATGTGGCATCATGACACAGTGGGTAGCAAGTTCACTTGTCAATCCTTGTGTTGTAGGTTAAATCCCTGGTGGTATCAGAGCTATGTGCTACTGATGAGGGTCAAAAGTCTGAAACCCTATAGCCTTCTCTGAATGCTGTCATTCACCCCAGACTCTCAACCAGAAAAGGGATGGGCTCCGCCAGGTTGTAAAATGCCCTAGACATACCTCTCAAGGTGCCCCAACAACCTATGGGTTATGGGACAAGCAAAGCAAAGTGAAGTTTAACAACTGGGCCACCAGTCACATTTACAAGTTAACCATCACCTTTTCTTTTATTTTAATTCTAAAAAAAAAAAAAAAAAAAAAAAAAAAATTTCCAAGGACACAAAACTAGGGAAACAGAATTTTCGCACGCGCACAAAAAAAAAAAATTCATATTTATATAAAAACATTGTTATGAGACATCAGCTGTACAATAAAATCTACAATGGTAGCACTGACATGAAGTTCTACATTCAGTAAATGGCTAATCTCCAGAACAGTACAAGACGTTGGCAAAGGTCATTCCCATATAGATGCTCATGATGAACGCATGATCAGAAGAAATGTCTGATGTCCTTGGTAAATGCTTAAGACAAGAATCACCTTCCAAAGAACCCCTATGGTTGCTAAGTGCCAACAACGTACCTGCTGCATAGGGCATCATAGTACTCCCACCCAATTGTGTTTAAACAATAATTTTTACAAAAATCCAAACAACTCCATTAACATGTTATAAAATCCATGAGCCAATTTGGTTATGGAATAAATTGCTTCTTCCTAACATATAATGCTTTATGCATTTATTTCCGAAAACTATAGCATCTTATTTAAGATTTCAATACAAATTTGAAAACGTCTGGGGTGATTTCCAAACCACCTACACCAATAAACAACGTTCAGCTAAAATAAAAGTAATCACAATTAAATTTATACTCAACCACCACAATTTTCAGAAATCCATAAAATTAAAATAACGACTATTGTTTTGTTTTTTTAACTATTAGAACCTAAAGCAGCTATTTTTGTTTTGAATGTATACAGGCAGGCAGGACTGAGAACACCATCCAGGAGATGAAAGTTGTTGTTGTTGTTTGTTTTTGCCAGTAGATAGTACTTTCATATTTCACTTCAGACTTCTTTATGTATGTGTTGAACATTTTTTATTAACATAAGTAGTTGCATAAATGGTCATTAGTGAATAAGTAAGTTTCTGAATGCTTATAGAGTCATAACTAATGTAATCTGCTCATCCATGCTATAACCAGTATAGAAGTGGCTTGTAAATTCATTTTACCCGCAAAAATCTTATTCACACCTTTAAAAAATTCATTCTATTCACAACTTTAATTAATCAAATTCATCAACTTTATCTTATTAGCTTCATTTGAAAGAAACTAATTAATTTAGCATTAATTTAAAAAAAAATTGTAGTTTTTTTTTCTTTCTTTTGAAGAAAATCATTGTAGAATAAGCAAATGTTCATAAAATAACATTTACATGTGTGAAAAATGATCGATCAATTCTTCACTTTGACTTATTTTATCTAATTCACTGTTCAAATAGCAGCAGCTCTTGCATTCTCGTAGTAGATATGATATAGTAGTACAAAAAGGTTTGGACTCTTACATTCCATTTTTGAGAGCACTTCTTGGAGAACTCTCTGAAGTCAAGTTTGACACCAGGGTGTTGCCGTTCGTGTTCTTCCTTACAGGTCTTCACAAAGCATGAATATGAGGAGCTTCTGCCACGAGGCCTATCACTCCGTTTACCCATATCTGTAGATGATTGATGCTCTGGGGATTTGTTTACCTGAAACAAAGCCATGTATGTATTTCATCACAGGCAAACAACAATTTGTATACCTATAGAGATAGCCAACTAATTTTAAATACTTTAAACATTTTGAAAAATAAACTATAAATGTCATACCCTTAATTGTTTAGTGTCAGATGAAGCATCGGAAAGTGAAGAAAGAAATCCCTGTGCAGCAGTGAAAGACGATTGATATCAAAGACAGCAATGGTTTGGACTCTTTGAATTTGATTTGCATGGTTGGTTTAGTTTCCAATGTTTTTCAAAAAGATAATTACTTGAATTTGAAGTTTCTAGAAGAGAATTTTTCCAATTTAAGATGTTTAATATGAAAAATGATTTGGTGGAAGACAATTAATTAAAACAATCACATTCCTCTAAAACCCTTGTGAACAGCAGTTCATGAGAATGTTTTTTAAAAAATTACACATGGAAACACACTAGATAGAAGTTTTCAACAGATCAGGAAGATTACTGAATCTCTGGAAATTATAAATTTGGAATAGAGTGAGTAACATAAAATAGCAGTGCAATGAAAATTTTAAAGTTCAGCAATCGCTCAAGTAGTTTAACAACAACATGTCTATCTAGACTGCATAGCATAAACATTTCCTCTGTTATTAGGTAATATTCTCAGGATGTAAAATAGAATAAGACAGATTCTATGGACAGTAAGTGCCAAATCCCTCCCTCAAACGAATACTGATGTGTTATATTATTATTTTCACCTCCATCACTCATTATTAATAATAAACATTTGCACGGTAAATGTGGATTCAAACTAACTTCCAGTTGAACCCTTGACACGTCTATGAGAGTCCATTCTGCTTCATAATTTAAAATTGCTAGCCAAATCGAGCAGCCCTGCTTTGTTGATCTAAAATTCCACTAAACAAGGAAACGGAGAGAAGAGACAAGAGCGAGTGATTTCATGTAAATGCATGTTGTACTATATGGCTGTGTTAGTTTACTGACTGTGTATGCACACTTGCCCAGCTTACACAGTGATATACGGTAAGGGATTCTACAGCTTTTTTTAAATATAAAGAAAACAGTACATTTTTTTAAAATGATACTTGGACAAACAATTACTTTACAACAGCAGCCATCGCAAGGAAGCCTGCTAAGCTTCCCCTGTGCTACTTGTTTTAATAAGGGTCCCCCCCTCTCTCTCTCCAACATATATGAAAACTTCAGAAGCCTGACCAGTTTTGTAAGGCAAGCAGAGCATTAAAATACTGATGGGGGCCGGGCCACCGGATTACGGGACAGCCGGAAACCCCTACAGATCTTTCACCGATTGATTAGATCGCATATCGAGGAAGGCTGGATCCGCTGTTGCTACGGGGCAGGTTCTTCTGGATTACCGCCGACCGATCTCTCCTTCCCTCCTGTAGGTCCGTCCAGCCAGACCAACAACAACACAATAATAATAATAATAGTGTTTGATCGCTCGGACGACCCAGAGAGGAGAGGGTGTTTGTTTCCGGTTACAGACTCGAGCCATTCTTATTTATTTAAATACATTCCTGACCCGTAAATAGGCCAGGGACAAGTTTCAGTCCTGCACGTACTTCACAATCAGACTGCCAACCACCCACGGGGAGACACATAGACGAAAACTGGCAAAAACACATCGGAACGGTGGTGTGGTAATCGAACCCCCCCCCCGGGGGGAGGGGGGTACACGTACACACACAGAGTCAAGCCTGTGCCCGCCATTACGATTGAAACTGGAATAAACCAGTTTTCTAGAAACAAAGGCATCCGAATGAGTTGAGGAAAAGCGGGGGGGGGGATGGCGGATAGGGCGTTATCGGGGACGGCGGACAGGGGACCGACCCCCCCTCCCCATCTCAGCACAGCAGCAGCAGCACCATCAACCGCCCGCCCGCCTGCCCACCGTCGGTCCCCGCGCAGGCGGCGGCGACGACCCAAAATTCACCTCCGCAATGTCATCAGATCCCGGTCCACTGAATGAAACTGCCCTTCAAATCCATCCCTCTTCAGTGCCGGCCGCGGGACGGTTGTGGGCGCCCCCGCGGGGCCCCCGCCGGCTCCTCGAGCGCTGCCCCACCGCCACCGCCGTAGTAGTAGTAGAAGGGCGAGCGGCAGCGTAGCCGCCGTCCTATGGCGAACCGGAGAAACCCGCGACAAAGACGCACGCCGCGATCCCGACCATATCTCCCCTCCCCACCGCCACGACCCCGCCACCGACCCGCCGAACCCCACCGCCCGACACCGGGGCTCGAACTGGCAGCTGCCTCGGCGCCGCCAGGCCGACGGCCCGGCCGCATCAGGTGGATTTTCCACCCAGTACCCCCCTCCCTCCTCCACCATTATAAACATGGCGCGACAGCGTTAGCAGACACAGAACGCCACCCAGTTTAATTTCGGCGTTTGCGCCCCCTTCCCGGTGGAGAGAAGCGCCGCACTAAGCGAGGCGGACCCCCGGCGACCGCGCAGCGAGTTTTTTTCGCGATGTTCCATGGAATTCTTTTTCAGAAAAAAGCCACCAAAACTTACCGCTTATAATATTCAATGGCCACTCGGAAGCCGTGAACCCACGCTACTTATGCCACAGTATGGAAGCAGCCAACATTAGGCTCCCGGCCCTGCCATTGGTCAATTTTAGATTAACCGCAAAATTTGACCAATCAGATTTCGCGGAATCGCGCCTGCGTCATGCATTATAAATATTCTGGGTCTAACTAATGCATGGCGGCTGGTGTGATCACGTGACGAAGGCTAGCTGGAGAGGAGAATGTGACACGGACGACTGGCCCCGATAACTGGCTGTTCTATCGGATTTCTTTATTAGATTTTTCGCTTGTCGTATGCGGTCTCTATTCTATTCACCGACACAAACAAAGACTCTCTCTCTCTGGACGAACGACCAGCAGGCGACAGGAAATTTTCCGGCCGCGGTGGATGTTTATTGTTTACAACTCCGGTGGGCGGGGCTAAGTTTCCAAATAAAGGTGCGCGCGACGTCATCTGACCCTTGACCCCCCCACCCGGGGCGGCTCAAAAATAGTCCGCCATTTCCGAGCTTTTGTCGAGGCCGCGTCGGTGGGTGGCTGGCGGCGCGTGAGAGCTGGATTTATCTGCGAGCGGTGGGAGAACTCGGGATCGCTGACGGCGAACGGACGGAGAAGAGGCAACAGGTAAGGAAGACGATCAGCGCCGTTCTTCTGGTTTTTTCCTTCGAGGGGAGCCGTGTGTCCTGCCGCGAGTCGGGTGAGCCGCCCGCGCGCGCCCGCCCGCCATGGCCGCCGCCGCCGGCCCCAGCGTCCGTGCAAATGCGAAATTGTTTCCGGCGTTGGAACTTTGTGCCCGGTTCCCGGATATCAGAGGATGAGAATTCGCCTTTTATTTGCGTTTAGGTCGGGGTTGGGAGGGAGAATGAGGTTCTCTCTGTCTCTCCAGAATCTGCTTTTTGTGAAGGGGTTGTTGTTGTTGTTGTTGTTGTTTTTAGAAAATAGTGCGACCTTCCATTTTGGGTCGGGCTGAGCAGACGTGACGCTATGGCGGGCGGCCCGGCCGACTCCCCTCCCTGACTGGATCGGCTAAGATTGCCGTGTTAATCCATTCCCCCCCCCTCCCCGCCGGTTCGGCTTTGTTCTAGAATCCTTCAGCTCCCTCCCTCGGAAAATTTCGCGCCTGCTGCGATGTCGGCGAGGCTTAGAGCCCCCCGCGATACAAGCCGCGGTCCGGGGCTGGTTAGGAGGAGGAGGAGGAGAGTATATGGAACCCGAATATATGGGGTGGTGGTTGCCAGGGGCTCCGTGAACTCGGTATTGCTTCCATTCGATAGTAGCAGTATGGCTGGCTGGCTGGCTGGCAGTCGAACCCCCCTCAGTGGTGCAGCCCAAGAATGGCGATCGGTCCATATGGCTTAACGAGGTCGTACAGCCGCTATCTGACCGATACCAGCTACTATCAAACCTCACCCCCTCCCCCGATTAGCGAGGAGGAGGCTTTGTCCGCTACCTCCTCAATAGAGTAGTCGGCAGGCAGGCAGGCAGGTAGGCAGACAGCTTCCTGCCGACCGAGGAGCATCATCAATCTGGCATCCTCTCTATCCAACATGGCGGCGATAACCTCTGCCCTGCTCGCCATAAAGGGAAGGCGGAGTTGGCGATTCTCGGGCTTGTTGTTGCTCCTCGAAGTTTCGGAATTTCACGGTATCTTTATTTTACCTTTAGCTGCCTACTTAAGCTGTAGTCGTCTCCGATGAGAGCTAAACTGCCAAACACTGGTCTGATGATCCGAAAAGTTCTGTTTACAGGGTTATTGCCCAATTAGCATTTCATCCTCCCGTCTGCTGTACCTTCACAAGATCTGGCGAATTGTTCCTTGTATTCTAGGAACCCCTAATGGCTAGGTTCTGTATGAGTAAAAGGAAAACAAGAAATCCGGGTACACACTCTATTACGGTTTGGTACTTGGCTGCCAGGTTACTGTTGTTGTTTCTTTAGCTTTTCATCGAGCAGCAGCAGACCTGCAGTTTTCTCGCTCGTCTGAAATTATCAAAACCCTGAGATCAGCTGTAAGTTATTGCGAAAAGATACTTTTGGTTCTTGAATTGAATATATTTAAATACTCTTGCATGATTTTATATTAAACTCTTTTTTTTAATGCTATGTACTCTGCCTGTGGATATAGTTTTCCTTTTACCCCGGACTGGTAGGTAGATGTGTGTGATGTTGTAACATTCGTTCTTTCGCAGGTAAAAATAGTTATTTAATTTATCCATTTATACAAAAAAATCCTCCTCTACTTTTGGCATTTGATTTAATACACTGGTATCTTATTTTACTAAACATGTTAGAAGTTTCTTTCTAATTTATTCGAGAAGAGGTTATTATTATTATTATTATTAAGGAAATTGCGATACAGGTACTAGTATTTATTTAAACAGTTTCATTAAAAGACCCTATTCAACTAATAAGCCTACGATTTTCAATTCTGGCGAGAGATGGGTGTGGATGACTGTTTTGCTGATCCTTAGCTTTCAACAATTTATCTATAGATTGGTATTTTCAACCTATTTCATGAAGGCCGCCACCACGGTGTGAATCCTATGTACTTGTCTTCCCTCTACTAAAATTCCTGCACCTGCCTCGTTGCATAGATTGCCAGGCGTGCACTCTTCCAGCTTCAAGTTCACCTTAGTTTTCGCTGCCTTGTTTGGGCCAATACCTGTTAGCAAGATTTGAAAATCAAGGATCTATGATCTGTCAGGGGTTCGAGCACTCCGATCATATATGCAATTAATGTAAAACCTAGTAAAAGTCAGGTATAAAAGAACTGAAAATCATCGATAAACCTCACGGGTTTTATTGTTTTCCTAAGTATATCTTTGTTTTGCTTATTGCAGGCTCCGTCTCTGTTTTCATTAGGTTTTTTTCTCTTGTAAAATTAACATCTTGTTTCCTTGAAAAAATGCTACTTGAAAGTAATTGGCATTTATAATACAAAGGTGATAGATAACTCCTTGTTCAATGATAAAATAAGCGAAGTATGAGAATTCAAGTGTCCTAGTACTTATGATATAATCTTGTGCGTTGTTACATAAATTTTATAAAAAGATTTTTTTTGTAAAAAAAAAAAATGTAATTATTCAACAATTTTTGAAATTTTTATCTTTTACATCAAAGTAAAAATAAATCTTAAAATAGTTTTGATTTTGTGCTCATAAATTTTATATTTGATTAGGCTATCAAGTGCATATGAAGAATAATAGAATTGATGCAATAACGAGAATGAATCAAAATTGTTTTCTTTATACTAAATCCAGAAAGTCTCATATTAAGCATGATTTAAAAAAATATATATAGAGAGAGCCAGCTAGAAATAGTGAATTTCTGCTGTTGAGCATTTTTGTTAGAAGTAAGCAGAACAAGAAGTTTTGAAGCAGAAGAAGCATTTTTAGTGATGTCAAAGTAGTTAAAATGAGTTTCTATGGTGGAAATTTAGTGCTGCTGTATTGTCTTAATCCCAGTTGCTATAATACAAGAATTTCTCCTGGGGGGTGACTGAGTCATACTGAAAAGAATGAAATATAGGACAGGAGATGGGTTCCTCATTTTAAGGTTTTGTTTTTTAATCTTTAATATTTGAAGCTTCATTTAAAAGATAACTATTAATCAGTATTGATAGAATTTGCAAAGGTTTTAATAATACCTTAGAAAACCCCTTGATCTTATTCACTCAAGTTGGGAGTTAATTACTTTTTGATTAATAGGGCAAAAACAAACAAATTGCAAGCCATCTGAATATTTTTGATGTTTTAATTGAATTAATGAGATAATATGCATATTTTCAGTAAGAGCTTTGCCATAATTTGAAAAGTGGTTTTAATCCATGATTTACTTGTTCAAACCTCTCACCGATATAAAATAGGCCACTGGGGTAGGCTGACTCATTTTCCTAGCAAGTGTGATGCCAAAGCACATGATAGCCAGAGAGAGAGAGATGGTTCTCTCTTACCCAAGATCAGGCAATAAATAGGCTAGTTAGTCTATACTCCATATTGCTATTTGTTGTTTTTCATTAAATAATTTCTCTTTAAAGGAGATGAGTATAATGGGGTTGTTTAGTTAATTGGAAAGTATCTTACATATTTCATGCCAAGTATCCCTATTTTGATTGCCGTTAGAATTATTTTTTACTCCCTACTTCCGAACCCAGTTTGGTTATTCCATTTAAAAAAAAAAAAATGATTCTATACATCACTGACAATTTATACAGTAATTCTCATTGCGGATATGCTTAAATATTTGATATTACTTTTCCCAACTAATCTTGGCGTGTAGACACTATTGACAAAATTGATATACAGTTTAAGTACATAAAAAGAAATAATCATGATTTTAATATGAATGCTTATTAACACTTGTTTTTCCTTTCTATAATAAACTACTAAAATGATTCAGTAGCATTTACCTACATACTATGGGAACTAGTTAATAATACTATGCCTTTTCATTACTTAGTCAGAATAGTACTTTTTGGGATTCCCTCACAGATGCTTGAAAGCCAGAAACTTACTCCTTGTTTTGGTTGTTCTAGATGTCTCTGAGAAAAAAAATACAAGATTGAAGGGAATTGGTTCCCAACTATAATGGCGGAATAACATATACTTTAGTCTGAAAGTATCTCTAGATAATAGACCCTGAGGTGGACTGGTGGAAGTGGTCCTTGTCCTGACCCCAACCCTATGCCCCGCCTTTAGTCAATTGACTGTGGCATCACATGCTCAATCCCAGGAAGGTAGACCTGTAATTTCGAAGTAATTTCATAAGTCAACTTTCAGTAATACTAACTTGGGACTCAACCTGGCTGGACACGAGGGATTATCTCCCCCTGAGAGGGGTGTGTGTGTGTGTGCGTGCGTGCGTAGCCGTTAGTAGGAACTCTTTCATTTTCAGTTATGGGAATAAACTGGAGTACATGGAGGAAATCCACATAGCTGACTAGTGAAGAAGATTGATAAGAAACTATGCTAAAGATATACACTAAACCAAGCTGGTGCAGATTCTGACTAAAAGCTGAACTTTGGCCCTGACCTTAGTAGTTCAGTAGCTTAACCAGTAAACTATTGTCACCCTGTGGGAAATAGTATGTATGCTCTTGCTTTGTAAATTAAACCTGTAGTTTTGTTGGCATAGGAATTTAAAGTAATTTTCTGTAACTTATTTTCTAAGAAAGACGTTTTCAAAACAGAAATTAAAGCTGAGAGAAAAATATTGATGGAAAAATGTACTTTGGTATTGTAGACCTGAGCATATGAAGGATTGATTTTTTAAGAGTGGAGAATGTTTTGCATGATATGCCAGTTGAACATCTGTTAGTTGTGGAGGCAGAATAATCAGAAATCAATGGAAAAAAAATGAATTCATGAAACTGAAGTATTTGTTTAAGTAAAGTAGAAACTGATGGTTGCGCGTGGAACATGGACTTTCCATTGCTGTGATAGATCATGTGACAGTTGTTTTAAGTCTCAGAATTCAGAGAATGCTATAGAATTTCAGTATAAGAGAACAAGTACTACATGAAGAAGCGTTTTTAAATTAGATGTGTCATCAGAAACCAGCTTGCTAACCAAGTGACATTTTCTGCTTTGCTAAAAGTGCTTGCCATTTTTAAACCTTTATTTTGCCAGCAAGTTGTGTATGTATATGAAATAATCAGTATAGACTATTTGTTCTTTATTGGTGAACTCTCTGTAGTGAAACTGCCAAAAAAAAATTACACATTACTTCATTGGCTAAATTTTACAACAGTTTGCATTGAGTAGCTCTTTGGTATTGGATTATCACTTTAATCCTCCTATGACTTTAAAATGACAATGTATGCAACAGAATTGAAATGCGCTTTGGAAAAAAAAAAACAAACTGATTCTGCCTTTTTCATTGTGCCAGATTTCTGCCCATTGCATGATATTTTCGTCATGCTTGACCAAGGCTAAAGACAGGTTCAGTCTTTGTTAGGTCATCTAACGCAGGTGCAGCCTTGGGACATGAATTGCTGGAATCTGGACTCATTGGAGAACAGCACATTGTTGTCGCTACTCAAGGATCTTGCTATGCATGTTTATTCTTTGACCAGACCTTGCAAAACATTGGCCAATGGGGGTTTTTATATGCTGTACATCCTCTGTAGTTCTGTTGGGGCCATTCTTTGGC
This sequence comes from Nautilus pompilius, assembly GCA_018389105.1. NCBI lineage: Eukaryota > Metazoa > Mollusca > Cephalopoda > Nautilida > Nautilidae > Nautilus > Nautilus pompilius. Next base: position 817,247 of record JACATO010000684.1, read on the forward strand.
TCATTTCTGTTGCATTGGCAATGTCAGCAAGAGTATATTGAGATTGTGCTATTATTTGTTTTGCTTGCAGTCATTGTTGAGGATTTTCTGTGTTTTGCCATAAGTATCTCAGTTAACTAAAATCTCTAATTAGCATGCCATATAAGTGCAACTTTAAAGTTTTATTTACTTTCAAACATTTGTTTTAACTGTTTAATAATGCTGAATTTAAATATATATATCTAATCATTTGCATGCTAAATTAGTTCTTACACTTTGAGCATCCCGCAATATTAATACAGAACAACAAAATGCAAAAACATCTTGCCTTACCCTAGGATATTTTTTTGTTCAAGTATATTTAGACCTGTTGCTTTTGCATAATAATTTTACATTAATGCTATAACTATATAATGGGTAACTCTGAAATTACATTCTGCAGTTGGTTGATTATAACCCCCAAATTCTAATAATGGACATGTTAATCCTTTCCTTGTAGAACAACTGGGAATTGACAAATCATTTGATAATCACTTCTAGCTATATTATAGATAGTACATGCAGAAGGATGCTAGTTCACATTATCATTCTCTGGCTATATCTATCTATCTTTTTTTTACATGAAAGTTATTTTACTAGTCAAGCTACTTGCACAACAGACTTGTATTGTCATTCCTAGTGTATTATATTTCTACATCATTATTACCATCTATTTGATAGACACCAACACTAAATCCTTTCCTTCTGGTGATGTGGAAGTTTTGATTGTTCATACTTTGGATCTTATCATTTAGTTGGTTGGACATTGATAGAGAAACGTGTGCAACGAGTGAGTGGAGTCACCTGCAGTCGATCAGCATTTTTGCAGTCCATGGATCTGCAGATTGATGTCTAGTCGAATTTTTCTGTGAGATGATGCTGTAGAATTTCTTCTACGACGTGGATAGTTGACAACACCTGCATGGACAATACAACCCAAGGAAATGAAAGCTTTCCTGGCAGTTAATAACACCATGGGTCTTTATTTTGTGCTGTCCAGTGAGGATTTTGGAATGAGGATACTGTGTCAAAAGTATTGAAGAGATTCAAGAAATCGAAATTGTGTTGGAGATTACTACAATAGTCAGGTGATTTTACTCTGCATTTTAACTTTCTACACTATAAATTAAATTTTCCCTTTCATTTTCTGGGAATAATTCAATAATACAAATGAAAAGGATATGTGCTGTGTGCTATTTCAGTCATTCCATAATTACTTAATGTTTAAATAATCTTAATCAGGTAGGTACATATGAAATATTGCATTTTCTGACCAGGAAAGTTGATGAGAGTGTGCACACACCGGCATTTCTACATTTAGCCATTAGGCAGTGACAATTACATTTTGACATTGCCTTGTGTATTTTTGTTTATAAGCTTATAGCTATTGGATGTCAGTTTACCTACAGAGATACATGTGAACAGTGTTTCTTGTTAATACTACACAAGATCTGTGTCTAATGATCAGGATGCCCCTTACACTTGTGTACATGTTGTAAAAATTCAAGAAAGATGATCTCCATGGAGAATTTAGCATTAAAGATACTAAAACTGTTTTCGTACGAGATGCAAAAACTGTTGATCTTACTGTAATGAGTTAAACCAGTTAAAAAAAAAAATTGATGGTGATGACTCAAGTTGTTCTGCTTTTTTAAAAATGGTTTTCTGTTATGTTTTTACTGATTTTAGCAGGAATTTCTTTTTAAAAAAAAAAAAGCAAAAACTTGCGGTGTGATATCAGTGTTGTTGGCAAAATCTGCAAACTCTGGGAATCCATTTCCATGGCTCTTGTTTGCCATGCATGTTAGTTTTGGAGTTACAAGCAACCATTTGCATAAAGTAACTTCATCACTTGCTATTATATATATGCTGTATTGGTTTTAATTGCACCCGTGCTCCAAAAAAGTTGTTGTTTTTTTTAAATCAATTTGTCTGCGTTCATAGATATTTCCAGTAAATGCTTGCTTTTTCCCTTAAGAGTATTTCAGCACACGTCGTCTGGAAAATTTTGCTTTGCAGGTATGATGACCCTTGATCATTGCATTTACAGATATTATATGGAAATCAGCTGTCTTGTTTCACATTTGTTACAATATACTTCAGACACTTGTTGTCAAGGTTGTATATGCAACAACAATAAAGTGGTGTCAAAAAAAATGAAACCACGAATAGACAATCTACCCATATACTTAGTTCCTGTAATTTTCATGAAGTAATGCCTTGTTTTGACAAAACTTTGGAAAGCCTTTTTTATTTGGGCATGTGATTTCACCGCTGATCAGTGCTCTAAATCAAATGTACATGTAAGGTCAGATTATTATTTGCTGTGATTAAGTGGTGGTGGTTCCCTACCTCTTATTTGAAATTTTTTAGCAAGTTGTATATTATTGTCTAGAAAAGCTAAAATGCCAAAGATGGTGATCTATGCATTCGGGTTCAGTAGATGCTGCAGACTATGGAAGTCTATTGTGTATCAAGAAAAGTTTTTAAAGACTGGAATATCTAATGCTTTAAACAGTATTTAGAATGGATTCAAAGTTAGACTGGTGAATTTGAAGTTTGCTTGATTGCTAAGTCTGTCTATGATATGAGCGGTGACTAAACATGGAAGATGAATAGCTGGAATGACAGTGAGTCACTTAGATTTGGTCATATGACTGTGTAACGCCAAGTACTGTTGACTTGCATTCCTTCCTTCCTTTTGTCTTTTTTTTTCTTCCCAGAGAGAGATTATTTCCTGGATACTGCATTACTTTTCTCTTCATATGTATCATTGATAATAGATCTGTATGTTTAGTGTCACTTAGCTTGTATTATTACTTGAAGGTAATTTTCATAAAGATTAGTTTCTACATCGATGCTTAAAAAAGGTTTGGATGTTTTCATTTTTTTCTGATTTTAATTTTTTTTGTTCCCAATCCTAACTTGAGTTCTGAATTCCAGTAAATGCTTTGGTGACAGTTAGAATTAGTCTTATCTTGTTAGATTTTGTTGATAAGGTACTATTTTTATTTTATTTTTTTGCTATTTCTCTCATTTGTTCATCATATTTAAGAATGTTACTTTTTTTTAAAGATATTACATTTATCAAATTTATATGCTATCCTTTCTGTGTTTCATCTCTTCATTTAAGGATTTAATGCAACTTTACAATAACAAAGGTAAGAAACGATGGATAACATTTGTAGTAAGTGATATTTGCAATAGAGCATGCTTCTCTTGCTCAAAATTTGATCTCAATTTCATAATGAATATTATCTATATTTCAGTAATTGTGGACATTGCAAAACATTTTAATCAAAAATGATTTAAGATTCTTTAAAACAATAGGTATCATCAAACTGCACCATGGCATGTTTAGACATCACCCAACAAAGACTTGATTATAAAAGCATTCAGATCTAAAGAAAAGGCAGCCTTATCTAAATAACTAAATACATTTCATTGTTTTATCCAAAACAACTGCACACTTAATTATTGGTGTCTATGCACTACATTAATCAGCAAGCCTGTTTCTGAAGATGGTGACAAGATCCTGCTAAAATGTCATGGAATGAGGACTTAGTGTACAAATCATTAATCTAAAGAAGAAAAAAATAGACAAATTCAGTTTTTAAAATTTTCTTTCTTCGAAAACCCTCGGTGGCTATCACAGAATGGAGACCCCATGGTGGTGGTGTCAGGTCTGTGGTGTACTGGTTAGTTTTCTCAGCCATTGGTATTATCCCACAAAAAAGAAATCCACTGGCCTTCTGTCATCAGGGACATCAATCTCTGGGTTGTGGACTATGAAAACAGTACTTTGTGATCTCTCTCTCACCACATTTGACATTTCTCCATCTCCAACCAAAAGATGAGAGATTTAAGGTACGCACACTTGAGACCTTCACATCCCAATAAGGAAAAGTGTCAGATTTGATCATGTAACAAGTAAATAATGCAATTAAGTAGTGCATGTAGTTCACACAGATAACTTGTAAAGTCACTTGGAAAATGAAGCAACATAAATAGCTCTGAGAAGAGAGAATATAGATTAGCATCCTCTTGCATGTATTATTATACTATAGATCAGTGACTCCCAAATGAAGGCCTGTGGGGAATTCCAGGCAAGATGTAAGGACATGAGGAAAAAAAAAAACAATTTTTAATTTCCAGTGCATCCTTCAAACCTAATTTTTCTGAGCTTGTGAGAGTAGAGCAGTATCATCCCTCTCATTAAAACATTAATTTTTGCTAATTTGAAACTTTTTTATATGATAAAACAACACTGAATGTCTATATGCATATTTTTTGATAATTGAACTGTTATCAGCAGTATATTTATACAATTGCAAATGAAAATTTGCATGTGTCATGTAACACTTGGGCTACGGGACATAAAAACATTTGAATATTTAAAAAAAAAAAAAAAATGGACAAATTTTAAAGAGAGAAGGCTATCACGGCATTCCTAGTTGCCAAATAGGGATGGTTTATTCTCATCACTAATATGCAGTGTTTATTATATTGTATTGTTTGGTTTATCTGGCGATATTCCTTCATTTGTTTGCATTATATAATGCAAAAGTGAGCAAGAGTTTAATTACTAAGGCGTAAAGATAGCTACGTGCAAGTGTTTACATAAAATTTGTTGCAATATTATTCCCTTTTGTATTTATTTATTTATTTAAATTTGATTTGGTGCAATATTTTAAGGTTTAAGATGGGAAGTGGCACCTTTTCCTTCCAGAAGCTATCAGTGTCCAGCTCGCTCTCGTTTGTTTTTCAGAAAATTCTTTTGGCCAACCAATTAGCTAAGTTACTAAGGGACTATTTTAATTAACAATTTCTCTAGAAGTTGATAGTCAGACTCTACAGAAATTTAAATATTTTTCTAAAAACTTGGATAACCTTCTAGCCAATGATTGGCTTTGTAATATTATGTCCTGGGTTAGCTTAGAAACGCATTCGCAGTGTTTGTTTGTGTTTTGGTAGGAGGGAGGCTGGTATTGGATTTTGGCTTTCTACCAAATGGGTTTGTTATGTTTGAGACGATGCTATAAGCATGAATACCACCACCAATGAGGAGAGAGCTAATAGAGCATTATTAATGAGATTAAACCAGAGTATCTAAAGAAACTTAGTAACTATGCACCTAATATAAATTGGAGTCATTTGACCAATGACCAGACTACAGTGCCCACCATGGCAAGTGAGGGTACAACTAACTTCATCTTTGCAGTGTTGGGAGGGTTGAATAAACAAACCTAATTCTGAAATTTTCATGCTATATATATATACACAAAATTATTTTCTGAAATTAAATATTTTTCTTTCAGTTATCGACCATTTATGAAAAGTTGCCATGAATTTACTAAATTGTATTATTTAACTGAGTATTTCAGGGTTTGAAATGTGCGAGTGTTGGGTTTACTTTGCTTGTTCTTTGGCCATGGCAACACACTTAGTGACATGGGTTTTATATAGAGTCAGTGCCAACCATTTTAAGAAACATCCTGTAAACAGGGAAATTTCAAGTGCTTCATTTTCTTGTCTTTTTCAATATAATCTTAGCCACTATATTTGTAGGGAAGAAAGCAAAAAATCTGTAAAACTGTCCCAGGCTTGCAGAGAACATTTTTAAAAAAAACAAAGATTTTAAAAAAAAAAAACGAAAATTGTCAATGAACCTTAATTCCAATCCTAGTGTGTGATTTATTGATACAGGGACACAAGTTATTGTTGGCAAACCACAATACAAACAGCTCAAGTAGACAGTGCTTCAGGAGACAACAGATCATCCAGTAAGTATATTTTCCAGTTTTCATCTGTGTGGTTTTTCTTTTTTTCTTTCTTTTTCTAAAGTTTGTTTATGCATGTATGTGGAGAAGTTATGCCAGAGGAATGGAATTTTAAACAGTGGAACAAAACAAAAACTTCGCTTGTCCACTCATACCAAAATTTTTTGTTTGGGGAGAAAAAACTGACAGATGGTGGTGGTTAAGTATAGAAAATTGCTGAAGATTTAAATAAATGACTAAGACTGTGCAATTTTTATTTTATTTTTTCACTTTTTTTAAAAATTAAAGCTTTGAAATATCTATTACATAACCGTTTGGGGAATCAAATAGAAATAAATAAAACCGTTGAATTATTTGAAGGAGTAGTGAAGTTCAGTTTAGTATATTGCTTTTTGATACTAAAATTACTACTTGCAAATTATTACATGTGATTAAGGAATAGTAAATTAAGTAATCCTATACTGACAATTCTGAGATGGGCATACTGTTTTTATGGCTCTTGTGAAATGAGAGTAGAAAAAGTAGTGATGACGACACCATATCGATCCACATTTATACCACCATACATAACATGATTTGAAATAATTTTAGCTTGTGGCATTGGAATTAACCATTTTAATTTACTATCTTGGTGGAGTTATGAAATAAATGAAGTCTTTTCGTAAGCAAGCTTTTGTTCTTTGAAATCGTTTTAATGAAAACTTTATTACAATGTCATGGAATCGGTCAAACAATTATAAAATTTCCAGTTATTATTGGAGAGTATTTTCAGAAGGATGTAAACACGAATAAGCCACTTTTCAACTAATAAAGTGCAGCAAATTCTGTTCTGGCTCAGAATGTAACCTATACAACAACTGTGAAATCCAGTTTTAGTACATTGCAATGATTAGTTATATTGTCTGAAGATGCTGTAGAAGAAATTTCTAATCAGGTTAGTAATAAAACTTGATACTTGATTATGATTGCTTTGTAAGTTTATATAATTTATGGTGCATTTGGAGAAATGCATTAGGCAAGTGTCAAAACCTAACCATCACTGCTAATAACATTTATTTCTGTGGTTGATTGTATTCATCGATCTTTTGCTTCTCTTCTAGTTCATTTATTATCGGAGGTTAATCAGTTGATAGCCTATTACACATGAGCAACTATAGTTATAGTTGGACTATAGCTTAATTTTTAACAGGAATGAGTAATGTTGAAATCAGAGCTAGGTTTCTCTTTTAAAATTTTGATTTGAATGGCCTCAATCAAGTAGCCCATGGAAGTTGTGCTGACTGCATGCCCCAAATATTGTAGATTGTATAATTATATGCTAGTAAAAATTTGCTAAGAACCAGATGATTAGTAAAAAATCATGAATACTATATTTAACTAGTGCAATTTATTTTCAGTCCCTAACTTGATGATCCTTACCCACAGTGTCAAAATTTTTTCCTCTGAGTCGAGGTTTGAGATGTACGTGAATATATGGTCCATAATTTTTGTGTAAATGTCAATGTGCTACATGCTGTCATTTTGGCATTTAAGTGCTTTAATGTAAAAAATGACACATTAGCAACAGACAGCATTTGATGGTCATAGATAGAACTTGCCTGAGGGATCGGAATATTGAGTGGAGCAACTAAACATGTGGCAGATAGCCTTGGTGTAGGCCAGAGCATCATTTCTAGGGCCTGGACTTGTCATCGAACGTTTGATAATGTTGCTAGATGTCTTCGTGAGAAGCAGTCCAAGCGAGCATATCACCATAAATGCTTTTTGGTCTTGCACTTAAGAAGAAACCATCTAGACATCAACTCAGATGAAATCTAACTTTTGAGATGCTAATTAATTGGTTTTGGGATAACAGTATACAGTTAAGAAAAGCCTGTATTCACATAACATTGCAGACAATGCTGGGACAGACTTATATAAGTCAGTGTATCAGAGAGCGGAGAAGGCCAGGTGAGGTTTCAAGATGCCAGCATGGTTTAACATCACTACTATGTGGGTAGCTTGCTGATAGTGTGGGAAGAGATTAGCTAGGATGGCAAGACTGGCCTCTATGATTTCCAGAATAGCACCATGATGTTTAAAATATAGGGATGTGATTGTGCACTGGTGCTATTGTGGATAACTGAATTCTCTTTAATAACAATGTCTGCCTACATTGTTTTTGGATACTAGTACCTGGAACAAGAGAAAATCATCTATATTGAGTGGCTCAGCTCATTTTCAAACCTTATCTCAATCAAACACACTTGGAACATGCTTGATGCTGAATTTCTAAACAGAAATCTCCTACTAGGAGAATAAAATCTGACATTTTTCTCCAGTCTTGATCTAAAAATGTGTTTCAAGGGGTGCCTCTGTTGACTCAATGTCATTTAATTATTTCTGACATTTGCCAACATTAATGTCATCTTAAAGTATAGTTCATACACATCCGACTTTGCTTCGCTTTTGGTAACTAACAACATTGACAATGAAATTCTCTTGATCCTTAGCAATTTTTTAGTGGTATATTTTAATAAAATGGGAAGTTTATCATTTACTAATCACATTTTATATTATTCTCTGTAGAATTCTAACTTTTCAAATGTATTCAGATGTAAATTAAAAAAATAAGCTAATGGTACTAGAATGAAAATGCTAAGTAGTCTAATTTAAAACTCAGTACATTAGCTGACCAATATCCTTGTACCATCCAGGATTGCTTTTAATGTTTTTTTAAAGAGTGGACTCCGTTACACTGTCAAATTCTTGCAACCACCAACTTGCAGAATCATTAGTGCAAGCTGCAGGTGCTCATCCTACTAGGAGTTTCTGGGGAAATGTGACTCAGAATATTTTGAAATGAACTGGGTGAAATAATGCAATTCTTGCATCTTGAGGTTTGTGGGAGGTTGGTATTGTTTAAGCAATACACTATGGATTATACCATGAAAAACTAGTTTGTATATTCATACTGCTTGCCAGCTTTGATTTAATCCTTTGTTGCAACTCCTGGTCTGGGAACAGCTGATCTAAGGATAATTGGCCAGGTTTATAGTTAAAGGCAGTTAATTCTCTATTGCATGTTGTGATGGCTGAAAAAGGAAATTTTAGTACTAATAATATTTCTTGATTCATTTACATTATTTTTTTTTTACCTGTTTATTTGATGTGGTTATATTTTCTATTTTTAAATACTTTGTTGTATTTATGCTATATACTTCAGCTGGAGAGACATGCCATTAAAACTAATTAATTTGGTCAGTGATATTTGATTTATCTATAAATTGGTTTGTTTTATTGCAGGATGCCCAGATATTGTGCTGCTTATGGTTGTTCTAACAGAGTTGGGAAAAAGGGATGTGAGAACGTGAGTTTCCATCGTCTGCCAATGTCTCAACCTGACAGACTGAGGGAATGGATTGTAAAGCTCAGAAAGGATAAGCTACCAGTTAATGCCAGGATATTTATTTGTAGTGACCACTTTGATCAGAACTGCTTTACCAGAACTCTTGCAGGTACAAAACGCTCGCTGAAACATGATGCTGTTCCCACAAAGTTCTCTCTTTCCAGCACAATTAAGGAGAGAAGGAAAACAGCATGCCGTTCCAGCATTGCAGCAGAGAAAAAGAAAAGTGGACTTCGTGCAGATAATGATGCTGACAAAAGAGGCAAGTTTCAACCAGAAACTGACAGCATCTCAAGCCAGGACACAGCTAAAGAGAAAGCAGTTCAGACATTTGAATCTAAGTCACAAGATGATAAGGAAATCATATCGTCACTGAAAAATTGGATTGCTTCTCTTGAACATGTTGAAATGCAGTTTAAAAAATCAAAACATTCTGAAACCAAAGACATCACAGCTCGATCATCTGTTTATTCCGAACGTGCAGAAAGTAGTTTACTTCATTCCAAATGTAGTGCACCAGGTTTGTGTTTAGCAGATTTTGTGTAGAAAGTTTGAAACCTACTGTGTGGCACAGTCATGTATGCTTGATTATAAAGTTTTCATTACGTTAAATACAGTCTTGTTTTATCGTTCATGATCTAAGTCTAGACTCATTGGTATTGATTTCACAAGAAAGTTTAGTATGAGAGCTCCATTACTAAAAATTAATGTGTGTACTAAGTACGTGGTGGAAAAAAGTGTAGAGTATTGAGTAAGACGTTTTTGTTAGCATAAAAATGTCTATTTACCTTTTTTTTTCCTTGATTCAGAATATTCATATATCCAATTCTTGTAGTTGAAGAAAATGAAAAATTATTCTATAAAACAAAATGACTTTTTTTTTCCCCCAACAAATATTCCAATATTAGCATAACTAACAAGCATTTAATATTTTAAATCAAATAAACAATTTTTTTCTTTTAATGACAGTCATTTATGATAGCACCTTTCTACTCTTGACTTTCGAAATGTGTTAGATGTATGTATGGCGTATTTCTTCTCATGGTTGTACATAAGTAGAACCTAGATCATATGCATTATTTTTGTTTAATGTCTTAGGTTTGTTTTAATAGTGTGTTTTGTACATGAATTCAAAATAACAACAATGGTTATAAAGCCTATGTTTGCTGTACGTGATACTTTATTGTAAATTACATTTAGAATACTCTAACTGCAGAACATCTGGGTATTTATGGTGGGAGCAAACTTAGATCAGACTAAAAAGAATAAAACCAACTAGTTCTAGAATGCAGTCTCTAGCAAAAGCACATTAACCTAGTGTTTTCTTTCTTTATCAGATTTGAATGTATGCTACTGTAAAATATTTCCATGCACAATGTTACACATGCTCTTCAAACTAAAATTGAAAGTGGATGGGTTAATTTAAATTTATAGAGTTTCAGAAAAAAAAAGTAATCACTTATTTTATATAATCAGTTTGATTCTTTTGAGTTTGGATATGAATAAGAAATTCAATTTACTTTTCTTTTCTCTTTTTTCCCTAACCAGAGATGAATAACGCAATGAATGGATTTAGCAGTGAAGATGATAGCCGAGGTGATCAGATTTGCTGTTTAATTGATGATGGTGAAAGATGTACAAGACAGGCAGGCAATGCCAGCTACAGCAAACGAATACAGAAAACTGTGCAACTGAAAAAACTAAAATTAACCAGAGAGGATAGTGTAAGCTTTTGTTTGCTTTTTTTCTTTTTCTGTATTTAATGTACATTTGTCACGAGAGACGAGTGGTTTCCTGCGAGATCTCTTGGAAAAGTATGTCCCATGGGTTGCAACGTGCATCTGCACAAATTTTGACCTGATCCAGAAAATAGTGTAACATACATTAGTTGATTCTCTTGACTTTGCTCAGAAGAGAGCATAGTAATCTTCGCACGCCAATCAGACTGCTATACCAACACTTTGCAGCTGCATTTTTTTTGTTCTAGTTTATTCTGTTGCATCAACAAAAAGATGTTCTTTACTGATCTAGAAGACATTGCATAACAACATTATGGTAAATGGCTGGAAATGTTTTGTAATCTTTGGGTGTGCAAGGTGAAGCAAGCGTGGTTGCATTCATGAATCACCAGACTGCCAGTTATTGCAACTCGTGACCATGTTGATGCAAATTGAACATGGTTTTAGAGCAAGAGTCACTTTTGATGTGGAGAAAACACAACATTTTGTTATATGACTGGTTTCTTTTACCAAAGAATTTAAGTGTACGAAAAGTTGGATGCATATTGATTGGTATACTGACAGTGCATTGTCACTTCCTAAGTGTAGAAAAAGAACAAGTGATTTTAAAATAAGCAGGCGTAGCGGCAAATTTAACTCAAACAAAAAAAAAAAAAAAACTTTTTAAAATGCCCACTGGGATCTCTACATCCTGCAAACACTTACATGTACAGGTGGACAAAAATGCCTTTTCTTTCTGACATAAACATAGTTTGTCTTGTTAGAAAAACAAACCGTTGTATTCTTTGCCCAATTACTAATCAGGACATTTTAAAATTACTATCTATGGTGAAGCAGCCTTTTAAATTTATTTTTAAAATTTAGTGCAGTCCTTTTAAAATCTTTTTTAAGTATTAAAATTTTAACACATCATTTTGTTGATTGAAAATGGCTACATATTCAATATTTTTTTGAATATATAAGTAGCTGACAGATTTTGTTTCAGATCAACCAGTAAAACTGAGTTACTTAATTTGTTCTTTTGTAATTTTTCATACCAACTAATATTGTTTAGCTGAAACATGTTTCGTGCATGTTGTTTTGTTTCTATCAACGACACTGCCCCTGTAAAAGTCCATAGAGTAACATGGGCTTACTAATGGGAACCAGAATAATAGCCCTGGTTGCATTGGCTGGCACAATCTGCTTTTGCCAACCTAACAGAAAAATGTATTAATGAAAATATTGGAGGAAATTAGATCATCTTGATGAAAGCCACACTAGCTAGTTCATTTTGAAAATCCTGTCTGGACGAACCCTGGCAAATACTTAAATCAAACTGATGTTAATTGTTTTCTGATCTGAACAATGTTTGAAATGTTTTGTTTTCGGTCAGTGTTTGTTATTTATTAAAAGTTGAATGTTTAATTACTAAAATTTTCAAAGCTAGAGCAAAGAAGAAATTTTGCAGGAAAACCCCCTGCAGCATGCGTGCATGTGTCAATTAGTTTTAAATTTTGTAAGTGTATAAAAGGCTTTTGATTTTTTGTTAGCTATTTTAACAAACTACCATAATTACTTAAGGGGGGAGTGGTAGTCACTTGGCAACAAATATTGATATTGAAGAATTTAGTAGCATTCTCTCTCTGCAGATATGCTTAGTTTTTATAATCTACATAGATGCCATTTTTAATTACCTATATTTCTGCAGCTAATGTTTGAGGGTGGTTCAAGGTGTGCACTCATTCACTCACTGTAATCTTCCATCATTATGATAATGTATTAATGCCAGGTGTACAGAAATTCTCGGATTGGGTACACAACACTTCAGTACACACTGCTTCATCAGGACAAGAAAATTAAAACCACACTGACAGATATGGACTCATCTTCATAAGGGTTGCAGTTGTCACATTTGTATATGGAGATATGCATTATCAAGCAGGATTGTTACACAGAGTCAGAATTTCAGGGTATTTGTTGCATAGTGCTGCTCAATCTGCATTAAGCATTTTTCCATTTCAAGGCAATTCATGTATATGTATTCTTGCAGTTTTCAAATCACTTATGATCTTTGTATCAGATTTCTTAGCCTTGAATTTCTTCAGTGGTGGGGTGCAGAGTTGTACCCTCTGTAAACTTGCCTATCTGGGTTTCAGAGTGAAATAGTCAATTCAGGTTGCATTACTGGTTGAAATTTTGTTCAGAAAACCATCTCCCTTTAGTAACGTAGTTGGTGCTCAGATGGCGGTAGGTAGCATAGTTAGCCTTTTGATCAAATGACAACTTTTCTGAATCTCATTCTAACACCCTGAACGTCTAAGTGGATGTACCTGACTCTTTCCACACACTACCCTGATATTTATTTCTGCAGCAGCGTCTTAGTGATGTGGTGGTTGTCTAAATCAACTATTTGGTTTAATGGTTGGTAGTGGTGCTTTGCTGGAAAGGTGCTTCATGCCAGAAAACCATTTCCAAACTGCAGCTGACTTGTAAATCTTGGTTCTGGTTGCACATTTTCCTTCACTGGGAACCTAATAACAGTGCTGCTCCACCACACTTGATACACTAATTGAAGTCATCTTGGCTATACGGTTTGCACTGCACAGCAGCCACCACCTGCCAAGAGTAAAGCAGGGTTGCCAGAATCATTCAACAAAAGTTTGTTTTTAAAGAAAAAAAATGCTAAAATATTCATGCTTCATGAAGTACAATACTAGTTCTTAATGTTGTTGCGCCTTTTGAGCATAGTTTGAAAAAATTTAAAGTAAATTACTGGAGATTTCAAGTTTGAGGTTACAATTTAATTTTAAAAAAAAATATTGTAAAGTTTTGAACAATTGTGTGTGAACTTTTGACCATCAATGTTAATACTGTTACTGAGGGGTCAGTGTGTTCTGAACAACTTGCTTTCTCTTTAAAACCAGGTATCACACATTTATATTTGTGATTTTCACAAAAGTGCCATCCAGAGTGTGCGTACCAAAAGGAAGAGGAAAGACAGTGAAGATGACCGGTGTTCACCAGAAGCTGACGACGATATTCTTGAAGTAAGATTCTTTTTACTTTTGAAATTTTAAATGTTATGATAATGCCACGTTTTTCTCTTTAGTGTGATTCTCTGCAGATGTGCTTGTCCATGAGTGTAATAGATATGGGCTTCCCCAAAAATGTTACAGCATTCAAAAGAGGCGTGTCTAAGACTGTTTCGTTGATAGGTTGTACCATGATATTGTTCTTTTGAGTTTATCTGCAATGGCAAAATGTGAGGAAAATATTTTTGGGGGAAATATGGCTAAATAGGATGTTATGCAGGATAGTAAAGTCCAGGCAACATTGAAGCAAACACACATACATTCAATGCAAGATGCTCTCCCTCCCCCACCCATTTTCAGCTGTACTTTTATGGCAGAGACCACTGTCAGCCACTGATTAATCACCAACATGAAAAAGACACTGGACTGGGGAAGACTGCCAAAAGGTGTTGTGATCTGACATTTGTTTTTTTTGCATTTGAAAAAATTGGAGAGGGCTACAAATTACTTTGTATGGTCCCAACTATCCAGGCCTTGGGCAGTCATTTGAGACTTGTTTTGCTGGCATACTCTGGGCTCATTGGCCTCTTTTTAGAAGGCATAAAATTCCAAAGGTTACTTCAGCAGCATTTCTGATCAAGTGCATCCAACGGTGCTTTGTCCTCCCTGGGTGGGACATCTGTTCTCATGATGGCAATGCTTCCATTCTCATCCACCATGTGTGCATTTGTAGTTTGAGTAACATACCATAGATTTCAGTTATCTAGTGCAATTCTCAGACCTCAATCCAATTAAGCATCCATATGTTGAATTTCTGCAACATAAAAGAAGTTCTCACTTTTTACAATTTATGCTTGTAGACTTAGTTTTTGACCCATTACCATTGTATCCAGAGAATCATCACCTTTTCTGGTTCATACATTTTAAAGATGTGCTGCATTCTCACTTCAGAACAGGGTTTGTGAGAACTGATGATGATATAAAGCTATCTGAGGAAGTTTATTTCAGTATCTAATAATAACACTGCCTTTAAGTGAAAACTTCATTTATCAAGACACATTTTAATTTCATTTTGAAATTTACAAATTTAAAATGCTGTCTGGAAGTAAATTCATCTTTCAAAACATCTAAAAATGCTTGTAATAAACTGTTTTATTTGTTTGCCCATTGCAATAAATTCATAAGAACATCAGCATATGCAGAAGTCTGTTGTAAGCTATTTACATTTAGTTGGGCAAATTAAAGAAAAGAACACTAACTAGCCATAATTTTGTTGTGTTAAATATTTGACTGGTTCATAGAAATAGCATTGAAGCGTTTAAAACACTATCAGATAGAAGAAAATGATTCTATTGCCAGTTGTTGATTAAATTCATACGAAAGCTTCTTTGGACCTAATTCGTAATCTGTTAAAATGTCTTCTAAAACATGAATCTGGTGTCATTCAAAATTCTCCTCACAATAGCATTAACTTATACAAATATAAAAATGTTTCGATGCAAATTTCTTCCAATGATTATCATTCTAAACAAAAAAATCTATGATTACTGAAACTAGTTAGTTTACTGATCATAACATGCTAGTTATGTTGGGTTTACAAAGCAAAACAAAAAAAAAAAAACTTGGTTATTCAAGATTCCAATGTTTCGGGAGTGATTGCCTGAAAGCTCTTGTCCATAAACAAATTGAATTTAAGAGGAAGTGTCTTGCGGTAAGCAATTAAGCCTGTTATACACCTATATATAGCATGATATGTACATGCATCTGGAACAAAAAAGGGTCAGCCAAATACAGACTAAGACTTGTTGCATCTTCTCTAAACTTGAGTTCAAACTTTGAAGATTTATTTTCCATGTGCTGCTCTTACATTTGGAAATACTGTCTTTGCTAGCTTGATAATAAATGAAGAAAATTAATGGAAAAAATTTGATGTTGCTGTCATCATTGTGTCATTCCTGATTAGAGGGTCAGCAGTCTTGGATTACCATCAATGATCTAAAATAGATTAAAGAGAATGCATTATCACTTGCCTGAATGTTTTAGCTATTTGGTGGTAACATTCATATGTTGCAATAAGATATTTCATTTAAATTTTCTACCCTGCCCTGCTATAATAATTTGGGAACTTATTAAAGTATGCTAGCTTATTGTAGATGACAGCAAGTAAAGACAAATTGAATTTTTATTAAAATAATAAAAGTCCATTTATTCAAATGTACTCTTAATTGGTTCTAAATAAACATCTGAATGAACCAAAAATTTTTTGGTTTCTTGATTAATTTTTGCATTTACTCTATTTAAGTACAGCAGATTTTGTTACCATGGTTCTGCAGACACTAATACTAAGAAGCATAAGCATCTGTAACTTAATATATTATATGGCAACAGGTAGATATATTATTATTCACCAAGTAGAGCATGATGAGTCTCTCAAACTTAATGAATGAATTAAATATAGGTATATTTGCTGTGCGCGATATTCTGTCACAAAAAGATAAACTGTTCAAGTTTTATGCTGATAGAGTAATAGAAAGACACTATCCAAAGCAAAGTGTGAAGAAATAAGTTCAACTGGGAGAGTCATGACCAGATGTCCAGTTTCCAGTTACAAAGTAGGGAGATCCCAAGAAATTCAGATAATGGATTTTTACTGTATTTAGTCATGCCAACTTTTGTCTCCACCTTATTTATCATTGAATCAGTAATATTTTGTAACATGTTCTGGTCTAGGTTTACTATCTGTGTGAGATCTTCATTTTTGGTGGGATGTGGACAGGTGGTCCCACTAGAACTTGATCAGATTCGTATCAGGTCTTTGAGGTACCCAGGGAAGAGGTTGGCCATTTTAATTTCTCTTCAGAGGTATGGTATTTATTGTTGCCATCCTCTTGAAGAATACGGGCATCAAATCTGTGTCTTGTTGATACTGTGGTAGGAGATATGTCTTTAAAATGATAATGTATGCAATGTCCTTTGACAAACTAATTTTGTCTTTTTCATTGTGCCAGATTTCTGCCCATTGCATGATATTTTCGTCGTGCTTGACCAAGGCTAAAGACAGGTTCAGTCTTTGTTAGGTCATCTAACGCAGGTGCAGCCTGGGACATGAATTGCTGGAATCTGGACTCATTGGAGAACAGCACTGTCGCTACTCAAGGATCTTGCTATGCATGTTTATTATTTGACCAGACCTTGCAAAACATTGGCCAATGGGGGTTTTTATATGCTGTACATCCTCTGTAGTTCTGTTGGGGCCATTCTTTGGCTCATTTCTGTTGCATTGGCAATGTCAGCAAGAGTATATTGAGATTGTGCTATTATTTGTTTTGCTTGCAGTCATTGTTGAGGATTTTCCGTGTTTTGCCATAGTAGTGACGTTTTACACAATGAACTTCATGAAAAATGTAGAGGACTTTGACAGTTTGTCATTAACTCTGCCCACACTCGGAATGTCCTATAACAAAAACTCTGGTGTGTGGAAATATTGTGGATTCTGCCTGTTTTTGGCATGTTGGTAGTAGACGCCTGATTATCTGCCTACCTGGATGTCTAATAATCACACTTGAAATAAATGAATGTATCTGACTGGAGTTTACATGAAGATAGCTAAATATGGGGGGACACTATTTTTTATTTTATTAATGCTATTTGTGGCAGCTATAGTTCCATCCCTTACAGGTGCAGGCTTTGTGGTATCTAGACACTGACATAATTTTCATATGGATACTCTGGTTTTCTTCAACTTCTGATCAGAAGAGACTAATAGGGCAGTTGAAATTAAGAGTACATCAACAGGTGCTTCTCTTCTGATTGTTTCTGATGTTATGTAAGCCTTTTCCCCCACCCAGGTAGTGAGCTGGGAGTGTAGCAACCAACCACTGTTAACTAAACACATTCTACTCTTTAAAATATTTAATAGAGAAAAAAAGAATTTGTTTTATTGTAAGTATCAAAAGCCTAGTTTGTCAGGTATTTTTGTATACCCCTCTTAACACACAACAGCTGAACAAAAAAGTATATTTAGCAATTTAGGGATGGTTTTGTTATTTTGATTCATTTCTTTTTCTATGCATGCATCTTAATTTTCACCTTTTTAATTGTTGGTGGACTTGGAATTTTTGTTTTTGATATCTATTGCATGTAATTAATAATTTCAGTAAAATTATTTCCCTGTTCACATTGTTTACTCAGATTGACTTTTTCCAAATGCCGGTAAACACCCTTCGACGCTACAAGAAACACTTCAAGTTATCAACCAGGCCTGGCATGAATAAAGCACAGTTGGCTGAGGTAAGAAACTAAGCCGATCACCACTAACCATATTTCTAAGGAATTCAGTTCAATCTTTTTTAAGGGGCAATATTATATTTTTTTTGTTTTTCTCAGTAACGTCACTGATTGGGTGCTGTTCATAAACTACATAACGCTGTTTTTGCTGAAATCCAATACCCACCTGCCCCATTGTAATGATGCATATCACTAGATCCAGCACCCCTAAGATATTACGTAATGCTTGTAGGTACCCCCTTCAATACTTGTGCGTACAGGATAAAAAAATATTGTATTTCGCTAATTTGAAAAACAACAATTTAATTTTCGAAAGCGCATGCTTGATATACACACTAGCATTGAGAAAATGTTGAAATGAAATGAGGGCAAATTCATAACTGAAGTGTTTATATTAGTCCATCTCACAGCTAATCACACGTCTTTTGTTGTATTGTTGTCGCACAGTGGAATGATTTTAAATACTTTATTCTTGGAAACGTATCATGACATGAGAAATCTACATAGCGTTGTGTAATGCCATGGCTAACACCCACTCACCTCCCGAAGCGGTATGTGATTTTTGAACAGTCCCTTACTTGAATAAAATGTTCACAGCTTAAAATTGTAAGCCAATATGGTGTCTACCAAATGAAATAAATTAGTAGAGGAGGAAAAAATGAGTACATATTTGCCACTGTTTTGTCAAGTTAACTATTACTGAGCCTTTTCATGGCCAGACCACTGTACTAATGGCTGATCCAAGATGGCCACCCAGATTTGAAGTTGGTTTATAAATTCAGCTATAAACAAAAAAAAATTTTTTTTTTTAAATTTTGGTAATACATTTTATTTCAAAATGCCTTCTGCGTGATATTTCACATGGCATGTGTTTTTTTTTGTGTGTGCAAAGATTTATCTGGCATTGGCTGTATTCATATATGGACTGGATGCTATCTCCACCAAGTGCCTTGTGTCCCTCTGTCAAACATCACACACACACACACACGTGTTTTCTTCCTTCCATTTTAATTAATGTCCAGATAGACTTTCGGGAACTAAAATTTTTAATATTTTTCTTTTTTTTTGTGGTGCTCTTCGATTGACTGTCTGCCACCACAAAGATGCTTAGCCAGCAAATGCCTAAGCTGAAAGTGTGTAATAAACCTTTAAACTTAACCATTGTCTCATCGACGCTAATGTTTTCTGGATGAATAAAATTATCAATACAATTTGTTGATAAATAATCCAACAAATGATTAACTTTATAAAGTTGATTGAAGTTTGGCTCACTTTTCTTCAGTTGTTATGCAATTAAAATGAAGTTATCATAGAATGGATTCATATCTATTTCTAGATATCGTTCTTTGAATGAAACTTTCCGATAGAGATTTTGTTGTGAACATTCTATCAACAAGAAGCCTAAAAGAATTAAACGGTTCACTGTTTATATTCAAGTTGGCAGTAGAACCATATTTTTCAGAAAATTTTAAAATCTTTATCAGCTCCAAATCTTTTGTCTATGGTAGACTCTCCACAGTCATAAGATGTATGATCAACAATATTTGGATTATTATTTGATATCAATGTGTCAGATTCATCGAAGTCAAGATCTTTCTGTTACATGCTTTTTGTTGAATTTTCAATAGATCAGAATTTGATGAATAAACATCAGAATTCAAAGTATTTTCTAAAAAAATCTCTGGTTGCTATTTTGCAGGAAAATTCAAAGTGAATACAAACCAAAATTTTAGTGTTAAATTTCTCCTAAACCTTCTATAGCTACAAACGTGTGTAATGGCCGACTTATAGCTACTCTCGTTAAGAATCTCGTGAGCAATGTGATTTTGTGAGGGAGCAAGAGACTAAGGAGATATGGTGCAAAATTTGAACAACTATCGTTATGGGGCCTTCAAGGGTGGTCTGGACTTATGATGTAAACAAAATGGTGGGCCTTCTAGGGCATTCCGGATATGAAAGAGTTAAAGATATGTTAAAGTTCACCCTATTAAACATCACTATTTATGATTTGCTTTCAATGCTTAAATTACTTTCACATTCTCATATTGATACTTTGGAGGGATACCACCAGTTTTTTAACCTTTGACATCACCTATACATGTTTGAAAACTATTGGGTTTAAATTTCCTTGATAAAAAATTGTTTTGGTTATGGTACTGATTTTAGTATTTCTTTTGTGCTGGCCATTGCTTCTGTTGTCACATAGCTCTTCTCCCCGCCCTGCTAGTTTTCTGGATACCAGCATACATTAATAGTTGTGTGCAATAGGGAATAAGACATGTAGATGCATTCTTCACATTTCTGGCATCTGTTTCCCTTTTTAAAAATATATATTGCAACATGTGTGTTTTCCATATACTCAGCAGTTTTGTGCTAATGTCATTCATTTTATTTACTTAGTTTTGATTTGTTAGATGTGTCAAATTTATTTAGCCACACAGCACAGTGAAAGTTACAAGAAAAAACCCTTTAAGTAGCTGTTGAGAGCTGTGTAGTAATCAAGAGATTTTGACAGCTGTTTCTTATATTTGCTTCAAAAAGTCAATTCCAAATCCAGCAAGTTTGTGGTAACTGAAATTTGATCCATCCAGTTGTCCCAGCAATCATACTTTTATTCTATTCATTAAGAAAAATAATCTTAAGATTTCTTTCTTTTCTTTTTTAAAATTGAATGTTAAAGCTACTGGTACTGGGTGCTCCTTCCTTCCTTTATTTTTTTTATGGATTGTAGTTTTGCTACACAACTTGGAGAGACTGAATGTTTTTACCTCTGCTACCATTGGCTCATCCCATTATAACTGCCGACTATGCAATGATCTAGACAATCCTGTTTTTAAAGGAAAATCCTGGAAGCAAAGTGTTTACAAATAATTGTAATTTAACACAAGGTTAACAACAACAAATAAACTAAAACGAATATTTTATAGTTGTGAAGTAAACCTTTCCAAATATTTGCTTACATTATTTCCCTACAGTTGTAATTTATTGAAAAGACCCCTCTGATCCCCCTCCCCATTTGAAGCTATTGATGGTTAACTGTTTACAATCCCAATTTTGATAGTGTTATAACAGAATTTTAGATTGTGTATCCTTTTAGTATTATTTTATATTTGGTAGTGTAGAAGGCAGCACAAGAAAGGGTGCTGTTTTTAGCTGTTTGTTTTATTATGAACATTGGTATTGGTAGGCGGCCGGAGAGCAATGGTGGCCTGATCCTACCTTTAGTTGAAGAAGTGACTCTCATCCTCAGTCACATTCACTCTGTCTCTAATCTCCCTATTCTCTTCGATCTTGGAGTAGACCAGTTGTTTTTTTGCTTGGTTTTTGCCACTTTTCCTGGTGTTGATCTGCTAATTGATTTGCGGTTAGTGCCCTAGGTTGTGGGGATTAAGACGCAAGTCGCAGATGTACATCAGTGATTTTTAAGTTTTTAATGCCCTGGTCAAGAAGTGGCTCCAGACTAAGCTAATCGGTTAACGGAGGGATGTAGTTGTAGTAGTTGTCACAAATGATAGCTGTTGCCTGGATAATAGCATTTTAAATGCCAGCTGTTACTTCATTTTGTAAGAATCTATCCATGGCAAGGCCCCACATTGTGTTCATCCAAATCAGCTTTCTCATTTGTTCTGTCCAGATGCCATGTCAAGAATAAAATTCTACCAAACCGAATCATCTGATTGGTTAAATTTCTCTGGATGATTTATTATTATTATTAGAGGTAAAAATGATAGTAAGTTTTCTGGTTGGTTGTATATAATTAACTTAATCTAGCTAGTAAATTTTCAAAATTAATGAAACTCATTTTACTTGGTAGTGTACTCAGAATTTACGCCTGAAAGAACTTGAATGTTTACTTAATTTAGCTGCATATTGTGAATATTGGGATTATGAACAGAAAACTTGGTTTTAGTTAAATAAAAAATTTTTCAGATGTTTGAAGAAGTGATTTACATTTTCTTCAGATAGATATGCCAGCATTATCCCTGATTCTTAGAAACATCCCATGTTGGTATTTACCAAAATAGGGAGAAGGCTAACTGAAATTGAAATTAATTAATTAAAATTTTTTTGTTACCCACACATTCCCTAATGTGGCTTTAATAGGAAATACATTGGTGAGACAAAGAGGTTGGCTAAAACCAGAACAGACTGCTCAGTTAGAAAAGTCAGCATTAGTGATCATACGGTGAAAGAAGCAATCCACAAAGCTCCTGAACCTACTACCACTTGCATGAAATTTACCCAGTGTTGAAGTTAGTAGGATCTGCATGGCTCTATTAAGTGGTAGGAAGGTTTAAATATCCAACAACAACAACAAAAAAAAAGAATGTCTGGCCAATTAAACATGAAGGTGGTTGATGTTATTTAAAATGTATATCATTGGACTAAAGAACAAAATCCCTTAGGACTAACCTTGCTGATAGTGACACCAAAAAGATTTTCAAAATAGTTTCAATAGTTGTTCACTTAATACTAAGGTAATGGGGAATGTGGAAACTAATCTACTTTCTGTAAATAATACATCACCAATAACTTCCATTCTAGCATCTGTTGCTTCCCCTCACTATTTCTATCAGCATCAACTTAAATATCACATTTTCAAAGAATATTCCAACTTTTGTAACATTTCTTTCCCGAATATTCATTGAGTAAGCATCAGCAGCTTGAGTATGCCACACAGTTGATTACAATGTCTAACAAATTTTAAGTCTTTTTTGTTATTTTTTTAAATACTAAATAATGAATTTGTCTAACTCCAGGAAACAGCATCGAAAAGCTGAGATCATTGATTATTTATTGATAACTGAAGTTGAGTTGTCAGTCAAATGGGGAGTTTACTATTTGTTTTCTAGATAAAATGATTTAACATACAAAATCAATAAGTTTAATCATATTTTTTGTTGATTTAAACTTAACTAAAGTTCAGATTTTATTAATAAAACAAATAGTGGTGTTTTTCTCATATCAAGATTGTTATCCATATGACTTCATTGACCATGTCACACTGGACTAAATAGCTAATGGTGTTAGTGATGGAAGTTAATGAAATTGGTAAGAAAATAAATAAAATTTGGCCAAGATAGTTATTAGTATTTTTAGAAATAAAAAAAAGTTGTGGCCACTAACTGATTTTGCTGTAACTTTATATTCAGTGATCCAAACATCTTATTAGCTTGTTACAAAAGTTTTTGGTTCTTTTACTGTAACATTAAGACTTCATATCATTGCAGAATGCAAAGTTTATTAATCAGAGTAAGTTCCATTATGATCAGTACACTTCTGCCAATGAGATACAAGCACATTTATACCATTTTGAAAAAAATCTGGATTTCTGGAGTCAATAAACTGTTGGAAGGCAGTTAAATTGCTGCTTGATTGGAGAAGGATTTCATATGGAGGAAGCTGTCAAGGTGATGGTCTGCGGGAGAAAGGTCTGGCGAATAGGCTGGGTGAGGGAGAACTTGGTACCCCAACCTGTTCATCTGAAGAGTTGCTTTGCAACATGAGGTCAAACATTGTCATGGAGCAGGATTGGGCCGCTTCGTTTCACCAATTCCAGCTCTTGTTGGTAGAGATTCCGATAAACACCGTTTAATTCACAACAGTACCTTTGAGCTGTGATAGTTTTGCCAGGTTGCAAAAAGTCGCAACACCAGCTGCAGTCCACCAGACAGTGACCATGACCTTCTTTGGGTGGAGGCTGGGTTTTGGAATGTGGTTAGTTAGGCACCTTGTCTCTGTTGAGCCGCTGTGCTGATTGTTTGCAATTGTTGTACAGTATCCATTTTTTATCACTTAATTATTCGGTGAAGAAATGAGTTGATTTGTTTCTTATGACAAGCGAAGAGCAGATCTTCAATTCACGATTTTGTTGTTCATTCAACTTGCGAGGCACCCACTTGTCAAGCCTTTTCACCTTTCCGATTGTTTCAAGATGCTGGGAAACAGTTGCAGTGCTTACGTCAAGCTCTCCAGCAATTTCTTGCACTGTTCAGACAGTCGTCATCACAGCTGGAAGGACATCCTCTATGTTCCTTATCTTTGAGGCTCCCTTCTCCTGATCAAAACTCTACAAACCATCGTTGTACAGTGCGCTCATTCACTGTGTCCTCGCCCCGTGCTTGCTTAATGTTACGAGTTGCCTCACTCACTTTGTGGCCCAGTTTAAACTCGTGAAGCAAAATAGCACCAAAACCTTTTCTATCCACACTTCACTCAGAACCCTGAAACAAATATCCATTTATGATTTTTAAAAAGGTAGGTTTTGCATAATGTATGCCAAAGAACACGCTACAAAATTGGTTATATAACCTATATCTACATACACCTTCACAAGCATGCAAATAATGGATCCCAAATTAGCTTAATGTAAAAACTGACACAACTTCTGTAATGACCTAATACAGAACTGCAAATATGTTGAATTCAAATTCACCGTTTATCAATTTAATGTTTCAGTGCATGCCCAATAAGATGTGATCTGGCAACACATCAAACTGCTTGTGTGCAAGAGTGAAGAATGCCACAGCATGTTATACGTGGACATTTCCTCTTCACTCCTTTCTGGAGCAGACAGTTTGCAAGTTGGCTGCGCCAAATGCATCGCCTGATTGAAATTACTAAGGAGACATGAAATGACTTAGCACAGTTTATTAATCAAAATGAAAAGGAGAATTCAATTTATACTACAGAAAAGCAAAAATGTAGAGTAGAATCATTTAGGAAGTGGTCAGTGTTGTCTTCAGTATCTGTTCACATGGTCGGCGAAACATCCTGTACAGGAGAATATGTAGTTGGCAGTAGGTGCGGCGGGTCTCTTCCGTTCCACGACCAGGAGTTTTGTGGTAACTATAATATGTTCCAGTAAATAAGTGTCTTGTCTTTTCTTTTTTTATTATTTAGACTGTGGCTCGACATTTCAAGACTATCCCAGTGGTGGAGAAGGAAGCCCTGACATATTTCATCTACATGGCCAAAAGTTTCAAGAGTCGGTTTGACCAGAAACACATCGAGACTGTGCCAAGTTAGAAAGAACAGAAACAACAAGGGACATATTTTTATGCGATAATCAATGTACAGGTTGAAACGGTTGCGCTGAAGAAACTCCAGAGGAAGAAAAAAATTGGCTGTGTCCAGATTTTTCTCAAGCATTTATTTGTGTTAATTGATGATCAACAGATGAACGAACTGAGCATTAGTGTGGATTATTTGTTAACATTGCTGGATCATTGTGATGTTGGTTGGAGAGAGATGCTTGTTACTCCAGTGGGATGTAAACATCTCTCTGAAAATCTCATCTGACTTGTTATGTTTAAAGAAATATTATCAGTATCTGATGATGAATTTATTAAAAAAATATATACATATTCAAAAGTATTTATTTACTTCAAGTTTCCAAAAGACCAAAATACAGAAAAATTGTGTAAATAGGTGATGACACTATATTGTGGTCAGTGCTGACTTAATTATGGAAGGTTGACATTTAACAGAATTGCTGTAGAAATCATTTTTGAAACTATTTTCACAAAAATTTATATATGATAGGATATTATGACTTAATTTATAAATATCAGGGTTTGCATCAGTTATTAGTTTCTGAAGATGTACTTACCTCCCTGAAATATAGTGGACTTGTTTTTGGTGGTTATGCATTATAAAAACATTAGTGCCTAACTTCTGTAGTAACTGATTTATAGCGATGAATAACCAAAATTTAAGCCAATAAGTAGACTTAGTTTTCAACTGTCTAGTCACAAGAAATCCAGAAACAATACTTAGGATATTGGTATGTTTAATTTTAATTAGCATTTTTTGTAATTTCCATCTGGTACGGTGGTACAGTCAACATAGTACAAAAGTATATGATATTGATTTATAGTCACTTTAAAAAATTAGCTTTTTTTTTGCTTATTTTTAAACAATGACTTGGTTTAGAGATACTTAATATTTAAAAAAAAAATTACCTAGGTACATGCATGGTACATTGATTCTTCTGTATTAGAACTGCATCACAAACACAGGTAAATATTAAACCCCATTGCTTATGGATGAGGAAAACTAACAAATTCAGTTAACAACTTTTGACTGTTTCTGACAAATATATATATATATAATTGGCATTTAAAATTTGAAAATTTAATAAAGAACATTTTAAAAATAATTTTTAGAATAAATCTTAAAACATCCATATGCAATCATAAGTAAAATAACATTCACATTTTTGGAAAACTTCTTGTGATGTTTGAAATTATCTAAATGATATGTAAGAAATCAATTTACTAAAGAATGGACAACAGTTATTAATTAATTTAGACAATGGTTATTACTTTTGTGATGTATACGTGCACATTCTCTTGTAAGCTACTAAAAATATTGGTGCATGAAAATGTGACATTGCACATTTGTAAAGATCACACGAGTTGTTTTTTTGTTAAAACTTCTTTTTGCTACTTACCTCTTATCAATAAAATTCCGTACAAACAGGTTAAAGACAAGCAGGGAAAGATTGCTTTCTTGACACAGTTGTCTGGTGTTGTGAAGTATTAAAGCAGACTACAACCATTGTCAGCAATTCTCTTGTGTGTAACAGTAGTATGCTTCTATTTAGCTTTTGCAATACTAAGTTCACAATGTAAGTGATGGGCAGCTGTCTACCAGATAAAATTATAATTATGTACTGGAAGGTGACTAATTGTAGAGGGTGGAGATGTAAATGGCTATCTTCCTCATAGTGATACTAAAAACCTCTAATTCATTTCTAAATGCACAAAACCACAGCATTGTTTGTTTTGTTTTTTTCCAGTGTATTAAACGCTAATTTTAAGAAGGAAATTCTCATTTAACTCGCAGATTTATTTATCTACACATTTGTGAGCATTTAAAACAAACGGGGCTTGAGTACCAGTTTAGAGGTTGAAAAAATTGTTTTGAATTCTTTTGATTTTGTTTGATCCACCTAGATCTGAATAGCGTGTTCATATTAGGTAGCCTCGTGGTTAAGTAGCAAATCTTCATGAAGAAGAAGTATTTACATTCTTCAGATAAGAAGTCAGATTTACTAAAGTAGATGTTTATAATGTCCATGCTGGATGTGAGTTTCTTGATTCTTGGAACCATTAACAAAAATGCTAATACTGTTCTGAACATTTAACTGCCACAGGTTGAAGTAAATCTGAGATAGTAAGGCCTAAAAATAAATAAATAAAATCCTATTTTAAACTGCTATGGCATTTGTTTTTTTGTTTTCTTTTACCTTAAATTTCTCCATGTATGTGTCATTAAGAAGCTTTTAGTCTTTCCTTAGTTGTGGCAGTAAATTAGTCACCTAAGTTAGTAAACTTGTCTAGTTTCATTTGATAGCAGTACTAAGATTATGTTCACTGCCTTATTAGCATTGATGGATAGTGAACCTAAATCTGTTTACAGCTAGAATATTTCATTGTTCTGAGAGCAAGCTATGGTCCGTATACCAATTGGAATTAACATACTATAAAGTCCAAATTTTCTTATGCATATGTTATGTCTTTGTCATTTAAGATTACAAATACATTTCAAATTATTACACCCAAATACTAATCACTTGGGCCTGTGAATTTTCTTTTATTATGACTGAAGTATGTTTGGAATTTTTGAAAACTAAATCAGCCCATGAAACTACATTTCTTGTGTGTGATTAATTAGTGATGTTATTGCACCTTTTTAGCCTCTCTGAATGTTGGATACCTGATAAACTCCATCTGTTGTTTTTTAATACCTAATTGGCTTATAGTTATCTTGAAAATAACTGACTACTAACCTCTAACTAACGTATCTTGTGGAAGATGACGACTTTCTGTTTTTTACCTAACTTCTAACTGGCAGCTTTTTTTTGTTGTTGTTTTCTTTTCAATCAAGCATTTGTCTTTTCATAAATCTACTTTGTAGATTCATAAATTATCTAAAATAGCAGTTAGAAATCAAAGTAACATTTAAGGTTAGTACATGCATAATATCTGTAGCGTAAACGTTTACATGTTCCATTCTGCTTATGGTGTACATTGAATTTAAAGCTTAAAACTTACTAAATCAAAAAAAAATGTCCATTTAGAATCTATCTATTTTAGTCTTAAAAATAGCACAATTTAGTACGTTGTTAATTTTATCTCATCCTCTTTAGACCTGCCATAAGCCATTCAGGCTTATGCCAATTCTTAATCTATTTTTTGTCAACTCAAAAGCACTTATCAAAAGCTTTCATTTAAAAACAAAACTGCTAACAGACAAAATAAGACTCTTTGTTATGGCTTTTCTTTCCTTTGCTTGTCAGAAGTTTCTCCAAATATTTGAAGGGGTGAAAATGGATTTAGAAGATAAAGGTTTCATTTTAAGTGTTACTATACTAGAATGATATGGTAGCCGTGTCTTTCTAAGAGATTCTCTGCTTGAGACTCTTACCATAGTGATATGATGACTGGCAAGCGTGATTTTAGATTTTCTAAAAGAGAATTCCGCATACTGCACCACGTCTTACAGTTCTACATCTGATTGATGCTGAATTAGCTGACTGGCTTCATTGATTGGGAAAGAAGCCAAACAACTAAACCTTTGAACTAAGTCCTCTTTATGGATGGGAAACACTTCCTGTTCAGTAATCTGTAATGTTACCTATTATTACTGTTGTTATAGTATTAATGTATGAACAAGGTTGAGCGGTGGCCATGGATGACAACCCACAACGGTGGGAAGTTTGCTTCAGAATCGTTCTTTTTGAAATGCTGCAGTGGCATTAAAAATCTGATGAAAGACTCAAAAAAAGGTGAGTATTTTATGATTCAAGAATGAGAATGAATACACATCTTATATAAAAAATATATATTCTCTCTCAGTCACTTTCCAGTAGGAAAGGTGACATTGTTGGTCCTGGTGCTTAATTAGGGATTGTCGTAATGGTTTACCTGTGAATAATTATGGCTTATTACCCTGCTCTCACCCATTTTAGGGTGTCATTAATTTTGACTGAATTATTGTCTTGTTTGGGTTGAAATGTTGATGCTTTACTGACTCGGCTGACTATTCGTCCCACTGTATGGTTTTAATATCAAAACATGGCATTACTTACTATAGCTACATGTTATTTAAAATAGATAAATTTATGGATTTTTTTTTTTTTTTTGATGAATGATCTGAAATGTGAACTCTGAGCTACAAAGTACTGCTGTGCATTGTAATACTAGTACTAAACAAATGACTACGACAGGTAGGCAGATTTTAAATCTTCCCCATTCCATTGTTGCTAGACTTATTAGCAATTGTTTCTTTCTTGGGAAACAGAGAAGCTGAATTAAATGGTAGCTATTCCACTTTGAACCTTGGTTTTACATTTTGAGAAAGATGAATTAATATTTGTTTGACACCATTTATATATCATTGTTAGGGTTTGTCATGATTTTTTGGGAAGAGCAAGACTGACTGGTCTTAGCTGCTGGCCCCAGTTTGTTTTTTTTTTTTAATTAAGGATGGGTAAGGCGCTGTCTGGAGAGTTGTAATGACAGTAAAAATAGCCATCAGATATTGCGAAAACTTCTCAGTGTATGTATCTGAATCCTAGCGTATGCATTTTAAACCTACGGAATTTGAACCTGGTAAATGTTCCTTATCTGCAGGGCCATTTTAAATCATTTAGACTACCTGGTTTAAGATTATATTATTTAAAAGGAGAGGTCTGTCTCGATAACTACTAGATATGCCCAGGTAAAACCTGGTTAAAATCAGTACATTTCCCTAATAGTTTCTATCTGGTCATTTCTAGTGAAATCAGTATGCATCCAGTAATTCTGGCAAATGTTGTCTGCCTGCCTTCTCTAAGCCAGCGGTAAGAATGAGGTTTCAAAACACGCATTGTAAATTAATGCTTGGTTTTTGGATAGTGGAATTTTTACCTCCCAACAAAATCCTGCTTTGGGATCTATTATTCTTGACTCGAGTTTTTGTGATAAATGTCACAACTGGATTTGTACCAAATCTGAGAAACGACAAACCACTTAAATAATTTTACCAAGAACAAACATTGTTCTTTCTGTATGCAAATAGAGCCGGGTAACTTTGATGTGCAGTTAGATGACTACAAATTCTAATAGAGGTCTCTGGAACTTTGAAATTTTAGTCTTAAAACAAGATGCTTTATTACTTAAATGTATACTAATCTTATTTTCTTTTCATACATCAGTAGCTATTATTGTTTATTGAACATGTAATTCCATCAAAGTTCAATAATCTATATCTAAATTAACTTTTTATAAGCATTGCATCTTTAGTGAAAGAATATTGGTAAAGGGAAATTACTGGTTAGAGTTGTTTCCCCTGAGGGTAAAAATTTTCAGGGCTTTCCACCAGTGACTTGTTTAGAAGAATAAAAAGAATCACACTGCTGTCTAAACAAAATCTCAGCTTAAGAGTAGAGGTGACCATTGCGAAACAAGTTTGCAGTGTCACCTGACTGACTGGTAGTGCTTTTGGTTTTCTGCCACCTTGGGAGACAATGTCAGCTTTTCTTAATTAAGGAAGAGAACTTTCTGTGGTCCAGCTGTTTTGATTGACTTATTTTGTAAAAGAATGATTTTTTCATAGAGTAAACAAGGCTGGGGCCACATTTGTTCCACCAGTGCAAAGTGATGAACTAATTGTGTGCCACTAATTCTCCCTTTGGAATCTTTTACTCTGGTCCAAACGTTTGCATCTTAGGAAGGAAGGAAAGTGAATAAAACATTTTTGCCTCCATTTTTAGATAGATTAAGTTTTGAAAGGACTAATAGGTTGACCCTCTTCATTTTCCCATCTGATGGGGTAGGAAATTTAGAATGAATGCATATGCATTTTATTTTGATGAATGGCACTAATTCTAAATTATATCTTTTACTTAAGAGCAAGGAACATTTTGAAAGTTTATTTAGCCATGACATGATGGGGCTGTTCTCAGTTTTCCTATAAAGGTGTATTTATCTTTTGTTATTACTTAGTATGTTACCTGTTATGAATGGCACTGCAGACTTTTCACTAACAGTGGATTGAATTGCAATATGAATAATATACAAGTTGCATTAAAGTGTCTGTGTGTGCAATTTGGGTTTGTACGTTCTAGTAATTTGGAAAACCTTCCCACAATGCAATGCTATGAAAGTTTTCAGTTATGTTCTGATTATTCTGGATGCACTTATTTGATAGCTTAAAGAAATGAGAATACCACACTCCCATAAAGAAATATAACTATCCACCCTCCCAAAAGTATGATAGCAAAAGAATTTAACTTTTGAAGGTCTGAGATTTTTACCAATTTCTACTCTTAGGTAGTTGTCAGTTTTGATGGTTTTCTAAGTTGTCAGCAAAGGATCCAAATTGTATGCGCAGCTGCTTTAACCCATTCCTGTCTGGAATTCTTTTTAGGTGTCTAAACGAATAAAAATATAACAATCAAGGGTTCATTTTGATCTTCAGCTCTACTCTGGGATTACACTACTTTCAAATACTAACAGAAACTCTGGAATGTACACCTTAAGTCATGTAGAGCTGATGTTGCTGCAGTCTCTCTTGTAATGGAGGAGATTCAGACCTGGCCAATAAGACTTCTAAAAACATCATAAAACCATAAGATCAACATTTCCCACATTTACATACAACTACCAGCCAAAAAAAAGTTAGAATTTAAGGCATTATATTTTTGCAGTTAGGATATGGGAGGTAACTGTATGCCTTACTGGTTGTGTGTGTGTACAACCTGTAGAGTTATTGTTCTTAGGAGATATTTGACAGCAGAGTTGCAGTAGTTTAATCTGACTGATTAATGGTACCATTGTAAGTAGAGATGAGCATTGTTGTCATCTTTATTCAACTTCAGAACTTAATGATTTATGGTTGGTTGAAGAATAAAGTTTAAAACAAGATAAGAAAATAACTTTAACCAGGTAGCAAGTTTTAAATGCAGGGAAACAAATTGTACACAATCTTTACCATTTAAATACAGATTATCATGTTTTTCTCACTTATCATTACCCAGTTTGATATGAAGATGTCAGTAAATGCAAATGCGTATCACCCATCTAAGCCTGCGGGGAAACTATATAACTTGTTCTAAGCAATTTTTTACAGCTTGATTTTCAACAATCAATTCATCAGTGGCTCAGTGATTTAAGTCTTCGAATAATGCAAATGGTGAAAAAAAGAATGAGAGCTGCCTTGATTTCTCGACGTTCCACAAATGTGTATACATTTATATACCAAAAAATGAGGGGGGACTTGAATTATAAAAAGGAACCTTTCTGTGAATTTGTTTGTATACTTTGAAAAGCGTTTGCTTGTTTGTTTCTTCTGTAGTTATCTTTTACAGAAACCAACTGTCAGTGTAATTTATTAAGTTGTTTCTTTGTGGAAGTAAATGAAAGCCTGTTTGCTCATTGGATGGTGAAGTTTTGTCGGTAATGATGAAGGTGAACACTGAACGCCATTATACAAGATAGCGCAAAAGGCTTGCCATGCTCCGGGGACAGCAGCCACGTGTTGACAAGATTGGGTTCTTGAAGCATAATATGACTGCCCACCGGGCAGAAAGGGATATATGGCAAAACTATTTTGATCTACCTAATATTTACCAATAGGTTTTTAATTCTCAGGTCATGAAAGCAATCATGAAAATATAAAATACAATTTGAGTTAACACCTTTAAAAAAAAAAATTAATAATTATAACATTCTGTTGTTTGTGTACTATGTTTGCCACTCCAACTTTGCATTAAAATACGATGTAATGTTCTCATGAGGAAACACCAGAGGAAATGATGGATAATCTGAAGACGATAACTGCAATAACATCTAAAACTATATCTGTATCATGGTCAGGTAGCAGTTTCCACAGTATTGCATTATAAAAAAGGTTTCTGAAAATTGGTCCGACTCTCTTTTTCATATTCCATCTGCTAATTTAAAATTCTTTGTGTTATATCTCATGTGAGAAAATTGTAAAGACAATAAATATGATAAGGAAAAATGAAATAAAAATATTTCATCTCTATCCATGACAAAGCTGTAGGATGGATAATTAGTTTCTAGGAATGCTTTCTGTATATAAGTGGGGACTATTTACCACGCTGTACATCTCTACTTTCTCTGGCTGTTATTTTTATGCTGTAGATAATTAAGATTATCTGGCAAAAGCAAAATCAAATTACTTTCACATTGTTTGTAAATTGCTTGTAAGCATCAGGAAATCTTTGCGAAAATGCTTTAGATGAGTTATCCCTCTTTCCTTTATTTATTGTTTTTATGACGTTTTAGATGTGTAAGAATCATAGTTTTCTAAATATATTTTTAGGGTAAGTTTCTGTTTCCATAATATAAAATGGCTTAGTAGTTAACAAGATTTCGAAATAGATGAAAGCGCGAAAATATTAGCACAGGCTATTATTGAGAGAACCATTTATGTTGTACTTATAATATTATAAGAACAGAAGATGCCTTTGGAGAAGGTATAGTTTTACTTGATCAGATAAAGTTTTTAGAATTAATTTGTACTAGCGATACAAAGTAGTATTGTTAGTATTATGTTCCTCTCCTCATCTGTGCTGCTACATTGAATGGGAGCTTAACACGAGAAAATCTCTTGTATAATTTTGATGCTATCCAAAAACATCTTCCTAGTGAATTAAATAAAATATGCCTGTTGTGTAGGGAAAAGAATACAGTGTGTCCACTACCTATTTGCAAGAAGTAATTTTTTTTAAAAGAAAATTGGCAACAAAATCTCTCAAGATTTTAATTGACTTGTTGTTATAGTTGGATGTGGGAGAAATAAACTATGGTCCAAGAAATTAAAGCAAAACTACTATTTAATAATTGGTAGATGGCTGTAGTTTAAAACTAGCAGATCCAGTTTCAGTGATTCCTTTAGGTTTTATGCTTCATGGATTAGAGTTGGGAACCATAATAATCTGCTTGCAAAATAACAGTAGGTAGGATCTTCCTTGTTTTGGGGAAATAGTAGTTCTTGCTTGCTTTTTGGTTTGAGTGCATCTAGGGTGTTGTTGTAAAATGGCTTTAATATGAATTTATAAAGTGCAAATGATATAGGTACAGTTATTTTCTTACCAATTGGTTTGGTGCACACTTGTATTTGAACTGCTACAGTATTTTAATATAAATTATCAATGAATTATTTTATTAAGTTAAAGGTCACCCAGAGAACAAGAACTACTAACTCATACATTCAAAATGGTGGAAGCTGAAAATAGCCATGATGGTGAGGAGTCGCCCGCCAACTATGTATTACATACTTACAATTACTTGAAAAACGAGCAGGTAAATAGTTTTGAATGTTTATCTCTGATATTCACATCCTGAAAATATTTTGTGCATGTTTTGTGGGAAAATTCATGTTAGGAAATCTGTTGCAAAGATTTTAACTGATTTTCACATGGAGAGAGAGGGGGGTTGGAGAAGTATGAATGGAGGTTCTGCAAGCATTAATTTTTCTTTTCCCAAAAATTAACCTGGAGATGTAATTACTGTCTTTGAGGTGGGTTACCAGCCGATGGTGAACTACATGGGGAACCAGCCAGACATCTCGTACGACATGCGGAGGATTCTGGTCAACTGGATGATAGATGTGTGTGCTGCACAGAACATGTGCAGGCTGTCGCTGTTTCTCTCTGTGAACTACCTCGACCGCTTCCTGTCCTTGATGGCTGTGTTCAGGAATAAGTTGCAGCTTGTAGGATTGGTCTGTATATGGGTAGCAGGGTAAGTAACATTACAAGGTCCTCATTACTGAGCCATGGCCCTTTACAGCTGCAATGTCATACACCATTCTCTAGAACGGAGATAAATAGTACAGTGGAGACAACCCCGGTAAGGATCGTTATGGTAATCCGCTAGAGAGCACTGACTATCCTGCACCATGATGAACCAAGCAATTCTGGCTTCAGTAGGGAAAGCCCTATCAAAACATTTTATTTTTGGTCAAAAAGAGAAGAGACTGAACTGGAGTCCTCAGCTTTGGTCACTCTCGTAGACTAACAGTTGGGCTACCGGCTTCCCGACCTTTTCAGTCTGTCTTCTATTGGTGGCACTTTTCTTTTTGAAGTACTATTGAAAAGTACTCATTAGTCATTGCTGTTAATGGCCTAGTAATAATGCAAATTGACCATGTTGCAATAAATTTATAAAAAAAACTATTTGTGTCTCAATTTTTCAAATTTTGTAGAAAATTTGAAGAAAGAAGTTTTAGAGATGCCTACGCCATGGCAAGAATGGCAGACCGAACATATTCTCCAGCTGAGGTCAGTCAGTGGACTTCTACCTTCCCACCACCACCCACCCCCTTTTTAAAAAATAATAATTTGAATAATTTCAGCAGCAACAATTAAATTTTAAAAAAAATTCTGTTCGGCACGTAAATGAAAAGGATTGATATTTAATCAGTGTGTTTTTGTAAATTTTCTTTTGTGGTAAATGAACTTGCAAAATGGGGGCATGAAAGTGTACAAGAGAGACAGACCGGACTTGTTGCTGGCCGAATATCCACAAATTTCACTGCAATGTGGCAGTTCTTGTAACAACGTCAGGTAAAAACCAAAACCTAGGTAGAATCTACTTCGATTTGGGATTTATTGTGTAGTAGTGGTTATTAATTCATTAAAAGGTGTGGCAATTGGGCCACATATCTGTTTTGTTCTCCATAAACCCTTTAAGAAAGTAAAGTTTAGAGCCCATGATGCAGTTTAATGTCTGCCCCCTTTGTGTTGCAGATATTAAAAATGGAGCTGCTGTTGTTGAAGACTCTGCAATACAAGCTGAATGCACCGACAGCGGAATGGTTCCTGAACTACTATCTCCTCTTCTCTTCCATTGATTACCCATTTTATGAGCTAGCCAAGGTATGCACTGCTCCATTGTTTGGAATTTTCAATTAATTCTTTTGCTCTGATGTGAACAAAAAGCAGATACTTAGAATCCTTTTTTAAAAGAAAGATAACAGCTGCATGAAAAGAATAATTGACTGATTATTATCATCAGCATCGCTAAAAGGGAAATTTGTAGTCATCTTCTTGGATTGTAATGTATGGAAAGTATACATAGGTAACCTTCTCTCCACTGCCATGGAAGACAAATTGAGATTATGAATAAGTAAAACAAAAAACAAAAACATCTGTTTGTTTAAAAAAGAGGTTTGTTAAATAACGAATGACTAGAACAAATTAGTTACATGGCGAAGAGAAGTATGGAATAACGATAAATAAAACTGAGAGTGACCTGAATTGGAAAAGAATGTTTTTCAAGTCAAAACTGTACAACAAAAGCAACTTTGCAGCTCATCTGTTCTCCACTTAAGGTAGTAATGTAGATTGTGTTTTTTTTCATTATTGCAGCTCTGACAATTTATGTTGACTATGATCAATCAAATTTTCTTTTCTTCTTTGCTAGTATATTGTGTCATTAACATTAAGGGATGCTGAGTATTTCCATGAATTTGTGCCAAGTTTGATAGCTTCTTCAGTCATGGTGGTAGTAAGGTTCATATTCAAGTATGATGACTGGGTAAGTTAACACAGCACTTAAAGCTTCACGTGACATCTAAACACTTGAACGAAAAATGTTTATATTTTAGCAAAAGTTCTCCATTATTTTCCTTCAAAAGATTGGTGCCTAGTGAGCCCATCCTTCTATAACGTTGATCCATTTTCTGCTAAAATTCTGATATCCTCACATGCTGTTCAATCAGCCTTTAGCACAAACAAGATTACCTACAGAGTGTATAATTAATATATATATATATGACACAGTGTTTTAAGGGGGCATTGTTTTAAATGCCCTTGAACTGTTGAGATTAATTGGCAAAACTAAATTGTGTTTGTCTTTATCCAGAGTTGTTTTTAGAGATATTGGTGAAGAAAGTTAGCATTATGATTGCAGCTTGTTTTATGTTGATACAGTCGATTTTTTTCTTCCTATTTAATGCAGACCCCAATAATTAAAACCGACAAATAAAACTTCTGCCAGATAGACCATTATTTCTTAGATGATGGAAAGATTTAGCCTCGCCACAAAAATTGTTTAAAATGAGTAACAGTTCTGAATATTTTTGCAGTCAGTGGTGAATAAAATCAAAAGGAAAGAATACAAATGGATTTCTACCTGTGTAAATTTTATGTAATCTCACAACATGCTTGGCTCGTAATACCAAACAGCATCATGGTGACAATTTGTAGTTTTCTGAGTTTCACTTTTGTTACTCTCAAAAGCTCAAGGAATGAGGCACTCTATTAACCCTTACACTGCAAAACCACTGTTTTATCACCCCCCCTCCCTCTATGGAACTCTCCCCACCTATCTCTTGGATATATTCACCTCCTATTCATGACACTTGAACTAACCATACGGTGTACGCATAGCTACACCACTTATTTAAAATTTTAAAGCATTTTTTCTTATTTCAAGTATGATAGTTAAATATATAACTTTACAGTTCTGCTCCAAGAACTGGCTTCCATTAAATAAACAAAAGCTGACTTGAAGAGAAAACATCATCAACGAAGAGCTAACGGTAACAGAAAATTACTTGGCAAACTCTTAGATAGTATTGTCTACTGTTGATCTATTTATGGAAATATCTTTGTATTTTCAATCAGTGTTCTGCTCTTACTGAATGTTAAATATCAAAGTTTATGTGCTTTTTCAATCTGCAATGTTTGTTAGGTTTTTAAACTCCAAGGTTCTGTTCTTCTAGACAGCTGACTTAATATTTCCACTTAGTTAATCGTGACTTTTGACGATGAGATGATGTTTCTTTTCTCCAGCCACCAGATATGGTGTACTTAACTGGATATGACTCTAAAGATAAAGACCTTTTGGAATGTTCACAGGTGATCTACAAAGCATTTACAAGGTTAGTTAACTGGGTGTACACTTAAGGGAAACACTGTTAGAAAAAAATGATTGCAATAAATAGGATTTTAAAATAATGGTAAGAAAATAAAAATCCAAACGATAAATGTGACACTTATAATTCTTATCTGAGATGATGACTCAGAGGGCGTGAACCTCTGTACTGTAGTTTAGTTAATTTCAAGAATTAGATTACGTATGAATTAACCCTGCCAAATCAGAAGAGTTCTGACTGTTTGGAGTTGGTTGAACTGGTTGTGTTAATGTGCCCCACTCCACAACTTACAAAAATTGTCCTGCCAGAGCAGTGTTGAACAGAGAATAGTTGTAGCATCCATCCATTGCTCGAGGCCATCCTCACTTTCCACTCAGATCGATTTATGGGTTATTACTGGCTGCACTGATGGTGCACAAAGATGGAGGAGTCCAATAACAAAAATGACAATCATTTTACCAATACTAGGTTACTAAATAACACTTTTGTTGGTATTGTTGTGAGATTATGCATCACAATAATTATTTAAATAATTTTAAAAATGGAATTAATTGATTTTTTTTTTTTTTTCAGGAACAAAATCACTGATCACTTTTTTACAGATATTGAAGCTGGAGAATTTTCTGTGTAATTGGTAATGCAAAAAAATTCTTTTCAGACAGTTTCTGGTTTACATCTAAAGTGGTTTCATTGAAGAAAGAGTGAATCTCTTTGAACTTTGAGTTACAACGACGACTGCCTGGCTCTACACTAAACATAGCCATGCATAGTGTGCAACTCAGACATTGAATAGCAGAGTTCACCAGGTGCCAAGTGCAATAGTACCAACGACAAATTGAATTATGGAATGGTTTAGTGGCAGGATTTTTATGGGGAAATGTTTTCATATCAGAGTACATTTCCTTTATACGATGGCTGTAGTCCTCGATGGGAGAAGAGAGAAGAGTCAGTGGACCAATAAACGTGCTTTTGTGATTTTGGTTAAAGATTCATTCTCATCTGTCAGCAGATCATCCATCTCACAGAGAGAGATTAATTTAAGCTTTATTATCCACCTTTTATTTCAGTATTTATTTGCATTATCTCCGTTACACATATTACAAAAGACAAACTCTGTCTAATGGTTGTGTTATTGTTCTTACATGGGACAGAAAACTACAAATGAGCAAAAATGTAAGGTTTGGATACATTACTGAATGATACGAACAGAAAGTTCAATCTCTTCGTGGACCAGGTAAATGGCCACATTAACTTTATTTGTATGTAGAGTAAAAATAAAGTTTAGTAAAGCTTATTTTGAGACCAATTCCAGGAAAGCTTAAATTTACTGTGTGTCAGTATTTGTAATACTTTCACTACATGTGCTGCATCTAAGCCATAGAGACAGGTTTTGTTCCTTGTATTTGTTACCATTTTTGGGAAATACATTGAAAAAGTGAAAACTCGTACTGGTTTCATCCACTTGGTGAAATGTCTGCCATTACAGTGGACAGGTAGGTCGACACTTCGGTGTGATTTGCACCTTTTTGACAGCTGTACTTGCTAGTATTGCAGGTTAACATAAACGATTAGTGATGCCTGGCCCATAAAAATAGTCGAGAGTGGAGAAGATAAATTAAAAACAAAATATTCTGTTTATGGGAAATAGAAACTGGTGGATGGTGGTGGAGAAAGTCAATGTAGATAGAGATGTTCTGAATATTCATTCTCCTTTTGATGTGAAGAGCATCTGAGACGTAACCTGAATTCTTTCTTTTGTTATTTTGCAGCAACTGTACCTCAAAGTTTAAGAAAGTCGTCTGCTCTGATTGGAAGCCTTCAAAAGTCAGTGCACTAATTTTTCTCTACGTATATTCTTTCAAACTTCACCGTACAACATCATGCTGTTTCATCTCATCATTGGCCAATATATATAACACACAATCTTTTTATTAAAAATCCAAATAAATAATGACATTTAAAGTAGATATATCATATTGTTTCTTTTCTTGACTCAGAC
Organism: Nautilus pompilius; assembly: GCA_018389105.1. Lineage (NCBI taxonomy): Eukaryota > Metazoa > Mollusca > Cephalopoda > Nautilida > Nautilidae > Nautilus > Nautilus pompilius. The sequence continues at coordinate 857,374 of JACATO010000684.1, forward strand.
CACAACAGGGAAATGTACTGGCGGGAAGTCATAAAGGCTATTATAGATTTGAAAGAAACTAGTCTTTTGTGAAATAAACCGTTTTGATCAGAAAATGTGATACTTGGTCTTGTGTAAGTTTGGGAAAATTTTGGTCTGTTTGCTTTATTTAAAAAGGCAAACATCCTGACCAGGCTGCAACTGTAGATGAACAGAGGAGAAAGGATACTTAAAATAAATACAAATAATGACATGAACCTGTCATTTGTATAATTTTTAAGTAGTGCATATTAGTAAAAGTTAGTGGAATTAATAAAGATTACCACGAATTGTTAGTGGAGATGCAATCAGTCATCCTAGTACCAAAAGAAAAGGATGGATAATAAAAGAAGGAATGATGTTTACTTGAAAATAATACTGTAGAAATTTGAGTGCATGCATTGACACATCTCCATAATCGTGTTAATAAAAAATTTTAATATTCTGTACTCACAAAGGGCAGAATGTGATGCTGAAGCGAAGATCTAATGGAAGATTAACAGAAAGATTGCTTAAAATTTTTGCCAATTTGATATTGTGCATGATCCAGCTTACTACTAGACTAGCTAAGTACCTTTGACAAAGATAATTGTTGCATCATAATTTGCTATGTATGGGATATAGATTTCATAATTTTACACATGTAATTAGAATATTTTCTACATTCAAGAATGTATTCAAAATCTCCATATCTTTAAATTAGTGGCAGAGAAGAACATTGTGATAGATTACCTGTATAAAATTCTCCAGCAATCTTCCTTATGCATCAGTGTCTACATCAACATGCCAGGTTTCAAATAAAGGGTGTTTCATCAAAGAAGGGAATGCCATAGCATTGGTTGCTGACTTGATGGTGGTTTTGATGGAGATTTCCCTGGAAGACCTCAAAATTTTGGATGATTTAAGAGCAAGCAAATAGAAAATGCTAATATAAAGAGAAGAGAATTTTGAAAAATCTTGTAATAGGCTTCATGGTAGGCAAAGATGGGACCAACTTCATTGTCTACATATGGTGAAGGTCATAGTGAAAGGAGGCAACAACCTCTTGTGTATAAATGGAATGCCATGAATTTTATGTACCAGGAATTGATACTCAACAAACTGAAATTTCCTCTTTATCTTCATCCAAAGCATTCCAGAGTTAGTTAAAAGTGAAAAATACATCTCTGTATTTCTATTGCTAATGAGTAATGATTGGAAAAAATGAAAAATTTAAGAGATTTCTTGTTTTGGTATGGAGACAATGCAAAAATGTGACCAAGTCTCCTCAAATTCAATGCTTATGAGAGTTCAAAATGCAATTATTGGTTTTTTTTCTTGTATATTTAAATGTTTAACTCTCTTCCTCTTTGTGCTAAATGTTTCAGAGGTAAACAGACTTGGATGGAGTAGTGTATTCAGAGTTCCATTAGCTTTTGACCAGCAAAAGAGTGGTGAGGCTCTCTCTCTCTCTTTAATATCCACTGTTCCATATTTGGGTGGTTTCTAGTGTACCTGACAGAGATTTGTTTAGATGTTAGAAAGAAGATAAACCTGACAGATAGATTATAAAAGCTTCCATCTTTGACATGATAGACAACCATCATCTATCTAGATATTGGTGAAGCAAAAGGAAGTAGCTGATACCTGATTGATAAGATGTTCTGAATGCAATATGGTGACACCAGCTCTGCTCATGAGGCTATCAGGTTCTTTTTTTTCATTTAGGGTTCCTTCAGGTGGCAGGATAACTTTTAGGGCTTATATAACTTGTTTATCTTGAATCTTTCTCTTTATTTAACTATTGCAACTAGTATGTAGATATGTATATCTTGATCTTTCTGTGTTGAGACATTTACAAAAGTTATTTGCTCTTGTACCATGGAGTCATCTTGAACAATAAACTGATTTCTTGTTCTTGGTGGCAGTAATATATGGTAAGGGGAGCAGTTTTTGACAATTTTTATGAAACCATCTGACCTTTTGAATGTTAATAAAGTCTTCTGCAATTAGACTTCAAATCTTTTTAATTTCAGAAGCTAGTTTGCCTTTCTTGAGTTTGATAGGGCTATCACATTATAAATAATTACTACGATCATAAGAGTTGATATAATAAGTATTTTGCACTTTGTATTTAAATTAGCATAAAAATTATTCCATTGTTACGGTTTACCGTTGTAATAGATGTTCACTGTAAGGTTTTTGGTATAATCTCACCACAGGTTCTTCCACCCCTGGGTTAGATTTCTGTCAAAAACAACGCTCTGAGTTTCTAGGCATTGCCAGAGTGCCATCTACTGGCAAGTTCTGCAATAGTTATCACATGCACTGACTTTACAGTGACAAACCCTGGTTTATTGTTGTCATTGCCATGATACAGCAGATTCACTACTCTACTGTTGATTTTTGTTGTGACTATTGGTGTTAGCCTGAATTGTTATAGCGCCTTTTAAATACATGGTATGTAGCTAAGGATGATTGTCAGTGTGACAGCTTCCATCTTCAAATGAATGCGAAGGGTTTGCAGTGAAATCAAATTTTACAATATTTTCATTGATAACATTTATTTCCAAATAAAATTATCCTGATAAGAACCAGTAAGATTATCGTACAGCTAATGACAATTATTGCTGGTTTTAGCCAACTGTTCAGGTGATGAATGCCTACACAAATAGGGACTACTTACACTTTCTGTTTCATAGCTCAGGTCCTGTCCATCATAGCAAAATACCAGTGCAGTCAGCATATTTGACTGAACTAGCCCCCCTTTTTCACACGCTCATGTTTCTAATGGCAGGGTTATTGATAGTCAAAAAGACATTTGTTAAATTGCAAATTACATCATGACAACGGACGACTGAGTAGAGCTATGATGTCTGAGAGACGATTGACTGAATGCTGTTGAGGAATTCTGAGAGTCTTTCATGACATGGGCTGCAGTCATCTTAAATGAAAATGTCACGGTATAAGGCTGCTTGACAGGATGTGTTGCTGGAACTAGGTTGGTACTAATTCTGTCATTGCGGTTTTGTCAGTCTAAGAGATTTTGATGATATGGAAAGACTGGACAATTGTTTTGGTAGATATCACTGCTGCACGAGTGGTAAAGAGGCGATTTCGACTCAATTTTTCTTTCTGTTACCAGTGAGAGTTACACACAAATTAACTTTCAAATGTCACCAGCATTAGAAGCCTACAATACCCTTTGGTTTGTTTTTGTTTCTTTACCAGAGGAAAGCAGGAACAGCTCCTCTTTCTATTTGTCACTCTGTAGTCGCTGCTGCGGTGTAGAGAGGTTGAAATATAGTACCTCTGAAGGAAAATCAACACCAATAGAGAAACCCTTTCTTACCTGGACCTGTGGACTGGAGCATCTGTCTTATACTCTAAGTGTGTCAGTGTACACCCACAGAGACTGGAACTTTGCTTCCTCTCTCCTTTACCATATTTTCTCATGGTGACAGACTGTCACTGATTTACCTATTAGACACTCTTTGGGTGGACCCCTTCTCTCTGGACACTTGAATCCCCAATTGCCCAAGTTCTGATTGAAGCATGTGGTTTGTCTCCAACATGAGAGAGACCACACCAACGGTCAGCTCCTATAGGACCAGCCTTACCTGACCAGATGAAAGGAGCCAGGTTGAACTTTCATTTCCCTACAGCAATGCTAACTATATAATTTGTTTTAAGAGCTACATTATAGCTAATGAATATTAACTACATGAATTAACTTTAGGGGTTAGATTATAGCTGATGTATGTTAGGTTCAGTGGCCGGTTTATAGCTATGCAGATAAACTAGAGAACAATTCAAATACAATACACTTTTGTCTACACTGATGAGCTGCACATCACAATAGTCACAAATGACATTGATTAACTAGACAGCACCACCGTTACACAAATGTAGGATGTGCTTTCAATGAATAGTACTTGGAAGTCTTGTCTTGTCTTGAATTTTACCTTTATTCCTGCTCCTTCACATGTGCTACTTTATCCTTCTAAATCAGTGGTTAGACTTCATATATTTTACAACACGGGCCTACAATATTTTGTAATATTGCAGAAACTGTTTGCAACATTTGACTCAATGCAAATGAATCAGGAAGCATCAATATTTGTAAGAATTTCATTTGGGTATTGGTTCTAGTGAACGCTTTCACATTGTGGTCCTGGTAACAAACACCCTCCTCTAAATACCATTATAACATAAGCCAAGTAGTAACCCAATATTAAGATTCTTGATCATCATATAACTAAACTAAAAACCGAGAAATGAACTGCTGCTGCTCACAGTGCAGAATGAGGTTGAGTGCCTGGTTTAGTTTCGTTCATTAGTAATGGCAAATATAATTCTACACGATGTTGAAGAGATCAGTTCTCACTGATCTAACTAGGGAAGAACAGTAGTCAGTTACCTGTTTCTCATTTTACGCATGTGCATATATATTAAGTAGCGGAAAAACTTTCTTTATAAAAAATACAAGAATTTTTTTTTTCCTATCTTCAATTGTATCTATTTTAGGTCATTCAAATTTGCTGTATATATTAACTCTCTTAATCTCACTAATTGTAAGATACACACAAGACTCTGTATTATCTCTAGTTGGGTGTGGATAAATAAATAAGAACACAATTTACAGTTTCTCTATAATTACTTTTTCTCGTTTTCTTTAAATTTAAATATTTCATTAAAATATAAGTTTATTGATGCATAAAACCAAAATCCTATCTTTATATGTACAAATTAATTCTATTCAATATACTGGAGTTGTGGGTGGCATCACCGTTACTGGTGTGACAAGTCTATCATTAACACAGCACAAAAGTGTTAACTTCTTTATTTTTATTAGTTGCTAACACTATGCGAGAAAATAATTGTGATGGGACTTCATCGGGGAGTAGTTTGTCACTAAGGTGATGATGCATACGATTGATTGTCTGCTGGGCAAAACAAAGTTACCAGTAGGTTATCTCCCTTTTAGTGTAGCGTTAGGCAGTAACTACTGGTAAAGTTACAGTTGAAGGAAGATGTGGTACATATTTCCTGAAATATGCTAATTTCTCTCAGAGAAACAATTCTTTGCAATGCATACATAGTCAGCTACTTTCATTTGGAGTCTGCAAAGGATAAGTTCTGTCAAAAATTTGTAATTTAAAAGAGATGCAGCTCCATGACACTTGCACATTACCTGCGTTTTCTGGCTGTTCATCATCTCATGTTATTTATGATGGTTGTTCATGTACCATATCCATGCTTTATACTTTACTATATAAGTAAGACTCCATAGTTGTATTATGTTTTTCATAAGACTGGCTTACAGACAGACATCAGTCAGTCTGCTCAAATTCTGCTTCTTTAATTATGGTTCATATTTTGCATTTCCCTTAACTATCTTCATAACATCAGAACTTCCTTATTTAACCTGTAAACCTTTCTGAAAGCCGACTGATTGATTTAATGGAAACGTATTCACAGACCGAATTACTTGTGAGAATAAACAAGCCATTACACGAGAATGGATAGATGTTGTAAAACTCGGGGATTTTTGTTCTTGGCCAGTGATCTGGTGACATCTGTGGCTGGGTTAGATATCCCAAATCGAGATACAATTTGCCCAACCTCCCTCTGGGTTGATGCTTGCAGGAATTTCTCCTTGTTTGTTGAGATAAGAACAGAGCTAAATGACTTTTAAAATCATGTCCAACAACCATGGTGGTTATATCGCAAGCTTGAACAGGAAATGAATAGAAAGACGAGACCACTGTTTCTTTTGTTTCGTTATTTGTAAACAGCTTTGCCTGAACAAAAGGATATTATTAGCTTGCAGAGGAATTAACTCTTTAAGTCAAATTTATCTAATACTTGCATGCATAATCCCTCTCAGAACTAGCACCGCTTGTGTATTTAACCAGTCACCTGGCTTTTACAAGGCCTAATGGTTGGTTAGCCTAGTGCTCAACTACCAATGTAAACCAGGCAAGGGGCCAGCTTCTACATGAAGAAACAGCAGAATGTCCTTACCAGGTGCCCAGATAAATCCCACAAGAACAGACTGGTACAAAGGAGTGTGAAGAATTTATTTTTTGCCAAAGGCAAATCTGAACACTTGTATCTGCTCTGTACACACCTGACCCTACCCTGCCCTTTATCTGACATTTACATTTGTTTTTAAAGGTTTTCTGGTTTGTTTTTCTTTTATGTTGGTAATTAAAATCCTTGGTGATGCCAGAATCGGCTTAGAGCTGCTGCGGAGAAAATTCTTCTTATCTTTTTAAATTTGTCACTCACATTTGTCGTCAAACCAGGTAGAAGCTTCTCTCTCCTCTCTGGTTTTATATTTTAAATGTTTTTTTCCTTACATTACAGATAAAAATCCATTTGACCAAATTAAGTGTGATATGGGTGATGAATTTACTTACTTTGCAATAAAAGATTGTCTCCCCTTAGACCAGTTAGTTTAAACTTGGTGTAAAATAAGAATCATAGAGAGATTATAGTAACTGGTGATGAGTCACTGTTGCTATTGTGGTAGGTGTTCCTTTAGTTAGTCTTCAGTAGCCTGGCTACATTAACGTTATCTTGTGGTTTCTTTCAGAAACGTGAACATCAATTTTCTATCTCCCTTTATTTCTTCAATGACTTTAGTCTGACAGAAAAATATTAAATAACAGAAACAGAGATCTTTGACGACTTTTCAATGTATTGAAGATAATTAATATTGTTAATAATATTAACGACTTATGTCTTGTCTGCTGTCCAAACGAAGAAAGTAGACACTTTTTGTTTGTAGAAAGAAAGCTGACATTAGACAGATTCCTAACACGTTGCTTTATTTTGATATGTAAACGTAGAATGGCAATTATTAATAAGAAGCTGAGTTCTACATTTTAAAACTAAACTAATCTTCATTTGACATAGTCTCGGTACGTTCTGAAGATAATCTGGTTGCTTTAAAATGTAGCGATGAATTTAGTATCAAAATAAACTAGTATCTATAGTTTTAGGCAAAATCTTAGTCTTGGTGCTACATGTAAAGAATTTTGATAAATTTGTTCTTTAAAACATGAAATACTTATCATTATAATTACATTAACTCCTCTTCTCTCCCGTTCAGTTTCCGAAATGTTACTCAGAGTTGTTTTAATTATTCAAACCAAACAATTATTTATAAACTTGCTACTGATGCTAGTATACATCCTTACTAAATGATTTTTTATTCTGATTTTCTCTTAAATCAGTTAAATCTCATTATTTTTAAGAACATGGTAAATGATGCTTGAAATTGTTTCCATGTGGAGTTCCCTAATTCCTCTCCATCACACATCTTCAGCCATTTATCAGTGAATGACAAATATTTATCAATTGACAAAAACTCATCTGCATGGTGCACATCTAAGATGAGAAGCCCAGGTTCTCCTGCATGAGTCAGACTTGTTTGTTTCTTAGAGAATATCTCTGAGAATTATTTCTACCAGATATATTCTTCTTTCCTCTTTTATATGACAAATAATACATTTGTAAATAAAAACTAAATACTAAAAAACAAACATTTAAAAATAAAATTAAAACTTTATACGAAACTAAAGAGAAATTAGTCTGAGATATTCTCGGTGTTTTCGTGTGATTGACAGACCAACTTTTATATTTGTCACATTTATCTTCCACGCAGAATATTAAAGTAATTTCCACTTTCTTTTCAAATTCTCGAACATCAAAAAAGACTCTATTACTTTGTACCTCTCTGAACACTCGGCAGGCACCACAGGGTACCTTTACCAAAAACGTAACTCGTCAGACGAGGGACATTATCAAGTCCTACTTCACTGAAGCTTAATTCTTTTCTATTTCTCTATGTATTCCATAGAAAACTGTGTAGTTGATCCTGGTGATGGGATCACCAGCAGGGGAAAGTCTGAGATTACCAGAGTGCCAAATAAATTGATTTAATTTTGGACAAAAGATGGATGCTGAAATTGTACGGGCAATTGGGATGATTTTTTCACAAAACGAGGTAACTTGGTTAAAAACGTTTTAGCCTATTAATGCCGCCTGTCAGGTGCTCGAGAAATAGATGGGTCATTGTTCGGTTAGTCGTCAGTAGCACGGATATAAAGACAAATAAACTAACTTTGTTTTCGGAAACAACTGGCCACTGTTTTTATCTCTCTATTTCTGCAATGACGACAACAAATTGGAAGCAAAACATTTTTAATAACAAAAAAAGAATTTTTTGTGTTGAATCTGAAGAGTTGGTCACCTACCGAGTCGCATCTATTCTTTGTCCATGACTGACTTATGAATATACTGAAATTGTTCTATCACTATTAATATTATTATTATGTCATTATCTGTCATCCAGATTGGGAATAGTTGTTTTAATTCTTACATCTAAAAGTAGAAACATCAACAAGACAACTGATGCTCAGTTTTCGCATGTTTGTTTATTGTTTTCAAATCTCTCTTATCAAATGGTGAGAAAAGACAGAGAAAGCTTCAAAAAAGATGTCTACTTGTAATCACCAAATTCTCTATTGATAGAATGAAGAGATTTCACTGCCAGGGTAACTGACCCCTTAAATCAAACAGTTGTTAACAAAAATAAAATATCCTTACAGTTGAACAGACACTTTCCACCATCACTGATGCAGTGAAAGTAGCAGAGACGTTTTGCCATTTCTTCCTCTGATCGTTGTACGTCCACTTGTATAACCGTCAGCTGATACCAGTCATATTCACCGGGTACTTCTGACATAAGTATGGATATTACGTTTAATTGTAGCTCACATACACCTTTCCTTTTCTGCCATCATACAGCATCCGTCGTATTCTTGGTCATGTAGTTTTTCTTGATTCAAGCCAAACTTTGCACACTGATCACTGATAGTATTGGCAATGGAAGTAGCATCCACTTCATATAGATTTGCAAATCCAACAAGTTCCTCTCGGATATTTTCAGTGCTCGATGTGTCAGCGAGGCACACACCGAGTGACAATTGCTCCTCTCAGGATATATCAGCAATTATTGAAAATGCAGTGGAATTCTTTGCTGAAGAAACTAACCATTTCTTCCCTGATAGTTTCTTCACAGAGAATGATCAGTCCATTTTCTACACGGATAGATGGATTGTGGGCATTAACTGGAGGATTTCCCAAACAGTTTGGTATTGTCGCATCTCCTACAAAAAATAGACAGGTTTTGGACATTCCCAGTTTTGCTTCTTTTACCACATAAAGCAATGTCGTGTACAACCAGGTAGGATGGTCGGCCCATATTGGATATAATGGTCAGAATGTGACTTCTTGCACTTTCATGAAAGTCTTTATGCCTTGTAAAAGCTGCGGTGGTGAAGGCCCCTGCATTCCACGATGAACTGACTGTGGAAAACTGTACAGTAAGTCATCGACCAATTTCTCCTTGTAGGTGTGGGGAATAACTAAACCATGGTGAACATTGCTCCAGCCAGACACGATGGAAACTCCGAGATCCTTTTGCATCTTTTTTGAAATCATAATTCTAAAGAGACAAGTCAATTTTTACAGGTAGATTGTGGTTAAGATTGTTCCTTAGTTTTATAGATGAATTAACATGCAATGCAATATCATCATCAGAATGACTGGGTTGATCTCATTTAACTGCTGCTGTTGGACCTGGACCAGAGATAGGGCAGCTTTGTTTGTAAGTTCTTGCCATCATCTCCGCTTCTTTCTCTGGTGTTTCTAATTTCCGCTTCCCTCTGATATCCATTTTTGAAGAATGGGGAATAACAAATATCTAAAACAAATACGTATGTAAGCCGTACCTGACTTGACTTGCCTGGGTCAGTCGGCTGTTGGATGGGGTTTCTTTGCCAATTTATACAGTCAAGTGGGGTCAGAGAGTGGCTCCTAGTGCTTAGTACCATTTAGAAGCGCCTCTAGGATCACTAGTTAATCAAACCACAGGTGTATTAACCATTTGGCGACCTTCACTTCTTAATTGATCTGCAGCTTGTTTCTCAAATCTAGGCAGACAGATTAGCTATTTGGTCCCACATAGGATCGCTTGGCCACTCTGCCAGAGCCTTACATTCTATTCTTCTATATTGCTACCTTCTCACCGGCCTTGGCCCTTTCGTCCTTCAGCCGGTCTCGCGCCCATTCACCATGTACCAGTAAGCATGGTAAATCAGGGAAAAACATACTGCCATCCAGCAACTTTCCAGGTGGGAGCAGCCTCCTCCTCTCCCAGCGCCCTTGAGGACACCCATGCTCCCAGAAGGCGAGTGGTCCAAAGGTCCCGGCATGCAATAACAACAATAATAATAATAATGGTGTAGTAAGGTTTATGCACAAGCAGAACAGTAATTTTAAACTATCCAGACCACCCCCCTCTCTCCTCGTACCAATGTATATAAAAATTAGTCAGACTACATGGATTAAAGTATAATTCTGCATGATTAAACACAACCTTGGTTACCTCCCTTACCTTAGCAGACAAACCCCGGCCAGAGAGGAAATAGATGGGTGTCATTGCCTCCCTTTGCTCTCCCATTGAGGAGGAGAAGTCGTCTCTCAGGTGGGGAGAAGACGACTGAAGGTAATTCTATGAAATATCCATCAACAGAGAAGGGGACAATTTATTTATTTACAGAAATCAGTCAGATGAGGAAAATCTAATATTGACCAATCAGCAGCGGACGCGAGTCCAGGATCACGTGACTGTTACTGCGTTCCTCAGTCTCACGGTCGTCTGCTCGTGGGAAGGAGGAGGTAACCGACGGACGGACGGCTGCTGCCCTCTCTGCCTGGAGAAGTTCCAGGAACCTAAGACTCTGCCCTGTCTCCATTCCTTCTGCCGATCCTGTCTCCAGCGACACATCGACACCGAGCGGTCGGGGTCCACACGGCGGCCATTCCACTCCTTCTCCTGTCCGTCCTGCAGGCGGGAAACAAAACCGCACGAGCCGGGTGCCGCTGTTAGGGGCTGGGCCCTCGACTTCCCCTCGGACTTCAGGATCACCGCCACAATGGCCGGGGTCAGCACTGACCCTTGTTGTCAGGTCCATGAGGACAGGAAACTCGACAGCGGATGCACTTGGTCAACAAAGTGGAGGAGGTCAGTGAACTAAGGACATGTAAAGAGGGGCTGGCCGACCGATTGGGGGCCGTGACGGAGGAGCTGGAGGCCCTCATGGATCAGGATAAAGTGGTCGGGGTCCTTGTTGTTGGTCAGTGGGAGGTGGAGGAAGTGAGGAGGCCCCGAGCCCAGTCCAGTGGACCACGTACCGCGACTCCTCCTCCTCCTCCTCTACATGGACCTTCGGCCGCCGTCACCTGAAGGGAGAAAAGGTGAGCATCGGGAGTCAGCTGCAGCACCTGCCCAGATCACAGAGACTTCAGTTGTCGGGTGTCCGGGATGTCACCGTCCTCTACGGCAACTCCCTGCCCGTTGGTGATGGTGACGACAGAGGGAGGGGTCATTGATGTGGAAGTTAGAAGGATGATGCGTGAGTGAAGACAATGGGAGATTACTGTCAGGAACAGTAGAGGGTTAATCATCTCCGTGGGGCTGTTGTCCCCTTTGCCACATCATGGCGCCTAGGGGGACAATCCCTGTTTCCTGTGTAGTATTAGGCTCCGCGGGAGACGGAGTCGTCCTGAAGACCGATCGGTTGATGAAGATACTATTGGGCGGGGCGATCTACCTGGTCGACCGGGTGACGGACAGCGCGAGCAGATTGTACAGGCGGGGACAGACACAGCGCTGGATTCTGACTCTGGACCTTAGTCCTGTGCTGGTTTAAATGCGGATGGGACCAGGTGACAACAGTTTACCAGGTGTACGACTGATGATAGGTGAAAACTAATCATCATCATCATCCCAGGTAAGCCTCTTTGTCTACCTGTCCTCTCTGCTTCTATATTTTAAACGATTGTTCATTTTCTTATTGTTCAGGTAAAAACAATGGACGAGATTTGAGTAATTTAATCGATATTCAATTACTACATATAATAATAATAATAATAATAATAATAATAATAATAATAATAATAATAATAATAATAATAAAATATGGATTGTCTCCCCTGAATCAAGTTTACATTTTGTATATCGTTACCATGGAGACGGGAGTTTACCAGTTGATAATGAAGAGTGTCGCTGTCACCATGGTGACGGAGTGATGCTTTTCTATTTATTTCTTCTCCAATGACAACTGAAAAAAAAATTAGAAGAAAAACAATTTTAATGGCAGAAACTGGAATCTTTGAGTAGAATCGGTTACTTTGAGATGTTTACTGTTTAATGGATGGATGGATGGATGGTGACTGTGCATCCACAGTTTGTGATCCACTGACTGTAGCTGTAGAACTGACAGATGATGTGAAAGATGATACCATGTGCAGCCTCTGTGTATAGATAATTAATAAGTTAAAAACCTTCCAATTCTGGTTAGTAATGTGATGCGGTACAACAATAATAATAAATGTAGTAATAATAATAATATTAATAAACTGTGAACACAAATTTTAAAAAAATTGTTTTTTCATACAAAGAAGAAATAAAATCTCATTTAATCAGATGGATGACTATGGATTGTAAAGTTACCTGGCTGACAGAGAGCAGCCAGCTGCAGTCGTCGTCGGATTCCCTGTCATTTTTGGTTTTTAAAAGTTTTACTGAACTTTGGTGACTGACATTAAAATATCATCCTCTCAGAATCTTCTCCGATGATCTCTATGTAATGATGTCATCTCTCTCTCTCCATCTCTCTGGTTGCTTTACATTTTCCTTAGTTTTAATAATAATAGTAATAGTATGAAATAGGTGGTGTAACTACAAATAGGTTTAGTGCTGGGGAATTTGATGTTGTGAAAGAAACAAAAGAGTTAAAATTGAAAGGATTCAAAATTATTAACACAAACAAATTAAACTTTAACAATAGAAAGATTACAGGGAATAATAATGTTGTTGTTGTTGTTGTCAGTGAATTTTGAAAAGTGAATAAAATGGATTTGTTTTACTAAAGTGAAAAATTAAAAATATGTTTTAATATAATTTCATCGAGGAGCACAAATAACCGTTCCTCTGGGAATTACTGAGGAAAGGGTCCACTCAGAATATAATAATGTGTGACTTTGGGGAGAACGGCCGCCGCCATCGTTTCTCTCACCTTTCTATACTTTTACTTCCTTCCTCATCAAGAAAATGTTTAGCAGGGAGGACATTGGCCTGGTGACAAAGTTTGCAGCATCTCTCCTCTTGGATAGGTGTCCATCACTCCAAACCACGTCATGCATGTCCAGTCAGTTGTGATTCACCAGAGAAACATCCCATCGTTGGTGCATATTATTACTGGTATTTCTACCTGGGACCGTTCGGAAAACTAAGTTAGTTAGGTTAGAGAAGCTTTGTTTACCATGAGGTTGTACTTTGTGGATTGAATTGTTGGCTGATGGGGAGAGTCTCAACTTGAGATGAGAGCAGGAAGTTATTGATGGTGTATTACTTACAGAAAACAGATGGTTAGTTTGGGAATTTCTCACCAGTTGTCAGTAAAGCTGGAAATGTTTTTCTGTCATAATCAGGGTTTCATTCTTTGGATGAGTGTTTTGTTCAGCTCACAGTACTGAGCAGACAGATTCTCTGGTGGGCTAAACACAAAATAAAGAGAGACGGGTGGGTAAACCAGTAGATCAGAGGGTTTAATAAAAGGTTCGCTGCTTCTCGGTTTAGAAGGGACAATTGAACGAGTGGCAGACCTGCAAATGGGGGCAGTCAGAACTTTAATGATTGCTTGCTTCACCTGAAATAATTCCGGTCTTTTAAACCGATGTTACATTTACCTTGTTTTATTTCTATCTTTGCATATTCCCTTTGTTAAATCATTTACCGTGGGCTGACTATTGTATCGCTGTCTCGCTACTAAAACTCTTCCTAAAATAAGGGCAGAGGCTGTCTGTGTATTAGAATGAGGAGCCAAAAAGAAATTTTGCATCGTTGTAATACGCACAATAACCTGTCAATATTTTGAATCCAAAATTTGATAATTTTACTACCACTGCATATGTTTCTCTGTCTCTCTTTTTCAACCATTGTCAACTGCAAAAGTAGGCCTACAAATTTCTGAATGGACAGCGTTGATCTGACACATGCCTTGCGATATAAATGAACAAAGTGTAAACATCCCATTTTTTGTCCTTTTCAAATGATGCTGCAAGCCGTAGTTTGCTCACATTTGGTCTAGTCATTTTGAATTCGGCGCTCGGTATGGACTCTACCACGCCCCCCCCATTTCCGAAAATCCTGGATCTGCCCATGAATTATGTAAAGAATGCTAAAATTTACTGGATTTGTTTGATAATTTTATCAAAAATATTTTACTTCCATCTAAGCAATGTGGGAGTTTTTATCAGTTAGATAGTGTGACATCAGAGAAGGTAAACAAATATTTTTCGCCAATTTAAATGGTATATTTATTGAAACTACTTTTCTTATTAATATCTGCTACATCTTTACAAAATATGTTATTTTGTGAGCATAACAATTGTTTCTGAGGCCAGTGCAAATCAAAAGTGGACAAATAAAGTCAATCAGGAAATCATCATGTTGTGTTCACACGCACACGGCTGGATAAGATACCGCGTAAACTGTCTTAACAACAAAATGTTAGTTTAGTTTATATTTTTAAGAAAAAGCAATTAAGCCATTTGATATTTGTTTAATGCCCGGGTTAGAATGGTTAATTCGTCTAATGGAGAGGATGCACTTTATGCATTCAAGACACAGATTTGATGCCTTTATTTAAATTGGAACTGGATAAACAAAAAACAACTGAAATCCAAAGTGTGAAGAATACAGTTGTAGTCAGATTGCTTTCATCTAAATATGAATCATTGAAATGCTCAGTGTCGTAATCAAAGAGTCTCCAGAAGACTAAAGAACAAACATTAAAATTTGGCTAGAACCATTTTTGAATGTAAACTGTCCTCAGGAAATTTACACCATATCATAATAATTATTATAGAAAATATGAATCTATCTAGTCGTATATGTAATGTACAAGAAAATCATGATTTCAATATCATTGTTCAAATAAGAAATAGGATGGATGTAAGCATATCGGTTCGAGTCCTGGTAGTCAGGGGGCAGTGTCTGACTAGGAGTCTGTTTACTATTTATTGAGAACCATTTCAGTAGTTGCTTTCTCTTAATAAAATATTATCCCTACAATGAGAAAAACACCAAGAACCAGCATCCCAACACCGATGCCAATTTGCAGGTAATGATCTGAAATAGAAAACACGGGTAATCCAATTCTTGAATTGGCAGAAAAACGTGTGGTCAAATAACAGCAGTATTTGTTATCCTAATGAAGTTAAACTTAAGGTTATATTTTGTGGGAGATATCACAACTCGCCTAAAAACCGAAACACATTAGACGCTTTTCAGGATTTTGTTTTAACGTAATGTATACAAACAAACCAAAAGAGAAGGTTTAATCAAAAGACTGAGAAATCAAAAGGTCTGTTTTCAATTTAGAGGTGTAAAAATTCACAAAATTCCCAGGTAGTGTTGAACAGCGCATAGTAAATGCCAGCATTTCTCAGCTGGATAAACATATGGTTGTGGACAGTACAAACACAAACTCCAAAAATTGTGTACTATTCCCACTGTGGACAGGTTTCTACTTCACGCTGTTACTTCATTTAATTTATTCTTATCTATTAAAGCATCTTTTTCTAATCGGCTTTCTGTCATTAATTTGATTTAAATTGTTGCCAACAGAATTGATTTTCTCTCCATGTAAAAGAAAATCTTGCAAACAACTCACCTTTTTTCAGTGATCTGTAGCGCAGCGTGAAGCCTCTGTATTCATAGTTACCATCAGAAACAAATGTCACAGTAACTGTGTCAGTTTTGCTGAGAAAAGATGGCTGCTCATCACCACACCATTTACCTAAGAGTTCCTGTTGTCCTTTCCCTACAAACTCAGATATTTCCAGGTATTTAATGACGTAGCAAGGTACGAAAAAGAAAAGATTTGATTACAGTAAAATGCTATACAAGATTGACGGTGTTTAAAAAAGCTCTGTATTAGAGGGAAAATGAGTTCTTATCATGGTTTTTTTTTTAGGAAATGTATAGATATTTTCGTTATTCTATGAAACAAGTTGTTATATTCCATTTTTTTTTTTTACAATTTATCAATTAAGGAAAACTATTGTAATTCCTTGAAATTTTTATTATAAATCTGCACGTGCAAAGTTGATATATTTGGATAGGTTCCTCAACTGTTTTATACTATGGACAACAACACGAGAACAGAAGGTGTCATTGGCTCTGTTATTTGACTTGTTGACAAAACGTTAGTTGTCCACCATAAACACTAAACCAGTATACAAGGGCAGTAAAAAGGGTGAGGATTTGACATGTTCGCATGAGGGCCAGTGAATTTTAGCATCTATTTCTTGATGATTGTCTGTCTGTAGATTGTAAATCTGCCATTAGCTGATAGTACCTACTCATGTTCCCATCCAGAACAGCTCTGTATCAAATAGAAGAAATATCTTTTAATAAAATAATTTTTAAAGGTTTTATTACAAGTTACTTGTAATGTTAGTTTCCTGCTGCCACTGTATCAAACAATGATATTCTAAAACAATTTACCATCATAAACTGTAGCCGCATCGTAAATGCAATCCACGTAGTTTTTCAATCAACGAATCCTTCACCTGAATCTCTATAAAATCTTCTCTGCTTGTGATTGTCCAAGAACAGTGAAGATTTCTGAATAATAGGAAAACATAGAAGAATGTGGAGATATAAACTTATTCTGTTCTTAGAAAATAAGCTTTCTTATAAATAATACAAAAGACAATGTTTAGTGAAGCCAGGTTTGCCAGAAGACGAGTTAGTGATTATCTAGGTTGTATTTGGAAACTCTCTTAGAAATTGAATGACATCAGTATTCTAACAGAAAACTGATGTACTGCTAGATTGCTTCAACACATCAATTTGTATTATGGCTTGATGCAGTAAACAACGTATCTGCTTGAAAGTCAATACTTTGTCTTGAGATTGTATTGTACAATACAGTACCAATGTTAGCACATACACAAATTCATTAGGAAAAATGGCAAATATAAGTGGAAGTAAAATTATCTAAAACTGCTTTCAGTAATTTATATGTAACTACGGTTTAAGACCATATGTCGAAGATAGATACTTATGACAATATGGACAAATTCAGCTCTGAGTATCTACAGCATAGGACAATGGGTTGACTAAGATAACTAACAGTGTGAAAATCTATAGGTCTAAATAAATAAACACATTGGTGATCTTGATCTTGTTTATTAACTTTAAAAACAGTATCCTGTTTTATGAGATGTAAAATCATACGGTGGTAGATGGTTGGATAGGATGGTGATGTCAAGGTTTTCCAGTCTGGTCCAGCATCTAATGATGATGAACAGCTAATGGGTTCTGTAAGAGAGAAATCGATAGCAAGTTTAAACATTCACAATAAACGTTTACTACTAAAGTGTTCAGTAGTATAACATTTGCACTTAGCTTTCTATGAAGTTATTCTGTAGACAGAAAAAATTTTATATTCTAAGTTCAGCTGATTCTATGAGTTTATATACTGTATAATTTTTTTAAAAAAGATTCCACAGCAACCAACAACTGATGAGCCTTAAGCCAACCTGAAGGTTGTAATTTTCAGTTAGATTTGGAAAACACGAAGCAAGCGGCACTGTTGGCTCCATGTGTCACTAGAAGGACAAGGATTACCATTAGGGAGACCATTGTGATGATTTAAGGCCATGTGAGAGTTTGTCCACTGAATTGGATGCAAAAAGATATGGTGGTCTAAAAGTTCCATGGCATGTCTGCTTCTTGCCGTATGTAGATCTGTAAACTTTACCTGTGTGTGACCCAATAGTGAGGTATTCCTGTAAACAGGTTACAAATACTCAGGCTGTTCTTTCAAAGGGTTAACTTGTACCTCTCTCTAATGGCACTATGAAGATTTTCTCTTAGCTGCTGCTGAATAGTTGATCACAGTTATAGTCTAGTGATAACACAGTCCCTTAATCTCGCAACCTATTTCAGGATTTCAGCCCTTTCTGACCAGAAAAGTTTAATGATAATGTTCAAAATACACACACTCTGGAGATAATTATTAATTCCCCAATGGATTATCCCATATTTCATACACTGATCAATTTATTAGTGTTTATAGTGGCATTTATTTAAGAATTAAATTATTTTTAAACTTTAGTCCACTCCAATAATTTCTTCAAAGTAAATGTACTCTTCTGTTTGATGAATTACTTTATTAGTGAGTGCATAATTATGGCTGCTAGTGTATATATGTATGTTAATATGTACCTGGAGAATCTGCATAATACTCAATAATGAAGCCTCTGCCTGAGTGAGTGTTGTCTGACCTCATAATTAACGTGCTACTTGATGGTACTGTAATACGTCTTCCTTGTAAGAATGATCCACAATACCTGGCTACAAGTGTTGCATTATTACCTAGATAATCACCTACAAAAAATGCAAGTAGAATTTAAGAAATAATATAAAGTAAATGAAAGTACAATTAGAATGGTCTTATCAAATATCTTGAAAGAATTCTACAAACACAATAGAAATTGATGGCAAACACTGGCCACTCTGTATGCATCAGGAATTATTCAAGACATGGAAACAATATAATTGCAGGAAATAAATACAATTATTTAATGTTTACCTTCATTATTATTTAGTCAATAAGACCCATAACATATACAAATTTACCTATTGGTAAAGTATTTATTATAATAGAATAATGGCGACTTATTTTCAATGCATGTAGAAACATTTACTCGATGAAGAATCATGGTTATTTGTCCTTTAGTGCCTCCATTATAGGAACTAAATCTCCATCATTGAGACGACGTCTACCGTGTATCATATTTAATGCCATGCAAATACCCCGTACAGGTTGACTTTATGTTGTATAAAAGAAATAATCTTGGATTTGGTAAAAAATTATCAGGTTTTGTTCAGAAAAGTATAAGGAAATATTTAAGGAACAAAATAATGTTTAACAGAAATCTATAACGTTTTTATTAAACGTCAGATTTGTATGTTCAGAGTAAAGAAGATACAGGTTTGATGCAGTACCACTGTACACCTCGAGGAAGTCCTTGCTGCAGCTTGGTGATTCCTCCAGTTCTAAATCCTCTAATGTCAAGGTTAATTTATTGCTTCCAGATGGTAGATGTATTATCCAGGTACATTTAACATCACTAGAAAGAAGAAGAAATAACAGATGGATGTCTTGGTGATAGATTGCAAATATAACTAGCAAACTTGAGCAAAGATACCAAGTTTCCAATTTTTCATACAAAATATTATAAAATTTATTGTAGATCTAAAAAATACTTAACTATTCCCCAGTGGTTAAGTAAACATTTGGAACAATGTGACAGTTGAGCAAGCAGCTGGTGGCAGAAGAGTGTCCTGCAAGGTAATAACCTGGATGGGTGCTTGCGATCTTCTCCAATAAAATTCACTAGAAACTGTCCGCTCATCACAGCTGCTTCTGTTTAATGGCAGTGGTGAGCTGACATTTACCATGACTACTGCTGGTGGTAGTTATATCATATTACCTCGGATGTAGTTCCATTATAGCCATATTGCAATCAGTAGTATTGCTCTGAGCTCTGCTCTTACTCTGTACCATTCAGTTTCCCATCCAAGTTAATGATATCTGTAACCAGCTCCAAGTATGAAAATTCTAGAGAAACAGGATACAGTGGATTTTTGGTAAAATCTAATAATTGATCCTTTTCCTTAAGCAAGTGGATGTCCAGGGGACAAAATAATTTAGGAACACAGTTAATTAATTAATAATGTAGCTATGTGAATGTCGTGTTTTTCAACAAATAATTCTTTTAATCTATCTCTAACGAAATCTTAAAATTTACCTGGATGATCTGTTGTTAATACTAGACTATGCGAGTAAAGTTGCACTAGACAATTTTTAGACCAGTCTGACGGACTAACTGTCCAAATAGGATTTGTGGCCTCGTTGAATTGAGAAAAGAAAGTATTAAAACAGTTATCAATAAAACTGATACTAGTTTTTTTTTATATAAATGGAGTTAATATCATAACACGTTTGGTCAACCAATGAATAATGGTAAATACTTCACTAAGGTAAAGCTACTTTGTCGCTCCCAGCAACAGGAATCCAGCAGAAAGACAGAATTAAGTACTAATAGTGCAGTGCAGTATACATGATTATAGTGGAGATATCCTGTTTTTATCTGTTCTCTTTATCTTAATCTTCTATATTCTCCAGATAGGCACTTCATCACCAGTCACTGTTCTGAAAATTAGGATAACTTAGAGTGGAGACATACAATGTTTGTCCACCAGTAACTATTGAAACATTTACATCATGCAATACATCCATGACTAACACAGCATCTTCTTACCAAACTAAACATTGGCACAATCTTTTCCCTGCAAACATTTAACTATCTAACCACTACATGATGCATCCTCCACATATAAACCACCCATATACATGCACCCTCCACATATACAAACCATCCATTAACATGTACCCTCCACACACTCAGACCATCAATATACATGCTCCTTCCACAAACACAGACCACATACATACTGTACCCTCCACAAGCACACTCATTCCATTGACTAAATTTTCCTACTTTCACTCAGTTACCCATGCATATGGATTCATTCTTTTCATGTAAATTTAACTCTTTTCCTATGCACCAAACACTTGCATACTCAATACTCCACATATACATCCCAGACAAGCTGTTCTGTGATAGTAGTCAGCCAGTTTGGAAAAGTTCTCTATGCTTGGGAGTGGAAAACCATTGACAAAGTCTTCAATATAGAAAGTGATCTTACTTACATTGGGTATGAATGTGGGTAATTAGGTGATGTTAGGTACTGTCTTTTGTTGGATGCTTCAAGAAAGGTGTTGTTACAGTCACCTGATAAAACGTGAAAACATTTATAAGCAATCTATTTCACACTTTGAAAATCTGTTTTTAGGTGAAGCACTAGACCAAGAGATATAATCTATACAAAGATGGTTACTGCTGTTGCCACAAATTCAAGATGGAAAAAAAAACCTCAGATCAACGAGAGTGGTCATTTATGACCAAATTTTTGTAGAAAACCCATTCTTTGCACACCACACAGACGATAATTTCACGTTTCTGTTTTTTGATAAGCCTGGAAATTCACAGATGTCCTTTGAATTTAGGATTGCAACATCCCAGATAAATAAGCACAGGTGTCAGACAGTAGTGAGATTTGTAAGTTCAGTCTTAAAATAAACCTTGTTTGTTTGTCACCTTTACCTGGAATAAATCTCATCCTACCTGATGACAGGTAAAAGTTGTTTATTGGTGGGTCAAGTGTTATTTACTGTTAAAAGGTAAAGCAACCCTAGTTGTTCTTGCAGGATTTATTATTACTGCTATTGTGACTAATCCAACGACTAACAACCAGATACCTGGTCCATGACCCATTACTAGTCACGTGATATCTCATGCTATAGGTGGATTTTGCTACGTAAGGTGACAACAAACCGTTGGAAACAAAAAAAAAACAAGAGTTTACAAAGATTATCCTGTTGTCATAGGAACAAACAAAAGTTACATTATATGATATTGTGCTCTTCTTGTCAGGTTATAGGGAAATATATGAAAAGAAAATTACCAGTTTTAATGAAATAGAATATTAACAGGTAAAATATCAGTAACAACTCTAATAAAAGGAATAATTTCTTTTATCAAAGTCATGTCAATTAAGAAATAAGAATATAAGCTGAAATTAAAATTTAAAAAATCACAATTATAATGGCTGCTAAGTGACGCCCTGAAGTTTCAGACTATTTATTACTCTTGGTCGTCCTAAGAACCGTTCAGTTTATAAAAGGAATCTTAACAGTTCTGCCTTCCCAAGAAAAAATATATCTCAGGTGCAACAATTAAAATAACACAAACACAAGGAGCCTATCCCCTTTTAAATATATTAGGCTTTTAGTCACCATAAAATGTACCATAATTCTTACTGACGTGTAATAATTAGAATTTTTGAAAAAATGTTCCTCTTCTTTTTTGGAATATCTTAGGAATTTAGACAACAAACAATTTGGTTGTCCTTACTGGCATTTAACAGGTAAAATAACAGAAACATAAGACTCTTCTCCTTTTTGAAATATAATAGGCAATATACAGTCACCATGAAACATCATAATTTTTGTTGATGACTTGGTGAATTATTTGTAAGCTGTTTATAACCGAAGTAATACTGAGTTAAGTTTGTATGATATCTATTTGAAGGACAAATGATGAAAACACTAAATGAGAAAAGAAGCAAAACTTCAGTAAATTTCCTTTCCTGATTTCAGCCATCATCGTCTCATGATGCCCAGTCATTACTGCCAGCTATGTATGGTAAAGTAAGAATTGATTGTCGTCAATATATTTTTTCATCAGTTAAAGATGTTCTAGAGAGAGGGCAGTGCACTTTAGGTTTATGTTTGCCATGACAAAGGCAAAAGGAACATTTCCAGGCTCTGCGCTTCCAGTACCAATGTACTAAATATGTTAACCAAAAAATATAACTGTTGGTTGTAACTTTGCTCTGTCAGCTTCAGTTTCATTTCTCCTTTGAATAATGACTCATCACATGCTGTATCAATTCTTAGCAGATGTAGACCAGGCTTCTATAGGTAACAAAATTAATGAGGAAAAGAAAGAATTGATTTACTAACCCGTAATAATTGACAGGTAAGCCATAGCGAAACCTTCAGCTGTGCCATGATTACCCGTGGTGAAAGTCACAAGGAGTTTTCTTCCACTGTTTTTATATCCATGTCTACCCTGAATGCACACCCTGATTCTTTTGTCATTTTCTGAGTTTCCTAAAAACAATAGTTTAAGAAATCTAAAACAAATCCAACAACTTTTAAGTGAGATGATTAACTGAGTTATATAATTCTATGTTAAGTGTACCTAGAGAGAATAAAAACCAATAACATGGCAGTGCAGTAGTCTGGTGGTTAGCATACTGGATTGCTAAGATTGAACACTTGAATTTGAATCCCAGGCTGGACATGCTCAGATCAGGGCCCCCTTGTAGCATGGTTTCTTCTGGTTATTCTTCACCAGCCAAATGTCCTGCAATCAATCCAGTCCTCTTCAATACAATAAAATGAAGGCTTATAGAAGGGAGTTTTAATAAATTCAGTCATCGTCTCGGAAAGATCTGGTTTCCAGTTTGTATTTTAACCAAAAGTAACGACAAGATGAATGTCTGCTACAACACAGGACTCTAACCTATAGCAGAAGGTGGAAAGGCATATTAAAGCAGTCCATATTTAGAACTAAAATAGATGGAGGATCGTGACTTTTGAAAACACGTAGAATGGAATACCACCATAATCTATGTACAGACTGGTTCAAGAAACCAAGTAGATACACATGCACTCCACTCAGAGTCTTACTATTTAAACTAGGACCTACTAATGTTTAATTAATATTCTACCCCTATAACTCACGGCCACTGTTTTCTCAAGATACATTTCATATCTTAAAATACTTTCCAGTATTAAATCTTGTTCTAGACCACTAAAATGTTTTGTTATTAAAGAGACAAAGAGGCTCTATATGCCTCTTCTGTCATGAAAACCAGAAACAACCTTGCATGAGCCTTAGTTTTCAACATGCTTTTGTGCTGTATGGGCTGTGACAGCCCTAACTCTCTACTCTTACATACAAGCTGTCAAAATGTAACATGAGCAGTGTTAGTATAACCTGAGGACGATTATTATATGCACTGTTTAATTTGTGA
Organism: Nautilus pompilius; assembly: GCA_018389105.1. Classification (NCBI taxonomy): domain Eukaryota; kingdom Metazoa; phylum Mollusca; class Cephalopoda; order Nautilida; family Nautilidae; genus Nautilus; species Nautilus pompilius. The sequence goes on from JACATO010000684.1 coordinate 881,261, forward strand.
TTTGTTATGTTAGAGAATAAGTAATAAATAGTAGTGGCATATATTTAAATGAGAGTGGTATTTAATATTCTTGCCAGCTTTCTAGCTTATGAATGGAATAATTGGTTTATGCTGAAGAGATCACTGATCAGTTTAAATATCTTCAAGGAGATCTTCACTAGTTCACCTGCATATCAAACTAAGATACTTTAATTTCCCTGAAATTCTCATTAATCAAGTGATATAAATAGCAATGAATGTTATCCAAATACTGTCATCTTTTTAAACTGAACTTAATAATAGTGATATTTTTTATAATTCACGTTCTTCTTAATAAAAATCATTACACAGATCTGCAGATCGTACACAGCCATGTTTATGCTAAACCTGGACTCATTTGGCTGTGTGCACCTGTCCCTTGTGTGAGAACTGCACTTAGTCTTTCTATAATCCAGGAAGCTTTAAGAATGGTGACTTTTTAAACGGCATTAGGTTTCCATTTGTTGGCTGTAAAGTCTAATGTGGACACTGTGCATGACCTTTACTGAACTACTTCATGTGGGTTCCCATGTTAATACCATCACATCTTGCTATCACAGCTGTTCCCATAGATGCTCATGGTTTGCTTGAATGAACTGCACACCAACTTTAATGAGTAACTAGAGCATGAGTGAGGTAGATGTTTTGTGCAAAAATCTTAGAATAATATCTGCTTTACAACTACCTGTGTTTTAGAGAAGAGAAATGGATTAGGACAGGTCCTACATCTTTAAGTTCCGTATGGTTACTTACAGTTGACATTTCTTTCTTTACCGTTTTATTAAACAATAAATAAATCTGTGCAGACTTTTCACAGCCAATGTCACAATACAAGTTTAAAAAATAATATTCCCTGCTCAGATAAAGAGGAAATATATACATCATTGTAAACTAGAGCAGAAAGAAGAATTGCCAGATAGTTGAAACAAAGGTTTGAAATTAACAAAATGAGCATCATGTACAGGTATTGAAGAGGGCGCAGCTCAAGCAGAAAGTGCCAGACTTTAAATCAGCTATAAACATAACTTACCATCATAAAGATAAAGCTGATCTTGTGGACAGAGAATTCTGGCGTGTAGTAAAACCAGCTGTACAATCTGCCATTCATGATTGGCTGTAATCAGCCACTTCATGTCTAAATTACTGAAATAATAGCAAATAATTTACTAACTGACTATTTGTCAATAGTGAAAAGTAACATTATTGGTACATTCCATTAATAATTATTTGCTTTGATTGGTTCATGTCTATTTTTAAATAGGTCTAATAATAATAATATTAATAATAGTTTTTATTGATATCCGTATACCTTTAAGACTTGGTATACCAAGTCAGTTTTTAATCAAATGTAGGATGTGTAATCGTTAAGTTTTAACCTTCCATATACCAGGTCAGTTTTTATCTTAGACCTCTTGGCCAAGCATGTCACAGCCCCTTTTGCTCAACCTGTGCTGAGTAATACAGATTTAAAGGGTAGTGGGAGACACCAAATTGTGTACAGATAGTTAAAGAAAAAGTTAAAATTAATGATATAATTCTCTTCTGAAAAATCTGATTATAATTATAAGTGGCTTAAAGTTTTCTTTTTGAGAAAACTGTATGTATGCTCTTTGTGTCACTCAGCATGTTTGTCATAATTGATGATGTATTCTCTTCTTTATGGTTCTCTAATTCTTTTATCCCTTGTTTATCATCTCCTGTCACTAGGATGTTTTCTCAGTCATTTCACATTCATACAAGTCGTCCAGTGTCAAGAGAAACAATTCTCATCACTGCACAAAAGATAAGTTTTGAGGGTGTATTTGCACCAATCACGGGTTCTTCAATACCCACAAAAAAAATCATGCTACTGTTGGGAGTTTTCTAAATCCTAATCCCTTGTTTGGAAAATGTTAAAATAGACAAGTACTTCAGCTTTAAATAGCGTGAGTTTCCTAAATTATCATTGGTGTGTTTGGTAGATCAGATTTCCTTAGTAACTGGTAATTAATATATTAGTAAATTGTCAGCTAATTTATAAGACTCGCAGAAGTGTTCAATTTCTAATTTAGTTTTAGGTAACATTGTTAATAAAGCAGTGGCTTAATTACATGACTTTTGTGATAATAATAATAATACTAATAATACTAATAATAATAATAATAATAATAATAAAAATAATAATAATAGTTTTCTTTAGTCAAGATATAATAAACGTGAACAGTGTATATTTTTAGAAGAAAGGTCTCGCATATAGTTGTCTTACTTATGTAAACTTTTAAAGTGCAGTAACTGAGAATGAAAACAATTCCTAATTATAATTTCATTGGAGATTTGTTGAAATTTTTGCTTTAAGATCCTCATGAAATAATGCATTTTGTTCATAGAGACCTAAATGGCTATAATTTTGTAGGGCTGGACTAGATTACTAATCTGTTTATAAGACAAACAGAAAGAAGAAAATTCCCTCTACCACAAAGTATTTTGAGAAATAGCTCTCAACGATGTTCTCAGTATTCAGTCAAACAGTCAGTTCTCAATACAATCAGGTGTCACTAGTTAATCAACTTGTCTCCATACTGAAGAGACTGGAACTGATTGTAAACTAATGAAAACTGCCCCAGATTTGGCATCATTATGCATTCAAGCCCTTTATGAAAATGGCTGCAACTTCGAGCTATCTGTGTTTCTCTCTAAATTACAGAGTAATGTGTGATAAATCATAATTTGTTCACTTACTTCAGGTAATGTTCTGGAAAGTAGGGAGAGTTCAAAGGTTTTATCCAGTGTTGGTACGACGTCAACGAAAATAAGCGATTGAACTTAGATTCTCCTACAAAATATAAAAAAATATCGACAAAAGATTAAACTTTCATGAAAAACTGAAAAAGATGGCAAATCTACAGACATTTATCCAGTCCTTTGATGGTGTTCCTTCGAGTGAAACTTCCCTAGAACTCTACATTTCTTCCTCTGGGTTTGTAGAAGAGACAAACCCTGAATGATGTGAAGGTCAAGGACAGACATACTGCACCAAACATAGGTGCTGATGATATGCTGATGAATAAAACGGAACATGAAGCTGCAAAGGATTAAAAATGGGAACAAAATAGAAAGTGGTCAACTTCAAGAAGCTGAGCAGGAATCTGATCCTGCTGGATGTTGAACAAAAAACAGTAAAAGTCGTCTGCTGCGGACAGCTAATCTGTCAATGGCACCTCATTGATCACCTCAAAGAGTGCATGCACTATAGGTCAATTTAAGTACATGCACATTTTTAACTGAATTTCCCTTTACTTTCATTAATTAGATACTGTAATCAGCTTGTTTATTTTGAATGAATACAGCAGTGTTTGCATCATCCTAAAATCCATCTTCAAATGAGGCGTAGGACTTGGTGCTGTAGCTACGACTGATTCTAAATGTCTGCTTTGAACATGTACTTGTAATTGGGATACTGCACCTGCCGTGTTAATAGATAATTTACGATTCATGCCAGATGAAGACACCCACTGGCATGAAAGGTTCAAAAGTCAATGGCTGGGTGAAATGATTTCAGAGTAAAATGTTGCATAGATGTATCAAGTGGCCTCGTGATTAAGCCCACTAAATATTTTCTTTTTGGATCTCATAAAAAAAAAGAAGACTGACAACTTCCACTTTTGGCAGAGCTTAAAAAAGAAAAAAAACAGGCAGATTTTACCCAGAATTAAACCAGAGAGCTGCGCAAGAAGAATCAAAGCAGAACCTGAATGAATAATATGATGTGTAGGGCAGGTGATTATAGTGATGGAATGTCTTATGGCTCATTTTGTGATGTGACAGGAGATCGCAATTCATGTTATCAGGTGTGTTATTTAGTTGATAAAATATGAGCACTTCAGTCTGCTAGGTTAATTGTAGATAGTGTTGTTTATTACTGTAGAGTTAAATTTTATATAATGCACCATACCTGAGTATTTTACGAACACAACATGAACACGAAGAAGCAGATGGTTAGCCTACTGGTCTGGCAAAACAGAGACCTGAAGTTTAATCTCTGTTCATGGTCTGCTCAGTTTGGTTATCTCACTGGTGTCGTTTCTTCTAGTTCTTTTACCAGTCAATCTTGTAGGTTTTCTTCTACATCCAGTTGGGATTTTTATGCCAATGTTGGTAATGCTGAGCTTCTCGTGGCATACAATAGACAGCGCAGTCTAGAAGGTAACTTTCAGCATTGGTGTCTCCAGGTATCAAGATGCTTTCTATATTATGAAAACTGGCAGAAAACTCAGAGGAGTCTAAAACACTTGGATTGATTATTCTGATTTGTAAATCTGAATGCATTAAATAAGGAAAATTTAATTAAAACCTTTCTGCTCTGGTCTGTCCTGGCTGCTAATGGAGGGAGAAACATATGCTATCTGTACATCTAGTCTCTTGGCTGGAACAGACTGAAAGAAAACTTCCTCAGGTAATCAAACATCCATCTATGGACGTTCTTAGCTTTTAAGAAATACAGTCGATCCCTGTGTAATCACGGTTCAGCATTTGCGGCCCCGGTTATTCGCGGAATTTTCCTTAGAACCTAACTAATAATTGTTCATGGAAACCCCCGCATATTAAGAGAATTGCAAATATCTTCCGCGATTTTTATGGCTTTTTTGTGGCAATATATATTTTTTTCACGCTTTTTAACGCTAAATTATTAATAACAATATAATTTACTAATTTTGTAATATAAATACTAGTGTAAATTCAGCAAAATATCAATATAAAATAAACGCTATTGGCTGGAGTTTTGAAAGTAGCCAATCCGAGAGCGTTATTCATTTCTCCTCGCTGCTGATTGGCTGCTGCTCACAAGGTGCTGTCTCAGGCAGATGCAGCCCAGCAGCCACGCATCATCCCAGTTTACCGCATGTAGCTATCTCGAGTGTTTCGCTGAGTGTTTCTCTGAGTGGTTGTGTTTTTAGCACCGTGTTTCTTAAAGTCCTAAGATGCTGTCCAAACGCCCTGCACCTTCTAAGGCTTCTGGCAATGAACCTGAGCACCAGAAAAAGGTTATGACGCTCCAGGAGCTTTAAATCCTCTGCTTTGCTCTTCAGTCATTATCTTTATTGTACTGCACAGCTTATTCATCATCATCATCATCTTCAATCAATATCATTCATTATTGGTGAGTACCCGTACATTTTACTGTATTGTTTATTAAATTATTATTATATATTTACTTATATTTTTTTATTATATGTTATTTATTTTTGATGTTTATAGGCACTTATAGGCATTTTTATGGACCACGTCCACTATTCACGGTTTTTCACTCTTTGCAGGTGCTCTAGGAACGTAACTCCCGCAAATACCGGGAATAACTGTATGCCAAATTGTAAAGTGTGTAATAGTAAGGTTATTTAGGGGCTGTATGATTTGAATATTTAGTTTTTATGAAGGTAAGAAAGACTCACTGTTAAAGTGTATACTTTTGGATACAAATGTCAGTCGTGGTCATCAATATAAAATATACGTCAGTGCAGAATAAACACCTTGTATTTACATTTAATTTGTTAGTGTGGAATTATTACACAAGTTCAGCAGGTTTCTTTTATTTTCATCAAGCAAAGTGAGAATCTTCTAGGATGAAGATGAACTGGTTTTCCATGGCTGTACATAAACAGCAAAGCATACCTCCAATAACAGCCTGGTACTTGATTTTGAATCCTTTTGTTCTTTCGGAACTGTCTACATGGAAAACAACAAAGGCGTGACGTCCAAGATTACCATTGTCAGCTTTACTTGTACCGCACAGACGAGAATAAAGGGTTCCTTTAGTGTCTTTTCCTATTTAAAAACAGAAAAATAATTTGTTAAATATGAATTGCGGACTCTCTTTTCACATCTTACATTTTAAAATTGTTTTATTGTTGTTTACAGTAGATACAAATTCACCACCTTTTCCTTAGCATGTATCAAACTTTGGTTCACATTTCTCTTTTTATTTACTTCTGCTTATGTACAAGTTCAGAGCTGTGCCATTTCTGGTCATGCATGTAGTAATTCAGTCGACCGTGTCACACTTTTCCAGTTACTGTCAGGTGTCAACATTGAAAAAACAATATACCAGGCATTCAATCTTTAGCACCCAGTATCACCCTTGAAACAGCACATAAAATGTTAACTTAATTCATCCAGGTTGAGTATCATTAGGAAATGTAGCAAGTTATAATAGGTTTAGTGAAGATTAAGTTAATACACCCAACTTTTGTGTTTTCACGAAGCACAGAAGAAGGAAGATAAAATTCATACGTTCAACTGTTTTTTTAAACAAGAAGAGAAATGATTTATGAAGGAAATCAAACATCTTGGTCATTTCTAAGAAAAGGTAAATCCAGATATAAAGAATAACGAGAAAGATGTCAGTTTTGTGTGGTACATACCCGAGTAAATCTCCAGGTAGTCGTGTTGGCAACCTATTCCTTGATCGGTATCCAAGTGGAGAATGTTTACCTTTTATCCAGGTTTCCATGGGTACTGATTAGCCAACTGCATGTTATGTTTCTAAGGTAATTAAGTAGAAAATAAATGAAACCTGATATGTTTGCTGAATATTACAAATGATACATTGGATTATTCTTCTTTATCTTCTCATCAACTTATTATAAACGGATGCAAACAAAGTCAGTTATGAAGGGAAATCAATATGGAAGACCAAAAATTGTGGTGGCATCAGAAACAAAATACTCCAGTCTGTGGAGATTTATCTTTGCTAATTAAAAATGTTTATTATATAGGGTATTGGGAAAAATGTTAGTATTGCTTTTATCCCTCGATGATGGAAACTAGAACTCGTGTCTTTACGGGTACTGTGTTCTTACTGACCTTGTTTTCATGCCTCTGCCCAGATTGATCAGTAAACAATCAAATTCTTATGAATTTTCCAAAACTGAAAATATGAGTTGAGATTGTTTTTGTGGTCTCCAGAGGGGAGATAACCTGCCTATTTTAATTATAACTTTTCTACATTGCAGACATCTCTATTGAGAGCGTAGTCTGCGGTCATTATTTCCACATGATGACTTGCACTTCTGATTTTGGAAGAAGTCTCCAACAGAACTTATTATCTTTTAGATGTGGAGGAAGCCCACAGGCCAGGGAGGTGAGCCAAATGGCATCAACCCTGATTTGGATTCAAACTCTGGCTTTTATCTCCCCTTAGAAGTCTGATAATCTGGATCACCTTTCGTGCAGAAGTGTATGTTAAATCAAACAGTCACTCAAATCGTATTATCCCCTCGGTGAAAACGTTTTGTTGTCATTATTGTCATCAGACCATTTTTTCTGTCGTTACTTTGTCGATGACTGAAGCAGTTTTCTCTCAATATATGACAAACAATGAACGTCAAATTTTATCACTAAATAATAAAGAAATGCAGAAATTATTTCTCTATTGATCATCGTTTGTAGATTCACAAACGATGACAAACTTGCTGCGACACTTCTTTTGAAAAGACTGTCAATGGCTTGAAGCCTAACATTTGTACAATATTTACATATACATATATATTTATTCAATTTCAAATTTCAGGTTTGACTGGCTAAAATTGTTTATGTTGATGCTGAGTTACCAAAAAAACCAATCAGCTATGTTTAAAATCTGATATTTGACAGGCAGCTTGTGACAATTGATATGTCTCTTGTTAGAACAAACAATGGATCTGGGAGTCATCAGAAGAAAAGGGAGTGGTGATATCCTCGTTAGGCTGTTATATGATTGTTAATAATAAATTCCAACACAACATGTGCTATTCCTTGTTCGTGCAGCCAATTAATATGCAATTTGGCGAACTTCCTCCTTGCCAGCTCATAATCTGAGTGTTTTAAGAGCAGCCACTGCTAAAGTTTCTTGTAATCAAAGCTGGTAATTAAAATGCTGCACTATACATGAACATGAGAGCACAGAATAGCAGCCACCTGGTGTTTATTTGTACACTAATCAACAGTTAAACGCTGAAGCTGTGTTTGAAACGTTCATCACTGCAAAGTCCAGCCTCACTATTAAAATGGCTACTGCTTTTTCACCTAAGCATTATTTATTTCTGCTTAAGAATCCACATAAACATTAGAAATAGCGTAATTTTGGTAAAAGCCATGCCAACCTTTACCGGTGACCATTTTAAAATTTTAGTGTGGCATTACATTGTACGAACTTTTTTATCATTTATAAACAGAAACAAACTCCAGATTCTATGCTGCTCTACCTGTAGGCTCTCACCTAACTTCTTTTAACCAGCTGGTTAAGGTTTGTAATACTACATATGCACTCTTCATATTTGAACATTACTATTTCCATTGACCTTTTGGTACATATTATTACATACCTGCCATTGAATATTTTTACTTCAGGTGACTAATTTGTTTACTTTACTACATCTCCGTCATTCATATTTGTACATTAGGTTCTTTAACCAAATGGTCTTCCATATTGGGTCCTTTAACTAGTTGCTGTACATTTCTACATCCCCTACCATTCCTAACCAGTTGTGTACACTACTATAGTCCAGTCCTTCAGTAGGTTCTGTAACCAGCTGGTGTACACTACTATAGTCCAGTCCTTCAGTAGGTTCTGTAACCAGCTGGTGTAAAGTTTTCGCCCTAAAAATTTGTACTTTATATCTTCTAATCTTCTGTTTACTTCCTTTTCAAGAAAATCTCTGTTTGCAATTCACTTTTATCTCTTTTTTTACACTTCTGACACAGATTATCAGAATGATGACTCGATCACGTACCTGACGTTGGTTTGTAGACCTGTATTCCACGTTAAAATAGACCATTGGTTTTGTTTTGCTGTCAAGTTTACTGTGACCGGACACTGAGCTGAAGTGAAATTTAGTTATTTCAATGAACGATATATGGATTTATTTTAAAATGGATATTTATTTTTTTTGTTCTTATTTTTCACAAAGTGACAAAAATGTAAGATTAACGAGGCAGAACATTGGGAACGGTTTATTTTCTTATCGGTTGTCATGTGACTGTTTGAAGGTGTGCAGTTATTCCCTATATCACCAAAAGTATCATCTCACTGTGTAGAGGGATTACACCTGCAGAGTGAAAAATTTTTAATTGAATTTGTATTACACCTTAGATGTTGTTACTTACAGCAGCCACTAAATATGGATTGATTTCCGGAAAATTATCGTTTATTTTTCTAAAATGTTTGTAATTTCAAGGGTAATTTTTGTTTTTAGTGATCTCTCTATTAACTTCTCTTTAGTGAAATTCTAGAACATTAGTTTGTTTTGAATGAATGTATCTTTTACTTCCCATTGCATCCCATTATACAGCAGCCGCCCTCGTGAACGTCAGGTAATGTAGTGAATGCTAGTTATTATAATGAAAACAAAACACAATTCGAACAAAGGTCTATCAACACGAGTCAACAATGGCTTAGTAAACACGATTTGTTTGGGTTTCTTAGTTTGAACTTCGTTTTCTTTTTTTTTGTCAACATATGATTATCTTGTGTTCCTTCAGAGGCATAATGGTATAAAATGTCTATTTTTGTGGATTATTTCACTTTTTATAATGCACTCACAAATATATCAAGCGAGATGATGTCATTCATTTTTGGCTGATTTGTTTTGTAGTAAATCAGAAAAAGAATATAAAAGTTAAATAAAATATGAAAAGAAATGTTCCAATTCCATACCTTGAGTCTGTAAACTCACTACAAGGATGGAAAAGCAGAGCCATGATATTTCCTTCAGAGAAGCCATTTTAATCTGAAATAAAGAGTGAAACAAATTAATAACAAATTCAGAAGAGCAGAAAGTCTATAAAACGTCTGTGAATCTTCCTTCTTCGTTGGCAGTGAGCATTTAATGCAGGTGTGGGCAAACCTCCTCACAAAGGGTTACAATGAACATTTGTAAGGTCTCTAGCAGCCGCATTGACAAAAAATAAATTTACTAAAAGTTATTTTCACACAAAAAAACAATTATTATTCATACAAACTGTATTATTTGGTACACAAAGAAAAGTAACAGAGATAAAACTGAATTTAATGTCATGTTGCTTCATAAATGTTACTGAACAGTTAAACTCTTAATGAGATTTACACAATTGCACACAATCCTGCACAGGTTTGTTGTAGTCAGGATTCGACATGCTTGTAGTTATATGCAAGACAGAGTGAATTGTTGTAGTCAGGATTCGACATGCTTGTAGTTATATGCAAGACAGAGTGCAAAATTGCGTCTGTTAAAAGAGACCCGTTCTTTGATTTGTTAATGTTCATGCATCAGAAAGTCTGTTCACAAATATTGGTTGAAGCAAAGAATACACAAATTTTTCTGGCAAACTTTTTCAAATTACCAGACTTCTCTGTACTGAGTGATGCATAGAATTCAGTCAGTTTCATATTCTTAAAACTCTCCTTCAGAGTATTGTCTGCTTGGAGATCAATTAATTCCAACTGGAGATCATTTGACGCTGCTTCAATATTAAATGAAAAGGGGTACCTCGGCAAATTGAACTGATCTTCCAAAGATTTAAAATCAGCAAACCGTCTTGAAAACTCATTTTTTAAAGCGGATACCTGCTGACTGTATTTCTCTGAACAGACTTGTGGGGCAGTCTGTGTCTGCTGCTCAGTTGTTTTGAAAAGAGTGCTAGTTTCACTTGAAATGATATAATTTCCACAAACAATTCATGTTCAAAAACACCCTTGCCTTGTAACTTAATGTTCAGTTCATTCAGTGTGTCGAAAATGTCAACTGCGAACACTAAATTGCACACCCATTCTGTCTTTTTCATGTTACTTAAAAATTCACAACTAATGTTCTTCATTTTAAGAAAGAGTAAAATTTCTTCTCTCAGATTCCAAACTCTTCTCAAAACATTTCCCAGGCCTAACCAACGTACATGATTGCTATGATACAGTACATCTGAATATTCGCACTCCATATCATCCAGCATATTTCTGAACTGTCTGTGATTTTAGCCCCCTGGCTCAGATTAAGTTAATGACACGATCCACAGGATCAATCACATGTTTGAAATCCAGGACAGATTTACACAGACTTTCTTGGTGAATAATGCAATGGAATGATAACACAGTGTGAAGTGGATGCCTCACTTTTCACTTTTTTATTATGCAGCTTTATGAGGCCAACATGTTTTCTGTTAATGCAGGTGCGCCATCTGTTGTAATGCTTGCCAACTTGTTACAAGGTAAACCAGATCCATCCAAGCAGTTTTTAGCACATTCATACAAATCTCAGTCAGTTGTGGTGTCCTTCACTGGTTCAACTGACAGCAACTCTTCAGTAATTGCAAAATTTCATTAATTCCTCTGATAAACACAAGCAGTTGTGTGTCAATGCTCTCATCTAGTGCCAGTGAGTACCACATGAATGACTTGCCAGCCTCAAGTAGCTGTTCTGACAGATTCTGCGAAATGGCATCAATACGACAAACTACAGTTCTCCTTGACAAAGCTATAGCTTCAATTTTTGTTCCGACTATTGGCCATGCAATATCAACATCATAAAACATACAGTCCTTTGGAAATTCTGCTTCAAAAAATGCTTTTTTATGTTTGGTAATTTTATAAGCAAGCACAGAACTGGTCTTTGAGGCAGCCTCTTGTATGGCTGTTTGTTTTACAAAAATAGTCTGTTGTTGTTTTAAACTTCTCAAATGTCATTGGCTTTTCACTGTAGTTCGCTTTCTGATAAATTACTTCCAAAGTTTCTGTGCTTAGTCTGAAAATTCTTTTCAAATTATATCCTTAAAAACAGCAACACTGCTATGGCATGTTAGGCACACTGCTTCACTTCTAATGTTTGTATGTCCAGAAGTTATTTGTGTGCAGTCGTTTGGTCAAATTAAAGTTTTTCTTTCTTTTCTGTATTTTGTATAAAGTTCTTCGTGGTTGTTGTTGCTTTGTTGTAATGAACGACTATGTTTGGTATTGGAAATAATTGCAGAAACAGGGCAAAATATGCAAATAAATACCTGGACAAAATCCACACCTAATGCGTAAGAATGAGATACTCTTAGTAAGTCACGTGTCGATATAGTTCACTGTGATTGGTTGTTTTTCCAAGCAATCGGAAAGTGACACATCTACAGCAGGAGACAGCGATATCGTTGTACTGTGGCTCCTGGGAAGGAAATATCACGTGACAAGCTGCTCCATGGGGAAGATTGCAGACAGGCCTCGTGTTTCAGGAAGAACTGTGCGCAAGACTCTGAAGAGGATGCGCGAAACTGGTGCTGTTGACAATAGGGGCGGCGGTTGGGGGGGGAGAAAGCCCAGACTTTTCAAATCTGGTGCTGAGGACCCCGGGGGTCTGCTCCCTACTCGTGTCGGTAGAGATCTCGTGAATAATCTATCTCTAGCAGTAAGATGAAGATTAACGCGAAATGGTCTCAGTGGGTGTGCAGCTGCCGGAAAACCTTTTCCGAGGAGAAGCAGTCAGACGGAAAGACCGAGATGAGACGAGCCTGGGAGCGGTATAACAAACAGCAGCTACAGTGAAGCGTGGGACCGGATATCAGCCGATGGGTGTCGGGGGGTTGTGTGAGAAATCAATGTTATACCGACTGCCGACGGGTACCGGCAGGTTCTTATCCATCCTGCCGTTCCTTCGGGAAGACATCTCATTTTCCAACATGACAATGACCCCCCCAACAGGCATAGAGCCAGTGTGGTGAAAAAACTATCTGGAACGTAAAGGGGCACGTGCCTCTTCCGGCCCACGTGCGACGTTTTCTCGCGCACTCTCGTTCTTTGCCAGCTCAGATCAGCTGTCGAATGCCTTGGACCACCGTCGGTGCCGTTCTTCCGCTTGGTGAGCGACGGAAGGGCGTCATCTCTTGTGGTTCTGAATCATCATCATCATCAGCAGCAGCAGCGGCAACAATGTGTTTTTATCTATGCTAATGGTTCGAGAAACAAAAAAAAATCTTTTTATTTAGGCGCTCAGACGACATGTCGTGTTTATTGCACACCAGTCTTCGCAATGTGAACGTTTCTGGTGAGGGAGAATAGTACAGCGGTTATTCGCTAGAGGGCGTTGCTTATCCTGCTCACACGGGAAACCTAGCAGTGATGTCCCGCTTTGGATAAGTATCCATCACACTTAATGTTTTCGACCTGAAAGAAGCGATTGCTTTTACCGTTTTTACTTGAACGAGCATAATAATTTATTTGTGTAACATCCAAATCAATTTAATAACATTTTAAAATTTGCTTCTAATGGAAAAAAGAATCGATTATCGACATCCCATATTAAAAAATTAGCCTGTTTCGACAAATTAAAAATTGATTAATTAAATACCGTGATACAGCAGTCGTAACTGCATTAAAAATCAACCCCCTAGAATATGGTAGCGTTATTAAATTTTAATTTTATTTATTCATTTATATGTTTTCCCTCTCTCTCTCTGTAAAGCTTTGAATGGGTGAGTGATATTACCTTGGGACATTACGTACAGTAAAAACTAATTATACTGCAAAGTATTTTCCTTTAATTATGCCAATTTATGTATCACTTATGGAGTCTTTTGTAAAATATTAGACATGACGCTTAATGTTAAAAGTTATTTTTTGGTAACTACTTTCATTCTTTTGTTACGGCTTTGATTTTGTCTTTCCTTCTATTTGTTTGAGTTTAATGTGCAATTTAAAAATACATTCTTGTTCTTTATGTTAATTTATTGAATCCGTAAACGTTCTAAATCTCTACAAAAAAAGAGAAAAAAATGTGCTAACTTCATTTGCTTTGTTTTCAAGAATTTATGGTAAGTTTCACGCTTCCTTGTGTTTCCGTATCTGGAGAAGGGAGAGATGCCACCTCTGCTGATAGCGCCTTATGGCCTTCTTTGTTGTTGTTTTTAAATGAATATACGTACTTTCAAATAACCTGTTTTTCCGTTCACTGATCACAGAATTCTAAGGATATTTGATTTTGTCATTTCACAAACAACTAGAGATTATAGCAACAAAATATTCTTTTTCCAAGTTACTTCATGGATTTCATTAAAACAATCTAATGGTGAAACTGAAGTCACGTTTCATACAGTCATTATAGGAAGTACAGAATTACAGTCTGATGTGGACAGCTTGGAACTGTTTACAGTTTGGCGCATCCATCCGCAACCCCCCCCCCCTGGGTGAAAACCACCCCAGAATGGTGTAGATTAAATTCTAAGTTTTACAAGTCTCCCAAGGACGCTCAGGGAAGATGGGAAGACATGCTTGACAAGTCTGTTATATACCAAACAAGTGAACTTCTGGGACATAATTCTGCGTGATTAAGTGATTTTTATGGTCTGTCTGGAAACCGGAATTTTTCCGACTGCTAGCAAAAGTTATTGAATCTGGGAAGTAGTGAATACTCTTTTCTGCTCTGTCGTTCTTCTAATCACCTCTCATTAGGGAGATTCCTACCACAGGCCTGTCATTGACGTCACGGTCTGTAGGTAGTGCAATCGACTAATGGCTTACCGCAACATATTGAAATGTACAACGATTTTTACTTGCCTGGCACCTCTTTTGCGAATCATTTAGAGCAAGGAATCTTCTTGTGATACAAACTGCCGTTGTGGATTTTCACTGTATCATCGATGTAGGACTCATTGTACTTACGTTTTTAGTCCTACGCCGAGCTCCCCGTACAATGCTTATTTATACCAATTATTTTAGTATTTCGGTTAAATACTTTACATTTATAAGTCTAAAAGCACCTGCTGCTACTTTGCGTTTCAGTCACGCATTAATAGCCGGACAAGAACTAACACAGAGACTTTGTGTCCACTTGTTGCTTTATCACTTTTACACGCATTGTCCGTTTTGAAGCTGACATAAAACTTCTGACTACCTGGGAAACGTTTTAAATTTTACCTCACCCACTAATGAGAGAAGAGCTCGATAATTTTGCTTTCATCGAAACAAAGAGCAAAAGTCTCCTACATACAGAAGTACATAAATCGCTTGTCAGTTATAAAACATAAGCTACATGTACATTGCTGGTGTAGGAAAAATCATTAAAATTTTGCAATAAATCTAACCACGATAGCATCTCCCAAAAAAACAAAAGCTATCCACGACACATCTGATTACCGGATATTCCTTTGTCAGTCAATAATTCCCCGTTCGTTAACTGACGCACGCAATTCGTTCAGAACCGGAAATCCGTTGCGTTTTGGATTCCTGAAGCTTTACCTTGTTGAAGATTTTAATGATTTCATCTAGGTATATTTATCGCTCACCATCAACCGAAAACAAGTGCCCATAGCCAAATCAAGGAGGTCACGAGCTGGCTGTATTCACGCTTTTCCAGCGTGTTGAGGCTGGGGTTGAATATCCGACATATTTGTTAGCATTGAATTAAGTGATTATTTTCGGGAGGGGATAAACGCATCGACGAGACAGTTTGAAAAATGAAACTCCATTTACATGATTTGAACGGCGTCCTTTGTAAACACCTGTAACTCTACTATCGTTTTGTTAAAATATACATACATATATATATTATCAGTTATTTTAACCCCTAGACCGTAGAAACGAGGCCCTGGCTTTATGTGGAGAGCGGACGAGTTCTCAACGGTTATTGCCCTGCAAACGGTTTTACTTTCAAAAGTCATGAGAATCTTTCCAGACAAAGCCTTTCGTTAGCTATAGATCGAGATTTTTTAAAAGAAATAAAACTGTCAGCGACGTCAGGAGCTGTAATCGGGAAAGGCTGCGATCTACTGGGGTTTTTTTTGTGTTTTTTGAAAAAAGGTATCGAGATCTGCCAGTCCAAGAGAAGCGCCTTCTGCCTCAAAGCCAGACACGGAAATGAGGGCCTTGGAGATTCCTTTGGTATGGACTTCGTTGAACACATTTTCTCCTTTTTACTTGGTAACGATTTTTTCTGCTGTTGTTTGGAAAGAGAGGCAAGAAAAACAGTTTCTTTTTAAAGAAAAAAATTAATGTTTCGTTTAATGTTAAAGGAACATTCCAGTCCATATACAATCCTGAACATCTATAACAAGTATTATTTTGTTTGTTTTTTGTTAGCTCTTTTGAAGTGAGAGTAGAAAAAGCACTGGCTGACGTCAGATCTTTCACGAATGGCGCGTGATTAGCGGGCTGACTGATTTATCTGGCTTAATGTCGTTCTCTTCACTACTTTGCTGTACTTCAAAGCGCGCACTAACCAGAGTTGATGCTGTAGGTTATGTGCAGTACATTGTAAGCCTAGAGACAGAACTGGGAATAAACAGATAGCAGGCGAGTTTGCTATCATTTAGGTGTGACCCACTTCACATACAAAGGGTCAAATCGAGTCTCAAAAATAATCACCAAAATGTAATTACAACAGAAACGAGATGTTCACTGATCATCGACTTTATTCAATTATTAGAACGGCCGGGGAATTTCGTCTGGGAGCTATTGGCCAGGTGCGAATTGATTAGATTTGCCAGTTCTTTCTAGAAATCTTGAGACTCCATGCAATAATCTTCCAACTACAAACTGAAGAAAGAACGCATCTGCTTACTGGTGACAGCATCTTTAGTGTTACTTCCATAGAGCGACTGTATACAGAGGTTTACAATAGACACACATCTGCCTCGCGGTTATTAATAGCAGAGACTCAACCATCGAATGGTATTGTTGTCAATCGATTTTGAATGCTTAATTTTTTTTTCTACTTAACCCCTTCTCGCCCATTAATAGCGAATTACTTTTCACCAGAGTCAAAGTAAAGTTTCCTCTTGCCTAGTCAGGCTCTCGGAAATTCTTGATAATTCTCGAAAAAATCGTTGGTCGCTGGAAATTGTTTGTGCATCAGATTAAAGAAAGTCGTTATTCTGACAAAAAATTTGCTTAGTAGATTAGTAGAAAATAAAACCATATAGAGAACCAAGTTCAACAGAAATAGAAGGGGTTAACTTGAAGATGTAGAATCAGCTGACTTTCGACTGAGACGGTGTAGATAAAAGAAAGTGTACGGTCGAGAAATGGACCAGGTATTTTAAAAATACGAAGAACATTTTTGGTTTGTTTTTTACTTTAGGAATTTTTCTCATACAGTTTTCTACATATATCGACAAAATTACTACTATTGAAAACTGAAAAGTAGTTATTTGAGTTAAGGTCGTTGGTGCATCTGCCATTTCATTCATTGCTGTAGTAATCAAACCACCACAGACTGCAATGACTATTCTTTGTCAGACTGATAATTAGTATCAAAGGTCTATGGCGCTAGAAGTATGCCGATCAACAGGTGTCCTGCCGAGACATCGCTAACTGGGTGAATGAGTTACCTTCCTTCCCATGGCCGAGCTCATCCGATTTAGCCCGCCAGAGACACGCTGACGAGTTGTGTACTTTAATTCAGGTTGCGGTATTATCACAAGGCTCCAACAAAATGGTAACTGCAGTACGTCCGAAGATCGGTCACGCCTGGTGTGGTAAGACCCTGACGTCATCCGTCACCCCCAGAACCTTAGTTAGTCATAAACGGGCAGCTAACTAGTGACGGTTTTACTTTGGCTTCGCGCTTGAATTCCACTGTCAGGAAAATTCTTTTAAATTAAGTTTTCCGCAGAAAGCAAAACACAAAAAAAAAACAAAAACATGACGTCACAAAAAGAACACGAGCGCGCGGGAAGTAATTTAAGATGAAAGTAGAGCGACTTGGTTCCGTCGACAAAAGCCTGAAAAATTACTTTTAAATTTATTTCACCCTTCCCGCGTATTCATTCGATTATAGCAAATTTAATTATTTTATTTACGTTTATTAAACGTGTTTCAAAGGAAGAAGAAAAGCTAAGTAGCGTTTAATTTTGTACTTCCGCGCAACAGAAACTTCATTGCTTTAATTTAATGCATCTTTTTCTTTAAGATTCTTTGTTCATTTTAGAGGGTTCGGGGACAGGACAGGCAGGGTGTCAATCGGAGTTAGACTTCTTTTTATCCGCAGTTTTTAGGTATTCGGTATCCAAAATTATTCAGATTAGATTTTATCTGACCAAAATTAGATTTCTAAAATTTCCAAATTCGCCAATTTTTTTTTTTTTTTTGTAATCCCCCCCCTCCACATCTTTTAAGCAAAATATTTTCTTTCTTCTCGATCCCCTTCTCCGGGACCGTAATAATACAACTGTTAAGCACCATCTCCGAACGATCGTACGAAAGCCTTTCAATTGTTGCTGAAGACGGTGCTTCACCTAACGCGGACAGCCGAGCAGCTTCACAGGTGATCGATTACCGTCCAATCACAGACGGTGACACAAACCCGCCCGCGATTATCTGCCCCTGCCTGCAGACAGACAAAAGAGATACTCCACGAAGATGGTCAATTGTAAAAATCTGTCACACTTAAAACGTCCATCACCATTTTCGGGGCCGCCTCGCCCCCTCCCACACCGGCATCAGATTTCAGATTATTTAGTGTTTTTTAATTTAACTAATATCCGTTTCCTGACTGCGATTTGATTTTATTTTACTACACTTAAATTTAGTATCCCCAAACTTGTATTTGTCAGCTGTCAGTAGTTATTAATGTAGAAATAATTCGCATCTCAGAGTCTGACAAATAAACATCGACGATTCCCATTCTGTCCATATTCGTGTTTCTCGGCTGTATCTTCATGCCTTTTAGTTAGGCACCATGGTTGTAAGTTAGGGTTAGAAATAAGGCTGCAAAGAAGGGGCCTACAGCTACTTTTAAAAAATAGTTGGGCTGAACTCCTGCAGAAAATATTTCTAATAATATATTACTTTAAATAAAGTTGCCGAAAATTCCATGAAGAAGAGGAAAACCGATTGAGTCGTTTTGGACTTAAAACTTTATCTACATATTTAAAAAAAACATATATCGATGTATATTATTCTGTTATCGTTATTATTCTTATTAACACGTATCACATTTAAATTTTAAATTTGTATAAATATTTTTGATTTTAATTTAATCGTATTATATTTTATGCTAATGTCTCATCTCTATATAATGATACTAGAAATGTTTTATAAGAATTCTGGAATATCCTCGTCTCGGCTATAAACGATTTGAATCTCATTAAGAATAAATCCTTATATTCTAATCGCTTCAAAGAAATATTTAAGTTTATATTTTTAATTGATCATCTAATAATGACTTATTGAACCCCAGTATAGTGTGCGAAGTTCAACGATAGAGGCCGCTCTTGATTAAATCGCTGTCACGTGTATACTCAACACCGAAATACCGGCTACCACTTTCAAGTCACGTGACCGCAGAAATTAGAATTCAACAACTAAAAAAAAAAAAAAGATTTACTTTCTTCCTTAGGGCTAAAATACCAGTAAATTGTTTCTGAATGCTGCTGTGTCTACTCATAGATAACTAAGGGTCTTTTGACCACACGTGCAGGTTTCAGTGGTTTTGTCCAGCAGAAGTTTTTTGAAGACCTTAATGTCCTGTGGTCACTAACTGACGAGCGACCGTCCGGAGCAATGGCTGAAAAGACCGCGATCTGGAAGCGAGGCTCCTCTTCTATAAAATATCTCGCTCGCTGGAATTAACAAAAAACGGTATCAGAAATTGGAACCAAAAAAAAAAAAACATTTAGAACAATTTTTATAACAATAGATGTAAAACTGGTCATTATTCGGTCTACCGATTCCAATGGTTGATGAAGAACGAAAATATTTTGGTGCGAATTCAGTGAGCATCTAAGAGGAAGACTGATTCCTTCGAAGATTCTCGTGGAAATATTTACTAGTCTGCGGTTCTTAGCCCGACAAGGCGAGCTACACGTGGTCACGTGTGAACTTCCGCTCAGACTGAGGCGCGAAGATTATCCTGATCTCAGGGGTTGGATGGAGCGAGAAAACAAAATATTTGAGCTGATGAGTGGTAAAATCCTCAGCCAGGACGTACGAACTGTCAGATGAACTGAAAATACGGGATTTAATGTTTGGACTATGTTCATTAAATCCTTGTGATTCAGAGCTCATTTTCACTGTGACCGACCATTCTATATTGCGTTTTGGATGTAGGATCGAAAATTGCACGGCTCAATGTTATGATGGTACCAACACTTTTCAAGGAAAATTCGAATGTGTTGGAGCTCGTTTTGAACAAGAGGGAGCCGGAATAACGAATATTTCCTGCCAGATACATGCACTAAATTAAGCCATTCAAGACGCTATTTCTGGAAACTCTCATGCGCAGCTTTTTAGCATCGATACAAAATCTAACAAATTCTCTACGAGATTCTCCAAAACGTCTAGCGACAGTTCGAAATTTTGCAAAATCCGCTGAATTTTCTCAAACACTACTCGCTAAAGAGTTAAATTCCATTTTTTTAGTAGCGATGTCAATCACAGCTGGACGTCCTACCTGAAGCACTGGAAAGTATACAGGATCGGACAGGTGTCACTCTTGTCAAATCGAAAGCACTGAGCTTTCGAGAAAAGTTACAACAATTCAATTTTTTTCATATCCTTGAAAGTAGTCCTGGAGATATTCGAAATTACTGATAGAATAATAAACTATCCCAGTCTAAAATAACGTCGTCTGAAGGTTTGAAATTTATGGAACACGCAGTTAAGGAACTCGTTTCTCCGAGGGATGATTTTGACTCTTTTTTGGGATAACGCAGTTTCAGATTCTGAAAGCTGCTTCGACAACCATCTGCTTCTCGCCGTTTTTAAAAGACAGAAGTCGATAAATTTACATTCCCAAAAGATTATAGCGTTTCTTTATGCGAAATAGAATCACGTAGAACGAATAAAATGATACCAATTCTGATATCGACTGTAAAGCTCTGGTTGCCTCCACCCTGGGGTGAAGTACCAAAATCCGATTGCGAACATTTTTGGCAATGATTTAGACGAGTTTGGACTTCAGTCTCAGTTCACGGGTTCGGAAAATCTTCGACTCAAAGCTATATCTACCATTACTAAAATCATACAGGTTATCAAAGAGTGAAGGAAGTGTTATGATTCTTCAAGATGTACAACTTTGTAAATTGTTTGCTGTCACCAACGGCCACAGCTGTTACAGGCAGTGCACTGAGAAGACTGAGCACTTCCTCGCGCAGCGTAGTGTCGCGACAAGGACTCGACCATCTTCTCAGATTACCATCAAATCCAGAAGAAAATGACAAACTCATGCGGTGTTACTAAAGAACAAAAATACATTCGCTCTGTTCGATATGTAAACACGTTTTTTCTTTCTTTACTCATCTTTTTTGTCTACCTGTTAATGTACATAATACTTACGGATACGGCCCTTTCATATTTTTATACCTGGGTCATAATTCCACAAAATATCCTTTCAGAAAGTTGCACGATGTTGCTGATTTCAATCGGAAACTTCAAATATAAATACGGTTTTTAATACTACAGTGGCGGCAAAAATTATAAGCGGATTTTATGATTCGATCTAGACGATGTATATTTGCAAAATAAGGCACTCTCTTGAGAACCAAATCGTTAAATACATTCTAGTATTTGGTAGGATACCCGGAAGTACTGGTCACGGCCCGACAGCGAGAGGGCGCTGAATCAATAAGCTTGTTGCAATAGTCAACCATAACTTTACTCCATAATTCTTTGATATTTTCATACAACTCGCTCAATTTCGCCGGCTTTGAAGCTCTGATCCCTCTACCCGGTGTATGCCACATGTTCTCTATTGGATTTAAATCCGGAGACTGGGGAAGCCATTCGAGAAGAAGGGTTTTCGTGGTTTGGAACCAGTGCTTAACGATACTCGCAGGATGGATAGGTGCATTGTCCCGCTGGAAGATCCGAGTCGAGGGCAAGTTCTCAGCAGCGTTCGGTTCGAGGACATTTCTCAAGATGTGCAAATATCCAAAGTTCCATCGATTTTGCAAATCGGACAGACCCCGTGTCCGGAGAAACGGCCCCAAGTCATAACGCTCCCACCACCGCCTTGATCAGATCGAAGAATTGATTTCTGATCGAACTCTTCACCGATTCTGCGTCGGACACACTGCACACCGTCGGAACCAAACCAACTGAACTCGGATTCATCCGACCAGACGACTCTGGACCGCATCTTTGAGGAGGTCCAGTCGATTGTGCTCCCGTGCGAAATTCAGACGGCGCAAGCGGTTCTTTCGGAAAACGGACGGCTTTTTCCTGGCGACCACCCAGTACAGTCCAAACTCACGAAGTCGGGTTCCTGGCAGTCCGCACGCCGATTCCCACCCCCCGTCTTTCCATTGTTGAATTTCCCCTGTGGATGTCCATGGCCGCCTTCAGATGGCCTGTGGATGCACCGGTACAATCTTTTGGTAGGTTTTTCTGGGTCGGTGGGAATGCGAGCGATGGCTGTACTTGCTGTCCAGCGGCTCGGTATAGGTTCCTGGCTGCTCCGCTTCTTCCGATTTCCCCTGACGATTCTGGAAAAGGGAAATTTCAGCTTTCGAAGCCCAAAAATTCTTGAACGAGTAGTTGGAGAAAGACTGGACTTCCTACCCAGCCATTCTTAGAAAATAATAATTAGTCATATATTAGCCACACATGACAGATATAAATAAGCCTATAATATTTAACTATTCAAAATCCGCCTATAATTGTTTTGCCGCGGCTGTATATCTGACACCTGTTTCACGTCTGCAGTCTCGATGGGGATCTATCTCATGACTACTCCTGGTTAATAGCCCAATTACTTTTCCCTTGTCCAAACAGCCAGATCATATACTGACGGAGCAACCTAGGGACAAATCGCCACACCTAAAGTCAAAAGGATTTTTCGCATATTAATCTTGTGTCACGGAGTAAGAAAACAAAAGGGCAGTAGGCTGCGGATGTACTTCGCTGTGTTTCATCTGAACAGGTAGCTTTCAGCGAAAGGTTAGGGAGTGATTGATTTATTTCCTAGCACAGGAAAGCTCTGCATACTGATTACCTCCCTGTACTTGGTGTTAGTTACAAAAGCACACAGGAACTTTTTTCCCATTCTTTTAGTGCTCTCGGATAATTTATTGTTTGATTCATATCCGCGCAAACGCTCGTTACTCTGGAACGATACTTCATCGTTGCTCAGCTTCCTTAATGGTCCCCGGCATTTCAAAGTATTGCTCTCATAATCCACTCAGCCTCTGGTATCGCCATAGGCGTTGGGCTGCCCTTGATTGCAGTTAGGCCCAATCCTCTTCACTCCAAACACCTGGATTTCCAACTCCATGGTGAAAATCTCTTTGGATCAGCTTTTCTTTAACACCATCTGATTTAGCAATATAACTATAAAGGGACTTACTTATACCCCGCGATTGACCTAACTCAGTTAAATCACTAAACTGGTAGATTCCAGCCGAAGCCAGTAACGGATGTGGAAGGGTTCGTGATCAAAGATACACGTCCTAAAATGCTGCTAAATCATTTATTTTCTGAAATCGCCGTCACTCATTTCCATTTAAAATCAATTAAAAAAAAAATTCGTAACTTATTATTTCAAAGTGAATATCTGACGAAAGTTTAGCGTTCTGCTTTACTCACGACGTGTTCTCTTCTGGTGTAGGACACAACAGGGTCTTACTACCAGAGTCGTCTCCCCTTATGACAATTCCGCGCAAGGGCGCCAGGTGAGCCCAGGTTATAATCCTATCGTCGACTATTTTTGTGGAGTGGGGCTCACGAAATCAAGTCTTGGCGATCCCAGTTCTCATGATTATAAGTCAGACTACAGAAAACTGTTCGTCCCCTAATTACTCTCTCTCTCTCTGTAATGACGTCATTCTCCTCTCTCTCTCTCCCATCTCTCTCTCTCTCTGTAATGACGTCACCTCTCTCTGTAATGACGTCATTCTCTCGCTCTCTCTCTCTCTCTCTCTCTCTCTCTCTGTAATGATGATGTTAAGTAGTAAAATAGAAAAAAAGAAGAGAAGAATGAAAAAGTAGAGGAGGAAGATGAAAAGAAGAAATATGATAAAAAAGAAGAAATAAAAAGAGAAAAGCAAGAAGAAGCTAAAAGATGGGGGGAGAAAGACAAGGAGATGA
Organism: Nautilus pompilius; assembly: GCA_018389105.1. NCBI lineage: Eukaryota > Metazoa > Mollusca > Cephalopoda > Nautilida > Nautilidae > Nautilus > Nautilus pompilius. The sequence continues at coordinate 905,253 of JACATO010000684.1, forward strand.
AGAAAGAAAAGGAAATAGAAAAAGAAGAAATATGTAGTGAGAACAAGAAAGAAGGAAAAATTGCTAGAAAATGGGAAGTAAAATTACTAGGCAAAGGAATAAATACAAAGAAGTAGACGTTGGAGGAGAATGAGAAGGAAAAGGATGAGAAGGAGCAGAAAGAGAAAACCGAAAAAACAAAAGAGAAATAGGAAGAAGGAAAAAGGAATAGAATAAGATGGAAAATCAGCCGAAGGTGGAAGAAGTGAAGGAAGAGTTGCGGGTGAAGATAGAGGGGGGTAAGGGGAGAATTAGAAGGAAAAGAAGAAAAAAGATTAAGGAGATAAGAAAGAATAGGAGGATGAGTTAAAGAATAAGAGGAGAAGAAGCGGAAGAAAGAAAAAAGGCTAGGAGAACTTAATGCTGCATCTAAATAGTTGATGTTTTATATTTTACACACATCCTCTACCTTCGTTCAGCTCCCATGGTCGCTGGTCGGCCTGGACAATTACATGGACACATCCACGTAAATGCTCACCATGCCAGCGCCGGGCTCAGATGCGAGAGCCTGGGTCACATCGCAGGCTAAACACCGGAAGAGATAAACAAAAGACTTTCCGAGACTTGTAAATTAGACGTGTTTATTGTATTCTATTGATTTATCTGGCCAACGTTTTATTGAAACTTCTTTCTCCAAATACCCGGAAGATCCTCCTCAGAACTAATATCCATAACGCGATTCGTTTGAATAAAAGCCGGCCGATCCGCATGAATATTTATAAATGTCAGAGCGGTCCGGGTTGTCCGCCCCTCCCCCCTCCCTCTCTGCGACTCATCGCCGGGCCGCCGGGCGGGATGGGCTGCAGATCGGGTGAGACGTGATGACAGCTTACACGCTTCCTCCTGGAAAACCGCGATGGCTTCTACCTGTCAATTAACGAATGAGATGGTTGCGGCAAACGGTCGACCCCTCGAGCCCCTGGCGAGTCAGGCGAGTTCCGGTCGGAAGACGGAAAGCGTCGACTTGCCGGTTGATGGGGTCGAATGAAGCGGTGTCCCGTGGCAACGAGCGGCATAGAAATACCGAGAGAGAGAGGAGTTTCTTCTGGTAGAAAACTCGGAGAAGGCGGGAGGCGGTTGACAGTGCCCCGGCCAGGGGAAGGCTTTCTTACGGTGTTCAGGGAAAAGATGCCCTCCATCAGAAAATGTTCCAGGAGGCTTGATGATAATCGAATAACAACAAAACCGCAAATATCAATTCCATTTCCTCGCCATTTCTCTCTTTTTTGGGGGGGATTTTTTAAAAATTATTATTCTATAGTTATTTAGCGCGTGATACGTCACGTGACATTCTAAACGCGCTGCGCCGGGGGGGGGGCGGCGCACGGTCACGTGAGCCGAGATTTCCCGGGAGACGTGTACCGCCGCCTGACCCGTCGTCACGTAGCGGCCGAGACACCGCGAGAAAATCTGATTAGGTCCGGCCGATGACTGCTGGTTGTTGTTGTCCGCTAGAGTCGTGATGCCGTCCATGAGTCATCGTCACCTTCCCCGAAACACCCGGGGTGTTCAGCTGGTCTTCGATATACGACCTTGGCCGAGGTCTTTGCGCGGCCATCTTGGACATCAGATTTGTACTCATTTAACATAAGAGCTCCTCGAGTGAGAAATGAATAAAAGCGAGCAGACTAATGTTTTAAGTCATCGGCGATCATTAGAAAAAATGTATACAAAATTTGCCAAGATTAAGAGATGAAGCCCTTGAGGTTTCAACTTTGAGGCAGAATTTACAATTAGAAATAAATTTTAAAATGAAAATAATGGAATTTTAAAGATATTTTCTTTAAATTTTATTTTTAAATACTTGCCAGATTCACTGGGATAAAGTCGAATATTGTTTGGTCTTTATTCTTCTTCTTCTTCTTCTTCTTATTATTATTATTATTATTATTATTATTATTATTAATTGGTTTCTTTACAAGTTTATTTAAAAAGCAAATGAGAAAGTAGACACTGGATTCCGACAGACGAACAAAAATTTCTGAGAGACAGATGTACACCGTTGTAATAGTGTCGAGGAGAGGCGGCGGAGACCCTTTGGTCCGTGCTGTCAGGTCCAATTCCATGTTGTTTGGTGTATATATATAAACAAATAAAATGATAATAATATTTTTCAAAGAATGTTTGGTCTATAAATGGAGAGCTTGCTGACTAAATATTGCTGCTGATTAATCGCCCATTCGCCAACGTACAAACAGGACTTTGGTTCTGGCTTAGGACGATATTTCCGGTCTGCCGATTGTCTCTGATGGCGGCCGTTCACGTGCGCTGCAGAGACAAGAAAAAGCAATTAGCGTGAGTTTGCCGAACGAGCTGAGACACCCCCGTCCACATGCACACACCAAAGCAGTAAGCGTGTTCTCAGTCTGGTTGACAAAGACGCATTGTAGACGTCAATCTTCTGCTAAACCCATCAGACAAACAGGGCCTTTCATCGATGCTAGCGCGAGACGAGGCAAGATGGCGTTTTGCATTCCTTAACTAATTGTGTGCAAAGACAAATAAAGTTAATTAAATCGGAACGAAACGGCTCGAAGGTTTTACGCCATTATCGAGTAAGCAGTGCGTAGTTACTTCTTTGTCTCTTCTCCGACTACAGCCGCTTTTTGACCGACCCCTTCCTTCCAAACACGAACCGGTCCCGCCCTCGACCTCCTGATCTGCTCGACGTCAGAGTTTAAAATGATTTCTCCCTACAGAGCGCACGCAGCGAAGAAATTGGTCGGCGGGGATCTGCTAATGTAAGCTAATGCGGTTGGACAAGAGAGTGAAAACCCGAGACCCGAATGTGTCCAGTGGTTCCAGGAAATAAGATAAAGATGGGTTTCTTCGGAGAGTTTTAAGCAGTTTATCGAGCTATTTCATTAACCCTGTACTCACCAATAACAATTCATTTACCGCACCGAGAAGATATTTCGATGTAAAATGTGACAGGAGTTCAAAAATTCTTTTTTCCACGCCAGTTCAAGCAGTCTGTTCTACAGTACAGTAACTATGCGCCCCCAAGAACTAATTTATATGTGGAATATCATTTACAAGTCAACGATTATTGTTACAGGCGGGGAAAAGTTCATCCAAATAGAACTTATTTCTGTCTCGTGTCTCCTGTTGGAGGGGACGTAAGTTTCTTTTAAAAATCAAACTTCTTTCCTGGATAGGGATCGGCCTTAATTTACTTGGCAAGCTGGATTTCAGACGATGGCACTCGACCGATGTTGGTGGCCGTTCCGCCAAAGTGCTCGATGCGGGTTCGATCCTTCACATTAGTTGCTCCAGAAATGGCGCGCAGTTAGGGCTCAATAGTTGTCGCCCATTGAGAGCGACTTCCTGTTGCGGGAATTCATTAGGAGAGGTCAGGGATAAGATGTTGAAAACCAAACTTGATAACTTCATTTCATGTAAAGGGGAATGGGGAGAGAGAGAGAGAGAGAGGAGAGAGAGAGAGAGAGAGAGAGAGAGAGATATGACGGTCAGTACATAGAGATGGAGAGAGGGAGGGGGAGAGAGAGAGAGAGAGAGAGAGATATGACGGTCAGTACATAGAGATGGAGAGAGAGAGAGAGAGAGAGATGACGGTCAGTACATAGAGATGGAGAGAGAGAGAGAGAGAGAGAGAGAGATGACGGTCAGTACAGAGAGATAGCGAGAGGGAGGGAGAGAGAGAGAGAGAGAGAGAGAGAGAGGAGAGAGAGAGAGAGAGAGAGAGATCAATATGCCCGCACCTTAAGGGAATTTAAAAGAAAAAACCTGCTAAGAATCGCTTACAAAGGCTATCTATCCCTCTGGAGTGGCACCGTGTAAGAGTTGACTCAGTCGGTATTGGTTTGACCTCCACAACCTGCCTACTGAATGAAACTAGAAGGTGGAGATGAGTCGTACTAATTTCCTATTGATTTTTTTTTTCAGAAGTTTTCCAGCTGCCTCGAAGTTCTTGGGAAGCAGCTGGGGAATAATTTAGTTTTTTTTATTTTAAAAAATTATATTATTCTCAGTTACTAATCACGAATTTTGCCACAAATTTTTTGAATATTGAAAAAATGTGTATATGCCAGAATAATTTGAGCAACTATTTACCCTGTCTTTTAGTGAAATAGCCCATACCCATCATGCATTGCAGTTATAGGAAATGGACCAGGGACAGAAATAATTTCGTGCGACGACAACGACAGAATCAGTTGGTGCATGTGACACTTTGCCATGTACACACTAGTCTAGTAGTTGGTTTAGAGGCTGGACAGAAAGAGGCACAATTTCATTAGGCCAATTTTATAGTAGCTCAACCTCAACCCGGAAGACCGTCATTAGTAGTAGCACACACCTAATGGGCTATTGTTTGGGAAGTTTATATTGGCCAAAGAACAACTCTGACAGCTTTTAAATGTGTAAATTGCCAATAAATAACAAAAAAAAAGGGGTTTTCTTAGGCTACCATAGAGAGGTTATTTAGAGGAACCCCTTGCTCAAGAATTCCCACAGTAGCTTGCTGGTGTGCATGGACACACTAGACACTAATCTGCTCAATGCAGAGGTCAGCAGTATTTACTGATGGGTTGGAATTTCATCAGTTATGTTAAATGGGTGGACACACAAAAAAATGTAGAGAGAAACTGTTGTCCATTTGTCTACAATCCACGGTCAAACGTAGAGTCAAGTCATATTCTGCTTGAACAGCTGCTATGTGGGAAACCTGACATGGCCACCAGCTTCTACCCTGGACTTCAGAGATGTGTGACGGTCTGGATCACATTGTAATATAGAACTTGTTCGATGCCATTCATAATTGTAACCCGAATGCACCAGATGCTAACAAATATTGACCTTTACACTTTATGTTTTTACTTCCATGTACATCCAAGTTTTGAATAAGGCATATCTCCTGATGTACCGTTTCCCAAATTACTCTGACAGAGATCTATATATGTAAAATGGAGGGTAGGGTAAAACAGCCTTCTCAGATCCAAAATATTTAAAAATTATTTTTAATGTGTAAATAATAGGATTTCTGCTGTATGGCAAAGACCACATAAATATCATTGTGCAATTATTAATCATAATTAATTATTGATCACAGTAGTTTATAATCTGTCTGAAGTATAGAGGTAAATAATGCAAGAATATATCACTTAACGAATAGCGTTTTTCTAGAACGATGAATCATCGAAAGAGAATTAATACTCATGGTTGATGCTTGCCACTTATTCTGCACAGCCAACATTTTCTTTTTTTAGATTAATTTTACCATAAACCTTTAAAATATGTTTAGTGAAATTGCGCCTGCTTTGTAATGGCCATGTTAACCCCTTATTTTATTCTTAGTCATTAAATAATACGCCATTATAAAAATAAACATGTAATGCTCATTGCTAAAGAACTTCTGTTCAAAGATTGCCATCTGTATTCCTCCTTTTCGAAAACCCCTAATGTTTTGTGGTATAATTTTAAAATTTGTTTAAACAAACAGCGACACCTCCGCCACCAAGTTACATTGTAGGGGGGTGGACTGGCTGCTTACCAGTAGTGATACAGGGCTGCTGGTCGGGTGTAGTTGTGACTGTAGCGATTACGTGTGAGGAAGAACCTCTTTCTACTACTCACCTCCCGGAAACTATCCTGCTTACGGTCGCCCGAAACCGCGTTCGAAATACTTCCGCTTAACACGCATTCACATCAAGGGGAGGTGGTGAGAGTAACAACAACCATGTTCCATCAGTCTTATCTTGTTATGGAACTTTGTGCCATTACGGGGCCGCTACTGACGCCTCGCTGTCGAAGGCACGTGGCCAGTTACGACGCTCATATCGCCGGTGACGTCAGCAGAGTAGTTGTCTTGTGAATAAAAATTCCGGCAAATCACCATAAATAAAAGACTGTCAGATGTCATGGTGCGTGGTGTTGTGTAGTTCGATTCCCTAGGCCCCAATTAAACACGGCAGCAAGACTGACCTGGTATTCTTCGAAGAACGGCTCGGTGCTGCACGACACGTTGATGTCCTCTTATACGAACTCCTACCATTGTTTTTGCCCAAACCTTCAGCCCCCAGGGAGATGGTGCGACTCTCCACGCCGTCAGCGAGGAGCATAACTTACAATCGGATACAAGTTTAGTTGGACAACTGTGAATAGCCTGAGGCTTCACCCGCTTATCTATAACAAAATGAAGATGGTACAGAAGGCTTCCGGTGATTCCACCAGGCATGGTTTTGTTATCGACTCCGTCTACGTGTGACAACAGCCTGTTTGGTCTTGACACATTTTGGTGCTCGGATTATTCTGGAAGGGAGCTATATCTATCAATGCGTTCTGTTATAATTTGAACGTTTTCTGACAATTGTTTCGCGGGAAGCTAGAAAAGGGGTTGTTGTTGTTGTTGTTTTAGGGGGTTGTGTGGACAGGGGGCCTTTATTTTGCGCGTCTTTTGAGCAAAACAACACCCAGCCAGCGATATTTGTTCACACCTGTCAGGTAACCTTCCCGCCACCAGTTTATTTTCGTCGCAAGCTATACGAGACAAATGATCCGTGTACAACTGACTGTTACTATCGAGGGATGTCGGGAGCAGCCTCATCCTCAGCAGCATCCGTGGAAGCACCTGCGGTCAGTTCACTATAATTGCGTTTCGATTTCTGACGGAAACGACGGCGGCGACGACACTGGGGGGGGGGGGGGCTGTCCCACCAGCTTCCCGCGCACCGACCAGGTAACTGGTTCCCGCTTGTGACGTGTAAACTCGCGGTCTTCACGTGCCGGTGTCCCACCAGCTTCCCGCGCACCGACCAGGTAACTGGTTCCTGCTTGTGACGTGTAAACTCGCGGCGGTCTTCACGTGCCGGTGTCCCACCAGCTTCCCGCGCACCGACCAGGTAACTGGTTCCCGCTTGTGACGTGTAAACTCGCGGTCTTCACGTGCCGGTAACCTAACGGTAATAGGATGAAGGTGAAATAAAACTGACGACCTTCTGTTTAGAAAACATTGCAGTAAGAAAATAAATTCCGTATTACGTAGAGAGCGACCTGTCATTGTCACGTGGTTCATGGACTTTCTGCGAAAGCTAAAGTTCCAATCGCATTTTCTATTCTTAGTCTTTTCTCGCGCGGAAGAAAAAAAAAGAAGTAGTTGGCGATTGCAACAAAAAAAAGACATTAATTACCTGTAGGCGATTTAAGTAGAAAATGACTCGTTCTGAATTCCTGTAATTACCAAGATGGGACACTTTTAACTCGCCCAGTTAACAGCTTCTGTATCTCCGAGGGCCGTTTTGACTGCGAATTTAGCCTTTTAACCCTTGCCGCTCCCGTCTTCTTACCGGAAAGTCATGCGCACCTGAACAAGCGTTTTATAACGAACGGTGCATTTGTAAAGTGGCCGGTCTCGCCGAGGGGTTTAGACCGCTGGACGGGGCAGACAGATATCTCGCATGCCGCTTTGACTCGTCTCGAGGAAATTCTGCGGTCCAACAGTTTGTTTCCCTCCAATAGAAGGTCAACCAATCCCACGACACAGACCGGGAGAAATTTCGAGACACGGGTGACTTATATTTGTGACACAGATGCATTTTTACTTTTTTTTAAAATTGTTTGCTGCACCCCGTCCGAAGAAACAAAACGACTCCCAGTCCCGGTCGCGTCTCACACGACAAACTGTGGGTTATCAAAGAGCCGACCGGACGTTAAGCGGGGATCTTAACTTCATTAACTTCGCCGCCGAGAGGGAGATACAGTTCTTAGGTGCGATAACAGATGGTTACATTCCTCGCGCATTAAGATCCAATGGACTGCCAATTCGCACGGTCAGCCTGGCGATTACAAAATCGCTTTAGGAAAGTTGGCTGTAAATCAGGCGGGAGTATTTTGCACCCTTCGTGACAAACCTGCCGCCAGATGGCGCGCTAACACCAAAAAAATAATAAATAATTAAAGATATGTTAATTTGAGAATACGTGCCTAGTCTTTAGCCCCCCCCCTTTTCATAGCCAGGCCGCCTGGAACTTCAGCGATTTTTCTCGACAAAATAAAGTTAATATTTCTCGAAATAGACGAACAAACCGAGTTTTCCTCCCTGTTCTCCCGATCAACATCAGCTGAGTTCTGCTTAACCCTTAGCCCACGGAACTCCAATTACAGGAATTAGCAGACTGGAGAATTAAAATCAATGGTGGTAGAACTCCTTTGCGGAATCTCAATTTCCGAAGTTTGCCCATCTTAATGATACGGAGTCAAGGACTTCGGCAGAAGATGGCTTACGACTTCCACGTGTAAACAACGCGCGTACCGGCCATCGATTTCCATCTTTTCCAATTCGGGTTCCCGTTGTCTCGATGTTGGTCCAGATCATGCCGTGTTTTCTTAGGTCCACCGGTGCCGGTCTGAGCCCCCCCTCTCTCGCCATTCTTCTGTACCCCACCGCTGTCTATTAACTAAGACATGGCGGTCACATTTAAAGAAACATCGATTTTCTATTTCACGCTTGATAAAAGATACACGAGGTTTTCCCCGGACATCTCTTTGCCGAGACCTCGGCTGGAGAGAAAACGCTTCGGTGTTCAGCAACATCTCATTCTTTTAATTCACCGGCTCGCAGTCAATAACCTCCACACCTTTGGTGCTGTTGGTGTGCGTTATGACTGCTTGTGGCTCGGAGCTTCTGACATTCATCGCCAGCTTCAGCATCATTGGTCTGCGAGTCATTCATTCCATCTACCGTAATCAGGCATCGACGCCGTACGTCACAGTTACCAAAACGTAACCCTGTCTACGAGAAACTCGAATACTGGAAGAGGTTTTAAAAAATGAACTGGTTATCGAAGATAAATGAAGTCAAAACAAATTAAATCGAAAAGTTTCGGGGGGGGTCTGAAGGCGTCTTCTTCCTTCCCATTATTCTCTGTTGTGGAAGCACTTCGTGTCGCCCACCCACCGTTCTATGGCGTGTCGACATCTGAGGCGGCGCGCCGCAAAGGTACGGCCATTGTTAACCCTCGATTCTTAGCGTAAACGCCACAGCTGCTCTGAAGAGATCAGTGTGGCCACTTTTTCACGTGGTCGCCATCGCGAGCTCACCCAGCGCCAGCTGGCGGGAGTCGGTCGTCATTTTCTAGACGTTCTTCACGCATGGCTGGCTACCCTCAGAAGACCGAGGCAAACTGCCAGAGTCAGAGGTCGCCATGCTCCTTACTAAAGGTCACGTGACTTCGGGGTGTGTTGTAAACTCCACTAAATGCGTCGAAGAATGTCCAAATGTTGCAGAAAATAGGTTCTATTATATATATATCTAACTTTATGGTCAACTTGTGAACGAGTTTGTTATCGTTAGTTTCGTACAATCTATATCACAATATTCCTACTGTTTTTTTTTTAATATCTTTAACCCTCTCACTTCCGGCATGTTTTAAGATTCAAATGGAACATATACGATGGCGTTTAGATCTCAGGCAAATGCAGAAGCGTGTAAAGTCGAAGCAAATGGTGGACTCCCAGAGGGTGCTAGCCAGCTCGGATATGGCTTCATCGATCGCAGGGAACCGACTGAAGGCAAAAGAATGGCGCCAAACGCCAGCGAGGCAAATGCTACCAGAACAGGGGAACCTGAACGACTAAGGTGTTGCTGGACTTTTCTTTTAATGTGGCGCCACTGCTACGAGAGGTGGAGAATTCTTAATACGGAACGTTCTAAAGGTGTTATTCGGTAACCAAGCAGCGGGTTAGACGGCCAGGCTCATGGCTGGGGTCTGTATACTGATGAAGCCGCATCCAGGGCTACACGTAGATGCTATTAAGTTCTCAATATTAAACAGATATTCAGGTTGTTTTTTTTTTTTTCCTCAACATACTGCTGATACACTCAAAGGTTGCCAGCAGCTTCTCTTGTCGTTACCAAATGCGTTCGTTTCTTACCTTAAAAGGTATCAATAACTGTTCGATAATCAACGAGAATTAAGGGATTAGCAATTACAGCGTTTTGGTAAGTTTCTTTATTATCAGCGTGAATAAAAACAAAGTGAGTGGTGCTTTTAAGCCATTCAACAACAAAAAACAACAACAACAAAAACAATTCCTTTCAAAACTGTTAATGTTGAAAATGTTTTATGGAAAGAATTTTAAATATGCAAATTATTAGTATTTAGGCCTCCTGTGTGTGTGTGATTAACTTTTAACGCATAAAGAGCCGTCTTTTCAACCGATCTAATGGCGCTACATTAAACAATTTATCGGTGGGACCTTCTGAACTGCAAGATGTCTTCATAGAACTCCTTTCTGACTGCTGCTTAATAAAGTTACATTCTTAATTGCAGTTAAGAAAATTAACAAAGTAAATTTCAATTTTTCTCTTTCTCAGCCTTGTTACAATTGTTGTTCTGTCCTAATCATACGCAGATACTAGAAGAATTTTGAAATAATTGGGTATAACAAGTTACTGTTTACCCATGTAAAATAGTCAAAACCAAACACAGATTTTTAAATTATCTCCCTTTTGTATCTGCTAAGAACGATGACTCTTCCAAATATATTCATGCCCATATCAATTAGTGGTGGATATTTAAGGAAATAATGGAATTATGAAGCAGCTGTTAATTTAAGCACACACATGTGGGCTACCATATAAAATGCCTTTATCTTCTATGGTGGAAAAATGGGTATCCATAATTTTTTTTAATCCTGCTGAAAAGCTAAAACATCGCTAAATGGACTTGTAAAACAAATCTTATTTAGCAGTTTCCGACATTTTTTTTCCATCAGCGGCTGTGAACTGTCATGTAACAGATGTTGTTTGAGTCTGTGACACAGAACAGTCCCAAAACCTTAGCACATTCCACCCCAAGTCATGGCAGATTTTACAAATCTCCATTATGATAAAAATTTACATAAAAAAAAGGGAGGCAGCTTTGTATAGCGAGGACATCACTTCTGAGACGCTAACTTGGTTTTGGTCGAAGCACCTGTTCAAAGCTGCTTTTGGTTCCTTGTTGCCTTGTATAACCTAATCAAATTGGCTCGCACATCAACAGTTTCTCAGCTGAGCGCATCTGGCTGTACTGCTGCTTGCATGGGTGGTTGAGGGTTAAGGGAGGAGAGACAGGTAATAAAGCACTAAGTTGGCACAGGACCCCACACCAGCCATAAAAGATATCTAGCGTTTGTTTGCATTAATCCATGAACCGCAACAAGAACATAAACATGAAAGAATTTCCAAAATTCACCCCAGAAAATAAAAGAAAGAAAAAAATTAACACATTCAAGATAATAATAAATAATCTAAGTGCTTCGTGTTTTTCAACACAGTTTTCTTCTCGTGGGTGACATAGAACTGGAAAGCCCCCAAGATAATTTTGTCAAAATTTGTTAGCTTTTCTACAGCGAGGATCTAATTCATTTTAATACAAAAATGAAAAAGATTATCATATCAAGAATAATTAATGTATTTTAAAAAATTATTGATTCTTATTTTGTTTAGTATTGGCTTACCTGACATTTCTCATTTGCAACTAATACCTACGGACATATGACACCAGTGATGCATAATACATCATCATCAGTGTCGATCATCTGTGGCTTTCCTAAATGATTTTAATTATTAATACTAATAAACTACCATTTTTTCTTCATTGTAAAACAGCGATTTGGTGCTTTGTTACTGGTAGATAAAAATGTATTACAATAAGAGAGATTCTGTTTACCAGGAAAGGCCAGATAGTTTACATCACCTGGTTCTGAGATCTCCAATATCCTCCCAGAAGTCTAACCATTCAGTACGCCAAGCAACCCTGATACTGTATTCCACAGTGTTTGTCTTGGTTCTCATTTCAAAAAAGCTGCAACTGATAAATCTCAATGAAAAGCAGTTTTGTTTGGTAATGACTGTGTAACATCAATAACCCTTTAGCCTCCTGCAGGCAAATGGTGATGTTATTGATAGAAGTTGGCTGACATTTACCACCATCTTATGAGAAAGAGAATTACCAATTTGAGAATTCCACACATGACTTACACCACAGCCTGTGACTGTGTGCAAATGTAAAATCAATGTTTTGGCAAGTTTACAAAGCATTTACAACGTTCACAAACAGAGGTTACAATTGGGTGAAGAAAGGTTCCTGAAGGGTACAAGATGCTTTGCTGCTATAAACCCAGACAATGAATTAAAAAAACATCGCTATTGTGCTTCTGTTTAAGACTAGAACTCCTTACTGAAAATGAGGGGATAATAAAAAACATACTAGAATAAATGATAAACCCTCGTAAAACTCAGTTTGAGGGATACTTACTAGAATTACCATATGGTCAATTCGTAACATGAGTGTCCATTATAACATTACTATAAAATCGTAGATCCCAGCTTAAATATTTATTGTACAAGCTCACAAGGGTTTCAAATAAACCGAAATTTACACAGTGTAGTTATTACTGTTGATGTTTACACAGGATATACCCTTGGGTTATATTAAAGCTAGGTTATTAAATATACTTTCGATGTTTGTAAAACAAATTTATGGCCAAAGCTGAAGGAAGGAAAAAAAAAGAAAGGATGATCAGCTCAAAGATATCAGTAATTATTTAAAAAAGTTTTTTTTTCTAAATAGGAAATCAGTTGACAACAGTGCATATTAATTCTGGCCACAGTAACCCAAAGTTACAGTGTGTCTGGATTAGATTTATCCTATGTACCTTATAAACAAAGCTAAATGCCTGGTTCCATTCTCGTTTAGCACAAATTCACAACTCACACTAATTCTGAATGTCTTTGCACAGGTTAAGTAGGGGACTCCAAATTTCCCATGTTGAGAGATTAAGTGAAAATTGTACCTTTCCTGAATACAGCAGCTTCCCAATTTCTATTAATATTATCCCTCGCTTTTAGTGATAAGTTATCGTTGTCATATTTTTTTTTTTTCCTAATGCCAGTATTGCTGATGACATGATCTTATCATTTAAGCTACACTCAATTCCTAGTAAATGCAGAACTGGAAATAAGATTCTCACATTTTGTCAGTCCACATATCTCGAGTATGGCACATATGAGGAATCACGGTAATTAATAGTTTATTGCTGAAAAGCTGGAGGTTGAAATCTGTATACCTTCCTGCAGAATGCATGTTTTTTTTTCGTATTAAATATTCTCCTTTAGCATCCTTACTCTTATAAACAGCTTTCAAATGTTCTGCGATATTGAGAAGAGGTTAAATCCCATTCCTCGACAATGATTTTTAGCCAACAATCAATTTTTTTTTCCAGAGGAATCACTCTTTAATTAATCTCTTTCACCATTTTTTTCATTACAAATAACTTCGCATAGTTTGATCCTGTCGGGACATTTCCTTACCAATGGTGATGTTTTCCAGTATGTCCTTGTATACACAGCATTCTACAAATCCTCCTATAAATTCCACTTGACTAAGTTTCTGATATTCATGGTCTGTTAGCTGAATCACATGAATTAAACGCTGATATTTAGTTTTTCTAACAGTTAGGATCTGATACATTTTATGAGTGTTCACATTATACACCGTAAGAATTCTTTTTATGGTATTTACTAATATTTTTTTTAAAATTACAAAAGAAATAAAGTGTATCCCCAAATATTGTAAATGGGGCTGCTGACCGGTCAAAAGTAATTATTTCCACCTGTTTTCTCCTAAATTTCCCATATAAATTATTCCGTTCTCTTTTCCATTAATCGCATGGGCTATGTTTCTTCAAGAAATGTTTGTGGTGCTCACTTAGACAACAACTTAGTCAGTTGTAAAAATAATATTTAATTCATATTTCGAACATCACAAAACAATAGCAAAGCTTTATTATTCCAAATTCTAAATTTCCTGTGACAGGTGAGACCCCCTCTCCCGGTCCTTGGCTGAGCAAAGCTGACTTAGTTTCTTTCATCTTTGCTATCACTGAAGTTAAATTTTGAGGAAAAAAAAAGGGATATCTCCGTATTAAATAAAATGTTCTAAAGCTAAGGTGGTTACTGCCCAGGTGTGAAAGTTGGCCAGCTACACATTAATAAAAGTATTTTTAGACATTTCCCTTTTAAAGTACAAAAATAAAAAAACAACGATACATACACCAGATCCAAAACGCATATATAGTAATACAAGGTGTCATTCAGAGCTGTGTTTCTACTGCTGGCCTGTGAAGGACCTCTGATGCTATTTCAGGCATGCTGACGATTTTCACAGTTAAGTCACAAACAAACGTGTTTTCTCTTTATTTGTGCCGTCAAGAGAGTGCACGACTGCTCAATGTTTTGATGTTGTCATGGCAACATGTTCCCAGAAGTAAGTTGGACACTCTGACAGGGAGATAAATATTCTAATAAACACTCCTCCAAACATACAATTTGTTTTATGCCATCCTTCAGAGTTCTTAATGAAGCATAATGTACTAGGGATGGCATTCAAATGAAACACAATTACACTGATTCTAGTTTCAGCTTGATCCCCCCCAATATTTTATAAAACAATACTGGTTACATGGCAGGGGTTGGTCATCCAGAGAGCATTTAAAGTTAATCTTTATTACAGATTTTAAATCATATTTTAATTATACTAAAAGCTTATGAAGATTAAAATACTTAACACCCAATATTTCAAAATGAACTTACCATCATCACCTAAGAATCTTGGCAGTCAGATCGTGGACAAACAAACTGCATGTCTACTCTTTCCTTTGTATGCTTTTAAATGTACATATTCATCAAAATACACAAACTTGTAATGAAGGAACTTGGGAATGGACTACCAGCAACGTAGTTTCAAATAATGCTGCATCCTTACTATACAAATTTTACCTATATTAGGATGTATGGGGAAAATGACAAAACCCTTTGATGATGCAGGACAGGCAAATAAAAGAAAATGATGGCTGACTGGTATTGGCAATAAAATTTACCCAACATCTTAGTTACTAATAACATTTATTCACATCATGTGCCATACAGGCAATGGATTACACACAAAACTCCTTTAATCCAAGACTTATCCATTCGGGCAGTGTTTATTTTTCTCTTTCACGAGTGTTTATCGTGTTGCTGCTTCACACGCCAAGCCGTTAATAGCTTCATGACAGACGGGATCCCCAACTGGGGCAGTTTGCTGCATAGAAGTGGCAAAGTAGGTGTTCCTGTCACAAAGAGAAAGGATGAAGAAAGAAATTAACAGTCAGCCTGTCACTGCTCTTCATCTTCTCCCTAACACAATTGACACATTGTTGCAGCACTGTGTTTTAGGCAGCAGAAAAATTAATGAGTGCTGCTTAATTTTATTAAGAGAAAAGACCACAGACTGGAAGTGACCAGGTCTGAATGATGACACCCTAAGACTGATCTGATACCCTAGAGTCCATCTGCTGTATCAGTAGATATTCATCATTTTCAAAACTCAGATTAGTTCAGTCCAATTTCTTGACTTTCCACTGCTGAAACTTCTGTATCTGCTCAATTATCTAAAGAGAAATCTATTAACAAAACTTACAATCATAAGGACAACAGTTTTACATTTAAGTAACAATTCTGCTGTTGCTGAGAATGCTAAAAATAATTATATAATAAACAAAATTATTCCAGTACATTTTCTTCATGTCAGTGTCTACAGTCAGGATGCAGGACTACACTGTTTTTTAATTAGCAACTGATTTACACCTTCTTCACTCCTCACATTTATCTGTTGACGTCAGAAATTTCATAGCGACAGAGCATCTGTCTGACCCATGCGTTTGCAGTATGCATTACTTCTTCTTGAAGACTTTGGAAAGTCAAATGAATCAATAGCTTACTGACTTTAAACCAAGTTTCTTTTTTTGAACACCAATTCAAAACAAGTAAAAATGTTTCAGATCTGTTGCTACCTTCAAGTTGGAAATAGCAGGAGTGAAGGATGACTCAGAGAACTAAACAAATAATTCTTAATTAAATGCAAGGCAAGCTGCTTCCAAAGGTCAGGATTTTGAATAATTCCGCCGTAATTTCCCATCCTTAGATTTCCATTTTACCACAAAATTTGGTATTTCAGATTCGTTATCTCTGTAAATCATTAAGGAAGGTCAAAACATTTCAATTTAGTTTAGATTTGTGGACAAAAGTTCCTTTTCAAGGCCAGGTTAACTCTTAATGAAATTCTGAGCTGGTTTTCTTACTCTCTCCTTCCATTCCCCATTTCTACATAACGAAAATGAAAAAAAAAACAATAGTTTTAAAGTCAATTGTTGATTTCTAAAGAAGCTAAATGAAAAAGAAAATTTAATGAAATAAGAGAATCTTTTCCCACTGTTCAGATTTTTTAAAAATCTGCCAATAGACTTTGCAGTTCTGTGACAGTGAGCCCCCCCTCTCTTGGATTTACAAGGCAGAGACAATGTGCCTTGGGATTTTCTCTCTCTTTACTTAGCTGCCTGCAGGAAAAAAGGCAAACAAATAAACGAACTTTTTCTCCAGCAGCACAGAAACAGTGGACATACATCATGTATTTATGTCTTGAACAGATCAACAATTTCTATGGCTGAAATATCATAAATCTAAACAAAGCAGCTTCATTGTCTCTAGATGGTTGCAGGCATCGTGTAATCACATCGTGGTATCTGTGTTCTGGTGCCAGGAACCATCAATTGTTTGGCGAAATGCCTTTCTGTTCTTGTCCATAAAACGACAGCAGTTCTTTAAGAAATCAGCAAAATTAAAAGTTCTACTGTCACTGCTCTTCATGAAACCAAATAACAAGTCGGTCAGAAAGTATTTAATGGGCTGGTAGCAAAAACTAAGAATTAAACCAAATCAGCAACAGCAAACAAGCAAACTGTCAACTTAAGCAGCTGTGAGTTGATTGAACAGCTTCCTGGAACCATCTGTTTACAAGTCTAACCCAGATATTTGCCATGACAACACAAACACACAAACTATATGAAGTGTCATTCAGCAAGATATCCTAACTACAGTCACTAAAGCTGATATGCCAGTTTGAATAAAAGACACAGGATACAGATACAGAAAACTGGCAACCACTGTAATCATGCTAACATCCAAAAGAACTGTTCAGCGAATGTGCCAGATCTCATTGCTAGGCTCACTGTTGACCCCTAGACACAACAGGACATACGTCTTTGATGACGCAGCTTCTCAGATGAGATAAATAACAGCTGTGTTACAATTAAACATAAGTGTGGCATTACACCAGGACTGCTAAAGAGATATGGTTTTACATGTTTGGGGTGAGCTGATGCATGTGTGGGTGCGTGTACAAACGATTTTTAAAATATCTCCAGCAATGAAACTCTCATCTTTACTCAAGTCATGTGATCGCATGGTTTTGTTCTCTACTCATAAAAGATGGTTAGTTATAAACAAGGAGAAAATTTGATATAGTATGTTGTCATGAGAAAACACAAACAAGAGAAATCTAATTTTGCACAGACCAAAATTTGTATAATATTTAATATTTTAATTTTGTTGAGATTTTATTATTGTTGCTTTTTTATGGGAGGAGGATGGGAAAGGGCTGACTATAAGTATAGCAAACAATAACAGCAAACCTTTTATGACGACATCAGATAACTGGCAAGGGTGTGGGACACCATACCACACAAGGAATGAGGAAAGATGCCCGTGGTCGTACCCTTTCATCGAATCTCCTTGCAAATAGCGCACCAGAATGTCCATGTGATCTAAAGAATGAGAATTATCCAAGCAAAAGTTACAGTGTCTTTGTTAATAATGTAACTAGTAATGGCACAAATTTGTAAAAAAAAAAAAAAAATCCATTTTACCGAAAATTTCTAAATTTATAGCTGTAAATAATTAAAAATACAAAAAGGTAAACTGAGCAGCATTAACCCTTCATATGGCAGGACATTCCCAGATCAGGTACTTGTGGGTGCACTATCCTAAACAGGTTAAGCAAGCTGCGATATGCTGTAAAGATCCTCTATTTCTTTCAAGCTAATTTCTGAAAACAAGGTTTTGCATAAAATATTTACAATAGTATCATTAATTCCCTGTATATCAACTGGGGTACATTTTTGCAGTCTGCTACCCTTTAAATCTGTATTACTCAGCACAGGTTGAGTCATAAGAGCTGTATGTCCTGACACACAGTACCTTTTCCTCCTGTATATCGCCCCAACCCAAAGTTTTGCATTATGAATATGCTGACTACATACACAGGCAATTCAATACAAACTGGAGCTTCTGGGCTGTGAAGGAGGTATAAAGGAGGTAAAAACTGATGTGGTGGTATACAGAAGGTTAAGTTGTTGGTTCATCAGCTATAATGGAACAAAGTTTTTCAGTAATTCAAAAAATTTTGTCAATAAAGTGTTTCATGCTCAATTAAGTGCAAATGAAAACCATTACTGTGATTACTTTTAGCCTCTAGAGCTCTTTAGTAAATTAATTCATACACAACATGTAAAGTTAGTGCATTGTTTCAGCAGAAAATAAGTAGCCACACCAGCTACCTTGAGGTCAAATTCACCTGATCAAATTCCCTTGTGATTAGACAATCCCGCTCAACCATCAATGTTAATGGCCACACCTGAGTGGCCAGCCCCACTTAGTCTGTGAACATTGGTTGTTTAACTGGGTGCATTCAGAAACTTTTATTTTAGGTGGAATATTTAAGAAAAGTAAAAGCAAATTTTAAAAAAAAAGAAAAAAGCCATATTCAGTAATTTGTTGGGGTGGAGTTGGTAGTTGTTCTAATGGTTTGTTTCTGTTGTCTGAATGATGCTTTTGGAGGCTGACCATACACAGCATGGGCATAACAGATAGCTGAAGATCTTTGATCACATCAGTTCCATCAGGGGGCATTCATTCAGTGATTGAAAATCACCTCATCAGCCAAGTTAAGTAGCTACTGACCACCTGATGGTCAAACCTAAAGATTTTCCAAGAAAGGCTTGCAACAGCACAACTGGATAAGGAAACTCATTAGATTTAAGAAACAAGGATGCACCAAATAAAATTATATGTAAATAAAACACAAACGTGTTCCTAAACTTCAAACAGTCTGATGCCACAAATCAATATTTCCCAATTCATAGGAACTAAACAGATGCATATAGATGAATCTCGGGTATAAAACCATTCAAACAAGAAAAACAGCTTGTTGATGTATGTACTGAAGTGCACACATCTCTGCTGGATCAGGACATAAAACAGAATGAATCATGTGCACTGGCTCCAGCTCTCTCTGGGACAGAAATAATAAGTCCTCTGACAACACTTGGTTCCAACCAGCATGAGCATGATAAGATCGAATGAATAAGTAATGAGGCTGAACATAATGCCTGTTTCTGACATCAGTGATGCTGATGGTTCACCATGAAAGAGATTACAGGTAAGGCGAGTGTCAGAACTCTCACCTAACTAATGGAGTTCATATTCAAGACCCACTCAAAATGATCACCTAGGATCAAGATTAGTGAAAGCTAAAATAAAAAATGCGATACTATTGCTTCTGGTATGCAGAGTGACAAACAGAGGTAAGTGGTGTTTTTCTTTATTTTTGCATGTAAGGAAGGTATGGTATACCTGGGTGGAGCATCCTGCACACCTGCATACAAACAGGGGTGGATATTATCAACTTCTGCTAGAAAAGAACCAAGGGGAATTTCTTTCTTTGGCAGTGGAAGGGGAAAATGAGATGCCTAAAGACAGAAATTTTATAACTCATATAAATTCCCTTTGCTACAAATGGATAGTCAGCACATGTTTTAGATAACCGTTTAAAGATCCAGTTTCAACAATTCTTCTGCCAAAGATTTCCAAGAATCTACATACTGGATTTAAAAAAAAAAAAACCAACTAATTCTTATCATCTAACTAGCTTGGGTATCTGGCGCTGCATGGGGAAAAATAGCTTTTATAAAAAGGTTTTATATCAACATGGTATTAGGACCTGCTGTTGGTGGATCTCACTTAGTTTTCAAGGCCGGACCGTTGAAAAATTGAAATCTCTGGTTCATTTCTGAGTTGAATGAGTACTGTGAAGCTGTAGTAACCCTGAACCTTGAGAGGTGGCCTTTGAGGCCGGCCGGACTCTATGGTAACTATGGATCCTGAGGCACCATTGTAATTTGAGGTTGCTGGGTCACTTATTTTGAATGAGTGCAGAGAACTAAGTGTAATCTATAAGGCTTTTTAAAAAGTGGTCTTTGGTGACTTAAAACCTTGCCAAGATTCTGAAGACCCAAAATTTGGGGCCTCCAGGTGCTATGGTTTGGCCATGAAAGAGTAACACACACACACAAACAAACACTTGATTCTGTTGTCCATAAAGATTTAACAGCTGACTCTCCCCATAAACTTTGTCAGCCAAAATCTCCAATACACCAAATTAGATGGTTCTGTTTTAGGCATACTTCATAACTGTAATCACTAAAAATGCCCCTGAACCTTATCCATTGTGTGAAAGAAGCCTATACAGAATGATGCTGGTTCAGAAAAGTGATGCACAGCAGCCCCATTAACCATCGTTCCCGCACCACTATCATCTAATATAAAAGTAAACGGCAATGAGAAAATTGATTTTGATGCATTTATAATGATTTTAAAACCAAAAGTTCAGCAAGATTATGACAAAATAGATAAAAGAATCAATTTAGCCAATAATTAAGTTACTTACAGAAGAATATAAGGGCCCTCATCTGTGGCCACCAGTGAATATAGGGTTTTTGGTGTTAGTGTATGTGAAAAATGGCTGCTGAAAAAAAAAAACAACAAAGATGATTAACCTTTGCATACCTTGCTCCCAGCTATCCAGTATCTTCTCCAGCCTGTTTTTCAGAGACAGCACAAACTCCGACTCAACCAGCTGTGACTCCCTTCCTACACTGTCTCCAATCTGGAACTGACTGCCGAGATAATTCAACACAATCTTCAGCTGCCACAGACCCATGTTGTTCACACTGCCATGCCAGGTTTGCTGCAAAAGAAACAAATACATGACAAAAGGGGAGCTCATCGACAATTGCAACTGCTCAATAGTGAAAATGGTCAAGTGAATTCATCAGGAATGAATCTTAGAATGAGCACATTGGCAAAATAATGCATGGGTTGGAACACTTCTTTCTCCAGAAACCTCCCCAGAAGTAAAATCAAATTTTCCTAACACTGAAAGAAACAGACCCTGAGATCCATCAAGCCTGAGCAAAGTTGGATTTGAGTAGGGTTTTGAAACAGAAATCTAATTGCCTAAGTTCTGTCAGTGAATCAGGTGATAATCAATTTCTGAGTTTTGAGCTTATTCATTTTTACCTGGATTTAACTGCTGATAATGAAAACTAAAAGTGTCACTGTCTCAACCACTCTTCCCAGTTTAAGTTCTGACCCATCCCCCAACCACTGTCTCCACAACGTCTTGTGGATTTTATCTTGCTTTCAAATGCCTATAACCCACTTCTGCATCTCTCATGAATGTTTTACCAACACAAAACATGCCTGGAGATTCCTGCTGCTCACTCTAATCTAACTCCACTTTTTATTACAGTCAATTTTCTGCTGCTGGCTCAATGAACCATGGATACTACATTACCTAAGATGTTGGCATTGACTCCAGTCTCCCAGGTCAATAAATCTGCCAGCAGATAAAGCAATCAGTTGTATCTTCATGTCAAATGTAATAAAACTGCACTGCAGTACACTTCATCATGTCCACTGATAATCAATGGCAGAAAAATTGCCTTCCTAACCATTACACTTCAGAGCAGATTCCTTAATGAAAGCCCTCATCTGCCAAGCTTGTTACTGTTGCTGTTTTTATTCATGCCACATACTCACCATACAACAGAAGTTAATTTGCCATTAAAATATTATTGCTTGAATTAGCCAAACCAACAAAAAGATTTATTTAAAAAAAAAAAAGCATTATCCTACAAACTGCACTTCCATAAATGACAACTTGAATCTGTTTTTCTGAATCACTGTTAACATATCATCCATAAATGTCTCTGTGACACTTCAGCAATCAAACAGTGGCAGGTGTTGAACTTCAGCCATTTTACATGACAGGTAGTTAGCAAAGAAAGCCCCAAAAGGACTGACTGACCTTTAGACAGTACACCTGAATTACTACTCTTCAGATATCAAGTAACTTGAGCCTGAAGACTGGATACAGCATCTCCAGAATGTCAGTGACAAAATTATACTAACATGAAGTCTTCAGCAGAAATGTCAGGTGTCCCAAGCCTTGCTAACCACCATCAACACAGAGAGTGAGCTTTCCTCTACACCAGAAATTTCTGAAACTTACATAAGACAGTAGTGTTGTCTGTGTGGCAATCCCCTCTGGCTTCTCTTTAAATGCACAGCTGTACACAATGGAGGACAGTGCATCATAGTCCTACAAAATAAATAACAAGACTACTCAAGCTGGAATTGAAAAAAAAAAAAAAAAAAACATTTATTATCTAGGAAAAACCAAGTTTCATATTTTTAAAAATTATTATTCATGATAACTAAAAAAAAACAGATTAAAATGCAGAAAAAGAAATTTTTAAAATACAATGTTCAAACTAGTAAAATCCATTACAGGAAGCAACACGATGAAGGTTGTAAATTTACTCCATATTGAAAAACTGCCCAACACTCACAACTAAGCAGTAAATGACAGAATAGATTTACAAAAAGAAATAATAGACCCCAGAATTTTTTAATCTATCAGCTTTGGTTCTTCTGTAGACCCCTGTGGAAAAAAATAAAAAAGTTTCACTTGCTCTGCTTTCCACGTGGTCAGTTATTGTCAAAAGGAATCACCATCTGCGATGAAAAGGTTTTGCAACCTTTTTTTAAAATTATTAAGTTTCTCCATTAGCTACAACCAAAATAAAAAGCATTAGGATTGCTTGTGCCAGATGAAGCCTTCTAGCCTGAATTCCTGAATCTCAAGAAAAGAACCAAACAAAAACAAACAAATTTTATTTGTATAAATTGGTCATAAAACTGAAACTGCTGCAGCAGCCTAAAAGGAGATCAGCAGGGTGTTCCACTTTGGCTGTGCTTTTAGACTTTTTTAAAATGGAGAATGAACAAAATGCGATCTTCTGCATTTCAAAACAGAGACACGAGGGTCCACACAAGTCAAGCATAGACTAGTTTATTCCAAAGCTATAACAACCTATTACAACAAAATATATTATTATTTTTAACTACTGTGCTCCAAGTAGTTTACACTTGAGACAAAGTAATAGTGCAGACCAAATAACATGCAACTAGCAGCTGTAACTGTAGACTCAACAATAACAACATTTAGCTGCAACCACATCATGGATCAGCAAGCAACAAAGGTCAGATGGGAGTGTTTTCACAGAAACAGTGGCTGCACAAATGAATCAGAAGCAGGTAACGAAATATCCACAGATGCGGTCTCTGGAAAACATGTTTTCTTAAAGAGCTGAAATGGTGCAATTTGTCTCAGTATCAGTTATGAGAGCATGCTTCTAATCAGGCTGGCTGCTATGTTATAGGAACCTGTTCAATTCTTAGGTCAGCACCAATTCAAGTTCTCTGAGGTAACACGGAAGAATTAGAAGTCTGACTAATACAGCATCCTAAATGGTTACAAAGGTCTTTTATAGAATTAAGGTCTGGACTTCTTGCTAATCAGTTTGTAAGTTTCATATGTTCCTGATCAAGATAATCCATGATAATTCTGGAAGTTACAATGAGAATTATTACACATCAGAATAAACTCAGGGCTAATATCACCATCAAGCCAAAGATCCACTCCACCGATCTCATCTAACACCTCTAGTATACAAAATAGTTGTTTAACAGTGTTCACAACCTGGCAATAACAGAATGGATGCCTAGATTTACCAGTTGCCTGTCTTTGTTGTGTCCCAAGACTGTAGCAGTTGAATAGCTCTTAGATTCTGGACTCCAGGGAGGACATGCCATTGCCTCTCTCCTGGCATCGTGACAGCTGCGGAGATCCAAACTAAGAATTACAATTTTATTTGTGGAGCGGCAGCCTGACCATGTTCAGAAATCTAAAGTTAAAACAAGGCTACGCATTTCTGAGAGCGTGCAACACATTAAAAATGCAGGTAACTGCTATCACAATTTTCTGAAAAAATGCAAACAAACTTTAATCACCTAACAATGCTGTTTGCTGATAGAAATAGCTTTTACACAGCATGGAACAGCGTTCTGTTCCTGTCATATATCATACAACGAAATTCCAAACTTAGATTTCTTATGCCATAATTGTCCAATGTCATTTAAAATGGACTTTATTAAATGACAAATACAGAATGCCAACAACAAACAAAAACATGCACGTGTATGTGAGATGGAGAGAGAGAGTAATCAAAGAAAAAAGTCTTTTAATGCCACTGTTGTTTTCATTATTATTTAACAAGAAATAGCTGACACACGAGGAGAATCACTCCTACAGCTAGCCCCCCAACAGATTATAAAGTCACATTCACAATAACATTTTACTGCAGTATTTGTTAAAATACACCGATAATGCTTAAAGCATTCTGCGTTCGAATGTTTGCCAGCAATGGCAGTAAACTGATTCTGAAAGCC
This sequence comes from Nautilus pompilius, assembly GCA_018389105.1. NCBI lineage: Eukaryota > Metazoa > Mollusca > Cephalopoda > Nautilida > Nautilidae > Nautilus > Nautilus pompilius. The sequence goes on from JACATO010000684.1 coordinate 929,806, forward strand.
CTTTCTGCTGCATGCCAACAGAGAACTTCCAGGATATCCAACTATTTGACTAGTCATTCAGAGATTTAGCAGCAGCTGATATTAAAAGCCTGTGGAGGCTGAATGCCACAATATCTTTTGATGCCAGATTAATGGAAGTGTTGAGAGTCTTTCAAATCCCTGGCCATTTCCTGGTGACCTAGGGGTCCTGGGCTTGACTCTTCCTTCCCTGGCTCATCAAGCCATTAGTAGTTATTGATCAAAGTCAGTGTTTCATTATTCAATGTACCACTTCAGCTGTTTGATCTCCAACATCCCTGAACAGAGAGGGGAAATCATCATCATTATTAATTTTGAACTTGATAATGTCTAACTCTATAGAAATAACTGTCATGATAAAAACAATTAGCTGATAAAATGAATCTCTTACACAAAAAACAATAATATTTTAAAAATTAGACCAAGTGAAAAGCACCTTGTAAATCATGATACAAGTTCAGCTACAGATTTTCACCACTGAACAAAAAAGACAAGCTGACTTAAGAGGTAAAATCCAATCCATAAACAATGTAAAAAAGAATCATTCTTTTTAAAGTTCAGCTCTGCAAAAGTATTTCAGCCAAGACTTCAATAGGATAATTAAAAGCTCTCTCCTACTGCTGTACTTTACTTGATCCAGTCACAGCTACAATTATGTAAATTATCTGTAACCATAACACAAGGAAATTAGCACTGACACAAACTCCAGTCTTTGATAATTAGTAAAACACACACACAGAGAGAAAAACAAGTAAAATCTTAGCCAAGACGATCTGATAAGTTTATTAATCCCCCATAATTCATTATAAACAGCTGAAAAAGCTACTTTCTTATAGATTCTATTTCTTCAGCAGCTACTGAATTAAACAGGAGAATAGGCATATTAGCCCTATCAGTGGCTCCCAATGGAAATCAATCCGGCCTACTGCAGCTTCACTTACTTGTCTGAGAGATAATGGTCCCCATCCTCATCAGAAAACCTGCAATCTACAACTCATGGCTGAGAAAATCTGCTGCAGGCCTTTTTTTTTTTTCATTATTAATCACAGGAAAAGGACCTGCAGTGAACCCAGGGGAATACAAGGAATTCCAGTGAATTAGGAAGCAGTCGTGTTATCATTAAAACTGTCCGCATTCATACTACTCCTCAAGCTTGGAAGTGGTTAGCACAATTATCAGCAAGCATTTCAAGACCCTGACCATTAATGCACCGGAGAGAAGAGAGCAAGAAAACACTGGAACATTTATCAAAGAATAAAAATTTAGTTAGATAAAACAATTGCATTGTGATTTTATAACAAAAATAATCTTTACAGCTAAATTTATTAATGCCTTTTCTCTCTCCAAAAGGTGTTTCAAACAACAAGCCAGACTGGACTGAACTGGCAAAACCCCATTCTGGAAATCTTTCCCTCTTGCCGTCATCAGGAATGAGAAAAGTCTTTTAGAGGAAAACGATCTACCACCTAGAGATCTATGGTAACAAATTTGTTACAATTTGCATATAATTATTTTATAAAATTGCATATTCATTAATTTTTTTCCTTATTTAATTGTTAAAAAAATTAGACTTTAAAAGGTGCATTTTAGATTGCAAAAATGTATATGCATCAGAACTTTATGTCCATTTCTATTAAATGTTTCTGATGACGTCTGGTTTTGCTTACATGAACAGGCAACTGGTAGTGTCTGACAAGAATTAATAGTGTTTTTTTGTTTTCTAATTAACATAATATAATCTGAAATGGTGGAGAATTCAGTCCTCAGTCAAAGGTACACTTTTAAGGGTTGTATGTTGTTGGTCAAAAACAGCATCCATCAAAAACCTGAGCAGGTATCAGCATAAACAGTGTCAGTCATAGTGAGAGGTCAGCTATAGAGCTATTAGCACCTGGTGGTGGTGGATGCGGAGGACAACTTAACCATGACACAGACATAAGTTATGAAAGTAATTTTGATTTAGTGATATGGACTACTGTCCAATGCTGCAGTATTCATGCTGGCTCTGTTCTAATGACAACTTCTTCAAAGTCAACTATTATTGAATCAGCACTTCAGTCTCCAGACCCGGTGATTAGCCTACCAACTACCAAGGCTAGAGCTGAGGGCCCTAGTTCAATTCCCAGTTGGAGGTTCAATTTGGCATACCTCCCTTACACCAGCTGGTCATGTGGGTTTTCTCCTATATCTAAAAATGAGATTCCTTTGCCAAAGGTGGGACAAGAGGTGGCTTTTTTCTTGACAGCTTATCACCAGAATTTGAGAAAACAGAGAAGCTGTAAGCAGTATTTGCTGAAGCAGGTAAAAACCATCCATTATATACAAATCATCATCACCAATCTATCTAAATTCCAAAACAAATACCAAATCCCGAACAGGTACATTAAGCATTCAGGTGTACAATATTTTAAAAAATTAGTACATCTACTACACAAAAACCAGAAGAAAACTTAACTAAACTAATCACTTGAAAGTGATTTAGAGTAACAAGTTCTAATGCTGGTGAGGTTTACAACAGAAAAACTACAACTAAAGATCACCAAGCCTATGGACCAACCAGAAAATATGGTCGCCAGGTCACTATTGGCGACCATATATTCTGATAACCGTCAATGACACCAACAGTGAAAGCCACAACCAGGCTAACATGAGGGTTCTACTGAAACCTGCACAGAGATGAGTTGACCCGTACTGACCATTATTTTGCAAATTATGGACAAAAGATTCAATAAAGTGACATACTCTCAATTTATGATCTCAAACCGCATCTTTAAGAAGCACATTACATCTAGTTTTAAGGAATGACCAAGTGGCAACATGTGACAAATGGAAGTAATGCACACACCACATAGAAAATATAAGGACACAGAAGATAGATGACAATAAGTGAAATAAAGGAAAAAAAAGTGAAAAGTTCACTATTAGAAAAAGGAAGTAACCCTTGCACCATAAAGACCTGTGGGGCCTAGTACAACTTTTGAAATAGACAGTTAAAATTGCTCATATGACAAATCCATGAGGATAAGCTCCGGCACAAGCAACAAAAATATATTTTTGGATACCTGGTTAACTAACCAGGCTTTGGGTCACCTATAAAGCATAAAAAAAAAATTTTTTTTACTTGACCTTCTTATTGTCAATTTATTTTAACTGATGACTAGAACATTTTGCTGGCTACCAAATTTCAAAATAATTTTTGGAGCTGTGCCTAAAGATAAGAGAATCTATCTGCAAGTATTGTGCGATGAAGAAACCAAACTTTCCTAGTCTTCACCTGAGTTTTATATAAAGGCCTTGTTTCAACCAGTTCTTTTTTTTTCATTACACCCAAGTGAGAATCAACCCTGGTGATGCCATGTCTGGCTGTCTGCTAGAAAACATTGACAATCCTGTACACACAGAGCCTTACCTGGCACTTCTGACTTTGCCAGAGAATTTAAGCCATACCTCGAACATAATATGCAGATGTGAAGTCCTTATTTCAGAAAAAAACATTAAAATATTTCAAAGAGTTCAGCTTAATCTAACCACATTGTTTCCGGGTTCTGCAACTTTCTGAACAAGTGAAAATGGAGATCTGCTTTAGACAGAGGTTTTCAAAATAAGTTTTAAGTGCATGGACAATAAGCAGATTCTTGAAGAGTCATCCAGAATTGTACACTAAGATTCCAGCATGGCTTCATATTAGAAAACTCTTTTTTATTGACAGAAATGTAAAAAAAAATAGAGAAGTTATCAATGGTATCTGTTGCTAGTGATAATGTGAACCAGTTGAAAAATAAAAATGACAGATATTCTTTTTCCTTGGGCATCTTCCACTGTACCTACTAGTTGAAAGATAGAAATACTTTGCCCACTTGTCTGATGTTTAAACCCTAAACATAATAGCAAAGAGTCAAACAAACAAGGAGTCAGCTTAGTAATGATCAGCTATCAACTGAATGGAACAATGCAAGTAAAGAAAGACAGACGAGGAAAGCGGTTGTTTACAGTAAACCTCACAGGTTACCAATGTGTACACACTGATCAAGGGGATTGTTTATTTCCTTTATCACAAAGTTCCATGCAATGATGAACTGCAAGGAATGGCTTAGCTGTCCAGCAATACCAGTTTTTCAATTTTTATTTCCGGAACCGCACACAGTATTTACCTCACTGCTTATTGTTCAGCTGTGTCTGTGTGTGTGTGTGTGTGTGTGTGGGGGGGGGGGAATCTGTGATGTGTGATGTAAAAAGCTTTCCCATCCCAAGCTATCATTAGATTTTATTCACTGAGAGATTTCCATGGGGAATCTGGTGTAGTAATAGCTTGCTATTCAGCTAGAACCTGAATCAACTTCATCTGGCTCTTAAAGATGTTTACACAAGAATTTGGCAATTTGTCACAGCTTCAAAATTTTCCATAAATCAGATTTTATTGTAAACATTCTCTGAAAGCAAGCATCAGATCAACTGCTCTCTCTCTCTCTCAGATTAATACATATATATTATACCTGTTGCTTGAAGAAATAATTTGTAATAGGAAATTAAACTTAACCTATAAAACAGTGCAGCCTCAATAGTAATAATAATAATAATAATAATAATAGGTGAAAATAATCGACAATTTTTGGAACCAATTTGGTGGACAGACATACCTCTCCTTGCTGACCCCGCAAAAAATACTCAAAAAATGCCAGAATTTGAGGATCAGATGTAAACGACTTGATAAATTCAGGATGCAACTGAAATTTTAAAAAGAAAAAAGTAGAATCTAAGACAAGTATTCCCTGTTGAAAGCATAGCACATATACACATCACCCACAGTCTGGATCTCATATGAAGATGAAATCATATAAAAAGAAACTGTAAAAGTACTAAGTGCTAGCATAAAAAATAGAAGTTGCTTGGAGCTGGTCTAAACACATCAAAAATTTAATTATTTTCTTGCTTAAATGAGAACTTTTCCCCCTCTCTTTACCTTCAAGGGAGAACAGGACCTACAGAGTAAACAGGAAAAAAAAATCAATTTCTACCATTCACAGATAAAACGCCTTCTTTTCCTTAACACACAATGAAGCCTACACAAGTGCTTGGTCTACCTCTTCGTATGGGCTAATTCACATTTTAAAAACGAAACCTAAACAGCTCAACACAACCACTAAAGTGTTATCCTGAAATATAAAAGCCGCCGCAGTTAGTTATGCATCTGTGTTTGTTGCCAGTTCATCATTTTTCTTGTTTTATAAAAGCATTCCTAATAAATTCAAAATATTTCTACTGAGTGAACAATTTCAAAATTATAAAGTCAGCACAAAAGATTACTAAGTTAATATGTATTCTGAATGAACAATTTTAGATTATAGGATGCATTTAAAGCTACACAATTAAATAGTATATTACTAATTATTTTGATTAAAAATAAAACAAAACCAACTCACTTTTACCTATAATCTCTAAAACAAATTGCACTTAGCATATAAATAAACTAATAATAATATACATAGGTCTTTAATTAGTATGATACACATGAAACTTATGAAAGATAGATGTAATTAGTACAAAACAGGAGGAGGAGGAGAACTCGAGCCTTTTCCCATAATCTTGAGGGATGAGTTAATTTGTCTAAATATAATTTTTTTCAGAAACCCTTTCTCAGATCTATTTTTCATTTTAAAAAATTAGTTCAAAACCAACACAATGATGAGGAGAGACCATCTTTCCATCCGGTGGATAAACACTTAAATGCTGCATCTTTGGATTCTTGTTAAATGTTCTTCACACTTGGTCAGATGTAGTTTCCAAAACACGCTGCAGTTGGTTTTGTGATGAGCACAGGGAGAGAGAATTACAAAAACATTTCTGAATCAAGATGTAACGCTCTCCTGTCCTTTTCCTGTTGATTCACAGTAACTCACCTTCACCGACTCAAAACTTGATTCATTGCTTGTTAATGATTTTGCCAGCTGACTACGATAACCCTACAAAGAAAGATTTTAAATATTTCAGGTCAGATAGTCACACAACTCAACCTTGAGTAAACATCAGTACAAAATAAACCTGGCTGTATTCCTTTCAGGCTCCTTCTCTTCACCCCAGTCCTCATTTACAAAAAGTTACTCTTTATCTTGCTAAATTGTGCTAACCTGCTCAACACAATTCTGACTGACATCTACACAACAGCCCCTGGCTACCAACAGAAGCACATTTGTTACAGGGATCTTTTTTTTTAAATACCACACATCAAAAAGTGCTCCTGATCTTTGAGGCCTCTAAATTACACCAAGTATTTCTCTAAATCCAGATAAAGATCAAATAAGCCCAATCAGGCTGCCAACTATGAAGTGATGAGATAGTGTACAAGACCTTGAAGTAGCAACCCAGAATGTGACAACTAGTGTAGCCAGGGAAAACAGGATCTCAGACCTGATAAACAAAACCAACTTTCCTTTTATGCCTTATACAATCTATAATTCTTTATAGTTTAAACTCCTGACTACTGCACCAGCCACCTAGCAATTAACAAAGCAAAGACCCCAACCTCTCAGACAATCCACGAAGACATGCAAACCACAGAGAATCCAAGAGTTGTCTAAAAAATTTAATTCTGCCCATTCACTTGTAAGGATTAAATCTAGTTAGATCTCTTAAAGATGACAACAACAGACATTCTTATTTATCTAAAGCCTTAGTCAAACTTCATCTAGAGTATGTAGTCCAGGGTTCTGTTATTAGTTTATAAAATGTTCAAAGAACTGAAATCATGAGGGATTTTTGTTCAGAAAAAATGTAACTTCCCAGTAGCTGCATGTATATATATATATATATCTCAAAGAACATAATGCAGGGATCTGAATGAGACATTTAAAATTTTAAAAAGCAAGCCACAGTTAGGTAAGACAGATTTTTTTTTTTAATTTCAGATTCTTAGATTACACAAAGTCATGACCCGAAACTTTATTGGTACTATAATAGGAAGCTGGGGCACCTGTAAGTGATATTTTCTTTTTTTTTTTTTTTTTTTTGCTCGAAGAGTGAGTGAAAATATACTCCTGGTGAGCACATTGCCAAAATCCACTGAATATACGACTTAAAAGAACAGGGGGTTCAAAAGGACTTCCTGCTCATACCTTCAGTATGCGCAGGTCGTCCATCACTTCTCAGTCGAGCATCAGAACCTGGTGGATAGTGTCTCTCTCTAGATCTGGTCCACAAGGCTTTTATGCAAGCCCCCACAACAAAGTAACCAAGAATATTGATTATTAATTGAGGCTTTGAAAAAAAGGAACTAGGCCACCAAATCCAATGATACAGTGCCAATGGGCTAGAAATTCTAGAAATTTCTTATGCTAAACTGTCACGCTATAGACTACACCCGATTTTGTGCATAAAATACGCCATAATCTCTTTGCATGTAGCAAACAAGTTCACAGCAAATAAGAATGTACATCTCCAGCTCTATAAACTCAAGAAGTCATCTCCATACACATATTATCAGTTCTGTAAACCTGGGAGCGGAGAGGATTTCGTGTTAATTCATGCCATCTCAAATTAAACAGAATAAAAAAATTTTCCTTTAACCAGACAAAGCTAAACACAGAATTATCATTCCTAAACGCATGAAATCCCTTTTTATTTGAGTTCTTGTGTGTGGGAATTTTTGGAGGGACATTAAGAATAATACCCAGGCTAAAGGCTCAGTAAACAACGTAGGACGGTTCTAATTCGTCGTATCTTGATGATGTACACGGAAGTCAAAACCAGAAAACAGCGAACTTACAGTTTTCAAAGAACAATAAATACCTGTTACATTTCTTGGTGTCTACAACTTTTCTTTTTTTTATTTTTTTCAAAGTAGTGAAATTAAATTTTTGAGTAAAAAAAAAATTTTTTTTTTTTAAATGTATATAAAATCTCCATAGACACAAGCTTTGTGCAATACAGTCGACCCCCGCGTAATCGCGGTTCGGCATTCACGGCCCCGGGTATTCGCGGAATTTCCCTTAGAACCTAACTAATAATTGTTCGTGGAAACCCCTGCATATTCGCGGAATCACAAATATTTTCTGCGATTTTTTATGGCTTTTTTCGTGGCAATATATATTTTTTCATGCTTTTTAATGCTAAATTATTAATAACAATATAATCTACTAATTTTGTAATATAAATACTAATGTAAATTCAGCAAAATATTGATATAAAATAAACGCTATCGGCTGCTTCCCACGAGGCGCTGTCTCAGGCAGATGCAGCCCAGTAGCTCTGCATCATCCCAGTTTACCATGAGTAGCTATCTCGAGTGTTTCGCTGAGTGTTGTATTTTTTATTAAATTATTATTATATATTTACTTATATTTTTTTTATTATATTTTGAAGTTTATAGGCATTTTTATGGACCACGTCCAATATTCGTGGTTTTTCACTCTTCGCGGGTGCTCAAGGGACGTAACCCCTGCGAATACCGGGGGACAACTGTATATGATATATATAGTTAGGATGATGGTTACATTCTTGTACAGGTCAGGGTGTCTGGTGTCTAGCAAGTGGCTTGCATGTTCTCCCTCTTCAGTACCAGCCGACTGACATGTATAGGTTTGCTACCAGTTTAAAACAGAAGGTTTCTAGTTTGGGCAGCTTACTGTCCGAGATGTTTTTTGCTGACATGCTGCAGTCAGCTGTGTAGTACTTTAGAAGAATTAAAATGCTTTGCTAGTGTAGAATTTGAGGATGACGATTCTAGTGTACTGAATTTATAAACAATTAAGAACCAACAACACACCCACACTCAAAATAACATGATAATGGAAACACTGGCCATGCAGAACTAATACCGTTCTGTACACATCAGCTGTTCAACCAGATGCAAGTCTGCAAGTTCTTAATAAACTACCTTACCTTGGGATCTTCGGTGTAAGTAAGATGTCCCGCCTTTTGCTTCACATATACAATGCCATTACTCTTCAACAAACGCCTGCCAACAAAAGATGAATTTGCAATATCACCATCTGAGCAGGTACACCTGACCTATTCTTGAATCTCAAAACAGAAAAATTGCTCTCATTATCAACCAACACACAACTGTTGTTCGCTGGGTTCTTTTTTTCCTGAAGCTCCATCATTATCAAACTGAATTCTGGATGTTGCCATTAACAGACCTATTTCAGGAAATCAACAGAATATTTTGATGCAGACAATTAAGACAAGCCTCATGCCCACAAAGATAGATATATAAATAAATCAGTTATACAGCAAGAAATAATAACCAATCACAGAAGTAGATGGAACAAGGAAACTCACTCAAGCATTTTCCAGTTTTTGTCTACATGAAACTGAATTGGCCAGTAACGAGGTCCGGTGACCTTCACCTGAAATACAGAACCAATGGATGAGGTTATTCACCCTCTTAGCAGAGGGCCACAATCAAAGTAACAGATAATATTTAACAGTATTCAAGAATGGCACTGTTGCAAAACAGCAGCAGCACAGAAACATTTAAAAAGCATTCATACCTTAAACATGGTTGACTTCTGAGAAATCTAACAAATCTTTAAAGCCAAAATTTTTCACATTATGTAAGCGTAAAGATTTATAGGGAGCCAATCTGATTAAGGACAGATTTACAATGAAAATCATTGTGCTTTCTGTCCATAATTTGTCCTGCTTCTCCATACAAAGTAAACAATTTGATTTGGCTGTAAATTGGAAACGTAAGTCAATCTTTTGAAACAGTACAAATATATATAAATATATACAGGGTGTTTCAAAAGTCTATGTCACATTCTAAGAACTCTTATATCATGAACTACAAATGGTAGCATGATTGAACTGGTACCATTTAAAAGCTAAAAGTGTCAAGTTTTCTTCTGTTAATTTAATTTTAATTTAATTTAATGTTGTTCCATTTTGAATTGGCATGCAAAATTTAAGGAGGGGGGTATTTGTGCCCGGCAAAGAGAACAGGACGCCCCTCAACTTCAGATGATACGGTTGAACAAGTTCGGCAAGCCTTCCAGCGCAGCCCCCAGAAATCAGTCAGAATAGCCAGTCGAGAACTTCAGCTCCCATCAACAACTGTTTGGCGCGTCTTAAGGAGACGCAAGAATTGGATTATCGTTTGGATGTGTTGTGTAACCCGCGGCGCTCACATTGAACACCTGTAAAAACCTGTATAGAAACTTGGAAATATTAGTTTTCAGGTAATATAAATTGTGTTTTGATATCCTCAATAGTTATTAAGATATACAGTGTTGTAATGTGACACAGACTTTTGAAGCACCCTGTATTAGCCTTCTTCACAACAATACTAAGGTTAACCAAAATGTTTAAATGCAAATTTTTATGAAAAAAAAGAAAGGGGGGGGATGCACCTTCTATGTTACATTTAATTGAGCTAACAGTGTTGTCATCATCTTATACAAGTTAATTTTAGCAGTCACAAGGAAGCAGGGAGACACCCTGGCTTGTGATAGCATTCCAAGAATATTCATTATATGATTTTTTTTTAAATTGATCGCTATTAAGTACATTTGACAAAAAAAATAATAATAAAATCTGATGTTGAACTGTGCTGAAACACTAGCCAACCTGTAATTATGCCTTTAGTAACTCTAAATAGCTGGAAAATGTTTCGTTCAGAACCCCCCTTCTTGTGCATCTAAGATCTCAACTGGGCAAATTTAACATTTTTTAGTTGTCCACCATATTCTAACCCTGAAAGCAATTTAATGAATAAAAAATTAACTTTCTCAGATTACTAATATCCTTTAGTTTAACTCGCATATTACATCAGTCATTTCTCAGAGTTAAAAATAAAGAACACCAACATTTGTTAATTAAATTGTTAAAAGATAGTAAACCCATTATCTTTTACACTACCAGCTTCTATTAATTCATTGGTTTGCACTAGAAAGTAGCAATTGAGTAAATTCAATAAGAACAATACATCAGTGGAAATTTGTCAAAGTTTCCATCATACAAACACCTACAACCATTACAGCCTCTGACTTCAATACAACAATAATGTAAAAGGTAGAATCCAGACTGCAAATAATAAGATAATAAATAATGTATTCAAATGGCTCAAAGCAGATGTAAGAATGCAATGACTTTATTTGATACTTGATGTGAACTAACCTAACAAGTGCAGATAAAAAGCTTAAATACTAACTCTAGTAACTCCTCACAGCATGTAGAACATGAAAATCATAGAAAACAGGAAACTGACTGGGCACCTTGAGTTTCTGAGGCAGATGTGTATTTTGTCTAATAAATGTAAATGCCAGTTTCTATTAGTTGCCTGTTTACCTAAAATCAGATTTCCTCCACTTTAGAGAAAGAGAGAGAGAGAGAGAGAGAGAGGAGAGAGAGAGAGAGGGAGGGAGAGAGAGATGGAGGGAGGGAGATGGAGAGGGAGAGAGAGAGAGAGAGAGAGAGAGAGAGAGAGAGAGAGAGATGGAGAGAGAGAGAGGAGGGAGGGAGAGAGGGAGGGAGGGAGAGAGATGGAGAGGGAGAGAGAGATGGAGGGAGGGAGATGGAGAGGGAGAGAGAGAGAGAAAAGCTCTCAAAAGTGTAGAGGGCCCTCTCTATGGTGAAGAATGTGCTGATGATTTTGCAGTAAAATTGTCAGATGCGAAGATGTGTAAGCCGCATCTTATCAAATCACTTGCCATCTTCATATAGAATATTTCAAGGTACCACGCACATTTGCCTCATCACTACAACTGTAACAACACGGATGCTGCTGGATTTAGATGTGAGAAAAGCGACACATATTGTTCTGCCATAATAAACACAGTAAAACATCACTTCTTTAAAGTAGCTCAGCAGACATCTCCAGATTCACCGAAGACTTCTGTGGTGCAGTGACGGGTGCAACAAATTAAGGGAATTATGGTAACCTGACCTTAAAAAAAAATTTAAAAAAATGTACTTACTGGACCCGTGGTGAAAGTGAGCATTCATTTAAAAAATTAGAAATTGTATTTTACCTCAGATCTAAAATAACTAAGAATAGAGTTCAGATAGAAAAGTAGCATCAATTCTCTCCAATCCTGTTGTTGTTGTTGTTTTTTTTTTAAAATATCTGTAATTAATACATCACTGACATTCATTTTCAGAATAAATGATTCTTACTTTAAGTGTCAGAAGTGAAATTACTATTCACATAATATCTATCTATCTATGTACAGCTTTAGTTTATTTTTTTTTCCTCTTATATGGAGATATCAAAAACAGATTTTAAGACAGTTATTCCATACAGACAAAACAATAGAACGACATCACGACAAGTGAAATAGGTAAAACTTTATCCCGGGGATCCAGTGAAGTGCTCACTATAAGGTACAGTAAAATAGAGTTGGCGCTGTGTGAAGTATTAAACAAATAAAGACAAAAATCGAGTTGCAGAGTCACTTTTTCTACCAACAGGAAAATTTAGCCCTTTGGGAAATAGAACTGCATATTTACACGATCTACGATCTACACCCTACTCTGTGTAAATACACAGGCATACCCCGTCAAAGGGCTAAGCAGCAAAGTTCAACTTCAGTCAAGATTTCCCCGTCCCTGATTATCAGTTTATTCTAAGTTTGGTCATATCGTTCTTTCCCTTTAATTAGTTGGAATAGCTGTGCCAGCCTTTTCATCTGGGCACTGCACTGGACAGTGACAAGTACGAAGCACAATTAAAACTGCCCACTGAAAAGCTGTAATACAACAGATGCTTGCTATTTCAGAATCACTGGATTGGCAACAAGAAATTAAAGGCACATTTTTTTTTCTTTTTAATGTAAAAAAAAAAAAAAGGGGGGGGGCAGCAACATTATGGCCATTTTCTCAAAACCACAATAACTGAGCTGGTAATAAAGATGATCATTCGTCACTTGAGCAGGGCAGTGAGACGATTCGTTAAATACCCTCAGAAAGCACAACAACGCTAACCTAGTTCGAATAAACTGCTTTTGCAATTGTAAAGTGAGAACAAAATATCAAAAAAATTAATAATCAACTACTTTAAAATGCTACTAATAGAAGAACGGGCGGGTTATATTTTAGATGCTAGAGACGCTCCAACAATGGTGTCTGGCTCCCTCATTCCACCGTCCGTCCCCAGTAACAAATGCGAGTAAGCCTTCTCCAATACTTTTCTCCTTTGTTCCAATAAAGAGAACACACACACACCTCTACAAGATGAACTCTACGAAATACCTTCATTTACTGGCTTTACAAGCTCATTAATTCATAGTAAGTAGTGGCCATGCAAGAACGACTTAGGTTATTAAAAGGAAAAGATCTTCACGTGCACACACACACACATTTAGAACTCATGGTTACAGGACCTGTCACTTAGTGGCTAACGCACCAACAGGAGCAACCTCCTCCCTCCCCCACAAAACAGACATTCATCAGTCAAGAGTTCAAGCCATGGAGAATGTGTGTGATTATGTGAGTTAGGTAGAAAAATATGAATTTCGCATGAGAATATAGACTAATCTTCTTTCCATAAAGCAAGCAAATGGAGCTAATCTGATTTTTTTTCTTTTTCAGGTGTTCTTAAGTTCAGAGAAATCCTGATGAACCATTCCAACGTATCAGTTCTTTGAAACTATTCTTGAACACACACCAAACTTTTCCTTTTTAAATAATCCAAAGTAATTTGCTCCAACTGATTATTTTCAAGGAGAGCCCAGAAGAAAAAGAAATTATGGTCACCTTAAGCAGTTTTTCATCTTTAACAATCACTAGGTAGTAGTTTCCTTCACGGCATTTATCAGGCAATAACAATCATAACGGACCATTTGAATGTTTCTGGCATCAGTGGGTGGGAAGTGATACAGACTGTCCTTAACTCTCTATTCAGAGGTGTTCCCATTCAGTTTTGAGGAAATGTCAGGTCCAGTTCAAGGAAAGCTCTCTCACTGTGCGCTGTTTCAGCCTGATTATACAGGCAAACATCTCAAGTGGATGTGGTGGGAAGAGATACAAATATCCACCTGCCAGTATTCATCAACGAACGGCAATAACAGAACTGCAATGGCCAACCCAGCGAACAACAGCTAGAGCCACTTGTTTGTTAACTTTGCCTTTGTAGACCAGATAACCAACAAGGCCTCTTACCAAGCTCACTCACAACGCAGCCTAATGGATACAGCAGTATGTATGTCTAAAACCATCTCCATTGCTTCTTTGGCACTTCTTCACAATAACAAAGGCAGTTTCCTATTAACCAGTGCCAGCTCCTGATGCAGAAACTCAAACATGATAAAAGAAATCAATAAGCAACAGGATGCAATTTCAAAGACTCTGGCTACAAGCCACCATAAAATCTGATTGCCAGTATAGTTTCCATCCAAAACTCCCCACAACCCTCAGCATTGAAACCAGCAGACTATTTAATAAACTTGGAGTCAATCTGGCATTTTCCAGCATCCCTGTATGTAAATGTTAATACGGCTATAAAAAAACTAAGGAAACAAGATCTAGTAGGGTCATTCAAATAAAACTTGGCTGAAGTAGTATTTCTGTAATGGCATCTGGCCAGGTTTCATTCCTAAGTACAATTTTGAAACATTTACTTACAGGAAGACTGTCTGTCTAGAGCAACATGGCTGTGTATTTAATGTCATCCCTACACAGCGTTATTTTCTAATATTTCTTCTTTTTCTGGTCAGTTTTACCAAGCTAACACAGGACAGTCATAAAGCTTTTATTAATTTTATTAATATTCTATTTGCTTCATTAAGTTATGTTAATGTCTATACACATCTCTCTCTCTCTCTCTCTCTGTTTTTTTAAATGATCTCAAGGACAGGGTTAGGGAGAAGTGTCACCAAACGTTTGGCTGACTGTCTTCTAGTTAACCACAATATCACACACAAAACAAATTTAGTCCTGAAGTCCTGTTTACAACTTAATGTGCTGGAATAAAGACCTTGTTTAAGAAAAATATGTGGAAGCATTAGAAAGAATTCAGCGTAGAACAATTCCAGGCTTTTTAAGCACTTATGGAATTCGTTATCTAGTTTGGACTAGCAGCCAGTAACGATTTTGTCTTGGCCGTCTATAGGCACTAATATGATGAGATGGCCAGCAAAGTCAGCATAGCTCAACATTAGAAAACATCCTCTTAATAAAAGAATTGTCAACAAATGGAATAAATTACTAATGACTGGCAAATGTAGTTAAAACAATTTAAATTAAAAATTATGTTCATAAATATTTCTCTTCTCTAGGGTTAGGGGGTGGCTTAAAACTAAGGAATCATTAGTGTGTGGCCATACAGTAATGATTCTTTACAATTATCTCGCTTTCCTTAATTCTATCAGGCCTCCCACAAAGTTTACTGTGGAATAAGAATATAGTTAACACATTCTAGATGTGTAAATTACAAAAACTTGTTTTTTTTTCTCTTTTTTTTTAAAATTGCCAGTGCATAGGAAAGATACACACACGAATAAATATTGAGATTCCTGCAGCAATCATTCTCCTGCTACTAAACAAATAGTTTTTCCTGTTTTTTTTTTTTTAAATAAACCTTTAAAATTTGTGATTCCGAAAGTTTGCTAAGTTGAAATTATTAGCAAACCTTTAGAGTTATTTAGTCAGGCTTTTGTAAGATTAAAAAGCAACAATAACTCATTGTCATCCAATATTTATTACACTTTGCTTTATTCAGAGAACTACTGATAAAATCTCTAGAAGGCTTATCTTTCCCTCAAAAATCTAAAGTTACAAGTATTTACTTGTATGCAAACAAGACTCCACAGATACCAAATGTATTGCTGGTATTTATTCCATTCAATGCAGTTTGTGAACAAGTCAATATCAACCAACTACAACCTCCTTTAAATAGTAGGGATCTCTGAAGACAAAGTGCATCTGTGAAGACAATTATTTCAAATCTCCTCTTGCTCGACACAAGTTAACCATAAATCATAACAGATCTCCCATCTGATCTTACAGCAAATTCTTAGTACACAAATCCAAACCTATGTTCTTGTTTCCCTACATGATACAGTTATTAAAAGAAACAAGGCACTTGGAATTGACAATGTCTGTTTTCTTTTAAGCAAAACAGAAATTCAATACTCCAACTAAAACAAAGCTACTCACAGTTGGAAATTTTGTACACATTTCACTAATTTTCTTTTTTTTCTTTTTATCACCACCAAAATTATGCAATTTAAAAAAAATCCTTGTTGTTAACACTTTGAAAAAGTTAAATACAGAGCCAGCAAAAGGTGTTTTGATCCACAAGGTTAGTGTTTTTTTCTAATTCCCCTTTATGTGACACTGTAAAAGTGCCAAGACCTTATTAAAATGTTCCTGTCATAAACAAAGACCACATGCTGTGACTAAAAGGCTTAAAAGTAGTTTCTGACTCATTTAGCTTTGATGTAAAACATTGCTCAGCATTCTAAATGTAAATTTCGGTACTGACTATTATTCATTTACAAAGTGTCAATAATACATTTACAACTGGCCAGGTCCTTTAATTGAAACACATTGCTAACTTACCTCTTTGAGCAAATGTGGGTCCGGCAAGAGACATGGTGCCATGGTGGTGTACATCACACCCTGGTAGAATGTGGTGTCCTGTAAAAGACAAAGACTCATCAGTACTACAGTCAAGAGTAGGTGCTTTACACAAAAAAAGAGGAAGCAATGATGAAAAACAAACAGTGAAAGTGGTTTTTTCGCTAAAGTTTCCTGTTGTTCCACCCACCAACTGACAGATGCAACACAGATTTCTCATTGCATGTGACAGCCCAAATGGTGTTTCTCTTTCTTCCTCATTTCTGTTACTACATGAATTCAACAGGCCAATGTGTCAGATTTGATGTTACAGGTACAAATGCAAAAAGCCGGTACTTCGTGATAAAGCAACTGTCTTCCCACATTCAAGATGAAGAAAAAAGTCCTTGATTAGGAAAAGTAATGACATAAGGGGGGAAATTCTGTTATTTGAACAGTTTATCATGAGAAATTAAAGTTAATTAGGGCAGGACATGAGAGAAAGAAAGCAGCTGATGTTGTAATGTGCCTGGTCAAATTCTGACCCAACAATTATGGCAGAGTTGCTGCTGATGCTTGGGCTATCTTCATCTTAAAGTAGAGTGAAGCATTAAAGTTGAATTCAGATATAAACCTGTGACAAGTAGTGTGGTCAATGTAGTAGCAAAACTGCTGTTTGATTGGTAATGACTGAAAGGTGGAACAACATGATGGCATTTCTAAACACAGACTACTCAAAGAATGTTCAAATGTAATCTAATCACAAACACATGCAACATCCAGGGGTTAAAGAGTGATACACTTTAATAATATTAACAATAATAATGGACTAGTTCCATGTTGGAAAACTAAATTGTAAATCTCAAAACTTATTTTAAAAAAAATAGTTGTTTTTTTTTCCCTAGCTGCTGCTGCCCGATCAGGTGTGCAAAGTACCTGACAAAGTCATTCATCTGGTAATAATACAGAAGTGTAATAATTAGCCAACTTAAATTAGATGTGAAATCCATCAGAGATATTGATGATGCCAGCCTCGAAACAAAGATTTCTCAGGAATCTGTTAGTAACAGGGGAAGTACTCTCAGCATATGAAAAAGAAAAAAAAATACTGAAGTCCCTTCAATATTTAAAAAAAAGGGGGTCTTGCTTGGCCTGGTTCTGATAAAGATAGGTCAGTTCGTTGAACACTGGGTGAGATGCTCAGAAGTATAACAGAGAAGGAACATACGCATTCATTTATACAGAAATAACTTGCTTCAAAACAGGAGGCTTAGCTTTTTTTTGTCCTAGAAAATCTTGCTTAACCAATCTGACAGAGTTTCCCAAGGATGCCAACCAGTAACTAACATACAGGTGACAATATGTATGTAGTTTATTTAGATTTTCAAAAATACTTAAGTTTTGGCTAAAGTGAAAAAAATTATACTATGGATCAAAAGTTGCTTGCATAATGAGAGTTAAAAAGAGTAGAGGTGGCAGTGCCTGAGACCCTGCATGCAAAAAACTTGGGAGTTCAGTTATTGGACCTATTTTCTTTTTTTTATTTATGTAGTTGATACTCATCCAGGAATCCCTAAAGTTTTTTATGAACTTTGCCAATGATAAAAAAATATATATACTGTATGATATGGATAACAAGAGCAATGCTGCTAAAATAATACGATCTAAGTTTGATAATTTAGTATACTGGACACAAATGTCAAACAACAAGAAATGTTCCAACCTGACTTAGACTCAGAAAAGCTGAAATGAATTACTGAAATATACTAGAAAGTGATGCATAATAGCAGAAGATGGAGAAGTAGCTAAAGTGGGGGGGGGGGCTTAGAATGATTTAGCATACCCATCACACAGCAAACTGCAACCGTTTTTTTTTTTTTTTTTTTTTTGGAATATGCATTTTAGGAGTGGAGCCAGCATAGTACAAAGGATATTGATCAGCAGGTTGTAAGAAGCTTGAACACGATTTACTATGGTGATTAGTACCATACATAAACTGAGTTATGAGGAAAGGAAGAAAGAATCTGTTGACTAAGCTAAGCCTGAAGACATCTGTGTGTTGACATCATTAAAGCTTTTATAAAAAAAATTTTTTTTGAGCAGGAATGCATTAGATTAGATATAGTTTTCAATGTTAATAACACTGCACACAACTAGAGGGCTTAAGTATAAGAATAATAGGAAACATTTCTGATTGGACATTAGGAATTCTAAAACCTGTTTTTATGTCAGTGACCACCAGCCAGGTAGCAGAAGCAGAGTGTATAAATGTTTTTAATAGTAGACTGAACATGGAATTTTTTTGTCAAAAATTTTTAAAACTTTTTGTCCTTCTCATAGCTTACGTACTGGGTTTTACTCCACTGTCCGCAATAACTATGAAAAAAAGTGGGGGGGGGGGGTGAATGGTGTTTTTCAAGCAAGTGTGTGTAACTAGCCTCAATAGATTATATAAACTAAAGTTTCTTCTTCTTGGTGTGCCCAGTCCTGACTGTCAAGATCTAAAAACATCTCAGAGCAGTGAGCTAGAAGAGGGAATGTGTGGGGTATCAGTACGAATCACTCAAGAGTTACCTGCAAAACCGCCACCACATGTACCAGGAAAGCCCTATTAGAACTCTTCACTTTTTAGATGCAGGAGGAAACCCAAGTGGCTGGCTGGTAAAAGAAAACAAGAATCCCTGCTAGGGAGATATGCCAAGCTTTCTGACTTGGATTCAAATTCAAGGCCCTCAACTATGGAAATCCTTTAGTCAATCTGCCACTGGACACTAGCAACCCTAATAAAATTTATTAAAGCCAGGTAGTTGGGAGTGGTTTTGTCAAGAGCTTCTTTCTGCTGATAACAAAAGAAGCATTCCCACAATGCAACACTACAAAAAAAAAAAAAAAGGGCATCCAAGGTTAGTGCATCCAAAAAATCTCCAGAATAAAATAGTCCTCAGCAGTCAGCTTTTAGACAAGTTACAGCTTGTGCAGTAGGTTAGCTTTGGTTTCACTGAATGTAATTCATTAGCATATGGCGAAACGTTACATATTCCTTAGGTAAAGATCAGCTGTATTAAAGAATTTTCCAAATCATGTCAAGCTTCGTTTTTCATCTAATTTGTCCCTAACCCTGCCACCTGACAAAGCTGGAGACAGCAAACTCTAAAAGAACATAATGAGATGTCTTGTGCATTTCATTTCGCTTTTAATAAATTATATCAAGCACAAAGAACACAGAAGTGTCTTGGAAACTAAAATTGAGAGCACACTCTGGGCTGGGAAACTTGTTTGCAATGTAAATGTAAAGGAAGTATTTATATATATATATTTAACAAATCAGGTTAACCATGGGGGGGGTATTTTTTCCACAGGGAAAGGTGGGTGCTGACCCCCTAAATTTATGTTTCGAGGGCTGTAGTAAGCAGAACGTGATTAAAAAGTGAGGAAATGACTCAGTGATTTTAAAAGCTCTCTTCCATAGGGCAGGCAGATATTTAAAAACCAAACCCACTCCTCAAACGGGTTTTTTTTTTAAAAAAAAAGAAAAAGTTCAACAACATAAATCCATTTACAATGCGATTAAAAATAATAAAATAAAAACTTAATGTATTTTAGATTTTAGTGTAAATAAAAATTTCCCCTCATTTTGATTTGCTGGCAGATTACAGCCATCTTTGATGGCTCAATATAAAGAGAACGCATGCACATGACATTAAAAAGGAGTAAATAAATAAATAAAAGCCTTGCCGCAGTTTTAGACTCCTGCAAGTACCTGCTCCTTTTGACAAGAAAACTGCCTGCAGGTTCCCTGAAAGCCTTGCTTCACACGATGATTGAACCCTTAATTACCACATTGTGCACATGAGCAGCTACGTTATGCCGAGGTCACGATCAATTCAAAAAGGATACAGCCATAGTTGTGATCGCAAGTCTTTATATATTTATCTAAAGTACTGAAGTGATCAGTTCAAATGTTCTAAAGCGCAGGTGTTGTAAAAACTCTTTAAAACACATCAACGGCTGCTGCACAAGAAGACCATTACGTTTTTAACCAGCCAGCAGCCGTGTATCACTACATAGATTGAGGAAGGAGAGAGAATAGCACAAAAAAAAAAAAAAAAAAAGGATAAAGAAAGAAGAGGTTTTGGAGACAGATGCTGCACATAGCACAACTGCTAATGAAGGATGTGCTAACTGCAGGAAGTCAATGAAAATAAACTAAGAGCTGGGAAAACCAGTACAAACACACTAAATACCATAGCTGGAAGGAAAGCCAGTCAAAAATAAACTAGATCAATTAAAAGCATAATAGCAGCTGAGATAACCAATAAAATGTGTGCTAGTTAATTAGTTAAGAGACCCCAACGAAAAATAGGCTGTTAAATGAAAGAACAAACAAAGCCATGTTAATGGCTGGAAGAACCAATGAAAACAAATGGTGACCAGAAATTAAAAAGTGAAATACAAAGAATTTGATAGCTTAACTGCGTGAAAAATTGCCATAGCTGTGAGACAGATTAATCAGCAGTGTATCCCATCCTATGGACTACTCTAAACAGCAGAGGATAATAAAAAGCAAACAATCATTCACAGGAATCATAAAAATCCACTGGCGGGGCGACCACTATTTATGCCTGGATAATTCATCAATGTACCCTCGATTGCAGGTGTACAAGAACAACAAAAACAAATCCCAGTGCTGGTCACTTTGATGGTTTAACTGATACAAAGTGGAGCTAAAAGAGAAAACGAGAAAGGGCTGCAAACAAAAGGAACTATGAGCATTGGTATGGTCTTAAACTGAAATTAGAACTGGACTTAGCAGAATTCCAGTACCTATGAGATGTGAATGAAAAAAAAAAAAAAGATAACAGAACAGAACCAGTGAACTGAAACAGTGGGACAGAAGGATACCTATGTGAAAATGAGGTGGTCAGGGTTAGCAGCAAGTTAATTAAACCCCGTTATTTTTTCCATATAGTAAAAACTTTCATGCGAGCAATGACTACTGGCTTCTTATAGATATTTTATTGAAAACCACCAAACTTCATAATATACCAGCAAAGGATGGTGGTTGGGGGGTGGGTGGACTGGCTAACTGGGTAGGACAGGTTATTTCCACTGATATGCTCACTGACCTTAAAGTGAATTTCCACAGGAACATAGCACAGCTGCCGAGTATCAACATCTTCTGGCACAATGACTCTCGGCTCAGCAGCCAGAACATAAAGGTGTCGAAATGCTTGCAAATGGTACCTATCATTTAAACAGAGTGTCATGTTATTCATTTTTGAATGTTTAACGTACATAAAAACAAAATAAATAAATAAATAGTAAAAAATAATGACTTCTCTGAGGTGTCAAGTCCTCCATCCCCAATGACCGAAAACTTCCTCCCACCATCACAATTATCAGGATGAAAATCCCAGAAGATAGAAAAAAAAAAAAAAGGAAAGTCGTCATACTCTACCACAGATGTGGGAGGAATCTCAGGCACCTCACCTAAAAAGTTTAAAGTTCTGACAGTTCAACTGGGCACTGTTGGATACACAGACAAATATTCACCTTTAAGCTCCTATTTCACAATACCCAGCTCTCTCTTACAATTTTTTCAGCACCAGTTATACTTTCCAAACTTGTGTAAAACATACCATGCCATCACCCTGCCCATCTCAAGAACTTAACCTCAGCCTGTTTTTTTTACCATTTTAACATTCTCAAACTACGTATCCAGACATTTTCCTGGCTTCATAAGCCACATGCAGCTGCTGTAATATGGCACATCCACAGCACAGATGAGGCCACTTTTACTTATCCAACAAGAAAAAATGTAGGAAACTATATTTCTGTGATCAATTCTCTCCCCTGAAAACTTTTTAATTTCAAAATTAAAATGATGATAGTCTGACCTCTTAAATTTGGAATTCTAAAGTTCAGAAACTTCCAGAGTTCTGAAAATTTGATTTCCAAAACCCAGAAAATCATCTGGAATTTGGATTGCATGCCAAGTCATATTTGGCCATATTCTGTATCTGGTCCCTTGCTTATGGAAACAAGCCAGAGCATATCGGGAAGAAATGAAACTGAGTCAAGAATGTTCATATTTGCAAGATTGTTACGTAAATTTAAGAATAGACATGGCATTTGCATGTTACATACTGATAGAGAAATTTCTGCCAACCCTGACACAGCTTAAACTTATGCTACTAAATTTTCTAAGTTAGTGAATGATGAGGAACTTAGTCCTGAATGAATCTACGATGCTGACAAGACTAGTGTATTGGAGGTATTTACCTTGTAAGACACTGGTGCTGATATACAAGAAAAGGCGGAAGGAGTTGAAGAGGCAAAGGGTAGGCTCATGGTCCTTACGTTGCCAATGCTGTGGGCACTCAGATTGGTTTAACCACAATTCTGTATCTGAGGCCAATGCCAACTGTTGTAACATCAGGCTGGTGACTAATTTTAAAACAGACCTTCTCACCACACTCACCTGTTGAGCAGATGGATGCTGATAATGCATTTTGTATTAATATAATACATATTTCACTGTTAGTAAACTGTTTTGCATTTCACCTAGCTATTTATTTCCAAATTTCAGAAATCAGGACAGGTCCAGATCCCAATGATTCTGAATTTAAGAGGTCAGTCTATAGAATCACAAATTGTTTAGTCAGGTTTGTCCATAAAGCCAAAAAAAAACAAAACAAACAAAAACCTCTTGACTAAAATATATGTTGTTGATAGACAAATCTGTCAAACAACATCCTTCATTTCAAAGCGCACAGACTCAAAACACATTAAATAGCTGGGCCACTCTACAGCTTACAACCAGCAGCAGTTTTAGAATCGATTTTTAGTGTTGTCAACTCTCTTTGGAATAAAATGTTTTAAATGCCCAAGTTAACTTTCCTTTTAATAGTTGAGAGAACAGACCCAACACGGAATGTGTATTAAAAAAGACAGGATCAACCTGGAGTGTGGAATTGCTGGTCTGATTAGAGTGATTAGGGATAAAAATCAATTAGTTAAATAACAGGCGCTCTCTCTCTCTCTCATCAGTTTCCCATTGATGCTAACCTTCAGCATAAAGTTTTAAAACAAAGCAGCAGCTGCCATTACTGCTTCAGCTGTCCACCTATTCAACAGCAATCCTCTTAGTGAGGCATTCACAAAGTGTGGGCTATGCCAGCCATCACTCTGTACCTATGATTCCAGTCCTCTAGGTAACTGCTGGTTCTACCTTCCAACTACAGAAAATAAAAGATTGATGACAGTATCAAATGAAACTTGAAAAACAGTTGTTTAATGATGAAAAGTTGGGGGGAGCTTATATATATATATATAATAAATGGTACATTGTTATTATTATTGCACAGACACTATTTAAATCATCTAGCTTTAATAATGATTAGTCCAGTTTGCGGCATGGAGCAGTGACGTGCTGAGGAATTCTGGAGATATTAGTAGTAAATTTGCAATTTTGCCTTCAAAACATAAGTCAGTAGATTCACAAGATAGAATAAAATTCATCATAATTCCAAGACAATGCACAAACACTTCCTACAATCTGTCCATGTGACACTGTTTCAATTTTAAAAGATCAGAATGTGTTTGCAGGTGGTGTGTACCATTTGTGTTGAGCGATAATAGCTTCCTGCTGCTACCATCAATCTTTTATTTTTTGTTGTCAAGAGGTTATCCAGTGATGATCCACCAAGGGAATGGAACCATATGTACAATAATAGCTTGATATAATTCCAGGTTTAGGGAACATTTCACTAAGAGGATTGCCATTGTATTGGTTGAGTGAAAAGCAGTAATAGTACATCTTTGTTTTTTAATGTCATCATTAACAACCCCAATGATGGGGAAACCATGAAAAAACAGTTATTTCTCTGCTGAATGACTTTATTGCTATAATCACTCTTATCAGATCAGTCATTGTTCTCCAGGTGGAGCCACATTTTCATTTTGTGTGTTTTGTGTTGGGTAAAATACCTGTTCTCTCAATTATTTAAATAAGTAGCTACTGCTAGTAAACCCTGTTCCTGGCTTTTTCAGATGTCCCGGTCAAAGCATCAAAGTTATATTATGTTTTTAATAAAATTCTTCATCATCAGCCAGATGCTTGGATTTCCTCCTGTCTTGTGCATGCCTGCTACTGAAGGAGATTACCACTATAAACAATTCAAGTGCAAATTTTGCTGTCAGAAGAACATCATAGCCACATCATCTTCGATCATGAAAGATGACATTTTCATACGTTATTACAATAAATTATTCTACATAGTAGTCCGCTTAATTAATTCTCTTCTCCATAGATAGAAGTAATAAGAAATAAAATCATTTCCTTTGGCCTTAAAATTAACCATCAGTAAAAATAGTTACTTATTATTCTTCTTTCCAGGGTTCTCTTTATTCACCAAGAAGAAACAGCATGATCTTTCATTCCCATTCCTTCCTGTTTCTTTGTTCCACTGTCATTCAGTGATTTTCAACTGACAGCAATCAACTCATAACAGGTTTTCCAGTTTCTTTCACTTTCCAAACTAAACCAGTCTAACTGGTATTTCATATATTCTTTAATTCGTGAATCTATTTCTATCAAAAACAATGGAGGACCTACTGTATTTTTTACCGAGTGCCACAGCCAGTTTGGCCAGGAGTTAGCACATCAGCTTCAACCCTGTACAATTCTTGATAAACCCTTTTCTTTCTTCACCAAAATAATTTCCAGTTAAAGAGAGATACTACAATAGGATGTGATACATCAGTGTTTTTGTCATTTCTTAAGCTAATTAATGTGTTGAGAGAGAGAGAGAGAGAAAGAGTGAGTGTGTGTGTGTGTGTGTGTGTTGTATGTTGTGAGTGAGACAGAATATTTAATGAATTGAAAAAAATGAAAATCTCTAAACGTGTTTGAGAGCTCCTTTACCTAAAATATATGATTCCCTCAAACCACTTGACACTAGAGAAAACATCACCTTAGTTCAGTTAATTCATACTTGTAGACTGTATCCAGATAAACTCACATTGATTAGGAGCTGATCTTTACCTGTTATCACTGCTGTGGGTAGGGAACTTTGGAAAGAAGGCACATAACATGGCAGCAATGGCTTCTGGCTTTGTACTTAATGAATATCTAAAAAAAGAGAAGTGAAGAGAAGAATGACAGCATGGTCTGCCAGTGGCAGGGAGGCCGGGCGGCCTGGGTCACTCCTACAAGTTCCAGCAGGTATCTGCCATTTCCTACTAATACACTGTAGACCACATTAAGAGAGCATGCGTGTGGAGTAGAAGATTACAGATTATGATCACAGACAGCAGATTACATCAAATCTCGTAGTTTACTGAAGTGCAGAGAACAAGAAATAAAAATGAGAAGAGCAGAAAGAAAAAAAATCGATCTACCTCAGTAAATGCAGGTAATATTTGTGATGTAATTTATGGCCTTTGATCTGTTCCGGATCTTCGATACAACTCGTCGTCAGTTGTTGAAGCACAGAGCTGTAAGTCTTCCACATTCTAGCTTAATTTTCTTTTAAAGCAGATAAAACTCCACAGCAAAAGAACTGACAACAAAAGACACCCCACCCCCAGCCAACTATTTTCACTCGGCTTTTAAATATTAGTTTACAGAAGCAAAATTGGCAGGAAGTCTGGCCCCGATAAAGGCGCCATCCCAGAAGACTATATCCGTAAGAGGATCCCCCCCCAAACCAAGCACAGTTATACCATTATCACAAAAGTTATCAAACTCAAGTAACTTTCTCTTTGTTTAACATACATAGTAATGATACAGGGGTTAAACGGCTCGGAAAACAACGATATGGGAAAAAGATCCACTGCAACTCGGGACTCGGGCTAGGGTTGTTCCACAACTCTGTGACAGGGCTTCGGTGATGAACTGTTTTCTTACAGAGGGCAGCTGTAAGGGTGCAGTGCAGACTGATTTTAAAGATACTTATAATAAACCAGCCACGACAGACGGACGGACGGACGGACAGACACGCACACCTACCTTCCACCTCCCAGAAACAGCAAACCAGTGGCCATGCTCACAGCCATGTGAGAACCATACACTGCATAACTGTGCTGGGGACCCACTCGTTTCCGTAAGGCCCGGCAAATACGAAGCACATCCAGGTCCCCCGTTCCAGACATTACCTGCATGAAGACAACCAATCAGGTGAATTGGACAAAACAAGTACAGGAAATTCAGTTAAAGAAAATGGCTGAACCCCCCCCCCCCCACTGCTTGAGCAAGCACTGGTTCCAAACCTCGATTAAAAATCTAAGATCAGAGTTTGACAAAATGTACCATTCTCTGCACTACAAATTAATCAGATGCTTGGTCTTTTGTCACCCGTGTTAATAATTCATGCAGGACTCTTTACATCTCTCTGTGGGACAAACACGTTCTCAGTCATCTGAACTCTTAGAATGATGAGGTGAGGAAACAACAATAATAATATAGGAAACTCATTTAACAAGCGAGCACCGACAACACTGGGTCCTCTAATGAAAAGGCAGCTGCACAAACATTTAAATCACTTTGTTCTGTCATTTTAATCACATGGACGATTTTGTTTCTAACGACATCAAGATAAGGTTTACATTTTGTTCTGATTTTCACATTTCGAGTCATAACCATATCACCACTACACAAATTACCCAGCTAGTTATGCCATGTCTGCTTGTACTTTGTGCACTTGTTTTTGGCTTCTCTCTAAATTTATTTCAGACTTTAACTGAATAATTTGTTTTCAATCATGCATTCCAAACTTCTGGTGTTTCCCGTTTTCTTTAACATCATCAATCTTTAGCATTTTGTTCAAATCTTAATTTTGTGTGTTACATATTCAATTCACGTCAAATAAGTTTGCATACTTTCTTGTTTGATAATACAGCATAAAGTATTTCCAAATGTACTTGAAAGCATGTGAAATAATTAGTGAAACTTCTTTTTTTAGACAGATATATATCATTTTAATGGATGATTTTGATTTACAATAATGCCTGCATCGAGAGAGGGAAGATCTGCAATGTGGCAGTATAGAGACAGTTCTGTTGCCAATTCCGACAGTTCAAGCTCACAACTTTAAAAACGTTAATAGGAACCAAACTAAATCTTGGGACAACTGGTTCTGCGTCTGGTATAACTAATGGCTAGGTACCATGGCCAGGGACAGGAGGACCACGACCGTGCAGTTTTCCACAGTGCTCTTGCCCGCCTGCTCACAGTATGGCGGCACTGGCAGCAAACACATGCACCTCTTCATGCAGTCCAACTGAAAAAGAATAAGCAGTCAATCAATCACTGTCCAGGTAAACAGGTCTTTTGTCTGTCTGTCTGTCTGTTTTTAGCACGACAGCACCTGAGTAAAACAAACTGCCAACTCATTGGCTTCATTACGGTACCAAAAATTTTTAGAAAGAGGAGATGAGTGGCTCCCACTGTTGAGGACTTTTTTCTGTTCTTCGCGCCATTAAAGATTTCTAAAACCAATTCACAGAGCGTGCGATATAACTGGCAGGTTGGGTGCTGCGGGTCACTGATTTTAGAAACAGTTTCAAAGAAAATAGTTATCTGATAAAATTTAGTTTTAAAAGGAAAAAAAAAAAACCAACCAGCGTCTGATATGCTGAAGCATTGGCTGTCCCAGCAAACTTCAATCCCATTGCCATGCAAGCACCTGCAACAATATTGCAGTAGGCTTGACTAAAAAACAAAACAAAAAAAACACAATTAATGAGAAGCAATTAGACAGAATTTAATCAGTATCCAGTTATGAGGCTTGAGGAATATTCTAAATTTGCTACGCAAACTCAGCTTTTTAGTCAATCAATGAAAATCCATCAAACAGATCTCTGCACTAAGCATTAAACGGCCAAGCTAGCACAGAGATGAGCTCTACCTGCTGGAACATGTTTGCTGGGCGCTTCTTATCAAAGCAAGAGTCCTCTCTTACCTCATCGTTTCATAATCAATGACACTCTCCTCATCCTGCCCTCCTCTTCGGAAACCGTAGTTCTGTACAATCTGAAACCAAATCATCCATTGTCAGTCACTCGTTTTCACTAGGAAGACTAGCACCTCTCTCTCAGAAATAACAAGGTCTTGTTTAAAATTGCAGATTACCTTTATTCAGAGAAAAAAAAAAAATAGCAGGAAATAAAGGCAAAGGCACAACATCTTACTTGTCAAAACATCCTTTTCAATTTCTTGGTAAGCCAAAAATTAAGGCCGCCTGCATATCACATACACACGGTACAATTACACGATATCCAGCTGATCTATTACAATCTTGTGCTTTGTCAGTCAGTCACCCTGGAGAGGGGATCCAAACTGCATTGATACAGACAGCGCAATGTTGTTTGGCAGACACTAAATCCCCAGGAAATTCTGATCATCACTCACTACAACTTTTATCCAAAGACAGTTTTCAAAAAGTGACAAAATCAATAGTGTGTTTGCAATGGCTCCTCCTGGCAACTGTCCAGCACCTGGCTTGGCTATTCCCCGTCAAATGGTGAACTGGCTCACCGCCATTTCCCCCATTCTTCCTGTAGCCTCCTTTTTTTTTTTTTTAACCACCGTCTCACTGTTTTGCTTTGAGAAATTTTTGTTTTCTTCAAAGTTAAAATGTTTTTTGCTGCAGATTTCCTGTTATTTTCTGGCAGCAGATCAATCACGAATGTGTGTGGGGGTTATAATGGCCTTTGGCGCCACATAACACACAAAAAAGTGTGTAATTTTTATTTATTGAAAAATTCTCAGTGCATAGATTTTTTTTTTAAATGATTACTTCTGTCCTCTTTTTTTTTTAAATCTACAAAGCAATACATTTAAAAGGAGAGACAAGATCCCTCTAAGAATTGAAATCGCTCTCTCTATTTCTCCCCCCCCCAACCTCATTTCAACAAGAATCTGTAAAACCATCAGGAGAGATTAAAAAAAAAAAAACAACAGCTTTTTAATTTGGTTTGGCTGAGAGAGAGGGAGAGAGAGAGATGTCATTATAGAGAGAGAGAGAGAGAGATGTCATTATATAGAGAGAGATGACATCATTATACAGAGAGACTGAGATATCATAATACAAAGAGATGATGTCATTATAGAGAGAGAGAGAGAGAGATGTCATTATATAGAGAGAGATGACATCATTATACAGAGAGACTGAGATATCATAATACAAAGAGATGATGTCATTATAGAGAGAGATGACGTCATTATACAGTGAGATAGACTGAGATGATGTCATTATACAGAGATAGAGAGAGATAGATAGAGACTAAGATGATGTCATTATACAGAGAGAGAGAGAGATAGATAGAGACTGAGATGATGTCATTATACAGAGAGAGAGAGAGAGACTGAGATGATGTCATTATACAGAGAGAGAGAGAGAGAGAGAGAGAGACTGAGATGATGTCATTATACAGAAAGAGAGAGAGAGAGAGAGAGAGAGGACTGAGATGATGTCATTATACAGAGAGAGAGAGAGAGAGAGAGAGACTGAGATGATGTCATTATACAGAAAGAGAGAGAGAGAGACACCAAATGCATTTGCTGCCATTGTTTTCTGTGCTCCAAGGAGACTGGTCCAACCGCTGTACCCAGACAACGACGACAATGACGCGAGCGCGCTCACCACTGGCAGCATGGTGCACTATTTAAAGCTGCAGTCTTACCGCCGTGATCGGTTTTGTTATTGAGAATTTGAAAAGTATGTACCATATCCTCTGGAGAATGAGCCCCCAAAGACCCTGCAGAAAATACTTCAGAAAATGTTTCGGAGCTTGGTTTCACGCCCTGACATCACTGAAAACATTACACTCTCAAGGACATGTACATACGCTGATACAAATAATAGTAAATAATCCATAAAAGATGAGAGACCAAGAAAAGCATACTGCAATATCAATGAAAACGCTGTCCAAAAATAACTTTAAAAAAAAAATTTTAAATGCCACCGCACACACGACTGCTACCAATCCTACCTCCAACAACATTAAGCCTTCATTTTCTCTACCTCCAACTGACCAAATATAATGACATTCAACAGTCAGCTTTCATTGCTGCTTCTTCTTTTTTTTATTTTATAAACATTTTTATTAGAATATAAGGCTCACTTAACAAAAGCACTAATGAAACACTTTCTCAATGGTTTTTGATTTACAAACAAGAACCGTAAAAATTTTGTTCCTGCTTCACTATGATGGAGGGAATTAATCACTGATAAAGCTGTATATCCACATAAAATTGCTACTGGGCATTTATCTGTCAAGAGATACTTGACTTCTTGTCCACAATGACCTTTTGGCTTGTTTTCTTATCTGTATTGATCTATCAGCTTTCGTTTTTTTTTTAAAAAATCCACACTGATCTACCTTCTAATCTGTACTGATCCTACTAGCAGGAAAACTTCTGCTTTCTGAACTACAAATGATCTTAAAGCTGCTGCTCCATGTTAACCCATGGGCCAACACTAGATCAACCAACCAACTAGGGCCACTCTTTATGAGCTACTGCCAGCAAACCAGGTCTGTCACATTTGTGTACATGTATGCAGCCTTTATCAAAAGTTCCTACTAGAAACCCTCATTTTTAGACATGATCTTAAAGCTGCACTATCAGGAACATCTGCTGCCTTTATTTTTAAATTTGTGGTCACTTTAATGGGTTGCAGATCTCTATCTTGGTTACAAGATTAGGGGTTGCATGCTTACATACTAAGTGGGAAGCACAACCACTTCCCAGAAATAAAATAGTGAATAATAATAATAATAATGAAGTATTGGCCCTCTCAGAGACAACACTTTTGGGATTTGTCCTGTCCTCAGTAAGACAAAATGCCTATAATCACATCTTAATTGCATAATTCATCAAACTTTGCCCATAGTTTGTGATCATTTTTCTGAAAATATATCACACATAAAAGAATTATCTACCATACACTGTGAACATTATTTCAGGATATAGCACAGGATGTATAATAAGTGTATCTTGCACAGGGCCTCTTTAATTTTTTCGAGATTTGTCTACATAAGAATTAATATGCAAGAATGTATTACCACCAAAAAATTAACCTCATCAAATAAAGAACTTTTTTTTTTTAAAAGCCACTGATGCACACAGTTAAGACTTTTTTAACAATGCAGGAACATTTTTCCATCGAATGGATGCAAACCTAAATAAAAACTATTTCCTTTCTCATTCACATTAAATAGCATGATTTTTTATCACTCATCTAAATCAGTCTCCCTTGACAACCAGAATAACTCTGAATTTGTCCTCGCTGCTGCTTCTCTCTCTCTTTTTTTTTTTCTTTACAGATAAATACAATTGATTCCATGCAATCAATATTCAGGTTTAGCATATTAACATTTCCAAAGATCTTTTCTTTTTCTTAAAATGTTTACAGTTCTTTTAGCGGGGCCTCCACTTTAAACATGAATACAACCTACTTGGTTCTCTGTCACTCACATACCTGAGGTAGGTTACTTTCTATCCAGGTGGTAGTAGGTAAAATGTGATCCCACATGACAAGACCTCTGCAAAGTGCCTGTAAAATAAGGCAGCAACATCAGGTGGATGTAGCCAGTGATGATGGACTGAACACTACATTAACACTGTGGTAACCATTATCATTTCATACAAGGTACAACTTTAATTTTATACTAGAAAACAAACATAGCTACACATACACACATGCAAAGTGCCTTTTGTCAATGGTGTGGCAGAGAATTCCAAGCAAATAATACACAATTACTAAAAAAACTATATCCTAATCTCTGATCAAGAACATTTCTTATTTATCTTAGACTTAGAACCCCAGTGATACATGACATGCCACTAGTATCAAATTATCTATCTAGCTTTATAAATAATTTATGATACTGCAACTAGCAAATTTTTCAGAAATCTTTGGCAATGAATCAGAACATTACAAATTTCATCAATCTAATTTTTTTGTTTGTCTTGTTTGCAAATGGTTTTAATTCATCAAGCACTTGCAAGTTTACAACAAACAAAAAAATTAACCAATCAATAACTATTACTGTTTTAACATTTTCATCAGTTTATATCAGAGCATGAGAAATGAGGCCACATTTCTTGAAAAATTAAAGATGAAGTCTTGAGCCCAGTAAACAGCAAAATTATATGCATGTATATACGAACATGGCGTGGCTTGACATAAGTAAATTTCAAGTTTGAAGGAACACCTATTTATTCTAGAACCATACATGGCACTGACAAAATATGGATTACAGTGTGCGTGGATGGGATCAGCAATCCTGGTCTGTGGAAACGTAATTGCCTTCCTAGCACAGAATCTGTATTATAGTACCTGGAAAAGAGTTTATGGGAGTTTTGCAGGAATCATTCAAGGATATAGCCCGTATGTGCTCAATGGTGTGGGAAGGGGGGTGGCCCACTCTTTGGTGAATGGTCAGATAACATATTAGAAATGTTATTAAATAGTGATTAACAATTGTTAATATATCTAATGAATATAAATCCAAAAAAGCTCTCATGTTAACTCAACTGATATAGCTGGGGGTTGGTGCTCTTTCACTTCTGCACCAAAATCAAGAGTCTCTTGTTGTTGACAGCACCATCCATCTTCCATCACTCTGTTGTCCAAGTCTTAGACATACCTGGATCAGGGGCCACGGCAGGCCACTACATCAACATCACTTTATAAATGCTGTTCTCATCTTTCATCAGGTAGCCCTTGCTAAACCCCAATTTAACTGACTCTCTTATTTCAATTAGTATACAAATATAATAAAGCATTTAAAACATGTTGTATTTGTTTGCAGAAGTGATCAAATAATTCAATAATCCAGCCAAACAATGAATACTGTAATTAATTTAATCTATCAAAACATAAAAGTCAGTTTTTCTTTCTTGAAAGGTATTAAATGCAATTTACCCGTAACATGAGGAAGTCGGGGCGTACGTGATCCAGGGTAAACTGGGTGTCTGGGGCTTTCAGCCAATCAGCAACAGCGCTGCAAAGTGAAGATCAAAAAGAAATGTTCTGCAGCAAAGCAAATTATTTTTTTTAGAAAATAGTTACAAAGCTATTGATTTTGAAAAACAAGTGGAGAAATGTGTATTTTCTAATCAGGCAGTAAAAAAAAAAGCTACTATCCTGTAATTCACACTCCTGCAGAATCAAATATTAACCAATTTTTTTTTTTTTTTAAATTACCAGTCCAGAAACGGTCCTCAATTTTCCTTGAGAAAGTATTAACCAGGTATAGAGTGAACAACGTTACCACATTTTATTAATTAATCTAAATAGTGAACTCTAATAATCCTGGCCAGTATATTTCTTGACCCCCAACACGGTCAGTCAGTCGGTTACCTGTTATTTGTGCTGAAGTACAACATTCCCAAAGCCAGCGTTGCCCCAGGAGAAGTGACATCAACATTGACATTGTCTCCTTCCTACAACACAGAAAAACAATTATTGCCAGAGATGACAGGTCTGACTGGTACTTGTCACACCTTGCAGACTATATTCAGTGGGACCACATGACAAGAAACCTTTAAGTTGATCTCACCTGCTCAGCAAACCATCATAGATGACACTATTTTTTATTCAAGATTACATTAACTTCACAGCTTTGGAGAAAATATACCAAGCACAGAGTTAGCATCTACTAGTGTAGTGAAATCCACTGACGCAAAATGTTTTGAAAATTTTATTGTAATTTTACACCACATTGGCACTTTTATCTCTTCCCACATAATGACAACATTTGATGCCTCTGTGTCTATCCATACACTGGACATTGAAAACAACAAGGTGCCCCGCCCCACCTGTGTGTTTGTCTACCAAGCAAGAAGCCCGGGTGTAAATCCTGCTGTCAGGTCAGGACGGAATCTGTGTTTGATTGTGCCATCAATTGGTCTCATTATGTGGTAAACAGTTAGGAAAAGACACTCCTCAGCCGTGTGAGACTGGAACATTCTGCATATATAAAGCTATTACAGCTGTCAGGGATCATTGCCAATAAATTATTTGGACTCAAAGAATATTGTCTAAACAAATTTTTCCATTTCTTAATATTTCGCACGTATGATAAAAAACAATGAAGTAGCTTCTCTCACACAACCTCAAAGTGATACAAGACATTGAGACTCCACTTCAGCCACAGTAAATAATAGCACAAAGTTTCTTTTGGCACAGCAGGACTGCACTGGGTCCCCCCCTCATTCTCCCTGTTTTTTTCAAAATTAGCTAAAGTGTCAAAATAAAAATTCTACTCAAAGCTGACAGAACCATTTATTTGACGGAAAGGTCCATTTCATATGATCTCAAGTATGTGTCACATTTGTGAGTTAACAGTTTCAGATCTTAAATGATGCCCCAGAAACTTTGCACAGGTATTTTGGGACGTCTCATTTTGAACGCATACTGGTTAACATTTCTATTGTAAATGAGAACCGTTTGAATGAATACAACCTACCTTGATCTGGTAGCTGGGAGACCTGTATCTTTCTCTGTTTGGTCCACTCTGTTGGTTGGGGGGGGGGGAGAAGAGAAAAAACAGTATAACTGGTGTCAATATTCCTAAGCATATCAGTAATAAACATAGCGCTGAACCAGTGATGACAGCCAAAAGAAGCCTTAGCAATTATCTATTTCCTTTGAAACTTATCTTGCTGCTTTGGGGTGCTAGCATATGCCTTCAATCATATAATGCCCTCACCTCTCCTCAGTAA
Organism: Nautilus pompilius; assembly: GCA_018389105.1. Lineage (NCBI taxonomy): Eukaryota > Metazoa > Mollusca > Cephalopoda > Nautilida > Nautilidae > Nautilus > Nautilus pompilius. The sequence continues at coordinate 965,051 of JACATO010000684.1, forward strand.
AGTTAGTCCCCAGGGGTTTGTAGAGCCAATCTATTCTGGTCTGTGCTGATAAAACAAAGGTAATTATAGCAGCTCACCTCCTCATAACAGCTGAGCTAAGCATCTCTGACACATTTGTGTATGCAGGCAATGAAACTAATTCTGTACCTGCACTGCTGTAAAGGAATTGTGAAGCCAGAAGGCTAGAACAGTACATAAGTTCTAATTAGCAACCTGATGATTAAGTGGAGTAACAGTAAACTGGTGCTGAGATGCAATAAAGCAGCTTTAAAAAAATGCTAAGGAATAACAGCTGCTGGAACTGCTGTCCATCTGGCAGTGAAACAAAGCCAACTACCAGAGAGGAAACTGGACCATGTGAGAAATTTAAAACAATAAGACAAAACAACTGTTTTGCAGAGTAAAACAGGGCAAAGAATTTTTACTTAAACTGTACAGATGCCAGGAGTAACTATATGGATATCTTTAAATAATTACTGATACAAATATCTCAGCAAAGAAAACTTTTTAAGTGAAAAGTGAAGTTAGAGTTCTGGTTAAAATAAGAAGACTGTTAAATTTCATTGCTGAGAGAGATTAGGAGAGAGATATGCCATTTTCTGCGAGAATCTATAACAGAGTAACTATTAAAGGTGGAGTATTATACAGGTGCATCACAAAAAATTAGAATATCGTGGAGGAGTTCAATATTTTTTGTCAGTTATTTCAGAAAGTGGAAATTGTATATATTCTAGACTCATTACAGGTAAACTAAAATGTTTCAAGCATTTTTTAATTTTAATTTTGATTATTACAGCCTACATCTCTAAAAAATAAAAAAAACGTATCTCAAAATATTAGAATATTCCATCTCATGTTTGAGTAAATCACTATTTATGCAGTATAAATACCATGAATATCTTAGTCTGGTTCAGTACACACAACCACAATCATGGGGAAGACTGCTGACTTGACAGTTGTCCAGAAGACACTCATTGACACCCTCCACAGGGAGGGTAAGCCACAGAAGGTCATTGCTAAAAGGGCTGGTTGTTCACAGAGTGCTGTATCAAGCATATTCATGGACAGTAGACTGGAAGGGAAAAGTGTGGTAGGAAAAGGTGCACAAGCAAGAGGGATGACCGCAGCCTTGAGAGGATTGTCAAGCAAAGCCGATTCAAGAACTTGGGGAGCTTCCCAAGGAGTGGACTGTCAGTGCATCAAGAGCCACCACGCACAGACGTGTCCAGGAAATGGACTACAAGTGTTGCATTCCTAGTGTCAAGCCACTCATGAACCAGAGACAACATCAGAAGTGTCTTACCTGAGCTAAGGATAAAAAGAACTGGACCGTTGCTCAGTGGTCCAAAGTCCTCTTTTCAGATGAAAGTAAATTTTGCATTTCATTTGGAAATCAAGGTCCCACAGTCTGGAGGAAGAGTGGAGAGGCACAGAATCCAAGTTGCTTGAAGTCCAGTGTGAAGTTTCCACAGTCAGTGATGATTTGGGGTGCCTTGTCATCTGCTGGTGTTGGTCCACTGTGTTTTATCAAGTCCAAAATCAACGCAGCCGTCTACCAGGAGATTTTAGAGCACTTCATGCTTCCGTCTGCTGACAAGCTTTATGGAGATGCTGATTTCCTTTTCCAGCAGGACTTGGCACCTGCCCACAGTGCCAAAACTACTAGTAACTGGTTTGCTGACCATGGTATTACTGTGCTTGATTGGCCAGCCAACTCACCTGACCTGAACCCCATAGATTCTCTATGGGGTATTGTCAAGAGGAAGATGAGAGACACCAGACCCAACAATACAGACGAACTGAAAGCCGCTATCAAAGCAACCTGGGCTTCCATAACACCTCAGCACTGCCACAGGCTGATCACCTCCATGCCACGCCGCATTGATGCAGTGATTCGTGCGAAAAGAGCCCCATCCAAGTATTGAGTGCATAAAAGAACATACTTTTCAGAAGTTCGACATTTCTATATTATAAATCCTTTTTCTTTTTATTGATCTTATGAAATATTCTAATATTTTGAGATGGTGGATTTTTTATTTTCATGAGCTGTAAACCGTAATCATCAAAATTAAAACAAAAAAAGGTTTTAAATATTTCACTTTATGTGCAATGAATCTAGAATATATGAAAGTTTCAGTGTTTGAATTAAATTACAGAAAAAATGAACTCTTCCACGATATTCTAATTTTTTGAGAATCACCTGTAATTAGACAGACTCCCTTAAAGTACAGACTCTTAGATATCTCCCTGTTCACCACTTCAAAGAAGAGGACATTCACAAATTGCTTTAATAATAATTTTAATTCTCTTCCCGTTACTGCCTGTTTAGTTTACATCTTTACCATGGTGGCCAAAAATTATTACACTACCTGAAATAATTCTGATTTGACATCTTTTAAGTGTAAGTATACCAAAACTAATTCAGCATTTAAATATTTGCTTCACCTCTTATTTACATATTTTATTTTGTTAAAATAGTATTTTTTGGTTAAACAATATTGCAAAGTGTGCATTTATCAAAGTTTACTTCTTCATTATAATGGCATTTCCATGTAAAATTACCTCACTAAAAATGTCTAAAACAGGGGCCTTATCAATATCATAACAATGACCAACTAACTGGCTTTATTTTGTTAATCTCCTTTAAAACAGTATAGACAGAAGCCCAACACCATCTACAAAAACAGATTCATCTTCAAACATTGTAAATGACACAAGTCATTAACTGCCTAATTTCCCTTTTTACTTTTACATCAATATAATCCAACCTTATTTATAGTGTGAATGGAGTAATACTCAATGATGTAATATGCTAAGGCTTTTTTTAAAATAACAACTTAAGTTCAATACACAAAAAATTACTAACATACTGACAAATTTCGAATGATTCATATGCTACTCTAACCTAATAGAAAGAACTAATAATTATTGTTGCTATTATTTATGCAGCAACCAAACAGAGCAGTTTGAAAATTTGATAAACTGAAATATGTTTATCATAAAATTACAGCCTACATGTCATCTCTAATGCTTTGGTCAACAATAAAAAATTAGGATAATTATATGCATCATTACTAAAACCAGTAGATGCTAATTGAAAGTACAACTTATTCATGAATCTCTGGCAACCATACAAAGCCTCTACAAACCAACAATCCATCAGACTCCTGCTATAATACCTAAGCAAAATAAAATGCTAGTGCAAAAACAGAAAATTCAGCTCTCATTACCAAGGGTCTCTTGTGTCCTCCAACCATAAAATGGCAAAGTGTATCTGCCATGCCTACATCAGAGAGTCCCACTGCTTCGCTTCCTTTCTGCAAAGGTCAAAACAAAATTACCAATGGCATATTTCAGCAGCTAATAAACGTTTCCACAATAAATTTCATCTGAAATTGCAGATAAGGTCAACAGATGTCCACCACAGTAAGGTCTTTTGAAAGTTGCTATCACATCAATCAACAAAGTTTTCAATTATTATCCAAGTAGCAATAAGCTAACCTCCACAAAAGGGCAAAGTGAATGTTGGCAGTGCAGTGGTTAATCTGGCATGGCTAACCAGTCAAGGTCAGTCCACACACTCATTCTACAGTTTTGTAAATGCTATCACTTCACCAAAACTGTCTGATGGAGGGAAAATAAAGATGATTGTTTTATTCATAAAATCTACAGTGCTGCTCCATTATCTAGTTACTGCCAACATTTGTATCATAATTGTTCTTAAGAATCAACAAATTATTGAGAGACTTTCTTACTATTAAACATTAATGCTGCTGTCAACAACGTTCCATCATGCATAAACATGATGCTATGATAGTAGTGAATGATCAGTTCTCTTCATGCTTGGCTGACAAGGTACAACACCATGTGCTGTAGCAGCCAGACATTCCATGAATGTTGAGAGAGAGCTACGCTGATCTTCAATAGTTAAGAAAGTTTTTGTTGTGAAGGGTAGTCTCTAAATCAGTATTTTTCAACCTTTTTGGTGGAGCGGAACCCCAATGAAACATTCCAGAGGCTCGAGGAACCCCTGTGCTCATATGTAGTTTTCACAATATTGTCGAACTTTTACTTCCAGGTTGATTCCATCATTTCCTGGCAATTTCGACGAGGTAGCATCACTGGCTGCAGCTTCAACAGATTGCGTCTCTTCACCTGTATCTAATTTACGTTTTTTCAGAAATCTATCCATACTTGTAAAGCCGTAAGCAGAATTTTATAAACTAAAACAAAATAAAATGATCTTTAGCAAGTTTAATAATAGCAGCATATACTCATATATACACATATATATACACATACACATACACATATATGATTTTGTGATTAATGAAAAAACGATTCATCACTTTTTCGCATTGTCTGTCTGACATACGATAGGCCGCACTCATTTGATATTTTTATTCAATCAATTGCTATTTCATGCGGTGCACGGATACAGCAACATTACCGGTATTTGATTATATTTAAACAATATGCATATAATAGTAAAATGGACTCTCAGATTTGAATTCAAACTTGCGGAACCCTTGGACTGTACTGACGGAACCCTGGTTGAAAACCACTGATCTAAATAAATGTGGGTTTGTTGTTTTTTTTTAAATCTTAGGGTAGTGTATAAAAAAATAAGAAGAAAAAGACTGAAATGTGAGAGAGAGAGAGATACTGTACCCCAAACATGACAAGACCAAGGGCAAGACCAGCTGCTGTGGCGTAGGATTCACGATTGGTGCAGTTTTCCATCTCTGGCCCTGGAGGACGGCCTTAAAATAAAAAAAAAAAATTTTTTTTTTTTTTGAAAATTAAGCAAAAAAAAAAAAAAAAAAACAACACTTGCTCTCAGATTTGATGTCTAATGGTGGGTAGAGACCACTGAGAATGCACTATCCGGTGCTGATCTTCTTTCTCACTGTCCAGTCAGTCATGCATCAGAAGAGCAAGAGTACATACTACAGCTGAGATTCTCATCAAGAACACTCGCATTAAAAAACAAACCAGTCGGTCAGCTGCTCCTGGTAAAGAAAAAAGCTTTTATTTAATCGTTAAAAGAAAGCAGGGTCCTTAGATGTTGATGGTCGCATCAATTCTGGGCAACCAGTGGGATTACAAAAAACAACAAGACACCTGTGTGCGTAGCCAACCAGAAAAGAGTGAGAAAGAGAAATTACACTTTTTTTTTTAAAATTCATATGCAAAAATATCTGCTTCTGCTTTTAGAAACCTGGAAATAATGCTTTACAGCCAGCAGACAGCCAGAAATAGGAACAGAACCAAAACAAACATCTGCACAAATTTTCCATTTCACCATTTTCACTGAAACTTCTTTTAGCATCAGTTTTCCCATAGCTACATCATCAACTGAAATCCATCTTTCTCTGGAGCTCTGCAATACTGAAGCTGCTGCCAGAACACTTTTGTAACTCACCCAGCATTTTAATCTTCACCTTGCTCCAGCTCATTCCAAATGACAAAAAAAACAACAGTACAAATAGCTCAACTAAAAGCAGCCAATGGAAACAGACTTCAAAAACATGAGCACGAGTATAAACTCACAACAGTGAACAATTTAAGAAGAACTTAATTTCACATATCAATGATGTAGATGAGGTGTTATTTAAGTTGTGATATTAAGGTTAACTTCAAGTGGAAGTCAGTGTGGTTCTTTATCATGGGAAAGACAGTTTAATTTTGATTAAAAAGTGAGTATTCCATGTTTTACTGTTCGTTTGAAACAGATGATGGACATTAGTGCTCAAACGCTTGCCAAATGGATGAAGAATTCACCATTAAGGCACTCAATGAAAGCATGTGAAATTATCCAATCAATAACAAGTACTCACCAATTATGTTCTATCTTTCTTTTCAATTCTAATTATGTATAAATGACCCAAACAAATCCTCAGCCTCATCTTAACATGCCTTCTGTAAGGTCATGCAAGCCATGTCTGGCAACTTTCAAGCTGGAAGTTGTGGTGTTAACATGGCTTTGCACAGGAAATACGGTGTCAGCAAGAAAGGGCTATTATAAAGTGGAGGTGCACCAGAGGAACATGTGCTAACCCAATGTGTCATGTGGCTTGGTACTGTACAGCTGAGACTAAAGGTCAAACAGATCGCAACTGATGATTGCTGTTTTTACATTCCTCCCTATCTTTCTTTTGCTGGTGTACAGTATTTGCTGTGTTTCCCAGAGGGGTGTGTGCCACATTATCCAATCAAAGAACAGCTGAGTGTTGACCTCCGTGTTGGCCTAGTTGTGAACCCTAAATGTTCGTCAACTTGAAACTGAACTGAATATTGCCTTGTACTATCAAAAATGAAATTGAGAGCTGAATTTCTAAATTTGAGATCTGAAAATTAAATAAAAGTGTCATGTTTGGTTTTTTTTAAAGTAGATGATTCAACATAGCACAAATGACATGAGATCACCTGATCATCACTGATGCCATGCAGTGAATAAAAACAGACACCAGAACCAACAACAACATTTGCAGTTTGTTTTAAATATTCTCTCCATGATTACAAATATGTTGAAAAACTACTTCAAAATCCCATTTATCCTGAAAATTGTCCAGCAAAGTAGTTCAATGATATCCACAAAAAGTTCATTAATATTCATGAGCCTGGGAGTACCATGATATGAAAAATATCACACTGTTCTGACTGGCTGAAAGTTTGCCTAACTAGCACAGTTGATCTAGCTGCATCTTATACTTAAAATCTTCTTGCCTATGAATGGAGGAAAGAAAATTGGGAATATTAGCCAATTCAACTTATGCTTCCATCAACTTATAATCTGAAAAATATGATACTATGAACTCTCATTAATGGGACCACACTCATAGAAACTAATTTCAGTTCCATTATTTGATCTACATGAACACATTCAATAGATAAAAACACTCTGCAGAAAATCTCTCACAGATGACACTAGTTATTATTTTTAGTATTCTGCTAAGTAGAACAGTTTACAGGAATAAAAGCAAAATTTTCACAGAACTCGTAGAATATTTTTAAGGACTTTTGTGAAAATCACCTTACAGAACCAAACACAGGCGGGTACCCTGGGGTGTCCGGTCTTGTTGGCTTTGCGCAGTCACACGTGAAGCAGTAAGCGGGCGTCTTACCTATCTCAGAGAGAAGCACCTCAGCGATGTGTCTGTGGGCGGTTCCCTGATAGACCAGCCCTACACCAAGCACAGCAGCCACCTGCACATTATGGGAAATGTTCAACTCGGTGGATGTTGGTGGCAGCAGAGCGGGCACGTGGATGCTGAGAACCTTGTTGATAGCAAGATCCATAGTACCTCGCCTGATTTGGGGAGGGAAAAAAGAAAATTAATTTGGTTGGGTTTTTTATTTTTGTTAAAGTTAATATCAAATCTCAGCATTCATTTGTCTTGGATCTGACCCAATACAATGAAACTCCATGCGAGAGAGAGAGACTCAGAAATCCATAAAGTCCCCACATACCAGTGCTGAAATACTGTTCATGGTCTACGGAAAATTGAGGTGCAGATAATTGCATTTGTGCCAGGTTTTTCAGCTTTTTGAAGTGAGAAGCATTCCCTCTCCATCATTACAAAAAATCCTCATGCTTGGATAGAATGGGGCAAGTTAAGATATTCCTCAGTCTCTCTCTCTATAACAGCAATGGTATTTTCTGTTATTTCTTGAGGGTCTGCCGGCAGCTTGATCACTCAGCGAATTAGTATTTTAAAGGATAACTATTTAAATTAGCCATTCTTGATCAATTTACACAGATAATATTACTAAAAATGAATGATTAAGCGAAAAATGAGTAGAGAGGCTCTCTATGTCATGAAAATCAGACTTTAATGTCATACTACTTGCTTACATTGCAATATGAAAAACATTTTCCTAATTCCATAATCAATAAAAATTTTTAGTTATTTTAAAACACATTCTTGTTTATACACACACACACAATCATATGCTGCAAGAAAATATTCTAATAAAATTCAGCGCACCACAGACACTCCAGGCAAAGATCATCTCTGATTTCAATCATCTTTTAAATATTTTTCAAAGTCTGTCGTTATTTGTCTAACAAAACAATATATTAACAGAATGTTACAATATATCACAAGTTCTCAGAGTTTACATGAACTGAGCAATTATTCAAGGTACTGCTACTTTTTAATTTTTGTTAGCAAATACGTTTTCGTTGTTGAGATTCTCGGGGCCCAGTGAGAGAGAGAGAGCAAGCTATACAGACCTATTTATCTTGGTACCGTGTGTACAGAAATACAGATTTCTGGCTGGCCACAAATTTTACTAGGTGACCACTTTAATAATCGGTATATATCTGTCAGAAAGTGGGCTAGCAAAGGGCCACCACCAAATTAATGCCTGTTTAAAAAAAAAAAAAGGAGAGAGATGTGCGTTTCATTTATTTCCTGGAAAGGCTGCCATAGACATACTTTGCTGCTGCCAGACCAAGTAACACTCCAATGGTAGTCATATCATGGCCCTAAAAAAAAAAAAAAAAAACAGATTTCCTTCAAACAGCCACAAAACCAATATAACAAATGTCAGACATCATCATAGGACAGAAATCAATACACATAGTGCATGGTACATGGATTGGAAATGGAAAGAACAGTCTATATCAAAAATAAAAATAATACTTTAAATGAAATCACAGCCAAGTCTTTAACGATAAATTATTTGAGTAAAATATTCAGTCTTCTTTTTCTTTTAATTTTCCAAAAAAAAAAAAAAAAAAAATCAAAATTCCTACTTGTGTCAAAGAAATGCCACAGTTCTCCAGCACAATCACACATTTAGAATCCCCCTAACGAATTCCATGCAGGTTTACATAGAGAGAATGTGTGGTAAATAAGAGTGTAGAATATAGCACTTATGCCTTGACATTTGACATGTGAAGCTGCTAGTATTTCCGCCTAACAACTACGGCTGTGATCAACCCCTCGGTAAATATCATCTTCATGTCACCTTGCTCAGATATTCATGGACATCAAGCAGACCCAAGTTAGCAAGATGACCATTCAGGCCCAAAGCCATCAGGAAACCAGCGTACTCTGTAGTCAAGTCACACGTCTTCGGCTTGTTGTAGATTATCCATGTTGAGTTCACCTACAGTAAGAATAATAAAGCAAACAAATATTTTTTTTTGCTGCAAACTTAGTTCTATACAGTATTTTGTAATTGCATCATCTTTTCTTTGTTATACTCAGATAGTTAAACATAAATCATACCCTACGTATATTTTATTCACATTTACATTCTCCCCCCTCCCCCCAATAGTTTTTTTCAAATTAAAGTTTGTGGTTTTTTTAAATATTTAAAATTCTCTCAAAAAAATAACCTTGGATACGGCCAGAAAAGGAAACTAAGAATTGTAACAATGCCTGGGTATTGAAAACCTAGTAAACAACTTTAATAACTAGCAAATGATTGTCACTTAGACTAAATGAATTATACAAATAATGATCTTTTAAAAAATAACCTAAACTTTGCTGAAGTTCATTAAATAATTTAAGTAATTTTAAAAATATAATGTTTTAAGAAAGTCAGCTGACCCAGAATCAATCACTGTGTAGTTGGAGATATTAAAACGAGCAGAGGTTTATTTGTTATATGGATGTTTTCCCCACCTGAGAAGAGTTGGCAATTCGCAGTCCAGCCGCTACACCATTGTGGAAGTGAGGCCAGGTAGACATGTTGGGAGGTGTCTCAATGTGAGACAGATCAACTGTGGTATTTCTGGAAAACATCACCACAAACACTGACAACACTTAAGTCATCTATGCTATCTATTCAAGACAAACTTGCTAACTGGGTTCAGTACAGAAGTGGATCGGCACGTTTCTACTGCCAGAGACAGCCAAAATGCTGACTTGACCAAAAAGTGCACTGTTTAAAGAATCAGGCAGAGTTTTTGTTTCTTCTTTTAATATCACCAACAAATACGTTTCTCTTCTTTTACACTCAGCGCTAACTTAAACAGATTTCCCGCCCCTCTAACAGTAGAGTAAGCAATTATTTCAACATAAATTTACCTATAAAGGTAATGGGTGGTTTAAAAAAAAAAGAAATAAAATAGCTTAAAGTGCCAAAATGTTCTGAGCCATGCAGTTAACCAGAAGATTATGAAATTGTATACCATTCTGACTTCAAATGATTTGTTTTATTTTCCCCCCTGTCTATTGTATTTCCATCTGAAAGCATTCAGGATCTATTTGTCTGTGTGTATAAGCAGCTGAATTGGTAACAGTGTTTTTCAAAAACATTTGCTCACCATGGAAGAAAGTGACAATACTTTAGGTTTGTTCGTTTTTCAGATACTAATTACATATCTAGAAGCATGAATGAAAAATTTTTACGCTTTCTTACCTGGGAGGAGCTTTACCTGTGAGGCAAAGCTTTGGGATAGGAAGTGCTTCTGTCGGAAGTGGGTGGAAAGTACACAAGGTGAACATTCCCCTGAAGAAAAATGAGAGGGGAAAAAATTTTAAAAGAGGACAACAACAGGTGGAGCAGGGGGGGGGGGTGTCTACGAGAACCAAAACCAACCCCATTATTGATTCTAAACTTGTTCACTGTACCCACACTGACTTTATGCATTTCCTAAGGAAACTCACTCACTGTGTTACAAATTCATCCAAGGCCAGTGGTTTACTGCTGCAAAGGGTATGTCGAAAGAAAAGCATCTCAAACTTACCTGCCAACAGGCAGAGCCATGGTTCTTGTGCATATTGAGTACAAATACCTTTCCTGCTCTTCAATGAACTCGTGGTCACTGGAAGGCATGAAAGAAGAAACAGCTTTAATAACAGCACACCTGGAATAAATTCTCAAAGAAACCAAACAACTGAGCATACAGTTTCTTAACTGCTTCAGGACAGAGCTGCCATATTTATATGCCAGCCTTATAAATGTAGTGTATCATTAGAATACAGAGAAAGGTTTATTTTAAATCTTTTTAAAGTTCTGTTTCTGTACTTTACTTTACTTAGGTCATCATTATGCAGTCTCTGTTTGCCAAAAAAAAAAAAATGGAGTAATAGGTACTAGACAGATTACAATATCAAATTTCAACTGAAAACAAACAAAAGCCATGTTCAGGATCCATCATCATTGGCATAAATGGTGAGGAAAACCCACTAACCTCACTTCTGGTCGCTGGACCAAGGCCACACGAACAGGTCTGGTTGACTGGAGAAGGCGACGAACTTCTTGTATTCTCAAGTCCTCACTAAATCTCAGTTTCAAAAGCTGTTCAAGGAAAGAGTAACAAGATGGTGATGGGTACAGCAACAAATCTATTTTCTAAGAAATTATAAATATACCAACACTGAATCCGAGTAAAGTGAGAATAAACTGGCACTTCGTTCATGAGGTAGGAAAAAGAAAACTTGCCTCCTCATCTAGTTGACCCATTCCATCCTCTTCCTCCTTACCAGTCTTCCCATGGGGGTGACAGTCTTTGGCAGACATCACATCTTCCGACTTCCCATCCGGTGCTGCACTCAGCTGGGACAGATCCTGGCGGCCTAGACAAAGGAACACAAGTATCATCAAGCCAGTGTGCTGTAGTAAGAGGAGGACAATTTTTCTCTGCCTGCTAACAAGTTACAAAAGATAAAAACGTCTGTATCTTGACACTAATAACCATGCTACCATGGAAACTAGTTTGTGATCTGAGATTAAAGCAAAATATTCAAAATGCAATAAAATTTGTGGTGTACAAGCACTCTAGTAATTGAATTAAGGGTATTCTGGGGAATTAGAGGTTGTGGTGAGTTATATAATCCACATACATATCAAAATGTAGCTTCAAACTCATCAGCAATAATTAACTGAAAAAATGTGTTACAGAGCTTCCAGAATCATGTTAAATATTGTACTGTACGTTTCATAAGCTGTAAATAAGATCAGTTCAGTTTTACTTCATTTAAATTATATATTTTAAATTTAAAAAGTCTTACATTCTGGTATTTCACCTTACTAATCAATCACAAATGGGATATGCATATGCATGCACAATCAAATCAAAATAGCTGATAGATGAAAACCTCTTGCCAACGAATCCAGCAAATGGGGCAGACTGTGTTAAAAAGAACTGCCAAGTGATTCCAGTTTACAGCTTAGCTGACTACAACAAAAATTAAATTAAACCAAGAACCTCAAGTGTATGACAGGAAAGCCAAATCATTGCTTGAAAGTGCAAAGACCACAAATACACAAGTCACCAAAAAAAGAGAGTTAACAATTTGAAATATCAAGTACCAAGCCCCAAATTGGCAAACCTGTAGTGAGTAACTTTCAAATTCCCAGCCTGCCAAAGGCATCACAGAGTAATTGGCACCACGTGAAGCTTACCTATAAGAATGTATGCGCTCTCTGGCCAGTCAGATGGAGGATTCCAGCGACAGTACAATATGGCTTCTCTCAAGGGCAATGCCACACCAACAGGCATCAATTCTAAGTCTTTCTTGGTAATTCCTGGATAGAAACAGGTTAAGTTAATGTACAACATCAGCAAATGATAAAAACTATCAAATAAAACTTCTGCAGAGTCCTTTCTTCCTTACAATAATCTGAGAAATAAGTTACTACATGCACACACACAAGCACCTGGCGAGTTTAAACAGCACACAATCCTAACCATCCAGTGGCATTCATTCATCCTCCTGTTTTTTGCAGATGCTTGAAGTAGGCAATGAAAATTACATGTATTCTGCTTAAATTATAAGATTTCTTTAAAATCTAAATGCACCTACCGAACCAGCCAGCACAATCTGTTGTTGCCTTTTATTCACCTGAGCTCAGCTGACACAAAGAGCTTAAAATAAAGAAAAGAAACCCGTTTCTGTTTAGAACACTAGCTACAGGACTCGTGTGAATCCATCTGTCCTTCCTTAACGTTAGGTTTGATCGGCTGCTTTGTTATTTCACTTTTTCCATCATCGTTTGTTTCTAACTTACTCAGACAGTGAGAAAGCAGAACATTTCAAAGATCAAGGCTTTTTTTTTTTTGACGTTCTATATGTAGCATTAAAACATCAGTTGGTCAAAAGGCTTCTGCACAGCAAGAAACTTATTTCTGGCGCAGTTTCCCCTTACCTAGCTTAGTCATCAGCAGCACAATGGTCTCAGCCTTTGATGATGAACCACTGAACACCAGATCATCCTGCTGCATCAAATTATCAATGGGTGAAGCCCTGTGCCCTGAAATAAATATCAACCACTTTTCAAACACTCGTCTGTTTTTAATTTTAATAATAATGTTACATGAATTGGCTGTTTCAGCCAACTTCAAGATAATTCTGGTGTGTACACAATATAAGGTCTGTCAAAAAAGTATCTGACCTTAGGCTGGGAAAAAAAATTACGTATTTGGTGGGGTTCAATTGCTAATCCCCTTTGAAGTAGGCCCCTTGTACCTCCACAAAAACTTAGCCCAGCAATCCTTCCACTGTTCGAAGCACGTCTGGAATGCTTCTTCCAGAATGGCTCTCAGCTCCTCCGTCGCATTCCACATGATGTTCTCTCATCTCTCAAAGCGGGAGCCTTTCAGTGGCACCTTCATTTTTGGGAACAACCAGAGTCAGAAGGAGCCATGTCTGGAGAGTAGGGAGCCTGGCGAATGAGCGAAATGCTTTTCTTTGGCAAGAAATCTTGGATCAGCTGTGACAAATGAGCTGGGGCGTTGTCATGAAGCTGCCAGTTTTGCAAGGCCCACAGATCTGGTCTCTTGTGCCAAACTGCATCAAGAAGACGGAGGACTTTCTGATAGTACTCCTTTGTAACCTTTTGTCCTTCTGGTACATATTCGTGATGAACAAGGCCTCAGTAGTGGAAGAAAACAGTCAGCATCACCTTGATTTTGCTCCGGACATGATGTGCTTTTTTGGGCCTTGGCGATTTTGGGTGCTTCCACTGTGACAACAGCTTTGTTTTCCGGGTCATACCTGTACACCCACATCTCATCTCCAGTCATCACAATATTCTGGAACTCAGGATCCCCGTTGGCAGTATCCAGCAAGACCTGCACAACCTCAAGATGAAGTTGTTGTTCCTGAGAAAGCAGCTTGGGCACAAATTCCGCTGCCGCTCTGCATAAGCCCAAATCCTCCTTTAAAATTGCATGTGCAGAATCTTTATTGATCCCAACCTCGTCACCAATTTCCTGCACCGTCAAACGACGATCCTCTATCATCAAGAACCGCACTTTCTCGATAACAACTACATTGCGGCTTGTTGATGGCCTCCCGGAATGCTGGTCACTCTCCACCGATGTGCAGCCATCTTTGAACCTGTTGTACCATTCTTTTATTTGGGTAACACCCATGGTATTGTCACCAAAAGCCTGTTGAATTTTGCGAATTGTTTCCGCTTGGGTATCTCCAAGCTTTTGGCAAAACTTGATGCAAGATTGTTGCTCCACACGTTCCACCATCACGGGTGAAATGAAAATGCGACTAGTAAGTAGTACAGCACCTCACACGCTGGCTGCCTGACAGCGACTGATGCATCCAGCGAGCCCGCAAAAAACCACGCATGCGCACGAAGGCATGCGGCTCCTACTATGCACACTTTTGCCTCCCTAACGTCATTACTTCCCAGTCGGATACTTTTTCGGCAGACCTCGTATTTTAATCCTAACACTGTTGTTTTTTTTTAGATCACGTTTCCTAGGCTAGGTTTCGCTGAGTTGGTCAGGGTTACATCATGGAATCAGAAATATATATATATATGCAGACCTACTAGAAAGTTCCAGGACTGACCCTCCCCGGTACAAGAAAACTATGTACAAACACTCAGTACCATCTAATTAAAAGTAGTCCAGTTGACTTGATACAATTCTCCCGATGGGTATAAGATGTGCAGAACTTGTGGTGTTTGTTCGGCAGCGGTCACTGCAGACAAGATGAAAAAGCTAAAGGCCTGCACAGTGTTCTCACTGTAGCTCGCCAATAGCTGGTCCACTGCAGTCACAATAACCATGTCCGCTGCTGCACACTCATACAAGGGCCATTCCAGAAACGTTCTGTCAGGTCCTCTTGTATACATCTACCAACATCATTTCAGAGACCATCAAGCAAGCATTACTGTGGTCAAGGATGTATGCTGAAATGCGGTCAGCATTTCTCTTGCTTACAAGACAGCCATGCTTCAGATCTAAACCATCATCTAGTCACAGTAAACACATACAAACACAAAGGTCAGCAGCCAGTTGAATTTAATTAATGCACCCTACCCCCCCTTTTTTTTACCTGTTGATGAGATCTTCTTCAGGCAGGAAGACTCCGTGTTTTGCCCTCGATCCAACAGTATGGAATAGAGCTGGAAACAAGCATCAGCAAAATAAATACAATTACTTCTTTCCATTTTTACCAAAGTACAAATCAAGGTCCCCTTTCTAACAAACAAATCCACTTTAAAACTCCAGAAGAAACTAATATTTAAAAAAAAATTTTTTTCCGAAGTATCCGCTGTCACTGGCTCTCAGCTGATATCAAGACTTAAAACTTGAACATAAATCCTATTAGCGCTGCCGTAAACTTCAGTATTTATGTTTGATTCATTGCAAAGGTAAAGGAAACAAAAGGGCCATACAATTTTATTGTCCTTTTCAGTTTATCGGGTTACAAATCCATTTACAGCCAAAGTATATTTTGTTAATTTAAAATATTCAAATCCATTTTGGAGATCTCACCCAGTACGTCAACCGAACCAACAGAAAACAACCCTCAAAGAGAGTAAGTAAATTTTGGGAGGATGTCCAATCTCTCCCCCTTCCTCCTTATTTTAATACCTTCATTAGTTATAAATAAACAAACTATGATAAGTATCTAATTTATTCGAGAAATTACTGCTTATGCAATATGAAAAACATTCATGGTAAGGAAACGCATTCTTACAGTCACTATGTTCTGAACATTCTTACAAACTCCAGCAATATACGGCATCGGTTCACAGCCCAGGCCTCTCAGCGATAAACAAATCCAGTTGAAGACACTTGGAGCCTGGTAACTGAACCACACAGGAGACTGCATTTTGGACCAGTGATCTGAATGAGCAGTCGTACAGGAAGATAATAAATACACAGCCATGGCAGAGCGTACAGACATTTTTTTTTGCATGTATTTGATATTTGAAAAAAAAAAATCAAAGCAATGTCACTTGAACAGCGGTGCTGAATCTAGGTATCACAAGAATTTGAAGCCAGCTTTGGGCTTTGTGATAGCATTTTGCTACTGCGTTTCTTAATCACTTCTATTGAGGTTGTAACAGAAGACAACAGTTCCTGCCATTCTGGTCTACCCATGACACACGAGATAAGAGCTAACAATATCTTCTTAGCTGCTATCATTACCCTCTTCTATTTTATCACAAGTTGTCTTTAGTTCAGGGAAAGGAAAATTAAATTAAATTAAATTACAGAGGAGGAAACCTTTGGAAATTTGTATTTCATGTAATTCAAAGACTCTCACCTCAACAAGAAAATAAAAATGGAAACTATGTAAATATAACTGAATGGGAGAAATGCTGCTATTTATAATTTAAGTTATAATGTTTAATCAGATGTGCATGACTACTGCATTTTATACATTAAAGGATTTTGCTTATTTCCATACAAAACCCTAAAAGACCAAAAAAAAGTGCCGCTACCTTTTCTTGCTCACCTGACTACTAACTGCAATACCTACATAATGCATACCTGTCCATAGACATCCCGCCATTTCAACAACAAGAGAGCTTACACCACAAATTCAATTAAATAGAAAATCAAAAGGTTTTGTTTATTCTCCTTATTTAATCCTATCTCAAAAGCTGCCAGTTTTTTTACTGAAAATATTTAGCTTTAGAAATAATTAAACATTTTAAATTTAAATTAAATTTTATAAATATTTAAAGACTCCATGATGAATGGGTTTTTTAAGATTAAGATAAAATTTGTCATCATTCACATTTAATGGTTGCTGAGTTGTGCCACCCAATGGCAGATGCAGCTAATTGAAGGATGCACCAGTGGCCTAGTATTTCCAATGCAACTGAACTGCTGCATAAAAAGCCATAAAGCTGAGAGAAAATATATATTTATTTATCTCACAATTTCAACATTATAAATCCAATTAGAGTTGTCTCCCTTTTTCTATCTTTACTAACTATACATCTATGTAATTTCGAGTGACATAACAATAGAAATTCAATTGGTAAATTATATATAGTTTTGTGGAAATTTTTTAAGAATAATTCAACAGAATGGTCACTATTTTAAAAAGTTAAAATCACATGATGTTCCAGTAGAGTAAATCTTTAGACAGAAACAGAAACTTATAAATGATTCAAAGACGATGACATCTACATACCTGTTTGGATCTGACTCACGCTGTCCCCAGTGTTGAAAAGGTGAGGGAAGTCTCTGATGTAGCAGTCAGTGAAATAATGGCATTGTAAATCACTACAACAAAAGCAGGCAAGAATGACAAGTTAGGCTGGAGGTTTGTGTTGTGCAATGTTTCGCAGAAGCGAGTAAAGATGATTGAGCTTGTTTAACAGTCTACAAATGGAAAGAAAGTTACCAAGTGCTGCTGCTGCTGCTGGTAATAACATCTATATTTGACTAGCAGAGTTTGTGAATTTTGGTTCTGTGGCACAATGGGGATAGAGCCCCTTGTAAAAGAAAAGGCAATACTTAAATTTAAAAAGTGGTTAAAAACAAATATTTAAAAACAAATTTTGGAGTTGTGTTATTAGGAACCAGATGCTAAACAACAGCTAGGTACACTATCCAGACACCAGCTGTTTGCACCTGCAAAAGTGCCAACATGGTGCTACTAAAGCCAGTCTGCAGCTTATCTCTGCTATAAGCATGCACGTCTCATTACAAAGGACTGTCTGTTGAACCAAATCTGTAATGTGTCCAGAAAAAAAGAGAAGGATGCAGCAATGCAGCCAATATAGCCCAATCATCACGCAAGAGTTGAAAATCCTGCCAGCAATTTAAACTTGGGGGGGGGGAGACAAACCAACCAACCTGCACAATAAAAATGGATTGCAAATAACAAACTCGATAAAAGCAAAATGTTTTGTTGTTTTCTCCCCAGTTTTAATTGAATCAATCACTCTGGAGTCAGTCAAATTTGGGAGACAGACAGAAAAAAGAAAAAAATTTTTTTTTTTAAAGTTTACTGTATTTCAGGTAAATTAAAGCCTTTGTACCTTGCTAATTGGAACAAAATTTGTACAAGATTCTCTACTTCATCAGCCAAGCATGAATTCAATTTCAGTTCCTATAAAAAAAAGAATAAATATTTTTAAATACACACAAGAAAAAAATGTTCTAAGTCGCAGCTGCCATATTTGTGGGCTCACCAATAGAATACCCCATATTTCATACGCAAGAAAAATCCACTGGTGCAGAAAATCATTTACCTGCATATCAAAACATCCTCTTTTATGCTGAAATCACTTTGCCAGAGCCTCCACAATCAAGGTGTCTAGTGTAAGTAAGTACACGCATGTGCAACATTTAAAAAAAAATGAAGTAGGTGAAAGAATGTCAACAGAAAAATGACAGAACCATCTTACGTGGTTAATTTCCTATCCATAAATACTTTAAAAAAAGAAAACAAAAACAAAAAAAGGCAATTTGCAGTAGACTTCTTTATGAGGCAGACAAACAAACACACTTGCTGGGAGGGAACACAAAAAATTACCAATACAACTGAAAATACAATAAATGAAAGCAAACTTGAACATGTTACAAAAGCAAAGAAAATTTTAATGCAGGGCAGAAAACATTGGATGCCAAGAGAATCCGCAGTATGAAATCTAATTCAAAATAAAATTCATCACAAAAATAAGCAGAGAATCAGTTTTTATTTCCATACTTTCAACTGCAGAATGCAGCCACCATGATACATGATGATGAAAGAGGACAAGGATAGTCAACAGACCCCCTTTTTTGTCTTGAAACCTATTTTAAAGTAGAAACAAATCTTGGAACCAAATCTCTGTCTGTTTTTCCATGAAAATTGCATGAAATATGGCCTAGAAAAGTTGTATAAATTTGGATTTGTATAAATCAAGTTATTTTCTTTTCTATAACATAAACGGCAGATTTTTTTATGTATTTAAAAGGAAAAGTTAAGAGAGACTTCAATTCTGTTCCCTCTCCCTTTATCTCCCCCACCCCCACAATGTCAGATGTTAAAAATGCATTTTTTATGCTTTATGATTCACAAATTGAAAATCAGTTTCACTCAAAAAAGAACTCCAGAAAACCACGTTTAATCAGACCAGGTTGGTGGTGACTCTTACCTCATAGACCAGGTGCAGAGAGAAGAGAATAGCTGGAATGTATGGGAACAGCAGTGATGTGGTGTTTATCAAACAAGGCTTGGAGCAAGTTGTCTCAGCAACTTCATCTTTACATGGACTCAAGAAGAGTGTAGAGTCAAAATTTCTTGACATGTATCGGTGATGCTCAGAATTCAGTAAATACTTCCAATCCTGAAGTTTAAAAGGAAAAGAAAAGAAAATTTAATAAAATTTAATTTTCCTTCAAAGATTTGTATACCTGACCAGAGGGGTAATAAGAGTGAAGAATTATTGTTGACGTGACACCTATAGAAACTTGTCCAGGTATTTCCCACCACCAATTAGGTAGAAAACCTACGTTTAAACCATCTTTCCCTGTCAGCAACATTAGGGTAGAAGATCACAAAAGAGCAGCTAGGCTTGGTCAGCTAGAAAAGTCAGCATTAGTGGATTACGCATTGTCATGTGATCATCATGTCAATGTGAGCAGGTGTAAGTGAAAGCAGCAATCCACATGGCACTGGAACTCAACACTGTGTGGAAAGTCAGTAGAATAACCCCACTAACTGAGAAAACTATTTAAATATTCCAAACAGTGCTACACCTAATTTGGCAGTTTAACTTGTAACAGCAGGATCTGAGATTGGCAAGTGAGCTGCCTACTTGACTTTCTACTTCAATAAAAAAAATAATGTCTAATCATTCCATGGAAATAAAAGACCAAATTATTTAAAATTCTCTCTCTCTCTATTTATTTATCTTTACACTGGTAAAACTTGAAGTTTGTTGCCCCAACAATTCTAGAGTAAACAGATCCAGAGAGCAAGAAGCTCAAATATTATCTCAAGATTTCCTACCAGTGCCTGAATTGCTTAGATCACACACAAGAGCTTTTTCTTCCTACAGGAAGAACTAGTGGTGAAATCCTCATCACAAATTATCCCTAGTTCTCAAATAAGAGCCACATATCACACAAAAAAGAAGAGGAACTTATCTGACAAAATTAGGTAGATTTTAATAATAAAAATAATAGAAAACATTTCTACTCCAAAAAATATTAGTTATTCTGAGTCCACCCTACTGCACATTAGACTATCTCAGGGTTAATTGTTAATGTTGGAAGTACATTACAACAATGATTACTGCACATGTTGTTCAAAGCAAAGGGGTACAATTTTACACACACAATTTCTTCAGCACTTTAAACAAACCCATATAATTTCTACCTTAAACCAGTGCAGATATTTTTTTAAAAAAAAACAACCTCCCAGATCTCATTTTGAGTGGCTCTCTTGTTCTGCACCTAAGTCATGGATAAGATGGCCAGTGTCCTGTCACAATGTCCAGGCCACCTTTCTGACTAGGCCTTTAACTGTAAAGTCCCCTTACAGAATTTTCCCCATCACAAACAAAGCTGACTTGACACCCCAAATGCTAATAATAACCAAAACAAAAAACTGAAATAAGACAGCAGAGAAGCACAGCATTGCCACAGACCTGCACATGATATCCTTGTGAAGACGGGGACCTTGAAAACATGTAGTCAAATTATCCTTTTGAGATTCCTAACAGACATAATTATCTTTTTGTTTTATTCAAATTGGATTCTTCCAGATTCATACTATATAAATGCTGGCCTTCATGGACCATGTATTTTCTTACTAGTCCACTAAATTTAGAAAAAACTATCCACAGCAAAATTACCAACCGAAGTAATTTTCAGCATGAATTTTAAAAAAAAAAAAAACTATCATCACCAGTATGCAGCAATGAGTAAACAGTTAAATATTGAATAACTTTGCACTAGCCAGCCATTACAAGGTGCAGCTAACAGTTGAAGAATGTCATATCCTGCCAGCTGACCATTCAAAGACATGGCTAACAGCTGGAGGACGTGGTACCCTGCAGAGCCAGTTAACTATTAGAAGAAATAATAGTTGGAGGACATAGCGTGTGTACCAGTGCATGAGCAAAGTGTCTGCATCTTCAGCAAGAATAGATAAATGAATGGATCTTACCATTTCAGATCCCTGGTTAGATGGTCTGGCTCGCTTAGCTTCAACCACTGGGGATGAAGTGTTGTCAAATTCATGCTGCAACAATCAAAAACAAACAATATAAAGCAGAAAAAATATTAATGATCTATCTTCAAGTATTTAGATAGAAGATAAAGGAATGCCAGTGAAAAGAGGATTCCTTAAGACTTTTGGGACGAACGATGAACATTTACATCACAGCAAGCTACCTCAGTGGAGCAAACGATAGAGATTTGTCTCATTTTGTTTTTTCAATAATTATGCAGTCGATACAAATGTCAATGTTCTCCATTTTTAGTTTATAGTTTCTTCGCATTCAGTTCAAGGGCATGTGATGACACGATACATTGCAATCCAAGATGGCAGCCCCCACTCAAAAAAAAGTCCAGTCCTGAAAGCATTAAGAAATCCATCAAGGATGCTACAACCAACAGAAACCAAGAACACATACATAAAATACTGTTTATAGTAATTCATTTTTGCTAAATTCTCTTTTAAAATGATTTTAAGACAGCAGATAAATAAATTTTTTAAATTATGAATTTGTTAATTTATAGCAAATTATATGAGAGAGTTACATTAAAAATGCTTCTCTTATGCAATAAATAGAAGGCAGAAAACAAAATCTGTTGGATTGCAAAACAAGTGATCCAAAGACTTACACCAGTAAATAGTTTGGCTACCATCAATGTGTATGATTACCAAGATAATGTAATCTGCATTATCTTACAGGTGATGCACACTACCAGGAGCTACATTCTACACTAAGGGTAAACCCACCTTCTTTGTGACAGCAAGGCACCCAGTGTCAAAGCCCATCAGACTGAACAAGCATCTAGTCAAGATGGACCACTCGGACCGGTTGACCATCTCTCCGGCCACATTGCGGGTTGTGTACCACCGAGACAGCACCGGCATGGAAATATGCTTAGGCAATACTTGTTTCAGCGCCTTCAGGCAAACATCAACTATAAAAAGACGTTTACAAAAACAGACAGATAGATATACTATGTATATATAAAGGTTTCCTGGAGGGGTGGCGGCCCCAAGGGGACCAGCCTAACTGCTCAGTAGCCTTTGCTAGTGTCAGCACTACCCATGAAACACTTCACAAACATTTTTTTAAAAGCCCAAATCTGAAGGGAAGATTATTCTTCTCTGGTAAATACACCCTCCCCCCCCAAAAAGTGATTTAAATAAAAAAAAAAATTTTATATAATAAAGCTGAAGATGATAAAGTTAATCAGATTTTTCAGGTTTATTAGCATTATACTAATAGAAAATGCATGGAATAAAATAATATTTGCACATCAGAGTTTCATAGCCGAATCAGCTAATTTCCATGAAAAATACCGATCCATCTTCCCTCACCAAGTGGTTTTGTTTACTTTTTTAATAAACACCATCCCCTCCTCATAGCTGCTCAGGCTGACCCCCTTATTGATGTTTCCTTTTTATCACTACTGATTTTACAAATCGGGTTTTCCATCTTTTTTATTTTATTTTATGAAATGACAGCCAGTGCCCACTGATGCCATATTTCAATGAATTCCGACATTTTCTGTCATTTCATCACAATGGGACCGATCCCTGCATCCCCAACCACTTTTCACCTTCCTGACTTTCCAGGTGTCTATGATCTCTGCACACGCAATCGGTGGCCAAGGTTATCGCGTGAACCGAACTGACCGACCTCTAAAGTGTAATTTATGCAGGTTTAAGCATTTTCGTTGTTTTTCATTTACCATTTATGCATGTCTTTTGTTAAAATTAATATTGCGGAAACATACATGTTGTTGTTGTTGTTATGGCTTTGTTACTCTATAGCTGCATCTCAACAAGAAACGAGGGTGTCTCAGTGTTTTGTTTAGAAATGTCAGCTGATGTTGTGCTACAGGTAGATGATCATCATTTACAGCTATGCAGGCAATTCCTAAATTCACAAAGCTAGAAGTTGACAAACAGAGAAGAAAGCTCTCCAAATCACCTACTGTCTATCTGTTTGTTTATTTAACATACATAAATTTTTGCACCACAATTTTATTTTCAAAGGTAAAATAATCTGACAATGAAATATAACTTAGAAAGCTTTATACATAATATATACTAATTTCTAAGACCTTATCTAAATCAGAAATCTGAAGAATATTTGAAGATTTGATATACTGCAGATTTTCCAAGATGGCTTTTGTTCTAAACACAAAGCAGTTTTTTTTTAGACTTGCTTTATTTTTCAAACTTACTGTGATCAGCATTTAGTTTGTGCAAAAAAAAACTACCTTCAAAAAAGGAAGAACTGCTTAATAGCAAGGTGGTTTTTGTTCTAATGACAATGATGATTGTTGAGAGCCATTTGTCTGAGAGGATAGGGGAAAAAAAATCAATCAATCAAAGAAAGCTAGAGCTCTCTGCAGTAAAGCTGATAATGACTATGAAAATAAGATCTCACTGCTTCTCTTTCCTCATTAAGTGAACAAGATTTCACAATTCCTATTTCAAAGAAATTCCCAGTGGAGCAGTCATTACGGCTTTCTGGAGAAGTTATTACTTTTGGATGATAGTTGGCTGGCAATATTTCAAACCTGTCTGTCATTTACTCATCTGAAGAAACATTTAAAAGACCTGGCTTCTACTATTTAGCCTAATGTGTAATATAGTAAAACAAAATTCTGGTGAAGTAGATTGTCTGAAATACTGCTCATCCTCAAAGATTTATCTATCAACTCTCACAGTAACTTCAGCAGTTACGTTTTTACCTTTCGGAGAAAATTCTATTTTTTTTTTTTCATGTTAAACATTAACTTCTGCATAATGCCATCACAAACACAACTTCCTCTATTTGTTTTAGTAGATACTTGCATGGTGTTTTTCTTTGTCTTTTTTTATCAGAGATTATAAGCTGAGAAAATGCAAATCATGGACCATGATGGTCAGTGCAGGAATCACCACTCAGTTGCTCTTTAGTTTCAACTCTTATATTGAGATTTTCTTACAAGCAGAACATTTGACCTGTAACACAGAAGAGGGAGCCAGTGCCTGATAGCTAAGCCCAAAGAACTGCCATAGTTAAGGGCTTGAGTTTTATTCCTGGTGAGAGTCGGCTCAGTTTTGGCGTATCTTCCTGGTGGCACGATTTCTTCTTGCTTTTCTTCACCAGCCAACTGTATGGGTTTCCTCCCACATCCAAAAATAGAGCCGCTAGTGGAGATTGCTCTGCCAAAATCAGAAATGCAATTCCTCCTGAAGACAGGATGAGCAGTTGTAAAGAATGATATGCAACACCCAGATATAAACTAGAAATGTTTCTGCAACAAAAGACGAATCTGTCAAATCTACGCACATCAGAGCTAACTTTTTTTTAAGTAAAAGTTTTCAGGTTCTATACAAGTGGCATCATTAGATCTAGGCTTCTTGTAGGGAAAAAAAGGGGCCAATCCAAATATCATTTCAGAAATATCCGGATTCAAAATGTAACCCAATCCACACAAAGGCTATTATAAAAGACATATGTGAACTCAATTCCACTGGGAGAACTGCTTTGGTTTTTACATAGATTCAAACAAAGGTACCAGAGTCATTACAGCTCTAACCCTAACCCTCATCAATACTTTCCTGAAGATGTTACTGTGGGTAACCAAGTGTAATAAGGAAACAGACGGATACATGATTTTCACTATTAACTGTAACTCTTCAACGTTAAAGAAGAAAAAGGTTTTCCTGACAAATGGAGTTTAAACCATTATATAAGTAATAACAACTGTGCATTTAGCCCTGAAAGTTAAGCAGAACCTTTCAATAAGATACATAAATGATAGGTCATTTTATCTAAGAACATGTCCTAAAACACAATCAACATGACATTCCTGACTATTAATAAATCTTCTACACATATTTTATGATCCATCTTGGTTGGTTGGTTGGTTGGTTAGCTGATCATAAAAATATAGTTTATTTAAACTTGAGAGTAAAATGTTTTGAAAAAGAGAAGGCAGTTTTCTTATAGACAAATAACTTCATAAAACAGAAAAATTTACAAAGATTTAACTGGCTTGTGGGCTTTGTTTAAAAAACTGGATACTGTGAAGGTCTGTTTTTAATTTACATATATAAAGCTGGTAATTGCATAGACAAATATTTTTAAAATCTACAGATAACACCAGAATCTACTCACAAAATTTAAAGTAAACACTATACAAGAGGGATGCAGAAGTCAGCAAAGTTATTTTAACAGGGGAGTAGGAGGAGCCCTCAGTATCATACAATAATAAAGAATAAAACTTATTAAGAATATTTGGGGTACTTAATGGTAAAAATTAAGCAATCTATTTCATCTGCTGGTGTCCTCACTAATAATTTTCTCTTCCAGCAATTACTGGAAGACAGACAATTGTAAAATAACTAATAACAACAACAGACTAGCTTGTGAGGGGACTAAATTACCAACAATAGTTATTATTTGTAACATTGTCAACCAATTAAAAAAGCAGCCAGATCTTAACCCAAGGGGCCTTGTAAAAGTTGTAATGACAGTCTAAACTACATTAAACTAGGCAAATATTATACAGCTGAAAAACTTCAGCACCCATTAAGTTATGGCCTCAAACTTTGTGTGCGCATCTGTCTGTGTCTCTCTGTGTGTGTGTGTGAATTAATTTAAGTGCCTGTTTAATAAAAATGTCAGTCAGAACCAACTGTTGTTGTAAACTGAGCTTTAAAAAAATAACAATACAAAATTGATATCTCTAAGCATAAAAAGCCATTGGTAATTTCTGCCTTCTAACTGCATGAAAAACAAATCATCCAGACAAAAAAATCTCTCTGCACTCAAACTTCTGATGACCAGAGTTTATAAAGAGATCCCACTATTCACCAAAAACTGCTTCACTTTTCTTGAAAGGAATGTCAATATTTTATTGTTCCTATTTCTTAATTTTCTCTTGAGAAAGCACCCAATGCCACATTTTGAGTTATTTCTCTATATTCTGAATCCAAAACCTGTTTTAGACTTACTTCCTGGAGACTTGGTCAGTGCTGGAAGAGATGTTCTGTACAGTGCTCCGTTAATTGTCTCCTATAAAACAAAATAGCATGGCTGCTAGGATGAACACTGTATTATATTTGTGAAGAATTTAGAAATTTTGTAGTTTACAGACACAAAAATCCATTAAATAATCATAATAAAAATTAAAATGACTGAGATCCTCTTAAACTATGGAAGTATACAGTTGATAAAGCAAAATGAAAAGAAAGAAAATGAGGTGACTGCCAAGGCTGATGGGAGTCCAAGTTTGAATCCCGATTGGGACCAGCTCAGTCTGATGGTACTCTTCCTCACTAGCCAGCTGCATGGGTTTCCTCCAAGCACTCCACTTTCCTTCCATATCTAAAAAAGAAAAGTTCTAGTATGGTTTTGAAAAGGTCAAACCTCTAGAGGCATGAGAGAGAGAGATTAAAAACAAGTTAATAAAATTAATTTCTCATAAACCACTGGACTAAAATCCAATCATCATTAAAATTGCAGTCTGAAATCTAAATAGCTGATAGCTACAAAATTTTGGTATTTTTAGTTTTTTTTTTTTTGTTTTATTACCAATCAGATTTTTTAAAGGAAATTTTTTTCTCACAGCAGAATTCTTCTATAAAATATATCAATTCATGGTCAGTTTTCAAAGCAAGGAAAACCCAAGGTACATTACTACGTACAATCTTTAAAAAACTGAGACAACCAAGCGCGGTTGTCTCCCCTCCTATGTTGATTTCTAAAATGAGCAGTTCAGTTTCCCCTTTTTTGTCATTTACAAAGAAAACAAAACAAAAAAGAAGAATTTTCTTTTTTAAAGCTAAAAACCAATATAACTGAAAACAGTACAGAAATAATTGCGCGCATATTCCAGATAAACAACACCAATAGCTAATCGAGCAGTCAGTAAGTTTGTTTTTTTTAAATGACGTCAAATGCCACAAACTAAACCAACTACACACTGGAGATTCGATGCAGAAAACTCTAAACTGTGCTGCCACTAATCCTGTGCACATTGCATCAGCAGCAAAGTCCTTCTATAAAATGCATCTTCAAATGCAGAAGTTTCTCTCCCTCTCTCTCTAAGTAAACGTTTTCTCGTGTTAAGATCATTTCAAGAATTCTTTGCAGTAGTTCGGTTAACAACAAACCTTCCTCATCTTGAAACATTCCACCGATTCCTGTTTCACCTGGTTAGGTTCCCCCCACACCTGGTTGAATCTCTTCTGACAATACAAACCGGCTGTTGATATTAATGAAGTAACCATGCCTACATAGTTAAAACAATATATCTTTGTTACTCAACAACTTTATTTTCAAGTGTCTTTTGTAAAGATGGTTGAAATAAAGAAAGAAATACTAAAGTATATGGAAAAACAGAATTTTGGAAAACTGAGTCCACCTGAGTTATATCACATGTACAACCACCCAATCTTAGCTAAGAATGGATTTTTTCAATATGAACACCAAACCAGGTCTTATGAGCCAGAACAGAGAGTAGTAAAATTGGTCAAAAATTTTTTTTTAAATTGTGGAGATAAGGTAACTTCTAACATCAATTTTTTTTATAGCTCTTCCATTGCTGTTAGCTTTTCCAAAGCTTAAACAACTTGGTTATCCATACTGCACAGAAGGGAATGGTACGCAAAGTACTCACAACGGTAAAATGAGAGCCTGTGTTGTCCCTGACAGCATGGACAGAGTCATTGAAGTTGAACTGGCAGTCACCCAAGGATGGAGGGCTCTCCATAGTGTGTGTGTCATCAAGCTGACTGGGTACAGGAGAGATGTGACTAACCTACACAAGAAACAAGTAAACTGTTAGTGTCTCTAAATGAATGTTTAAAATAAATAAATTAACTAACTTTTGGACTAATTATTCATTGTCTTTACTAATTAAGACTTGCCTCAGCCAGTAAAAAGACGAAAGACAAAACTGCCATGTTTGTATATAAGCATGAATGGATGTTTACTCCAGAAAATGTTAGACTGAACAACTGATCATCAGCCAGGCAAGCACAACCAATTTTTTTTTCTCAATTTCACACTCAAAAACAGTTGTCGTAATAATAATAATAATAAGTAAAATTCTAACAATTTTATATATTATTAGTTACTGACCTTTTAACAATATCAAAATAATTAAAACAGAAAATACATATAATTATTTGTAATTAGGAGCATGTGATGATTATTTACAAAAGAGCAGGAAGTTTTTCAACTTAGGAAGAATTTCTGCCTTCAAAACAATTAACCAAAGCATCCTTTCAGTAAGCAAACTGTACTCAGTACTGTTCCAAGCATTCTCCATTCTATTGCTAAAATATAGAGCAGCCCACCATGGGACCTGCAAAATTTCAAGTCCAGATGTATACAGACATAGTCCTAACAAAATAATGAACAACAGATCATCTGTGATATCATTCAGGACTGTCCCACCAACAGGTAAAGAACTATTAATCATTGTCATCATCTATAGTGTCAGCTATTAGTTGACAAATTTTGTTTGGGTGAAAAGTTCACAGGATCACTCGTATGAAGTGTTGAGAAAATTTCCAAATTCTTTTCATAAACAAATGAATTATGGAATCTGATAGAGAGAAGTGATGTGGGTATGAAATTCGTGACACAAGTATAGAACATTCCTTGACCACTGTCATAAAAAAAATATGCTAAAAGAGGTAACCATTAATGACAAATGGTTGCCCAGCATGAATCAAAAGGAATAGTTTGCTGGAAGACGCTGCATTTCAGCATGACAATGTCCTTCATACAAAATGCAGATGGCATGTGGTCACACTGCCAACTGACCAGCATATTTACTACAATCTACTCTTATTTGCTTAAACCACACAGACATTCAGACAAACCACTAGCCCATCTCCATTCAGTAGAGCATCACGTAGATTCCTTTGACTGGTAGGCAACCTGATTATGAGTGTCAAAGCAATTGCTAATGCCAGATGGATTTGATTCTGTAGCCTCTGCAACTGAGGTATATAAAATGATTCTGGAGATAATCTACTTGGTTAATGCTATCATTGTGCTGTCACAAATCTAAAGCATACATGTTTGGCTGTACACCTTTTTTCTTGTTGCTTAGCTTTTTACTTTCTGTTTACACCAGATCTTATCAGCCATTTAGTGTAGCAAATTCTCATGTGTAATGACAGCCACATCCTCATACAAAGAACACTTCTCAAAAACATTTAGGTTCAGGTAAGAGCCATTGAATAGAAGGCAAAACTGCTTGACTTCAGATTAATGCACCACATTAAAACTATGAAGTGGAAAGAAAAAAACAAGGCACTAGAAAATTCTTAACATATATACTGCTACATATTGTAAAAAAAAGAGAGAGAAAGAAACAAATGTCTTCATTACCAGAACAAGAAAAGCTTATTCAAAATGCAAATTTACCTTTTATTGATTTTATTAACAATCACTGTTTTATAAATCTAGCGGCAGCCTGTAAAAAGCACAAGTTAATAAGAAAACCCCTAACATGTATTCAAAAAAGATCCATCAAGTAAACACAGACACACAACAAAGTAAAAGAATTATCTATGTACACCATGATGGTGATGCTGTTTATCAGTACTAACACAAAAAATGTCAGTACCTCTGCATCAAACCTCGTGTCTCCTGCACTTGGAGGTCTGCTGGATGTAATGAGGTTCCCCATCCTTGGACTGTTGATGGGTGTGGCCTGGTGATGTAGATTTAGCGAAGATCCCAGGGGCAGTGTGGGAACAAACAACTTGTTGACCTTTGAAATAAATTTAAAAAAAGAAAATTAATAAATATAACAACTAGTATTCAACTATGGAATAAAACTTGTTCATCAGTTTATCATACAGTCCCTTCTCTGACTGGCCTGCTGTACAGCAATCTCCACTGTAGCAGTATTACAGAAGACACAATACTGAAATCAGATTCAGGAGTTTTGTTTTATTTGCGCTGTCACAGGTTTTGTCACTCGAAGCTCTCAAACAGGAGTTAAAAATTAAGTACTTAAAACAACATTTGTCTGTACTAATGTTAGATTTTTTCCAATGTGAGGTTTCTGAAAACCAAGGGTCCTGTTTGACAGCAAACGTGTCATCTGAAGAAATCGCCCAAGACGCTTGAATGTAGTCAAATTACTTGTCGAGAGTTCTTATTTGTTTTCTTAAAGCACTAGCAAAGGTGCCAAGAGAAAGAAAAAAATAGAGGGGGAGAGAAACAGCAGACTACTAAATGAAAACTTCATACAGTAGTGTGATTTCCACATTACTGGCAATGAGACGTCTTGTGTAGCTGTAGTAATTCAAAGGAAAACAATTGGACAGCTAAGGCTGATGCCAAATCCTGTCAATGTGGCTTCTCCTTGGCTAATCTCTGCATCCCGTACTTTTCTGCTTGATTTAGGAAACAGAAGCGAGGGTTTCCTTTGCCTAGATGTATTATGCCACATGTTTAAGATTTCACATTTAATCATTTTATAAATCTTTTACAAAGCAAAATCTCTATACTGGTGAAAATCAGCAACAAAAATCCCTATAATAGACAATGGTGCATTTTAACCATATAAGCAGATTAAAATATACATCTGGCAAAATTTTAAATTACATTGCATTAAGAAATGGAGTTCCCTCACCACACTCAACAAAAAATTTGTAAAGTACAAACATATTTGTTAAAAAATAAAGAAGAACATTGAAGTTATTCTATTGGTTTTTCTTTTTTTTACGTATTTATATATTTATTTCTACAGCAGCCAAGCTAATCTAGAACTTTTAATTTTTTGGTAGTCAATAAATATTAGGAAGATTTTCCTTTGATTAATAACAAATGGTATCTTTTTCATTTAAAATACAACAGAAACATGAAGACAGAAAAAAGTAAATAATCCAAATGAGAAAGAAATTCAGCCTTGAAGAAAACTGGTGTACCAGTCTGTACAGGTCTGTGGCCATAAACACACACAACCTTAGGTTTCACAAGAGAAACACTTCTGTTGAGACAAAACTAAAAACCTGGCTCACAGCAGGAAGCTTCTCCATACCAGAGTTGATATCTAAATACCATTTGAGAGTTAAAAATTGCACATATGTACTTAATATATAAATCATACTTTTTTTATGATTCCAGCTTTTCTTATGACCCAACTATCTGGTTACTAGAACACCATTACCATCTTCAGCTGGCTACACCATACTTTTTAAAAATATAATAATATAATGTGTAGACATACTTCAAAGACACCACTGTACACAACAAGATTTCCAAGAACATCCAGCACCACCATCAAGTCCCGTTGCTGCCAAAAAAATATATATATATATATTTTAAAATGCTTACGAACCTATATTTTTCTATTCCTGCATACAGATTTTACATCAACAAGTTATATTACTAGATGTTTTAGTAGAGGTCACAAGTCAGCCCTCTGTAAATTATAACACTGGAAGACTGTCATTTGTTCTATTACTGCTACAGAAGCTGCACCGTCAGGGAGGGAAGGGATGTGATCAGACTAGCAACTAAAAGTAAAGGATTTACATAAGCAATAAACTAAAATGATGGTATACATAAGCATGATAAACAGAAATTTGAGAATTAAACTTAATTCAGTTTTAATTAAGGAAAACTGAAAAAAAAAAAAAAGATATAATTCTAGAAGTGAAGATATAGATAATTTAGCTGAGTGTTAAGAAGAGATAGCCAAGATAATTAAGGTGTAAAAGAAACAAAAAAATTGTTTAACCTACAACACAAGTTTTATCTTCACTGAGAGAGAAGGATCAAATTGAGAATGACGAATAAATACAATTTTTGGAGAGCAGGGCTATCAAAGTTAGTTTGCATTTATGATTATATATGTACAAAAAACAAAGCAGATGTTTTATGTAGGGATGAAGGGCCCAACACCATCTTCTTGTTGAGGCTCTGTCTGAATCCACAAAGTCTTTTCTAAACACTGTCATGTTAATTAGCATGTATCAGTAGACACAAAAATGATGCCTGCCTCAGTTGTCTAGATCAGTCAGAATGCCAAATGGCTGTAAAAGTGTAAGATGTGGCTGTCAGCTCACAAGTCCTCTCAAAGTGTCTGGAAGATGTGGTCTACATCCCACATGATGTTAAAGAATAGACAGACTTAAAAATTTTTATTCAAATCTGATCACAAACTCTACAATTAAAAAAGGTACCACACAAATAAAAATATTTTCAAGAGGACAAAAATGGCAATATTACATTACAAATGCAAATTAGCTACAATTATTAATTACAATGCTGTTTTATGAAATAAGCAAAACTGGTTAACTGCAAAACATTAAGAATCATCACATTAATGACACACCATATTTATGAACGTTTTCCATGACCATGGTAAGTGTTTTGTAGCTTGTCCAGGGCTTCTAAAAGTGCTCTGAAAATCAATGCAATTTGTCATAAACATTAATTAAAATTGAATCATCAAATTCTGCAAATTGACCAGTAGTTAGTTTTGTACTCAATGATTTCATCTCTGTCCTCCACATTTGATCTATAAAAACAAAATATAAATGTCAAGCTGACTCTGCTTTCTTAGAGATTAACATTTTCTTATGTACAGTTGTTTGCAACTGGAAAGCGCAATAAAGATGGCATAAAGCGAAAACTCACCACAATAGGAATGGCATCCCTGGCTGAAATGGTGGTGATAGTGCCAAAGATCAACTGACTCTGGTCATTACTTTCTTCATACTTCACACACCTGAAAACAAAAACAACCATTCACATCATACAAATTGGATATTCTCTGTATTCCATCTGTCTTCTCTCAAGAATTAGCTAATGAAGCATAGTAGTCCCTGATCCCCGAACAATCAGACATAACCCTGAGTTCTTCTGGTGCCATACCTGTTAAGGGTGCTGTGTTGTCCCTTCTTTCAAGCATTTTAGTACAGTATAGTTTAGTATAAGCAGAGCATCCATAAGGGGCAGGAAGCCTATACACATACATGCAGTCCAAGGAAACCCAAAACACATACAGATCTTTACGCAAATCACCTCCTTTTATACATATTTATGAGAATCAAGTTTAGTATCTGCACATTTTCTGTCTTAGTGCCAAACCACAATAAATGTGCAGGAGATCCTGGAATTTAAAGAGCTTATAAACAATACCCACCTTCCGGGCAAGTGCTTCTCATGGAGGCGATGAACAAGGTTGATGGAGATGAGTTACAGTCAGTGTAGAATGGTTTCTGTGTCAGAAGATGATAAAGCATCTCTTGAAAACGCACTAATTATGGCTAATTTGGAAGTGGGGCCTGCATTTGCCTTCTTTTCTCAGGAATGATTAATTCTGTTCACAGCCAGGGGTCATAGTCTTAACTTAAACCCTAAAGCACATATGACTGGCCATAAACACAAATCAAGCCTTCAATTCACTGCTCCACTGACCCTTAAATTTTACTCCCCCTTCCACACACAAACACAAAAAATAAAAAAAGGGGGATTAGGCCACCTGAAAAGTTAATCAGATTTCAAGTTTTGACATTTATTTCAATTTTATTCAACTCCGGAACAAGCATTTTATTTGCAAAAACTCTTGGGAATCAGCCTCTTTATGGTGTTGTAGTATGTTTACCTGAGCTGCTGTTTAACTGGAACCAGGTAGCACAGGTAAAACTGATTGCACATGTCCTTGGTAACAAATGCTTTGCTGGCTCTCCCACTGTGGCCATCCCTAGCAATGAAAAAAAAAACAAAACAAACAACAGGTAACTGTGGTTATAAAGATCCACCAGCCACAAATTAAATTTGAAACTTTTTTTTTTCCCTTTTTAGCAGTGATTTAATTAAGCCTTCGATTACCAGCTGAAGATGCCATCAATGATTTCCTATCCCAAAAAGCAATCAGAACATCAGGGAGGGGTTCAAAGTCTGCCACCAGTTTATTAACATTTTCTTTTGTGACAATCTCAGACTTTAAATAATTCCAGCAATTACCTGGGGATAGATTTTACCTTTTTTATTTATGTATTTTGCTTTCGTTTACCAGTGGTTCTAACAGACTCCAATGTCCACACTCTCAAGTTATTTAGCGCAAAAGTCAGTAAAGTTTTAAAAAGGGGGAAAAGACAGTATAATTAGACAAACCTAACTGATGGCGTGGGCTCGTTCCACGCGTGCTCAAGACAGACTTCCGGTGTCAGTGGTTCCACGCGTTCATTCATGGTCTCCGAGAAAACAGAGAGGTTCTGGGAGCCCGGAGGTGACCGCAGACAGGTGAGAGAAGAGCGTGCTTGCAACACAGGGCTACAAAGACGGTGGAGATTGCTCCCACTGCTAACACCAGACAGTGACTGCGAACGGCTGCAAAATTTTAAAAAGCACAACCTTTATAGTACAGCTCCCTTACATCTGGAACCTGGAGTTAAAGACAACCCCACTGCTTCTTTGATTGGTAGCCCGTTCTATTGTGCAATAATATTTTCCAAAGAATACATTCAGTAATTCAGTAATGGATCCACAAAAACAACAAGTGTATTAAAAGGTACAGAAATGTAGTGGAAGATTTGTGAATCCCTGTAAGCAAAAATTTCCTAAGTTAGATAAAAGACTACAGGGAACTATTTATAGGTCTCGGTATACACCATCATAAATCTGTCTCATTATCTCTCCTTTCACAGTAGCTTTAAAGTTCTACACTTTGAAATCATTCAGCTACATTCCCCAATTCATTCCATCTATACTCCACATGTATGCTAAGTTTTTCAGTCATGCTTCCATCAGTGAAAACAGATTGTGTTTTAATTACTTTTCTAGTAGTATTACTTTGAATCTTAAAACTATAATTATTTGTCTCCTTTATTACAAGCTGACAGTTGCTTCCAGTCTTAGTTTCAATGTATACCATACATCACAAACTGACATGAAACAGAAAAAAAGTATTCTTCTGTGGATCTCTCTCTTTTTTTGGATACTGTTTTTAATTTTGACAAGAGTTATTTGTGCTCATGACTAGATGCCATTAAAGTTAAAAATAACTAAGAATAAACATATCATTAAGCCAGTAGTGAAAATGGCATTTAAATTTGTGTGTTCTTTTAATGGACAATTTTAAAAGGAAAGACCTCTTCCACTATTTAAGAAGAGTAAGTTGCACTTTCTATTGGTGTTGACTTGGAAAGCAAGCACCCTATAGTCCAGCCGACTGAAGAAACATTTTTCAACAGATGAAAGAAAAAAATCTGTCTATAATTTCCAACAAAACATCACTTCTGTGTAGGATTATTTTGCTTAATCCATCAGCTGTCATGTAGAGAAATAAAACCATTTTACTGAAGAAACAAAAGATTCAACATCACCCCCCCCTGCTTTTTTCAATTTGCCAACTACTTTACAGATGGCTGCTGCTCAATTGGACTTATAACTTCTCTGTGATAAGGTCTTTGACAATTCTTCATATAATATCAGAAGATAATTGCTTAGAATCACGTGTACACTTTTCCAGCTTTACCTACAAGATCTGAATACTGACCTTTAAAGAATCTTTCGTGATTGTCTGGGCATGGTCATTTTGTTTTGAATATTAAGTTAATTCTGATAGTGTTAAGTTTAATATAAGTTTTTGATTTTATTAATTTTAATTACTTTAGCCCTGTGAGATGATTTTCGCTTTTCTTTAATTTTGAGGATGTTTTGTTCTGTTATTCCTTTCCACAGCAAGTCAGACACTTTTGGCCAGGCTGTAATAAATCATTTGATGATAGCTTCCACCTTATACTACAGACAGCACTGTTGATCCACACTGTTACTTGGTTCTGCACTGAGTGTTTCTAGCAG
Organism: Nautilus pompilius; assembly: GCA_018389105.1. Lineage (NCBI taxonomy): Eukaryota > Metazoa > Mollusca > Cephalopoda > Nautilida > Nautilidae > Nautilus > Nautilus pompilius. Next base: position 1,001,249 of record JACATO010000684.1, read on the forward strand.
TGAAAGCTCTGTTGTAATTCATCTACAATATAGTCTAATGCAAATCATTTCCTTCTGAGGTAGAGATTTGATTCCGAGTGCTCATACCTCAAATCCTTCATCGTTCAGCTGACCAGTGATTCAGACAAGTTGTGGAATTTGTCCTGGAAGATGGCAAGAAAAGAGGAGTTGGGTGGAGTTCAAGTCTTCTGCAGCTGATCAACGCATCAGCCTTTTTCCCAGCCTGTTGGTCCAAAGATTAATTATGTTGATGATGCCAAGCCAGTCAAATTCTTTTATCAACTCATTCTGGAGAACGTTTTCCACCACATGGTAGAACCAACCAACCAGTACGCTGCCCAAATGTAGAGGAAGGCAGCAACACCAGACATCTGGATGGACACCACCAATAAGTTGAAGAAATCTTTCATAGTGGTAAATATCACCAAGGGCCATCATTCTGTTTCAAGCATCAACAACTTTTGGAATACAGACAAAAGACTTAAATGTAGCAGGGGTGGGTCACAACTAAATCAGTATTAGCTCCAGCGCAACAACAATCGGCCAACTGCCTCAAATAATTGTAACAGAGACTGGCTGTTCAAAATTAGACCTCTCTTCAATGTGACTATACCCACACAGACTTCAGACTGGACATTGAGGAGGGTCTGAGAGGTGGCTTCTGCTCCAGAAAACTAAAACCTACCAAGATAAAAGGTGACTATCAGGTGTGCCCTGACAACTAAGGACATCACATCCTAATGAAAATAGAGGAAGATCTGCATAATGCACTACAGGAGTGGTAGCAAAACCCCTTCTGATCGCAGAATGGAGAACACTTCTACTCCCAATTCCATATCATTGTTCCCCTGTACAGGGCAGATCTTTCACCAACCATGCAAACAAGCAGTGACTGCAACAATGACTAACCACTTCCTGGAAGTACGATTTTACTGTTTTTTGACTTTCTGCACTATAAATTGAATTTTTCCTTTTATTTTCTGGGCATACTTAATTTTCATTTGGATTACTGAACTGTGCTCTAAGTCATTTTGTGACTACTTAGAATGTTTTTCAATAATTTCAATCAGATGGGGGCAATTTGTGCAGCCACCTTGCAAATTCTGTCCTTTTAAGCAGTAAAATCAGAGTTGTCTGCTCCCAAAAAAAAAAAAAATTATTGAGCTGCATGTGTGCCTGAAGTTACCTGCCACTGTTTATCTAGTGATATGTTTATCCATTTTTCCTTTCAGACTTGCTGCCACCACCACCACCACCTGCATTCAACAGATTAATATCTTATGATATCAAAGTTTATGAAAATTACAAAATTTATTTTAACCCTTTGAGCAGTTTGCCTATATAGTTACAGGGCATGGGTAGTGTATATTTATAATAATTACTGTCAGGATCAAGACCCATTCCTCATAAATATATGAAAGTACTCATCAAAGGGTTAAAAAAATCTTCAATAGACTTTTGTAAGCAGCACTTGGTTTCTCCACTGTAAGCAATGATCTAATAACTGAGTAACTATCAACCTGTGAAAGACCAACCAGATCAAGGAGTAAATCACAGGTTTCCGCCAGGAAAATGTGCTAGAGATTTACACAACATCTTACCTGACAGCTGTTGTCAGGTGTGCCAATGCAGGACTCTGTGATCTTGAGACTGTGGTAGGTGAGTAAGTTCGTCCAGAATAGTTTCTTAAGGGAGATAAGCCAGGAGACTGGCTAGACAATGTAGTTGCCCTTGAATGACTGCATCCAGACAAATTCTGGCCCCCACCAAATGGAGTACACAAACTGGACATATCCCACATTTCAGCCAGTGAAGAACACTCCTGTAAAGAACACAAACAAATAGCACTTGCAACTTCTTATAAAAGTGTCTGACAAGACAGCATATAAGTCAAGCATGTTACGCATCCTACCTTCATTAAAACTAAAATGAACAGAATAAAAAGCATCATTTTAAGGGCATTCAAAATAAAACCCACCCAAATACCATTACAGTGATACTATTTCAGTTGGGTTTCATTTGAATATCTCTTGTCCATGATCAGACAGCAAAAAAGCCATGCATACATACCTCAGCCTTGGTTCTCCGGATTTTCCACACAGAATGAATTCCTAGCATGGTGTCATAAATAAGAATTATGGAAGGATCAGCACTGCTGAACACAATCTGCTGAGAACTGTCAGTGAAGAAAGCAATCTTACTGGAGCTTGGGTTGGCTGAAGTTATCAAAACACCAAAGTCAAGCAGAAGTCAATACAACAAAAACAAAGAGTGAAATGCTTCTGTTGCTATTTAGAATCTGTCCTTATTAGTTTCTTAGTCCATTTCTTTTCTATGGTTCTTAAAATCTTAGTTTGCTAATTAAAATAAAGAACAAATTGCATACATCACACACACACACACAGTCACAAGTCATCTGACAGGCCATCCAAAATGACACAAAATCACATAAACATACATTTATATGAATACACAATTATCACCATGTTTGTTACTAACACTCCCACCTGCTTCAACTTATATGGCAAACTAACCCACATGACTTAACTAGACCAAAACATAAAAAGAACGGATTTTTAAAAAAATAATACCAAATGAAAAGCCTTAAAATACTCAAAAGAAAATTATTCATGTGCACCCAAAAAGAAATCAGATTATTGTCAATCTGTTCTCCCCCAGAAAAAATTCTAGTTGTTTAATGTATTAATAGTAACAGTAAAACCACCAAAATTATGATCAAGTTAGACTCAACTTAATTAGAATATCTAAAACACTGTTCATCTTCAGAAATATTTACTAACCATCATCAGACTACTTACCCTACCAAACCATAATTTTCTTCATTATTTCATCCATTTATAAAGGAAAATTCTATTTATATTATTCAGAACAACCAAAATACACATACACAAGGAATAATTTGTGCATACAGAAATAAGGTAAATTAAATTTTTAACTTCATAAGCTTTATACTGCCAAAGAATTTTACTATTTGTGATTGATCTGCCAATTCTTGTTCAAAACTTGAAAATTTGCTATTTCTGACAAAATATAAATAGCAGAGTACAAATGAGTTCTTTATAAATCTATTGATGAAGAAACAGCAGCATTAATCAGCTACTATCTGCAATGTCATCTTTGTCAGTCTTGTCAAGCTCATCTGATCAATCCCATACCATTATAGAATACTATGTTAATCAAAATTAACAATATCAGTTATTGTATATTGTGTGGATGTTAGGATTATGAGGTATAAATCAATACAACTTTACCTTAAATGTTAAAAAAAATAAGCAAAATTTTATTTAATAAAAATTACATACCTGTCGTTTTTGTAACTACAGGTACAATATCATCCAAAGGATGAAGCATACTAAACAGAATAGTCTGATTTGGAGCATTCCAACTGAAAAAAATAGAAAATACATTTTTAAAATAGTAGCTGTTTCTAAATCGGCTGTGAGAAAACTTAAAACTCCATCTGAATACATAGTAAATAGCTTGCTGAAGCCATTTTCAGTGTGCAGGATAAGCAATAGTCTATCAGATAACTGTAGCATTATGCTCCATTGTCAGGAGTGTCTCCATTGCAGAGAAGTTAGCTTTAATATTGAGACTTGTGTATGATGGCAACATCAAAACCACCACCCTTTGTTTTAATAAGTATTTTCTTTTCATGAGTTTTTGCTTGTATGTCTACTTTACTCCACTAAGACATTCCCAGAACTGTTTTTCAGTTGAAATCTGCTGTGCTTTCACATAATGACCTCATTCATCCAAAAATTGCAATGACCAGTCTATGTATTTTAAAGTTCCTAAGCATTCCCATAAGTAGTTCATATAAAAGCTTTCATGAATGTTTTGAACCAGTATCTTGATGTAGTCCTGATGGTATGACATGCTCCAAGGACAACATGTTAATTTCCTTTCACATCTCCATCTACCTTCCTGATATTACCACCATTTTCAAAACACCCTTTACTTTGCCAAGCTTCACAGCTGGCAGCAAGTACTGTTCTGTGAAGCATCTGCCTTGACATCACCAAATATACCTTTTGTTCGGAGCTAAAGTCTTAGTAAACACTGGCCCATTCCAACATGTTAGCTTTGTATCTTAGTTTAAATAATGGTTTCTGAACAGCAACATGACTTTGAATTCTGGCAGCCTTTAAACAAGGCCTAGCAGTAGTAAAAAATACTGGATATCTTTCAAGCTATTAAGGGTTTCTGTGATCTGAGGTATTATTAAGCACATATTTCCCAAGTTCAGTCCTATATAATAATCCAGACTAATTATTTTCTAGCATCCAAACCTTTCTCTCTATTATAGAACTCACTATAGTGTTTTAGATAATGCTGAAGAGTAGAATAAACTTATTATTGTGGATATACCAATCTTTTGGCTAGGTGTCTCATACAACCCTGCTTCTACACAGGACATCAATGACTTGTACCTCAAAGTCCAATCAAATATTTCCAAGTTTGCTCATCATTTTAACCAATCAATCTAAAATTTCAAAGACGGATTCACATAACATTTTTCTAGTCTATTTTAAAAACAAGTGATAAGAACCATATTGCGTATAACAAGGCCCAACTTAAATATTATATCACCAACAAAATTTATTAATTAAATTTCCATATTTCATGTAAAATATAATCAAAAAATGCAAATTAATCAAACTATGGCAGATGCAACAATAAAAATCCCCTAAGTTCTCTGACTACAAGCTTAGCTTCTATCGTTTTGAAGCCAAAGATAACTTTCTAGATTTTCCTGGCATTATGGTAACTGATATACACTTAAAAGCATTGAAAACTAATTTTAGATTTTAAACAAGACTACATGCTGCTACCTTATAATTTATCAATTTGCTTCTCATTACTAATCAACTATGTTGTGCTCTTCTCAAGCTTCTTACCTTCACTAATTGCAATGATTAAAACTTCTAAAATTAAATGAAGAAACAAAGAAACTGGGCATAAAGTTTTGTTATATTAAAAAAAAACATCTTATCAATATCAAACAATGTTGAGAAAAAATGTACGATCTGCTACTAACCATTTGTTTTGACAAATGGTAGAGATTAATAAAAAGATACAACTTAACTCTCAAATTATTCCAGACTGTATTAGGTATAAAAACATTCAGTATTCAAGCAAAAGTATCAAAAAAAATATTTACTTTGTTTTCCTTTTTCTGTTAACAGTCTATTTAACTACTAAATAAAACTTAAAACACACAAATGTTTTCCTAAAAGTGCAATGTGAATAATTTACAAAAAGAAAATGTTGCTAACCACACAATAAATGCAGTCGATTTGTGGCATCCCATTGAATTAAGAACCGAGAAATTAAATCTAATTTTGACAAGCCAACATGTGTTATGTGAAAATTACTACTAGTATAACATGAAGAATAAACAAGAAAATTGACATGCTTCATAATATATATATATATATAAATTTATTTATCCTCAGACAAACTGTACCCCTTAATTCACATGTACCAGACCCCATCCTTGGAGAATGGTTGTTGCTTGGAAAAGGAGCTGATCATCCATCTTTCTGCACAACAATTTGTCATTTTTCTGGATTGAAGAAATAGAAAATGAGTGTCACTAACTACTCACCTTTTAGAAGCAGTCAGCTCTGTAGGAGACAGAGTCCTTTCAAACAAAAGTCCATTCTTAATAGCCCATGAGTTTGTAACCTACAATTATACACAAACCTCAAAGATACCAATTGGCTGCATGAAGTTATAATTTTATAAGATCAAAAATAAACTTCACTTAAATATAACCATGGAAATAAAAGAACAACAACAAACAACTGTCAGATGGTAAACTGTAGACTTTGCTCTTCATACAGATTAATGTATAAAACTGTATTCTACAAACTGAAAAGAAAAGACGACAGAACAAAATCAATGTATTAATCTACAACAATGATTTAAATCCAGACAGGGTGCTCAGTTCTTCAAAACTATAGTTCTTGAATAATAATAATAATCTAGATATAACCAAACTGCTTTTGTATTTGCAGAGTTTAGATAAATAACCTCTGAAATCTACAAACAGTCAAATTTGAAATTTTTTCTAGGTTGTGTTTAATAGAATCTTTTTTTTTCATAAGAGAATTTATTTTCTTTTATGCATTATGTTTGATAAAATAAGATGCAGCCACTTCTGTTATTTTCACATTACATAACTATATTTTCAGGCTGATACCTACCCCTCCCCAAACAACTGGATCCCCTGGCCTTGACCTATATGCTGACTAAAAATGGATCTGAAAAGGACAAATTAAAAACAGCTAAACCAAATAAGCAAGCTCAGGTTCAAAAAGCTGCAAAAACAAAAAAAATTCCCTTCTGTACTTGTAACAAAGCCAGAATCCTGTAGTGTACTACTTAGAAGCTTTTAATCCATGAAAAAATTCCAAAGACCCAATGCTTATCATTCAGCCAAATAAAAGAAAATCTCTAAGCAGTTAGACTCTACTAGTCTCACTACTTATCTGCTAACCATCACAGAGTTACCTTAAGAAGAGACCAACCTCTACTGTAATTTTCTTCATTTTATCTATTTATAGACAAAAATTTTAAAATAATTTTTAATACCAAAAGAATAATGTGCATGCAATGAGTTTTTAGGAATAAAATTTCTCAAAGGGACATAACTCTGTTTTTACGATTTCAGGATACTGTCGCTTGTTATTATTAAAATTATTTCATCATTTTTACTTTGTCTTTAAAACAGCTTAATATTAAGGTGTTTTATTTATTTATGTGCAAATCAACACAGGAACTCCTGTTTGTTTTCTCCAATCTATCAGGTGTGAAGCAGATGTTTCCTGAAATCATAAAGAGGATATGATAGAGATGGAAACCACATTAAAATTATGGCTGCTTCATCTCTGACCTATGTGCAAATAAAAAACCTTGGTTTCCACCAAAACCATAACATTTGATACATGCTTTTCAGCCTACAAGCCAGAGAATACAATAAGCGGCATTCTGAAGGAACTGGAGATCCTTCCCAGATGAAATCTGGACTCTGATCTACCTTAGTAACAGTCAACCAGTCTTAGCAACAATGAAGATGACTTCCCCAAATGGGTGGCCCAGTGGTAGACTACAAGCCTGATTACTGAGGACTCAGTTTGGCATCATATCTCCCAAGCATGGTTTCTTTTCACTCTTTTTTGCCAGCCAGTTAGTTGCACAACTCTTTTCTAGCCATTCTGTTTTGCACTCAACAAAAAAATTAGAGTTCTAGTAAATATTTCTCTGCAAAAGTCCAATATACAGGGCTCTCCATATGCCACAGAATTAGCAACACTTCCTAGGTGACAACCACAGCATTATGTTCCCTCACCAGGATGGTGTATGGGAGTGAGAAAAACAAAACTTCCACAAACTATGGCCGCTGTCAGTTGCGTTATATCTTTCTTGGCAAAAACAACTCACTGACCAACAAAGCAGAGGTTACACTGGCATCTAACAATGAAAAACTATAACACAAATGTAATATCCCTAGATGACAGATTCTATGAACTTACTTGAAAGGGAAGAGCCACGTTATACTCCTCGCCCCTCGTGGTAAACACTGAAGCAATTGTTGACTCTAACACACAAATACCATGTTGAACTTCACCTGGCAAAGAGAAAAAAATTATCATAAACTTAGAAAATGCATTCAACTGAAGAAAAATGTAGTTTTGTCTATTTAAGCAGATCTAAAAATTTTTAAATTAAAAACAAAGTACCAAGGAGGTTTGTGAATCTTCTGTATTACCAATGGCAAGGCTTTATTACAGAAGCAATGCTAGAAAAGAAAAAAACAAAAATGTATGGCTATATTGTTATAATACAGACTTGGAAGAAAAAAAATATATTTCCAGCAACTGCTGAAAACTTAAGTGAAAAATTGTCACGAATTTTGTTTTAAAAGCTCCAAGTACTTTCTTTTTCACCTATCCCACCACCCAAGCATAATGCTTGTATTTTATACGATATTGTATCAGGTCTGTCAGCTGACATGCCCTGCACAGCCTTCTGCAATTTGGAAATATACATACATATATAGATAGTCTGTGCCATCTTTGAGGCACAAATTAAGACCTCTACCCCCTGACTTCTGCATTACAACTGATGTGATCCAAAACTTGTTTTCATAAAATACATTGGCTTCTTTTAGATGTCATGGTCAAGTAGTGATGGTAGGAAGGAAGATACAAAATGTAGATATAGGTGTATAAGTAAATTGTTTTCCTTGATAAACAGTGTATCAAAAAAAAGAAAAAAAATTTGTTATTGCAGTCGTTTCTCCTTTAAAGAATGCTTTTCAGATTTTAAACAGTTCTGATCACTTTAATATCCTGTCAGTCTAACTCACTCAGCCTATGATCCCTAACTGCAGCCCTTAATTTACTTTGTTTGGTAACCGCACATTTTGCGCACACAATTTTGGGTGAGTTTAATTTTTCAGTCACAATGGCTGTGGTATTCAGTACATAATAAAACAAATCTTCTCAAACACAGCTGACACAGTTCAGGACTGCATGTCAATGTATGCTTAGGAAGGACTAAGTAAACTCTTAGAAATTACAGCCTAAATATTATATCTTTACAAATGATCAGAACTGAGAATGAGCCCATGGATAAAACAATCAAATCCTTACCAGGTAGATCCAAGCCAGTCTGTTCCTGTTTATCAACATCATAAGAGAGAAGGAAACTGTACCATTTAGCCTGAAACAATCAACCAACATTAATTAAAGAAACTTAAGAGATAAGAATATAAATAATTTAGGTACAAATACAGAACTCCCAAGTTATAACTTTATTCCTAAAAGTTCACATCAATACAACAAAGAATTGTTGTTGTTTTGCTTTTCACATACTAAGAAAATATGTGAATTCCATGTTTGTTACAATATCATAGTTATGCAAAAAAAAAAGGGGTGAAAGAAAAGAAACAATTCTTTAAACTGACAAAAACAAAAATGAGGTGTGTTTATGCTGACATCTTATTTTATTTTATTTTCAGGTGTGCAAGCAGAGAGCAACAGAGTACCTGCACCACAGGTGATTCCACTGTGAAGGTTTTGAGAACTTTTTTTGCATCTTGCTGGCTACCTCGGCTCCATATCACAGTGTTTCCGCTGACATAGAGCTCTTCCTCCATCCCATCCACAGCAGCAGCATTAAACTCCCATTGTTCTTTCTAAATAAAAATAACAGCAAGAACTTTATTTTGATAGTGCATTAAAGAATACAACAATGGTTACAAAGAGGAAAGAAGCACCCCCTGATTTGAAGTGTGTCCATAGATTGAATAGTACAGAGGTTACAAGGAGGGGAAGCCATCAGAGTTTATACAAAGCTCCAGATTCATAAAATAGTACAAAAGTTACAAAGAGGAAGCCACCAGGTTTGAATCATTAAAGAAACTATTACTAAGTAACTACTACTTAAAATTGGGTCTCAGTTCCAAGTTATAATCAATTACAGTCATGACATCTCATATGCTAAAATATTACTTATACCAGTCTATTAATGATTTTAAATGTTTCAACAGCTTCACGCTTTTCTTGAACATCTATAAACCAAACTACATAATTTCAATTTTCTTAGATACTCTTAATAAATATTCTAAAGATTTAAGCCAAAACACCTTATAAAAAATCAATGAGCTTGCCACATATTCTAATGGAGTCTGACATTACACAAGCATAGTGATTTTTTTCCTAATTTATTAATTCAGTACTAGCCAAAATGTAAATTTTCACATTTTAAATGCTTATTTATGAATATATTAAAGTCTCTTTCACAAATTACATTTGCAAGTATTAAATTTTCTTGTAATAACAGTGCAGCTTCTGAATACTACTCCCACTTGAATAACTTTAGATGCTTTGCTGCCATATTTTTGTTTTGCTTTCTGTCATTAAATTCTAAATTCCATTTTAATAACCAAATTCTTTAGCTGAAAGTTTTGTATTCACCATTAATAGATTTAAAGAAAAATTGTTGAATATAGATGCTTTGTTTTTTTAATGACACAAATTAGAGCTGTGTTGGGTATCACAAACATAATCTTGCTCTTAATAGACAAGTCTTCTACACGACAATGACCTTTGGTTTAAAAAAAATAACAATAATGAAGTGGAAACAAATTTCTCTAACTGGAACTTACTTTGTTTTTCTCACTAATGGTGATGTCACTGAAAGACCGAAGAAGAGGTAACCCATGGTCAGCATGGTGGCTTCTCTGGACCTGAATTTGAAATTTTCCAGGATGTTGATGGATGTACTCCCTGCCAAAAGGTACAAAGTCCTGGGTTTCACAGGCCGCTATCATGTCATCAGAATCCAGGATGGACTGACTTGTGGTGCTAAGCTAACCCAATCCTGAAAGAAAGCAGCATGAATTCCATTATCACTTTTTCCGTCAATTTGAATAACTAATGCAGAAATTAATTTTTTTTTAAATTTCTATAAAACGTGTTGTTATTAGTACACTAGGCAAAATATTAGTGAGTGTTACATACATGCACTAAATTACTTGTATGTGTTATTTATATATAATTTGGTGAAGTGCTCTTGACGACAAAATAAAGCAAAAACACTGCAGCAATTTCATTAAAATAAAAATGCTGATTTAGAGCATTTCTACTACCACGAGAGGAGTTTACAAATCCTACGATACGGTGCCCAAAGGGACTGGAAGCCTATTACTTATAAACAGCCCTTGCAAAACCAGATATATACTGAACCACCTTTGCAACCCAAGATAGTATTTATACACTGACAGCCTTATTGCTGAAGGACCTCCTATCATCAAACATACTCCTAGATCAAAATAACTTTAACTGACGACCAACCTTCCAATCATCAATTTACATTTCCAAACGTTTTAGAAATTAAATCAGATCGTCCTTCAATCTCCTCGTGACCCTTAACATTCGGACCTTTACCAGACCAACCCCTATATCAATACTTTTTTTTTTTTTTTTTTTTTTTTTTGCAAGCAAGGTGCACGTTGCGAACATGGTCTGGTAAGTGCAGATTGTTAGCAGGGAGTTCGGCTTACCTACGGAACAGAAGTTAAAAGAAGATACTAACATAGCTTCCAGCGGTTATTTACTTGTTATACGGTCTCGAGTAAATAATAATAATAATAAGAGGAAATAATAATAGTAATGATAGTAATCATAACAATGAGTAAATATAACAATGATAACAATAACAATAATAATAACAATAATAACATTAATAGCAACAATATAACAACAATATTATTATTATTATAATAATACAATAATAATAACGATACAACAATGACAGTAATAACAACAATAATATAACAATATAACAACAACAACAATATAATATAATAATAATAATAATAAAAAATAAAACAACAATAATAATAATAACATAATAATAATAATAATAATAATAATAATAATAATACAATAATAATAATAATAATATAACAATATAATACTATAACAATAATAAAAATAACAATAATAATACTATAACAATAATAACAATAACAATAATATAACAATAAAGAATAATAATAATATACAATAATAATAAAGATAATAATAATAATAATAAATAAAATAATAATACAATAACAATAATATAACAATAATAATAATAATAATAATAATAATAATAATAATAATAATAATAATAACAATAACAATAATAACAATAATAATAATAATAATAATAATAATAATAATATAATAATATAATAATAATAATAATAACAATAACAATAATATAACAATAATAATAATAATAATAATAATAATATAATAATAATAATAATAATAATAATAATAATAATAACATCTCAACACGAAATATAAAATGATTGCGTTGAGAAAAAAAACTAATTTCGACCATGCACCAGTCAACACAGCCAGCGAGATATCCGAGGTGTACGTATTCTAAAACGAACTATACTTGCTTAGAGAAATTACAGTCATCCAGCATGATACGTGTAGGAGGTTGGAATTTCACAGCAAGGTATCTATCAGAGCAGGAGAGAAAGAGAGCATTTCGGCCATATTTCCCGCGGTGTGGACATCCCGAGGCAACTAAAACTCGGTCCGTGAAAGACACACACAAAAACAATACAATACAATGCACGTTTTCGATATTAAATTTTAATGTCTGAGATTTATTAAATTTTCAAACAAATCTCTTTATTTATTTTTTAAAGCTAACGGTAAAATTTACCGCGAGGCTGCTGCCCGAAGTTTGAACAGCAGCTGGGATCCGGGTGAGATGGGAAGAGACATGTCTTCCAACATCCCGCCCCCCCTCCTCCTCCACCCTTTTAATCTCATTTCCTCTGCCCCGCAGGCATCTTAAACGAGTTGATGATATCGTCCGGCTCTTTACACTTAAATATGATCCAGACTTAAGAACTGGGGCTCCCCCACAACTCCAAGTTAGACCAGGGGGGCGGGCGGGAGCCGGATTCTCTGGACACAACGGCGATGGCCTAAGGACGGACGGACGTCTGTTATAAATTAGAGTGAAAGGGAACTGTCCATAAATAATTAATAGAGAGAAACTATATTAATTAAACCTGAAAAAAAAATATTCTACGTCAAGGAGATAGTGTGGAAGAAGAAATGTCAGGGGTTTTATGACAAGACTCCCAAGTTGGTGTCCCAAGACCGCATCAGTTACTTGGAGGGGGGGCTGGGTAAAACCTTTCGATGGAGTCCCAGTGTTTTGACTGGATGCTCTTAGTGACACCAAGACTGCATCAGTTGGAGGGGGGGGTGCTGGGTAAAACCTTTCGATGGACTCCCAGTGTTTTGACTGGATGCTCTTCGTGACACCAAGACTGCATCAGTTACTTGGAGGGGGGGCTGGGTAAAACCTTTCGATGGAGTCCCAGTGTTTTGACTGGATGCTCTTCGTGACACCAAGACTGCATCAGTTACTTGGAGGGGGGGGCTGGGTAAAACCTTTCGATGGAGTCCCAGTGTTTTGACTGGATGCTCTTCGTGACACCAAGACTGCATCAGTTGGATGGGGCTGGGTAAAACCTTTCGATGGACTCCCAGTGTTTTGACTGGATGCTCTTCGTAAAGGATAAAAGCAAGAGATCTGATGAATTATTGCCATGCTGAACATATCTTGAAGAGTGTAATTATTGATGATGTCAAGTTGTTTGACCAGTTCTGCAATATCAAAACATGTATGCAAAACAATGAAGAGTCCTTTGGAGATCTTATGTGTCCACAGTGGGGTCCCTCCTTTGGTGGAAGCTGTACAGATGCAAGCTGCCTTTATAGAATTGTTAAAAAAATTTGTGAATTTTTCTTCAGCATTCCAGGGTGCAATGAGAATGTAGAAAGAGTTTTTTTTTCTCTGATGAGTGCTCAGTGGATGAAGGAGAGAAGCTGACTGACAGTGCAATCTATCAAGAGAATAATCTACATGCGATATAACGAGGAAATTTTCTTGTGAAGCATTTCATTCTTATCTTGAAAATGAAAACTTAGTGTGAAAAAAAAAGTTCATCTGAAAAATACCAATATTAAGTTAAAATCTTTTTTTTGTTTGATCTCAATTTTTAATATATTTTTATACAAAATTCCCAATTTGTTCAAATAAAATAATTCCTGTACAATTTCCTTCATTCAAATAAACTGCTTCAAAATAAATCGGCTTTCATGTTTTTCCTTTTTTGCCCTCATCGTCTTCCATTTTCACTTTTTTCCGTACTTTGGTATCTGGTCACCCTAGCTAGGATGGAATGTCCTGTGTCTGTTTGGTTAATCTTATGAGACTTCACTGCCTGAAGATATTTTTGTGTGATATAGTTGAAATTTTTAATTAGGGGGGGGGAGAGAGTGCATTAAGTTAATTATCTAAATCTGTGGAGAAGTTTTGCCTGTTATGAAGCAGAGTATTAAAGGGGAATCACATAATGGAGGATGTCATATGCTGCCATATCAGAAAAAGAAAAAGTTTTCCAGATGTCTCTTGATGCATTTTTCAAACCCCAACCCTCATCCAGCAAGGAAATGACAGATTCTTTCAATAAAGTGAATACATTTTCATAAATCAAAGGATACCTGTATACACCTTAACTCCAATCTTCGTTCTTCTATTAAGATTGGTGATTTCATTTTGGTGAAGATAGCAGCAGATAAATATCTACAACTTAATGTTAGAGTGTTTATGCTCATGTTGTATTCTCATATCTAACAACTGTCTCTAGTCCAAATGTCACAGTGTTACAAGTTAAAGGCAGGAAGTTTTTCAACTTATATAAAGCCTCCACCTACCCAATGTATTTTGAGTAAATTAAAGGTGGTCCATTGAATAGCTTTGATAGGCAGGACTATTTCATGTGTTTATCATTTCTATACTGAAAAATCAACTAAACCTGCTATGATTGCCATATAGAAGTTAATGATGAATGAATATCATACTACTACTGTTCCAACATGCAAAGAATTTATTCACTGAACAAGAACTTTAATAAGTTAATATATTTTGATCTGAATATTTGTAATTAATGTAGAATAGGTTCTGTACTGTTTGTTTTTTTTTCTAAGAATTTTATATTGCCCAACAATAGTCATCCATTAAAACTATAAAATGCAATTTTTTCTTTTAAAACTGGCTCTAATTTTCCAAGGATGTGGGAAGATTCAGTCTAACTCATTGAGGGTGTATGCATCTCAAGATTATTAAAAAAAAAATTTTCTAAGTATAATAAACTAGAAAAAGATCTATACATTTTGCTTCATGATAGGTAAACCATTTCGCTTCCCTTCATTATACATTTTTTCCCTTTGCCCTTAGTTTTTCATAAATTTTATAACTCTTTGGAAATGGACTGAAGCGAGGTACTGTTTTCATCACTGTACTTGTCTTCATTAAATTTTACAATTGTTAAAAACTTTCAGCAATCAGGGTGGATTCATCCTGATGTCGACAGAAGACCCACCCTACTCACCTGTCCTTTTTTTGTTGCACCAAGAAACTCAAAAAAAAAAAAATAATGCAAAACAAAAACAAAAACTCTAAGAGATGCTTGTGTGTGGGAGTCAGGAAAAAATACAAATAACAAAATATTTCATGACTTTAGTGGAATTTACTAGTCTGTCATGCATGAAAATTGATTGCTTCCTCTCATCGTATTAAAACAAGCATCACTATAGGCAGCCTCCATCAAGGATGTCATTCATCACCTCATGAGCCAGATTATGGTGCAGATCCAAATCCAAAGTTATCAGATAGCTTCTCATTAATGCTAAGATCATAAGGATAGGCAAACCTGGGCACAGCATTGTTTTTCTAGAAAGAGTTGGGGAGGCAGCACTGCTGTTGTATTCAGTCAAAATCTTTTGTTAAAAAAATAAAGAATCTTAGACATATAAGTGTAAATCAATACCATTTTTTTTTTAACTTCCACACATTAAGGTTTCTGTTACCAAGAGATATAGTTAATTTTTCCTTAATTGTAGTGTGTGCTGTTTTATGACTCATCTGAAATTTTTTTTTTTTCTACATTAAGCTAAGTGCATTCTATTATCAGAGTCCACCGGTCACCATTGAAATCATACTCCCACCTGCAGATTCAAACATACTGCATAAATCTTTGGGCCAGTTTGCTTTAAATCATAGCTACCAGTGTGAAAAATGGGCCAAGCTAGTCCTGGAGTAGATATGTGCATGTATGTCCAGATTCACATGAAATTAGCCATCTCATTGTAATTCTTTTGTTAGTCATGCTCAGTTTATCAAGTGTTATGTACAATCTTAGCAATTTCTTTATAGACTTGGTTACCCTAAATTGCCTATGAACAGTCTTATGCAGTCATGTCTCCAGAGAGAGACATTATCAGTAAATTAAGAGTACTTACTGAGATTAACATTAGATCTGTTTGCTTTTATTCAAACAATACAATAGAATTCACAGCAGCTTTATTCTCAAGAGCAGATTAAAGATACATATACACATGGAACTTCACACCAAAATGCTTCAAACTTAAAATCCTTGAAATTCTTGTAACATCAGATGGATAACCATTCAAGCAAAAAAACTCCAAGATCAAAAATACATTAAAATTTGTTCTTTTGAAGCACCCATCCATTAACAGAGACTTCCCCACCCTTACCTGGAGCATTCTGTAGTGAAGTTTTGTAGGAGGAAGAGATAATGCAAGCAGTCTTCCTCTTCACAAATATTAAATGAGCAAAAATATATAACTACAGTAGACAACACCTATTGTCCTGTGTCAACTCAATATTTGAAACATTAATGACAAAAATTTTTAAGCATTTATTATTATCCTTTTATATTATAGAAAATTATTTTAATGTATAACCAGGTTCTGCTTATATAACACGCAGGGCACAATAACCAACACCTTACTTTGTTAAGTCTGTGTAATTAAGTGGTATTAAAGCTGAGAGAGATCACACACACACACACACTGCTAAATCCAGCATACCACAGGGCAGAGAAAAGTATGGACAGTGCCAAGCAAAGAAAACAAAAGCAGATGTAATTAAAACTAAAGTGAACAAATCTGGTTCAAAAACCTGTGGTGGAGAGTTTGTTAAGCGAGGGGACACTTGCCACGCTGTCACCATGCTTCCAAACTGCTGCACCTTCTTTGAAAAACAACACAGGGTCAGTTTTTGAATGTTCATAGAAACTATATATTTTTGGTAAATACTGAAGAAAAACGGAGGTTCATGAAGTGGATGGAGCTTAGCGTATAGTTCTTGCTTTATGACCAAGAAAGAATCAGACATTTACTGATTCCAGCTTATTGCTGTTGCATCCAACTGATTTTCAGTCTTATACCTAAATCCAGATGCCAGCAAGCATCCATCAATCCTTGGTGACTTCACTTACAAGTGGTTCCACGAGTCCACACATGCTACCAAATCTGTGTTGTCAAACTGTCCCAATCTCCTGCCAATGGCATTAGACCCTGCGCCATGTCCATCCGAACTTGCCAACGCAGAGACTTACGCTGCTTGTTTGTTGGTACCACATAGTTATTTGGTACGTACACTTTCTGAGGTTTCTAAAAGAAAAAAAAAAATTAATTAAACTGTTTTCTACTACAGGAAATACAGTAGAGGTAAAACTATAAAGGAGTCTTCTCAAAAAAGTTTTAGTTAAAATGACACCACTTGTTTATGAGCATAGTAAAATTTTCCTTTGTGATCCATAAATTAAAATTAACCAAAAATAAAACTGCTAAATCTTTCCTACCAATTTTTTTTTTTTCACTTAGATAATTTCTTGCATTTAGCACTTTTAAATAATCTAAATTTCAGCAATGTAAAAATTCTTACAGCAGGTAGAAAAGCAACAAATAATTCTGGTAACAGAGGTTAGATAAAAGAAAGATATCCAGAATATCCCCATTTACTGTCTATATGGAGCACATTCTGTCAAAAGAAACAAAAAACTCTCCTTGTAATCCAGCCCCTTCCACACATTAGATCTTACATCTGCATTGTGTACATAGTCTCCCATTAACCTACAAATATTTCTTGTTTATTGTTCTTAAAGCTATTTAGTCATAAAAGCTGCTTCATGCACAAATACCACAGACATCTTTGTTTGTACATGCATAATTAACATCTCTCCCACTGAACAAAAGCAAATTCAAATGATGTACATTAAAGATCAAAACATCCCATGAAGGGTTTTTTAAACTATAATTCAGATAAACCTGTCAGTATAACTGTAACTTATGTTTTGTACCACTGGTAATAGGTAAAGAGTTTCCAAACAAATCAATAGCATAAGTATCATAAAGAGTAACAAACTAAAAAAAAGACTTAAATACCAAACAGTGACCTAGCAACAATGGCACACCTTTTCAAATGTATCATGTTGAAGCATCTGTTCCCTAATGTTCCATCGTAAGTTTTTGTGACATTTCTCTCCCGGCACCTGATTGGCTGCCCAAATCTGACGAAACTGATGATATCTGGAAACAGGATCACACTTCTTCACATTTCTGGTGTGTGGATGCTCAACGCATCTCAGTATGACTACAAAGAAAAGGGTAAAGAACCACTAATTGAATTCCCAGACTTGGAGAGGAACCAAAAAACAAAATACATATACACATACAACCCTCAATTTACACTCAAAATACAAATAAATTGTTTGTGCCTTCATAGCACAAAAATACACTTTCAAAGCAAAAAAATTAATTTTTTTCCAATAAAAGTTGATTAATGATAATTTTAGTGCAAAAATATAATATTCAACATAACAGTAAGAAGGAAATAAGGACTATTTCATAGTAGAACTGAAATAATCTGCTTTCAGCTGAATGTAAGGAGCTTGCTTAGCTTTAAGCTTACCTGATGGAGGTCTAGGGTCATCTGGTTGGAGTCGGTATGGAGGCTAAAAGGAAAAGAGAGTTTCCAAAACAACAATATGGAAAACAAAAAAACATACTTTTTGCTGTCACATAACACAGTCAGTATCAATGAATTATAATTTTTCCCTGAAGTGACTTTTTATTCTGACTGTCATAAGTATCCCTCTTTTCTACTGTAATTTGTTTCTCTCCATTTTGGAAGTTTTTTGCCAATAATATTATTATTGAGAAGGGGAAAAAATTCCAGAATATTTTTGGTCAACCTTTACCATGTTTTCTTCTGTAAGTTCAGAGCAAAATGTGCAACTATTAAAGCACTGGCATAACCTAATCTGAGCGAATGGGTGAAAATACAAGAACTGCACTAATTATTTCATCATCCTTTGTTAACTAACAAAGAAAATCCAGGTCATTTTAGAAGAGCAGTGTTACTGCGATCAAGCGACACCAGAGTCAGCTGCTGAATCCCTTTGCTGGTTCACCAGTTTGGGTTTTACAAATGAAGCTAGAGACAAACCACCTAACAAGCATAACAGTGACTGTGCTAAAAGATTAAAGCATCCGGATAATGATCAATTATCCCCCCCCCCCCAATACACACACAAGAAACAGTCTCCTAATTTATTTTTTTTTTAAATGTCAGTGAATACTAAGAGCAGCAGTAACAATGACATCACTACACAAAGTAGTTTACTCTATTTTATCTGCACCAAATATGATTAAAAATAGTTTTTGTGAGTGATTACTTACTGAGCAAATTTTTAAGAAAGAATTTTCCAAATTCACTCCCTTTAATAAATGGAGTTTTTTGGGGGGGAGAAGGGGGTTTTCTTTTCTGAAATCAAGTGATTTTTTTTAAAAATTTTCTTTGTGTAAATTTCATCCAGCAAAGCTGCTTAAAAACGGATGGATGGATGAAGAGCTTCAAGGGATGTGGATGTGAGACCTTTCTCTACATTTTATATTGACAGTTCAAGCTAGCAATATGCAGCATCACTGCCGTGTTGTGGCTTATCCAGCAGCTGAGGACAGAAGTTTGTTGGGCTAATATTATCAGGAAATTGTTAGAGTGACACTAATTATAGACGAGGCGGACACTGAAGTGATTACTTTCTCTTTACTAAAATCCAGCACACCTTTAACATTACAGCTGAATCACCTGTCAGCAATGTCCTTTACTTAATAAGGGTGTACTGTCTGCAATCATAGTCATTTGCCATTAGGACATCGACTGCCAAGACACTTTAGTGCCAACTACTGTGTTTTCAAACTACCAAGACAGAATAAGCAAAACTGTCTTAATATATCTTTAAAAATTCTGAATCTAAATGAGTCCTAGAAACATCACATCATCTTCATTCCTTTCAGATACATTTTTTTTTTCCTCAATAACAAATTCTTTTGTCTACACAAACAACCCACATATTTTAAACGAATCACAAGTGTAGTTTTAGAGTTTCATTCTTCTATGATAGGATAACGTGGCAGTATGCATCACCTGGTTGCTGGACAGATGGACCACTTTCTTTACAGTAGACATTCATTTAACATCAAAATAACTGCACTAAACAGTAGTGCTATTTTGAAAATCAGAATAAGCCAGCCACAGGACTAGTCTGAAAAAAGTACAGCTGTAATGGATTAATCAATCCAGGATGTATTCATATAAAAATACCTGCCAACATCATGGTCCCCTGACAGAAGTGTAATGAAATTTACAAAATAAATATTTTTAGTGTATTTTACCTCTGATGAAGAGTTAGAGTCAGACAACAGGCCCATTATTTCCTTCATTTTCTCCAGATGATCAGCCTGGTCAAGAATACTACCTGAAAATAACCAATATACTGAACACCACTTCAATAAAGCTCCATATCTATTCAATCTATAAAAACTTTAGTTTTATTATGTACATCTTTAGTTTGCTCACATTCTGAATAAGCCATGAAAGCTCTGATCCTTATTCAACATAGTTAGTATTATTATTATTATTATTATTTAAAGGTTTTAGTATAAATCCCCTACATAATGTTTCTGCTCATCAAAGAGGGGTGGAGTTCTTGTAATAAGCAAATATATCTAAAATAAATATGCTAACATGCATAAAAAGAAAATCTGGCCATAACACACAGAATATACCTGTAAAAAAAAATCAAGTGTAATGAGATTCACCTTCTAGGCAGCAGCAGAAAAATGTGATAATATTTTTTGAAAACCAGAGATTTAAAGTTTTAAAATAAATTGTTGGTATAAGAAAACATTTGCATTACAATCACAAAAAGAAAAAGAAAACTCCTACTAAATCCAATGAAATAACAGAATAAGTAATTAGGAATAAAACACGATATCTATCTTAATCAGGCACTGCAAAACTTACCTGATTCACTTTCAGTGACTGATTCATCAATGAACTTTTTCCCATCTCCATTCTTTCTATTAAAAAAAAAGAAAGTGGGGAAGGGGTTTGTGTTTCCATCTTAAGTTTTAATAGAAGCATTTGTCTTTTAATACAATCAAACGAATCACAAGTGTATGATAATCTCTCCTCTAACATCCACACACAGTCATTTTAGAGGCACTTGTAGAGAGAAGTTAATCAGTGACCACACATGAGATCGGTATAGTAAATAACCTATCTGGCCTTCAGATAACTGACTTGCCCAATATAAGTAAAGATAAATTCATTTTTGGCTATCCAACCTTTGTATTTCATGAGTTGATTACCATGGAAGTTTTATCCATTGTCTGTGCAAGATCAGATCATTCCTATCAGATGGTTAGCAACCATTTAAAAAGCAAGAAGCATATTGGTTGTATTCTCCCTTGCTAGTGATTTTTATCAGTGATAATGATTGTAATCCTTGCATGT
This sequence comes from Nautilus pompilius, assembly GCA_018389105.1. Classification (NCBI taxonomy): domain Eukaryota; kingdom Metazoa; phylum Mollusca; class Cephalopoda; order Nautilida; family Nautilidae; genus Nautilus; species Nautilus pompilius. The sequence continues at coordinate 1,022,540 of JACATO010000684.1, forward strand.
CATCTTATAATATTGATAATAGTTTGAAAAGCAATCCAAAGCATGTAGTTCTTACTACTGAGTAAAACTAAAGAGAGAACAAGAATCTGTTGGATAATCAGCAACACTTGTTTAAAAACAGTCCATCCTGGTATCCAACCATCTCCAGGTCCCATTAAGGTCAGATAACTGATTGTTTGCTGTACTACACAAGGCTTGGTTCACAATATCATTTTCCTTGCTAATCAATAGAAGATATCCAGAAATTCTTTCATTTATACAACCTATGTAGGACAAGGATAAAGCAGCATCATGCATGCACATGTAATTTTGTACCATTAACCTGGTCCTGGTTATTTCTAGACTTGACGATGATTCATCAAAACACTAATCTGATAAACATGTCATTTTGTTTCTGTAAAATTTCTTACAGCCTTGTAAATTTTATAAAAATTTAAAACCCCGCCATCAAGCTAGAACCATATATCTACATTCCAAGCAATGTGCACAGACTGACCTCAGAATTTTTCGCTTTACAAATTTTTTTCCAGAAAAGCTGGTTCTTCCATCCGAGAATTCTGACAGACTCCCAGTGTCATCATCACAACAACCCGGCTGAACTGGGGGCATGAATATCTGTAAAGGTCTCAGTGCAGATGGCTGCTGTCTTTGCCGGGAATTTTCACAAGGATTGGTGTAACTTTCCTCATCACGATGACTGAAACAAGCCTTGAAGCAGAAATGGTTCAAATTTTAGAATGAAGCTGAAATGTTAGTAATGTTTTCACTTGCAACTAAACTAGGTTAGAATGCACACACACACGTTTTTTTTTAAAAATCAAGCATTTCATCATATCATTTTATTATTAATATTGTTTTGTTTTGTTTTTTGATCCAAAACACTCACAGTTTTTGGCCTCAAGGTATAGGCATCAGACTGAACTTCTTTCTGGTATTCTCTGCCAAGCAGATAGAGGTCTGAAATATTAGTAAGAAAATTTTTGAACTTATGCCCATTAAAAAAATTAATTTCTTAATATAGAACAGGGGTAATCAGAAAGGTACTTTGTGGTTTGAACTTGTAACTATAATACCTGACAACTAGCAACTGGTAAAGCAGCAGCTGTGACCTCTTGGCCAATCCCCAAAGCCACAAGAAGTGAAGTTTAAGACAGTAACTAGATTACTTTAGGGGCACATCAACACTATCACCATAATGTCAAAGATGAAGTTTTATTCTTTCAAGTAAATAGATGGAAATTAATTAATTTTCTTTCTGTAGAAAGTGTATAATCACATGGATTTTCCATGGTATAAACTGGTAAATATGGTATATTAATGTGATTAAAGAAGCTTTTTCATGGAAAATTAATATCTGTTCGCTCATGAGAATAAAACTTAATCCTTGACTCCTTTAAATAAAGAAGCAAAATAATTTAAATCTTATAATAAGAAAAAGACAACTGGTAATTCAAATAAGAAATACTGCTATATTTTATTGTTGTTCAAACATTATTTATTATAATATATCTCATGGCATTTAATCTAAACCATGAAAGAAAGAATGAGTTCTACTAAACACTCCCGCTGCATCAGCCCACCTTTTTTTCCCAATGGTCTGATGATAGAAGCAGAAATTTTTAATAATGAATAAAACAAATTATACATATCGCATGATGTCTAGAGCGAGCAGTGTTTAGAAAGGCAAATGTTTAGGTAAATTTGAGTATCTTACCATCCAGTGATTTTTGTTGTGCTACCATTGATGCTTCAGTAGAAAGTAAACTGGTGTTCTCTGAACAGGTTTTACTTTGTTCATGCTTAATTAGTTTCTTCAGATCTATAAAAGAAGAAATGGTCAGTCAAAAGGAAAAAATCTCAGAGTTCAATCACTGTTCAGCATTGGTATCATTATAAAGCAGTTACAGATAAGTCAGGACACCAAAAAATAGGCTCCTGTCAACAAGCATTTCTTCATTTAACAAAAATTAATTATAAAATGTGACATTCTAAGAAAGAAAATAATTCTAAGAAAATATCTGCTGTCTTCAAAATTCCAAAAGTATCCAACCAACGATGAACACAAAAGCTCTTTTTTGTAATGGTGATTCCTCCAATCTAAAGTTTCATTGTAGGTACTCCCATTAAATCTAAAAAAGCAACAACAAAACGATGAATTTTTCTATGAGGTGCAAAAATTACCTAATGCAAGGTGGGTGACAATTACAAATGATATCAGTACTTAAGGGAACAAAAACCTCAGGAAAAGAGCTGGTATCTATGTGCTGATGAACTTAATGGTATTGCACTTCTGTTAACACCAGACACAAATTCAAACTATTATTCTATAAAAATATCTTCAAATAAAAGAGTAAACACTTCTTTATCTCAGCCTGCCATTATTCTCTACAAAATACATGCAAAAGAGTTTTGATGAAACCTTTCATTCTGTTTTACATAAATGCCTAAGTTAAAAAATTTTAAAACCTAAATACCAACTCCCAAAATAGGAGAACTCTAAACATTATCTTATTTAAATAAAACAAACTGAAAGAAATTTGAACATTTGATAGTTTAGTTTTCATTAAATGGTTTACAAAACCTGAATAAACTTACAAATCCTTTTTTTAAAAAAATATAATACTTTGTATATTTAAAACTTTCATACCTCCAATTCTAAAAGAAAAATCTCATGTTTCATATACTGTAAATTGTGGCCTATAAGTCGACCTGAAGATTTTTAGCTCAAAATTCTGGTTTAGGTCTATACTTGCCGTATAAGTCGGCCCCCAAACATACAGTAGGCTAGAACTGAAATTCAAGCCAAAACCAACACTTCCAATAAAACAATAGTTTACACAGCATGGTACCATGATAATACCGCTATATATGGTACATGATCGTAAAACACTATAGTACACCTTTGCTTACACCTCGCCATTTGCATCAGTGATGTAAACAAACAGCCAGTGGCACCGCCAACACCACGTGGCCAGCTGCGAAACTGGGTTCGCTACATCATTATCCACACACAAACCTGACAACACTGTAGGTGGAGCTAGAGCCAAGTGTGTCATCTTGTCCAGTTGTAGCTGTTCAGCACTCACGGTATTCAGTATTTAAATACTGTAGCTGAAAATATTTTATTTCCATGGCTCCACTAGCAAAAAAGGATGAAATATGGCACTAGTTTTAAGCTGAATGTTGTTGTGTTTGCAAACTCTTCAAACAACAGTGCTGCAGCAAGGAAGTATGGAGTAAATAAAAAGCTGGTGCATGATTGGAAGAAAAGTGAAGCCTCCCTGAAGAAGATGCCTATGAAGAAATGTGCTGTAAGAACCAGCATCTGTCACTGGCCTGGACTGGAAAATTACTTAGAAGGTTGGATCCACGAAAATTGTCAAAATGGCTATACAGTTACCCGAACTAGAATACGTACTCAAGCATTAAGTGGGCAAAAACACATCCAGATGAAAGCAAAGATTTTAAAGCAACTGCGAACTGGTGTACTTGCTTTAGGTAGAGGAAAGATTTGGTGTTGTGACAGAAAACTAAAATTGTACAGAACCTCCCTGCAGACCTCAAAAACAAAATTACAAATTTCCATAGATATGTCATTAGACTGAGGAAGCAGCACGACTACCCACAGTGTCACATTGGTAATATGGATGAAACACCTTGTTTTTTTTCGATATGCTTAGCAATAAAACTATTGATTTCAAAGGCAAAAACACCATTCTGATAAAAAGTACAGGTCACAATACAACAGTGAACCTAGTCTTTTCAAGCTGCCTTGCAGATGGAATTAAATTAAAACCAATGGTTATATTTAAACGAAAAACAATGTCAGAGATCAAGTTCCCTCTAGGTGTTTTTGTCCATGTTCATGAGAAGGAGTGGATGGATGAAGGTGGAGTACATTTATGAATTGACAATGTGTGGAGTAGGCAGGCTGGTGGATTATGCAAGGAAAGGAGCTTGTTGATTTTGGACATGTTGTCAAGAAGCATCTACAGCAAAACAATACTGTAAATGCAGTAATACCAAGGTTAACATCTGTGCTTCAACCTCTCAATGTAAACCTAAAGTCATTTGAGGACAATGTTCATTTGGAGTGGAATAAATGGATGGTTGACAGAGAAAAGTCATTCACAAAGGGTGGTAATATGCGTGCTCAACCACTGGATGTGTTGTGCGATTTTGTGGTAAAGTTTTGGGAAGCTGTTCGTGTAGAAACCGTCAGAAAACCATTTTAAAAATGTGGGATTTCAAATGCAATGGAATGGGAAGAAAACATTGTTGTGGCGAGACAGTGATGAGGAGGAGAAGGACAGCGAAAATGCCGAAGATGAAGTCGGAATTTCCAGTGATTCGGACCAATATGCAGACCTTTTTACGTCAGATGATGAACAGCATTTAGAGCAGGACTTTGAAGGATTTTAAAATGTGATCATATATGCTTTCATTGTCAATAAAATATAACTTTGGTATACTGGATTTTTATTATTTTATTACATTAATTTCTGTGTTGAATAAGTTTACCAAACATGAGTTTTAGTTGGAAATATTTGTGGTGGCCTGCTGGAGTTATGTTAAGTGGTGCACAACAACTGTTAGGAGCACTGTTCCACTTGTTTACCACTCTGTGGTAAAGATTCGCATTTTATACTCGCCGTATAAGTCGACCCCTAGTTTTGGAGATTTTTTTCAGGCTTAAAAAGTTGACTTATACACCACAATTTACGGTAATTATCTTTTAACTAGACATGCCCAAAGTCCAAGCTCAACCACTATCATACACATCAAAAGTAATAACCAAAAAATTATCTACAACATATTACAGTTTCTATCTGCTTTCAGACACCTAACTACTGATCACTTGGAATGTTGTGTTTACTCCTCCTGTCAGCTACTAAAAACTAATTTTAAAACACATTACACAGTATCACTGAAAATTTTTAAATATCACCTGTTTTAAATTGTTGAAGATTTTCATCAAGAATATCTCTGTATCCAAGATCTGCTAGTTCTTGCCTTATCTCATCATCTGAAAACTGAAAGCTGTTTTCCATCTTCAGCTTAGAGCTGTCATTCTTTCTATTGTAATGTAAAAACAAACAAGAAATGAGGTACAATCAGATTTTAAAATACAAGTAATTTCTTAAAATCCATACTTTAAGAGATCTAACTTTTCTACAATCCTGCTGCTTTCATCAGACCAGCTGATGACATATTGTTCACATTAACAGAAATGCCAGATAAGAAAAACTTAATTTGAACATAAATTTATAAGGCTGTTATTATATTTATAACCACTAAAGTTAAAAAGAAGCAACTAATCAACAATACAAATGGGATCTCAATACATATAATAGCTTGTGTTCACAATTAAAAATGTAACTAATTTTAATACATGAGGTAAACCTCTGCCATATTTAGAATCTTCTGCTACTTAATGTTAAGCAGATCCCGTATTACCACTACATTCTGAAATCGGGTACTTTCAACTTAAACCAACAAGAAGAGGTCAGGCTCAGAACGTAAGGAATTTTCAGCATCTGAATTTAGCATAATAAGATTTGGGAATCTACTTAACTCATCAGAGTTTGCTGAAAACGAATTCTAGTCAGCATCTACTTGCTGTGTCTCGTAATCTTCCTCGTCGTTCGTTGTGGCGTACAACCCAGTGCAATACAATACAATGGTTCGCTAACAAGATCTAGTATCTGAGGATGCAGAAATACGAGGTTCACGGTGGGGGGTGGGGATTGTTTATTTGTTTAAAACAGTCACTGTTTCTGCCTCGCTCCCCGGTCGGTACCTCTACTGCGCTGATTGTCACACCCAGGGTTCTGCTGTGTCCGTCCGTGTTGGATTTTACTAATCATTTAAATTTACGATAAAGGTCGCTTTTCTGTAAGGCGAGATCGTATTACCTTCCCTTATCCTCCTGGGAGTGTCTGGACATAAAAAAAGGGGGGAGGAGGAGGGGAGGAGGGGGTCGGCGGGTCGGACAGAGCCAACGGTTGGCTCTCTAAAGGACGAGCGAGTTCAGACCTGACTGACGGGCAACAAACCGATCTCGATTCATTTGAAACTCACACGCAAACAAAATTGCGAGTAGAATTCTCTCTTCTTAAGCCCCACGGCGTAAAATAACGTGTAAGTAAATAGAATGGCGACCTTTACTCACCCCGGGGGGGGGAAGAGAATTCTTCGGCAGCGCGTACGGCTTTTCTCTAACAGGGCCTAGTTCAAAAACATCGCCATGCCATTCGGTTTTCCAGCCTCGTTCTGGTGGTCAGCGAATGTAAAAACAACCCCCCGAATATTTCCGGAAAGAAAAGCGTGCAAAAATTTTTATTTATTAATTAATTAATAATAATAATAATAATAATAATAATAATATAATAATAATAATAATAATAATGTTTAAAAAAACAAATTATTAGCATTTATTAGGAAAAAAACGTTTTTTTTTCTTCCTTTTTGCTGTTACATCAGGCGCCTGAGGATAGTCCTCAGTAGCGCTGTGGCTGCACGCGGAAGTCGAGAGAGAGAGAGTTCGTCGTAGGAGAGGCCCCAGCTGATGACGGTCCACCAGGAAGGCAGGGCAGCGCATCGTTTTCGGATGACTCTTCCTCTTCCCGCGACAGATGTCGGTCTTCCTCGGCTTTGCCTGTGAGGCGCACAGCCAGCGTCGGAGTTTTTGGATGATGCCCGGACCGAAACCTGATGAGGTCCCTCAGTTCTGATTTCTCCAGTGGACTCCCCTCGCTCGGCGTGGCTTGTCTGCATGGTGGTGGCGTCGATCCAGTCGGCGGATGATAGCCTGGCGTCTGGACGCATCTACACCCTTTTCGACTTGTGTTGCGGCTGAGCCCAACCTTGCCTGTTTGTCTGCCATGTCGTTCCCCATCAGGTTGCAATGACCGGGTACCCAGACTATGTGTACCTCCTTGGTTGTTAGTAGTTGGGAGATGGTCGATTGCAGCGCCAGCAAGGAAAAATCTGGTTGTAGCGGATTGCCAACGTCTTCGACTGACGATTTGCAATCACAGACGATAGTCGCGGAATGACAGTCATCTTGATTCTCTAACCATTCGAGGGCGGTTTGTAGTGCCACCTTTTCGGACAGGTACGAACTGCTGCGCGCACCTGTTGGGGCATGCCATTGGTGGATGAGGTCCGTCCCCTGTAGGACCACTAAGCCAGCTCCGCCGTTCCTGACACCTTCCATAGTGGATCCATCAGTGTAGAGTTGAATGTCGGTTTCGCCGGCATCTTTGATGGTCCGGACAGCTCTTGCAAGCTGTATGGAGGTTGGCATCGATTTGTCAGCCGGTGTCAGCAAAATGGGCGCTGGAGGTGGGCGATCCCACGGTGGGGGAGGAGGTAGCTTGACTATGGAGTCTTGCAGGAGGTTGAGTTCCGTCAGGCCAGGATACACTTGACTTCGCCAGTCGCTCCTTGCCAGTCTGCGCTTGACGTCGCGCGTTGCCATCCATATCCTTGGGTCTGTCACGGTGAGGTGAAACCAAGAGTCAGCTTTCAGAAGGGACAGGGTCCAAAAACGAGTGGCTAGGGGAGTGGGGTTGGCTTCTTGTAGGACAAACTTTGCCGGGGCTGATCGAAGGTGGCCAGTGATGGCGCGTGCGGCGTTTAGTTGCGCACTCTCTAGCTTGTTCAAGTTGGTTTTGGAAATCCATGGTGCCCAAGCTGGTGCAGCGTATTCGGTGAGACTGCGCTGGGTAGCAATGTACACCGTGCGTAGATCCGCTTGCCGCCACCCCCAAGTTGTGCTCCCGAGGGCACGGAGGAGGTTTGTTCTACTTGACATTGCTTGGCAGGTCGTCTTGACGTGTTCACTGACGGACAACTGTCTATGGTAGCGCACGCCAAGAAAGGTTGGAGCCGGATTATGATTGAGGCGTGAGCCTTTAATGGTGATGTTCGGCTGCCAACGTGCCTCATTGGATGCAAACTGAAGAATGACACCTCACATTTTTTTGCTGTTGTTATCTCCCTTCTCCGAGACGAAGAGACTGATGAGGGAGGAGCCGTATTGGACGGACGCGGTGACCGTAGAGACGAGACAGATGAGGTCTTTGCCCGGGGAGTGGCAGCTGTGTTACTGACGATCAGCCTGAAACCTCGATACCTTTCACTTCCGCCTCCGCAGACTGCCTGGGGTCGAGATGGGGATGGCCGGTCTAACGGTGTTGATGAGCTGGCTGCGAGGGATAGAGGAGGCGGCGGCGACCACTGTAACGACCAAGACACCGAGATGAATTATATCAGTTATGGATCTCGCACGTTCGTCTGTAGGGGGAAGGAGCAGAATCCATAGTAATCACTTCTGGGTTTAGGGTTAACCGGTTCATAACTAACCGATCCTTGTCGAAAATGAACACTTTATGATTAGCAACCCTGGTTTAAACAGTTCAGGGTTGAGACTCTTCAGTGGACCCTTCCAGCGCGGTGTATTGGCTCATCCTTGTCGGCTGCCCTCATGTTGACGGGCTTTGAACTCCGCACTTCCCGATCCATCCCGCTTCCTTGGATGTAGGTGGCGCGGCGACCCTGCTCTGACCTTTGATGAGTTATGGCCTTGACGCGACTTCTTTGCCTATTGTTGCGTGTTCAGCATTTCTTGTTATTCGGACCCTAACCTCATCAACACTGTGTATAAGACTGGCAGTGGCTTGACATGTTTGTTTTCTACTGTCATAATAACGCTATTGTTTGAATTAACAATGTTGTTTCCACGCTATACCATTGTACTGTTACTCCAGCCTCCCTCCATAAATCTTGGTAAATTTTGCCTGATGCTTTTACTTACTTGCCAACGTCCATAGGTACATCTATATATAGACCAGGGGTCGGCAACCTTTTGGCCTCTGCGGGCCGGAGAGCGTATTAATGAGTGGCCAGATAACTGCCATAAATAAACTTGAAATATTGGAATTATCCATTTAAATACATCTAGTTATATTCTGCATGAAAGCAATGAATAACGAATGTTAGAAAATCATTTTTGCTTAACCAAGGATGCCGATTAGTAATCAAAGAACTCAGTTTAGTCGCAATTTATTTCAATCAAGGAATCTTTTGAATCTATAAAACACAAAGAATCTTTAAAGCATAAAAAGTAAAGTATAAACATGACGCATTGAATGGTGGTAAATTAAGTATAATAAAAAAAACTTACCTAATTTTTTAATGCAAAGAGTCGATGAATCAATGTGGAACTTGATGCTGTTTGTTGCCTGAAAGCTCAATATTTGGTGTGAGACCTATTGATGCCAATAGCAAGACGTTATCCAAATGGCCTCAGTCAGTCTTGTTCCCAAATGGTTCTTGGTCTGCTTCATTTTTGAAAATAACTGCTCACACAGATAAGCGCTGCCAAACAACGATGTCATCTTTTTTGCATGGATAACTAAGTTAGAAAACTTCCCACTAGGATGAATATATTTATCTACAGAAGTCAAGCACTGACACACCTTCAGAATGAAATTTCGATCTCAATACGTCGTCACACTGCATCTCAATCAGTTCCATTTGATAGATTTCTGATGCAGTGTCCACTTCCACATCAAGTGGAGTAGCGAACAGTTTGAACTCATTTGCATGCAAAACGGGATGAAAACTCTTTTCTCAATTCTTGGACCACATTCGCAAAAAATGCATGGATCTTGTGCTTTACTTTTTTTGAAAAGTAGGAAAATGTGCGCAATTTCCTTTTTGAAGCTGGTATTCCCATAACTGCAGCTTTCTTTCAAAGGCCGCAATATGACCATGAATCTCATGTGTCAGCTGATTTTTTCCTTGAAGTTGTAAATTTAAGTTATTTGAATGAGACGTGATGTCCACAAGAAATACCAAGGTTGCAAGTGAGTCAGGGCCACGAAAATGTGAAGCATCTTCATTTTTGCTTTCAAGGAATATTGCCACCTCTTCATTCAATCCAAATACTCCTTCCAGCACTGACCCTCGGCTAAGCCAGCGTACATTGCAGAAATAAACCAAGTCCCCATATTCTGCCTCTGTATCCGACAAAAATTGCTGAAACCGGCGAAGATTCGATCCACGAGATAGAATCAGATTTACTGACTTCGCAACGATGTCCATAACATTCTTTAATTTCAAAGACTTGGCACGTAACGCCTCTTGATGGATAATGCAATGAATTTTAACCAGTTTCTGTGTTATTCCAAGGTTTTCCATTTGTCCTTCTTGCAGCAATGCGATGATGCCTTTTTTTCTGTCTCACCATTGCTGGTGGTGCCCCATCAGAGTTGTGGTGCCAATTAGCTTCAAGTTTCATTTCTGACGTCATTTTCAACAAAGCTTTAAAAATGTCTGCTCCAGTAACCGTGTCCTTCATAGGAATTAATTGAATAAACTCTTAAAAAATCTGAAAATTTAACGTCGCTCCTCGCACAAACACTGCGTCCGCCATTGCCAGTAAGCGTTCTTTGACAAACTGTCCATCTGTAAAAGGCTTCATCTTTTCTGCAATACGGACATTTATCTTGGCACAAAAAATGACGCTTGTTTTCCTAAACCAGCCTTCAGTCGCTCAACTCCATCTTTCCTCGCTTCTTGCCCAGTAAACTTGGTTAAAATTTCCACAATGGCGGGTCCCGTAATGTCGTCTGCTCTTTTGCCGCCTTTCTAGGCAAACGGGACAAGATGGTTCCCCCCAGTGAGTGCTCGATGGAGAAGTAATCTACGGCACTCGGCGTCTACCTTCCTGCGTTTTGCATTCATGGCCATGGGAATTTTTTCTTCGATTTTATTTCGAAACGAGAGTTATTCAACAAGTGTCGCAGCAGCTGTGAATACCTGGCTCACCTGATATCCTGCGGTGGCAAGAGATGTCGAGAAGTCGCCCTAGCCCGCCTTTTAACCACCAAATCCGAGGGAGCATCACTCCGCGGCGGACGTAGAAAAGGGGTAAGTAGTCCGAAATAGTCCTGGCGAGTCACTCGCCTACGCTGTTTCAGTTCACAAATTTGAACGATCCCACGTGCGTGCGGGGGCGCGGAGGGTATCTAATACTTATTAATGAGGTAGTTTTCTTTCCCCTCATTTGTATATACACAGAGAAAGCCGTTTATTATAATCACGGATGATGTTATCGAACGGTTATTGTCATCAAAATCAGTCGGGGTCCCAAAGACTTTATTTAAAATTAATTTAAAATTAGCCGCTCAAAGTTCTGGGTATTGTCACCAGAACCTTCGGGTTATAGCCGGCCACCCTCCCCCCGAAGGCTCGTCCCTCACGGCAGGAACTCCTCCCGGTTGCATCACAGACCTCTGCAGTAACTCACACTCGTATCAGCGGCCCCCGACAACTTCCTGTCGCTCCGCCACCCTGATAACAACACGGACCATACACGACAGGGGCGGCAACTCGACCTGTCACCGCAGTAGGACTGATGCAATCGAGCCGCGCTCCCATTGGCTAACGCCAAGGTTGGGGGGGGGGGAGAGCCGGATAAGCATAGTGTAACAATATTTGCTCAGCGGGCCGTAGGTTTCCGACCCCTGAAATAGACTAATAGAGACATATTCACATTATCCCTACCGTCACGACTCTTCTTAAATATGATTTTCATTCTCTGTATTGTCTTTTCCACCAATCCGTCTGAATAGAGGGTTTTATGGTTTGGGGGTGAAGGGTTTGGGAACCGCTAGTCACGTGTTTGAAATTCCATGTTCTCGCAAAAGAAAACACGCTTTTCGAGGCCAGAGGCTACAACTTCCGGGTAGTTTTAATGGCTGTAGGATAAAAAGGGTCAAGGAAACAGGGCTAAGGCATTCATAGTCTAGAAATAAAAGCTAACAATGACAAATATCTGTACAAAATCTTGCAAATTTATTTTTTTTACATTATAATCTGATCAGTAATGTGATGATGTATAGTTTTCGTTATCCAAGGATTTTTAGTTGTGTTTCGGCGATGACAGAAGTTTTATGTTGATAAAGTATCGTTACAGTAAGTTATGTTTTCAGGGTTCGTCGAGTACAGCCACACACAGATAACATCTTGCGTTTTCCAATGTAAAGATCGATTTCACAACTTTCTGTAACCCCAATTTGCCACGTTCTCGTAGAATGGCTTACATGTGCGCCATCTCATATATCGTTTTTGTCGCCATCAGGTCAATAACTGATAGGTTTACTATTATTTCTATATTTAATCTCTTGTTTATTATTCAGGCGGAAACGACAATCCCCAACAAAGCGTACCACCATCGATTAAGCGTGAATTCGGTGCAACGAGTTCCGGGTCTCTGAGAGGTATTTTAGAGTACCACCCCAAGTTCGCAAAGTACGTGGGTTAAAGTCGCTGCAGGGGGCCCTGAAGAGATATATCGGTGGGTGGAAGGGAGTGAAGCAAATCGGGGAAACAAAAAAAACTGTCCCCTCCAACCAGGGCCGGATTAAAAGAACACGAGGCCCCATATAAAAAAATTAAAAGACAGTTTTATATATTTTAATATGAAAAGCAATGTACGAAGTAATAAAATATATTACATCTTATTTACAGGTAAAAAGTGTTTTTTTTATCGAAAAGGTTTACTGTAAAAAAAAATTATTGTAAATGATATTAATAACTTTTAGAGGCTTCTATTAACGTGAGGGCCCCAAGCTTTGGCTTATCTGTTAATCCCGCCTTGCCTTCAATCAGAAAGAAAAAAAAGAAAAGAAAAGAAGCTTCCTTTCTTCCATGCGCCGAAGGCGGCACTTAATTTAGTATCCATTTACATGCGTAAAAGAATACAACCTTTAATTCAATCTTAACTGCTTTAAAAATGCCATGACTCAAACTCTGCCGCAGTTTTCTTACCAGAAACCAGTCTACGTGCTGTTCCGACAAGCTTGGCATTTCTTATCTGACAATTGTCCACGCGTCATCAAAAAGGATAATACAGGAGATATTTTGGGTGCGTACTGCCCTCGGCCTTTAATTTGGCAGGAATGGAGTTTGGACACTTAGAGAACAGATGATAGGTGCTGACGTCTATGATGTCACTTTACGGGCAGAAATGTGGCCCTAATTATTAAGGTTGGAAGGAGAGGCGGAGAGTAATCACCCCATAAGTTCTTCTTACAGTATTTTTACATAAAAAAAAAAAAATTGTTGAAACCAGCTGAAGGACAACAGACAGACAGTAACTTTATTCTCACATTAAATAAACCATTTATTTTTGGAGAACCAGGATACGATGTCACGCAGGACATGTACTGGTGGTATTTCCACGGTTCACTGGACAAAGTAGCTCTATAAACATGAGCGATGGCGCAGTCTTTACGAACGAGTTGCTTCGGATGGGAGTCACCATGATGTTCCTGCAGGTAAGGCCTCTGCTCGCGTGTGGAGGCTGCTCTCCGAATGAGCACGTGCCCAACTGTCGAACAGCATCTTCGGGTCGGCCAGCTGGAGGTTCTGGACGGCTTTTATCTTGGTCCGCTTCTCTCCTCCAGTCCCATCTGTCGTCTGCGTGCAGCAAGGATGCCTGTCCACTCTGTAGCATCACACACCAGGCTCAGATTCCCCGAGGATTCTATCCAACAACAGCCAGCGGCGAGCAGTTTCGCAGAGACTGGCTGCCGATACTGCCCGGTCCATCCATCTCCGCCCAGTTTCTCTTAGCCGCCATCTCTCGTGTTTGGCTGAACATCGCTGTTGTCGAAAATCACTTCCATTTCCATTCTGTTGCTATGGTTACTTTTGTGTACACAAGGAGAGAAACCCCGCTACAGCTATCGCTGCCGAACTTACCTCCACTGTACATTATCCAAGGATGATCCTCCTTAATCGGGGCAGTCAGTCATGAGCAGCTTTGGATTTTGACCATCTTGGCCAGTCTCCGCACTTTACTCTCACTAGATCTAACTGGGCCACACCCACCGAGTAGAGCTTCTTTTGTGTCTGACTTCCGCCGCAGGTGATATTATATCCTTGCCGTGTTCCTCCTCTGGATCATTTAGGTCTGCTTGGTGACCAGACACATCTCCGTTGGCAGGGATGAGTGGCGGACGCCGTCTCTTCGTACCTTATCACCTTGGGGAAGTGATATAGAAGTTTCTCCTTTCATTGCAGCTTTAAGGTCTATAGATCACCTGGGAATGCGGAATTCCAGAATGCATCCGTTATCACATTCGTGCGCACGTGGCGTTAATTAATTTGCTCTTATTCCAGCGTCCCGGTTAACTAATACATTCCACTGCCACCAGATGGCGGTAGAGATCTGCTGCGGACTGAGGGCGAAAATGGTTCCATGTAGGAAGTGCCCAGCACTTGATTGGCTTTTATTTTTATATAAAACATAATGGGAATTGACTCAATACATTTGCATTTGTCATAAAAGGATCTCACGAATATCCCCGCTGTCGCCGTTAGAATGTCTAATAATAAGTGGGAGGGAAAGGATGCAATTGGCTCCTGACACTAAACAGGTTCGAAAGAAACAAAAATTCAGCGATACCAAATAACTATGAAAGGTTTGGTGAGACACCATCTCCAAAACAAGTAGCTGGCAAAAACGTTCGCCAAAGCAATTCAATTGTTGGGGGCTAACTTACCTATTAGGGAGAACCCAAACAAGACTCAGGTAGAGTAACGCGAAGCAGACCCCGCTGACCAATGGCTTTTATCCAATCGCCCTAGACCTTTGGTGGTTCATCAGCGACAATGGATCTTGGTTGTGTCAATTTGTTCGACTTTTGGTCATTGGTTGACTTAAATGGTCAAACGTTGTAGCCATGTTACACCCGGCTTTTCAGTTATGGGTTTGCGTGTCATCTCATCTATAGTGTGCTTTCAGTTGTCAGTCTGAATGAGCCAGTGTTGCTAATCTGGATGTGAGCTTTGCTTCTTGTGCAGGTCATAGGTTGAGGTCCCATGTTCTGCATCATCCAAAATACTTGGTTTGACAAAGTTAGGAAAGCTAAGTATCATTAGGACTTCTTGTCAGCAGTTGTGCTCTTCGTAACTTTAGCAATTCTGCTCTGTATTTTCTTCAAAAAGATGTTTAATTGGATTTGTATGAGTCCTTTGAATTTTGATCTTTTCTATAAGTTCTGGTAATAATTTTAGAAGAGAAATTATAAAAAAATTACAAATTACTTTTGTCCTTCTCATCATCTGGAACAGTCAGATCTACTTGCAAAAAGCAGCAGCAGCTGTGGATGTATTTTTAGCTACTATCTTCAGTTTTAATCTTTGATTCTAAAAGCCTACCTCAGGCAGCAGAGCACACCTCCCAACCCAACTTGTCAACATCCTACAAGGTCTATTCTTGCTCTTCCATACCAGCCTGTCTGCCAGTTCCATGATTAATTCTCAAGTGACTTGCACTTTTACCATCACACAAGAGTCCCTAACTATACCAAAGTAACTGGCTCGGTCTGAGGCTGATGCCCCACATCTTCTAGCTTTAGATACTTCACCAAATAAATATGTTGATGATAATACTTTTATGATACAGCCACATTCTATTAAGATATTTTTTATCTCATCTCATCTTCCCAGGCCTTTCTTACAATTTATCAGAAAGCAAGGAATTAGCTGAAACTTTGAAATTATAAGAACTAGTTGTAACTTCTCTTCGCATTGTTGAATACATAAATTCTCATATTAAGCACTCCTGTCTAAAAATAAATGAAGTTGCTGAAAGGGAAAACAAAAGTACAGTCAACTCATTGAATTTTCTTTTATTACTACCAACAAACATTGACAATTGTGAGTGAAGAGAACAGAAAACCAATGAGCCAGTACTGTTGATAACACAGGCCTGCAATGGAAAAATTGTCTGAAAACTAATAGCTGATTCTTATAGATTTTTGGGTGCTGCTTTCAGTAAAAATAGTTTTAAAATGCCATCATGTACCATTTTACCACAAACTCAAATTTTCAATTTAAATATCTCCAGAATCACTGTATTAAGCTTCTAAACAAAAAGCTAATTATAATTAATTTTTCTTTTTTACTCACTCTCTTTTGTTTCCCCCTCTCCACGCTCCCTAATTGGACTCAGATGCAATTAGATCTTTGTGTGAGACAGTTCTGTCATAACCAGTGTACTTTTCCAGATGTGTCATTTCTGCAGAAGTTTACTTTTTTTCTCCTTTTAACTTAGTGGTTTTCTTCTGTTTATAAGTGTACTAAATGGCTGCAAGGGGTTTGTAAATGTGCAAATAAATGTTTCAACCAGAGTACAGTTAAACCTGCTCAAGCGGCCACCTGCTCTTAAAGGCCATCTTGAAACAGTCCCGTACCAAATTACATTGACAACGGCCTTGATAGAACGGCCACCTGGTCAACGCGGCCAACGGCCGCTCATTTGAGGCCCCAGACGTCCATATTATACCTGCTAAATAGCGGCCATTATCGGCCCCAGCTCTGCCGTGGCGCCAGCATGCCAATTAACTGCCAGATAAGCGCATGTCATGTGGCATGAATTGTGATAAAGTGCTCAGTGGGAGACGCATTCTCCCAAGAGTACAAACATCAAAGAAAAAAAATAATGTAAACTAAAGACAATGGTTTGCTTTTTTTATTGAAGAATAATAACATACACTTTTCATTAATAACACTACGAGTGAACAACAATATTTATGCAGTGAACGAGTCTCCCACTGAGCACTTTATCACAATTCATGCCACATGACATGCGCTTATCAACTTCAGACATTCGCCTATTAATTATAATGTTATTTGAATTCTTTGATGACTTTTTCTATTTAATTAGCAAAGCAAGACATTTGTATAAATAGCCTCCGTTTTTCATAGCATTTCATTCTGCATTGAATTTCCACACTGTACACCAGGGTGGTCGAACTCAAATAAGCAAAGGGCCATTATTGATCAGGTTTATGCAAGTGAGGGCCACTCTCCAAAAAAGTTTGATTAAAAAAGATATTTATTAATACTTATACTAATAGAAAAATTTATTTACTACAGTAGCTAGTGCGAAATTTGAGGTTTTTTGTTTTTAACTAATTCTACAAAATCAATTTCTAAGTCAGTTAGTGCAACTCTGACACATGAAGCTAGTGTTTCATCATCTAGCTGATTTCTCTCTTTGACTTTATTTGGTTCATAAGAGAGAAACTGCTTTCACAAACATAGGTTGAAGAAAACATTGAAAGCATGTGAAGTGCAAAGTTATTTAGTTCAGGATATGATTCTGCATTTACCAGTTTCCAAAATTCTAATGGATTGTCAAGGTTTTGAGAAAGAAGAAAATGATCTTCTTTCAGCTCACATAATTCCAACTGCAGTTGAGCAGGTGCCTTATCCACTTCTATAGTAAAGGGATTGCTCAGTATCTTAAGGTCATCCTGAATTATTTGGAAGTCCTGAAATCTCTTTTCAAATTCAGTAGAAATATCACTAAGTATGGAAACGTAATCTGAAAAGTCAGTTTCTTTATCAGCAAATACTTCCTTGCAGCTTGGAAAGTGTGTCAAATTGTTTTCCTTTAATTGTGGAATGAATAGTTTGTTCAACTTCAATTTGAATGCATCAATTTTACCCACAAGATAACAGATATCATGATTTCTTCCTTGAATTTGTTTGTTCAGAACATTCAGGTATGAGATAATGTCAGTCAAAACAGCTAATGCAGATATGAAATCTGGATTTTTCAGGTCATTCTCAAATTGAGTAGTGTTAGCAGATATTTCACTTTCAAAGAAAACAAGAATTTCATTTCTCAATGCAAAGAACCTCTTCAAACAATCTCCAGCACTTAGCCATCTTACATCACAGAAAAGTGACAAATCTGGATAAGCAGCATTTACCTCTTCTAAGAAATTTCTGAATTTTCTGAGTTAAAGCTTGAGCACCACCACAAATAAAATTAACCATTTTAGTGATAGACTTCATTACAGGATGCAGTCTGGCAGACTTGACACAAAGAGCTTCTTGATGAATTATACAGTGGTGTACTGGAACTAAGATATTGTTTTTTCTCAGCTCACCCACAAATCCAGTTTTCTGGCCACACATAGCAGGTGCTCCATCAGTACAGACAGAAGAAAGTTTTCCATATTTAAAATCTTCATTTATAAAATTTCCAACTACCATGTCAAATGATTCAAATATATCTTTTCCTGTAGTTCTTCCAGACATTGATTTCAGATCCAAGAGTTCAGTTGTCACATTAAAATTGTATTCAATAATTTTAATAAAAATAGATAGTTGATATATGTCACAGTTGTCTGTACTTTCATCAAGAGCAGCTGACCAATATGCACAATTAGCTATTTTGTCTTTCAGAGTTTTTTCCAGTTGTAAGTCAATATCTTGAACTCTGGTAGAAACAGTCTGGTGTGATAGAGAAACGTTTTTAAATTTATCAGCAACTTCCATTTCTCCAAGTGATTTTGCCATTTCTATAGAACATTCTTTAACAATCTCTGCTGTATGAAAGGATTTACCCTTTTTAGCCAATAATAAAGATACACGATAGGAGGCATCCAAATACTGAGCACTAGCAGTAGGAGTTATGATTTTCAAATTCTTAAAAATATTCTTCTGTGCTGTAAGTTTATCAGTTAATTGTTGCACAAGCCCAAGTCTAGCAGCTTTTCCTATCACATTGTCATAATTTTTAGCATGCGTTTTATAATACCATTTTCCTCGATGCATAAATATTTATATGTCCAGTCTGCATTAAACTTACGATGTTCAGAGTCAATTTTTTGCTTTTTTGATAGATTAGACGCCATGACACGAAAATTGATACTAATTCAAATTAAAATGAGATTTATGAATACGAAAAATGTTTGCGAAAAACCTTAAAAATTAACGGAAATTAATTACTATATATGCGAAAGTAATTCATGTAAATATAATTTTGTTATAATGTGTAAAAATTTATTTAAAGGAAAAATTTTTTAAAATTTAGCATGACCTCGCGGGCCACATTTTAAGGTACTGAGGGCCGCACACGGCCCGCGGGCCGTATGTTCGACCACCCTGCTGTACACAATGGCTACGCCAAAACGGACGACATTGACACTCGAAGATCGTGTGAAAGTTGTAAACCTCAGTGATAATGGCAAAAGTGCTCGGAAAATAGCAGATGAGTTAGGTGTAGGGCGCACTCAGATTCAAAACATTGTGAAACGCAAAGCAGAAGTGTTAGCCGATTATGAATCAAATGTTTCAAGTGAGCGCAAGCGCAAATCTAGAAAAACTGGCAATGAGGAAATCAATAGAATGTGCTGGGAATGGTTTTGTGATGCATCTTCTCGACGAATCGTGATTACTGGTCCACTATTAAAACAAAAAGCACTTGAGTTCGCAAAACAACTTGACAATGATGAGTTTAAAGGTTCAAATGGTTGGCTAGAGGCCTTCGTAAAGCGCCATAACATTGCATTTGGTACTATCAGCGGTGAAAGTGTGACGTCAGCGAAAAAGTCGTCAGTGATTGGAAAGCAAAGATCCCCAAGCTGTGTGAAGACTACGCACCAGCAGACATCTTTAACATGGACGAGACCGGTCTGATTTACTGTGCAACAACCAATAAAAAAACATTTCACGTGAAAGGCACACAGTGTCGTGGTGGCAAAATGTCGAAAAAAAGATTGACGATAGCACTTTGCGCTAGTATGACAGGCGAAAAGTACACACCATTGGTGATTGGTAAATCTGCTAAGCCTTGCTGCTTCAAGAATCTTGATGTCAAATCCTTGCTGGTTACCTACAAGTCCAATAGCAAGGCGTGGACGACCAGCTATGTGTTCGATGATTGGCTAAAATCCTTCAACAATCGCATGCGTCGCCAAAAGAGAAATGTGTTATTGTTCCTAGATAATGCTCCATCACACCCTAATGTAAAACTTTCCAATGTCAAGCTTCAATTCTTGCCCCCCAAACACAAGGTCCATGTCACAGCCGATGGATCAAGGAATCCAAGCCTTTAAACTTAAATTCCGCACCCGACAGCTGCAGTTTGTCCTCAATGCCATGGAGGAGGACAAAACAAAATGCGGCAGTCAAATCTTGAAGGAGATATCGGTCTTTGACGCCATTTATTGGATTAATTCTTGTTGGAAAGCGGTCGAGGCTACCACAATTGAAAAATGCTTTAAATCATGTGGCTTTGGTGTGCTAGACACCCCTCTCTCCAATGATAATCCCGAACCGGCGCCTTCCACATCTACAGAGGATGATGACTCAGATTATGTTAATGTTCCCCTTATGGCCCTCAAGCTTTCCACCGATTTGTTTGGCTGTGAATTTAGAGATCTTGTTAAGATAGATAATGAAGTGGCAACAACACAGTTGGACGGCCCTGCAGTTACAGTACCTAGCCACAGCACTTCAGATGTAGAATCTACAGATGATGATATTCCTGAGCCAGAAGCTACCAAAGAAGAAATGATCATCATGTCAAAATGCCAATCCGGACTGAAGGATGTCATCAACTACATGAAACTTGCTGGTCGACATGATGTACTAGAATCACTTTTGGACATCCAGGCAACGATTGAAGCAATGAATATCAGTAAACAAAGGAAACAAATGAAAATTAATGATTTTTTCCAAAAAAAGACATTTATTTGATATAAATATTCGATTAGAAATAGCATTTGATTTTTACAAATATGTATATAATTAATAAAAGTGTTGTTTTAAATACAATGTACTTGCATGTGTTTAATTATTTATAATTTGGCCGGCCATACTACCTAACCTGGATATAAAGGCCACCTGCTCATAAAGGCCATTTTTGGTCAGTCCCCTAAGTGGCTGTTATAGACAGGTTTGACTGTACGTATTAATAATCTCTTTTCCCATATTTTCGGATTCACTTTGTGAAAAATCCTACGTGATAGAGAAAAATAGGGGTCATATTTGAAACCAGCACACCAAACAACATAAGAATCAGTTATAACATTACAGACAGTTTTCAATGATCCAAATTTTTCAGGCCTGTGTAATGAATGTATCCGAGAAGTTTATGCCAATCGATGTAGTTAAGGACACATCTCTTCATCAATCAAATACTGCTACATGGATAAGCAAACAGTTAACAAAGAGTTTGTTGGATAACACAACAATCCTAACAGATTTTTATTAGCACTACAAGCTAAGATATCACCCCTTACAGTTCAAAATAACAACTTAAGGACCTGCAAAGAAGATGGTGGTAAATGATCAAATGATCATTTTTCAAATATTACACCTGGGAATCTCTGATTCCCCAACGTGGGAGGACTGAATACCACAGATGGAAACTCCATCCATTTTTACAAACAATAATAAAAACAGAACCCAACTCATCCTCACTCTCTTTTTGGATGTAATAAAAATAAACAGTGGCCCAAACTTTCCCTCTCAGCTTCTAAGGACATACAGAGAGAAAACTGTTTCAAGGGGAACACAGGTCGAAATAAGGCCTCACTTATAAACAGCTTTACACTCATACCCCAAAATTAGCACCATACAACCACACCCCAAGAAAGAAAAAAAAAAAAGATACCAACAAGATATCTGGATGATAGGAGCTGATATGAACAGCAAATAAATGTATAATATTTTGCAACAAAAAAGGAAACTGACAAAACTAATATCTGTTGTAACAAAAATAAATGCTTTTAAAAGTCAGTTTTTCCTGATAATGTACACTGGATCACCAACTTTAATCCACCCTTCATTATCCACTGTGGTGTTTATGCCAAATTTTGGACGGCCATCTGGTAGTTGACTTCGGTACCTGTCAATCAAATTCAAATTTTTGGATCATTTGAACATTTAAGTCTTAAAGTAAAATATTATAAAAACAAAAATATAGAAAATTAGCTCATTTAGTACTGAAGAAATAATAATTACTGTGACAAAAAATATGTATACAAGATATCTTTGCCACAAAAAAACATTAAGAGTTTAATAAATGAAATAAGATGTAGCTAGATCTTATGTTTAAACAGATTACAGGTAAAAAGCTTCCAAATTACATAAAGCCAGCTTTTCCTTCCTATTCAATGAATTTTGAATGTACTTAAATGTAAATGGTACATACTTTTTCAATGTGTTTAATGGTTCATTCATTTTGTCCTTAATTCCATTATCTAGGTCCACAGTTGTCATGGAACATCTGCAATATCCCAAATATGCCATTTAATCTTTTTGATACTATGCTCTGATAGATCAACTAAATGATTCCATAAACCTTTTAAAATTTGTCACCTTGAAATTTCCTTGTACTTCAATACATACTATTAATCTCTCAACCAATATCCAGCAAATAATTTTAGATATTTTGGAAAAGTTGATCTTATCATCCACACAAAAAGGAGACCCTTGTAATATACTGGTTTAGTTAAATGATGTTTTGGAGTTGTCATTACACAAAACTTACATCTTCTCAAACAAAAACCTCCCTGGAGAGTCACCACCATCAAACACAGCTGCCCCATTTGTTTAAAGTCATTATTCACAGAGTAGTTTTACAATAAACATCTTCAATTTGTTTCATATGACTGAACACTTAGAAATTGGTTAACTGAGAAGAATATTTAAAATTTGGTATCTAACAGTAAATAAAACGACTAAGCTCTCCTATTAACATCCAAGTTACTTCCATACAATACTCCAATCAGACTAAAGGTTACTCTGCAGTCCAATTTGCATCACGTGTTTATTGGGAAAGATCAACAGCTAAACTTAGTCTGATAATTTCAATTTGGCCACTCCACATCACTATGGAAACTCCCCTTTTTGATTTTCCTAAAACTTAAAATTGTATTCTCTGAAGTCTGATACCAATATATTCTTTTGAGGGGGTCATTAACTTCTGATGTACTGATTAGTTTTTCAAGATCTTTGTTTTCCCTGAATTTTTTTTTTTTAATTTAATTAACTGCCAATCCAGAGAAATTAAACTAAGATCAGTAATTATTTCTCTTAGTAAATCAGTTCATCTTAAGGAGCAACTGGGATCTCTCAGCTTTGACTGTGTAAGTTTCTCTTTAAACTCCTTTAAAGTCAAACAAACGAACTATTCAAAATATTCACAAACACCGCTTACCTCAACCACAATACACTGCAGCTGTCTTTGTGGAAAAACTGCACAAGTGTGGAAAGCAAATATAAAAATAGTAATAATCTTTCTTTAAAAGAGAAAAAAAAAATTACCTGTTACACTTATGTAGACATCGCATTAACATATTTTCACCAATGCATATTTCTTCCCAATTGTCCTGTAATATATGCATAAAAATATCACCTGCTGATAAGCTGGTGGCTAACTGGGGGGAACATCTTACATGTGTGAGGGACAGACAATTAATTGTTAATAGTTTTTAAATTTACACATCTTATTTTCCTCAGCTAAAAAAGCCTACATAATAACGAGAGTTCTTGCATCAACAAGTTAGCCATTCGAGCAGTAGATCTGCATATATATGAGGAAAGCATGGCTCATGAACATACAGCGCACTCCTTAACAGATCAGAGACAAACAAACAAGACGTCCAAACAGAAGAATGAAGTTTTCTTGTTCATTTTCTTTTTGTAAAAAAAACTGCCAAATAATCTTTTCAAACAAAATAGTTTTACCTTTACAAAACAAGTTTCTGCATTCACCAGTGAACTTATTTCCTTTATATGGTTGACGTAACATAAGTTAGTAATCTACTTGCTTTTTCTCTTCTTCACAATAAGTTATTTATATCATTGAAATATTTAGTACTGGAAACTAATGTTCATTGCTAACCTTCTTCTATCCCATTTTGACAAAAATAAAAATATTCCTTATAAAATTTATATATCATTTTAAAATTAAATCAAAAGAAAAATTATTACAATGTATATATAGAGGAGGAAAATCTGTTTTTTAGAATTTTTCCCCTTAAAGTCTGACAGCATTAGGACTGTCAACAACACAAAAAAGATGTCCACGCAGGTAAAATAAATGACTGCGCAACATGGACAGATGTTAGAAAAATGGTGCGGTCAACTGCTTATAACTTCAAAAATGTTAGAAGCTGGTTAACTTTGGTATCTAGCAAATAAAATAACTAAGTTCCACTTCACACTTCCCTCATCGGTATCCAAGTTACTTCCATACAATACTCCGATCAGGCTGAATGTTACTCTGCAATCCCATTTAAATCAAGTGTTTTTTGGGGCAAACATTGAGAATGCACTTCCATGAGTTCCTTTATGGATGCACACTTCCATTAACAAGTGCTACAGTTTGGAAGGACTGCAAAAAAGTAACTTTAAACCACTGCAGCATGTACAGGTAGCCAAAATCATTGATTTTATTTTGCTTTAAGAGCCCATGAACATTAAATCAAAGTTTTATTGGCCTTATTGTTAAAAATGACTTTTTATACTGTAACACAATGTGATGTTTAGATGCATGAGGTTAGCAATAATTTGTGCCTATTTTAGATATCAATAAAAAAAACAGCAAAGAGAGATGCCTCTTAACTTACCTCATCAAATGCTAGACACCCATCCAAAGCAATATTTGGACGGAAATTTCTGAAAGAAACTGGTTTCTCCAGCTGCTCATTTAAATGGTCCACAGAAGCTTGGGAGAGAACCAGATAGGCTCCAAAATCTGAAAAAGCCACCTGCGTAACATGAGAAAGATTAAAACTATAGTTGTCTAACCAAAAACAAAAAAAAAGGGTGGGTTTCAACCAATTATAATCAACAAAGTCTGCTCCATGCTGGAATTATTCAACAAGCAGAAGGTCCAAGATGCAACTAACTACAATGTGCATTCTTGCTTTTAACAATGAAGTAAAAACTGATAATCCAAACTTAACAAACATATGCCTATTTTAAAGGCTGATGATGAATGTGACCAGATTAAATTATATTAAAAAAAAGAAGAAGCACACTGGTGTGAGAAATTTGCTACATATAAATTTTCACCATTCTTTCGGAAACTTACAGCATCTCCTTGAAGAAGATTATCATCAGGAAATTCAGACTGTCTGTTAAGAAGCTGTCTCTTTCTAAGGCCTGCTGCAGAACAGACAATTCTCAAGCCATCTTTTTCCAGGAATCTACTGATCCACTTGGCTGCTTTCACTCCACAGTCTAAAGCATCAATATGCTCCATCCAAACTCTGAAATAAATCCACAACTTTGGCTCATTTGGGTGACTGAACAATCAGTTTTCTAATATCTGTTTGAAAAAAAAAAAAAGTATAGTGATTGTCTGCTCTTAGTAATAAAATAAAACTACAGGTTTGAGCAGCCTACATCTGAACCCTCTTACACAGATCTAAAAGACTTTGGTACAATGACAAGTTACCCCCATTTCATATTACATATGCACAATTCCCTAACTCCTGACCTATTATAATGTGGTCATAACCATTTCAAATATTCACTTTGTTTAGAAACTCAAAAGACAGATTTTTTTTTGTTTAATTCAGGGTTTAGTTTAGTAAAGTGGTTCACAAACTGGGGATTGCCAACAAAGAAAGGGGTAATGAGGCGAGCCAGTACCATGACGACTTTCATGCAACATGTAATCTTTTGACTGCTACTTAAGTCCACAATACACTAAAATTTTAACTATAAATAAATGTTTTAACTATTCTTTCAATATTATGAGAAGAAAATGAGATGGAATCTGGCCAGAGATACATTACAATAATGCTATTTCAGTTGAGTTTACATTGAAAATGAGATAAATACTCTATGAGAGAGAGAGAGAAAGGGGGAGATTGAGAGACAGAGAGGGAGGGAGAGAAGGGGGGGTCTGTCTGTGTGCGTCTGTGTCATCATAAGGATCTGTTAATACTGATAAAATGCAATGTATTAGTACACACTTCTTTAGTCAAAACAATGTTCTCACCGGCACTTATGAACCATGTCTTTTTTAATAACTGGATATTTTGGCAGTTCCAGAGTCTCCATCCCTGGAGCATTCAGCTGTATTACATCACCATGGAAATTGACATTTATCAGCACCATCCTGGGCTCCTGCCGCTGGGTCTGAAATGCCCAATCTTTGTTAACTATCATCCAGTGCCTGAAATATTAGAATGTGGGTGCATCACTCAAATCAATTGCAGCAGCACTGCTGTGTACATACAACACATTTTGCGAGGATACGAGTGGGTGCTTTAGACAGGGTGGTGGGGGGTTAATTCTTTCTCCATTATAGGTTCATTGGTTTCTAACTGCTGGGACAATTTAATCCCATGTGTTTGAGAAACAGCCTTAAAGGATCTCGTACAGTACCAAATGAGTTAACACAAAGGAATGGAAGGTATGGCAACAACGATGATTCAGAGAGGGGATTACTTATACCTGAGACCAGTGTTTTTTGGAACCCCCTACCCGGGCAATGATATGGACCCCGGCGGATAGATAGATAAACTGAGATATCTGGTGGGTTTCATCTGAAGGGAATACAAGGCTTATCACTGATATCAATTCAAGTGGCCACAAAGGGGGTAACATGGCTGGCTACCCGGTCTAGTGAGTGTTTATCTTCTAATCGCCGGGCTCCCAGTAGGGGTCCCCTCCTCCCCGCGGGCCGGAGCCAACACCTACCTGTCAGTGACACCCTCTGAACGGAGGCCCAGGCGACCGCCCCATGCCCTCTGCAGGGAGACGCCCTTACAGGACTTCACCGGGTGGAGGTACAGGGCAGCCACCCGACCCACCAACTCAAACTTTTGGCGCCGCCTCCGCTGAAGCCAGACACCGATGGCGTATTTCAGGGCAGAGCGGAGCGCCAGCGCCACCAGCAGCTCCGAGGGCGACTGGCTGGCGGAGGAGAGCCCGGAGTACCCGCTGTTCTCCATCTCAGATCGGTTTAGGGTCTGATGATGAAACCCTGGCACGCAGCGTGTCCTGGTACAGCTCGGTTAATGAACCCAGGCCGAACCCCCGACTCCTTGTTGTCATTCACCCAGAATGGAGATACCGGTTCAGATAGAGTTCAACAAACAACTCCGACGAGTGGGAGTTAGGGGGGAGAGGGGGAGAGAGAGAGAGAGGGATCGGGGGGGATCCACGGGAAGGAGAACTGGTAACCGAAAACCGGGCTTGGTGGAGACTGGGATAAGGGATGTCGTTCGTTATTAACAACAACAACAACAAGCTACTGCTCCGGGGAGCCCCTGTCGGTCTCCCTCTCCAACCCCTGCCACGACGGCACCACCCACCATATATATATATATATAGATATAGATATATATATATGAGCCAACCGAACCACAGCCAGGTGCGCCCGCCTACTGTATAGTTAGAACATTTCACGCGACAGCTGTCCACAAAGGATCTCGCCTAGCGCCGACTCTCTCTCTCTCTCTCTGTGATACGACAGCCGACGGCCATTCCTTGTTTGAGAACACCATTTGTCAACAGAAGGGGCGGATGCCGGGGACAAGTCACGCAGTACGCCAGCGACACGTGAGGAGCTTCGATCGCGCACTCCCCCCCCCACCGAATTAATGAAGCCAAAAAAAATAGACAGGAGGGGAGCACGACCGGGTTCTCTCCAGATGTCGTATTATTATCACGTCGATTCAGTTACACAAGGGACCAAATGCTCCCCTTTACCCTTCCGGTCTCATTACTGCTCCCCCCTTATAAAGAACCTACTTCCGGTATAATGGTTAGCTGCCATGCTTGGTAAATGAAGCACGCACTGCCTGGACGACGACTTTGTTATTAATCCCAGCCACGGGATATTACAACATAACACAACCCTGACAGTTATTTTGGGGGGGTTCAGGTGGGCTAAGCTGGGTATCATGTTTCCCTTAACTGGACACACGAACATAGATCCCAACAACTGACAACCACCACCCTTAAGAAGTTAAAGGGCCTGGCAAGCCCATAACTCTAACTCTGAAGCTGAGGAAACTAATACAAATAGTAATTACCTCCCCTCCCCCTCCTATGGCATAGGAGTAAAACCGTACAACTGCCGGACTGGATGCACACCAGCATTTACGCTGAATTGGTGGAGTTCTTGAAGCAAGGGCAGAAGCATCTGGTGAATAAGCAGGTGGTCCACTTTCCCCGGGATCTAGGTGGTTTAAACATTGTAAACCTAGTAAGAAAAATAGGTACTCAGCAGGTTAAAAATGTACTAAACATCTAGGAGATAGTGGTAGCACAAAAAAGAAAAAGAAAATATTTTTCTCCCATCAGATAGCTAAAACCTTTTATATGGATAATGGGATAACCACCCTATATGGCAACTCCAAAGACTTAGCAATAACCTTATAAAATTTCACAAAGCTAGCTTAGAAAGATGGAGCAAGAGCAAAATAATCCTGATGGGAAATTCAGTTAAAATAGACAATGTGAACAAACCTATTCATTTGGTTTCACAATGCAGTTATGCTTACACCTAGTCTTAAATTCAGTCACAGCTTGATTATGGGAAGGGTGTGTCTCAACACAACATTTCTTCCATACAAAAATCTCTGGAACAGCTAAAAAAACCTGTTTAGATGGCTATAAATGGCTATACCTCTGACATCCGCTAAGAAATTCCTCACTTGGTACTCCATATGAGAGAAAATAAACACATGGAAATTAATAGGAATGCCTTGTATGCAAGAGATTGGATGATACAGTCATCCATAGCATCTACTTGTCTGCAGTGTAAAAACCTGCAGGATCTAAGTCAGTCAGAACAGACTTAATCTGTACCAGTGCATCTTTGGGTTCACCTCTCACAACAGTTTCAAACTTCCAGGTCTTCTCTGCACAGCAGATTGTTTGGAGTAGCCAAAGGACTTCAAAGGGTGGAAAATCCACTCCAAATGTACTTATCTACTGGTGATATGTAAGAAGCTTCTTGCGTAAAAAATATATGGTCAGGGCTTCCAGTGCGCTTGACAGGCAACAACTTTCGAAAACATGGTTAATTAAACAAACATTAGGCCACGTACATGGCAAAGAATTAATTTTTCATGTTTAGCCCCATGCCACAAGTGGTAGGTTTATGGGAACTGATGAACTATGAAATGGGATACACAGTTGGGCAACAGAACATTTGTTGATAGATGATAATGGAAAATTTCCAAGTCATTGGATATTTTCCACTGCCAATTTTTAGCACCGATTACCCATTCTTTTCTCCCACACCAGCTATCTATAAATTAGAAACTGATATTGAAGTGTCAGAATAACCCTCAAATTCCAGGGATAGGTAGGAAAGAAATTAGATTTGATGCAGGAGTAAATGTTACTGGTTTCTGATCCATGAGTTGATTTCAGTTTCTATGCACAAATTCTGTTGCATATGTGATTTACTAGCGATAATGTCAAAGTCAGGCTATAAAGTTTCTTGTTGTTAATTCTGAAAGATTCTCTGCACAGCTGTCTTTGTGAAAATTTAATTTTCAATGTGGTCTTTTCACCTTTTAAACAGGAATTATTACACTAGCAGAGGCGTTTTGTGGAAAACATGCAAATTACTGCTATAGAACCATTCTATTGCCTAATATATTCTCCTTAGAATCGGTGACATTTGTTATGGCTAATATTACACTTCTGGGGAAACAGTTTCAATGAATTACTTAATAATGTTAATTAATGACTATTGTTTAGAAACTGTTTTCTCCAAAGCTGCTAAAGTACATGCACATCTCAGTGAATGAAAGTATGAAGGGCTCATGCATATATCTCATGATCAGCTAGATGTGCATAGTGGTAACCCGACAGGTCATACATCCCATAATGATTTGGGCCATAGTTTTCTTATCCCTGTTCTAACCCTAACCGTGACAATTCACTCTAACATAGACCCAGACCAAAATATTCATTCACAGCTGTGAAGTCTTGGCTCACAGCTAAAATGACCATCATTTCTCGTTTGTGTGTTGGAATAATACAAAAGTTATTTCCATGACATTTTAAAGCTTTGATCCACAATATAAGATGATAAAATGGATGAAGATAGGTGTGGAGAAAGGTCAATCCCCTTAGTTCAACACTGTGGTTTTAGTGATGGTAGATGTTTGGGATGCCGTATAAACTGGTCTGCTATTATTCGCTGAAGGATGGCTGAATTCTGTTATATGCACATTCATTCATGATAATCATTTTGTGCCACTTTTCCAACGAGTGGTTTCCTATTTTTTTTTATATTTTTTCTTTCTTAGAACATTCAGGGGCGGTAACTCTTGTTTGTCACAGACAGATTTAATTTTTAGTTCATTTTGAGTAAAATGCCATAGATGTGCAGCACTATTTCTCGAGGAGAGTCTCTAGAAAGACAAGTGACATTTAAATGGCGATGTCTGTGTATCCATTCAATACGTTCCATATCATGAACTGCAACTCCAATAGACCAATAACTATAGGCACTGGACCAGGCAAGAGGGTAGTATGATTTGGTGTGTCCCTAGTCTGCCTTTGTGAAAATGGGTCATGTTAACAGGCAAAAAAAAAACAACTAAATGATGTCTGCTTCTCTGGATGCCACCAATGATTTCGTGCAATTCAGCAAGACGACAACACACAACCTCAAGCTGCTAAAACGTCAACAACATGATCTCCAGCAACAACCTATTCCTATGCTCCCATAGATGCCCCCTGTCCACTTACCTTGTGCCAAATGAACATCTGTATAATGATGATTGCACTGTTATGTCACCAATGCAGAACCTGATCCAACATGGGGCTACAATTCCACAGGAGTGGCAAAGGATGCCACAGGTAGTCATCTGAAACCTTATATGGTCGATGAGAAGACATTGTGTGGCTGCTGGAGGGCCTACCTGCTGTTGATGTTTGTGCAGTACCCCATCTACAACAGTTAAAAATATAACCATGAAATACTGAAAAAAAAAAAAGAAAATTGGTGACATTGTTAATTTCAGATAGATCTGATATGATAATAGGCCATACACACAAACCGACAGCATTACTTTGGCTTTCTCCTTTTGGATCAGTCTTAGCAAATCCTGTGTTCTACTGAAGCTTGTTTTTTTCTAACTACACAGATCTGCTACCTACTTTCTTTAATTGCAAGTTTGTTGATAATAACACTCAACATGTCAGTTTACTGAGAATGTGGAAAACAATGGTAAATTGTCTTTTTCACACCTGCTATGGTCACACTGATAATTCCTTCAATGTATCAAAAGAATAATACTGATGGATTTAAAGTATTACACCTACCAGGTTAGACATTTAAGTGGCGAGTAATAGCTTTTTAAAATAAAATCAGGAGATGTTAAGAATAGCTTGCAGGAAAAAAAATGAAACTTAATTTGTTGTCAACACAAGAAGAAAAAAACAGGAAACAGGAATGAAATACCACAAAAGCAGGGAAATCACGCTTTCCATACTGAGAGTTGGAAAGAGAAATAAAGAGAGAGATTTAAGGGAAGAGACGAAGCTTGAAAGTTTTGTCAGTTCAGAAGCAGGTTTTTTTTTTTTAGATATCTGATACAAAGACTGTTGAGTTTTTGAAGCTGGAACAAGATTACTCAAAAGTGCTGGAAGCTCTCTGCCAGACAGATGTGGTTGACCCCTTTTATGGACTCACCTGGATTGCCTTGCCTTACAAGACTGACATTATACAAAATAAACAATGGGAGATCTGATCTGTCCAGGAGAGAGGAATACAGCCCCTTAACTGGGAGGAGGAGATAAAATAGAATTGAAGGTGGACAACTTTTGTAGAGCAAAATAAAACCATGAAATGAAAATGGATAAAACTATCCCATTTTGTAGGGGCACAGCTCCAAGATATGAACAAGCGGAAATGCATTAAAACTCTCTGTTGAAACCAAACCAATTACTGTTAATATTCTTGTCTGATATCAAACATTTTTTTTACCTAATTATTCCACTAGGATAAAAAAATCCAAGGACCACCAAGGTGTATTGCAAGGGAGGTAACCTGTCGACTAAAAAAAAAAAAAAAAAAAAAAAAAAAATTTTTTTTAAATTTTTTTTTTCGAGAACTTTGAGCAAAATAATCGCATTCATACGCATTGTTACAGCGGCAGGTAGGGAGGATATACGGGCCTGGAGCCCCTGGTGAGGGTTAGAAAGTTCCTGCGAAGTACGCTATTGATGAAGTAGCGATTTGTTCCACCCACCACCTACCTCTTTTAAAAACCGATCGAACCAGCAGCTTCCCAGTCCCCTCTCTCTCTCTCTCTCTCCGTGGGTGCGAGTTGAACTCCCGTGGGTTAGCTCCACTCCGGCAAGGAGAATTCGCTGCTTGTTGACCACGCCCATACCGCCGAACTTCTGCCTACGGAAATTACGCAAGGGAAAAAAACAAAAGCGAAAGTACAGAAGAAAATAAACCACGTGATACAAGACGTCACCGGCCTTTCGTGGAATCTAAAAGTTCAGAGTCACTCGAGACAATTGATGGCTATGGGAGCTCATAATTAATTATTTCTTATAGACATTGGATAATTTGCGATTAGCATTTTAATATTAAAATATAATTATTATTAATGGTGTAACGCGGTGGTCAGGACCGAAAGATAAGGAGGCTGCGCCATCCACAGAGAAGGGAGAGCTGTGGCAGATTTGGACACCAAAGTCGTTTTCGCAGTCGAGTCACGAATTAATCTGTCATTTGGTGATGTTCCCACCCCTACCCCTGGACGTCTACAGTGACGTGCAGTGCACCTGAACTTCCGACAGGCATTCAATACCCGAGGCGCTGACACACAGGTGATCTTTTAAAGCTAGAAATTAACCCTACTCTTCCACTAGGAATCATTCATTTTCTGTAGTGCCCTCAGTCCGCAGCAGATCTCTACCGCCATCTGGTGGCAGTGGAATGTATTAGTTAACCGGGACGCTGGAATAAGAGCAAATTAATTAACGCCACGTGCGCACGAATGTGATAACGGATGCATTCTGGAATTCCGCATTCCCAGGTGATCTATAGACCTTAAAGCTGCAATGAAAGGAGAAACTTCTATATCACTTCCCCAAGGTGATAAGGTACGAAGAGACGGCGTCCGCCACTCATCCCTGCCAACGGAGATGTGTCTGGTCACCAAGCAGACCTAAATGATCCAGAGGAGGAACACGGCAAGGATATAATATCACCTGCGGCGGAAGTCAGACACAAAAGAAGCTCTACTCGGTGGGTGTGGCCCAGTTAGATCTAGTGAGAGTAAAGTGCGGAGACTTGCCAAGATGGTCAAAATCCAAAGCTGCTCATGACTGACTGCCCCGATTAAGGAGGATCATCCTTGGATAATGTACAGTGGAGGTAAGTTCGGAAGCGATAGCTGTAGCGAGGTTTCTCTCCTCGTGTACACAAAAGTAACCATAGCAACAGAATGGAAATGGAAGTGATTTTCGACAACAGCGATGTTCAGCCAAACACGAGAGATGGCGGCTAAGAGAAACTGGGCGGAGATGGATGGACCGGGCAGTATCAGCAGCCAGTCTCTGCGAAACTGCTCGCCGCTGGCTGTTGTTGGATAGAATCCTCGGGGAATCTGGGCCTGGTGTGTGATGCTACAGAGTGGACAGGCATCCTTGCTGCAGACAGATGGGGCTGGAGGAGAGAAGCCGTCCAGAACCTCCAGCTGAACGGTCGGGACGGACTATCGATGAACAGCCATTTGTGACAAGCCCGGATAATAAGCCCATTATTCCGCTCCACCTCTTCAAGAAAGAAGAATTTGTTGACTGGCCAGAAGCAGTCAGCTGACCGACATTGGACGGCGAAGAAGATGTTATGGAAACAATTCTTTTTTATATTAAAAATTACAAGATTTCGAAGAATTTATGGGGAAATTATCCTTCCTCCCAATCTCTCCTTTCCAACCTTAATAATCAGGACTACATTGCTGCCCGTCAAGTGACGTCATAAACGTCGACACCTGTAATCTGTTCTCTAAATGTTCAAACTCCATTCCTGCCAATTCCACGCTTTTCGCCTGTGATTACACTTGGCAACAACCAGTCTGTTACTGAGGTAAAAGTACGTGTCTTAGACTAATTCGATTATGCCGTTTTCAAATCTTAAATTAGAATTAACCCGATTCGTAAGGATTTCTAGCAGAATAAATGGAAATCTAATGTCATATGTTTTGAGTATTTTTAGTACTGTGTACACACAGCAGGCTTTGAGGAAATGGGTTGCTGTAGGTCGTCGAGGTTGCATTTTCTTCATCCACACTTGGATTTCTTCCCAGCCAACCTTGGTGCCGTGAGCGATGACCGTGGTGAGAGGTTCCACCGACACAAAGACGATGGAGACCCCCTACCAGGGGAGATTCAATTCCAACATGATAGGGGACAGAGACAAACCACTGCTGTTCACAAGTGTAAAACCAAGTACTTAAAAAGCGTTTATAAACAGTTAATGTGCGCTTTATACAATGTCTGAGCTTATGGATAACAGTTACTGTACAATATACAATGTGTTTATATTGTGGAATGAATTTGTTTGTTTTTTTTGTTGCAGTTTTTGTGATGCGCTTGATTTATTAATGGTACTTTTCTGTGACTCGACGTCAATTCTGACCTCAGATTTGGATTCAGCTGTTTGATTTGATATACATATACAGTCGACCCCCCGCGTAATCGCGGTTCGGCATTCGCGGCCCCGGTTATTCGCGGAACTTTCCTTAGAACCTAACTAATAATTGTTCGTGGAAACCCCCGCATATTCGCGGAATCGCGAATATCTTCCGCGATTTTTTTACGGCTTTTTTTCGTGGCAATATATATTTTTTCACGCTTTTTAACGCTAAATTATTAACAACAATATAATTTACTAATTTTGTAATATAAATACTAACGTAAATTCAGCAAGCCCACGAGGCGCTGTCTCAGGCAGATGCAGCCCAGCAGCCACGCCCCCCCCCGCGAATGCCGGGGGACACCTGTACCTCGGCAGTGGACGAAAGGTTTGTTGTCTGGTGTTATTATATCATTGTCAACAGCTGGAAGATGTCTCGTATTTTGAGTGATCGGTGCATAATGTCATAAATCACTGTGATATTAATTACTGAGGTTACTGTCCACCTCTGTATATATTTTTAAAAATTTTCTTAACGAAAACGTTTAGTTTCCGCACGTTCTGCCGGCATGATGATGATGATGATGATGATGATGATGTTGTTGTTGTTACTGGTCGATACTACAGCAGGTCCCTTCTGAGTCTGACCCGTAACCTCACACACAAGAGGAGCCCGCTGGGTGTAGATATCACAGCACCTGTAATTCCTGACCTACAGCTGAGGTCATCGGAGGTCAAAAGCGTGTGACGTCAGTTATAGATTATCGGTATTATTAGACGGCGGGCAGCTCGTGACGGGGGTCGCTGTCGAGCGCGTGACCGCCACCATGACGCAGGTGCTGCGTAGCAAGGCCCTATTAGGGTTTAGAAGGGGTCCACCCAGCAGCGCTGCTGGTGTCTCGAACCGCAGGGATGCCGGACGGGTGGACGTTTTCCGGCAGCAGCCCCCATCCCTGGGGAATCAGTACGTGGAGGATGTGACCCTGCGGACCTACCTGAAGCGTCACGTGCCGGCAGCGGTGAGAGTTTTCGTCCGCCCTGCGCTTCCTTCCTGGTTACGAGCGGAGAGGGCGGCTTCGGCGTCAGGACCGGACTAAGGCGTAAGCCACTGGAGCTTCCGTCCCTTAATCCGGCCCTGGCTGGTGGTGGCGAATTGATTCGTCTGTTCGGCGTCTTCCCACCCGCTGGGTCACGCTGAAGGTCCAGTGGGACAATTAAAAAAGTGAAAGTAAATTGTGCGCAGGCAACAAATGTAGAATTTGAGGGCTCGGTGTGGTTTGCTTATCCGGGTACAGATGGCGCAGGTTGATTACCTTACCGCCCAAGTGCACGCCCCAGCAATCTCTAGGTACCCACTTGCTTGGTAACCAAGGCTGATATGAATTAATTTAGTCATTTAACTTGTGAAGCCTGAAATAAAATAGTTGATGCAGTAATTTGGATACCTCTCTTCCTCTCTCTCCCTCTCTTCCTCTCTCTCCCTCTCTCTCTCTCTCTCACCCTCTCTTCCCTTCTCTCTCTCTCTCTCCCTCTCTTCCCTCTCTCTTTCTCTCTCTCTCCCTCTCTCTCTTTCTCTCTCTCACTTTCCCTCTCTCTTTCTCTCTCACTCTCTTTCCCTCTCCCTCTCTTCCTCATCCCCTGTTCCTCTCTCTCTCTCTCTCTCTCTCTCACACACACACACACATATGGTATTTGGTACTGGCTATATTCCTGATAAGTTCTTAATATTACCACCCCCCCAAGTTGCCATATTGTATGGGAAATGCTACTTGGAATATTTAAAAAACTAATATTTCTCAAGAAATCATAGCCTGCCTAAATTTCTTTCTTGCTGTCCTTTGTTGGATCTAGCAACCCCCATCATCCTGGTTCTTACCTTGCCCATCTTTTCATTCCAACAGCTTTTGTTCTCTCATCCATGTCAGACTTTGTCTATGGGAATCAAGATACAAGTAAATAAACTATTGATGGATCTTTCAGTCTTCTCATCAGTTCATTCCTGTTTATGGGATTTTTCTGCTGGTGGAAGGAAATTCCTTAATTGCATAAAGCCCCTTTTCTGGCTACAGTTTATTCATGAGTTTATTTACTATTCCCCAGAGCCACTCTGAAGTATGCATCCTTTGTACCTGATATTAGTCGTGTTAACTTTGGCTACAGTTTCACAAGCTGAGGACATCAGACTAAACTGCAGCCATAGGGTTACTAAACCTCTGGTGAATTTAAATAATTATCTCATTTATTGTGCATAGTACTGCATCTCCTTGCTTCTCCTATGACATAGTACACTTTTTCACATTTTCTGGATTTTGCTGAATTAGTCTTTTATTCTTATTTAGATTTTGAAAACTTTTGAAGGTGATTTGCACAGTTTTGGCCAGAGAGTGGTTGGTGATCTGTATCAGCTTCATCTGGAATGTGAGTGCAATCCTCCTGTGTTCCATCAGTATGATGCTTGGGGAAATAGGATTGATGAAATCTCAACCTGCTTTGCTTGGAAACAGATGCACAGGATTTCTGCTGAAGAAGGACTGGTAGCAATAGCATATGAAAGAGAATTTGCAGAATACAGGTATGCTGGTCTTAGTTTTATCCTTGTACAGCTGGTGTGCACTGCCTAGCCAAAAAATTAAAGACCTTCATCTAATCATCTCTTGGGTTGCCATGCACCTTGATGCCAGCCTGAAATCATTGTAGCTTTGATTCCGCAAATTTCTGGATGATGTTTGTTTCAGTTTTTCCATATTCCTCAAGTAGTATTGTCTCCAGATTCAGGTAGTTGACAGCGGTGATGTGTGGGCTCTGACTGCAAGTTCCACTTCATTCCACTGATTCTCAAGCTGGTTGAGGTCTGATGATTGTGGTGGCCTAGAAAGCTGTTAGTCTACCACATGTTCTTCAAACAAATCCCAAACTGTATGGGCATGGTGTCATCTTTGAAATATTCATTGGTGTCAGGGTGGAAATGGAGCCTGAGAGGAGTGCACTTGGACATTAGAAACAATACAGGAAGAGTCTATCTGGTCCATAATCTTGCAGATTGTCACTATACCTTTAACTCATCCGTGTTAATAAAATGCTATGAACCATCTGACCAAAAGACAGTTTGAACCCTCTTATCTACAGTCCAGTCTTCGTTTTTGCTTCACTGAGAACAGTCACCAAATTTATCATTATGAAGTTCCCTGGTTTTGTAGTTAGAATGACTTTCTCTGATCAATTTTACTTGTATTCTGTTAATTGTTGCATTGCTGAATGACTGTCTGCATAGTTTTTTGCTAATTGCTGCCTATCCTTTTCCTACCAGAATATGTTTACTTAATATCTTCGGTTTTATCCGTGTTGTGTAGTCTTTTGGTGGGAGGGAGAGAGGCAGCAGTGAACCTATTTCTCTGTCAGATTCACTGTTCATATTATTAAGAGCCCCGCCAATCACACCCTGATAGTAGCATCTCTGTCTCAGTCAGACGCATGTGTTCCCTTTTTTCCATCCAGTTTGGTAACAAGCCTTGCACAGAACGCACACACTCTGTCGGTATTTATAACTAGTTAATATGCAAATTGGTTAACACAATGTTAATTAACTTAATGCCTGTGGAGTTGGCCGGTTTAATTCAAGAAAGGTTTTCAATCTTCTGGCGAGGTAGTACAGCAAAAAATGGCATAACTAGAATCCAGTTTTCTTTCCCTTTGCATCTTCAGCTGCTCCATCTTTTTGCAAATCTTTCATTGTAAACAGATGCTAGACACATATTCCTTTTTTTTTTTATTTTTTGTAGTCGCCTTTATCAGATGGCAAAGCTGTTTCTGTTCTCACCATCTTCGGGTCTCTACAGCTGTCCCCTTGCCATGACAGATGGAGCTGCTAAAGTAATTGAGGTAACTCTGCTCTTTCTCCTTTTCTGTTGTTCAGATGTTTGTTGTTAGCAGTCTGAATTCTCAACTGGAACAAAATGACAGAAGTTAACTCTTTCTGAGACTATGTTCAGCTTTATTGAACTAAAAAGTGTAAAGAATCCTGTTAATGGTCTTGGCTGTTTTTATTCTCATTTGAAATTTAACTTAGTATTGTTAAGTGGAATGGAGAAAGTAAGAATTTAATACGTATGTTACTGCTGCTTGTTGTTGTTGTTGTTGAGCGAGTTGGACTTCCGAACGAGGTTCTTGCAATGGCATTGCATCCCGTAAAGACAAGTGGCCCGTTCTCTGACGAGTCCTCCTCGTTACTGAGAGATGTTCGTCGAGCCGACAAACGGCCCGGTCCCCCGACACCGTGGGCCCCAAGGACCCGGGAGGTCTCTCTCACGTCGGACACCAAGGAGAAGTCGTACAGCTGTTTCACGCTATGGCGATCATCAGCGACAACTCTCCTCCGACCCCAGCCTGGGATCGAACCCGGTACAGGAGCAACGGTCCCCTTACGGAGCTAACCCGCTACCACCTGCCCCACCGGGCCGGTTGTTACTGCTGCTGTGTGGTGTGGTCGTTCTTGAACATTTCCTCTATGCTTCTGCAATAAGCTTGGTTAAACAATTGATCCTAGAAACAAACCTACAATCACTTTTTGGTATTTGAAAAAAAAAAAAAACAAACTTGTTACTGATTCCTAATTTCTACTGATGAAATGTAAAAAGAGGGTGAAAACCCACTAAACCTAGCCAAACTCATCTAATGCCTCTCTGTTTTTTTTTGTTGGCAAAACGCAGTTTGCAATGAGTTAATTCTTACCAGGATTTACTGACCTGACTTTAGCAGATGAGCTGAGCCCACTTAACATTTCTTCAGATGTCATGGCTTCGGCTTAACAACAACAACAAAAAAAAAAAAGGGGGAAAAGAAGAAAGAAATATTCTGTTTCGAAAAATCATCACCATAGTCGCCATTGACAATGGCGGCATTCAACTGTAAGGTGTTTTGACTCAGGGTATCAAAAGGAAACACAAGATGTTACGTTTGGTGTGAGAATCGTGTACCTCTGCATCTTCTTGCAGCACTAGAGAACATCACTGAACAGCATTGATAGTTAGATGTCATGTAAGTCTCCTCGAAACTCCGACTGAATATGAAATATTTGAGAAAATCAAGAAAAACTTTGTCACCTTATTTTTGGCATAATGAGATACAAGAAAATAATTTTTCAGTAATGGAATTGTTAGTGAGCAGAATAAATTACTGGCAAGTGTACTTATTACTGATAGAATTAATCATTTTGAAAAATTGTGCTTAGTGGTTCTCCACCTTTGAGCCAGCTAAACTAAAATGGCTGATCATCCTAAATCTGCTTTAAGAAAGAAATCCATTTAACTGGTTGACTTTACTAAATAATGAAAAATTAAGATTGTTGCTTGGTTTGAAACTTAAAAATAAATATTTGGGGGTGGGGCTTGCAGACCAGATTCCTATGCAGGATTTGTTAGTTTTTGTGAAATATTTTGAAGTCTGCTACCATGAGAAATGTATCTGCTCTGTGACAATATTTTAAAAAAAAAATGATTAGTCTGTTAAATTGGCCACCAGAAACCCAGGTAGCCTCCCACTCCACAGTGGGAAGTCAGTGGTAATATAATCGGGTTAAAGTTTTCTGCACTGGTGTCTCGCTAATCTCGCTGGTGATTAGTTTTTGCTGTTTGAAAGTATGGACATTTGAGAAATGGGTCCTCTGTGATTTGCACACAGCTCAAATACTTCAGTTACCATAGCTTGCTCTTCATGCTATAGACAATTTCTCCGAAGGAGCCTTGGCTTACCGACAGAGCTGCCTCACACCTCCTGTCTCGGGACCCCTCCAAATTTTGGACATCAGGGCAGTGGATGACAGAACGCAGAGGAGGGTCTGATATTGGTAAGATCAAACATTTTGTTTTCTTTTTTACCTTAGAAAATCTCTCTTAAGTGTTATAACAATGCACTGGGTTGCCGATAGAGGCATCTGTCACACACGGTGTTTACGAAGTCTCTAAGAGGTTTCTTTTTTCTCTTATTTTTTATCCCTTCACCTGTGGTATTTCTGTACACAGTACCAGGTTTTGGGTTCTGTAGTATCTGTGGCAATGTAATCCCAAGAATCCAGCATCAGATTCTCAACTTTTTTTTTTTTTTTTTTCCTTTTGGTTAAGGTAATTTGTAAAATGTTGCAGGTACACCATTTTTGGAGCCTGTATCTTAATCAGCTTGAGTTAACATATATTTTCTTTTTAATCTGTGATGCATAGTTCTGACTCTGGTTAAATCAACATGGAGTAACCCATAAGGTAGAACAACTATAAAATAAGTAACTGCTGCAGCAATGAACTCTTAAACTTCTGCTCATCCTCCATCTTCAGGGGTACAATATTCAGTCCTCTTTGCCAGTGCCATGGATGCAGTCTCCATTTGATAACTGCTTTGAGTTGTGCCTGAAGGGTTCAAAAGGGAAATGTTCCATTCTTGTGAGGCGCAATGATGTGGTTTTCTCACGATTCTTGAAAAGGCATCTTCAGTAGTTTCTCGACAGGTACCAAGCCTACCAGAGTGTTTTCTATCATTAACAGGACCCGGTTCCTTAAATCTCTCCATCCAACTCCTAATGGAGTTATTGGATGGTTAATTCTTGTTGTAATCTTGCCTAAGCTTAACGGAGTCTAACCTTCACCTGAACCACTGCCATTTTGCTCCCACAAGCCTGAACAACAAGAGAGAGCTCTAAACACATGGCTCTGCGATACCATTTATGTTTTTGTTCTATATTATGTAGTTAAATAGTTATTAAGCATTGAACCCCTTCAAAGAGTTTATAAACACCTGTATATAACATTACGCTACTAGAAATTTTTGAATCAAGACCTAAATGGCAAATGAATGCATCAACTGTAGTAGCATTGAAATATTTATATTTATG
Organism: Nautilus pompilius; assembly: GCA_018389105.1. Lineage (NCBI taxonomy): Eukaryota > Metazoa > Mollusca > Cephalopoda > Nautilida > Nautilidae > Nautilus > Nautilus pompilius. Next base: position 1,063,894 of record JACATO010000684.1, read on the forward strand.
ATGGCTAAATCTGCCAATTAATGTTTTGCATGTATGTTCTGTAGCTTGTTTCCTATGACCCCCATCATCTCAAAATCAATTTAAGAAAAAAAATGCTTAAAATTATGTTTCAAGATTTCATCATGGTTTCAGATAAACATTACCTGATATAATATATTGGTAGTTCCTAAAAAGATTTGAAATATTTGTTTGTTTCTTCCAATTTTATAAACCTTTTTCTGTCTCATTCAAGTTAATTTTATGCTTCTACATCCAGCCTCAGGAACAGAGACTACTGCTGTGCTGCAGTCAGATGGTAGCTACAGATTGTATGGATACAAATGGTTTACTTCTGCTGTTGATGCCAGGATGGCATTCACGCTGGCCAGAGTTACTGACACTAAGGTAAAGAAAGTGGGCTTCCATCTCTGATTACAATTGCGTTACTGGAGTTTACTTAAACTTACAGTAATTTTCTCAGCAACTTAAGTATATAGTTCTAGAAAATAATGATGAAGAAATAATAGTTACCTTACTAAGTGATGTATGACTTAGTAATTATATGCTTGTGCCTTTAAGATGAGAGAATTGTCACCTGCCTTTGGACTGTTTGTATGATGTGACTTAAATCTACAATACTGTGAGAATGGGCTCACTTTAAGAGGAATCCTATTGTTTATTCTGTGGAAGTATGCATACTTTTGTAAAGAATTGGACAAATGCTATACTTGTTTATAGACTTTTTAAAAAGAGTCAGTCACACAATTAAAGTGTTTGCATTGTTAGACAGGTTATTTGATGCTAGCAGTGCATCTTAAGGGATCTAGACATTAGGATGTGCTTTTTGTTGTTGTTTTTCCTTAAATTATTGTGAAGTGATACCTCGAATGATTTGCTAAACCAGGTAGCGGAAACAGAATATTTAAATATTTAAAAAAAAAACAAACAAACTTTAACTTTTAACTTTCTGTTTGTTTACATCTACTTTTAATCTTGTGGGTTGTTTAGAAATTATATTCCAGGGTTATTTGTGATTCATCTTTGTTCATTTTAGGTCACAAGGGGGTTGGACCTCTTTTATGTGGAGACGAGAGATGAAAATGGTAAACTGAACAACATACGCATTGAGAAACTCAAAAATAAGCTTGGGACAAGGCAGCTGCCCACAGCTGAGTTGTCGCTGGATGGGACAAGAGCGTACAAGGTGTGTACTATGTATACTTTAGCTGTTACACTGCTCAGGTTTTTCTCTGTTACCTTGTGCAACCTGTGTCAAGACTGTTCTATCTTTATGAGGAACCCATGGTACATCGTACCTAGACAGTCACTGATGTCATCGGTTGTTAACCACATCACTGCAGTGAGGGTTGGGTGGTGCTCTCAAATTAATTCTGTAGTCTCCAAGTTTATTTGAACAAGATCAGTTTTGCAGTAGGTCCCACAAAACCACACAAATAATACATATGGGGAGGTCAAGTAAGGGAAAATTATTGTGCTGAAATATAAAATACTACATATTGTAATTAGTGTAATACAAAATCTGGAGGAAATGGCATTAAAGTGGGCAGTTCTTTATTTTGTTTGCACGTTTTAATCGAAGTTGCTAGGATGTTCAGATATTGTCACTGTTTCACTCAGACAGTTGCTGGTTCCAGTCATACCATTTAATATTCATGAACACATAAAGCCATAATCACCCCCCCCACCTCATGGGGTGTTTGCTTGACTGGTGAGTAGGATGAGACCACCATATGAAATCACTTCTCACACACACCAGATATTGCTAATAAAGGCACCAAAATGGTTGACTCGGAAAAGATGGCCGAGAAGAAATCAGTCTAGAGCTGTTGTAATAACGCTTGAGGAAACAGGGGACTGGACCATCAGAAATGATGCCAGAAAACTGAAGATGTTACACAATGCAGTGCATTTAATTTTGAAGAAAAAAGACCCTTACTGGCAGTATTTCCAACAGAAAGTGGCATGGCCTCAAGAGAGGAACAGCTGCTGCCCAGGACACATTTATCAGGAACACATCTCTTTGCAATATGTATCTGGCAGTGTCAGTGATAGCTCAAAATCTAGCTTCTGCAACCAGGTCTGTGCTGTCCAAGTCAACAGTCATATGTTGCCTAAAAGATTCTGGCATTAACCATTCTGTAGCAGTTCGGAAACCATCCCCTCCACCAGAGAAACAAGTGGATGCATGGGTGAAGAGGCACATTCATTAGAGCCCACAACGATGGCAACTCTCATGGACTGATGGATCTAGCTTTGAGCTTCTCGGTAGTAAGTGGTGTCGGCATCTGTCACCAATTACACACAAGTATGTTGGATGCCTAGAATGGCCAGCCAAAAGTTTCACACAGATATCAGCAGACATAACTAGGATCTCAGGTTCCTCTGTTGGTGATCTTCAGGTTAAAGGTACAGAGTGGAAAGAGGAATATCACCACATTTCTGCCATGTCCTCTGATGAATGACTGTTTGGGTGCATATTCATTTTTCAACAAGACTGATCCTAGACACATCCAAGCTGTGCAAGGGATATGTGGAGCATCAGGAGGCTTCTGAACTTTTTGACATCATGACCTGGTCAGCGCAGTCAGTCAGTCACCAGACACCTGTCCCCATTGAAACTGCTGCAGGATGAACTGGATACATAGGTTAAAGATAGGCACCCAACAAATGTTATGCAGTTATGGCAGTATTTTCAAGAAAAATAAATCATTTACAAAAGCCGATGAATCATATGCTCAGAGTATGTGAAGCATTTAATAAGATGAAGGTAGAGAATTGATCATTAACAATATCCAGAATTCTACTCCATTGTATTCTGAGGCATTTCTATTTATGGTTCTTTGAGATATTGCTTGATGTTAATAAGGTATCATTCCTGTAGCTCCTTTTGTTTGAATTCAGTACATTTTTAAAATATGACATAGAGTTTGTTCCAATAATTTTGGAGCCCACTGAACATATAAGAGAAATGAAATAGAAGAATGAAACAGTTTGGCACAATGTACATTTTGTAGCAGATTGAAAAATATTGCATGCATGTCCTCTAGCAGTAATCTGTAGCCACAAGAGCAGTGTATTCTTCTTGAGTGACCTTCATGTTTCACAAATGTCCCAATTTGTATGGTAATGTTCAGCTTACCAAAGGTATTGAAGAGAAATTCTCAAACTGGATGGTTTTGACTAATTTCTTTCTACTGCTTTCTGTGTGGAAGCATTTTTTTGTCTGCACCAATATTCTTTGAAATTCAGTTTATTTGATAATAATCAGCCTGTTGTGGTGAGTATTACAACTTCTGATTGCAACCATTTTGGTAACCACTGTTTTCACTAATTTTCATTAATCTCTGTAATTTTTGTTTCCTGGTTTTTTTCTAAGATGTTTCAGTTGTAGCCTAGTAACTTTTTGAGCACTTTTTTCTGTTGCCATCATTTGATGATATCACATGCTTAGAAATCATTGGTTGAAAATAATGTCCCACAATGATAGCAAGGCTGTTTAAAATGAAACTCAAGAGCTGGATACCATTATGGTGATGCTATTTCAGTCAGGTTTCATGTCTAACATAGTGAAGATTGCTCCAGACTTTCATTTGCTTCTCAAATAAATGAAAATAGTAAGACTTTCAGCATGTTTTCAAGCAATGCTTTTTACCCATTAATTTTCATCACAGAATAATATACCAGCAAGAACTTACCTATGGGTTCTTCATTGGCTATTTGTTATGATATGCTTACATAAAGTGTAAAGAATATGATTTTGTTGTTTTTCAGGTGTCTGAGACAGGCAAAGGTGTGTCTACCATATCCGATATGCTGACTCTGACTAGGATTCATAATGCGGTTTCTGCAGCATCAGCGATGAGAAGGTGAACAGCTGGTTATTGAGGGAAGATAATCTGATTTTTCCAGGGGAGAAAATATGCTTTTCATTTGGGTGATTAGGAAAGTTATTGCTCCTCCATGTTTCTTTGTTTGTTTGGATGGTGATAATGGTGCAAAAGCAGTGACTAAGCCATCACTGTAACTCTCTCTCTCTTTCTCTCTCTCTTGCTGTAGCCATGTTGCTTTGTTCTTTTTTAACTAGTGTTTATCCTTACCAAAATTCTAGAGAGTAGCAAGGAAACCAAAGTCTTTTAATTAACAGACTTAATTTACTTCGTAACTAAAAAATAACGTCCTTATAATAATAATAACCACTATTAATTTCAAGGAAAACAAGAGTAAAGCTGAACATTGTTCTATTTAAACATGACCACAAACAACTTCACCACAGTTGTGCTTACTGCTGTATATTCAGATGTCTGCCACATGATGTGGCCTCATCAACTTTTTAACTCTCACTTAGAGAGCTCAAAAATGCAAAATGGCACAGATAAGAGAATATTTAATTAACTATTATATACTTACGGTAATTTAGGATTAGTGATTTTATCATTCAAACTGATTCATAGATAGTAGAATTGTGTTAAAGCAGTAGTGATTGTTAACAAGGACACACTATATCACAAGCAGTGATTGAAATTGGCTGGTATGTACCAGAATGATGTTTTGGTGGTAAAATAATTACAACTTAGAAAAGTTTTTGTTGAATGATTATCCTTCTTTCTAATGCATGAGTTGGAGTTTACTTTATTATACTTTCCTAAGATGAATTTTATTATAGGTAGATTTTTCCTAGGTCTAGTAGGGACAGTATTGATTTTTGCATGTGGAGCCATGCCCTCCTTCACTGATTGAGCCAACCAGAGGCCAATTAGCAGCTTTTGAAAATAGTGTTCTGGGAGTAAATTTTTTTCCATTTCTACCACTGATTACAAGAGAATTTGTCTTGTAGGATTATTAACCTGGCTCGAGATTATGCTACCCGGAGACAGGCTTTTGGACAGTATCTAAAGGATCTTACACTCCACGTACAGACACTCTCTAGGTTGGAGGTAAGTAACTATAGTGATAATTTTGGAAAAAAATTAGCATCACTTTTGTTATCTCTATTCAACTATTTTTCAACACACTATATTTTTACCACTTCCTTTCTAAATGTTTGTCATATATTTTTTTAACTATCGCTATGAGTGAAACCGAAGATCTGGTTGCAGGTTGTTGTTTTTAGTTACACAAGTCTTTCCGGGGCCTTCCAAATCCAATGAAGCAGAGCCACCTGGCATCATTTTCAAGACCTTCCCAAATACCTGCCAGTATCCTCGCCTCCCTAGCCAGCAGTGCTATGTACAAGTCAGTTCCTTATGGAGAGGGAAGGCGATTATAGTCAGTCATAAGGGATCTCAAAAATGAAGCCAGCTGATCTCTTACTGTTTTTTATAATGCCTGCTTTGTTCTTGTCCCATGCTTTGTATTGTCTTCACTTGTTTATTTTGTCACAAAAGGTTAAAGCAAGGGGAGCAACTCTGCTCGTCATGGAAGTGGCTAGGCTTTTGGGGCTAAAAGAGACAGACAGAGCTTTGGACTCAGACCTGAATCTACTGCGGTTGTTGACGCCTATAGCCAAACTGTACACAGCCAAACAGGTGAGAGAATCTAAAATGGCTGCACTTTAAAAAATAAAAAGAAAGTAAATAAAATACATTTTGTTTGGTTAATAAAACTTTCTTTGAAATTATGTACAAATTAAAAGAGCAGGAATAATATTAAATGGTATTTTCATTGTTAATTTGTTTGCTATGTAAACTTTGAAATCCTAATTATATTTAGCAATATCTGCATGAAACTTGGTGTGACACCTACACATCCAACAAATTAAAATACAAAAAGTATTTTCTGGACCAAATTGTTGCTAATAGTGGCCATCTTAGATTTTGGAGTGGTTATTTGTTATAACTCCCTGAGTGAAATGCGGGTATGTACCCTAACATACAGGATTTGTTTGCTATAATTCTGAATCAATTTTATAATATTTTGAGAAAATAGATTTCAGACACATCACCTGGAGGTGTCATGTTTCAGAATGCAAAATTCCCACTGCATCTCTTCCAGTCAGTATGTCTCACACAAGAATGTTTCTAAATGTCTCAACTATTTTTGTTCAGAATTTGAGCATTAAATATTGAATAGTTCCAGAGATATGGTCACAGAGGAGTTGCAACTTGGAATTTTTCTTATTGAGTAAACAGCATCCAAATATTTACTTGCATACATTGAATCATTTCAAGTTATTTTCTTATTAGAAAGTTTCTAGAAACCTACCTGCTTGTACAACCTGCCTTCAGAATGTTTGAGCTGTTCAGTTTCATGTGTATGAGTCAGGGGATGAACCCTCTGAGCTTTCTTGGCCTGATCATCAGCTCTGAGCTGGCTAACTTGTTCAGCGCCCTTTACCTCAACAGGCTGCATCAAGTGCAAGCCACTTCTGTCCTGTCCTCTATTGAGCTGGGACACAGCCATGCCAGGCCCAGCAGCCACATTAAAACTGCCATAGAATCACATTTGGGGCAACTGGATCCACAAAATAGAATAGAGACTTTCATCTCTCACTTTTCAATGATGTATGGCATGTAGATTTGCTTACAAGAAACATACAGACAATTTGCTTATAGTTTGTGTAAACAAAAGCCTTTTCTTAGATGATCTGACAGTCAAAAAAACAGTGACATGATCACAGAAAAAAACCACTTTCATTGCCTTGTTGAGTTTATATGGGGAAAGTTACTTTGGAAAGATTAGTTGGGTTTTTAGTTTGTTTGACATAGCCTTATCCCCCACCCATAATTAATTTTTCTTCATAATTTTTGTGACACTGTCAGGTGCTTCTCTTTCTCTTTAGAAAAACAAAATAACTTTATCTGTATTCTGGAATTTGCAAATAAAAAAATTATGGAGGGAAACATTCTCTCCTTCCTTGTCTTTGCCTCTGCTTCTCTACTTGTGAAAGATGCATCTGATGCTGTTTCTAATATATCTCCAGTAAATTAGTATCTTGTGAATAATGCATATAACTTTTAATGAACAACAAAGATGGAGAACAAGGATTTCATGATGAACTGTTCTCTCTGAATATGATAGATCTCCTTTTTTTGAAAGTTTGCTAAATACAAGATTAGAATAAATAGTAAAAATAATCAACAAAATAGAAGTCTCCATCTTTCCTTTTTTTAGGCTGTTGCAGTTATTTCTGAGGGTCTGGAATGTTTTGGTGGCCAAGGTTACATTGAAGAGACTGGTTTGCCGCTAATGCTGAGAGATGCTCAAGTAAGGCCCTGCTCTACCGTTGCAACCAAGACCGTAATCATTTCTCTCAGCTCAAGTTGTTTAAATCAAAACCCAGTCCTTGAGGTAGGGGGTTAGGGTGGCAGAGAACCAAGTTTGATCTTCCCAGTCTCTGGGCATGGATTTCCTCTGGTACCCTTACTTTGCTCCAAGAGTTCTACTAATGCCTTTCCACTAGCTGATGATGTGGTGACAATAGTAAATACCTGAAACATTTGTTGTGTAGAACAGAATAAATTCCTGAAGTACAGGGAAAGAAAATTTGTTTAAAATAGAGAGATTACTTCTAGGGAAAATTTCTCTGTCCTTGCTTATTATTTCCTAAACTTTCTGATCCTGAACCACACATTGCTGACCGGTCTTGTTTTTACATAGGTTGTGTTCCTTTATTTAATCACTTAGTACACTGGTCCTGCAAATGGCAAATGGAACTTAGTATTTTCAAATGCAGGCATCTCAGCTTTGGACATACTGCACTAAATGGCACAATATTAATGTGGTAGAAGAGAAAAAAGAATTTAGAGGCCATAACAGAGAGAACAAGCAATGGGAACGTACAGAAAGCTAATAGGTATGATAAATCATATTATAAATATTAAAAGTTCAACAGTTTTATTTTCCCTGCATAAATCATTAATTGGACCCCTTTTTAGTATGTGGTTCAGACATGGGATCCGCATTATGAAAAGAATATAAGTATCTTGGACAAAGTTCCAAGGTTTACTAGGACGATTAGTATCTGGCTGAAATACTAGCACTGCAATAATGACATCTGGCCAGGTTTGATTTGAACACCCCAAGTAACGTAAGTAATCTCAGTTATGAAGACTAAGGAGACATTAGCATATGGTAAAAGATTGCTCACATGTTTCTTCAATAGTCATAGGGTTTTTCTGTCTGGAACAACTTCCAAATCAGATTGTGAAAGCAGGGATAAGTGCTTTTAAAAACAGACTTAGATGTGCACTTTTTGGCAAAAGTGGTTTCACATTGTCAAAAGCTTCCTGCTTCTTTATCTAATATAAATGTTTTTTTGTTCAGCCTTTCATTACTTTAAAAATTTTATTGATGATCAGTTTGTTGTTCTAAAGTTTTCCTTTCATCTTTGCATAATTCTTTTGTCAACAGTTAAGTATACTTTGGATTCCGAAAAAGTTCGAAGGGAGATTACTGTGTTGTTTTCTTAGTAGTTTAAGATTTAAATTAGAATGGTGAACAGAACATGATATAAAGGGTTTTCAATTCTTCCTGAAGGTCTTACCCATCTGGGAAGGCACCACCAACATCTTGGCTCTGGATGTGCTGCGTGCCATGAAGAAGTCCGAAGTGCTGCAAATATTTTATGACAACATCATGGATCGATTGATCCCAGCTGAGCATCACCCAGAACTCTCTCAAGCTTTCCTCAAGGTGAAAATGGCTGCTGCTACTGTGATGCAGTTTGCTACAGAGAACTCAGACCAACTGCCAGCTGCAGCCAGTGATTTTGCATTTAGTTTGGCTCAAATTTATGTTGGTAAGTGGAAATTAATTAATCCTGTGGCATCTTGGTGAATAAGGGCATTGGTATGAAAAGAATTTTTAAGTCTCTTAACTTTGAATTTTTGGCGATTAAATGATATTTAATCAGGTTTTTTTCTTTTTTTTAGTGCAATAGAACAGAATATTTGAAGGTAGTTAGACTTAGTGATTTAAATATAAAACTGCTCCTACTGGGAAGATGGCTAAAACAATATCCCCTCTCTTGCCAGAGGGGAAAAAGAAAGTTTTATTTTTAAATTGGTTTTACATTAAAAATGAAAAAGATATGATTTGTTTCTTTGCTTTACAATGCATATCATCTGTGATCATAGTCATTAGAAATCTGTCCATCTCTTTATGTCTCTCTCAGGTATATGATTTTGCTTTTTGTGTGTGTGTGTGTGCAGGTGGCCTTCTTATTGATCATGCTTGCTATGATGAGGCCAGTCCCCATGATGTATTGGCTGCACAAAGGTAACTTTCCAGATCTATAATGAAAATTTACCTTCCAAACAGAAAACTCTTAAGGTGAACAGAATGTAAGTGATCATTAATGAATGCATTTTCCTTTTTTTTTTCTGTTATCAATTTAAATGCACTATCCAAAAATTCTTCCATGAACCCACCTCCGCTATCAACCATGACGGCCACTTCGTCGCCCACATCGTCGTCGTCGCTGACTGCCGCTCTCAGTCTGTGTTCCATTCCACTAATTGCACCTCTAAATGTGAAAGCATAAAGTTACGGGTGATACGTTATGAGGAAAATTTGTGCAATACTTACGAACATAAATTATCGAAAGGAAATTTATCAGAAATATTTCAAACTCTGTAGCACTCATTTTTAACCATATGGAACAATTCATTAAACAAACTGACTGCATTTTGAATTTTGATTAAAAGACCTGCTTTTCATTAAACAGAAGAATCATCAAGTGAGGAAATCAATTCCCTGCCATTGTAAATTTTTTTTTAAAAATAAATTTTCATGTCACCTTTAGCTGAAGAGCACTGTCACATATAACTACCATGACTGACTGACTAGTAGAATGTACACTGCTCCCACATAAAAATGTGTGTTTTCTGGAACAGCTTTTCTTTGCCTCTACTTTTTTAGCTTCATTTGAGAAATCAGTGCATGTGCATCTGCTTCCCAATCCAAACCGTACAGTTAGTACATTCAATGTGACAAGGAGTCATCACGTTTATAACTTCTGAGCCTTTTTGGCTGCATAGTTTCTGCTCTGTCAAGTATCAATGGCAGCAAGCAGTTTACTTTCAGAAGTCACCTTGATGTGTTTGTGGATGCAATCAGAAAAGACCTGAATGGGCTAATGAGAAATGTAGCCAAATTTCTTAGCAGCCAAGGTTTGTTTTTATTTTTCACAACATTCCTTTTGACAAGATAACACAAAAAAAAAAGTAGAAGAGGAGTTGGCAACCCGAGAGGATATTTAGGAAAGTATGAAAAAAGTATGTAACTGATATACAAGCATGTTCCATAAAATAATGTGCTTATTATTATTCTTTTTTAAAGCATAAGTGTTGCTTATATTATTTTGACTACTGTTTAAGTGAAGACAGATCACTGACTAATCAACAGTTGGTGATAACTCAGGATTTTTTAATGATATTGAATCTTGAGTTTTATTAAAATTTGTACTTAAAAAAAACAAATAAGTAAATTGTTCAGTATATAGCAGCCATTTTTTGCGCAAGTGTTTACAATGAGTTGCAAAAGCTAAATGTGTGTGACTTTCTTCAGAGAAGTTTGGTCTGGCTGATGTGTTTGTGTGTGTGCTTAAAACATCTGATAATTGAAGTATTTCAGCAATATTGCAAAAACTAATTTCCATGGAAGCAGCAGTTTTTGTGAGGCCTTTCTGTTATAATAGCACAATCAAACATTGTTTGTTGAGAAGTAAATACTACAGCTTAGACTCAGTATATGTCTTGTAGGCTGTATGTTGGAGAGGGTACAGCCAGACTTAACATTTGTTATGTGGGTTAGTGCAGTAGTCACAAGTTCAAATCAAAGAGCATCCATGTGAAGAATATTCATTGGCCTGTATGGAGAAAGTATATCTTTGCTTTTTTCATGTATTACTATTTTTAGACACTTACTTTATACACTAAATCTGCCTTGCGCCTCTCTCTCCTGCATTTTTTTTTTTTTTTTTTTTAGATTGTGTAATCAGGACTTAACACACGTTATGCATGAATGCAATGAAGGAAGCTATCTACCTCCAAGTCTTGATTCCAATTTTCAGCTGGTTTTTGACGGATACCATGACAAGTCCAGACTTTAAAAGATATGGAAATATGAGAAAAATATTCTATTTTCTTAAAAGGCATACAATAACAGAGATTCTCAATGTAAGAGAAAGAACAGATAGGCAAAACCACGTTTAAAGTTGAGATGGTTAAAAATATATATTGCTATCATTTATGATTTGGTTTTAATTATACAATGCTAATCACAAATTTTCAAATGAATATAAAAATTGAATTAAATATTTACACATACGGATATCTTGGAGATTGTTATTGTTTTGAATTGAGAGTTAAAAAACACTCAACCAAATGTCATACATCACCCATCTTGCACAACCAAGCTTTGTAGTGTCGTGCAGACAAAGTTCTGTAGTCCTCTTGGTAAATTTATAGAAAATCTGAAGTTCGATTTCTTTAGTTCATGCATGTTTCAAAATAAGCTTATTTCTGGGGCGAGTTGTATCTAATATTGGTTTTTATTTTTTTGACCAAATGAATTCCAATTGTAACTTTCCAAAACAAGTAATTTGGCAATTTCTTTGTTTTTATAAGGATACTGGACACATTTACTGCACACGCGCAGTGTACAATTGATGATAAAGAATGTATTTCAATTATTTAAAGCAATAAATTCTTTAGTAAACTTACAGGTGTACAGTTTGTATCATTTAGGGATGGGAATAGAGCTTGACTTAGATTAATCGCCCGGAGCCCGAATACGGACTCCAGGATCATTGTGAACAGAACTGGCCCCGCTTTTATTTATTTTACTTTTTAAGAAAATGAGGCCCCACCCAGTACCCCACCCGGTACCCCAACCGGTACCCCAACCGGTACCCCACCCAGTACCCCAACCGGTACCCCAACCGGTACCCCACCCGGATCTGTGGCACTGCGGCACGAATGAGCCGAGAGGACCGATGTATTAATCTCCAGAAATAACAATAATAATAATACTAAAAACTCATTAACAATTATTGATAACTATAATTTCAAAATAGGTTAAAACAGATGTTATATTCGATGAAGTTATGCAGAGGTCCAGCCGAGAAGTCATCGGCTTCTTAACGACTTTTCTGCGGTAAATTAAATAATTAACTTAAGTTATCACCAGTTGTTATTATTATTATTATTATTATTATTATTATTATTATTATTATTATTATTATAGTTTCGTAACAAATATAACTTTAAATTTAATAAAACAAACACACCTTGTGGTGGTTTTAGTTTAATGAGTTTTTTTTTTTTTTTTTTTTTACTGTTTTGTGCGGGACCACGATGTTTGCATTTCCTTAGCAACGCTCGTCGACTGGTAGGCAACATGGCGGCTAATGAAAGCGATGTTGCTCCTAAGCCTGTGAAAAAGCGACTGTTTGTGAACCAAGTGGATACATACAACGGCAAGAACATGGCAGAGGTGAATTGGGTCAGAATGTGTTAGATAATCGTGGTGTATTTCACCGATGAACGTGATTACCTACGGCGACAAATGGCGGTGGGGGGGGGGTGGGGCACTTGAGGCCATTGCTGTTAACGTGATCGTAGTAGAGGAAGCCAATTCTGAGGAAAATGTGTGAATTAAGTCTGTTAAAAGCTAAAAAAAAAAAGAGATGTGAACTGACATTTAATTGTCTATGAATTCAATTTCTAAAAAAAAAAAAAAAAATGCAAGTAAATAATCACGGAATGTTGTGGCTGGGAGGGGGGGGGTCCGATGTTTGAATACCTAGTCACTTTCATTTTCAATTTGTTATACATCAGCTGAAGTCTTATCCGTGTCCGTTGTTAGGTTTGTTGTGTACATTTATTGCTGTAACATGGTAATTTATATATTTAATCTAAAAGTAGTTGCTTTTTAATTTATTTTGATAATGAATGTACTTACAAATGTCAGAATTTATTTAAATTTCTATATATATATATATAAAACAACCTGAACCTTTGGAGTAATACAAAATTTGAAGGCACTCATTCTCTTTAGATTCATAGGAGGTAATTTAGAAATTGGTTTTGTGTTTGTTTCTTTCCAAAGAACAGCTTATACATTCTGCATTTATTTATTTCTTTCTTGAAGTAAAACCAAAGGAAAAGAAATTCCAATGCAAGGTTATTCAAATAAAACCTGGTCAGATACCATTATGGCTATGATAGATTGTCTACTTTCATTACTCTATGGCAAATTTTTATAGTCCTGATGGTGAATGGTGGATATTTTTTTCTTTTGTTGTTTTTAAGATGAGTATACAAACACTAAAGACTTAAAGTACAAATATTTGTTTATTTCATTGGTTGAAGGATGAAAAAAGAAAGCATTTAAAAAATGTATAAGTTAGTTAAAATACATTACAAACTAAAACAAATACATCTAAAAGATAGAAAATATAGTTGTTTTAAAAGAGTTAACAGCAGTACATAGTGCATCTTGGAGCAGTTTAACTTATAAAGAACAGTAATATAAATCATGTTTATTGCAGTATCTGTCTTATTGTGTGGTTGGTGCTTCTATGGAAGAAGCAGAAGAAGAAGAGGCTGAAGAAAAATCAGAAAGTGAAATGATAATAAAAGATAAAGAAGGATGCTATGAAATTATTGGCACCTTGAAGAATACAGGAGCAGAAAAACCAGACTTTGTAAAAGAAATAATCACAGTAAGCTTTTATATCACTTCTTGAGTCAGGTCAGAGTCAGTGATTTTAGCATGAATTATCACATATGGTAAAGTTAATCGTAATATAGAACTTGTAATTTAGTCAATTGAAATTGAAATAATACTAGTGCTGAAAGTTGCATTTCTTACTAATTTTAGTGTTTTATGGATAAAGAAAATATAACTGTGGTTGGGACTGAAATTAATTGCTTGCAAATTATTGTGTAGTTTATTATTTTTAAAAATGGTATCAGTCTTTTTTGTTTTGAAGGCACCAGTTTATATTAATATTTGTCATTTATTTATAGTTTTGCACCCATAAAAATAATTTTTTATCAAAAGTAATTTCATTCATGAAATTATAAATACCATTCATTTTGTTCATAAAATTAAAAACCACTGTTTGAAAACTTGTGGACACGATTAGTTTTCAATGAGATGTGATTTTGTATTTCACAAATAAAATGATTGGCTTTTTGTACTTTTGCATTTGAAATAACTAGCTTTCACTCCTGAAATACTGTTTGCATTTTTATAGCCATGAAAATGCAAATCATGAACTTGTCATTGCCTTTATACAGTTGGCGTTGTGGGTTAGACAAATTTTTTGGAATCTCTAGTTCTTTATTTGATATTTTTAAAACTATGTCTGTAAGAAGTCTCTATCTTTAAAGAACCATAAAAACGAAAAAGTTAATAAAAGTCTCACTCCAGTGGAATGATTGTAGATATCAGTATAACTGTGAAAATCAGTCAGCTTAAAAACATGTATAAGGTTTAGAATAACATTTTTATAAACTTAATATACATGATATTTTTTAGTTACTTTGAAAAGAAATTCTTCTAACCTCCATGTTGATGATGGTTGGCACATGAGGTGTCATCCATCAGAGGAAACCACCAGGTTTCAGTTTCCTAAACCAAATGGAAAAAAAAAAACACGGTGATGCAGAAAGTCTCCCCTAGAACCCTTAATTTTTGTAGATGTGCGAGGATACTAGTGTAGCTGGCTAATGAAGACCAAGAAGAAACCATCCTAGTGAGGTATGCTAAACCACTCAGTTCTATGGGCCTTCACCCATAGCAGACCAGTATGCTATCACTGGACCACCACATCATGCAAAGAAATTAGACACTATTATTAATAATAATAAAAAAAGAAAAACTGGTTAAATGGATGTGATTTACACAAAGGCAATACTTTTGTTTTACGACTTTCTTTCTACAAGAAATCCAGTTAAAAAAATAGCAACAACAGGCGTTTAGACATTTTAGCACAACTGTAATGTTTGTAATGATAGCATGATCATGCCAATAATGTCTGCAATATTGAGTAGCTACTCAATTATTCCAGCCTATCGCACATTATTTAGAGAATTCTGCCACCACTTCTGTAACCTTTATTTAACTCTCTGAAATTTAATATCTCTGCTAAAAAAATGTCACTGAAACCTGCTTTTCTGCCTTTGAAAACCCCACTACCATTTGTTTTTTATCTGAAACCTAATGTGTATCCTCTCATATTGTCAGAAACAGCAGAATTTTTAACTTATCTACATCTGACAAAGTATTGAAGGAGAAAAAATTGTGTTTTTGTATATTTGGAAAAGTCTAGAAGTTATACTCTACACAGGGTTTTGTAGCATTATTTATACTTGTTTTACAGTACGAAACAAGAAATCAGCTGTATGAGATACTTGTAGAGTGTGATATTATTGTCTATGACATCACCCAGGATTTTGATGAGATAGATGAAGCTATTTGGGTGGCATCAGGTAAAATACAATGAATTTTTAATTAATTTATTATATAATGCATGTTTATTATCAAAACAACTTTGCAGCAGAAGAAACTGTGTTATGAGATAATATTAAGCAGAAAACTGAATTTCTGCATTTGGAATGAGATTGTCTGTTTGAATTCCATGAAATGCAAGATTGATGCTTACAACAAGATAATTTTAAAAACTGCTTTCTTCCCCAAATCTAAGAATGTTTTTGATTTGTGTACTCCTGACTTCACCTTAATATTACAGTTTTTATTATTTTTTTACAGTATGAAATTTATACAGGTGCTAGGTTTGATACATTAATTGACAAGATCAGCTAATACATTGCACTATTTATTTATTTTTTAATTTTCAAAATAAATTTTAGTTTGCTGAATATTTGAAGTCATTTCAGAAAAGATTCACAGCAAACATCTTTGTTAAACAACCCTTTTAACAAATTTTTTAACACTAAAGTCCTTTAAAAATTATTTATATTCTGATGCTATTAACAATATAACATAAAACTACAGTATGTACTGTTTTACTTGTGAGCAGTAAAATTTTATTTGCTTTGTTTTATTTTTAAATAGAACTCCACGCTGACCTGGAAAAATTCATAAAGGGAAAAATTTTTATTCTGATATCTTCAGTTCTGACATGGGCAAAAAGCAAGCCTTTGGACCCTGTAGGTATTTTTGTAGTAAAGAGACTTATTGAAATGTAATTGTACAAAGACTAATTTTGATTTCAATGAGTAAATGCATGGAAATTTTAATATGAAGACTTGTGTTATTGCATGGATTTTGCATGGTTTGAACACATAATTACAGCAGCCACTAACTATTGCTGATCATGTGCGGATGATATGCCGACAAATGTTATGCCATCAGATATTATGCTGCCTGGATGTTATGCCAACAATAATAAAAAATGGAATATACATAAATAATTTATTACAGACACAACATAAAACATATAAACATAAACATTCTGAAACAACCATAGAAATATAGTAAATCAATGATTGAAATTTATTGTAGTGAATCATAGAGAATTAAAATCATACCAGTCACAAATTATGAGCAATCGCCCTAAGATATGCAAGTCTGTCTTCATTGGTATAGTTGGCATCTAGTGTCTTCAGGCAGTTATTAATGACATTGTACCTTTTGTTTTGTGGCTTTGTGTTCAATCCCATCACAGTCTGCTCGGTCAAAATCTCATTACTAGCTTGTCCTTTTCTTAGTTTTGTGATGAGCCTACAAATTAATGAGCTTGTGATTGCCATTTGTTGGTCAAAAGCTCAGTGCCAGCCCTTCAGAGAATTATTGGTTTGAGTCAGGTTGTCTTGAATTCTGATGTTGATGTTCCACATTTCAATCTCAAACATGGGTAGCCTTCATCTTCCTCAAGTAACAATACCAAGCCAAGTGCTCTCAAAATAGGCCAAAAGGTGTTCTATTATTTCCATTTCCTTATTGAGAGAAGCCTTCTTGGAGTATTAAATGTGTCAATAACAGGGTGGAACAAATGCAAGTGCCAGTATACTTTTAATCAGTAGAGCGTTTTCTGTTTCCATATACCATGCTCGCAATCCAAGAGACTGAATATTGCACCACAAACATTGAGTGAAGTGAAAAAAAGTATCCAAAAACCATAGTAGTTGGAAAATGCTTTCTGATGCTGTTCAGTACTGCTTGTTCATAGTCACTTGTAATTGACTCAGGATTCGTGTTTCTAACATTCTTCACGTAACTGAATATGACATATGTGTCCTCATTTTTTTTCCTTGTTACACAGTACACCAAAGGCAGAGTGCAGGTTTTGTCAGTAAATAACATGGACAAAGTATAGTTTGGTTCCTAAAGGTGCACTGTCAGAATGTGCAATCACAAAACCAGAGTGGCTTGTTGGACAAGAGGTCTGGATTTCTAGATTTTTTTAGCAAGACCACTTGTTCATTTTCAAAAGCTAAAAATGGTTCCTCTCTGGTCATGAGTTTTAGGTCTTTGCTTGGATCATCACTATTGGGATTGTCTTTTTTTATCTAATCATTAGTGGCAATGTTTCCTTTTTACACAATGAGCCAACTGCACTCAGAGGAAAATTTGCTATATAATTGTATATGATGCTACTAGTAGCTTCCTCAGATTGTCCAGCTTGTTGCTTCATTTTGCGTACAGATTTTAGAACATAGATGCAGAGCTCTATCTGGTGGATGTGCATGTTCTGATGGAGTACCCTGGATGACATAATTAATTGTCTTCAGCCTCCTGCTGCAGCCTTTCTGCTTTTCACATCTCCAATGACTTTGCCTATCTCTTTCTCTGTCAATAACATAAGCATAACCTTCATAGAGAAGCTTCCTGCCACTTTTGGTCTCAACAGACTCCATGCTTTTGTCGTTGTGCTGAACCACTTGGCAGTATTGTGTCATGCCATCCTGCTTGGAAAGTGAGTGGACTCTGGATGCAGAGGAATTTATATGTGAGCCAGCAAGCAGTGGTCAAGGTGACCCAGGCAGACAACAAACTGTCTATCAATAGTAGCAAGATGGGTGATGTCATTTATTTCATTGGCTAGTCTCTGAATGGCTCTGGACAATATTACTATTACATCAAGTTTATCGTGCTGCGATAGTGTCACAATACTATTACATCAGCACATTGACATGTCATCTTATCAGTTTATGCTTCATTGATGGGCTATTATTATTTTTAGTGGACACATAGCCAGGACTGCCTGTATTTGGTCTTTGTTGTCTGTCTGTATGAAGGTATGAATGAAAGTAAAATGAGAAGTTGAAACATTTAAAAAAAATATTATATTTAAAATATTTGACAAAACTATTTTATCCATGAAAACGTATAAAATATGATTTTCTGTCCATTTTATCTGTTTGTTGGCATAACATCCATTGGCATAGTCTTGCTACCTTCCTGATTATGATCTCCTACCGATATCCTCTTTCCTATAGCCATTAATGCCAAGAGGGGCAGTGCAACTTCTGAACAGGATTTTAGTGCTCCAAATTGAAAGCTGTATATCGCTTCAGATTTTTGTATGCTGCCAGGTACAGTTGCATCATCTGAGCAATCATTCAGCAAACTCAAACTCATAAAAAACTTTACAGTGCATTAACTCAGGATACATTAAATTACTTTGCCCTCTTGAGTGCTAAAAGTGAGCTGACATGACAAGTTGATTTTAGTAAAGTAATTTATAACTTTGCTATTAAAAAACATTTAAAAATGACTAAATGACCAGTTAATTTGAGCTAAAACTAATTTCCGCTGTAATACATGTTGTTACAACTAAGAATCATTAAAAGTACAGAGTTTATAATGCAAAAGCTGTTGATATTCTTCAGCTAATTGAGTAATTTTTACCAACAACGATGGTGCTGACTGAGTGAATCAGTACAAAATCAGAATAATATTAACTAGTGTTAGACATTTTGTTCATTTTCCTAGTTATAGGTCTGTTGAGCCATGTATGTTTTAGCTTCTCCTTCACTCCTCATTGTTTGAAGTTGATTTACCACCTGTTTTCCTTTGTGCTTCTAGGATGATCCTGAAATATCATTCACTGAGGATGATTACCGGAGAAGAAAACCCCATCCAAACTTCAAAGAGCATATCAGTGCCGAAAAAACTATTATAAAATTAGGAAAAACGGTATGTGGTCTTATGCATGCATGCACACAGATTAAATGCCATTTTTGATGCAGAAAGCATGTATTTGTTTACCAACTAGCTGGTGTGAATGATGCTCCTTTGCCTGTTTGTTTTTTTTTAGAGCAGGAAGAAACTCAGCACTTATGTGGTGGCTGCTGGCTTAACATATGGTACTGAAGAAAATCTATTTCACTATCTGTTTAAGGTAAGTGACCATCAGCTGGATTTACGACCTGTTGTCACATTCCATAGCCATTAAAAACTGTTCTTTGGATAAAAAAAACAATCTATGATGCCTCACTAGCAGCCATAAGTTGTACAAGTAGATGTATAATCGACTATTAACTACTGAATGTCTTTGGATTCAGGCAGAAACAACAACAAAAAGGCTGATATGCAGTCACTCACCATGGAGCTGGTATTGAATCCACCAAGTCTTTTGGTGTATTTTTTAGACCAATGCTTCAGTCCATTGCACCACCAGATTCATTGGGAGTATCCAGGTTCTCAACATTGGCCACTTGCTCAATGTGTTAGGCTCCAGAGCCATATGCATTGGTTGTTTATTTACTGGGCTCCTCATGATTATTGATGGAACTCTGTCCTTTTAATATGGTGATCTCAAGACCATGTATGATCTGCTGATGCTGACCAAGTCTAGCTGATTATTAGTACTTTTTTGCTCGGCGTATTTCTTTCATCAATGTATTTCTTATCATAGCCATGCTGTTCTTTAGTAAGATTTCCACCATCTGATATTGGCATCTGGAATTTCAAATAAAATCCAGTTTTACTATTTTTGATAAAGGCACCTCTTGCAGGCAGATCAGTTGATCTCCAAGTCTCAAACTTCAAAGCTCTGTTGCCGCTAAAATTACAAGACAACTCTTCAGTGACTTTAAAACAGAGAATATTTAGCTGTTGTTTGTTTTTCAGGCAGGCTGGCACAACAAACCATATCTGGAGTTTTTCGGTAATGGACAGAACATTATCCCAACCATCCACATCAAGGACCTGGCAGCGTAAGTATAATAGAACAAGTACGGTTAGGTAAACTTATCTTTCTAATATTCTGTTTACTATGTTTCAGAGTCCACTTTTTGTTATGAGAATGAATCAATTGGATTGTTCCACCTAAACTAAAACCTTCCTGTTACAAGAAACCCTCAGAACTGTGTGGTAATTGTTCGCTGAAAGGCCCACAGGTGTGTACCCACAGCCACCCGCAGCTGATGCAATCTTGATGGTGATCTGATTAATGATGATTCTCAGTTTTTCTGGCTCTGTCCACATACTCTACTTCTCACCTCGTTGTCTCTTAGATGGTTGATGGTGACAAGTTTTCCTTTTGACTGGGCTAACCCTGAACTTTCCCCTGCTCAGTTACCCTTTGAGAGTCCAGGGCGAAAAACCTCTGAAGCAGCTGAGCAAAGGTCACATCTTCCACTCCAGCATAGACATGAAGCCAGTCAGTATAACAGCATGGGTTGTTCTACCTCAATTTTGTTATTTGATCTCTACATCTGTCTTTTCTGCTGGCTGCTGTTTACCAAAGATTTCAAACATGTGGATTTGGAGCAAATGTTACCTCTCATGTGGGATTTTTTCTCATTTTTATGCAAAGCTATGCAGTGTTCCCTTCTTCAGTCTGTTATCTCTGTATCATTCCATCTCAAGCAGACTTTCAAAAGCTGAATGGATTCTTTTGTACAAATTATTATTTTCTTTATAGAGGGTCTGCGTGTGAAAGGAGATTATTAGCTTTAATCGTATATGATCTAAAAATGATTTATTGTTTAGTGAAATATGTTTTTCAATGTTTTCATGTATTATTTCATCCCTGAATAACATACACAAATAAATATAAATTCCAAAACAATTGGTTTCACACCATATTTTCCTGTGGTCCTGAGAATCAAAACCAAACTGAGTATGGCATAATAATGGCACTCTAGTGACCTTTAGGAAAATGTTTGGTTAGCTTGTAACCTGGGTCCTATGAACTTTCTTGGAAACAAAGTTGACCACAAAATGGATTTCTGAAGTTAAGTCCTTAAAATCTCTATGTAGCCTTTCAAGTAAGGACTTTATTGTAATAAAAATCATGAATAGGCTCTTCTAGTGTATGTAGACAAATTATTGTAATGATATTTCAAGGGTCATAGAAATTCTGACCTTTGAAAAGAAATGAATGGAACTTTTCTTGTTTGCATTTTTGTGCTGTTTTTAAAAGAAAAATTTATAGGTTGTGAATATGTTCTTTGATTTAATTTATTATAAAAGTGTAGAGTTAGCAAGTTGAAAACTGATTAGGTAGGGTGGCAGTGTGGCCAAAGTTGTAGACTGATGCATCTTGCCGTTAGCCCCTCTTGTAGAAGAAAGGATAACCTCACAAAGGAATCCTTTCAGCTTTCCTCGTCTCACCTGGATCTTGTCCTGATAGTAGGGAGTTTGAAAAAGTACCACACCATATAAATAGGGGTATCTTTAGTTCTGATTTAATTGCCTTGTTCTGAATTTGCTGTAGCCTACCTCAAAAGTTGAAGGGTGGGTGATCAGTCCTCATGTAGTCTGTAACCAGCAATATTAGTGCTATAGAGAAACAGACAGATGTCTTTTCTCCATCAAGCATCTTGCCATGAATTTCAGTGGAGTAGTACCTTTTCTGATTATTTATCACTCATTCATTGAGATTCTTTTGAATCAACAACAATTTGTTAAAATTAATATTTAGATATTGCAACCTATCTGTTCATTCAGCTAACTGCCCTTTCTTGTCTTTTGACATTCTGGTGTCCACACATCTATTTTCCAATGTACACAAGTTTTTTGACTTGCTATCATGGCAGCATTGCCTTTGCAGCTTCTTGATAGATAAGTATCTGTTCTCCGGAAAATTAACATGCCATTAGCAAAGGTCAGGACTTGAGTGACTCTCAGCATTTAGATCAACAAGTCCTTTTGTGTAAATGAGAATGGTTGGAAATGGTGACCCTGCAGTAGACCTGTTGTTACATGTAGATAATCAGTCATGCACCTGTTTTCATTTTTGTTCAGGGTCATCCAGAATTTATCAGATGGCAAACCAAAAGTGCGGTATCTGATTGCAAAAGATGATTCCAGCAATACACTAGAAGAAATTGTTAAGGTAATTGTTTGGTCTGTTCACCCGAAAACTATTTAATACTACTTAATTTGGAATTAACTTTGTTGTGGTTTTTTTTTCTTTTTTTTTAAAATTTTTGAAAATTTGACCATTTGTTTATTTTGTTTATGTTGAAATTTTTTGTTTTGTTATTTATTCCATTAAATTGCTAAAGTTGTTATTTTTTAGTACGTTTACTTATAGATCATTCTAAAATAATCTATAAATGGTAATAAAATACCACAAGTTATTGAAAGATTGAGCTTTCCATAACATAAAAGATTATGCTTTATTCTGCAGCACCAAAAAGGTTTCAAGAATTTTTTTTTTTTCTGTATGTAAAGAATTTTGTATATATTTTCAAAATTATCTTTCTGTCTAGTTCCTGAACTATTTCACTGGAACAAATTTGTCATTTTATACCAAATCTCATGCTACTAGAAACTCTGTCAACTGCCAGCCTTTCCAGCTAAATTTACCAGTATCTATAACAAATGCAGAAGTGCAAAATTTTAAAAATAAATTAACTAATATCTAGAATTTAAATCTTACTCTTTATGAATAATTTCAAACCTATACTTTCTTATGTCTTTCTACCTATCATTTATTTTCTCAAGTAATTTTTTTTAACCCTCTGCATACTACCTTGGGTATGTTTGCGCTCTACTTTCTTCATATCTGTATTACTCAACACAGGTTGAGCCATAGGGAGCTGTGACTCATAGTACCTTTCTCATTAATAAGATTCTTTGTGACAACAAATCCGCATAATGCTTAACCTCACATATCAAATGCACTTCTGGTGGTATATGGTATGTGGAGGGTTAATGATTCATTTTCATTCTCATTAATAAATATATGGATATTTATTTTCTTATGTTGAATTCTTGACTACAGCATCCATCACCTATCAGTTGGCAAAGCAGAAATTATTGCACACGTTATGCATAAGAAAATTGGTTTCATATATTTTTCTTTATCTAAAAAGCAGTGTCCTAGTTGTAAATTTGATTTTATGAGTGTTTCAGATGTATACCCCTTAATCATCATACAGGTGATAATATCCTTATGTGGGTAGTCTCAAACAAGGTTTTATCTATCAGCTGATAATTTAGGAAACATTCCCACAATGTAGTGCTACAGAAGCTGAGTGCTTACCGAATGTCAGCAAAGTCATCTCTTTCTGCCTTTTTTAAATCAAAATTATTTTTTATAGTTGTAGCAGTCATAATTTTTGTTCTGGTCTTCAATGAGTGGTTTTCCGACAAATCTGTTAGTTTTACTGAGCTGTATCTACTATCTAGTGAAGTGTAAATGTTAGTCCTCTAATTCTTTATGGCTGCCATTATACATGAAGCAAAGAACCTTCCATCCAGGGTTTATCAGATTCTAAATGTTGCTTTATTGGAATGTTTCTTTAATTATCAGTGGATACAAACTTCTGGGTTCCATGCATCCTTACCTTTTTTTTCTCCAATTATATATATAACCAGCCATTGATTTAAATACTACTACTACTAATATTTATATGGATTTTTTCTTTGAAATTAGCTATATTAAGAAAGGAAATAGTTTATACATTTTTTTACATTAAATAATCTTGAGGTAATTGTAAAATTTGTTATCATGTTGAATGATGCAGAAATGGATATTGATTCTTCACTGAATATGAACTACCTTGATAAAAGTTTGTGACTCTGATAATCTATCAGTTGTCAGTACTGTAGGACCCAGGTGTTGTTTAAAGATTGTAAGTGAATTACTGTCAGAGTAAGTACAGTCTGTAAATCTGCTAAAGTGGTTTGCTTTAGCCTCCTATCTCTTGAGTGTTTACAGCCATTGTTGGATTACAAAAAAAAAAAGATGAGAAAAACAAGGTTTAGAAATTTGCTGCTGAATCAGATGAAATAACAAAAAATACTGAATAGTTTAAATGATTTACACTAAACATTTTACTTTTTTAAGCTAACGGAAAATTCAAATTTACTTTCACAGGCTGTAAGTTCTAACCTGACTACAGGGAGAGTGCAAACAATAATAAAAGATGAAGCCCTTCTTGACACCTCTCTGCAGGTGAGGGTTTGCTCTACTGTTTGAACTAAATAATAAAGTTTTCCTGGCCAAGGGATTTTTTTCTTTATACTTTTGCCAAAAAATGCTTGAGATTAATAGACCCAGCGTTAACATGGAAATGTTGTGATTTATTTGTTTGCTTTGCTACAGAATAGTAAGCACTACTTGTAATTTCATGACTTTATCCTTAGTGTGGCTTTTATTTCATATTTCATTAGAAAGATAAAAGCAAATCTATAATTTCATTCCAGAGTTGGTTTTCCATGGACAAAAGCAAGTTTAATTTGTACTTTTTTTGACTCTGATAAAATGCCATCTTATTTTTTGACCACCTCCACTATATCAATACTGGATGAATATATTTTAAAATATTGTTTTAATTAAACTTTCCAAAAGACCACAAAAGATGTTAAATGAGCTAAGGAGTTTTTTAATCTACCAAAGCATTGTAAAATTCATATATTGTACAAAACAGCTTGTAATAAAATTAACATAATTTATACTAGCTTGCTAACATATTTTATATTAACTTGTTCACAGTCAATTAAACAATTAGCATTTACTATGGAAATGCAGTGCTCTTGGAATCATTAATATTATCACAAGATGGGATACAAGGAATTGATATTACCTTTTTCTGTTTTTAGAAAATTGTTTTTTAATGGTGTTATTATTTTACAGCAATCTGACTTTGACATGCTGCTTGTGGACTTACGAATGGATGCCATTTACATCAAGGAAAGTATGAGAATCAACTGGGTTGCTGAGTCTGGCATTGTAGAGCACATTGTACAACTTGTCAAAGAGTACAAGGAATCAAGAAAACTTATGGTAAAAAAAAACAAAACAAAAAATCTTTTACATTTTTCTTGCAATATTAGGTATTTCCAAATTGCATCAATTTTTATTAAACCTGTGATTTTTTAATATGTTGCAGTGAAACCTTGTGTACAGATGCCATGATTATCAAGGTGTAAAGATTTAGTCTTGCTCAACCATTCATACCTGTATAGGACCTAAGTTTCATCTAAATGACAAAGATTTTGTCCATATCCACTAATTTATCATCATCAACCTAATTTAAACCAGATGCTTTTCCTCTAGTTTAAAAAATTGCTTGTATATACATATATGTATGCACACATGCTGGCAGCCATTTTTATACCCCCCCCAATGTAGTATTCCATATTTCATGCATAAATCAATTTACTAATACTTACAGTTAAATGTACATATATATATATAAGCATGGTGGTGATGAATTCATACATATAAAGAAGTTTTGTCACCAGAGAAATTTGATGTGGTGATGCAACAGCCACACAATGTTCTTTTATATTAGACAAGGAGATACATTGTCATTTACTTTTGTTTTTTCAGCCAATCCGTGTCTGCATTCTGGGACCTCCAGCTGTAGGGAAGTCTACTATTGTGCAGCAGTTATGTAAAGCCTATAAACTTCATCACTTGCAAATTCAGCCTATCATAAATGAATACATCCAGAAACTGGTATGGTTAAGAGTTTTTTTCTTTTCTTTTATATATTTTAGATATCTTAAATTTAAAAGAAAAGAATTCTTAATTTAAATTTCCCCAATCCTTTACTTACATATACAGGGTGGGTGACCAATAAGTTATGACAATATTTAATTAGATTTTATTTCAATATTCCACAGATATACATTATTCTTTTGTTTGTTTGTGTAGGAAAGATGAGAGATCTTGCCCATGCATACTCTTCCTTTCTGTCTTAAAAGTTGACAGTAATTTGCCATGGCACTGATGAAATATCTTGTCATTAATTTAGCAAATAGTACTTGGTGGAGACTAGATGCTTCCAAGATGGTGAATTATTTTGTGTTGCTGGCTCAGTGAATGAACTTACTGAAAGCTCCTACCAGAATTCCTCATTTTCAGATTTGGGAACCTCATGTAGCTAGCTGGCTGGTAAAGAATAGCAAGAAAAAAAAATGCTATGGCAGTGTGCCAGTCAGTTTTTACTAGGATTTGAACTGGAGTTCTCAACCATTGTAGTCCAGTAGTCTAACCGCTAGACCAGTGATTTAGAAACTACACTAGGCTTTGTTTCCGTCAATAGCAAAGGGAGCCAAGACATTTTGCAGCACTTCTTAATCCCAGAGTTCTGGAACAGTAATGTGGCACACAGCATGACATCACAATGAAATTGTTTGCAGTGTTTTCTAATTGTCATTCTTCACTTTGGTGACATTCCATGGCCTCAATGATCTCAAGCAGTCACTCAAGTAAATTACTTTTTCTTAGGCTAAACTTAAATCTCCTGTTAATGAAACAAATCTTAGAGCACTACCAGAATTGAAGTGAAACGTCAGAAATTCTGTCATAGATGTTCTGCCAGATGACTTGGCAACAATTTCTGACAATCTCATTATTCATTTCATAGAATGTAATGCCATTGGTAGCAGCCATACATGTTGTAATTTTAAGAAAATGAAGAAAGAGAGTGTATGGACATAATTTCCCATCTTTGCTACACAAATGAACAACAGTGGGAATTTTGTGTCTGTAGATATTTAGAATAATATCTAATTAAATAATGCAAGAACTTAATATGTATTCAGTATTTATTTGCACTTTGTGGGTGGAACAGCAGACAGTTCAACAAACATTTTTTTTATCATTGAAGATACTAAAATATTAAAATTTGTTCTAATCATTAAAGCAAAAGAAAAAAGAAGCTTAGTGTGTAAGAATTAGATTTTTATTGTGTATGCCATGTGTAATCTCAAGGATTTTACAGTTTAAATCCAGGAACCACTATCTAACAAATGATATAGCAGCAACAATAATCTGCAGAACTGGAAACCAGCTTACAACCATGAGGTCTACATATGAGAACATTTATTCCTAGAACCTCAAGTTTTTTGTTAATATATAATAAAATGTGCATTTATAGCTTTAATTGTTGGCTCACCAGTGAAATAGCCCATATTTTATAGATAAATATATTTATTAGTGTATGTAGTTACCTGTATTTAGGCACATGACTACTAGAAAATCTTCATAATTTTATAAAATTTATCACAACATTTTCATTGAAATATTCTCTTTTAAAAATAATATTATTGGTATATGCATGTGTGTAAACTAAAATAAATTATTAACTTTTATTAAAGTGTACAGTATCCAGAAATAAAATGTAAATGGACAGATAAAAGAGGAATAACTATTAATAACTTTCAATTTGCCTTTCATATATGTAAACATTTCCTTTCTTTAATTGTAGATGGAAAATTGCATCGTGGAAATGCATTTTTGTCCTCACAGAAATTTCTTTGAGATTTCAAATTTTTCAGAGTTATGATTGATTTGAAGTTGTACAAGAAATCTTTTAGGTTAAGCATTTTTGTGGTTGGATACTTCTGTCTTCTGCAGACAGATCTTCAAAAACAAGGCAATGAAGAGATAGAAGAGGAGGAGGAGGATGATGAAACTGGCAGAGCAGAGGAAGCAGAAGCAATCTTAGAAGAGATTAATGAGAGTAAAGCACAGAACAATGGCCGCATTGAAGACAAACTGATTGTGCAAATGTACAAGGAGAAGTTGCGCTCGATGCCATGTCTAAACCAAGGCTTCATTCTTGATGGCTATCCAAAAACTACTGATCAGGCCAGGATGCTCTTTGAAGGTTTCACTGTTGTTTTGATTTAATTAATAGAAAATAATTACAATATTGTGCAAATTAATGTGAACAGAATCCCCCCAAAAAAGGTTTTAAGTGAAAAGTATATATTCTGAAGACTAGAACAAACCTGAATATTTTATATGGCCACTTTTAGCTCTAATAATATCTTGAACAAAATTGGGCATTGAATGCACCAGCATTTCAGAGATTTTTTAATATTTCTCCATCATGGAACCAGACTTAGATGACAGATCTGATCATTTTTTCTTTAGGTGTACAATCCAGTTTTTGAAGTAGAGTCTTACATATAGCCTGTAGATTTTCAAATAAGTTTAGATCTGCCAATTCCTGGCCAAATGAAATAGTTTATGTTGTTCATCCTGAAGTAATACATTTTGATGTATAGTATGGAGACAGATCCTGTTGGAAAATCACATTTGTGGAGTTCTGGTTTGACAGACTTCTAGAATCTCAACATGTTTCTTACCATTCATCATGCCTTGCATAGGCACTAATGAACCAGTTCTTTGTGCAGAAAAACAGTCCCAGAACATTTTCTTTTCCTAGATTCCCTACAGTTTGATTGTAGTGAGCACTGGTTGTGAGTTCACCAGGTGAATGCCATACAAATCAGCATTGTCGATCTTGAACAAGAAAATTATTCTGGTCTGAAAATAACACATTGCACTAGTCTGCTTTTGACCAGCAAGAATATTTCTGGACCCATGCTTAGTGTTTTGTCTTTATTATTTTTATTAGCAATTGTTTTTTCATAGATTTCTTGGCTTGGCACCATACCTTAAGCAATTGACACCTTAAAGTTGATGATCATACCTGGACATCTGCTGCTAATTAAGCATGTCACTAGTTTTTCTGAGGTTTTGTTTTCATTTATTTTAATTTTGCATCATCTCTAAGTGATGTTATTCATTTTTTTTCACATTTGTCTTTTCTTGATGGGGATATTGAGCCTGTGGTTTGTTTCTTCTTAACAATCTCATTGACTGCTCCAACACTAACTTTAACTTCATTTGCAATTTCTCTTTGAGAGAGATGTATGTTCATTCAAGACGATTATTTTAGTTCTTTTCCTTGGTGTAACAAATACTTTGCTGCTAAAAGCCTACTTTTTTGAGACTGTATTTTCACTAGCTGACGAAGAGGAGGAGGAGGAAGCAGCTGACAAAGGTGGTGCCTTTGAAAAGATGATTATGCCAGAGTACATTATTTCCCTTGAGAGTACGGATGAGTTTCTAACCAATCGTGTGATGAACCTTCCTCATAGCACTGTATCAGGTACCCACAACACAGAGGAGGGACTCCTCAGACGGCTGACTGAATTCAGAACATTGAACACTGATGATGAGACAGTGTTGAACTACTTTGATGAGCTGGAGATTCATCCCAACAAAATAGGTAAGTCGACTTCAATGCTTTAGAAATAAATGCTATTTTAGTCGGGATGAATGCACCATATTTTTTGTTCTTATGGTTTTTACTGAAGTAATATTTATTTCACCGTAAAACCGCAGAGCATTCCTTTTTAATTTTCTAAGATTACATATTTATTACTGAATACCAAATCTGAGTAGAATTCTCTAACAATGTGTTACTTCTCCTGAAAAATACAAAATCAAAAAAAAATACTAGAAATTTTGACTTAGAAAAATGTAATACCAACCAGAACAATAACAAAAACACGATTGTTATGAATTCTTAGTTCTTCAGCTTTATAATTTTATTAATTTTTTGTGAATTTAACCAATAAGTTTTTATTTTGCATTCACCTTCCTTCAACTAATATTCAGGAACATTTTTTTTTTGTTCCAAGAACTAATCTTTGAAATTTTTTTTTTTAAAGTAATAATAATTTTAAAATATTAATTTTTATTAAAAATTTTTAGGTGAATATTTCATCTCTCCTAGAAACTAACATATACAGGATATGCCTTTTTTTTTCATATAGAGTAAATTAATATTAGAGAACATATTTTGTTCTTCCCATGAACTTTTGTACATAAAGAAATATTCTGTTCTTCAGAATCAAATATTCAAAATTATTTTTCCCTGAAAAGACAAAAAACAGCCCATGTTTCCTAAAAAAGGGGAAGGTTTAGTGTGTATTTTTGATGGTAAGAACTGAAACATAAGGCTTCACCGGTCTTACAAAATATCAAGATGTTATGTTTTCATGTTTTTGTATTTTTGTAAATTTCCAAATTTACTTATTTTGAGTGGAATTGCTGATTTACTTTTATTTTTTCCTGGTTCAGTGGTTCACAAACTTATCATCAGTGGCCCCTAGATTTAAATACTACATTCGATAAAGTTATGTTTCACAACTTCACCAAAAAAAAAGAATGGCAATTTCACTTTAATGAGAGAGATGAATGTTTCTTTTTTTTTGCATTAAAATTTTGAAAGCACATCTCAAGTCATCCTCTGAAACCAGTGGGTTGTGTTTTTTGTCCTTTTTGTTCACCACTGTTGAAAAGGCAACTTCACAGAGATAAGTCAAGGAGAAAGGAATTAGGCACCTGAGTGCTTTCTTGGTGAATTTGGGGTGCAAAAGGATTGGTGAGATACAGGAGTCGGAAAATGGTGCTTTGTGTGTGTGAAACTAACTTTAGCCATTGTGTCATTTTAACTTGCAGAACTCTTCTTGAGTGGCTTTGGGGGAATCATTTGTGTTGAGAGTGGTGGGCTTTGGGAAAGGATGACCACCTTATTTACCTGCTCTATGAAGTAATTATGGATTTCTTCATAAGAACAAGAAAGATGCGAGGACATTTATTCTTTGACAATATCATTGATTGCACTTTTTTCATCTTCCAAAACCTCTTTGAACATGTGGAATTTTGCAAATTGGTTTTGGAGAAAGCCTTGGTCATCTGAGTAGTATCAAGAATGGAAACACTTCTTTCCAGAGATAGGTTGACTTTGTTCAAGAGAGAGAGAGAGAGAGAATGTCAACCCAAGTATGCTGCTCTATTTGTGAACTCAGGCCTAATAAACTGCTGCTCTTTCAAATTCTGGCTTTTGAGAGAAAAGAACTCCACCATTTCAGTGTACAGTTCAAAAACTCAAATCAGGACATTGCGTTTTGACAACTAGCAAACTTCTGCATAGAATAGGAGTTTCTCATGTGAGAAGTCCATGTCCTGGCATAGTTGTTGGAAGAGGCGGTTCAAAGCACTCGACTTGATGAAGTTCATACCATGCACAACACTGTCCAACACTCCAACTTTGGAGGTGGAGTTTTTAATGCCAGATCAACCCTGATATGTGGTGAGATCTCTTGCACAAGCTTTTAAAAGGCTGACCATGAACCAAGCATGGGTGGTGCTCTGTCTGTGCATATTCCGCAAACTTCTTCCACTTAAACCAATGTCCCTGATAGAAAGAATCCACCAAGACACAGTCATCTCAAGTTGTCATGGTTGTTTCTGTGGATTTACTAAGTAGAAACTCTTCTTTCAGTTCCTTTTTACACGCATACCTGTCACACACACAGTTGAGAGCACTATTGGACATCCATTGTCTTGTCCAACTGAATGCTGAACTAACCAGTGGTGCAGCTTTGACCTTTGGACACCACTTGCTCTTGAATGTCATTGCTTAGTTCAGTAATTCATCACTTGATTACATCGCTTGACAATGAGAGTGTTTTCAGTTCTCTCAAATTTTCCATTCTCAGAGGTAGTCCAACAATGTCTTTGAAAGATGAATCACTTCCTTTCCAAGTGTAAGGTTTATTGGACTATGTAATCCATAGAGGCACAGCATAGAACACTTCCAGCCAGCATCGTTTTGAATGCAAAAAAATGCCTCCTGCATCCAACTGCATTCTCTTCAGTGATATTTATTTCTGATGGAAAAATTCTTTACTCTCCCTCAAAAAAGTCAGGATGCTTACTTGTTAGATGTTGCAGTAGCTTGGTTAGTTTCAGGGCCCCAATGAAAATGTTTCACTGCAAATGACACACACACCCATCCACCCACTCACCTTTCCTCTGCTCCAGTTTTAAGACACATGGGAAAAGGAAGAATTGATTGTCTTTTTGATATTCACTGCAATTTAGCTATAATTTCACTTAATATTGTTATATAAAATTCAAAATTTTACGCTGAAATACTTTTTAAATTTATACAAAAGAATTCAAATAAAATTTTATGCATTTGAATGAATATGATATTTAAATTATTATTTTTACTTATAAAAATGTACATGAATATGAAATAGAAATCAAATGTAATAAAATGAAAAAAAATCCATAAATCATCTGACAGATGTAACAGACCTGAGACAAAATTAAAAAGAACTAGGAAGCTTACTCTCATATTCTGTTGGTAGAACTTTACTTGTGTAGGTGCATGGTGAGATTGAACATCAGTCAGATGATTTATCTTTGGATGATGTCTGGGTCTGATGATTGGTCTAGTGCCAATCAAAAGACTGACAGATACAACACTTGCCTTGAGTAGAATCAGAAATACCGTAATTTTTTGCCAAGCACTGACACTGATAGTTAATTCTCTATGATTAAGTAAATGACTAAAAATGCACACAAGATACTTCCTGTTTCTTTTGTTGTTGTTTTTTTAGCAGCATACCACTTCCTTATGGTTATTATTTCTTAGAATTCCTGGTACTTAGGTGGAAGAGAGTTTCTGAGTGCTACTGAGATTCTTCTCAGCCTCGAGGGCCATGACACTCTGTTTGAAAATTACTGTTTTAACTACATTATGGATGAAAGCTCTGGTGCTTGCTTACATCAGAGTCATTCCAAATAAGCACACACCTCTTAAATTTTTAATGTAATATATTTATGGAGCAGTGTTTGCAAACTAACAGTTAGATATCCAAACACCTGCTTGCTTCTCATTAACTTAGTGTTTTTCAAATGAACCTGCCAGATGACCAACACTTAAGCAGATAATTCAGACGTGCTTAGTTTGTTACAACTCTCTTTCTGACAGATATCAGCAAAGACAACTCACCCATGATGCATGACACAGTGGAAGCAATCAAGCAGATTATAGGAGAAGCTCGGAACTATGGTAGGGCTTTCAGACTTTTATCTATCTTGTGAGATGTGTAGTATTTTAACAGATATAGGCCATGCTGTACACTTGCAGTTGTGAAATGGACCTTTAATTAGTATATAGTTTGTAAAAGTGGCCGTATGTCAAACAACAGTTTAAAAGCTACAATATCCATTGATTTCAAGCTTTGTAGACAAGTGGCATAACCTCCATAAGGTAAGGGAAGGCACATTACCAGGGGCCTCAAGGGTTTAGGTTAGGCCACAAACCCTCTTCTGGAGTACCATAAAAACCTTTTTAAAATGTCTCAACGGAAAGCTTTTTATAATTAGGTTTTGTGTAAGCTACTAACTAATAATAAAGCGATATTGTGAACAGATTTATTGAACTAATAAACTAATAGTCAGGAAATATATGAAAATATTAACAAGTGAGATGAACAGGCTCTTGCATTGGCAAAGTCATCTTATAGTGATATGACATCCAACTATGCAATGCAGATGGATATGCACCAATGCATGTAGGCTTTTGTAGGTTTTTTTCTTTTGCCTAGGGACCCCCCCAAATAAAAACAAATATATTTTGTTACAGGATCAGGCCTTTATTTAGATTCAAGCTATAAATTATAAAGCATTGCTTCTCTACTTTGTGCCATCTGTTCAAGAGGTCAGGTAAAGTTGGGTCATCATCTTGGTACTGCTGTAGAATTGTCTGATGATAAATAAATGAACCCAGCACCCCGGAGTAAACACCAGCTTGGATCACGCACGCAGACCTGAATGACATTGGTTGAGTATTAAAAAGACGTGTGCCAAATCTCATCACTTTTCTTTGTTGTGGTCTCTTGAGTTTGGACAGCAAAACCTCTGGCACCTTCTAGCTATCCTGATGTTGCAGGGGATGATGGAGGGACCTGTATCCAAACTGGTTTTAGAATAAAACTGGAAGGCAGCTTGCAGATAAAATTGCTTTGAGAATTAGTTTTTTTTTTTTAATTTAAAAGTAATCATGTATGCAGGATCATGAATTAAAATTTGAGCTTCCAAAAATACTTTTAACAAGGAATACTTAAAGTTTTTCATTTTAGTTGAATTTTGAAGATGTTTTTTAAAATGGAATTAACTAACTTTAAAAGCAAAAAAATTCCAGAGCAAAAATACTGTCAAATGTGAAATGATTTTTTTTAGATTGTAACAGTCTTTATTTTGGACTAGCATCATTAATGATAATAGTTTGTTTTGTGGAGAAAAGTTCAAGTTTCAGATTCTTGAATGGTGTTAGTCTGAAATATTTTATCTGACTGTTGTGTATTGTACCCATTCACTTATCTACCAATTTAGGTCCCACGTCTGAAGAACTCAGAAAAATACAAGAGGAAAAGGAGCAGAAATATTTGAAAGAAGAGGAAGAAGCCAGGTTGAAAAAGGAGAAAGAAGAGGAGGAGGAGGCTATGGAGAGACAGAAGAAAGAAGCAGATTGGGTGGGTTATTTTCTGGGAATAACAACATACAAGAACACAGATAACCCCTGGTGGCTTGGTAGTTTAAACAGTTGGTGCTCTGGTTTAAGACTAACCTGTGCTTGTGCTTAAAAGAAAAAAAATTCAGGTAACGCCTGCTGCTGCTAAGAAAAATCAACATCAATATTTGTGCACTTGCACACACAACAGTCCTACTAACTCTGGTGGTGGTGATACAGTTGCTGAAAGGTAGGTTTACTTACTGTCGGGTTCTGCTACTAATAACAAGATGCGCAGCTAGAAACTACCCTATTATTTGCAGGAAGTTGGTATTTTACTAGTAGTAATAAGATAGTAATTAGTTTTAAAATGTAAATTTAAAGAGATGCAAGAGAATTTATTGCCACACAAGAACAACAAGCCAATGTATTACCCACATTAGTAGACCTGACTATTTACCATATGAAAAAACTATTGAAGGTATTATAAAACCGTGCATAAAAGTTTGGTAGTTGTGCACACCAGAGACAAAACCATCTGCCATATTGTGAAAGCATTTATGCATACACACACATCCTTCTGTTGTATACTACTGATTGCTTATTTACATCATCTCTTTTATTACTACTGTCTGGACATAGCACTGAAATTGGTCTTTTCCGCTTCTTTTGCAGGCAGAAAAACTGAATGAAATCAAAAACGAGGAACACGAGTTTTTGGAAGCTCAGTCAATCCCTCTGAGAAATTACCTGATGAAGCATGTGATGCCAACCATCACTCTGGGTTTGATTGACTGTTGCAAGGTTCGTCCAGAGGACCCAGTAGATTACCTGGTAAGCATTAGGTGCAGCAAAATGTCCCAGATTAGCTCAGCAGCAGCCTTCAGGAACAGCTTCCATTCTCATTTTGTTCTGACATACATTTGAAAAAAAAACCACTGGCATTTAAAACTTTATCACCAAGAACTTACCATTTGAAGCAAGCGCTTAGTAAACAACACTGGCTAAAATTACTTAGGATGTGAATTTTTTAAAAAAATGTCTTCTGTAGAACTGTCAGTAAAGATGCTTTCAGTTGAAGTTAGATGTCTATGCTGCCGATGACACGTGCTGTAAGTAATGTTTTAGCAGAGTCTCACTAAACATCAAGGAGATGGTAAAACTCTCTCCAAAAAAAAAAAACATTAAAAGAAAATTTTAAGACAGGCGCTAAGTATCTTATTGGAATAAAAAGCCTACAATAAAAGTAAAAAATATTACACAGTTCATACAGTGTGACTAGTAAATGATGCCACTAATTAATTGATCACAAAGGCTGTGACCAGGTGTTTGCATTTGATGCCTAGGACACTGATGGTTTTTTCTCAATCTGAATATTTCTCTTTTTATCTACAGGCTGAATATCTTTTCAAAAACAACCCTCAGATTGACTGAGACTTTTGAACAGTCATCACAAAGGCTATGAATTATATTCCACATTTTGTCATCAGCTGATTAATGTTTATTTTATTTTCCATATATTTGTAAAACTGTACATAATTTTTCAAATAAATTTTTTTTCCTTTTTTTTTAGCATCACTAGATACATATCCAAGAAGTCAAATAATGATTCAGTGGTCATACACTTCTGCATCATCATCAAACGTACAGACACGTGTCGAAATATATCAAAACTTTATTTGTAGAAAACCCACATTGTTATGATTTGAACTTAGTAAATTCAATCTTTGTCATGCATAAATTTAACTCCCCTATATGCCTGGATGAAATTAACAGTCCAGATCTGCAGATAAGATCCTATTTCCACTGCAGTACTCATCTTATGGATTTGTAAGACTAGACAATCTCTGAGACTGATTTTCAGGTAGTCAGACCATAAGATTTGAAACGGGAGAAACTGTCTCACAGAAATGTATGTGATAAATAGGATATCATAAGTTAAAATAAAGAAAGTATGATTTCTGTGAGCCTTGGTTAGATGCCATCTGCAATATGCTAGAGCTACAGTGTCCTTATTTATGAGCAGATATTGACAACTTAAAGTAAATTTAATCATTCAGCAGAGATGTGGGAAATGTATCATACGCAGAAAGATTCTAAATTATGGAGTTACCAAGTTTTTTGTACAGGCAATAGAGTAGAAACTCTAACTGAAGTGTTTAAAATATTAAATAGGTTTGAGAACAAACGAGTTTTTTCACTTTGGTAGCAAATTCTGGTAAAAGAAGACAGCAGCATTCTTTCCTCTAGTGACAGGATGATTGGTGTCTGGAATAGACTTGTCAGAGCAGGCTGTGGGATTGACTTCTATAAACATGTACTGTATATATTTAAAAATATGCTCTCCATGCCATTTTGGCTTTCAGAGACTCTATAGACTTCCTGCTTTTCTGGTTACACCTAAATGTAATTTTTTTTTCTTTCTCAGAGTTATTACTCACACTCATGCTCGCTTTGCGAAATAATTCTAACGTTTTACTGGTGGGGTATTTTTTTAATATGGTGAGGTACAATCCATTAGCTTGTTTATCCAGATAAAGCAGTGAGTTGTCCCAGCTTTCACACCGATACACGTTCCGGAGAGGGAAGAGTCTCACAGCAAGACTTGTCAGGAACTAATACCTAAAGAAGAAGGGCAACATATTTCTTTAAACCAGCTCTCATTTTCTCATTAACAATGGGATATCTAAAGAATGAATCCCGGTCTGTTCTATCAGTTTCCAAAAGGTTTCTGTTAATAATACTACGCTAGAAGAAAAATCATTCAAATGTTTTCATTTTTGGAGCAACATTACACTGAATTCCGTTGGCTACTTTAGTGAGATGGGAAGCCAAAGTCCGCCCGCCCGGGGAAGGGAAAACAACGCTATTCTCATCAGTTCTACCATGAAAAAAATATTTTACACCACAGAGCTGTCAAAATCTCTAGCACTTCCGTGACTGTCGTCTGGGGGCAGCGAAAAGAAAATCCTCTCTCTGGCAGCCTTCAGAGTTCTTGGTGTCACTCGGAACTCGCAATGCTTCTCGTCTTTATTAACAGATTCTTCGTTTTCACCTTCGTGTCTTGCCATGCGGTTCACCCTGCTGTCTGCCCCAAATTGCACCACCTTCCCCCCTCCGGGGAAGGGGCACTACGAAGTAGAAAGGGGTAGTCAGATCTAATCGTTAGCTCTGCTGGGAAAGCTGTCTTGTTTTTGAGAAGAGAGAGAGAGAACAGCCACGAAACAAACAAACAACAACAGGTTCATCTTTGGGCTGACGAGACCGGCGAAGGACGCTGGACAATCGGCGGACTTTCAGTTCAGAAGCTACAGTGGGCAATGCCAGAAGCAAGAAACTCAACGAGAATCGTTATAATTCCTTTGTTCGTCTGTTGTTTTTTTTTTTTAATAATTTAAATTTAAATTTATCCTCAAGCAACAGATATCACCAACTTTTAAAAAGAATTGTTTTTTTTTTTTTTAGAGCGGGGGGGGGCGATTGTTGGTCGCCATTGTAGGAACTCTCTTAACTCATCAACGGAAAACTACTTTCACTATCGATCTCAGTTATAAATTATATTTTATATATTTAATTTGGTTTTCTTTAATATTTGTCAAATGATTCAATCACCGATGAACGAACTAAAAAAAGAAGAAAGAAAATGTATTAGAATTCCTCAACAGTAGCCTCGAAGTTCTAGGAACATTAACCCCTCCCCCCCCCAGGTTATTTTAAAAGTAACTTCCTGTAAAATGATTACTTGAGCACTGGACTGGACAAGTTTACACAGGTTACTGTAGGTTTGACTTTGAAAGAAAAGCCACGGCTTTGAGGGGAAATGTGTGTTCAAAACTAAATGCCAGATGTAAGAACCGATTAACTGAATATAAAACTTTTAGAGGTAAGCATAAAACGGCTGGTTGGTGCTGAAAGGAAGGGTGGGGAGCCGAACTGGGAGAGTTATGTGAGAAGACAGCAGCACACACACACACAGTTTGTAGATATGATGAAATTATGTACGAAGTGAATAGTTTTGGTTAGATTTTTATTCTTGTTGATGTGAAATTATGCAAGGGTCTAAATGCTCTTTGTTAACTTTACAAATAACCATGGACATTAATAATTTAAGTATTTCCTTGGGCTTTGGACCCTGCATATTCTAAAAAAAACACGATGCTAACTTTAATTATGGTCTACGAATAAGCGACACTTATTCGCTCTCATAGTTTCGTGGAGCATTTAAAAAAGAGAATCCGCCGTAAACATTTAGCAGTTTTTCTGTTCCACCCAGTAGGGCGTTGGTCCGGAGGGGGGTGGGGTAGGGAGAGGTTCTTGCTCAACTCCTTTATATATAGCCACTCGTGTATCTCCTCCCTGTTCTGGCGCGAGTGAGTTCGGAGGACCGACAGAATATTCCTCGACGGCCTTCGCGATTTCTAAGTCGGGGGAAATCTCCTGCGTGTCTTTGTTTTAAGGATATCCATTTCTTGATATTTATTGTGTTTACGCGAGCGTGGAAAACACAAGACGGGCTGCTGCTTACGGAGTAGCTCAGATTCTCAGCAAATAAGGAGAGAGAGAGTCAGGGATGGATATGTGTGTGTGTGTGTGTGTATGTCCCGCATTCTTCCCCTTATACTATGGAAGCAAAAACCGTGCGGAAATAAGACGGAAGAAAAATCTCGGTCCGGTACCGCGGAATAATGCTTATCTGTGGCCGAACACTAGCCGCTGTATCTACTTTACATGGGACCCGTGGGGAGAGGGGGCGGTAAGTAGCCCGCGTGCGTCGAGCGCTTAGTTTTGTCTGGCAGCTTCAGTATCTGATTCCTCACCGAGCGCAGATAGAGTTTCTCGCAGAAGATGCTCCGGAGCAGCCCGACTTCTGCTGACTGTTTCCGCTGTTAGTGTCGGATCGGTGCCGCTCTCACGGCAACAGCAGCAGGCAGGCAGGCAGCAACAACAGCGGGGGGAAAAGTGGATCTGTTCGAACGTCGTCAGAAAACCCAATGGATGCTGGGCCCTACGACAATGTGGAGTTCCCCATCCGGAGGCCCGGCACGGGGACCTGGCCCGGTCCTGGGAGTAGCAGCAGTTTGACGACAAATAAGATTCAGGTTCATCAGGCCACTAAAGTGGACAAGGCGGGTCCGAAACTGCCCACAGTGGTGGAAGGTACGGAGAACGATGACCAGCAAAGAACGATGTCTTATACGGGCTCGTCGTCAGGGGTAAGCCTCAGTTTCTCTACCTACCACAGCCGAGCCACTCGATGTGGCCTTCGTTAGTCGGTACCCAGCTGCCCTTTTCGCGCACGATCACCGTGGCGTAACCGTGTACATGTCTGCTGGTGCAGGTACAAGGAGGAGACTAGACCAGTGTGTGGGTGTGTGTCCTCTGACACAAATAGGCTGGTGTATGTATCGCATTCTCTCTCTCTCTCTCTCTCTGCTCATGCACTCAGTACCTTTAAAGAATGTTCTTGCCTTGTTCATAGCTGTCGATGGAAGTAAAACCAGTCGACACCGTTGTCAAGGTTCATAGTATTCTTTTTAACTGCTTGCCATTGCAGATGTGCTTCGTTCTGTCCAGCATAAACAAATTCATTTAGGAAATTGTTGTTACCTGTTCTTCATTATGCACCCTTTTTTGACTGCTGTATTTATTTTTTTGATATTTTTCTAATAATTAATTTTTTTCCTTTCTATTTTCCTGAATGGAATATTAGCCAGCACTAAGAAGTACTTTCCGTGTTAGACAATATGGGCGTTGTTACCGACACTGCTGAAGAGAAAATGTTTCGAAGTGTTGGTGTCTAGGTGTGTGTGTCTAACACGTCTGTCTGTATGTTTAAATATGTGTATGTGTTTAAATGTGTGTGTGTATGCCTTTAACTGTGTTTAAATATGTGTATGTGTTTAAATGTGCGTGTGTATGTCTTTAACTGTGTTTAAATGTGTGTTGGCTTTAACTGTGTTTAAATATGTGTATGTGTTTAAATGTGCGTGTGTATGTGTTTAACTGTATGTTTAAATGTGTGTGTTTATGTCTTTAACTGTGTTTAAATGTGTGGTGTGTGTTGGCTTTAACTGTGTTTAAATATGTGTATGTGTTTAACTGTTTAAATGTGTGTTGGCTTTAACTATGTTTAAATGTGTGTTTATGTCTTTAACTGTGTTTAAATGTGTGTGTTGGCTTTAACTGTGTTTAAATATGTGTATGTGTTTAAATGTGCGTGTGTATGTCTTTAACTGTTTAAATGTGTGTTGGCTTTAACTATGTTTAAATGTGTGTTTATGTCTTTAACTGTGTTTAAATGTGCGTGTTGGCTTTAACTGTGTTTAAATATGTGCATGTGTTTAAATGTGCGTGTGTATGTGTTTAACTGTATATTTAAATGTGTGTGTTATGTCTTTAACTGTGTTTAAATGTGTGTTTATGTCTTTAACTGTGTTTAAATGTGTGGTGTGTGTTGGCTTTAACTGTGTTTAAATATGTGTATGTGTTTAAATGTGCGTGTGTATGTGTTTAACTGTATGTTTAAATGTGTGTGTTGGCTTTAACTATGTTTAAATGTGTGTTTATGTCTTTAACTGTGTTTAAATGTGTGTGTTGGCTTTAACTGTGTTTAAATGTGTGTTATGTCTTTAACTGTTTAAATGTGTGTTTATGTCTTTAACTGTTTAAATGTGTGTTGGCTTTAACTATGTTTAAATGTGTGTTTATGTCTTTAACTGTGTTTAAATGTGTGTTATGTCTTTAACTGTGTTTAAATGTGTGTGTTGGCTTTA
This sequence comes from Nautilus pompilius, assembly GCA_018389105.1. Lineage (NCBI taxonomy): Eukaryota > Metazoa > Mollusca > Cephalopoda > Nautilida > Nautilidae > Nautilus > Nautilus pompilius. The sequence goes on from JACATO010000684.1 coordinate 1,105,166, forward strand.
ACTGTGTTTAAATATGTGTATGTGTTTAAATGTGCGTGTGTATGTGTTTAACTGTTTAAATGTGTGTTGGCTTTAACTATGTTTAAATGTGTGTTTATGTCTTTAACTGTGTTTAAATGTGCGTGTTGGCTTTAACTGTGTTTAAATATGTGCATGTGTTTAAATGTGCGTGTGTATGTGTTTAACTGTATATTTAAATGTGTGTGTTATGTCTTTAACTGTGTTTAAATGTGTGTTTATGTCTTTAACTGTGTTTAAATGTGTGGTGTGTGTTGGCTTTAACTGTGTTTAAATATGTGTATGTGTTTAAATGTGCGTGTGTATGTGTTTAACTGTATGTTTAAATGTGTGTGTTGGCTTAACTATGTTTAAATGTGTGTTTATGTCTTTAACTGTGTTTAAATGTGTGTGTTGGCTTTAACTGTGTTTAAATATGTGTATGTGTTTAAATGTGCGTGTGTATGTCTTTAACTGTTTAAATGTGTGTTGGCTTTAACTATGTTTAAATGTGTGTTTATGTCTTTAACTGTGTTTAAATGTGTGTTTATGTCTTTAACTGTGTTTAAATGTGTGTGTTGGCTTTAACTGTGTTTAAATATGTGTATGTGTTTAAATGTGCGTGTGTATGTGTTTAACTGTATATTTAAATGTGTGTGTTTATGTCTTTAACTGTGTTTAAATGTGTGTTTATGTCTTTAACTGTGTTTAAATGTGTGGTGTGTGTTGGCTTTAACTGTGTTTAAATATGTGTATGTGTTTAAATGTGCGTGTGTATGTCTTTAACTCTGTTTAAATGTGTGGTGTGTGTTGGCTTTAACTGTGTTTAAATATGTGTATGTGTTTAAATGTGCGTGTGTATGTGTTTAACTGTATGTTTAAATGTGTGTGTTGGCTTTAACTGTGTTTAAATGTGTGGTGTGTGTTGGCTTTAACTGTGTTTAAATATGTGTATGTGTTTAAATGTGCGTGTGTATGTGTTTAACTGTATGTTTAAATGTGTGTGTTGGCTTTAACTATGTTTAAATATGTGTATGTGTTTAAATGTGCGTGTGTATGTGTTTAACTGTATGTTTAAATGTGTGTTTATGTCTTTAACTGTGTTTAAATATGTGTATGTGTTTAAATGTGCGTGTGTATGTGTTTAACTGTTTAAATGTGTGTTTATGTCTTTAATTGTGTGTAAGTGTGTTTTTCTAACACGTCTGTCTATATGTTTAAATATGTGTGCGTATGTCTTTAACTGCTTAAATGTGTGTGTGTGTGTTTAACTGTGGTGCATGCACGTGGTAAAAAGCTATTTGGAGCAGAGTGACCGAATTGATTACTATATCAGTCGTTTCACCGGTAGCCAGTAGACTCCTAGCATTACTCCATCTATCGCACATACCAAGGTTTCCAGTCGACTGTTACCTGACAGAAAAGGAGCAGGATACATTTACATAATTTCGTATTAAATGGTTATTCAGAGGAAGAATTCTTCTAAATTTCTTTCTTTCAGTAGAGGTACAGTTTAAGATAGCGAGGATGCTCGGGTTATTTAATACTAATATTAGCGGTTTACAATTCTGATTTAAAACAAACCCGCCGCTCTGAGCAGCTGAGGAATTTCCATCATTGCGGAGGCTGTTAAAGGAGCCGAAACGACGGCCCCACTTTGATTCACGAGGCGCCCCCTAGTGCTCTTCACCCAAGATTCCGTGTACTACGTAGAAGCAACGTTTACCCCCCACAGGCTCGAATCCAAAACCAACAGATAAATCGGCTTATTCCGACTGTTCAGCAGTGCGACCGATATGGCACAGACGGAGGAATGGTTTTATTTAGATAAGTGATAGCGTATAAATGAGGAGAAACTAAGAGCCGGTTCGATGCGGGAGAAGCAGCAGCAGCAGCATCTCTATTTTTTTAAAGAGAGGTGGGGGGGGTCATGTATGGATGCTATCACCCTGCTTTTGTTTATTGTATTGACTGCGCTGGGTGTGGAGAGGGCTGGTAATGGCACCGCGCATTCTCGTATCGTGTCACGTGGGCTGTTCGCCAAGTTAACTAGAAATCTACTATGAAGCGCTACACGGTGGGGCCATAACTAGAAACGCTATGTACACCATGGAAGGCAAAGTAGTTACTTTGGAACTTCTTTGCTAGTCTCTTAGGGAGACGTCTAAGCCCGTATGGAAACGAGGGTTCCGATGCATGTGAGCACAGAATCTCGGTTATGGTTAAGGGCCATTTACTAGTTTCTCAGAACTGACTTCCTGCAGAGTCATCTAAAGGCTGCCTGCTTTGATTTTAAAACTAAGTTTGTTGAGGATAGCGGCGTTCATTAGTTTTATTAGATTACAAGTGATCGATCTGCCTGTCTTTTGTCAAAATTTTCAATAAATTAATTGCTCTCGATTTAATAATTTTTTACGATCGTCTGATACATTATTACGAGATTTTAACAATAAGGACAACAACAACAGAGTCTCTGATGCTGACGTTTGGCAAGGAAATTCACGCCGCCGAAAAGTGAAAAAGAGCGAGAAGAACCCGAGCCAGGGAGTTACGCCAATCGAGTCGGTTTCCTGCCCCCGACCTTGACCCTGACCCTTAACAATACATACGCCACCTTATTTGATTGAAAAATGGGAAGTTTCTCAGAGCGGGTTGTACCTGAGAACAAAAAGCGCGTAGAAAACTCAGATGCAAGCGATGTCTCTAACCTTTGATGCGTGCCAGCGATCCAGTAGGCCCCGGAGGGCTGGTCCGGCTGCTGCGTGGCCCCGCAACACGAAGCAACCGTCACGCGCGAGCTGTTTGTCTGATTCGCCAGGACCGTAGAAGCCCAAAAGGGTTTTTGCTAATGACTTTTAAAGAGTCTGGTATGGAGGCGAATGTGTCGTCATTCCTGCCACGGTTCGTTCGGTTTCTCTTGTCACCAAACTTAACTTGATTAACCTGTCTGGAGCTGTGCCACCTTTGCTCTAAAAACAGGTGTGTAGTATGTACGATCGATCTGTTTTAGAAGAAGATGGCGAATTCCCCCCCCCCCCTCCCCGTCACACCGCTCGACCTGTGCCAGTGTAAGATAAATTACGAATTTCCTCCTATTCTTCATCTCCGTTTTGTACATCTTCTATGTCATATTACATTTCATCAGTTTCCGCGTTCTTCGTCATCCTCTCCGTCAATCCCTTCACCGGAAGAAGGATCATTTCCAAGTAGTTCATTTTGCAGGACACCAAACACATTTCTATTATTGTCGACCATTTTATTTTTCTGTTTTAAAAATATGGAATGGAAAAGAAAAAGAAATAACGAATAATTGGTAAAAAAAACTTTATACAAAATAATAATAATAATCAAATTTGGAGATTATTAACCGAACTGAGAATTTACAGAAAAAGGCTAGGGGTTTATGGTGTACTGTCAAAGATTAAGCAATCTAGGGAGTTATGGTGTAGTGTTAAGGGTTATGGTATACTGTTAGAGGGTTAAGCAATTTGGGGTTTATGGTGTACTGTCAAGGGTTAAGTAATCTAGGGGTTTATGGTGTGCTGTCAATGGTTAAGCAATCTAGGGGGTTATGGTGTCCTGTTAGGGGTCAAGCAATCTTGGTGTTTATGGTGGGTATAGTGTCAAAGATTAAGCAATCTAGGGAGTTATGGTGTAGTGTTAAGGGTTATGGTATACTGTTAGGGGTTAAGCAATTTGGGGTTTATGGTGTACTGTCAAAGATTAAGCAATCTAGGGAGTTATGGTGTAGTGTTAAGGGTTATGGTATACTGTTAGAGGTTAAGCAATTTGGGGTTTATGGTGTACTGTCAAGGGTTAAGTAATCTAGGGGTTTATGGTGTGCTGTCAATGGTTAAGCAATCTAGGGGGTTATGGTGTCCTGTTAGGGGTCAAGCAATCTTGGTGTTTATGGTGGGTATACTGTCAAAGATTAAGCAATCTAGGGAGTTATGGTGTAGTGTTAAGGGTTATGGTATACTGTTAGGGGTTAAGCAATTTGGGGTTTATGGTGTGCTGTCAATGGTTAAGCAATCTAGGGGGTTATGGTGTCCTGTTAGAGGTTAAGCAATCTAGGGGGTTATGGTGTCCTGTTAGGGGTCAAGCAATCAAGGGGTTATGGTGTGCTGTTAGGGGTCAAACAATCTAGGGGTTTATGGTGTACTGTTAAGGGTTAAACAATCCAGTAGTGGGAGTACCGAAGCACCATTATTCCATACGGTTTGAAGACAGGCTCTGTTATCGTTATTTCTAGGGTGGTGTAAAACAGTTAACCATCTTTGTACACATATATAAGAAATACGTTATGGCCGTCAGTTCCGTGCGTCAGTCAAAAACATTAAGGATCATCTCGGATAGCTTATATTTTCTCATCGAGTTTTCGGGTTGTTTTTAAGTCAGTAAATGTTTGTTTAATTATTATTCTTTTCAACAACGTGCCCCAGGGAGCCCGGCCGCGCTCTGTAGAAGAATTCCGCCTGTACAGACGTCGTTAACCGCAGCAAGGCTGGAAAAGCAGATGTCGCGTGTTCTCCTCTCAGGCCATTAGTCGCGCCTCATCTACGGCTGCTGCCAGGTGCCCGCGCTGATGGTCGGCTCTTCTCGCGCGTTTACAGAACACTAGGGGGGGTGGTTATTACAAAAACACGGCCACTTTAAGGTTGTTGTTGCTGCTGTTGCCGCTGTTTTCCTAGCAACGCGCCTCGCTCGGACTGGGACTTACGTCACTGTCTCGCCGCCAGGGTTCTTCAGAACGCCTTCCGGCGGCGAGCTGCGCACTCCTGTGTTCTTGACCTTGCGATGCTGAGGCGACTAATAACTGGCGCATATTTTAGTCACTACGACCCTTCGTGAATTTTTGTTCTGTAACAATTGGATTCAAAATAGCTGGCGAGTCGGACGAGTTACCTCCCCCTTATTTTTTTTATGCCGTCGCTCCATACTCGGCCAAACGTCTTCTCGGACCCACGACGCTGGTCAAAACCGTCGGCGGCGCTTCATGCGATCGACAAAACACCAACCAGGGGGCCTCCCCCCCCCAGACAAGAACTCCTCCTAGATGGTTTACGCGCATTGATAAGCGATTTGATTTCAGCCCGTTTGTTGACGTTGTAACCAACGCAAAAGGACGCGCAGTCAGCAGTGAAATAGCAAGCAGCTGTAGTGGCTCCACCGGATGATGGGTACAATGATGTTCACTTTGTACGAAGTATATCGCTAAACTGGAAAAATAAAAAAATTCCGGAAGTTTTCAATATCTGAGAGGACTGATTTTATTCTAAAGGTAACCTCTCTTCTCAGGCGTAGGAATTCAAGTTGAAATAAATCTAAATAAATATAGTGGAAGCAACTGAAATGTAAACAAATGTCAGGTGTCATTAATTTCCTGCATAAAAAGCCTTTTAAATAGATGGAATTTATTTCTGAACCGAAGACTGCAGCGCATGTGATGTAACATCTGCCGTTGTATTCACTCAGCGAGTGGTAAACTAACAGTCCCGTCCGGCCGGTGGCGTGACCATCGCTGAGAAACACGACAACAGCCCATTATTCATATCGTTATTGCTGTACCAAAAATGGGAGACAGCCACGTTTCACTTGGCCGTGTGCCCAGCTGTGCACGCCCCTTTTCTACTGGATCCCGAGGCCGATTTATTCTCCCCCCCATCCAACATCTTTTTCAAAGTGGCGAGCGCGAATGTCAAGACGTTTAAGTCCAAGCCACCTCCTCCCCTCGAGTCTTACCGGCCCCTGGCCACCTTCAAAGTAAGGTAATGCTACCAGGAAGCAGCGGGCTGAGTCATGTACTTCCTGTCAGCAGCCCCGGCAATTTATAGGGACGCAACTCGTGTCCACTTGTGCAAGTCCCCCCTCCGAACGTTTTCAGTGTGAATAGGTTTGGCTGTCTGTTCAAGCCCAGTCCTTTAACCTACTTCCACTTTGATCAAATTAGGAAATTGTTCTCGGAAAATGTCACAGCTGTATACAATGGTAAACATGACATCGGCGAGGCGAGCCACTTGGGAGGGGCATTAAATGTCAACAGGTTGTTTGGAAAGTAAATATCGCTGTATACGATCGCGGTGTTGTTGTATTAATCTATTTCTGCAGCTCGCATACAGATGCCGAGGTGGTGGTGGTTGTTTTGTTTTCGCGTGTGCGTGTCGGATTTGTAAACTTGGTTGGCTGCCGACGACGCGAGCCCTGTTGGGGGGATTCGGAGATTATATATGTACGAAGATTGAAGCAAACGAACGCTATCACTGTTTAAGAAAGCCGATTCGTTATCTCAGGAAATGCGCCATGTTAGAAACCGGAAAGGCGTGCGATTGTCGGGTAAAGCTTTCCACTTCTCTCGCAGAAGCCTCCCTGACGGAAACCACGGCTTCCTTTTGCTTCGGTGTCTAAATGGTCTCAAATATTCCCATTGAATCAGAGCTCCCATCGCTGTTGAGACGTCTTTTGGCGCTTTCCTGGTTCGCTAGCCCAGCCTTCCTCCTCTCCTCTACACTGAGGCGTTCTTGGAGTCCTTATCTCCTTCCATCCGGGAATTCTAAGTTCATCTAGGGCAGCGTGGCGGTCCGTTTTCTTTAGTAGGGATTTTCGGCTCCGCGCATCTTCAGACGTTGGCCTCCCCACCGCGTCTCTTTTGAATAGCTTTAATTTAGTTTCGTTCTTCCAACGGTTTCAATGCCAGTTTTCCACAGCCCAGCAGTCCAGTTCCTGCGATGTTGCCCTACTTCAGCTTTGCTGCCACGTGACAGGGCGGCCTGGAAACTTCGTGGTGATAGCTTTCTTCCGTGGAACTGTTGATGACTTAGATTACGGAGCCCACCTTAATTTTGCACCGCTTACGCTTTCTCACCAGATTTCATTCCCGCCCATAAATCCTCACTTCTGGTCGAGACATTTTCTCATACTGGCCTCCAGTATAGTCCTTTACGTAAGTAAACAAACAAAAAATGTTGTGGGGGGTTCATAATTTGTATATTTTTATAATAGTTCAAAGAGAATTATTTTCCATCTTGGTCTCACGTTGTTAGCCTTTAATTGATTTTCCAAGATGACGCATCTTTAAAAGTACAAACCGACTGGTCTCTGCGCTGTTTCAGCGTCAGCACCCTGTGCTCTGACAGTACAGTACTGTGGTAAACAAGAAAGTGCAGGCGGGACGGACAGGTTGGCTGATGATGTACGTTTGTCAGGTGTACTCAGATTACCCGATACGACGGTTTCTTTGTTGCCGTTGTTTAGACGTGAGATGAGAGAACGAACCAGACCAAGACTGGAAGATAAAGCTGGAGCTTTGTGGCAGATGTAATTCTGCTGACGACTGACTTCCTTGTGTCCAGTGGACCCAATAGAAGTTTCACTTAATAAAGCAAAGTGCTTTACTAGATTAACTACTGTTGGGTGTCTCGGTAACTTCAGGCCAAACCTGACTGACGGCCGGCCCTCGGATAGTCAGCTTATTTTGGAAACCATTTAAAGCGAACTTTATAATTTCTAGCTGTTTTTATCTATACCAAGACAAAACTACCGGGGGGGAGTCGTAGATGGTTTACGTGCCAAAATGCGAAGCTCCGACTGACGGCAGCCATGTTGTACCGCCTAGTTCCACCTACCTGGCGTTATAAGGGAACATCAGTTCTCTTTCTTCCACGTCTGATTTGTAAGGGAGAAGAGTTGGCCTTAAAGGACAAAGCTTACAACTAAAACAAGGCGCAATGAAAATGGACTCCTTACGCGATTGAAAATGTTGCATTTTGGGAAATTATTGCATAAGATCTATATATTAAGTCAATGAAATGGTTTTTATTTATTCTGTATTTGGATAGCGATTTTCTAAAGGAAAAGTTCACCCACCATGGTTCATAACATAACTGCACTTACTGGAATGTATAAATATATAGTTCGGTAAACGTTTGCCGTCTTTGTTTGATAGGGTATTTAAATTCCATACCAGCAGTTGAAACATATAACCGGTGTAATACCTACTTGATTCTCAGAGCCCGACTTCCGTTTATTTCAGGAAACATTTACTGGCAATTTTTTTCCTTTATTTTCATTTGCATAAGAATGTAAACCATTTCCTTTCTTTTGATGTATGCTAGTCTTGGAAATGCTTTGTTGATGACTCGCTGCTGCTACCAGCCCCCGTTCCTTTTATCCGCACCGGTCCAGTCCCAGTCAATGTACAGTCAGTCTCCCCTCCTCTCATTTTTTCAATTTTTTAATTAGTGTCTTTCTCCAAATATCTGTTGCTGGATTCAAACTATATCAGTGAGATAGCTAGCTACCCGATGACCTGAGAACCAAGTAGGTTTTTCTGCTATTTAAATATTGCACTAGAAAAGAACAATAAATAGCAAACGCTTCCGGTTTTGGTACAAACATGTTGAGGGGGGAAGCAGGCGGGCACGAGCCTGCAATGACGTCATCTGTCCACACCCCCCACATTATTTTTGGCAAAGCTGTTTTAATAAACGAGAAGGAAAAAAATGTCTCTTTGTATCTTTAACTTTCTTTCATAGTTAATTAACTATTCTTTGAGGTCGTGATGTCGATCCTGACTTTTTCCTTTTATAAGATAAATGTTTTATTATTATTATTATTATTATTATTATTATTATTATTATTATTATTATTATTATTATTATTATATTATTATTATTATTATTATTATTAGTTTTTGTTTATGCAGAATTTAAAATCCCGAAGTATGTATAAGGGGTCAAAAACGTTTTTCCAGAAGGGGATTGTAAGAATTAGATAAGATATTTCTACAAAACATCTTTAAAAGTCTGAAGTCTTAATAGATTACAAACAATGGGGAAAACGACTTCGCCAAACACAAAGTCTTGTTGTTGTTTTGTTTTTTTTGCTGGCAAAACAAAAGGATCAAGATAAGAGTGACGTCACACTATCGGTGGCTCTCCTCCTGTGAGACCGAGCGCATTCATTGTTGTTTTACTACTAATTATTATTATAAATATAACCTCCGCGTGTCTGGTAGCCATTTTAAAGATAGATTTTACCTGTAACGTCAGAGAACTCGGGAGTCTTTTAACTGGGGCTCCGGTGAATTTTGCTTTAGTACGAAAACAAACGATGTTTTGCACACACACACATCTGAGGCCTGGTGTATTAGCCTCTTGCCTTGTTGCATCCCCCCCAACCCTGGCTCCTAACTACGTTTCGAGTCGGTGACGAATCGTCCGGTTGGCCTCAGGAAAGCATTTGAAGCGGAAGTTTTGTAGAGTTGGTTTTCGTCTATTGCAGGTTGCGGACAATGTCGCCGAGAGCCGGCAGCAGCAGGCGGGGGTGTACTCGCAGCAACTACAGCAGACTGGTGGGTCTTTCAACCACTCGACTGCCAAAGCTTATAAGTTTCGATCCACGGACCAGTTTAACCGCAGGGATCTGATCCCCGCCTCACAGGATTTAATCGACGCTCTTTACGCTACTCATCGCAAACACCACCGTCTCTGCGAGGCAGTGGAGGAGGAAGGGCTTAATCTGAAGGATATCATTTGCGAGACGCACCGGAAAGCTGGGGAGAACGTCAGCTACGAACAGTTGCTGCAAGGTAAGACAAACGCAATCACTGCATTAAAAAAAATAACCATCTCGTCTGCAGGACATGAGAAGCATAGATTCCTCGGAGCATTTCGAGAGAAGGCGTTAAAGAGTGCTGCCGTCGAGAACGATGTAGAAGTGTGTTTACCATTTCGCTCTTGCATATTTTAAAGCGCCCATTTTTTTTTTTTTTTAATGGCGAGCCTCGCTTTCCCGCCATTTACCTCGCTGTGACGTCAGGTGCGCTCGCGTCTCGGCTTGATACGGGTCTTTCCCATTAAAGTGCTGCTGTCAGTCTGGTGAGCATTAAATCTTTGGCGAGAAGCCAGCTTGCCAGTCTGCCAAATTCCGATTCCTCTGCGATATGTGCACAGGTGCTGCCATTCTGCACAAATTCTCTTTGAGTTTCATGTTACCAAACACGGAGTACCATTGAAGGTTGCAGACTGGTGTCGACCCTAGTATCTTGTCTGCTCGCTGAAGGTCGAGGTTGCTCTGCGAGTACGGAACACCAGTAGGACCATAAGTATTCCATTCTAGGTTTGATGGATTTCGTTAAAACTGTTAATTTATCTAAAATTTATATTAAAAAAAAATGTATTTTAAAACATTTAAAAAAGGGACCAAGTTGTGCCGTGTGAGTCATTATAGTACAACAGCGCGGGAAGCATCTCTTCTCATCCCCAATCGCATCGTTTTTCTTCAGCAGCTGCAAGTTCAGTTTGCTAGTCTTTCAAAAAAAAATAAATAAACATTGGTGGCGACTTGGTCGGAAATTGGATTAAACGTTACTTTCGTCTACCTCTTTTTTTTTGCTATAAAAGTTAATTTATCATTATTTTAATGGTACCAAGAAAACCTTAGGCCGGATTTCTTGACTGATACTCGGTGTCTTGTCTCCTCCTTCCGTCGGTGAAAGGATGTTGGAGGAACACACAGACAGAAAGTCTTGGCTTCTGATAGTGATTCGCTCAGATTAATGTTTCGGATTTTACAGGGATGCTTGTAGAAGGCGAGAGACTCCTGCTGGGTGGAAACTGGCTCTATTTTACCAATGTAGAATTCCTAGATGCTGACGGGACCAATACAACAGCCCAGCCCCTAGGAAATGGCAGGGTGTGTATCACCAGCCGGGTGCTGCTTATTCTCTGTGCAGAGGGAACATTTAGTAAGTATATGTTACGGCTTCATCGCAGATGTTTGGTCGGTTGGATACATCGCAGGAGGAAGGATGTGTCAAAGAGAAGGAAACTTCGTGAAATAGGGAATAGATGCTAACATTTCTTTTTTCCACCTGTAATAAATTAAAGTTTCGGGGTTTCACTCCTTATGCTCAGATGAAAAATGCAGTCCGAATTACACTGGTAGGCAGGTCTCAGCACAAGCTTATGGCCCGGCAAGGCGTCAGCGAAGGAAGAGTCTTTGCTACTTGTCTTCCTGGCTTCAATCAACGAGAAGGGCGCCAAAAGGTCTGTGTGACGAGTAATAGCTCGGCCTGTTAACCAGAGGGGTTACTAGCACATTGTGTTAACCAAAAACAGGACTAGCACAGTCTGCTAACTATAAGGCATTCGGGTAATGCAGACCCTGGATCGGGGAACCGAGGTTTCCACTCTTCGACTACGGTGCGCGAAGTATAGATTTCATAGCTGCAGATCAGCTGAGAGGACGGGTTGGTCTTCTCGGGGGAAATCTCGCGCAAAGGGAATTCAGGGTTAGTTCCCTAATCCAAACTCCTAAACGGTACTGTTCATCTTTTGAGTCATTCATCAGTCATGTCAGGTGAGCATAACGAAATTAAAAGGCGACTAACACACAAACAGGAAGTGTAGCTTTACGGTTTTAATTTTTGTTTATAAAAACACCAAAACACAGCTCATTTACGTAGATGGGTCCGGGTCTTCATCCATGTACGATCTGCATTCCTCTAAGCTCGAGTTAAAATAAAACGAAATATTATCCAGCGTCGCTCGGTTGTGACGGAAGACGAAACATTAATTAGATGTCGAAAGCAGCCAGCCATCTGCCTCCCTGGTTCTTCAGTTAAAGATCGAGGAAGTACAGTTCCTTTGTCTGGGGATAAGAATAGATCCTAACGGTAACTGCTCACGAAGGCCGGAGCTCTGTGATTAAACGTCTACGTTGGTTGATTTATTATTGTAAACCTAATTACATCCTACATCGATCCTTGATGTGAGAGAGGCTGCTCGCTTGGATACTTCTAATCTCCGAAGCGAAAGCGGTTTATAGCTTCCCAACGAGTTCACGTTTGGTATTCTTCAGTAGAAGCTGGTGGCCTTATATAAATGTAGGCCCGTCGGCCGCCATGCTGAAGACAAAAGAAAAAAGTTATTTGTGTAAGATTGTTTTTTTTTTTGTTAAAATTCTGCGGTAGATCAACCGCAACGTCCCCCCTCTCTCTCTCTGTAATGACGTCATCTCTCTCTCTCTCTCTCTCTCTCTCTCTCTCTCTGAAAAGAATTCAATCACAATTTATTACCTACCCTGGATGTTTATTCCCGAGGTACCAACCGACGGCAAGCCCACAATCTAACGATAGTCGGCCGATGAAATCAAGTGATAAAACAAAAGAAGAATGGTTAAATGCATGTCTTTTTTTAGCGAATCCTTATCTACTTTTCTTCTTCAGACTCTTCGTTTAGCCAAACTGGAAAGAAAAAGAAATACAGGCTGGGGGTGCAGAAATACGACCAGATCTACTACCGCAGGGTGCCGCTCTCATGCATCAAGAGCGTGGAGCTGAGCGCGATCACCGGGACCCTGGCGGAGACAACCCTGACGGAGCGCACGCCCTGCTGCTGGGGAGCCTGCTCTTGTTTAGGGGTTAGTAGCTTTTATTCTCCTCCCCTCTCATCGATGACGACATATTCGGCAGGTTCTTGACGCGGCCAAGATTAGCACTATACGTACTCTGGCAGTTTTCGCGGCTTTTTGTGTTTGCAACCGGGATGAGGGGAGGGGTTAGCATCATTCGAAAATAAGTGCTCGTCGCCCTGTAATTTCCCTTTAATTAGACAATTCTCACATATAAGTGTATTTATTTTACGCTTCATAAATACCTACGTCGAAGATTTACATCACAAATAAATGGCTGACCTTCTAAAAGGGAAGATACATACTTCTCGCTAATCTGATATCCCCCCAAAAAAAAAACAAAGAGCAGATAACTCTCGTTGGAGAGGCATTATTATGATCCCCCAAAAAACAAGGAGCAGATAGATAACTCTCGTCGGAGAGGCATTATTCTGATCCCCAAAAAACAAGGAGCAGATAACTCTCGTCGGAGAGGCATTATTCTGACCCCCCCAAAAACAAACAAACAAAGAGCAGATAACTGACCAGGGAGGCTTTGCACACCTTTGACCCGCGACGCGACGTGATCCGTTTCAAGACGCCGGCTGCCTGCCTGCCTGCCCGTGGTGTGTGGCGGAGAGTGAAGCCGGTTCGGGTTTTTCAGTACACCGCAGTCTAGAACTGTCGGCGTGAAGGCCACCGCCACTCTACCGGAAAGTGTCTGTTCTTCCGCTATTTACGCGCTGTTGGTTGTTTTTTTTTTTTTGCAATATTCGAGAATTTGCTGAGAAGTTAACTGGTGTCGGCACCAGAGACCTGGCGCGATCCGCTTTCGTCGAGCAGAACTCCTCCGCCAAGGGCTTCGTTCGTTCCGTTTCTTTCCCAGCCGCCAGCTTGAAGGCACCACCTCACCGCGACGAGCGTCCCCCCCCAGCCGCTCCAGATCTCGCGACCCCGCACGCGCACTCTCCCCTTGAAACAACTATATCTCCATTTATCTCCGACGGCAGCTTTAAAACGCGTCTCTGCGGGTGATTACAGCGTCTCGTTTGATGTACTCGATACTCGCCCCAAGATAGGTCCGTGGATAGGGGAAATCACGCTGGCGCTCTTTCGTCAAAAAAACCCGAGTAATTCCTGTCTTAAATCTGAAGATAGCACTTCTCTACTTGCGATCTCACAGGGCACCTGCATATATTCACTTTTTAAATTATTTTTATTTTTGTAAGCATTTACATAATTTTAATGAATTTTACAGAATTTACAAAATGCGCCATGTTTGCCCCAAACATGGAAGCCAGCAAGATGGCGGAATTTTTCTGACGTGGCGCCATGATGGGGCTGCATCCCAAATTCTAACGGATTTAAATGGAAAACAGGAAATTTACGGGCTCAAGAAGACGATGAATATCTTAGAGTAGCATATTTGGGGAAATGCATACAGTTGGACGCGAACTGATGTTTACTGTACTTATTTCACTACATCAGATGAAGGAATATCTTTTTATAAACCAGGTAAACATTCAAAAGGCGATGATAACTGTTTTAGACAGCGAACCCAAATAGGCTGACTTAGTCACCCGCAACCTTGGATAATCCCCTTAATCTATCTGTATTTAGTTACCACTAAGCTTTGGTATTTTTGATGGGCCGTTATTTTTTGCCTGTTTATATAAAGGAAATAATTAATACTTATTTTCGGCACAGGTTTTGGCTCTGTAAAGAAATGAATAAAGGGCTACCGTGGCTTAGTGGTTCCCTGAGGTTTTAGAGTATTACTCTCATGGTCCGCCCCAGAAACAGCAATATATATAAATTAGATGCATTAACTTCGTTCGATGTGGCCATGGAAATAGAGCAGACCCTTTTTTTTGCTATAAACCTTCTTACGAATCATTGACCGTGGAGATGGGGGGGAAGAATTTGCTCTGAACTGGAATTTCTTTTACGAACCGTTGACGACGGGACGTTTGGAAACCGTTTTGTCGCAGTTATTAAAGTAAGACAGATAACAAAAATAACCGGTATGGAATCGGTGCGATCGACAGCGTCATAAACGACTAGCATAAGGGGAATCGCAAGACCGAGTCAGAAGATGTGATAACATTTAAGCGCGTAGTTATATCTCGTTTTAAAGAATTTCCAGAATATTCCAGGGCTAATGAAGTAAAAAAGGTAAGAAGGGAATTACATTTTAGACGCTTTTCCATCTACGGTTCACTGCCGTCCGGTGTATTTGACAGAGACGGTTTTCCTAACGGCCGATCGCCAACTACGCACGTGAATAGCCGACTACCTCAGGATAGCATTTGTGGAAGTGGTGCTTGGCATTTTTACCACGTGCCCGTGTACTTGGCTGCCTGCCGGCCGGCCTCAGCATCTATTTACACTCACCCCATCTCGTTATTCTCCTTGAACCTATTTAAACATCCGATGGCTGTTCTGAAGAGAGTTTTTACCGAAGAGTGAACTTATGATTACCACCACATAAATAAATACTGATTGATTTCCTTGCCGTCAATTGATCACTTCCTTTTTTTTTGGTAATTCAGGTGTTTAGGGTTTTTTGGGAAATACAGCAGAATAAGTCTTTTGAAATACTACTATTATTAATTATAGATTAGTAGCTGGCGAATTAATTACGATTAGTTATTAAACGCTGAGCTTTACCATTTTTAATTGAAGTTAAAATCTGCAAAACCCAGGTAATTTCTATATGTACATCGGAGAAGAAAAGGGAATGCGTTTCGTTCGCGCTCCAGAGAAGTACCTTCTCTTCATGTCGCCAGCTGCAGCGGAGAGGATGAAGGTTCCTCGCCCATCTGTTACCTATTTCGTCCTGTCGTAGGCGAACTAATTCCGTGGGAGCTGTAAATAGGTTTAGCTGGGATAAATAGGCCTCGACGAAGTGCGATCTCCAACAGATGCGGGTACAGAAGTGATGAAAGGCCTGCTCTTTAAGGCGGCGGCGACCTTGACTAGAGAAGTGATTTGATATTTAAAGGGGAAGGGGGGGAGTGGATTTTGAAATAATATTAGGGGAACAAAAGGTTAGGGTTAGTCTCAGGTGGGGTGGGTTTACCGAGTGGCAGCGAGCGTGGAAGGTGACCGAAATAAGTCGTGGGTATGGAATGTGGAGCTAAAATAGAACAGAATGGTTTCTGTCTCTGAAGTCTGTTTACACGTAAATTTGCTTTGTCGTTGTTCTTTTGATTAAAGAGCGGTTGTAATGAAAATTATGTTTTTATTAATATTTTGTCTAACTCGGGGGTTCCCCCCCCCTCCCGAAGATCTACAGCTTTATTTGGTCAGTAACTATTTTATGCCATAGGTTGCCATAGTAATGGATTACAAAACGCCTTCTCTGAAATCTCTTTTGCAGACGAGGAATCAGCGTATGATAGGAGAGCCTCGTATTGTAGGGCAGACATTTTAGCTTGTTGTAGTGGGCTGGCTGGATGGGCATATTTAATATAAAGGGATTTATTTGAACAATTAAATCAGACTACTGTACTACCGTGGTCGAGGACCGAGTTTGTTCGATTCCCGGTAGGGGTTGTCGTGTGAATTTTCTCCGGGTACTCTGGTTTCCTTCA
The DNA here is from genome assembly GCA_018389105.1 of Nautilus pompilius. Taxonomy (NCBI): domain Eukaryota; kingdom Metazoa; phylum Mollusca; class Cephalopoda; order Nautilida; family Nautilidae; genus Nautilus; species Nautilus pompilius. Next base: position 1,121,149 of record JACATO010000684.1, read on the forward strand.
GGATAACGGTTTTTGTAGTGGCTAACTGCAGCTCTACGCGACCTCGTCATGTAGTAACTGATGAAAGAAATATAGGGGAGACCGTAGGGGCTGTGGCTGTCAGTAACACTTTTAAAACAAATCTGTTTTATTCTACAACTCTGCACGGGGGGAGATTAGGGTTCACCAGATATTAGAAACTACTAGAACAAGGGACCGATCACATGTAGCTGTTATGGTGAAATAATACGTACAACTCCGGCAAATTCAAAACTCTTCCGTCACAGTTTACCCCGGGTCGTGGATAGTTTTACCCTACATCCGGGTAAGTGGCAGCAGCAAAGCGATTTTTGTTGCGCACCGAACGACATAGACATCTGCAAACAAGTGAAAGTCCGACATTTCCCCTGTTGGTTTCAGGTTCTCTGACTGATGAAGTTGGATGACGCTTCACGAACCTGCCAAACCACATCCGTTAACACGCCGTCAATCCGCAGCTTTAATGTTATATCCTGGACCCAGCTCAAAAAGGCAGATATCTGGAGGTCCTCAGGAGATAATCCAAAGGAAATCTTTGACAAATTTTTTGCGTAAATGTTTATAAACCAGCGTCTGGGTTCTATAATTATTAGAAAATCCAGTATTATGGACAGAGGAGCATCAGGGTAAAACCGATGAGACTAAAGACATGAAGTTCTTACCGGAAGTAGTTTTATTTTTAACTTTATCTTCTCTGGACACTGAAATTTTTATGAACAAACGGAACAAAAAAACGACGCCCTTATTGTTTTGACTTGACTATGAGAACTCCATTAGTATTTAAATCTAACTGTTAAAATAAATACCTATATACCGACTTACAGCCAAAATACTTATTTACTTCTTTTTCTTACAACCAGCCCCCGTATGGATGACCTACGAAACTTTCAGGGTCCTGAGAAAATAACAGTATCGAGTTCGGCCTGATCACTTAGCCTCATTTTCGAGATACTGCGGTATTACAGCTAACCCTTGCTACCGTCAACTCCGGTCGCCCTTGCAGAATCTAACCCTGCAGTTTCAGGTTCAAGTCACCTCAGTTCGCCATAACATTCTCGGTAAGGGCTCAAAGTTGTGCAGCCAGCCCACATTTTTTTAAGCTGTGGGAAATCTTTGTCGTTGCCTTTTATTTCCAAGAACGCGTTGATTCTTTCCTCCGGTTTTTCACTTTTCCTAAACATCGATGTCTTCAAGCAAGGCAACAATGAACAGTCCCTGGTTTTGCCCCAAAGTTTTAATAAAAATGACAAGCTTAGTGGCTGCGCTGACCGCATACGGCAGGTTCATAAAACTTGGATGATGCATGAAGAGATCTCAGTGTATCCCTTTTGACCTTTTCTCTGTTTTTCTTTAGAACTCTAGCGTTTTCGTCTGCTAAATTGGATCCCGTCTTTTGTGGTTTTAGCCAATTTTCCCCCAAGACAAATTGTGCGTTCCGATACAGTTCACTACATAGTCAGACATATTTTTTCCTGTTGTTGAGTTCTTCATAGATTCCATAGACAGCAATTCACGAATACAAATTATCTCCATAAATGGAACTGGTTAGCCAAAAAAATTTTTAAAATCGAAATCTCACGCCAGTCTCGTACGTGACGTTACGTGACTCCTTTCTACCCATTTTATTGCAGTAGTATCTCCCACTTACCATTAAATGACTCTTAAGATTTTAAAAATGGCGTGACTCCTCCCCCCTCCACACGCACGCACGCACACACACACTTGCCAAGTTGAGTCATTGCGCATGATCATACAATGCCCACTGAATTTTTGTCCTCAAAATCATTCATTGTCCCGTGTTCTACCACTAGAGGGCGACAGTGACGTTTTGCCACAAGGCAGATGGCGGGCCTATTGTTTACTTGCCCCTGTACCCTGTGCCACATCGCTATCTTTTTCGGTGTTTTTATTTTACAGCTGTTTTTTTCCGCTTGGGTTGATTAGGATAATAAACAATGTATGAAGAATGAGAAGTCTATTTGCCTCGTTCAGCCCACGGGTGGTTTAAAGGTGATTTGTTTGAAGCTTTCAAGATTTTCTTAAGAGCGCGTTGACTCAGATGCCTCTCGGATATTAGAGTCTTCTAACAGCGGGGTGAAGATAAAATTTTAAAAAAGGGGGCAGCCACTGCTGGATATCACAGACTGCTATTATGGATGGATGTTGTCGGATAACACCATTTCAGAACTGCTGGTGCGGTACTTCATCATCCAGACAGACAGACAGACGCCATTCTCTTTCCTTTTCCCCACCACACAGCATGGATAAAAGTAAACGTTTTAGACAACTGGAATACCTCGGCTACAATGTCGCGCTGAGAAATGTTTGTTTCTTGCAGAAGCACACCGTGATGGAGGAATAAACTGTAATTAGTTTGTACACCTGCTTATTAATTACAGATCTGCTTGATGCGCGTGGCCGGGTGTGTACCCTTTGCCGCCTCACGCTTGTACCTACAGATGGCGTTGTGGTTTCTGGGTCGCGACGTCCTCCACATCCACCCAGACGATGTCAGGGTCGGTCGGACAGCCCGCGGAGCGCGTCTCTCGTGTTCGTTCGCGATCAGCACCGCGCTAAAGCAACGACTGCTGAAGATAACGCGTTTTTCTGGCGATGGGACGGGCGAGACGGTCGGGATGCCGAAAATGGTTTCTTGGTTTAGATCTTTGGCGCTTCCGGCATCCGCAGATCGTTTGATGCTCTCGACCCTGTAGCCGTGAGGGGTAATTCTAGCTACCGGTAACGAATCTGAGGATGCGCTAATAAAATAAAACCAGAATTGGGGTGGGTGGGGGTGTGACTCAGCGGTAGACAAGTGGCCCGAGTTCGAATCCCGGTCGGGGGACCGGCTCGATTAGACGTAGCTCGGCTTCTTCTCGTGCAGAAGAGATATTTGAAGAAAGAAGACTCAACCGTTTAACATTTGCTGAAGGTTTTCCATCACCAAGCGGCGGAAATTCGAAGGTAGCGCGCGGCAGTGAAGCGATGACGTCAGACTCCGCAGGGCTGACGCGACTGGTTACCGTGTCGGTCGGACCGCAGAAAACTCGTGTATTATTTCAAAGTCAGGTAACAATGGCAAGCGGAAGAGATGAATACCTCTGCCTTCTCGACTATAGTAGGATGCAAAATGGCGAGAAAACGCCAGCAGATGTGACGAGAAAGTTGCTGCCCGGTTCGATGTCTCTTCGAGGATAAGACCCCGACCGTACTGCCCTCTGTCCGACATCTCGGAGACGGGTCCTTTCCGGAAAATGGGTTTCTCCTGTTCTTATTTAAGAGACAACCACGACCGGTACTGCGTTTCTGAGACCCACTACACCCTGAATCGACCTGTTGCTGTTCGAGAAATGTTAACGACAGGATTTTTTTTTCCAATCTGACTTATATACAAGTTACGTCTGGTTTGTCAAACAAGTCGGGGCAACGCAAAGCGCCGCCATGTTTGTTGAAGCGATCGCTGGCAGTAGAGCGATTCTGCCTGGATCCGTGAGCCACACTTTACCCTGAACTATTTTAGGGTGGCATTCGAAGAATTTCCATATCCCTGAAAGACCATCAATTTTTGTTTCATTACTGAATTGATAAAGACTTCTGTTTTTGACACCAGATTCATAAACAAGAATTTAGAACTATTCTTGTCAGTGAAAGTTCCACCTCACAGAAATGTACACTTTAACCAGTTCATTTCCTTTTTCTGCAGTAAGTGCCAATCCTCTTCCAATGTTTATTGTTTTCTCCCCTCTCGGAATGTTAAGTACTTCTCGTGCTGCCCTCTGGGACATGGTGTTTGAATAGATCCTAGAGTTGTTATAGTTGGTCTAAGGTTCACAAAGTCCTTTTGATTTCCTCCGGATTTTTCTAAAAATTGAAAGATCAGATAAAAATAACGTTTTTTTTTTCGGATTTATTTATTAGAGGAGCAAAAACTTTGGCGTTTATTTAATAATATTCATGAGAATGCTTAAAAAGCACTAGAGATTTATTCTAATGATAAGAGATTCGACCAATATAAACAGTAGAATGTGAAAAGTTGTTTACCTGAAAACTTTCACCTGTGTACATTCTTCACCATAAACGAACAGACAGAATGTAACAAGTTTGATGATTGGCTCCTGCTGAAAGGTATCTTTGGGGAGTATTCATTGTTTTCTTTATCTGTCTTAAAGTACCGATTTCAGCCATAGGTCTTATTCCCCGCAAACTATTTTATATAACATCAACACTAAAGCATACCCGTGTCACATTCATGTCTTGGATGTTATGTACAAACAATTTCGAATTCTAATTATTAAAGATCAGCCAGGTACGCTTCGTCAAACCGGCGGACAAAGGTGGTACTGGAGGCACAGATAAGCCAGCTTTCGTTCTTGGCCATGTTTCTCTGTATTTACCATCGACTACACTCCTTCAATAGTGATATCGCTAGAAAGAACAGATTTAGTTTCCGCTATTTTACCTGGAATTGATAATTTTCAATTTCCAACATCACTCCGTCATCCTCTATTCATCAACTACGCCGGCCGCCGGCACCTGCCACTTTATCTCGTCTCCATAAAAAGTTGATGGTACTTCTAAACACAGCCAGCCATGAACGTGTGTGTAATAATATTTTCTGGAGTTTTAAAATGACAGCTTTTATGTATTGCAGATGTTCGAACGAGGTGATCGGAATGTACACCACACGGCTGTGGCTACTTCATCACTGTATGTTTCAAACAAATTATATGGAAACCAACAAAAGTTATAACAATTTAATTCACGGCTGTTAACGCTTTTTTAATTGGCGTACAGCAAACAGTGCAACAATTTGACTTTGCGTGGACAATTTAAAAGGAAGTGCCAGCCATTTCTGAAACATCAGGATGTAAACGTACACTGCCACTTATTCCCGGAGTATGTTTATTTTCAGATTGGAATTTTAACATACCCCACTTGTCCGTCTCCTAGACTAGGGTGAATGTACTGCGTTCGTCATAAAAGCACCTCCCGGTGATCGCTTCACCAGAACTGAAATTTTGATGAGAAAACAAATAGGAACACAGCGTGTGGGAAGTGTTCCCTTAGTCACGAGGATTTCCCCTAACTGTACAGGCTCCCTGCTGAACTGACGAACAGTTGGAAAGAAAAGAGTTTGTCACGACGCGAATATAGTGCGATGTTGTAGGAAAAGAAGACAAACTGGGAGCGTGCAGCGGATACAAAGAAGTCGTTCTTCGATTGTCATAACTGGGAGAGAAATCCGACACTTTGCACGGCGCGGTAAATAAAATTCCAAGCCCATGACTCCATTCCTTTGGGCGGAAGTGGGTCAGAAAATCTGGGGAAAATTCTGACGATGATATTTTACTTGTAAACTGTTCACATACAATGGAGAGATTTTCGTGTTTCGTATTCTTCTTCTCTCTCTCTCTCTCTCTCTTTTTAAATAATAAAAACAACTTTATATTTTTTCTGTTACTTATGTAACCCCGAAATCACTGGGAGGACAATCTGACTGTAGAGAAAGTTGTGGGTGCAGCAGATAAATACATCTGCTGGATGGATATCAGTCTTAGACATTCGTCATGTCATACTGAGAGGGGGCAGCTGACGTCACCCCCGATGTGGCGTCGTTAGTAGTGAAAACAGTTCCTGTAACCGATTATTATTATTATTATTATTATTATTATTATTATTATTATTTCAGATTCGTGGCTGCACAGAGAGCTGGCAGTTCCTGTAACCGATTATTATTATTATTATTATTATTATTATTATTATTATTATTATTATTATTATTATTATTTCAGATTCGTGGCTGCACAGAGAGCTGGCATGCCAGCCGATCACGGACAGTCCCTATCGCCAGACGTACCCTGACCATTGGAGCAACCCTTCCCCCATGGGGTGCTAAGACCACCATCCGCATACACCTACTTCCAGAGATGCCTGTCACGGTCGCACGCGACCTGGTATCGCACTTACAGACCCATGCTCCGGCCATATCTACCACTTCTACTTTGTAAAAAAAAAAAATACTACGTTGATATCTTTTAACTTGTGGTCTCCCTTGTGTTTTATGGGAGCTATTCGGAATACTTCGGCGTCTCTCCCTCCCTCTCTCTCTCTCCCCCCCCCCCTCTCTCAGAACAACGTTTCCGATAGTCAGCTGCTTCGGGGAGTGACTTATTTAGGCTGGTTCAGCGAAATTCGATGCGTCTCTAAGACTGGATTCCGATGTTTAAAATAAAACTTCTTACTTTTTTTTTTAATGGTTTCGTAAAATCTCGAAGTATTCTGAATGACTCGGCAGCCCTTCTTCCCTCCCCTTTTTTTTTTTTTTTTACAACGCCATTGGGTGATGTGGCTACAAAACCCCGCTTCGTAGTTCTCGCTTGCTGAAGTCATTTCCGTATTGACAGCGCCACTTACAGTTTGGTAGAGTTGTCCCCTCCTGCCTTCAAAATGGCGTCGTCCAGGATAATCTCCATGACTCGACGGCACCGCTTGACAGGAAGTCATTATGGCGCTTATCAATTAAATGAATTCCTTATACTGTTCGTCGGCGGTCTCTCTCTCTCTCTCCTCCTCCCTCTCTCTCTCTCCATCTCTCTCCTCTTCTCTCTCTCTCTCTCTCTCTCTCTCTCTCTCCGAGAGATCTCTCTCTAGGCTCTCTATCTCTCTCTCTCCTAAACTCAGAAAGATCTCTCTCTCTCTCGCTCCTCCATCTTCTCTCCATCGATCTCTCTTCTCTCTCTCTCTCTCTCTCTCGAGATCTCTCTCTCTATCTCTCTCTCTAACGGCATGATATAAGCTCTTCGGTCTCTGTCTACTAAAGTCCTCTCTCTCTCTCTCTCTCTCTCTCTCTCTCTCTCTCTCTCTCTGTGTCTCTGGACTAACGTCATCTCTCTCTCTCTGTCTCTGTACTAAGTCATCTCTCTCTCTCTCTCTCTATCTCTCGTCTCCATCTCTCTTCTCTCCAGATCTCTCTCTCTCTCTCTCTCTCTCTCTCTCTCTCTCTCTCTCTGTAATAACGTCATCTCTCTCTCTCTGTGTCTCTGTACTAACGTCATCTATCTCTCTCTCTCTCTCTCTTCTCTCTCTCTCTCTCTCTCTCTCTCCATCTCTCTTCTCTCTCTCTCTCTCATAACTTTTGTAACATTTTCTTTTCACAATCAGATCCATGGGAGCTCTTCGATTAACGCCAGGTGTGGAGATGTTTGCATACCTGTCGGTGGTATCGTCGGTGTGTATTTTGGTATGAGAAAAAAAAAAAAAAAGACCAGGAGCCGAACTTTACTGTTTTTCATTGCGAATCATTCTAACTCCACACCCACCGCGGGTTATTTCAAAGTTTAAATACAGTATCATATGGCGAAAGAACTATGAATGGTAAAAGAGAGCAACCCCGAGTCGTCGTAATTTGTTTGCACGGGGTCGCGAAGGATTTTTACGGGAAAACGACCAAGGAGAATAGAAGGAACGATCCCAGGTGGCACAAAGCGAGTTCGAGAGCTGGGCGACATTAAAACCCTGTCTGTGTTACAGGTATTAATAGGGATTCCTCCTCTCTTGACCGTAAATCGAGAAACAAATTAATATTAATTATGTTGATAAATATGCTGAAGATTTCTTTTTATATATATATATATATATATATATATTATATATATATATAAATAAATGGTTTTCCACAAAATACGTTAACCAGTTATTATTGAATGTATAATTTTTTAAAAAAAGAAACATTTCTGAAATAAAAACAAAATTACGGTGATGTGTCTAGAGATCCAAATCTAATTTTGAAAATGAAAATTGCGTGGACTAATTGAGTTATTTAACTCACATTTTAAAAAAATGTGTACATGTGAGAGAGGAACGAGTACAAACAAAGGGGGGGAAGACTATTTTAATCTATTTTTTCACTGCATTAAAAAAAAAAAAAAGAATTTAAATGATAACAAATTCCAGCATTCACATTACTAAGAGGAGATAACTCCTAATAAGACTAAACACAGAATACTTCTACAACCTGGAAAACTTAAATAATGCTATTCAAAAATATCGAAATAACGCGGAAAACTGCAAAAAAAAAACAAAAATACCTTTTATATAACTAATTTAATACTTTTCAGTTAAATTATAAAATATTTAGATATATTTATTTAACTAGAAATGAAAACTTCGCTGCATATACTGTTCAGTAGATGTAAAAAATAATAATAATTGAGGGCACTAAACGTGCTTTACTTTGTGTCAGTTTTTTTTTAAAAAAAGGTTTATGGTGAACATTATCCTATGTCCTTTGTCACAATTTCCAGCTCGGGAAAAGTTTCTCTATATAAAGAAAAACAGTTGTATTCCATTATTTGTTGTTTCGATAAAGCTGCCATCTCTCTTGGTTTCCCTATTTGTGTTTTTGTAAGCACCCGCTTGATGAGCTTAAAACCAGAATGATTTATATTTTGTATATAAAAAAAAAGAAAAGAAAAGAAAAACACAACAGAATTCTCAAAACCTAGAGGCGAGAATAAGAAGTAAACAGTTCTTGGCTACATTAATTCAGATACTGGGTAAAATAAATAAATATACACAAATATTTGTTGTTTTTTTTTTTTTGTTCTTAGTAAATTCTGTTGGTGTACTTAGATTTCTGGAGAGCTACTCTCACCGGTGTGGGAGGAAATGTGTTCCCCCGGAACGAACCACCGAAGAAATCGATGCTATGTGGTGGGGGGGGTTCCGCCGGGGATGGTTCGGATACCGGTACATCAAAAGACGCTGCTGCTATACGCACCTTTACACTTAATAAGTCGCTGAGGGGACGAGCGCCACAGTTTGACGGAAACGAGTAAAAAAAATACAAGGCGCATCTTCTACCAACATACTCATCTGTCCCAAGAAGCTTGACGACCCCGAGAGATAACTGTTTAGGATGACGTCTGATACCGGCCCCGGATCCCAGTCCATCTTGGATTGTGGACCGTTAGATGGCTGCTGAAAATACCGCTGCCATCTACTCGCCCTTCCCTGTTTCGTGGGTTAACGATTCAGTTTCGTGGCCATCACCTGTTCTGACGATGCCCGTTTACCCCAGGGTCTTCCATAAGTGAAAAGAGGGAAGATACAGGGTATACGAAAGCAACTGTTTAGTTCTCAGCCAAATATGATCCGTCATCATCTCCCCTACACCGCGGAAGATACTAGATTTCCTACAAAGAAAACATCCACAAACCTCAGCAAATAACAAACACAATGGCAAATGATTGTTTATATATATATATATAGAACCCGATCAATGCTGGTATGGAGTATATTACATGATATGTATCCTAAAGCATCAATGAAGGTAAACTGGAGAAAGGACTACACAGCTAGTCAGTCGTAATAAAGCAATATCCTTCATTTGTATAATAATAATAATAATAATAATAATAATAATAATTTCTGTTTCATTTAAACGGATATATAAACCAAATACGATTAGGGGGAAGTAACTGTAAACAAAAAGAAAAAGTAAATCTGCACATTCAGTCGCATTTTTAAAATATTGCGGGACAATAAGACAACCCACTAACTTTTTAAATATATATATATAGATATTAATAACTCGGCCAATCTACTCGAAAAGAAAAATGCGAAAAAAGGCAGAAACTTTCTGAACCTTTCTTGAGCAACCAACCCTGTTGACTGGTGCTTCTGACGTCATCATGATATACAAACTGTTGATTTCTTGTGAGTTTTCTCTTTTCAATAATTAAATTTGACGAGTTATCTCCCATATGCTGTGATACATTTCTAAAACTTCAACAATATCGAAAAAATCCCTCAGTAAATAATAATAATAATAATCATCATCATCATTATCTTATTTGGAATGATTCAAGACACGCACACACACACACACACACACATATATATATATATCACTAACTTTTGTATTGCGGTATTATTTTAAAGGAGAGAAAAAGAAACGAAGGGAGACTACTCAAACAGCAATTTGAGGAAGCGATTTGAGAACTTGAATACTCAGCTTCCTAAAAACAGTTTAAAAGAACGCGGTGTTTGTGTTTTTTTTTTTTAAAAAAGGAAAACATTTTAAAAAGTAGTCACCAGTAAACGTCTCGACAGAATTCGGGTCACTTTTAAAAAATCCATTAAAATGAATATCGGAAAATTTTTGAAGTTTTTTGATAGCATCTCCAACCTTACGTCGTCGTAATGCAGTCAGTAAGTGTCTGCTTCGTAAATGATGGATAAAAATAAAAGTTTACGTGGTTTTTGTTGTTTTTTTTAATTTACTTTGCGTTTGACATCATTATGGATTCTTTCTTTCTTTCGCATTAAAATGTAACGTTGCTAAGCAACTTCAACTGAGGCTTTCTTCGCCATTCTTTGATGACGTCTCAAATTCTTCATTGTGGACATTTTTGTGGAAATGTTCGCTCTCGCGTTTTTCCTCCTAATTTTGTGTCGACAGCTCATAATTCATGTAGGTTCTCACTCTCTCTCTCTCTCTCCTCTCTCTCTCTCTCTCTCTCATCTCTCCATCTCTCTCTCTCCATCCCCACTCTCTCTCCATCTCTCCATCTCTCTCTCCATCTCTCTCTCCATCTCTCTCTCTCTCTCTCCTCTCTCTCTCCATCCCCAACTCTCTCTCCATCTCTCCATCTCTCTCTCTCCTCTCTCTCTCTCTCTCTCCTCTCTCTCCATCCCCAACTCTCTCTCCATCCTCCCCCTTCTCATTTGGCCTCTGCAGTAGTTAACGGGATGAAATTTGTTACATTAATATGAGCGATGTTTGATGGAATAGCCAACTCCATTTCCTTACTCTAATCAGTCCAGGCCCACAAATACGTCACACAGCAGAGGTGAAGGCCGACTGGCGCCACTCAGACACCGGTTTCCGCTATTCAAGATTTACAAAAAAAACAAACCCTCCAACCGTTGCACTAGATAAATTCTTTTAAAACGATTTCACATTTTAAAAAAAAGAAAAAAATCTCCGTAAAGTTCAACATACAAGTGGTGTAAAATACTGAATATTTCCCATGGTCGCTGCACAAATTCTCTTAATCACTGACATAAAGATAAACAAGGCCCATTTTTGCGTAGTATTTATTGAGAGAAAGGGTCTACGGCCAGAGCTGTAAAAACGCATGAGGTCGATCACAGCGCCATCTATACGTTCAATTAGGTATTACTTTATTTAGTATCGTAACAACCCACTGCTGTAACACTTGGTTTCCCCTTTATTTGTCTGGTGATGCTAGCGACTCCTGAGTAGAACTTTGAATTGTTTGTAGGGAGCTATTAATGTTATGATTACAGCGAGAATGTTTTTGCGTGCAGAATTTTAAATGTCCTATATATACAGTACTGTGCAAAAATTTTAAGCAATCTACGTTTTTATTGATAAGTTAAATTGTGGAAAGGAATAAAGCAAAGTGATGTGACATGCAATTTAATAAATGGATGTTGTGCTGTAGACAAGATATAAATGAAGTAAAAATTAAGTAAATTAATATTTAGTATGTCCAGCCTTTTCTATCACGACTGCCTGAATACGTCTTGGTAGGTTCTCTTGTAATTTCGGAATAATGTCAGCTGCAATGTTGTTCCACCCATCTAGAAGCACTGTGATGGAAACGAGTAAAAAGTATAAGGACGCATCTTCTACCAAGTCCAGTCTGATACATCTAGCACCCTGCTCTCTTTTCTGCTTCGTACGTTTGATCTGACAGCCGTGGCAGTATATATCGAATCGTTGTCATGTTGAAATCTGAATACAACTGAACACCGAAGGAACAGCATGGTGACTAACAATCTGCTCTATCCGGCTGCAGTCATATCTTCTTGTATTATTTTGTATTCTTGCTAAATCTCCGACACCAGAGACCTGAATAGAACTACCACCATGCTTCACAGTAGGCTGCAGACACATTTCCTTATGCTCTTCTTCAATATTTCTTACATCCCGCCTTCTCTTAGACACAAACGTCAAACTTTGATTCATCTGACTAAAGAACTTTGCTCCATTGTTCTTGAGTCCAATTGCAGTTTAAGTGGCATATTTTAATCACTTAGCCTTTGTTCCCTTTAGGGAAAATGGTGTCTTGATGGCTATCTGTCCTTTAAGTCCACTTCATCCCAAAGATCTTTGTACTGTAGAATCATGAATCTGAGTTCCTGAGGATATTGCCAGATCTTGCTTTATTTTTCTTGCTGAATTTCTCTTTATCCCTCAGATAAGTTATCTTCAGGTACTCTTAACCCTTTCCAGACAGTTTTCTGGGTTGCACAGACCTTTTCTTATCAGAAAACGAACCAATATCTCTAAGTTTCTTGAATGACAAATTTTAAAATTCCGGCTATACTAAGGATCTCATTTTGGGTTCTGTGTTGTTCATGAAAAAATTTTTATTTATGTCTTTTAGCAATTGATATTTCTGCCATTTTAATTCAGTTTTATACTGAAAAGCACGATAAGACTAGTATTTTTCAAGGTAGCCTAAGACATTGGCGCAGTACTCTTTGTATGTTAACAATTAGTTCGGGGACTTTAGGAAAGTCCAGGAAATTTCCTTTATCATATTTTCGAAACCCATTTATTATCGTCTAGACGCCGAGCAGGTAGAAATTGTTTCTTTGTTAATCTAAGTATTTTTTTTTTAATAGAGATCAGGAAGATACCTCGGCACTGATTACTTTCTCGTGGCAAATTTCTGTTGATGAAATCTCTCAGCAGAGAGCTACGATGGAGATGAGCATCAATCTTGGTGACCAAGCAAGTAGTTGTTACTAACGTACGGTTGGAGGCTGTCGAGGTGCCAGCCAGTCAAGAGTTAACCTCGGAACTCTCACCAAATGTACCCAAACAACCCTACTACAATTCTTTATTTTTAGACATGGAAGGAAACCGTGAATCATACCAGCAGGACACGCCATACCGAGCATTCCCTAACCAGGATTCGAACTCGGTCTTTTGACTATGGCAGTCTGGTATTCTAACACCGGATTATCTGCCCTTCTCTCTGTTGCAGGAGACTGCTAATTCTATTCTTAGTCTTGTTTCTGATATAAGATGTCATTAAAAAGTCGAGTTTTTCATAGATTCTTCTCCCAGGACAAATTCTGTGTTCCAGAGAGCAAACCCATCAGCCCAGGAGCATACTAAGAAGCTACTGTCTGGTAGCTTTGTATAAGCAACACCAATTTGGTCACCACTAAACCATGGCCAGAGGGCGCCCGCTCTGCTTTACGTCATACCCTGTGAAACCGGAACGTAATATGAAGGTTTCCAACTACCATATAATCTATAGTCGATTCAGTCGGCTGCCAAGTTTCCAAAATATCGATGCGTTTATAACATTTACTGTTTTCTATTTGTCTTTTTAAACGAATTATTTGTTTTTTTGCCTGCTTAGCCATAAACTTAGATGTGAGAAAGCTGTCATTAAAATTGTACATTAATTCTTTTCTTGGAGTCTGACAAATCTACAAGTATTTCACATCTCTCGCTGTCAGTGTCCCTCACAAACAGGCTAATGCCACCCGAATAAACAGGTTTTCTTACTGCAGTGAAAGCGCCCTAAACCTGCTAGTCTAAATATGTGTTACCGAAACAAACCACAGAGTTAGGGAGGCTTCAGTGAGGAAAATTTGCTTAAACTGGGCTTATCAAGGAGTGAAAGAAAATAAAAGATATAATGGACCGTCGTCGACTCGGGTCAGGACAAGGAGTTGACGACCACTCAGGGTCGCTTGCCGGTCAACACGAAGGAGATACAATAATGGTTTAGGGATGTTTTAGATCAAATCTATGTGGCGATTTGTACGAAATCAATGGAACATTATTCAAAGTAGATCAAGCAAAGCTCATTCTCCAGCAGGGTAATGAGCCTAAGCATTCTGGACAGCGTGGTCTCTAGATCTGTTGTCCTGCCTTGACTCCAACGGGCTGAAATCGAGAGAGAGGTAGGTAACCCTAACCCTGCCACTTAATGAATCACAGGTAATACCTCAATACATCTTGGAATTCAGTAACACTATTCAATATATATAATTGCTACATACTAATTTCTGCAAGGCTGTTATAGAACCAAAGATAGCTATTAAAATTAAAATAATAAATAAGGGATATTTATTATATTCACATTTTTGTTCTTATTTATGTACTATTTAATAGATTTGTTAATTAAAATGATAATTTCTCCGGTTCCATATGAACGACGTCCATAAGGATGAGTCATTTCACTGTTCGTCCAACTTATTTAATTTAGAAAAAAATATGAAAGAAAACTGAAATGTAAATTCACAGATAACAAAAAAAAAACAAGTAAAAGTCTCTTCTTCTAGTTCAGATAATAACTGCAGAAGAAAATTTATTTAATACTTTCCACAAGCGGCAAGGACATTAAAAAATATAAAGGATCTTCATGTTGAAAGATTAAAATTCAATCTCGAATTTTATGTCCTGATACACGGTCCGCTGATATTTCTTTGAAAACAAAAGGTATATACTCGAGAAGCTGATTTTTCCTTTAATACAAATGGTATATACTCGAGAAGCTGATTTTTCCTTTAATACAAATGGTATATACTCGAGAAGCTGATTTTTCCTTTAATACAAATGGTATATACTTGAGAAGCTGATTTTTCCTTTAATACAAATGGTATATACTCGAGAAGCTGATTTTTCCTTTAATACAAATGGTATATGCTCAAGAAGCTGATTTTTCCTTTAGTACAAATGGTATATACTCTAGAAGCTGATTTTCCCTTTAATACAAATGGTATATACTCTAGAAGCTGATTTTTCCTTTAATACAAATGGTATATACTCTAAAAGCTGATTTTTCCTTGAATGCAAATTGTATATACTCTAAAAGCTGATTTTTCCTTTAATGCAAATGGTATATACTCTAGAAGCTGATTTTTCCTTTAGTACAAATGGTATATACTCTAGAAGCTGATTTTTCCTTTAATGCAAATGGTATATACTCTAGAAGCTTATTTTTCCTTTAGTACAAATGGTATATACTCTAGAAGCTGATTTTTCCTTTAATACAAATGGTATATACTCTAGAAGCTGATTTTTCCTTTAGTACAAATGGTATATACTCTAGAAGCTGCCTCTTTCTTTCAAAACTTTACGTTACACGGATATATTGGTGAGAGAGAGAGATGGAGATGGAGAGAGAGATCGCTCACTAAGCTTATTCTCGTGCTAGTCTGATCTGAATGGAACAAATGGCGATGGGATCTCCACGACATGTGTCATAAATGCTGCAGAAATGCCAGATACAATCTGGCTCTTAATCTTCCAGGAAATCTCTCTCCAAATCTACCCAGAAAACAAACAAACAAACCATATTTCGACTTCTAAAAGGCACATTATTGTTTCTTAAACTGACAAACACCACGCGTCTCTCTTATGGACACGGAAATATTTTTAGATGAAATAATCATACGGAGGAAAAGAAAACTATATCGATTTATCCTAATATGAAGGCAAATATTTGTATAAGAATTTTTTTTCTTATATTATCAGAAGCAAATGAAAGAGAAGCATGAACATAGCTGGGTCATATCAATTGAATAGGGTCGTATCCATGACAACTGTCCGGATAAAATGACGTCAACAGCAAATCTGGTCAGGCATCCGACCAGCTGTCGAATTTCGAGCGTGGAATCATGGGAAATGCGGAGAAAACGAGGATCAACGATAAATAGCGCGATGCCAAAACAATAGCGAAATGGATGCGGTCAGAAGTCGCAGCATTTAATTAGACCAGTTGAAACGAGAAGAAATCGCTGGAGTCAATCCAGCCGCAGCGTTCTTGTCGGTGCACATCCTAGTTCTGTTGGCTGCCGTTAAGAGGCGCGCGTGGCATCCCTTCCCGATCTGCTACAAACGAGCGACTCCGTACAGCAATGAAATGCTTCATACTTTTCATTTATTCGCTTTAGATGATATCCAGCTCAAATATATCACCAGAGTTCATGTGGTTATTATGAGGTGGTCCAGACAGGTATAATATATATATACACGTCTGTACAAATGGTGCATTTTTACAACAGTTTGTATGTACAGATATTCGGCAAGAGTTTGTCTTTTTTCTTAACTTTTGTATTTGCTGCTTTCCCATCACATACATAATTTCTGTTGGAATACAGCACTAAGCAGCGCTTTCCCGCGACCTTTTACAAAATGTCAGTTGCTTCGATCTTCCTGCTTTTACAGCCACTCATAGGTCCCCTATTTTGCGTGTAGCCCCAGTCAGAACATCATGGCTTCTTTCATTATATACGTGATCAACTTGAAAAAGTCTGACCACGCCTCTTCTATCTGCAGGGTCCAGTAATCCTCCAGTGTAGGTTTGATAGTCAGAATAAACTGGGGGCCAATCAGCTGGAAATAAAATTAAGCCAGTTTTTTTTTTAATTTAGAAAAAAGACAGCAGCTCAGAACCGTTCAATTCAAACTATATAAGTCTCTGTTTGAAAGACCGGTAAAGGAAACTCGTTTACCTGCCACCCACTGTACTGTAGTAAAGGCCTTCTACCAAATACCGTATATAATGTATTGTTGCCATCATTAGTAGTACGTCTACAGCAGGTTCGTGGGTCAGAGGTGCACCGATGGAAATGAATAATTGAACTGGTTCCCCTTTGCTTTCCCCAACGAAAGATTCTACCAGAAACCTTTTCTTTCCTTTTTTTAATGTTGGGGGTGGGGGGAGGTAACTCAACTGACTGGTGAAGAAAGGAAAGAACAAAACCGAGCCAGGGGCAAGCACCGACCGAGTCGCTCTCCTAGCCGGGATTCGAACCCGGGATCCCCCAACCCAGCAGCCAAACTACCGAGCCGCCCATATAAGGTACCGTACCAAAGCGGTTTAGGTTCGACAAAGACACAAAACACACCACACAAACTTACAGCGGATTCCCCACATCGTCTTCTGATGTACATCTCTAAATCTACCAAATAGTGGATCATTTTATGTAATAAATGCCAGTGATAAAAGGTGGAAAAACACCGTTGCTGAATGGCGACGTGCTCCACCTTTCCTTTGACAGCAAGAGTCAGGTGTGGCTACCTGTTACCGGACAGTAAACACGTCCACGAAGGTGTAATACTGTATAAAAGCTCTGAGCTTACGAAAAAGATGGGGCTAACTCACGTCAATGTAATCTACTTTGGTGTTGAACATCACATGTCTCTGGCCCAGCTCGACCAGCATGTCTTCCAGCTTCTGCGGCTCGTCCAGCCGCGAGATGCATTTGTCCACGGTCCCCATCACCTGCAGTCCGTGCTCCCGCAGCTTGGCGCTGTTCTTCAGCTCCTCCAGGCTTTTCCCTTTGAAGGGGACAAAAATATCCTGGACATCCGGGTACTTTTCGAACAGTCTGCAAGGTTAAAGCGGAGGCGTTCGTAAACCAGGCGCGTGCTAAGGCCGAAGGATCGGCGCGGGAGAGGGTTAAAGCCGTCGGCATCGGTAAGGCCTCTAATTGAACATTGCGCCACACACACACACACGCACACACACACGCGCACACACACACGCACGCGCACACGCACGCACGCACGTCGTTTGCCGGCGGAAAGAAGAGAAGTTGTTTTGTTTTTGGTTTTTTTTTAAAACTCTAATCAGCAGGTAGTCGAGATAGGTGCCAGCAGCGCGGCGAGCCTGACGCATTAGCGCCAGGTCAGCGTCAGAGACCTTAGACCGTAACCCTGACTTGACCCGACAGAGCTTACAGGCGCTGACGTTGTTGGTCTACTCTGCTAACGATACCGATGGCCGGGGCTGGGGAGGGATAATTCCACCCATATATCGTTTCTGACATCACATCACGTGACGACGTTTCCATTAAAAAGAAAACCTGACTTCGAAATCAGGTTGAACGATTGACATCCTCTATATTGAAACGGGAATCCCTTAATTGGTATTCGCTCTAAAACGCCCCAAACTTTCCCTTATTTCGCTTTATAAAAGAAATTCTTTATATTAAATTGATTATTTGTTGTTGTTTTTTAACTCTCTGAAATACGATTGCGGCTTTCAGGGCAAAAGAACGAGTATCCTTCCCATATATTCATTTGAACTTCAAGAGATTAACGTCACAATGATTGACGACGATTACAAAAACCTTTACAGATAATAGATCGATTCGCCTTAAAATTACCAGACAAAATTCCGCGCATAAAACTAAGCGCAATCGAAGTCATCAGATGCCATGCCCGATTTGTGGGTCGACAGCCTTGGATTACCAGCCATGATTCAAGAATAGACTGGGGGCAGAATGGGTACTCTTCAAAGCGCATTGAATTATAAAGAGCACATTTCGCTTAATTCCTTGGATTACCAGCCATGATTCAAGAATAGACTGGGGGCAGAATGGGTACTCTTCAAAGCGCATTGAATTATAAAGAGCACATTTCGCTTAATTCCTTCTTTCGACCTGGGGGGAAACAAAGCAAGAACGACTATCATCCTGTTCTTGGATGCTGGGGCTGAGGAGAATTTGCCACTTCAAGTCGGCGCCTTTTGGTTTTATGGGACTAAGGTGCGTGGACGTTTAGCTCCAACTCCAACGACCAAAAGACTTTGAGACCAGGGGCCCAACTGAAATTTACTGGTAAAGCGTTTATTATTCCTATAAGTTAGTTCGGCATTTGCGCCATCTTATTAGCAATAATACAAGTTACAAATAAATCTACAGGTGGGTGGAGACTCCAGATCTGAGGTGGAGACTCCCTGTGCTTCCATTTTTGGAGTGACCAATAGTTGGAGTCAAAACCAGACATCTGTTGGTTGCTAAGTTTCTTGGATATGGTAATTTTAGCAACGCTTCCGTCCACGGTTTATCCCTCTGGTGTTAATCTCTTTCTTAAACCAGAGACGTATGCACTGATGGCTTACGTTTCGAATGCTAATGGTGACGGCAGCTAACCCGCGGATGCTAATGATAATGAAATTAGCCTGGAGATGCTAATAATAATGTAATTAACCTGTTGATGCTAATGACCGATGCAAGATACAGATGGTAGCAGCAACCCTCCAAGCGCACCGACAATGTATCATAGTGCTGAAGAGGAACTAGGTTTGTGTTTATTTCTCCTGGAAACCGTAGTTCACTGTTATCTCCCCGGTCTCTTGCACTAAGTCTTTCTGTGAGATAATTCTTCTACGTGGCCCTTCATTCGACGGAAAGGGGTTGAGCTTGACTTCTCTGGACTGATCCCCTCTTTCTCCTTTTCAGAGCATCATCCCTGCCCAGTTGTTTCTGCGGAAGTTTACAAAGAAAGGGCAGCTTTAAATGTGAAGCTGTTGCTGTTGTTGTTATTCGGTTATTAAAAATACGATAAAACTGGCCAAATCCAACGGTGGCCTTCATGGAAAAAACAGCTGATCTGCTGCTAGAATCAGAAACAAGGAGAACAAACCACCAACTGTATCGATGAAAAGGTTTTTCTTTTTCCTAGAAGACCGAAGTGGAAAATTAACTGGCCATGCGATTATAATTGATCTTTAAGAGTGTTATTAGCGTCAAACGGAGCGAGAGCCTTGAATTAAATCACACCAAACACATTCCGCTAATTAGCCAAGATTATAGGTTTCGCCTGATTACCCATGAGGGGAATATTACCGTCGCTAATGGAAAGTTAACTCGTTTTTCATTTTATTTTGCATATCACATATAAGCAAGGTGGGCTGAGGGGGGGCATCTCCAAAGGCTCAGAAAATTTGGTTAATGGTAACGGAGCCGGTTTGTCCGTGTATTTATTTTAGGAATTGGTAGTTTCGAATATAAAGGGACCACGTCTTGTCAACACGCTAAATAAACCAAGCCATCGAAATAAGACCCCTGACAGACCTACAAAATGGAAAACGGCCCAATATTTCAGTTTTACGTTCACTCGGGAACGTTGGCTCTTCATGATATCAGGGAGTGCATTTTACTAAGGGAGGTGAACGACTCGTGATGCCAATATAAGTCGCACGTTCGTCCAGATTTCCTTCTCATATTTTCCCAGATACCAATAGAAAAGAAGATTTTTGAATACAGTATAGAGAATAATCTGTCGTTAGTTTAAGGGCGCAAGAATGAAGGAGGACAAAAGCAGAAGTAATTAACTTCAGATATGAAATTCTTTGAGAAGAAGTAACACAGTTAGGCTTGGACGAACGTTTTGATAAGCCATCGCTGAACGCTTAGCTGAGGGCCGGCGAGACCCAAGCGATCTGGCGGGACTCCCGTAACGTGGACCCTTCTCGTTCTTCTGCGCCAGTTTGTCGTCGTGTCTTTCCACTCGGCTCTCTGACTTATTCTCCCAACTGCGCAGATGATAATTTCTGGCAGGGACCTTCCGTTTCCTGCTGAAGAGATAACCATAGCAGATGATGATGGTTGGAGGAGAAGGAGAATGATTCGCTCAGTAAGGAAAATCTTGGCGTGAATAAACGTGTTGTATGTATAATATCTTCCCTTCTGCCAGTTCCATGCAAGTTCCGGAAAGAAAAAACAAAGACACGTCACGGATGAGGTATTTTGGCTATACATTGTAACTTTCGCCTACATTCGTCAACTGCACCAGTCAACGGATGATGAGAACTCGGCGATTTTTGTCCTTATTGTTAAGCCAGCGGAAACACCGCTTATTAGAAGAGGTTTACATCTCGTATTTATACCCACACATCTCCATCGCTGTGTCGGCAAATCCGAAGATAACCAGTTTTTATCGCCGTTCGCATCAGGAAAAGTCACGAGATTCCTGCACGTTCTCACTAGAGAGCGCTGAAAAGCTAATTAGTTGTCAAAGGGACCAGATGTAACTCCTAACACCAGAGATGGCTTGCGGGGGGGGTGGGTTTGGTTTACGTTAGTTTTGGTTGTCTGCCGATTAGGTCTAGCTGAAAGATTGCTTCCTGTTTCTTCCCAAACCTCGCGAGATGGCGGCGCGAAGAGTTTTAAGGGGGGGGAGGACAGAGCGGGGCTGGGGAGGGGGTTAAGGGGTTAGGGAGTTAGGGGGGGTTAGCTGGTGCACGGGATAAAAGCGATCGTTAACCGGACACTCGTGTCGTGGTCGGGTCAGGTTGGTTGTTCATACAGTCGACTGCGGATCTTCCGGCGTAGATTTTTTTAAGATCGTGTTACCGCTGCCGTACGCCGCCTGGCCGATGTTAACACGACGGACTCGTGAACCATTCGCTTATGGGAGAGAGGGGGGGGGACAGACTTGGCGGATGCCGTAAACTCGAGCCGTCGAACGACGTTGAGCGTTTCCCGTGAATAACTAAAGAAACACTCGTCTAAGAAAGGCCGTGATGGCGTCTTCAAATGTCCCACACCCATCTCTGGAAGTCTATGGCATTTCCTCCATTCTACTCTCGCATGTGTTCATCCAATCCGACTTCATCTGCCTCATCTGTCTCTAGCCTTTATTCCCAATCTGTCGCCTTCCTTTCAGCATTTTCCTCCATACGGTCGCCTTAACTGTATACTTCCTCCAATCTCTCACTGCCGACTTCTCCAGGCGTTAAGTCTCTGGGGGATTTCTCCCTCACTGAGAGTATAAAGGGCGAGTGTTGGCCCCCTGCTTTGATACTACGAGAGTTCTTCATCTCCAACATTCCCAGCCGGTACGTGAATGTGTCGTCTGCTGTTGATCGTGTTGCCCCTGCCGCTGCCCGCCTGGCCTGGTTCTGCAGCTGCATCTTTCTAACTCGGGTGCGTGGCCCTGGTTAAGAAACGAAGACCGTGAGTTTCTCCTGAAGACGTCTGGAGACCACGAGGCGAAAGCCCCATATTTTTAACACAGCATGTAGCGCCTTCCGCACGAGACACAATCTGCAGACAGTAAAGGGAGGTTATTACCGCGAACTACAGATTTTAAAAACGTTGGAAATCAGAAATTACTTCAAACAACTTCAGATGCCGCAGATTTATGGTTAATTTTGTAAAGAAAACAACGTCGGCATATATATATATCCCCCCTTTTTGTACGAAACTGCGGCTGACCAGAAAATTCTCCGGCCATTTCCGCTCTACACGCCAGTTAAAACAATCTTCCATCTCAGCGTCTTGCTAGCACCTGAGATGTTCTACCGGTGAGGCTGATGTAAAGTGATGGGGCGAGTTATCACGCTTCAGCCAAACTCCGGGAAGAGAGAGAAAATACGACGACTAATTTCCATTGTTACAATATCAGGACTTTTTTTTTTAAAAAAAATTCCCCCACGCGCGGCCGGGAATAAGACCCCGACAAGACAGGCGCCGGCCTAGCTGACGACGTGACCCTGCGCACTATTTGTTTGTCTCGGAGGATTTTTTATTTAATTAAAATCGTCGTGTACAAAACCGCGCGCACTCCTGATAGGGTCGCGGAAGGTTCGTGGTGCTGATAACAAAGCCAGAAGCTCGGGGCCTCCATCGAGAGCCTCGCCATCATCCGACGACTCCAGGTGCTCGGGGAGTGAAGATGAAGGCTGAAGAAGAGTCATACAAATGGTTTTCTCGCGTTAATTAGTTTTCAAGGGCCGCGCGCGGTCTACTTTTGTAAAAGGAGGACACCAATCGGCGCGCACTTGAATGACGTCAGTTGTCGCCCGTAGTCCATGAGCGGTGCGTTTTTTTTGACGCCAGGTGGTGTTGGTGCAGTTCACCGCCATGAAAACGGTTTGGTTACAAGCCGGAAAAAAAAAACTGCCATAATGGCATGCGCATATCGGACTGTCGTTCTAAATGGTAGTAAATAATTAAAATGATTGATCTCTGAAAACAGCGAAATGTTTAGAGTAAATTGACTGGGAAAACGGAATAATTCTGTAACTGAGATGGTTGCACGTGTGGGTAATTGACCCTTGACCTCGGTAGACAGCGCATACTGTTGGGTCAACGGGAAACGAATCAGCATATTTTGTGTTGAAATTACTAATTGCAATTCTCGTTATTAATGTGATTGACTTGATTACTTCCTCGAGAACCTTTTCCCAATCTGCTGATGTTTAGTCTTGTGGTGGGCGCGAGGATTAACAGTGAACCAAATGGCATGTCCTGTAAGCATCGTCTGTTACTCATATTATAAGCGAATAACCGTCTCGATTTCTTTGAAAAAAGAAATGTTTACTGTCAGATTACTGTAAATTCTTCCTGATAATTTTAATTGCTTTATCTGATGTTTAATTAGCAATCCGATGTCTGCGTTTCAATAGAATGTTTTTTTCCGGTTAGTAACCAAACCGGTCTGTCAGATGTCTGCACTCAAATATGGTCCTTTTCCAAATATTGCTTTATAGTCTGTCTGCTGCTACTACTTGCTTACTTCTTAAAATTTCGTTAATAGTTAACTTTTGAATGTCAATGGTAATTTCTGTTATCATTTAATCTAACGTCAGTCAGTATTTTTCATAATAATTTAGAACATCATTTTACATTGATACTCGTATGATTGGATAATGATGGAGGTCCTGGCAAACTAAAATCTGATTAATGATACAAACATATCTCTCAGCTAATTAAGCAAACAAAAGATGAAACATTACAAAGGAGAGTTGAAGAAGCTTGCGTGACTCGAGTATCATCTTACTGGTAGCCATAGTTCTCTGTATCTTCTAGACAAACGCACAATGAACTAGTTGCAAGCATTTCATGATAAGCCACTGGCTACATCTCGCAGCGTACCTGTTCAGCTATTTAAACAGAAGCCAAGTGGCTCCACCTATAATTTTCGAACGTTTCGGCAAGAATTTCTGTAAAGATTAAACTCGTACAATTCTGGTGCCTGGGAAATTGTTCTTAAGGAACCTGTTTGCTCTGGCCCAATTGAAGTCCTTACCTCTCGGCTAATAACATTGCTGACAGTAAGATGGAGCTGCAAGTAGGTACCCCCGGGGGGGACACAACCCAAAAAGCGTTCGCATCGATGGATGATGGATTCGCTACTGCGATATTTTGTGTGAGATAAAAAAAACCAAACAGCGGATACAAGATCGGAGTATTTTCGATAATGTCGGGGAAATACGAGCCGAGTCGGCTGACTGCATCTATGGCCGAATCTAGGAACCCCTGAGATACGTTCCGCCTCTGTTTACGGTCAAACTTGGACACCCGAAGTCTCTGTCGCTGTATCTTTACGGCTGTGTTTAATGCGCCAACAACTAATCTACCGCCAAACGAAAATTCAGCGTAAATAGAGAAGCACGTCTGCTTTGGTCTCATAGAAAAATCCTACAGTAATCGAAAACTCGAGTTTTGTGTAACAATTGCAAAGCAAGAAGTTCGGTTGTCGGGGCCGCGGTTCCTCGTCGAAACATCGCTCTCGTTTACCGAAGAATGGCGCGGTACCTGGAGAGTTCGCCGAGCAGAGCCGCTCTTTGAGCGGGGGGAAAATACGAGATACTGGTCACGTAGATTTAGGGTGTCCACACTGAATCATTGGTGCACCGGGAAGTAGACGATCCATCGTAGACTGATCGCGGTCGATCTGCTGCGGGCTGAAAACGAAATGATCGGGGTTTCGTAAGCTCACATCGATCACCGGCGATCGACTGGCGCGTTAAACTGTTGTCTGTCTGCGTCTGAGTAGAAATGACCGACCCGGCCTCGTCCTAACAAAGACCTGGCCATCGTCTCCAGGCGTCCGCCCGTAGGAAGACCATTAGACGGACAGGTGCGAGATGTATCGAGACAAGCTCCACGTCTCTGGGTTCTTCTGATATTTCGCGGCGCGTTTATCTAGAAACGAGTTGTTGCATCGGAATGAAACCAGGGGGCGCAGAATTACCGACCACTCCTAGTTAATATGAACTTCATAAAATCGTTTCGACACAAACGGCAGAAAAAACACCCGACTGTCCCACCCAGCCCCTGGTCTTCGTTCCGGGTGTTTCATTTACGGGTTTGGATGGTTTAAAGAAGTCGTAAATAATTATTTTTCCTTAATCCCTAATTTAATGGGGAAAAAAAGATGTTGGTGTGTCGATGTTGTCACTTCCATTCCTACACTGATTCATGCGCAAACAGACATTTTGGAATGTAAACTGTCATCCACTGTTCTTAAAAACATCGGGAAGGTCCCTGCAGACTCGGCTGACAGAGTCACGGTCGGCCATTTTAAGTCCCAAAGAAGAACGTTGCCGCCCGACCGCCTTCCTTGCGTCGTGTAGCCGGTTATTTCTCGAGAGAGATCTCGCAGAGCCTTTTGGAGGCCGCTTAGCGCCTCGGGAATCCCAGAGAGAAGGAGGTCGAGGTCGCGGGTCCTTACGAAGCGAAACCCCGAACCAGGCCGGAGAATCTTCCGAGCAGCAGTTCTTCATAATGGAAGAAGCTGATTCTCAAAATATCGATTTTCCTCTCTCTCTCACGAGCCCCGGCTACACGGGGTCGACCATTAATCATCTCCGAGCGATTCATTTCTCTGTAACCCAACAATAAAAAAAAAAAACATTCTCGCTTTAAAAAAAGACGGCCTTTGATGCCGAAAATTCAATAAAGGCTGAGCCGAAGGAAGCAAACTTAAGTATTAATGTAAATGCCAGCGGAGATTACGTTATTATATCTTCCTATCCAAAGTTCGCATGGCCGATTCTCTTTTCACATGATCAAGGACTCGAGTAAACGTCAGCTACGCCATTGTGCGCAGAACGACGTTCGTCGGTTCCAAAAACTAAACTGGAGCATCGCGAGGCGGCGTAAACGAAAGTAATGCAGTAGTTTTACTTCTCATGAACGTTAAGGTCCTTACCGCGGAAATCGGTGTAGAAACTAGTTTATTGGAAAACGGCGTGGAGTTTGTCACGTTATGGCATCATCACGTCTTTAGGAGGACATTGGCAGTTATGGTCCAGATGGGAGCAGCTCGAGAGTTGCGAGAGTAAGAACCGTCGCAAGACAAATTCTCTGATGCTATTCTTCAAATCTGCGTGGCGGTGTCGGCGGCACAGCCACCAAAGAGAAATCCTCTGATGGGTTGTGGGGAGGGAGGAAACGGGGTACGGAGGTTAGCCGCGAGCCTACCGGAAAAATTTTCTACTAGAACTTTTCATTTAGATGTGGAAGGAAACCATGCAGCCAACCGGTGAAGACAGAGGCCCAACATAGATCACTGCGCCGCCCTTCTGATGCGAGCACATTAAAAAATAATAATACTGTATGTCTTCTCAGGGGGACAGTGGAAATACGAATAAGAAAAGGTGCGCAATTCGGATGTAGTATTGTTTCCGGGTAGCAATTCTCTGGTAGAGCCACGTAAATTGTATCTTTGGCGGAAGATCCGACAAAGTCCGTGAAGGGAGCAGCTCTGTCACTCGCAAGCACAGGAAGACATTACCGTCATACAAAATGCTTAAGTTTCTTAGGCTATATGGAGCAGCTACTGGAGCAGCTCTTTCTTCTCGCCCATACAAAGCGCGATGATAACTGTGGACGTTTCTCAATCTTAGACAGCACTGAGATTAATCCATCCATATCTCTCTCTCTCTCCCTCTCTCTGTATACTGACGTCATCTCTCTCTCTATGTATACTGACGTCATATCTCTCTCTGTATACTGACGTCATATCTCTCTGTATACTGACGTCATCTCTCTCTGTATACTGACGTCATATCTCTCTCTATGTAAACTGACGTCATCTCTCTCTGTATAGTGACGTCATATCTCTCTCCGTATACTGACGTCATATCTCTCTCTGTATACTGACGTCATCTCTCTATGTATACTGACATAATATCTCTCTGTATACTGACGTCATATCTCTCTCTATGTATACTGACGTCATATCTCTCTCTGTATACTGACGTCATCTCTCTCTGTATACTGACGTCATATCTCTCTCTGTATACTGACGTCATCTCTCTATGTATACTGACGTCATATCTCTCTCCCTCTCTCTCTCTCTCTCTCCTCTCTCTCTCTCTCTTAAAGAGTTGCGAGTGTAATGTTTGTGGCCTCTTCTCAAAAGAGATCAATACTGTAAAACGTATCTTCTCCTCGGGAAGCTGTATCAAAGAAGTCTTTATCGTGGTCGAAACCAACCGCTAATTAGGAGAGCGAAGAAGGGGAAGGGGGGACAACTTAAAATTCTATCGAAATCCGCTAAGTAAAACACAGGCAATCGTAAAAAAAGTGGCGATTCTAGACGAAAACCTGTCAGATCCCCCCAATATACCTCAAGACTGGGTGGGTAAACAAACTGTCGCTAATCTTTTCCTGAATCTGTCAGTCGACGCTCGTCGGCAACTTAAAGCTGACGTGTCCAAAAGGTAGCTTTCTATACAGTTACTAATAGAAGTAGCTACCACTTCATTAGGCGTAACAACTTCCGGTCGTCACTGCCGACGGGCGGAACCTTACAAAGCAGGTACGCATTATTATGCTCTGCTAGTTCAGACGTTAATCACATTTTGTGACTGCTGATGATATTCATAATTAATCAATAACAATAAAAGTTACACCTCACTAAAAGGCTGACATGTTAACCACGAGCATTGATACATATAATAGAGTAATGGTTTAGCATGTGACATCAGTTATATTCGAAGTCTGTTCCTGAGTAACATCTAACTTAATTTATATCCATCACTCGCACGGTACTGAGTAAAAGAATACTGTGTTGGTGACATAGTTAGCCTCCTGAGGCATTGTCTTTTGTATTTACATTCAAGCAACCAAGAAACCAGACCCTAAAACACCCGAAAGCATGTCAAAGGTCAAGAGTTCAAACAAGCAGGAAGTAATGCGTGAACAGGGCATTCCTGGAAAGCTTAAGGATCTTGACGGTTGAGGAAAAAAGAAGGGCCAAATGTCACCAGCCTGCACGGCTCGAAATCCTCCACAAGAAATACAAGGACGGAGGCGGGCGAGAGCGGAGTGTTATACATAGAGAAAAAAACCCTCCAGGTAACTTAGTAAAAGAACCGATGAATTATATAGCGTTCGAATCTGATGCAACAACCCAGGGCAGGGTCAGTAAAGCAGCTGCCGTGGATGCGCACACAACTACTTTGGGAAAGCCTACACTCGGATCGTCAGCTCTATCGATGAATAGTAAAGAAAAGAGATTCTGAAGGTAAACGATTCATCTACAGCGCGGAGTGAGAGAGGGTGGGTGGCATCTGAAGTCCGCACACGCTCACTATTTCTACGTACACAGCCAGCCTGCAATAACCGACAAAATGACGAGATTTTGTTGTATGGACAAAAAAAAAACTTTGTAGATTAAAAGAATTTTGTTTGGTAAGGAGCATCGTGGAGGGACATCGTTATATTTAAAATGACGAATTTTTGCAAGTACTCTGTAATCCCAGAGGGAGTGAACTCCCGTGTAGGGTGTAAAGTGAAATTGCATGACAGAAATGTATCCGTGTAGCCGGAAGTGTTACGTCCCACAGTTTGTTCAATTAGCAGAACTAGTTGGAAAGACTGATTACAGTATCTAAATAGATTTGGGTCGAAGCCGCCCTGACACCTCGTAATCGGATAGTACTCTGAACATTAATACCTAAGTGGAGATTATATTTTATGCTTTATTTCTTAAATCTAAAATTAATCACAATTAAACAATGCTTTTCTGTAACACTGGTTTGAGTCAGTGCCCCTGGACTATCTACCCACACACACACAGAATTGTTCGATCTTGCACGACGGGTGTTGTACATAAGGCTACTGCGCCATGGAGAGTCCTAAGGTTTGTTACCGTTCTATGGCACTTTACGCATGTCACCTGGACTTCGTGTGCTGATGGGAGTTGATCGGTTTTCCTCACGAGAGAGGATGGGAGTTAACTCCCAGCATCAAAATGTTTTTTTGTTTTTTTTATATCTGACATGCCCGCGAGAGAAGAGAAGGATCTTGCCACTAATGACAGTGTTTGCGTGTCTTCGTAGAGTCCTCCACCCTTTTGTTCTTTCTTGTTTATCCTATTCTCAGGCATCAGTTAATCAGACAACGCTTCAAATACTTAATGGGCAGTGAAGAACAAGGTGTGTTCATCACTTCTCGTCTTCTCGTTCGTGAGGTCTGGCATTAGCATCTGCGCGCCAATATGGGAATGGATCTTTTCATGTTGCGCTTGCAATGTTTCTGCAGACGTGTCTTTAGCGTCCATCTACTGTTTCCACTTCCTCCTTTTTTTTCTGGAATCACTGACTTCATCAGGTTTGACAGCGTTACAGAAGCCATGGAGAATTACAGCAGCATCAAGCTCCGAGTTACTACGTGGATACCCGGGCCTTCACCTTTATCAGGTTCTGGAGTGGCCCCATTTTGGGTCCAAGAAGTAATTAGCAACGTCATCAACAATCTGTTTAATAAATAATAAAAACTGTGATATTCATTTATAGATAAAACTTTCACTGGAAAAATAGAATTTGAAACGTTAATATTTTAATATATGCACATTTATCGAAAAATATACTAAATCGTCTCATCTCGCTAAAATGAATGGATTACTATTATTATTTTTCAAAAGTGAAAGTTAGGCCATTTGTATTCTATCAATAAAAATACTTTAAATATTACAACATTTTTCTAGAACTACCGCAGATTTTGTGGCCTAGAATAACAGATGACTGACGTCACTCGCACACTACTCTAAGATCGCTAAGTCTCAAGGGATGAAGTCATTATGTTGTTAGGCACATTAAGGAAAATAATATTTAACTGTGTATAAACTACAATCTAAAGAGACATTAATGTTAGCAAACGCCAGAGATATCATCAGATAATGACGTCACAGTGGGGGCCAGTAAAACAGATGTTTTTAGTTGCTGAGACAGAGAGTGCAAAACCTTACACTTTGCTCCAGAGTGGCGAATTCCCTGCTCACGTGACTAGATAACGAGCTGACCACGTGATACTGACGATTGCTCCAGGCGGACCTGGGCACGATGTAGATGGGTGTTATCATCTACCAAAATAAAATCACCCTCAATAGCATCAGAGTATGGCATTACGTAAACAGCACAGCTCTCATCTCTGTTCCGTTAACCTCTCATGGTTCCGTTCTCAAAAAACAAGTCTTGCCATTCCAGATAATTTCTCCACACGCCATCAATGAGGTCACACCTCTACAGCGGTCATGTTGAGCATCGATTCAGCTTGAAACAACTCCTTTAGCCCTCTCCTGACCCCCGGCTCGCCAGCCTGTAGATCCGGGCGTCCACACTACAGTGGTCTGCAGCCATCGTTAGTGGTGGATGGGCACAGGAATTTTTCCTGACTGCATACCATTAGCCCGCAGCCGGTTACTGCAGCTCGTTCGTCGCTCCAGTCTCCCACATAGCCAGTCCCTCTGGCGAGTTCTCTGACCGTCAAACGTCGTCTCCGTCGTCGCTGTGCCATTCTGTATTAACCAGGGCGAAGAAATGACCATTTGGCGATTAAAGAAGCTTTTCTCAAGAAAACCAAAATAACAGCATGCAGCACACTAACCTTCCTAAACGTAGACACATGGCGGGAGTTCGGTCACACTGTGCGAGCGCGGGTCCCTGAAGAGGAATTTAGGGGTACGAGCCAAAAGTAAATTGGACTAATATTATATTTAATATTCATGGTGTCAATAATCATTTGAACCTTAGCAAATTTTGAGTAGTATTTTATCTTTGTTATTTATTAGTTTATTTGTATGGT
Organism: Nautilus pompilius; assembly: GCA_018389105.1. NCBI lineage: Eukaryota > Metazoa > Mollusca > Cephalopoda > Nautilida > Nautilidae > Nautilus > Nautilus pompilius. The sequence goes on from JACATO010000684.1 coordinate 1,151,785, forward strand.
AATCACGCGGAATTCTTGGCCATGGGGCCAACTCGATCTATTCGGATTGCCACATCAGAAGGACGGAAGAGTTGGGGGTTTTTTTTACGATTTTGAGGGCTTCATAAAATTAACCCTTGCTAAATATCTCAAGTAACTACAAACGTTGAATAGCTTAAGTTACGTTAACAATTCGCCGGCATTGATATACTACAGTCGAGCTATCACCACGGCCAAGAATTCTGACCCAGTGCGTAATATTTACCTGTGTGGTGGCAGGTATTTTGAGGAAATTCAGATGAAGGAGGCAGATCTTTGGTCAAACCGCGTTTAGGGGCGTCCAGGTTTTGCTCCTAACCGGATTCGCCTCCGACGCTCGTCAACAGGAAATCGATGATGCGTAACCCTTTCTACATCCATCACCGAGGCTGTGCCATCCCGATAACGGAACAATAATTTTGTACCCGTTGTAGGAGAATTCAATAAAAACAGCAACGAGGAACGATGGCTACATTACCCGGAAGTAGACTTAAAGGGTTTTTTGTAATATCTTTTCATTGGAGAATTAGGGAAGATGGAACAGTTATAAGGAAAGGTTCGAGTTCGGGGAGAGAAGAGACGTTCACGACCTACACATGCTGGGGTTGTTTTTTATTCAGGTCTCAAAAATAATCGCGTATTTCTATTTCTACGTCTGGTATCTGGCGCAGGACAACTGTTCACGGGTTAGCTAACAACAAAACTGGTGTTTCCCTTCTGAATTATAGCAAAAACTCCATTCAGTTTGTCCAATCTATAGTTTAGCGTGAACCATTAGAAGACCCGAGTTATCTCCCATCCAGAGTCCTCGCCAACCTATTACAAACGATTCTAGCACTAATAAGATGAACCATTGGAAGACCCGAGTTACCTCCCATCCAGAGTCCTCGCTAACCAATCACAAACGATTCTAGCACTAATAAGATGAACCATTGGAAGACCCGAGTTACCTCCCATCCAGAGTCCTCGCTAACCAATTACAAACGATTCTAGCACTAAAACGATGAACCATTGGAAGACCCGAGTTACCTCCCATCCAGAGTCCTCGCTAACCAATTACAAACGATTCTAGCACTAATAAGATGAACCATTGGACGACCCGAGTTACCTCCCATCCAGAGTCCTCGCTAACCTATTACAAACGATTCTAGCACTAATAAGATGAACCATTGGAAGACCCGAGTTACCTCCCATCCAGAGTCCTCGCTAACCTATTACAAACGATTCTAGCACTAATAAGATGAACTATTAGAAGACCCTAGTTACCTCCCATCCAGAGTCCTCGCTAAACAATTACAAACGATTCTAGCACTAATAAGATGAACCATTAGAAGACCCGAGTTACCTCCCATCCAGAATCCTCGCTAACCAATTACAAACGATTCTAGCACTAATACGATGAACCATTGGAAGACTCGAGTTACCTCCCATCCAGAGTCCTCGCTAACCAGTTACAAACGATTCTAGCACGTAGAAAATGTCCAGCAAAATTAGACGAAGATCAGGGCGGGTAAAAACTGAAATAAAGTCGCCGCAGATTCTTTGAAAACAAAGGAACTCACCTCATAAACGTAACGACTCCAACTTTAGAAATATCTTCCTGTAACCTTTTCCACGATTCTCTGACAACATGTTTTTGCTCGTCTGTGAACTGTGGCTTTTTGCTTTCACTCTTAGCAGACTTCGATCCGTATGAAGCAGATTCTTTGCAAATCGCTTCCTCGTCACGGTTTGTGGAATTCCGGCAACCCATAGCTTACCATTTCTCATTCTGTAAGTAAGTCACAATAGTACAAATAAATAACATAATCATTTATTTTGTTGTTGTTGTTATTGTTGTTGTTGTTTCTATTTTTTTTTTTAAAAAAAAGAGGGATCTACTCTTTAACAAGTGCTTGCATCGGCAGTTCCCTGGAAAACAGGGGCAGCTCTAAGTGCCTTGGTGATCAGTTACCCGTCTTCTATTTCGAGATCGTCTGAGTGAATGACGTGATTCAGAAACGGATGGGATGGGAACCAGTGAAAGGAAACATAATACGCCACAAGAACGGGTTTGCTAATCGGCTTGCTGCATATGTGGCGTTACAGAGAGCAGGTGGATCCAGTCAGTTCTTATCAGCAGAAGGATAGCCTAAAGAATGCGGTCCAAGACAGAGTTCAAGTCTGCTAGGTTAAAAATGCTTGAGAAATAGCCAAGTACAGCAAATAACACCAGCGGTCATAAATATAAGATAAATAAGAAGTGTTCTCGTTTAGACATCAGAAAGTGTTTTAGGTAATAGTGCCGTAGGGGAATTCTTTACCAAATCAGGCAGAGTGTAATTATCTTAAAGAATGGAATGGACTCGTACATAAAAACAATCAACATCCATCCTGCTTTCTTGTGACTAGAGAGTATCCGTTACGAGGATATTCCGACTGAGACCGAATTAACCCTGAATTCTTATTATATCAGTTTTAAAAGGAGGCAGGGGGGGTTGTAAGCCCCGGAAAGTCTTTATCTGCCACAGTATCCAGTCACTAAGCTGTGAACAATAAATGCAAATCTTTATTCTGTAAATTTGTTGTAGAGTCATTCTAAACTGATGCTTCTCCGTACGGCCGGAGGGTCTCCTTGAAGACATCGGTGGTAGGTCCTCTCGGTTGGGAACTAAGGGTACAAAAAGTTAGATAAAAGGGAGCTTGATCGAACTCGGTGTACAGCAGCAGAAAGGTTCTAGTTTCACTTCTGAACCGCGGTTAGAATTGTCGGACACTCGGTCTGGTTCAGGTCTGTAATTTTTTATATCAATTTTTAAAGGTTACTGGTATTAACACTTTCAATCAGTATCCGGTCCTTTAATAAGGGTTTTACTAAACCCTTGTTTAGTTCCCAGTTTTCGCTTTTAGAGTTTGCCAACTTGTAGAATGAGATCTGGAAGCCAAAGAGTAAAGACGTCATGGCATTACCGCATAACACTTAATAATATGACACTCGGCGGGCATCGCTGTCAATGGTGCGAGCTGAAGTCAGAGTAATGACCGATAAAAAATGGTCTGTGATACATACAAACTCGAGGAAGAGCAACTGCATGTGCGGTGATCTGGAATTTCCCAAGCCAGCCCCTCTAACACTCCCGGACGTGTAATTAGACAGTCCACTGACGGGCACAGACACTTGAAAATAATAAAAGTGCGACACGGGTCAGAGGAAGCTATGCTTGCCAGACAGCAACTATCGTATTTTATACTTAAATCTTTATGGCCGTAAAGCAATAAGCATAAAGCGATTGAACCGAATACCCCTGGGATCTCGAATAAAGACGTGCATTCCTCCAGGCTCGACTCCCTGCGATCTGTGGAGTTATTATTTGAACCTGCTCTGTATAAATGTAAAGTTTATCTGCGGTCCTTTCCTCCTTTATTCTGAAAATCCAAGGATTTTATCAGTAATTTAAAATCACGTTTATGCACCCCAGCGTGATGTATGATCCCAGAATGTTCTGATGTTCGCTGTCGACAGCCGCAATCAATCTTAAAATATTCTCCCTTTTTTTTTTAGTTTACTTTTTGCCCGCACTGAGATGTGATTCTCGGCATCTGCGTGAGGAGCGGGTAATGAGTTGGGGAAGGCAAGTGACTGGCGGGAGCTCCATCTTTAAAGTGAAATATACAGAACATGACGACATGCTGGTTTTTAGTGTTACTGACTGTTTAAATACAATGATAAATCAGCTGTACAAATTACTAAAACTATAGATTAGACCGTTCTTAACAGTGATGGTGTACAGAATTCTAAAAAAAAAAATTGGAGAATAACAACGGATAGTAACTTACTTTTGAGCAGATGTGTAGCGATTGCTTTTTGCATTTTTTCCGAGTCTGAGTCTTTGACCCCAACTCGACATCGTCCCGTCTGTGTCTTGTGGCTTAGAATGTGATACAAGTTAGTGGTGTCCAGTCTTTCCGCTGGGCGCCCGCGCTGCAGGGGCCCCAGGAACGTTTGGTCACCACGATCTTATTTTAAAAACAAGCTCTAGTGGGGGGGGGGGGAATACATACTAAGCGAAATCTTGGCGGCAGGGGAACGTCACGTGCACAATCTGGCCCCGACCGTCAGTCAGCCAGCACCGGTCCCGGCGACACGTCGGTTTATTATCGAGAAAGCTGATGAGGATCGTGCAGAAAATGGTTTTAAAATGCAAACCGTAAACAATTAGCGTTTCTGTTCGATTGCTCGTAGCCAAGTCTACCTTGATGGCCATCGTGTAAACTTTGGCTGGCATCTGGCTATGATTTAATTTGCTTAATGGGTTTCGGAAAAAACCGTTCGGAGAAACAGAAGCCAACAGATCCACTTGGCAACGTTCATCTAAATGGAAGCTTTTCGAATTCTTGGAGAAGCCTGAATTTGTAAAATGTATGTGGTTACTTGCAGGAGAGAGAGATGGAGAGAGATGGAGAGAGAGAGAGAGAGAGAGAGAGAGAGAGAGAGAGAGAGAGAGAGAGAGAGAGAGCGAGAGAGAGAGAGAGAGATGGCGTCAGTGCAGAGTGAGAGAGATATGACGTCAGTACAGAGAGAGAGAGAGAGGAGAGAGAGAGAGAGAGAGAGAGAGAGATGGCGTCAGTGCAGAGTGAGAGAGATATGACGTCAGTACAGAGAGAGAGAGAGAGAGAGAGAGAGAGAGAGAAACTCGACCAGTCGTTTCCAGGAATTAGTCAAACCAGAGTGAGTTCATAGCGCCAGGCGAAACCCGCTCCCGATTCTCTATTCCACGATCTTTAACTATCCAGTAAACTAACTACCTGACCAGTGCGCCGCCCGCTTTGCTAACGTTACTTTGTTTTGAGAGACATCAAGGACAAAATGAAGTAACTGAATTCCAAAACCGGAGAGTGCTACTCGTACACGGGAGATCTTACTGCCAGCCAGCTTAATGTGGTCTTTGTCGCTGTCTCTCTTAAGTCGTTGTCTCTTTCCATAGTGGACTTCAAACTGCTACCTGTATAGGTGAAGGTAAGATGGTTTTACACTGCATGTCTAAGACCTGTGCACGTAAGAATTACTAATTTCTACCTGGTTAATTAAGCTCATAAAGCTCTCTAAGCTAATTCCATGGTTATTAGATTTTGGAGAGTTGGGCTACGGGGAAATTTGCCGACTCCTATCAACCAAGTTTTAAACTTCGCGAAAAGAGAGGCGGAAGAGTTAATTACTCATTAGAGACACCCGCCATCAGACAAAACAAAAGCAGCAGCAACAACAACGTTGGGGAGTCGTAATTTAAAATCAATGACTTTCACACTGAATCATATCTCGAGGAGCGACTATCGGGATGAGCGGGCGTATGTCGGAGATGGATAGTAATTCTCATTAGTTTCTGAAGTGGCCGCGCTGTTGAAGCCAAGAGCTGAAATCAAGGATTTATGGACCCAGGCAGGATTTTAAATGTTACGTTGACAGTGTTTTAATAAGAAATCACAGAAAAGGAGGCGCAGTAAATGTGGACTTAGTATAATGACTGATTAAGAGGGATTCGAACCCGCAGTAACACGTCACGTGGACAGCGCGGCGGCGCTGGGCTGAGGTCAGGTGGTTTTGTCTACCATGCTTCTAATCCCACTGGCATCTCTCAGGTCAATCATCGAACCCTTCTGAAGGATCCCACCCGCTTCTCCTTCTTCGCCTAGGTTTCCGATAGCTGTGACGGCCTTCACCCGTCGTCGAGTACTATTATCCCGTTGCCGTTGTCGTCTTTTAATTCAAAAGACTCAGGTCTGCCATCCGTGTCGCCTCCTGTAGCGTTTGCTACAGTTTCGGCTTGTCGCAGCTTCGCTCCGCTGGACGGAAGCGACCTTTGCTTGGCGAGATTCAGTCAGTCGTGGACTATCAGAAGAACCGCTGTCTCGGGTAGGGAAAAAGACACAGATTCTCGTTTTCTCTAAAACCCATCGTCGTCGTCTCACTTGTTTTGTTTTCTCTTTGTAGATCGGTCTCACAGCATCTTTGGCCCTCAGTCTGCACACGAATTCATGGCGTCAGGTTTCCGTTATCTCTACTTCAAAGTCGACAAAGAAAGACACGCATCGACGGAACGACGTAAGGGTTAAATGTGTATCTTGAAAAAAAACAGACGATGAACATATTAATTATTCCATAACCCTTGTTTCTACGGCGCCTTACACCAATAAGGTACTTCCGACGGGTTTTAAGTTAAAATTAAAAGTAATTGGCGATGGACTTGACTTCGGATCTTAGATTTGTTAATACAACTCGTAAAAAACAAAAAAAATCATCCTGTCTGAACATGTAGTTGTTTTGATTTCTTCCCGTTGTTGACAAGTTCCCGGGAGAGAGAGAGAGAGAGAGAGGAGAGAGAGAGAGAGAGAGAGAGAGAGAGAGAGAGAGAGAGAGATGACGTCATTACAGAGAGAGAGAGAGGTGACGTTATTACAGAGAGAGAGATGACGTTATTACAGAGAGAGAGAGGGGGAATTTGTACACGTGACCCCTCACGGAAAATCTAAGTTGGATTCCCTTTGTTTAAAAAGCTAAACAAGTATTTGCCAATTTCCAGCATTGTGTCTATCAGATGTGACGTTTGGGATTATTATCTATGTAACAACCCTTCAGATAGATTCACTCTGATGTCAGAAAGCGAAAGTACTGCTCGTCTAAAAGCGCTTTCACCGAACTTTAGCTGCAAAGAAGAAATTACTTTTCAAAAATCAATACACGAAATTAAATAGACACATTGCTATTTGATAACTCCAAAATGCCACAACACAACGACAGGTCTGTAAGAACGTAGACAGTTTACTAATTAGCGAAGATTCCTCGAGACCGGACAATAACAGCAGAATCTTCCGGAAACTTCGAGAAGAAATGCGAAAGAACTGTTTGCGTGGGAGTGTTTGTCTCAGAGATTCTGGTACGGAAGATGCGTGTGGTTTGGGGGTCAACTTCTAGTTCGACGACACGGTTTAGTGTAGAGATTAAATCGAAACCGAGTTCTGGAAACCTTGTGTGTGTGTGTGTGTGTGTGTGTGTGTGTGTGGTGTGTGTGTGTGTGTGGTGTGTGTGTGTGTGTGTGTGTGTGTGTGTGGGTGGGTGTGTGTGTCTCTGTGTGTTTGTCTCTGTGTGTGGTGTGTGTGTGTGTCTCTGTGTGTGTGGTGTCTCTCTCTGTGTGTGGTGTGTGTGGTGTGTGTGTGTGGGTGGGTGTGTGTGTGTGTGTCTCTGTGTGTTTGTCTCTGTGTGTGGGGGGTATGTGTGTCTGTGTGTGGGGTATGTGTGTGGGTGTGTGTCTCTCTGTGTGTGGGGGTATGTGTGTGTGGGGGTGTGTCTCTGTGTGTGGGTGTGTGTGTCTCTGTGTGTGTGTGTCTCTCTCTCTCTCTCTGTGTGTGGGTGTGTGTGTCTCTCTGTGTGTGTGGTGTGTGGTGTGTCTCTGTGTGTGTGTGTGTGTGTGTGTGTGTTAAATGCTTTTAAAAGTTCCGATGAAACAATTTAAAATGCAAAGCGAAATTAGAAAACAAAAATTCATGTTGACCTATGCAAATTTAAACGCAAATACCGACCGATGTATGTGATGAAGCTGTCTAAAATCTAAATGATGATTTAGAAATTTGTCACGATGGGGAAAAAAAAGGGAGAGAAAAAACAAACAAGTTTTAATAAAGTAATAATAATTTCCTAAAGGCCCTGCGCGTTTGGACATAATCATTGCAGGAGATATTAGAAATTTTATATTAAAAGCTTTGTTGAATAAATCCTCTGGGCCAGATGCCTAAAGAGAACTTTCCTGTTTGGCTTCTTATATTACTTGTTTACCCAAATAAAGGGAATCTTTCCAGACGAATGGCAATTTTTTTTTTTTAAAAATAAGAGAATTTTGCGTCGATTTAAAAGAATGGACAATAAAAATGATTCTACATGTTTATTAAAGTTGCAACACCTTTACCTTTATCTTTTTTCTGCTTCTCCTTTTTATATAATAATAATAATAATAATAATAATAATAATAATAATAATAATAATAATAATCATAATAATAAATGTCAAGGTGACCTGTACACCACCTCTTAATCGATGCGAAAAGCAGTAATGTAGGTGAAAATGGGAAATATGCGGGTAAATACTTCATACACAGCTGCTGTAACTACAGATTCTGCATGATGGACTAGTAGCACGTTATCTGCAATCTGAATTGGACGCTCACCTATTATAATTGACCAAAGGTAGTAATAACACCTGCCCATCGACAACGTGGGGGAATCCTAGCATCATTCACTGCGGCGGATAAGCGTGAAGCCATTTAAAGGGGGGACAACAACGGCCTGTGCAAACGAAAATCTGATGGGAATCTTTCTGTTGCCAGTATCGCTGAGCATCATATTATCACAGTCAGCGGAAACTGGTCGGATAATATAAATGTTAGACATTTATTACACACGAATCACACCTCGCATTCAGGCGTAGAGCTAGAACCACCCCCCCTAATGAAAGTAATTGGGATCATTTCGGATATCATGCGGTTTATCTTGGGAAAACGGACCAAAGTTACAGAGGAGAAATGATATCAGCAAAAGACAAGACCACCGGATAGAGAAGAAACTATACGTGGTTCTAAATTAAATATACAAGAGTTTAGCAATACGAGAATCTGATAATATTAAACATCAAGAAGTTAAGTCATGATCTCAAGTTGCCATGAAAGAAAAGGTTAAATCTATCCGTGGATGGAAACTAAATCCTGTTAGATCCGGTCTTGTTCTTGATTTGTAGAAAAATTATACTGATAATATTGTCGAATAAATATATTTAAAATGTCTGTGTTTGGGGTTAGTTAATAATTAAACAACAGCGATGACATTTAAATAAACATATAAACATTAAAATTTAAGATAATAAAAGAGAGAAAGCCTATTTAAGACTGCCAGGGAGCTACGAAAAATGCATTCCGTGTAAGTCAGACCAAAAATATAAAAAGTGAACCAAGGAAACCTTTCCGATGATCTCTCTGTTTTTTTCCCACCATGATTCTAGTTTCGTCTTGGGCGAAAATGAGAATCCTAAATTTTGACAGAGGTGGAATTTTGTCTTAATAATTTCTATCCAAGGCTTTTCCAACAAGATAAATTTTATATTCAGGTATAATTCATGGTTTTCCTATTGCTCTTGTTTTCTAAAAATTACGAGACGTAATTCCAATAAGAGCGTAAAATATAGACAGAAGTTTAGGGTATTTTTTTTTTAAATAATAGATTAGATTATTTTTTTTTTTTTTTGCTATTCACCTTTTTTTACTGGGTCCTTAAGACGCAAAAGACTAAAATTCTTCTTGAAAATATTTAACTTTTTTAGCTAGAAAATCCTTTGTGTAATGTTTTCGATTTATCATTATCAAAGAATTTTTTAAGAAGTAGGTTTTCCTCAAGGGGGAAATCTTCTGGTTAACATGTTTGCGAGGAAAATCCGAATCTTGGGGGGCGAAACATACCTCTACAACTACTAATGGGCGTATAAACAGCTAATCTCTCTGTAGAGGTGACATCTGTTTAGTTGTGATATGGTTTAGTTGATTTGAACTAAATGATGGCTACGTGTAAATTTGTATTAACAACATATTATTATTATTAGTAGTAGTAGTATAATGAGTCATTTAGTTATTCTTTTGATTGGCTATTAAATGGGAACACATTTCGAGATAACCAATTAATGTTGCTAATACCACCAAAACTAGAAAGAGAACGGGGTTTTGGCAGATGAAAAGAACTTCCTGGATCGAACAGAGCACGTGACGTGAGTATTCCCACACACACACACACCCCGGGACGAACTGCGCATGCGCGGCACTCGTCTCTTTGACACGCTGATAGTGTGTATTGACAAGCAATTGTTGCGAGAACTGGGATTAACCGAAAAGTAAAGTCTCCGTGACAAATCGTCTTTGGACAAAGCTCAAGATCACGCAAGTGTTTGCTTTATCCGCATCGACGTAGAATTTACACCGATAAAGTCAATGTCAACCGTGCAAAAAAACATGGGCCGCCAGAGAAACCAGGGGAGACAATTACTCGGGGAATAGCGAAAAAAAGAGAGAGTGCGTATAGATCACATCAAACTGAGACAACAGACTGGGAGCAGCAGCATCGTGATTAATATGTGCTGTACAAATATGGGAAACCTGAAGTGTCGGCTCTCTTACGATTGGATGCTTTATGCTTCTCAGAGACTGAACGGAAGATAAACACATTCGTGCGCACATACACACGAATGTGTGCGTGAGGTAAGACAGACAAAACACCAGACCAAAAAAGTTTGTCATTACAGGGGAGGAAAAAAAAAGAGAGAGAGATGGGCCAGAGCAAAGACTGGCGTTAATTTTTTTTCAAGCTACGGCTTAAGGTTAAAATTATTTAATTAATTAATACGCTGACCGAATGTCTGAATTTTCTAAGCTTCGGTTGTCACCGACGTGACTATGATGAGAACTATCTCTTTGTGAGGTTGTGTGTACTTTGCCTGGGATAAGACGAACGGAAGCAGTCTGAATGTGGAGAGTTGTTGGATATATCTTTAGAGGCTGGCTGGCGCCCTTGTTTTACAGACTTTTTACCTGTCTCAAGATGACTGGACGCTAACATCCTTCCAGACAGAAATCCTCTACGACATTTCAGAATCAAAGCACAAATATTCATTAAAAAAACTCTCTTCAGGTTAAAACATCGGAAACTAAACACGAAACATTTTACGGTTAAAATTAAATTTATAATAACATCAAGAAAATTTACTATATATGCTAAAATTTCTAATCTTTTTTTTCTTTTACACATATTGTCTGTTTGTCTGCCCCCTTTTTTTTTATCCACTACACGCCGATTTTTTTGGCAGCCTTAATAAACGTTTTGCGCAATGTTACTATTCTCAGAATCATTTAGCGGTAACCTAGAATCGACTGAGGCGACACCAAAAACAGAAGTTGGGTAATCGATGTTTCGAATGATTTTTCCCCGTCCCTCAGCCGCTCCCTTGATGGACCCTGAGCTTGAAGAATTTCTAACTTTTTTATAATAACCAGCCGATAGAAGGAAACAGAAGCAGCAGACTACTTATCTTTGGAAATGTTTTCGAAACTCCCTTTTTTCCTTTTTTACACTCGGAAATTCCTGAAAGAACCGCCATCCATTTTGTGGAAAAGACAAGTTTCGCTTCATGAGCGATTAAAGACTTTGTTAAAATTAGATCGATGAACTTTTCTAATTTAAAGGAATGTAAATCTGATCATTTTTCATCGTGTGATTAACCAGTACATCGGCGAGTCTTTGACGGCACTCTGTTACAGCCTCAGCCTCGGGTGGTCCAAAATCCCAGGAAGGGAAGACGGAACTAACGTTATACAATTACTTCCTCTCGTGGTCCTTAATTACGAAAACAATAGCAGTTACAGGGGCCGAGATGGTTTGCGATTTATTTATCAGCACTGATCAGTATTAAACGATTAGCACAGATATTATTTCAGGGCGGTGAATCGCATATGCTCTTATCAAAATATCACGGGCGCTTTCTTGATAGTCACATGCGAGTTAATAAAGACGCTGATCGACCAGTACTCAAACACACGACCTGACCAAATGAAGTGGGTGGATTTTAAAAATAACTCGGGAGTGAACAATCACTAGACTCGGGGCTGTTTTCCCGTGACCACCTAAATCCCTTTCGCTGTCGACGTTGACCACGGCAACGGTTGCCAACAGTAACGGTTCGCATAAAGTTCTCGAGGTTCTTCGTACAGACAATGGCGTCTTTACAGCGAACTACATCATCAGACAACAGATCAGGCAAATTTCCGGACGTCTGCGTCTCCCCCCACCATCTGAATATCTTCGAGGTAGACGTTACAGGAATTAAGTTCCCTCGGAAAATGGGAAAAGTGGTTCTACCGGCTGGTCGCCATTTTAGGTGAAGTCGTGAACTACGTCAGGACGAGTGCGCGCGCGTGCGTCTCTCCGGATAAACCAAAAAACAGGAAAATTGGGAGGATTAAACTTAAAGAAGACAATTTTAAAAATTAAACAAGAAGATACTATTTTTTTTTTTTTTTCCTTTTCGCTACTTATTAATTAATCTTAGGCCGGTAAAATTTTAATCCTAACCCCCCTTTTTGAGCTATTAAATAAGTTTTAGAAAAGATGAAGCAGAGAGAGCCGAGGAGGATGCTTCCCTGGGTGGTCTGGGGTCCGTGCGGCGCACGACCAGCGGGGATGGTGGAGGGAGGCTAAAAGGCAGAAGAAACCAAGACTGACCTTCGGTTGACGGATTCGTTTGTCTTTCTCGAACCTCAGGTAAAAAAAAACGTCTTCCGAGCGGGCATCACTCAGCAGCAGGCGGCCGCGCCGGTGGCGTTCTCTCCCCTCGCCCGGCTCCCAGAGGGGGCAGGCGCCAGCCAGTGACGGACGTCTGCACCGCCCCAGTACCGCGGAGACGACGGCCTATCAAAAGGCGCTGAGACCGGGGCAGCAGATGGAAAGGAGTGGAGAGAGACTTTTCTCCTCACAAACAGCAGACTCTGTAGGAACTGTCATCCTCCGCCCATAGTACATTATCGATCGAGTGATGTCTCTGTGCAGCCAGCCTCCTTCGGAAACTTCTCGTTCCCGTAAATGGAATGTGGATGCTGGGTCCTCGTTGATGTGTTCAGATAAATTCTTCAGCCTCTCCACTTAATTTTTTTCTTTTCTTTCTTGATTTTCATCTGCGCACGAAATCCAAACATCAATAATCGATAACTTAATAAATTAGACGAGAAGAAAATTAATTATAAAAAAGCAGACTACACCTTTAAAAAAACGCGCCGTCGCTACGGCATCAAGGTGAGAGCCCACGAGAACCGTATACCTGGAGATCCGTTACTAATATTCAGTGTGATAAGTAAATGAGAAACTTCGAAACAGTGCACCAAAAGTTATGGATGCTGGAGGGAAAAGAAATGTTACACAGCCATTGAAAAAAAAAAACAGAAGATAATTTAGCACATATTAATTAGATGTGGTCCGGTGGCTAGTACTGCCGAGACTGAGGGTCGGTCCAAGTTTGAATCCCAGTCAGGAACGGGTCGGTTTGGCGAACTCCGTTTCTCGGGCATGGCTTCTTCTTGTTATTCTTCACCAAGAGATGGGTGGGTTTCCTCTGACATCCGAAAATGAAGGATTTTAGTAGGGCCTCTCAATCAGTAACTCGGTACTGGAGAATCGCAAAGGGATCAGATATTAAAGAGTTACTTTTTAAAGGTTTCAGGCTGTGGATAAGCCGTCTGGATGCATTCTGAGACATCCGCGGCCTTTCCTCCACGGGCACAGACCGTATTAGACGATTACGGGGCGGGGCTGGAACCGTGACAGAGATTCCGCTATCACAATACTGGCTCCATCTCGAAAAACGAATTACGGGGAATTTCGCGACAATCGGCCGGCTGTAGATTATCATATTCGGTCAATTGTTCTCAAGCAACTCGTGTTCCCTTTCTGTTGCCCGTCGCCCACGCAGCTTGGAGAAAATGGAATAGGCAGCGGGATGGTTCTGGGAGTCTTCCTGGCGTGACCCATCTTTTCGCGGAACTTCGTCGACGCCTAACCCCGCCCGTCCAGTATCGAGAAATGCACCCCAGGACCACTTTCAGGAATAGAAATTCTCCCCCCCCCAATCCGACTCCGGTCAAGCTGTGGGATACTGACGGAAAACCAGCTTCCAAAGCGGTTACCTAACTGTCCCACCGGAACAAACAGATACCGGTAATTAGGTGGAAAATATCCAGGTGTTTTATGCAAGAACTGCGCGCGTGCAGAACCCTCTGGAAAAGAAGGGTTTCTTCTACTTCGAATATAAGCTGATTTTTAATCGGCCATAATTCTAATACCGGTAAATTTATTCGTGGCAGAGTCGTCATCAATCAGCAGTGGGCGCGATACAAACTCTCGGTGTCTTGGTAATTTACTTAGTTAAATGTCACGTCGTAGTCCTATTATGCTTTTATAGCCCGCACGTGAATCTTTTTCTCGTCAGCAGATATTGTTCTTGTTCCTCTCTCTCTCTCTCTCATCTCTCTCTCTCTCTCTCCTCTCTCTCTCTCTCTCTCTACAGCTCTCTCTCTTCTCTCTCTCCATCTCTCTCGCCCCTTCCCCATCTCTCTCTCTCTCTCTCTCTTCTCTCTCCATCTCTCTCGCCCCCTTCCCCATCTCTCTCTCTCTCTCCTCATCTCTCTCTCCCCATTCTCTCTTCATCTCGCTCTCTCTCTCTCTCGCTCTCTCTCTCTCTCTCTCCCCCTTCCCCATCTCTCTCTCTCTCTCTCCATCTCTCTCTCCAACCTCTATCTATCTCTCTCTCTCTCTCTCTCTCTCTCTCTCTCTCTCTCTCTCTCCTCCTCTCCATCTCTCTCTCTCTCTCTCTCTCCCCATTCTCTCTCTCTCTCTCTCTCTCTCTCCCCTCTCTCTCTCTCTCTCTCTCTGCAGAGGGACAACAGTCGGGGACATTTCGTTCTGGTGCCTGCGAAAAGTCGTCGTCACGTGACCCGAGATTATCCGAACTCTGCCCTTTGAACCGACCGATCTGCCGCCAGGGCGCTATTACGGGACTTAGTTTTAGCACAGGGATGCCGCTAGACAAACTTCACTGGCGCCGTTAAAGGTGATTTTTAACGACATTTACTGATAAACGTGGAAGTCTCGTGATATTTACGGACATATTTTAAAAGCCGAGGTTCGTCCGATGTCTGCGTTAATGGAAATCAGTGACGTCATGAGCCATCACAAAACAGGGAGGCCCCTAGCCAGATCGAACTACGCTCACTGCTCACCCCGGCCAGAACTTACCGCTTTCTTAATGTTTGTTTAACACTTTTAAAATAATTTTAAAATACAAGGAATTTCCCTCAAAATAGTATCTTCATTTTCCAGTTTATATAAAGAAGGTTGTTTTTTGTTTGTTTTTTTTTTTTTAAATCCCGGCCGTTCAGAGACGCTGACAGGTGCCCGGTGCTCGCAGATCTCTGTTGTTAAAATCGAAGATGTTCGGGTGTCTTGCACTTTTCAAGTCTTAATGCGAATACAAATCTGTCTGAGAAGCTGTCGAGACAAGATTGCCCCCACCCGTCTCAGGTAAGATTATCTCTGCGTCCCGAACGTTCACGTGCATATACTACATCATCTCTAACGATCGTCTGTAGCTGCTTTAATCAGACGACTAAGGGTTAAAATTACTTTACTTTGATAAAAGTCTAACTTCGCTGACTTAGGGAACCGCGGGACCTTCTCGGCGCGGTGGTTACAGGGCATTAACCATGAATGAAAGGTAGTATATGGCATCTAAATTCTAGGTGAAAACGAGGCTTGAGACAGCGCTTTCTATTGGCGAGACAGAAGGCGAGAAATGGACTCTCGGATAGGAGATTGTTTTCCATGTTTTGTTGGCTCTCCAACGACATTATCCGTGCAACCCTGGTCTCACAATTAAGAGGCTTCTTGCTGTATTAGATCAAATGGAATTTATGTTCCTTTGTCCGTTTGACCTTTTTACACGCTGACAGTAGTCGGTGAGTTAACTCCCAGAAGGCAAAGACAGGCGCACGCCATCTTCAAAGCTCTTTATAATTAGGTTCCACATAAATCACTAGCCGACAACGAAGCGATATTATGAGCGGATAAGCTTTTGTTGAACAAGTAGACACGTGATCAGAAATTTTTTTAAAAAAAATACTAACGGGTAAAGCGAGATGGACGGACTTTTACGATAGGGAATTGGTCGATTAGCCATGTGACGTCAGCTGTACGAAGGAATAACTAAGCAATTTGCATGGTACGTACTGTCGGAGCCTCCTGGTCCCTACTAGATTTCTTGTCTAGGAGACCCGGAATATAAAGTTACCTTTTTGGATGGAGCGTTGAAAGTACTTAATATCTTTTAATGTTCACATTTTATAATAATTCCATTCGCTCCGTAAAATCTTTCTTCCGCCGTCTAAAACCAAACAGGGCTAATTTTACCATCATAATTAGTCCAGACATCGTCAAGTTCTAAGTAAGAGAAAACATGATGTTTGGGTTGTTAATCTTTCTCCCCTCCCCATATATAAAAGCTAAGAGTGGTTCCATGTTTCCATATTCAGTGTAGTTTCATCATTCCATAGCTATCACTTAATCACATTACATTTTAGCGGTCCCGGAGAGCGACGATCACAGGCCGGGTGACGTCAGGTCGCGCGTCGTCACAGATTCTGCGAGTTCTGGAAAGTCAATGAGAAAGTGCCCGGATGCGACGCCCGCGCCCCCCACCTCACATCAGTCAGCTCTGTGTGTGTGTGTGTGTGTCAGAGGGAGAGGAAATAAGACGTGAGAAAAATGTTCTTTTTTTTTCAAAAGAAAAGAAGAATAAAATCCCCTCGAACAATGGCAGCTGGTTCCCGGTTTCTTTTCCATAGAACGCTTACATTAATTAGAGTTTCCCTGAACTTAAATGGGTCCTTCGAGCCGTCTCCTGGTCCAAGAATACGGAAATTGCGACTTTTTACATCTTGCAGGTTTTTGGAATCGGGGTAAAAGGTTTGGCCGAGACCAGATCTGATTTCCCTGTCTCGAGGTCTCGTCTTTCACGGCTGAGTTGCGCCCGTTCGATATCTTTCAAAAACGCCGCTCTTGGCCGCCGAGCGTCTCCGCGAACGCCGTTACCTAAAAGGGGTCGGTCTGCGAACTGGGAAGGTGCGGGTTTCCGTTGTTATAATGGAGACTCGTGTGATTATAGACATAAAGAGGTTTAGAAAGTGAGAATAGCCATCGCTGGTTATCGCCCCTGACGGGAGCCTTTCTTGTTGAGAGAGGCGATTTACGGACAGAAATAAAACATGATAAGTTTAGCGTTTATCCTCGTCGACAGGGCGCCGGCGGACCGCCTGCGACTCCCGTTCTTGTATATACATCAAAGCCATTATAGGGAAGATGGGCGGGAAAGGCGGGAACCTGATGCTAAACAGACCCCGAGATCTCTATCAGCCAGTCGCTCGCCGGGAGGCTTCCTTTCTCTTTCTGTCTCCC
This sequence comes from Nautilus pompilius, assembly GCA_018389105.1. Taxonomy (NCBI): domain Eukaryota; kingdom Metazoa; phylum Mollusca; class Cephalopoda; order Nautilida; family Nautilidae; genus Nautilus; species Nautilus pompilius. The sequence goes on from JACATO010000684.1 coordinate 1,168,861, forward strand.
TGACTCGCGTTTCTCAAAGAAAACGGCGCCACGAAGAACCGTCCGATTGCCAAAATGTCCGCTCCCTTCGAAGGAGAAGAGAACTTCGTTCTACAGTCTGCCAGCAGAACAAGTCCCGGCCTTTTTGCTTTGGTTTCCCCACTGATGCTCGTCTGAGAGGGGAGAGACGCGGATGGTAATCCCTTCATACTGGCGGTTCGACAGACGAGGCTCTTTGAAATACTTTAGCTGGGTGATAAAAGGAAAGTTTTAAAAAAACTGCTACGGTTCAGTGGGGGTCGCGGTCATCCAGAGGTTGAGAACCAGAGATAGAATTCCGGTCGGGTCCATCCCACCCCAGGGACGGTTTCTTCATTTAAAGCGCGACCTCGTCAAACCCCATCCAGGCCGGCAGAGGACCAATAGCTACTGGCGCGGATTTAAGAGAAGGAAGATGCTGATTATCGAAAAACCAAAGCTCTTCCCGTCCCCAACCTCTTTCACATCACTGACATAATGTAGCAGCCGGTGATGAGCATCTTTGCCTATTTCTATCATTCCATCTCCGAATTCATGTATTCAGCTTTGATGCCGAGCTTCAAAGATATCGGGAAAGTTCGCGGTATTCGGTCCTGTTATCAAATTCTATTGTTTCGTTTGAGCTTAGAGGCGGTTACCATGCGATTTAACGTAAGTTTTTATTTACAACGGACCATGAGGAGAGCTGATGACTAAGAATCTTTCCGCTCAGACAGGACTAATCTCGTCTTCACGCTCCCAACCGCGTTGGAAAACGCGATTAGATTTTATCGGTAGCCGACAGATACATAACGAGATTGCACAACTAACAGATCTTATTTGAATACAGCGGTTCAAAGTTGTGCCTACGCTTTTTGAAATGTCGGTCAGGGACTGATTCCTTTGGGCAGAGAAATCTGAGACAAAAGCATAGAACTGAAGCAGGAATAGAATTTAAAGGGCGAGAACCGACTGGGGGCGCTCAAAAACAAACAAAAAGGTTTTTCTTTTTATTATCTTCCTGAGCCAAAATTAAATGCGCTTTAATAAATCGCACTGGCAATTGCAATTTTGCGAAGGTTTCCGGTTAGCGGGGTTAGATCGATCAGCGATAGTAGAGGAGCCGGAAGTCCGCCAGATTTCCTTGGCGATGTTGGGAAATCGCAGCCCGCCGACGGGTTGGATCTTTCAGCACAGCACCCGTGGAGAACAACTAGAAGACAGACAGAAGGCACAGGTTTGCCTCTGTTTTACATTTGTTCACGTTTCCTAACGACCAGCCACTGCAGGGACCAAGCGGAGATGCGACATCGGCAAGTAGTTGGCGACATTTTTGAAAACTTCCATAGTTCCGGTAAAAACTGCAAAAGTGACATCACGACCGGATGCCCACATGGATGTCCATCAGATACAAAGCCTCGCTCCTCGCTGTCTGATCGGGGAACCATAAGGAAATACGACCTATCAATGCAGAGATATAAAGAAATGTATAAGAAAGTGAAAATCCGAAAATGGGATGCAGAAGAAAAACTCCATTCTTCCTGCCTTAAGGAAGCTTGTGCACAAAAGAATGCACTTCCAAGAAGATCAGCGCTTCATCTGATGTGGATATCAGAGTTTTTAGAAAGAACGGATACTGATAACTGGCAAAGGCAATGTAGCAAAAGGGTTACCTAACAACTTCCAAGAAGTTAAATCTGAAATATCAGAATTAGAAATTGGCTTAGAGGGGGAAGAATTTCAACACGACAATAGATACTGTCGTCCAAAGGACAGAAATCCTGTACGATCCATGATTGTTTCAAAAAACAACTGAGTAATAAGACACTAACATCCATTCTCCCAACTGGGCTATGAAAAAATCGAGTATAGTAGAATGGTAAAGGTGTTGAGTTGATGACATCGCTAAAACATAAGGTGGCACAACAATATATAAATATCAGCCCATATTTAGCTTTTATCAGCCAATTATACTCACAATGGAAGTGGGAGGCCAAAAACAGGGTAGAATTACAAAAAGAAAGAAAATTAGAGAATATATTCAGAGATGACAGGAAGATGAGAGATACAGAACATTAGAATATCATTTATATAATACGGATGTTCAATGCCATAGAAAACAAAAGGAAAGGGGCTACCAAAAATTATAAATTCTACTGGGTAAAATAATTTCAGCCTTACCAGCACCACCACCACCACCCACAGTGATGACCCATAAAAATTGCCAGAACAAAACAAGTTCCTTCACGGAAAAAATAGCATTGGTTATAACCACAAAATTACGGGTAGCACAAAAGAGATGGGATGACAGGACAGCTTTTGTTGGAGAAATCAGTACTCTAAAGCAGGAGAGCTCTAAGGGAGGGAATGAAGAAACCAACAGTTGGGAAGAAGCAGTAAAACAGCTAACATAACAAAAGTATGCCAGAAATTCCATCTCTGGAAAATAAACAAATTTAAGAGTAAAAGATCAGTGGAACAACCGAAATCTTCCTGAGAAGACGCCTCGATTCCTATGTAAGAACTGGATGTAGCTATCAGAAAAATGGAAACTAAGCACGCGCCTGGAGTCGATGGAAAAAGAAAAGATGAAATTCAGCATATTTCAAGAAAACAAGCAAAGAAGGCTGCAACAGATTTTAGGCAGAGTTCTGTAAGAAGCTCAGCACTGAAGCTAAGAGGTGGTTCTGCAGGATACTCCTCCACAAGTCTACTCTAGAAACTGGGGTGGGGACTGTGGAGAATCCTCAGAGATCTAGTAAGTTGTCACTTCGTAATCTGCCTGAATAAAGTTATTACCAGTGTCGTAAATAGTTCCAAGGGCAATAAAACAGTCTTTTAAAGCTGTTTGTTATATCACTCAGTGGAGGCGACTACGCCAGGTAAGACATAATGGTAGCCGATCCTCTTCACCTAATGTTTATAAGATAGAACAAAACAAGTCGTATTACACTCGACTCTCGTGTACAAACTTCTTAGCCACAGTCATCTTGACTATCTCATCGAGAATTTGTATTGTGCTCTGCACTGTCTAAATGAGAACTCAGAGGTTTGTATCGTTTTTCTCCGCCAGTCCTCTTGGCACCTACTGCTAATGGAGAAAATCACACTTAGTCCTGTTGCCACGATTTCTTGGCACAAGTCTTCATACTTTGTTCTCTTCATTTTCTTTTATACGCTTAATGTTTGGAATGAAATAAATCTTTACATGGTTACCATCTTTGGGAAAACAGCGTCCGGTATTTTTAGCCAATCAATGCCTTGAAGACATTCTCCAGCTGTTGGGGATAAGAAATCTCACTTTCAAAATTTCAGAATTGTTATAGAAGGTATCGCCGGTTCTTCTGATGCATGGCTGAGTGATTTTCATCGTCTCTCTTGACTGGTGCTTGGTCCACCAGAACCCTTTTCATCATTAACGGAATCTGCTTCTGTAATCTTCTTTATATACTACTTTTACTTGAGGTATTCCATGGCGGATTCTTGCTATAATGTGCCATAAACCTTCGTTTCAATGCAGTTCCTGCCATCATCTAATTTTAAAAAAACACACACACATACACAATTTAGTCAACTTCATCATCGATTCTTTATTTTGATTAATTTTTTTTAAAATGTTATGTAGTTAAACAGAAAGAATAAAAAGTATCAAAGCCTCTATTAACACCTTTGTCCATACTGAGAGAGGAACCTATTTAAATGAGCTGTTCCGTGAGATAATTGCTTCCTGTGTCGGCCTCGCTGTACACAGTAATTGCTAGATTAACACCCTCACACAAATCTACTCTCGAACTCAACTCGGTTCGTACATATTTCTGACATAATTGGGCTTTTAACCCAAGTCTTTTTGGGACTTTTCTAATTTTAAGTCAGACTTTTAAACAGGTTGGATAAAAACGTTTAGCTTTAAGATCTAGCGGCCGAGACGGTCGGCAGTTTATAGGTGCAAACCTGATATTTCTGGATGCGAGCCCCGATCACGTTGCCTCTCTTTCCATGGACGTGGACTATATCTGCGCGACACGCGGAGTGGTTAGGGTTAACCGTAAGGTTTTAAGGGGGGGAAGAACCCAATAACGGGTATGACGTCACAAATGGACTGGCTTCATCCAGCTGCGTCTCGATAATCGAACTAGGCCCTGCCGCTCCGACTACAATGGCTCGGGGAAGACGCAGCCCATCTGTCGTTTCGGCTCAGTTTTACTCGCTCGTCACAGTTCTGCCACCCGCGGGACAAATTAGTACCTCCCTGTACCCTGCGAAAAGCTCAGGCTTACCAACATGATTTCGCCCCCGACTGTCAGGTCTTATTTTCTAGCAGTCGAATGGCTGGAAGCTGTTCTCAAAAGATGAATACGATGATGATGATGATGATGATGGTGATGATGATAATAATGATGCGAGATGTCTGGAGATTGAATACCTGTCAAGTTAAAATATTAAACTTATACAAGTGCTTTCGGGGATAATCCAGTTTTTTTTAAGGCATATAATTATTTACATTTCCTTAGCGAGCCATTACTTTCATCAGCTCTATGGGATTTTCTAAGAGAAGTTTTAATAAGATCGATACTCGTCTCTCCAGAAACTCTGCCTGGTTTTGTTGAAATGGAATTTTAAAAAGATCTCTTCATGCGGTGGAATGTGGCACAAGTCCACCCACCCTCCCTGTGGAAATTACGGTACTTACTGGTCGGCTGACTTGCTTGGATTAGACATTTATTAAGGGGGTTTGAAAACGACTATATACAAATACCGGCGGAAATTTCCCTACTCTTCTAATAAAGGTGGATTGTACCGGAAGACATTAACTTCGAAGATCTGGAAATTTTAACGGTATATTATTTGTTTTTGGCGGATGAGAATGGTTTTCGCTCAATTTCCTTGCCGAAGTCAATGAGAGAAGGAGAGACGACGTCATTACAGAGAGAGATATGACGTCAGTATACAGAGAGAGGGAGAGACGGCATTAGTACAGAGAGAGATGACATCAGGAGAGAGATATGACGTCAGTATACAGAGAGAGGGAGAGACGACATTAGTACAGAGAGAGATGACATCAGGAGAGAGATATGACGTCAGTATACAGAGAGAGGGAGAGACGGCATTAGTACAGAGAGAGATGACATCAGGAGAGAGATATGACGTCAGTATACAGAGAGAGGGAGAGACGGCATTAGTACAGAGAGAGATGACATCAGGAGAGAGATATGACGTCAGTATACAGAGAGAGGGAGAGACGGCATTAGTACAGAGAGAGATGACATCAGGAGAGAGATATGACGTCAGTATACAGAGAGAGGGAGAGACGGCATTAGTACAGAGAGAGATGACATCAGGAGAGAGATATGACGTCAGTATACAGAGAGAGGGAGAGACGACATTAGTACAGAGAGAGATGATATCAGGAGAGAGAGATGACGTCAGTATACAGAGAGAGGGAGAGACGACATTAGTACAGAGAGAGATGACATCAGGAGAGAGATATGACGTCAGTATACAGAGAGAGGGAGAGACGACATTAGTACAGAGAGAGATGACATCAGGAGAGAGATATGACGTCAGTATACAGAGAGAGGGAGAGACGACATTAGTACAGAGAGAGATGATATCAGGAGAGAGATATGACGTCAGTATACAGAGTGAGAGAGACGACGTCAGTACAGAGAGAGATGACGTCAGTATACAGAGAGAGGGAGAGACGACATTAGTACAGAGAGAGATGACATCAGGAGAGAGATATGACGTCAGTATACAGAGAGAGGGAGAGACGACATTAGTACAGAGAGAGATAACATCAGGAGAGAGATATGACGTCAGTATACAGAGTGAGAGAGACGACAAGTTGGCTGTCCTTGAGATACCTGATGCTCTTCCTTTTCCTGGATGCTGCTCGCGACGTTTAGGCAGTTTATATTCAGAAAGCTAGACAAACCTGATGCAGGTGTCGACTAAGTCTTCACTGTTTCTTCCCGCTGTTCCACTTTCTGCTAGTGACATAGGTGCGGGCTCTGTAAAATCTCTCCTGCACTCAGAAAACTAGCCCTTTAGTAATGGTATAAATAAGAGAACTGGCAAAGCATTAGAATAGAGGGAGGACCGAATTCTGGGTGTTAGTACATTGTGGTCAATCCCACACGACCGCGCGTTGCCTGTCACATTTGAAACTGTTTCTTCTTTTCAGCTGCTTCGGTTGTTTTACAAACAAGACAAATTATAATCGTGATTAAACACTGCGCTTGGAAATATCAAAAGGCAGTTAATTGCTTATTGAACCGTACCACCATCTGTGTTATCTCGGTCGATATTTCTGACAAACTCTTATTTTTTATTTTTTTTACTCGTGTTTACTACCTTAGTACGGAGAAAACCCTAACACCGAAAAGAGAGAACTGGTCCCGAGGCGATCTCGTTTAAAAATCCACGTTTAATGGTGTTTCCTTGATAATTAAGAGCCGTAATGAGTTTCGCTTCTATTCTTATTTCTTTTAAATTAAACGTTGATGAAAAGCTGCGCTCGAAGAATACGTAGGTGCCATCAACCACTTCTGAAAGTGTCTTTCTCCATCGCACTTCTCCAATCATCGATTTGTAATTACTGGTCTACCATTATTGATTAATCTTGGCATCTTAAAGATCTGTTGTATTTCCAACTTTTCAAAGTAGCGTTCTACAAATGTACTAAGAAGCTTATTTAATTTAATTCAAGTTATTATTATTATTATTATTATTATTATTATTATTATTATTATTATTATTATTATTATGTGAATGTTTTTTTTAAGTCTTACCTTTGTTCCATCAACAGCCTATTGAAGTGACCGCCATAGTTAAGTTAGTTTTGGCTTGTAAGGCTCTCTCTCAGTCCTCAAGCGGCATCACTGGCCGAGCTGACACTCAGTTTCTCGGGTGGTGGGGGGGGTGGGAGATAATGAAAATGTTCATCTTCCTTCCGGTTGTCTGTACAAACCACGAGAGCAGGGGCAAAAGAAAGACTTTGGGCGAAAAGTATATAGAATTCTGAGCGAGAAGAAGCAAAAGTACGACTGGACTGGTGGAAGGAGGGCGGCTCGCTAACCGTCTATTCTGGATTGTCCAGACGCCAGAGATCTTTCAGCAAGAAAGAAAATTGTTAATCTTTTTTGTTGTTTTTTTAGTTACAAAAACCAATTATTCTATTTTTTTAAAAAAAAAAAAAAAAAACAACTTTTTTTCTGAATTGATATTATCGCTGGTAGATGGAAATGTCTTAATCAGAGTTTTCCGGATAAGAATTTCTCTGGAGCGGATCTAGCCTTCCGTCGGCGGAAGTCGGCCAGGCGGAAGTCGCCACTCGACGTCAGTTAACAGGACGGCGACGGTTGGCTCAAAAAATGGCGCGGACATGGAGTGGGAACCAAGCGCTCGTTTGGTTGGGTTTGACTGTTGAGCTGAACAAACTCCTCGCTCGAAATAAAATCTGTCCGAGAGCTGGCGGCAGAAATCTTTAGGGGCGAAAGCTAACAATAATGCATAACGAAACGAAGGTACGTGATATTGCCAGAAACGGGTACTTAAGCGGTGTCGGTAAAACCTGGATGTAGTGAAGTTGTCGGAGAGTAAACAAGTTCTTTTTGCTACTGGCATAGCTGGTGGTGTTTGCAGTCTAGGGTGGACAGTTAATCACACACACAGAGGCACAAGCCCTATGGTTAATTTTGAAGAATTACGAGTAATATCGTAACTGAAATAATGTGACATTGACACGGTATTAAAATTTAAAATGGCGTCGTATCCTGTCAGAAGACCTCTCTCTCAGCGATCGTCGAGCTCGAAGGTAGGTCAAACAAACCCGTAATTATATCTAGATTTCAACAAAACCGAAAGAAATCGAACAAAAGAAATATAGAAAGTACGAGTACCGAATATGAGCAAAATTCAAAGCGAAAAGTGAGCATAAAATTACATCAGTTTTACCTCGTGAGAAAAATCAGGGAATGGAAAATAATAAATACTCCAGTCAGCGATGGATGGATCTTAGGGTGCATTGCCACCCACTCTTAAATTGCATAAAATTTGTATGCCACAAGCAATTAACGATGATGAGAGAAAGATATTGATGACCCTATTAAAGGAACGACAGTGGTGTCTGGAGTATTGTAGCTATCGGTAAATGATAAAATGCTGCGTGAACCGACCGACAAATCATCTTATTTCCAATAGCCAGAAAGATGCGAGGGTGGTGTGGATAAAGCGCTGACCTCTACGTCACCTCTCAGTTCGGTTGATGGACATGCTTTAGGGTGTGTCTAGCTGACGTTTCTGTGGGGGCTCCCCCTCATCACATTCGCAGTGACAGCCAATAACCTCTTTCATTTGTCGCGATGTGAAAGCCATTAATGTCGTCGACGCTCTGTCCAACTGCTTCCCGGTATGGCTTTGGAAAGGTTCTGAATTCATACATTAAAATCCCCTGCGGGCTATACACTAGAAGTCTAAATTAACTCTAAGGCGAGTTACCGTGAAGAGGAAGATCTGTTCGGACAGACGGCTCTGCTAGGACGCGAGTCTGCTACGAGCAAACCCATCCGAAACATTTCGAACTAACGTCCCCCCCCCAAGACCGATCTATCTTCCTCCTCTCCTGGAAAACGTTAGCCGACCGTTACAGTTAAACCCTTTGGTTTGGAACTTAAAAGTGTCATTTCAACTTTACATAATAGTGGTTCTCCAATATTTGGGCAGGAAGAATGGAAACAGATCGAACATTTGCTTAGTTTGTCGCCTAAGGAAACCTTCGATAGATTTGCCCTTCTTGGTAATTCTGACCGGTTCAGTTCTCCTGAAGAAGAGTTTTCTCGCGTGCTGCAGTGAAAATGAAACTGAGACACATTTAAAATGATTTTCATAGACGCAGTACAACGGCAATTTTTTAGAAAAAGATACTGACGGCTTTCCATACAACGATGAAGGAAAGTATGTAAAACTCAGATACGTCTGAAAGATCTTATATAGTTACACGCACAATGCAACCAAATTCTTCAGGAAGTTTCCAGTTTAGCAACAGTAGCATAATATATTTTGTTTAAGCTGTTTTAGATGCGAATATAACTCCGGTTTTGCGAAGATATCTGCTTACATTTAATATCCCCCAAAGGGGGCTACACGCATAGAAAGTTCGCTAACTCTGTTATACTTTAGAATTTCCGTTTAAATTTACCTAGCAGACATATAGCTTCTATTAAAGAAAGCCGTTATAGGGCGTCTAATACGATCCTCATGGTCTCCCGGATGATTGGGGGGGGGAATGGCGCTGTCTGAAAGACATTCAGAAACTTACATTGACAGTAGCCTGTGAAATGTTCTGATTATCTTTTCTATAAATTTCCCCAACACTCGCATGTATTGGAGACACAGGCTGATCATGTTTGGACGTTAATACGAAATCCATCGCGGTATTTCCGTTTATCAGATGGCGATCGTTTCGTTGCACTTGAGAAATAATTTCATGAACGATGACAGTGCAGTCAGCACTCTGTTTCCCAGTCACACAGCAGTGCCATGTGAGAAGCGCAGGAGAACATTTGTTTTCAAGATTCTTCCGCTTAGATATGATTTATATCCCCCGAAGCGGTCCTGATATGGTTTTTCGGTCAAGCCGTGAAATGATATTCAGGAGCTGCCAGGTACAGCGTGTAGTTTGCCATATTTTAGTTGGTGAGTAAGAAAGTTACTTCTCGGAAAGTATTCTCGCGTTTTTGTCCCCTCCCACCTCCGGTCTAATGTTTGTTACCTGTTGATTAGATGAAAAGGTGACGTTTGACCTCTCGCACTAATACGCTTACTGATTTATTAGTCTATCTATGTTTCCGCATTCTGCTGTACAGACAGGTGTTCGTAGTGGAGCCGGTAGCTTTGGTGTTAATGGGTTCTATCTGCATTGCGCGATCACCCGCCCGTCCAATTGTCGATGTCATCGACATTCTATCAGTGCTAATGAGAAAAGATGCCTCCAGCCTATCAAGGTAGAGGATGAACAGAAATGAGGGTAGCAGGTATCTTACTGTTGTATTCGTGTTCCATCAAAGCTTGATAAGTGTAGCAGTGCAATGCAAATTGCATCATATGAAGACTCCATGAATCGGCTGTTCATTTAATGAAACAGCTAAAGGGCCCAGCTACCTGTTAAACTCGATTCCTATACGCTAGAGGCAGAGTACTCAGTTTACTATCGTTTGGAGACAAAATAACAGAGATGGCCTGGCAGAAGGAAGGCTGATCTTTACTGTCTTTCTCTAGTTTAAGAACAGCTGCTGAATAAAAGTCGTCTGGGCGTATGAGGGCCATTTATCATATCCAACAGCTGATTTCTAAAATGGATGAGAGAGCCAGGAACCGGGAGGCGCTGACATGAGCATCGTTTTTAAAGTACGATTAAATTTGTTCTGTAGTTAGAGACTCGGGTCTTTTTGAAATATAACATTTTTATTTGCTGCCGCGATGATAGCACAGCGAAAGATCCGACACATTATTAGAGTCTGTGCCAACGAGGTGAGTAAATAGCATCTTTAGTACTCCACCTAAATGCCCTTAATAAATCTTCCAATTCGTCTTCCTGAAATGTTATCGCGAATTTGTTGTATTAGAATGTTGCAGATAAACGCTAAAATCACAACTGGTCTGTGTTTACATCCCATTTCAGGTTACATTGCCCAAGAGCATCTAATGAGTACACAAAGGGGGAAGACACAGACGTAAAGCGAGGTACAGTAGGTAGAAGCTCCAGCCCAAAAGATGATCAAGTTATTATCGATGACATCGTATGGTTGTGAAGGTTAAGGTCACCTATTAAGATGCTCTTCTTGAATGAAAGGAGATTAAGACAGCTGAGACCTACGTAACGTGAAGGAGGATTTGCTGACTGTCTACTGTTTTATCCCATCATATGTATTTGCATCCTTGACGGTGTATTCGATCTGCAGCCTGATAGATGACTTCGCAGAACCGATTCTCTGATGAAGGAGGTCGCCTGGTGCCTGTTCTTCCGTCTCTTCGGATGGTCGAGAAGCTCCCGTCTTCTTGAAAGCTACGTCTGCATCACACTGGAGTATCAGAATTCCCGGCTGGTTCTGCTTGGCTTGTCGAGACGAGTGAGCTTCGTTAAGACATTCTTCATCGCCATTTTACTGGTGGAAAGAGGTAGGTCGGGGGCTGGACGGAATGGCGACGTTTCGATAACCATCGGTCTTCTTCAGTGAGTGCGGTTTGGTAATGATAATTTCTCATTAACGTTAGGATAACTCAGCAGTGATGCTTACGATAAACTCCCTGATATCCTAAAACAATACGTCTCATTTTTACCGGATGCAACCCCCCCCCCTCCCACACACACGATGCAGTCCTAGATAGTGTTTCCATCATCAACGAAGGCTGGCTCTCATAATCTACCCACGCGGGGTGTTCTTGGAGGCTACGGCCAATCCCTTTCCCGGGAACGAATCTCCCGCAAGTCCAGGTCCCTTAGATGTAGGAAAAAGCCCGGCTGCTGGAGAAGAACGAGGAGATACCGCGCGCAGAGAGTCTGCACATCCGTTTTAGAAGATACGAAAACCGTAATTACCGAAACCTGACCCCTGTACGGTTTGCCGAGGTCAGACCTGGCTCACGCTCTGCGCCTCGTCAGGCGTAATTCTTTGCGGCTAAGCGAACTGCACCTGTCTAGCAAAGAAGAACGGAGCTGTAAATGATGTCTGGGACCTTAACGGCTACGACCCCTACAAAAAACTCTCTCTCTCTCTGACGTGAGACAGCTCTAGACGTCGCTCGCTGATTTCCAAACATCTTCCGGCTACAGCTCAGTCGTCTTTCAGCCGCTTCTTCCTTTACTCCCGCATCCAACTTTTGCACGATGCGACCAAAGAAAGCGGGTTCTCGCCTTCAACGTAAAAGCTCTTTAATTAAACTAAACTTTCTTTGAATCGTAAAAGTACCGATTAGAATTACTTTGCCGTACTGTGCTTGTAGTCATGTGAGTTTAACTCCCCTAGCGGCTTTCGGGATCATGTTTTGAAAAAAAAGGGTGGGGGGCTGTCAAAAAAATCTGCTGGCTGCTGAAAAGCCACACATCCGTTGTTAAGGGATCTACGGGAGGTAACGTGCGGTGAGCTCTCTCCTGCAGTCTTCCGTAACCAGAAACAGCAAACAAGACCAAGACTTGCCAGCCATCTCTCTCTCTCTTTGGTTTTATCAACAGACGGCTCTGGCTGTCCGCTATCAAACATTCCGCAGGTGCCATTCATTCTATCAGAGGAATCCACCGGGGCCAGTCGTCGCTAAAGCGCCGTCTATTCCTAATTAACCTTAAAGGTAAGGCTAAGATTGAGGTCACGACCTTTGTCAAAGCACTGACGTCGATTATAGCTTAGCTACGCATTTAGTTAGGAATTACTGGAGCTGCATAACTTACCTCTGTAAGCAACTAGCCCCGAATATCCCTAGGGTTTCTGCCAAAGTTAAGATAAAGCGATCTGAATTCCTTTTTCATTTTATACCATTTAAAAATTGACCATTTCATTTTTAATGCAGACCTTTTGAGAAACCAAAGTCCACCAAGATGCAATGTTTTACTCCATCATCCTTGCTTGATATAGTTTCATACTGTTCGTTGTTATGTTCTCTCTGAACAGTCTGCCATGAAGAATGAGTTCTTATACATATTCTTGTACGCCCATCGATGCCATCTATGTATAAATTCAATTTTTAAAATACTTTGGTGCATTTATAATTAAAATCAATTTTTTAGAAAACCGATATCAGTATTTCCTAGAAGCCTGAATGGGCTCCTCATGCACCATATAAAGTAACTTCTAAACCTAACGCTATCTTTTTCCCTGTCCAGCTAAAATGTTTATGATTACTTTTTACTTTGATTATAATTGATAGAATTCGTTACCACAGCAACTGATTTCCTCTTCGGTATTTTTGGCTTGTATCGGATCGGAATAATTCAGATCTCCCACGAAGAGACTTCTTTGCTTGTTTTAAATAGATTTTTTTTACCACAATGCCTTTATCATAGAACGACAACCGTAAGTTCACCTTAGCTTTACATCCAAACTCCGTATATTATCTGGTGACGCTGAACGTGGAGGATCTTCAGCCCGCGATATTCCTGGCGCGGAATCTTCTTCATTTAGCCGTCCGCGCCGAGTTTCTTTTTTCCGGTTCCTTCCCACATCCGAACGTAAAGAGTTAAAGTCGGAAGTGCCGGCCTCCCGGTCCCGGTGGCCGTGGATTGGCCACGCTTCCTCACCAGGGTTGCCTCCCTTTTAGGCATCAGAGTACCACAACCCACCCTCCCCCCCCCCAGTTTTACCCGACCTAGTAAAATAGATTTTTAAATATAACCCCGACGTTCCGGCTCCTACACGCCAGATTCCTTTGATTCAAGACTGATTTAAAAAAAAAAAAAAACTAAAAAAATTTATGAGCAAAAAGGTTACGTTGTATTTGAAATATGGCCTCCATCTTTAAAAGATCTATTCGATTACGCAAAGAAAGGGGAGACCACCGGGTCTAGTTGTTGTAGGAGTAACTCGATACTGTGCCGGTAATTTCTAATTATGCGCGAAACCACAGTCGATGGCATCATAAGCTTGTGTACAGGTGAAGCTGCAACTATCAACGTCATACTTTTTTATTCGACCCAAAGGTTAGGTCGTATAAAATGGATTATTATGGGATGCTGTTTTTTGTTTGTTAACCTTTACCATTGAGTTCTCCCTGGGTTTTGTTAAGAAAGACGTTCCGTCCGCTGATTCGAATTTTAAAAAGTCAATTAAATCAGTTTGGGTCAAGATTTACTTAAAAAAAAACGTTTAGAAGCTTGACTGGTGTAAAGTCAAGGAACTCTCCGTCAGAAACACATGCTGCCAACATCTAGTCTTTCTCCATCTCTCTTAGAATACCCATCATCGGGTGATGCCTCATTATCTGGCAGCTTCCTGCACATCGTAAACACTTTGACTTTTTCAACTGCCATCTTCTAGTATTTAGAGAGAGAGAGAGAGAGAGAGAGAGAGAGAGAGAGAGAGAGAGAGAGAGAGAGAGAGAGAGAGAGAGACAACAACTTCTGATGACAGTTTTATCTTAAATCGAGTTCCGAGACCCCGCTGGTGCAGTCGTTGAGATGTTCTGATGATGGTTGTCCTGGATGTGCGAAAAACCCATAAATAAACAGCTTATTGAACAAATACTAAAAGAAAAGCGGCCACGTTGTAGTTTATAATACAGAATCGTGCCAGCTGTCAAATCTCATCCTCAGCCAACCCGGAATCAGTGCGGAAGTCGTGTCTCCCTTCCAACCTTACCTGTGTTAACTACGCGACATGGTTATTTTATTTCCCCTGACATTTGAGAATAATTAAATACGTCTTCGTGTTCACCTGCCGGGTTCTGGGTCTCTCTCTCTCTGTACTGACCTCATTCTCTCTCTCTCCTCTCTCTCTCTCGCTCTCTCTCTCTCTCTCTGTACTGGCGTCATCTCTCTCATCTCTCTCATCTCTCTCTCTCTCTCTCTGTACTGGCGTCATCTCTCTCATCTCTCTCTCTCTGTACTGACGTCATCTCTCTCATCTCTCTCTCTCCATCTCTCTCTGTACTGCGTCATCTCTCTCATCTCTCTCTCTGTACTGACGTCATCTCTCTCATCTCTCTCATCTCCCTCTCTCTGTGTGTGTGTGCTGGGGATGAGGTTTAAAAGTTGACTGCTTCAAAAATCAACGTGAATCCTGTACGAAATATGCGCACCGTGCAATCGAAGCCTGCAACTCTGTTATGCGATAATACGGAGAATAAGATTGATGCGAAACTCGGAGCAGCCCGCTCAGCCACTGCGCACACACGTGATAGCTACAGACCACGGAAGGCCCCTCTATGTAGAAAGTCGAGTCGCGCTGGCAAGAAAAAGAGGTCTCCTTTACGACAGGAGCTTGGCGAACTATGTAAGTCATTGGCGACCGAATGTTTCTTTAGGCCTGTCGTTCCGTACTGGATTAGACACCAATCGGTGTTTACAACCGGCTGACTGTATGTACAAACACTTTCTAAAACTGCACATGAAACAGCTTTAATTTCCTACAAAGTCGGAAATGCCACATGTCACAACAGATAATGTCACCGCCAACTTTATGGTGCACTTCTTTGTTACAATAGCTTTCAGGGACGGATAGATATTATTTACAATATCATCGTTAGCGGGGGGACCCGCATTATCATTAACCCTTTGTGGAGTTTGACGCCTTTAGGGTATTCTGCCAGCAGCTCGATCCCGGCCCTGCCTTTCCGCTTCAGCACACCTCATCTGAGTCCTCGAGGAACGTGTAGTGCCACGGCTGTCCGCTAGGAAGCCTTCTCAACCATGCAGCGTGAAGGGGGGCGGCGGCTCGGCAGTTCCGACTGCGGCAAGGGAATTTTTTTGCCAGGGCTCCTCATTTTGCAGATGTGAAGAGAGACCGGAGTACCCGGATAAAATCAGAAGATCCACCCGGTCAGTCGCCTGGGCGAAGAAGAACGAGGGAAGTGAGCCAAAGCCGAGAACTGGATTCGAACTCGGGACTCTCCACCCAGCGGGGGGGGAGGGGTTACCGCTCGACCGCAGCGCCTCCTAATCGGAGAGTTGTCTCCGCTGTTTCTTTTGTAAACCTACTAGATCGGAGCTAATCTTCAATTATTCTAGTACCAATGTATTTGTTTTTGTTTGTTTCTTTAAGAAGAAAAAAAAGTTAAGTGACATCTGATTGGTTTATAGAGGCCCCTTCTTTACATCCCGGAGGTATTTCCCCCCCCCCCCCCACGGTTTATGAGTCACTCACACCTGGATCATTAATTTCGGAGTCGACGCAGCAGCCGGGTTGCGAGTATTCCTCCGGTGTTGTATGTCTGCCGGCCTAGTTTATCCCAGCTAATCTCCAGCCGGCTGGCGAGGTTGGTCCGACGACAAGGTGGCGGTCTCAGGCCTGTTGCCAGGACCGCAATCAATACTGTACTTTCTCTGAAATTTAAGAACCCGGATGATATAAGGGATGCTGCTCCAATGGACTTCGGCTGAAATGGCATCGCCGCAATTTGTCTCCGGCCTCCTTCCGGTCCCGTCCGAACAACGTCCCTGATGACTTACCTTTCAGAACGAGTCGGGTCGGTTAAAACGCGTGGAGTTTGGTTCAGGTTCTGAATGAAAACAATATAAGAAAGCAATGGAGGAAGCGATAACTGAAAGGACAAATGTAATTGTGCTTCAAAAACAAAACAAAAACAACCCGCCTGCTAAGTAACAGGCGAGGTGTCATTGACGGGAAAAAAGAAGGGTGGTTCCCGTCTCCCTATTGGTATTAACCGGGTTTGCAAAACCTTTACACGGCAGCAGACCGAAGCCGGAAGATATGAGTCGAAGAAAAATATCCTTTCCCGGTGGTATGGGTTCAAGTCTGCCGAGTAAATAAAGAATGCAGTGTACTCTGCTCTTGAGGCCGGAAATTCTCGCTGGGGCAACGTTCTTTCAATTTAATTTTGACCAATCATATTAATAGACTTGTTGTTTTTTTTCACGTAACTTAAAATTCGCTGCGCCTGTTTGCGGCCGAATCTCTCGCTTGTCTGTAGAGAGAGAGCGAGAGAGAGAGAGATTACGTCAGTACGGAGAAAGAGAGATGACGTCAGTGCAGAGAGAGATGACGTCAGTGCAGAGAAAGAGAGATGACGTTAGTACAGAGAGAAAGAGAGAGAGAGATTACGTCAGTACGGAGAAAGAGAGGTGACGTCAGTACAGAGAGAGATGACGTCAGTACAGAGAGAGAGAGAGATGACGTCAGTACGGAGAAAGAGAGATGACGTTAGTACAGAGAGAGAGAGATGACGTCAGTACAGAGAAAGAGAGATGACGTTAGTACAGAGAGAAAGAAAGAGAAAGAGAGAGATTACGTCAGTACGGAGAAAGAGAGATGATGTCAGTACAGAAAGAGAGATGACGTCAGTGCAGAGAAAGACAGATGACGTTAGTACAGAGAGAGAGAGAGAGATTACGTCAGTACGGAGAAAGAGAGATGACGTTAGTACAGAGAAAGAGAGATGACGTTAGTACAGAGAGAGAGAGATGACGTCAGTACAGAGAAAGAGAGATGACGTTAGTACAGAGAGAGAGAGATGACGTCAGTACAGAGAAAGAGAGATGACGTTAGTACAGAGAGAGAGAGATGACGTCAGTACAGAGAAAGAGAGATGACGTTAGTACAGAGAGAAAGAAAGAGAAAGAGAGAGATTACGTCAGTACGGAGAAAGAGAGATGATGTCAGTACAGAAAGAGAGAGAGAGATTACGTCAGTACGGAGAAAGAGAGATGACGTTAGTACAGAGAGAGATGATGTCAGTACATAGAGAAAGATATTTTACAGACTATTTAGTAACATAATATCGCTATCATTCTATTGAAAAAAGTAATTTTTTCTTTTTAAATTAATTTTTTTTAGCGTAGAAAATAACAGTTTTGCTTGTGTGGTATAGAAAGGAATAATTAATACAGCTAGAAACAAAGTTAGGCTTTGCTTGTTTTTTTCCCCTTCATTTACGATAAGATCGGCTTTTCGCTACTTGGTTTGGTTCTATCTTACAGACTCGGTTCTTTCGAAACATATTTTATTTTAAATAAAGAAACAATAAATGGTGTATCAGAACTTTTGATAGGTAGTGTATGCTACTTTGGCCCTTCTGGATTTCGTCAGTAGAAACAAGAGAAAAGGGATAAAATCAGGTTTTCTTTCTGCTATCCCACAGATCCCGTGTTGAAAATACTCTTTTATTTGCATCGGTGGACAAACTGAAAGACGGAAGAGGGAATAAGACAGTTTGTGGATGTACAGACTTTAGAAAGTGGGATCACTGCCCCTTTAAGTTTTCTTTTTTTTTAAAAATAAATTTGTACACGTGCACAAAAATGTAAGGCATTTGACTCTTTCAGGGTGGCTATCTTAGTAAATTCACAATCGCGCTAATGTTTTCTCGCCTGGACGATGTATAACTTATGCAGAACCAAGATCGAATGCGATTGGTTGGTTCTTGCACCTGCAGGTCGCTCCACTGTTGGTCGGGAGCGCACTTCCCGTGTTAAACAGCTCGCCCAGTTGGGGTAACTGAGGTGGGGGAACACAGGGGTGACAAACTTTTGGAAACGGTTTGACAGGAACTTTTTTTTTTTTTTTTTAAAAAAAACCCGGTTCCTGAGAAATGAAATAGCGGACATCTTTAAAGATCAGGGTAGATAACCGACGGCAAAAACTACTGAAGATCAGGAGCTGCGACAGAGCAGGTGAACAACTGACGTGATGTAAAAACTACACACCTGTGTATAAAGAAAGAAGGAAGGGGGTCGTCGAACAACGTCCGGCCCCAGATAAAAATGATCAGCTGATATTTGTGCCCTTTGACAGTTTCTTTTCCAATATTTGACAGGAAAGAAAAAAAATATGCTAGCAACGCAAATATCCAGCCTCTGGGTGGAAAAAAAAACTCGACTTTTTTACATTTTTGTCTCAGCAACGAATCACGTGGTAAAATCCACGCGTAAGTTTGTTTATTAATAAGCGTATTTTTCCGTGATAAGAATTACAACGGGTACAAATTTCGAGTTCATAAAACTAACACTAGCGCCCTCAGACGGCCGATAACGAACTTTGAATCAAATCGTTTTAAAAGTCCTTTTGTAATGTGAATGTCCACTTATTATTCTGAATGGGGCTTCAGCCATTAAGAGACAGTTCCGTAAGCAGACTAATGTGGAGGCAGAGTTCAGGCATGGCCATTACACCCGGCATCGAGCTACATTTTTCATTCTGAATATTTCCGGACGTCCAGGTGAAAATTTCAAATTATTTTGCTCGGCGTTGTGTGGAAACCACAAGGCCAATCACCCAAAATATACAGCCATCACCTGCAATTAACTCTTCTTTTCTTTTTTTTAAAAAAAAGTAGAACTTGGTGACATAACTGATCGTCAACATAATGTAAGGGCAAACCATTCTAAAATTCCGGTATCAGCAGCCCCCGTTGTGATCTGGCAGATGTTCTCCATTGTTTGCTGAAATGTACCCGGCGTTCAGAATATTACGTCTGGTAACCGAATTTACCTTCTTGGAAACTTCATTCAGCAGCTTCCGTGGATAGGCTCGGTTCAACTCTTAGCTTTGCAAATTCCTTGTTTATACCCCAGCCACAAGAACAAGACAGCTGCCTTTAGCCACGAAACTTGCTGAACTGACTCTATACTGCCACCCCGACAACACGGAGTATTTACCTATCCTTACCTATCTGTCACCTATCTACGACCTGTGAGTAGCGACGTTTTGATCCGGACAGCGGATAGGTAAGTTTTAATAGTGTCAAAGGAACAAAACAGTGGAAGTTCGGTAATCGATCCTTTTTCTTCTGTACATGGTCATGATTGAGAGAGAGTTTACTGCCACAAACTAAAGGCTAACAACCTCTTTCCCTCTTATTTATGTTACAGTGACTAATATTATGGAGGTGTTATAGGAAGGAATGACCTGAAACAACCGCATCACCTTTGTATACGTCATTCTATCGCAGATCCAGTAAAAAAGATAAAATCATGCAGTGTCGTGATATCCACATTCAAACAGGTTTATAGTAGGATATTTCTACAAGACCATCCTCTTTATATTCCAGAGATGTTCTGAGGTTTCGAGCACTTCTAAAATTGTCGTTTTAACCTGACCCTTTTGTTCTTCATACCTGGACTCAACTGAGCACCTCTGGGATAACCATAGTTGTCACGCACAGCTAGCGCCTGAAACTCATCAGAATATTCTTACAAGAGAAGTGACAAAGAACCTTACAACCGGTTCTGGGTGGCCTGGTGGCAACTGTAGATCTCAGGTGTAAAGTAGTAATCGATTGTCGAGTTGCAATGTACCCGTACACTCAGAAATCCCATTTCAACATTCCCCGCATCCCTTTGTGGCGTCACTTACGTAGTCGTCACAGAACGTAAAAAGAGGAATGAAAGGTGCATACTATACTACTTAAGTTCATCCGATAAGACAGCTTCGCGTGGCTGCTGCTGTCATAGTGATGAATGATATAAAATCTTAACGTAATTTTTGGCGTTTTAACACGAAAGTGAAGTCCTCTCTCTTGTTGGGGGGGGGATCTCTCGACAAGAAAGGGATCAGGGAGCGATGCCAACTCATGACGGAAAGAAACGTTGGCACGATTTCTCTCGAGTTTACTGTCGACGGAAGTCTGGACTGACAACCGCCGAACCCACAGATCGTTTACAGGTATTCTTCTCCCTCTGAAATATAACATTTTAATTAAAATTCCTTTCGTAGATTGGTTGTTGTTGTTGTTGTTGTTGTTCTTTCTTTTTCTCACCCGAATAACGAACGTTCAATAGTTTGTGTTTTTTTTAAAGATCAATATATAAGTAGTATGAGACACATGTCACAGTCCCAGAATTGAGACGGTGAATTTACCACCTACATAGCGAAGTTTCTTTTATTTCCACCTGTACTTTAAATTCATTCTCATAAGGACAAATTCGTCTAACACCCCCCCTTGTCCAAATGCTGTTGAAAGAAAAAAGTGAATTTTTTTTAACGATTTCTAATATGCGAAGATTTTAATGAAAGTAATGTTTCCTGCCAATTAACCACAGAGAAGCCATTCTGACGAACCTGTGATTACTTATCAATAGCATCATTATTACTCGACAGATGGCAGCGCGGTGGCTACAGCTAATAAAGTCTACCATGAACAGTATGTGGAAACAGCTGCGATGGTATTCATCACACACACACATATAGAGAAAATCATTGTATATGCGTGGTAACTCTGGAAAAACGGTGGTCCTTAACGTTTCCACAATGGAAATCGTGATAATAAAGACATGCCACGTTCAGCCGAACCATAGACAAATGGGGATTACAGATGAGTTTGTTCCGGTATCTCCGTGAACTGTTATAATTCTAGTTTATCCGAGAGGTGACTTTTCTCGAAAATCTAACTCGTTGCTAAATAATTAAAATGGTGAAAAAAAAATTTTTTTTAATTAAAATAAAAATAACGAACGAATACCGGGAGCAAATAAGCGCTCTCTCTCTCTCTCTCTCTCTCTCTCTCTCTCTTCATCTCTCTCTCTCTCTCTCTCTCCCCCTCTCCCTTCATCTCCATCTCTCTCTCTCTCTCTCTCTCTCTCTCTCTCATCGATGAAGTTATTGCTCGCCGATTACTGATGTGGCTACCTTCAACTCAAGTATGGAGCAAGTAACTGGGGTCCTTCAGCAGCCCACCGGCCGTGATTAATAAATGATTCGCCACCAATCAGGATACACGGGTTTTATTCTGCGATGTTAATTAGAATAAAGACTAATAATTTCCCCACCTAATGAAGACTTAAAATTATGCAGGAATTTTGATCGAGGATAGTTTTTAAACACCAGAAGCGATGGTAAAAATAGATATATTACTCTTTTAGAGAAAAGACACCAGCCTCGTTCTGTGTTTGTATCTCTCTAGCCAGCCCCCCCCTCCACCCCCAGAAGAGCGACAGGGGTCGGATTCGGTTCTGGGGTGGGGGTGGGGCGAGGACCTTAGGCGAGCTTACGTAGCAGGGACTATGGCACCCAGTTTGTTAGCCTGTTTGCCGGTCGCTTTACGAGATAAATGGTTCTGTGGGCGGTAACCTGTCTGGTTGTCTCGAATACTCCTTGACATCAAGTTACATTACCTAAAGGTGTGGTTTCTGTCTCCCCGCACTATAAACAAACTCGCGCACCCGGAGAGTCTACGTAAGATGTGAACGCCCGTCTTCGGTTACTGAGATCGGCCATTATTAGCAAAAACAAAACTTAACTGGACAAATGGATGGACAAACACTCGCAGAATAAACTTCATACCCATCAGCCCGACATCTATTTAATAATCCCAGCCCGGAAAGTCTGTGGAGGAACAGTAAGAAAGATGTCGCCGCTGTGCTAATTTTGAGCATTTATAATATGACGAAATTATATATTCCATGAAGAGTTCTAGCGTGTTCTCCACCTGCCAATTACAGAAGTGGGCCTTAACGGTAAAAGAATCTACGAATTACAAAAGGGTCTTAAACTCGCCATAACACCGTAGCCTAGGATTCCATATAAATCGCTTCGCCTGTTCTACGACAAGCGAGTCTCAAAACACGATTATCACAAGTTTACCTGGCGTAAGTCCAGTTTAAGATAAACTTTAAAAAAACTCGGTGATTAAACTAATGATTCTTTTGTGGGAAGATAGTGATGCGTCCTATGTAGTTTGTTAATCTATTTACTTATCGTATGAGTTTCAGTAGTTAGGTCTGCCCGAACACCTGGGCGGCGCAGTAGTCCAGTAGTTAGTTTTAGTGGAATTGAGGCGATTGAGCTCGAGTCTCGATCGAGATCAGCTCGGTTTGGCGCACCCGCCTAGCATGGTTTGTTCTCGCTTCTTCTTTCCCAGCCGGTCGCATCTTTTTCTCCGGGTACTCCGGTTTGTTTCACTTCTAAAACTGAAATTAGGGACCCCAGGTAGGTTCGCTAGATTGACAGCAGTCGGATCGCACAGGGTAGCTTTCATGTTGGCCACGGCTTCCGGTATCATGCGCCATTCTTCCCCGTCCGGCCGGTGATTCGGTATTCCGGCCTATGCTAACGGTAGGGTGCAGCAAGAAGTAAGATGACAACTCAAGCATCTCTACGTCCATACACCGGAGGCTGCGACGCAATTAGAATATCAGAAGTTGTGATTCTTTAGTTCCGATAAACATATTTGCGTCATGTTGTACGATCCAATCGACATCCTACTGTATATCCTGACAATAATAAAAATATATAACAGCAATAACCCGTCTACACCATTACTGCAATCTACTGTACCTATTTAACATATCTTTATTCCCCAACTTGATCTTATAGACCTCAGCATCCGAGGATCTCTGGATGGATGACCATCTTCTTTTCTTGCTAGTTAGCTCCGACCCAAGTGGTATCCTCCTCTGAAAGGAGCTAGAAGATAAGCATACGTTGTTCACCAACAGACATCTGCCGTCGCGTTCTTCTGTCGACCAACTGTTTCCCAAATGAAGAACGAGTTTCGCCATTTCATCGACAGTATTTGGTTCCATTCGCGTGCACCCCCCCACTTCTTTCTACTACGAGATGGTAAAAGTCGGTTCCGGTCGATAAATCCTCTGATGCCTCTCTCGTTCCACTGAACGGTCTTTATACGATGTACGAGGTCGTCATCATGGCAGCTGTCATGGATACTTTAGCCACGTATTTATTTAAGGATCCGAGTAGAACACAGCCAACCCGCAGGTTTACTATCGGGCTCTGCTACATCCGAACAGACGGACTTCCAGGCCAAACGCGATGATCGCTTATCCTTCCGCTAATCACCGGACTAAAATCGCGTCTTCCTTCTCGACTCTCACCCTTCGACTGAAATACCATCCAGCCTTTTCTCTCTGACATCAAAAATATAGCTTCTCGGCTCCATTGTCGAACTAAAATCCCACCACCCTCGTTAATATTCTACTCTGATTCAGGGAAGTGTCTTCATTGCCTCCGGAAAGCCAGGGATTTCTGATTCATACTGGAGCTGTGTGAATAACGAACAGCCATCGCCAAAATACCCATTCTAACGTAGACACTTCAAAATATTAGTGAGCCCAAAGGTTTAACGTTTTCCTTACTTATAAGGTAACCGGTAGTAAGTTAACCACTTCTATCGTACGCTTCAGCACCCGTACTATAATACCAAACGCAGTATATTCTAAAATTACTATGTAAATTGTCAGTAACTAGACTATTTCTATTCTGCGCCTAGAATGGTGGAAGTAACTTGCGAGCGACTGGCCAAAGAGACTGAGAAGCAACGGAATCTGGAGATTATCTGCCGGGAGCAAAACGCGATACCTCGAGTGGTAACAACGATCTATACTACAGGGTTCTGGGCGCGATAGAGAAGTCTGAGACTCGACGTAACTGCGAAAGTTGCTAATTCTTACGTGATAATATCATCTTAAACCCATTCCAAGGTAGAAGCTGGAAGATTTCGAGGCTGTTCTCTTGTCAGCCGTATAAATTGGTATTAATTCTTAATTCTGTTTTATTTTTTAATGCATTTACAATTCATCTAAGCAGATGTAGTCCCCATATATTACGCAATAATGAAAAAATATTATATTTGTAAAAACAAAAAACCTTGGAATTTTGGGATAAAGTTTTAGGGAGCGATGAAAGTAAACAGAGAACCTTCTCTATCCACCAGGTGGCGTGACTGGGATCTGGAGGCAGCGCGGAGTAAATGTTTGATGAGAAGTGGGTAGGGAAGACTTAAGGGTCAGTTCTTGAGCCGCATGACCCCTATTTTACTTAGCGAATCTCTGTCCTGACCTCGAGGTTTAAGGACTCTTCACGGGAGGGAGCTAGAAAGAGGAAGAAGGCGTGAGGGTATCACCCTTGGTGACCAAGCGAGTAGTTGCTAGGGTATGGTTTGGGGGGGCTCTTGGGCGGTAGACAAGCAACTAAAAGTGCCCCGAAGTCCGTACTAAAATCCCTCTGTTTGGCTGTGGGAGGTGGCTAAACCGAGTCGGACGCCAACGGGAATCGAACCCGCGCACCCCTGGTTATCGGCCGCCCTGTATATCTTCGAAAAGAAGTAAAGCAATTAGAGACGCGGAAACAAATATGGACGAATCTGTATACAAGGACATACTGGAAAGAAGATTATTTACTGTCAGCAAGAAAAAAACCGGTCTCACATCGAACTATGAGAGAGATTTTGACCTAGGGAATGAAGTTGCTGGAGCGACCGGCATGGCTTCCGGATTTAACCCCAATTCAACGGCAGTGAGAAGAAGATGGCGTGGGACGAAGAGCGAAGCAGGAGTCCGTCCACCCCAGCTCGTGTCGCAGAGGTCCAGAACATCTGAGAGCTGTTATTAGCGCTCGATGGTGTGATAGCCGTTCCCGACCGCGGGGTCATTACGCTTGAGCGACTTCATGGCTCCGCTGGCAGACATGATGCACCCACCCGGACCCACGATGTCTCCTCCTGGCTGCAGGAAATCACCGAGAAGCCTCTCGCTAAGTCTGCGCCTTTACACGTTCGTCCGGAGTACTGTGTCCCAGCTCCCCAAAGTCCAGCCCCTCTGGTCCTGAACTGTTCGTTTCGGAGCGAAGTTCCGACGATGTGTCGGTTATCTTTTTCGTCTCGACGGCTCTGGAGTGATTGAAAGTCCCTGTCCTTTCGTTTCCACCCTTCCAGAGCGGATATAAAGAGAATGAGGGGCAGACCGCTCTCTTGACTCCTGACCGGCTCTAACCTCCCCGCATCAGATAAATGATACGTCGGCGATCTTTTAATCAGGTATAACCCTATTAATAAGCAGCTTTGATCCCCTTAACATAACCCGGTGTTGTCCAGGGAGGGGATACTTGTTTGTTTTTCACGTTACGAGAGTCGCCTTAACCCTGACCCCCCTTTTTTTTTGTTTGTTTAAAAAGGGCTCTTCGATTATCATTGTTGTTCACCTCCAGTATGACCACAAGTGTCCCCTATGAACAACGTTTTCGCCTGCAAACATTATTATTATTATTATTATTAAATCGTCCGGGAGGAGGCGAGATCGGTATCAAGGGGATTTCCCCCGTTCCTCAATAATCTTGGGGTTCACGACAGCCGCTCGCACTTCTTCCATCCACTAGGAGGGAGGAAGGGGCGGGCTGCCCCATATTCGTACGGCAGAGGTCTGACGGGGCGAAGTCCTTTCCGCGATCGATCGATTCTCTTCAAAAAATATTTTTTAAAGAAGGAAAGAAAGAAAAAAAAATGTCGCTCGAGTCTTGGCTTTGATTGGACCCCTCCCCAGCTTCCGCCCGGAGCCAACGTCCCCAGCCTGGGCTTCGTGCCTAGCTACGCCTGATAAGAAACCGCGACTCGCCGGTTACCGTGGTTACGAGCGATGGCAGCCCGGAGCCAGGTACAATTAAGATTAGCCGATCAAGAAAGGAGCAGGAAGTTAGCTCTGATGTAATTGCACGAGTGGGAGATACGGAAAAGAACAACACAGCAGAGTTCCGGTCCCTTCCGCTTCTTTTTTTTCTGTCTCCCCCGACGATCGCAGTCCCAGTCTTCACTGATGACGTAAGAATAGAATCGGAGGGGGGAAAAATCATTGGACGCGAACAGAATTGTTTGGCCAATTAAATTTCTAAAATACAATGTGATGATAATAAGGAGAGTGTAATTACGGTAATTTCAGTTAGATCGCTAATAATGCTTCCTTTCAAAATGACTATTATTTCTTTTACCTCATAAGAGACAGAGGCGAGCAGAATCTCTGTGGACTGACTTCGGGCTCGGAGCAGCAGCTCCACCGTGCGGATGAACCTGGCACCAAAATCTAAACTTTGTTACTGAAGCCTTTGGCTAATTATGCGATTAGATTTTTCCGAAAAAAGAAAAGAAAAACAACTACAGCGGCGGATATCTATCTGGTTCTGTTAGCAAAAATGGTTAAAAAGATTCTTCTTTCGTGTGCAATCTAACAGGTTTCTGAGAGCCAGGGAGCCTGGTTCCTGAACGAGGAATGGTTTCGTAGCGCCGCCCGTGACCAGCTGGAAATTAGCGGAAGTTCGTGTTATTTGTACTCTGGTTTCATCTTCTTTTAACTCTTTTCAGCCGGTCGGATTTCTTAATACTTCTGTCACCATCTAGACTTGGCGGATATTAAACCTGTTTTTGAACTGGAACTAATACAAATACTTCGGCGAAGTAGCTGGAGGGAGGCGTCCAAACTGAGTGGCACGGAAGGATGCGTGTGATGGAGGGAAGAATACTGGTGTAGGATGAAGGAGAACGTTTCAACCTGAGATCCATGAGATGGATTAAAGTAAAGGAGTGAAAGCTGTCTAAGAACAAACAACCACAATGCAGGTTCTCTCGATATATATGTATGTAATCTGGTAACGAACCCCGTGGATTATACTAATTCTACACGCACACTCACACATGCCCGTAGAAGTGAGTTTGGAAGGCGGCAGGGCACTCACCTACGAAACCGAAACGTTATCAAGGGCCTCAAACGTTTCGTGGTCCATGTCGAATGCGGTGATGTCCACTGAACACTGTACAAGGCGCGTGCTTTCCGAGGACGTGGATCGGGGAAATGCACCCGTCACCGAACCGGGGTTAACTAAGTTCAGATCATTGGCAGGATTCGTGCCCAAACACTCCGAATTACAATAGTACACCCGCTAACCAGCACCGACGTTTACCCGTCTGCGATCTTTGGGTAAAATTTAGACCACCTGCGACGAAGAAAGCGTTTTAAAAAGTGAGTGTTTCGCGGTCTGTCCGTACCCTGTGCACGAGTATCACAGGGAGGTGGGAGGAAAAAAAGGGGTCCTTTGACACTAGACTCCGATTGATCGATAGCCATAAATCTAGACCAATAATATGGGCTAAAAATTGTATTTTCAACAGGGACAAGTATGGGAGTGGACTTCAGCCGACTCTGCAACTATAGGGATGTATGCGCCTACATAAGGGTCCTCCCTCGTGACCGAAGATGGCCGTTCACAGATTGCATGGAAACGACTGGATACGTGAGTTTGTTTTAAATAGAGAAGCTACTTCCCGCCACGCCTTAAGGTAGTGCGACCTGGCGTCGAGGAATGTCTGTCCGGACCAGGAAGTGCCGTACGCCAAATCGATTCGGGCCCTTAACCTTCGTAGTCTGTATATACTTGAGAACCGTAACTTACGACAGCTTGGTTAGGAACTGGCTGGTTTGTAAACGCCCGAGTTCACTTCACTCGGGACATTGTTCGCGATAAGCCCGAGTGAGTAAATGGTTGACAAAGACTGCGCGGGAATCTAAACTCTCCAGAGAACTTGAGAATAGAATAGCAAAAATGGTAATCTTTGTTTTTTTTTATTGATGAAATATGGGTAGCGTGCATGATGTTACTGCTGTAATTTAGGATTAATGGCTACACTAAAAGCCTTAGCAAATTCAATTACTTAATGTTAACTTTGTAAATGGAAGGGGAAAATATTGAGTGCTGAAAGCACAAATAAAACCAAAAACTAGTAAAGTTTACGTCCAGTTTAGAAATTACTGGAGACGATTTCATTTTGAATACCCATAGTACGTGGTTTAGAGTGGTGCACTCAAGGCACCTGTTAGTTGATAAGATGCTTTTATGTGCATGCCTTTTTGTTTTTTTAAATTTTAGTTTTCAAGATTAACATAAAAGTAACCGGTTACGTTGGGAATTCATAGCGGAAGTTACTCCGATCTGTTTTACGTATAATTTCAATTGTAAGATGCTGTTTATCTATATATGTTTAGAGAGATTTGCTTATGCATACAATTCGACGCCATCGAGTTGCGCATTTCACAGACCGTAATTGACAGAAGTTAAATCTGGCGAAGAATGCTAAACGTATTGACTTTTATCACTGTGTCTAATGTCTGTCAGTCAAGTACCTCATCAGTTTTATATAATCAGACCCCTGTGAAGCTTCACTGGACGTCTGTCTGCAGTCCCCGCCGTAAAAAGGTTTTACTGTGCAGATGGCGCTGCTTTATTAGCTGGAATCGTTAGGAAAGCGATAGCACAAAAGGTTGGTTACTGAAAGTCAAAATTAAAGTTTACTTTCGTTAAATTCGGGGTGAAATCCTCTGCCACTGGGTTTTTGCTGCTTCCTACTTTCACTTAAGCAACGAAGGACGAAGTCATATGGGAGGTAGTCTGGCAAATGGTTAAAGGGAAGTTGGCAGAAACATCAAGTTTCTGCTACAAATTCTTCATGGTTTTAGAGACCCTGGCTTTATCTTGTATAGCGCATTTAGAAGTATCTGAGCCGATTCTCTCTTCACCTCTAATACGATAGTAGAACGACAAAGGTCTCTCCATTTTGCCCGAAGTTAGCAGAATTTGGAGATGGCAGTAGTCTAGAAAGTATTCAGAAAGAGGCTGGCT
This sequence comes from Nautilus pompilius, assembly GCA_018389105.1. Classification (NCBI taxonomy): domain Eukaryota; kingdom Metazoa; phylum Mollusca; class Cephalopoda; order Nautilida; family Nautilidae; genus Nautilus; species Nautilus pompilius. The sequence goes on from JACATO010000684.1 coordinate 1,197,915, forward strand.
GACCTGACTGCAAAGCTAATGGTCCCTCTCACAAAATATTCCTCAGTTAAAGTGTATCTAACCAAGGGAAAGAGCCGCTTGTAGGAAAAAAATGAGAGAAATACGTAAAATTACAAGAGCTTATATAAATACGAGCCTTCAAACTCTCTGTACTTGTTCTCCGAGTGATGTTATACTGAATAAAGTAATTAGTCGGCATCTCGAATTATCATCACTGCCTTGGACTGAACACAGATGCGCTTTAATTAAAGGTCTGACGCGAAACTTTGGCATCTCCTGGACAGCGACCGACTTTCTATCTACGCGAGATCGACTGACACCAGCCACAAATTTCTCCCCAGCGCTTATTGCAAAGATTCGCAGCTAAGACAGGATTAAGATAGAGTTGAATATAATCGGAAAAAATAAAGATGCTCTTGATGTAACGCAATAATATTTACAGAACAGAATAAACAAATACTTGAATAGTGCCGAGGTTTATACCACACGACGAGTTCACGCGGATATTAAAAAACAAAAAAAAAAAACAACAACAAATTTTCCGTTCAAAATTTCCAAGTCTGTTGTACTTTTTACACTTTAAACAAAAATATTAGGTTTGTAAATTCCCCAATTTTTTCCTCAAAACTTTTATGTTAAAATATCTCTTGAGTTTTCTGATAATTATTAAATTTACCGTTTCATAATTTAAAAAAAAAATAATTATAAACTTTATAAAGCCGAACTGAAACAAAATTCGTGTAACCTTCACAGACTTTTACCGGATGTTTTCGGTTAATTGTAGCCTTTTATTTAATTATATACTGGCTGGAAGCAAGAGCCTTTATTTGTTATGACCTGCTAGACGACTGGCGAGTGTTTAAAATAAAACATGAAGATGAGTTCACAGAATTATCTCCACTTGGATGACTGTAGATCTATCAAAGAAACTTAGTCGATCAGCTCCACTGTGAAACAAAACGATGTAGTCGAACATTTAGCGACATTAATTTATGTGAATTAAAAAAAAACAACAACAAGCATTGAAGTAATGAGTTAACTATGCCATTTTCCGTAGAACTGCGATTTTCATCGGCCATCAAACTAAAAAGAAAAATGACAGAAACCAGAGAACTGTCACTCTGGGTTTAAAATTCTACGATGAAAGGTTTAAGAATAGAGAATAAGACAAGGTAACGCTTGCCTGCCAGGAATTCGTTTTTAATAATATGGTTGTTTTGTTGAACCGAACCTTTAACTTCAAGGCTGAGAAGTACGTGTTTCCGCCAAGATCACAGTAATTGGCTGAATCATCTCAGAAACTCATTCCAATAGACAGCGACCACAACAAGCAGCAGCAATGATCCATCATCCCTGTAGACCAGTCACGCTCCGAGTGATGGCGATCTTCAACCCCCAAAGGAATCTTCATCCGACAGCTGAGATCAGAGCAGCAACTTCTGCGACAACTGAGTATTTTTTTTGTTGTTGTTGTTGAAGGTTTTAGAAGCCAATGTAATCCAACGTTTTCTTTCTAGAAGCCATTAGTCGTCCTGATGTTGAAAACTCGTTTCTGATACTCTTTCAGTTTTTTTTGTTGTTTGTTTTCTTTATTAGACTACAGCTGTAGCCAAAATGTCTACACCACCCTAGGAATAAAAAAAATACCAAAATCTTCCTATACTTGAGTCATCACACTTCTCATCATGATTTCTAAGATCATTTTGAAGCTATCTGAATGCTAGATTTTCAATTTTGGATTAAAGGCAACTGAAACCGGCCAAGGGGTCGGGCAATGGTAGGCTGCTTAATGACCAACCCCCACCTTTCTTATTTTGCACAAATAAATGTTGCTTTTTTTCCGTGGGGGTAGTGAACAAAGGGAATTTCCTGACAGCTCAGAGAAGAAAACTTAATCGTATCTACCATGAAAATGTCAGAGTACTTTTCTCAAAAATCTGTTCGATCACAGCAGCTTAAATGTGACCACAAAATCAACATGGACCAAGGACTACATCCACATGTCAGAGGAAGGAAATCATCCGTCTAAAGCGAAATTCTGGCTGACTCAGACCGCGCCATCCGTCTCGGAAGAACGCAGATGGACCGATCGATTGCTCGCTTTGTCTGCGCCAGGGAGAAGAGAACACGTGGCCCGCCTCTGTTATTGCGCCTGCTGTAAGAGATACCCAGGATAAACTGGTAGACAGGCAGGTGGTTTACCTTGGCAGTTTAGTACAAGTAAAATCGGCACAAACAAGCTACTTGTTTCTTTATATTCGCGTTATTCAGAAACAGCTGTCGGTTTGGCGCCCATCGGATGATCGAATACACCCAATAATAGACGTTTATCCCTGCGCCTTGAGGATCGGACGGAGCCAACCAAGGTCGTTGTAGCCGACGCCGTCCTCTAGTCGGTCGGTACTCGTTCACTCTCGGTGGCGCGCTGTCTCGCTCTGGCGAGGAGTGAATGCTCTCACCTACCACTTTATCCATTTGTTGGCGTTCTTGTCGCGCCATCTTTGCATTTGAACTGTTTCACCCCCCCCCACCAACAGTGACCAAGAGGCTGGAAACGGTCTCTTGTGATTACGAACAGAAAAGAAGTTTCTAAAGTCTGACGCTGGTCAAACTTTTGGCTGGGTTCAAGAAGCGCCCCCCTGCCGGTAGAAAAGGCTACCACTGCAGTTTTATGAATCTTTTCAACAACATACTCAAGCGAGAAACCATTTTCCTCGTGTGCGCATCTGAAAACCAAACACAGAAGCAGAGTCAGTGCCGAACCAGATCTGAGACTTCGTCGTTCTTCATGGGTTCTGGATTTCCAAGAGCTAATCCATTCCGCTGAGAAGATCGGAACTTCCAGTGTAAGTACAAGCTTTGGCTCAATCAGAGCGACACAAGTTATGAAGGTGGTATCTGGGAAGAGTTGTTGTTGTTTCCATAATGGAATAAAATTAATAATGTAACGATAAGTAGTGTGTAACAAACGGAACTAATTTTGCGTTCCCCAGATCAATTGCTTTTATGATCTATACCCGGGTGAAGGGAAAAAACCCCTGGAATGTTAAAGTTTGGCAACCACTGGCTTAGACTATCTTTAACACTACCAATATTGGCCCCCACCTCTCTCTATGATGACCAATGTAATGCTGCCTGAGTTGAAGTCAGTCAGCAGTGATGATGATAGGAGGCTTTTTAATCACAAGAAATCAGTGTTCGTCCTCAGATTTCTGATAATTCTATCGCTATATAAAATTAACAAAATCATGTCACCTTCGATTTACCGAACTCGCTTGCATCAGTTCAATTAAAAAACAAAATGACAGTGATCAGCTGCTACTGAAATAGCACTCATCAAAACTAAAATATTTTTTTAAAAAAAAATTAAAGGCAAACCAATTAATTATAAGTTAAATACTTATACTCAACTATTAATATAATAAAATGCTAACACAAGGTAAGAGGAATGAATAGACTGTGATAAATCTGGTCAGTTCAGAGTTAACTGAAAGAAAGAAAGAGAAATTCTTTTGTTAGCAATAGTTTGTGGTCATTGGGGGCAGCTGGTTCTGCGATTTAAGCTAAGCTGTTGTCGTTAAATGATTCCTTACTTCAAAATAAATAACGAACCATTCTGCTGCTGAGAGAGACAAATAGCAGTTCGTCAGTATAATGAAAGCAACAAAATAAGTCAACAAGAAACGACAGTTCAGCTTTTAAAAAAATCAATTAAATAAAGCCTGCTCTGGATAGGTTTCTAATATCCAGAAAAAGAATTATTCAAAGTATATGGCCCAGCACTAGAGAGCTGTAGCAAGTCTGTTAAAACAGCCATCAACTAGACGATTTCCCAGCAAAATCCGTGAGCATATTTACTCACAGTGGCATGTCCGGATTTTCAGCACTGCTTTAAGTTAGCGTTGTGTCTCAACTTTGACATCTCGGTTATTTGATGAATGACCAGCCATCATTGTTAGAGAGAGAATGCTGCTTATTATGAATGGAAGATAGAAAGTTTGGGGAATGTCCCAACACATACACGTGTGTGTGAGTGAGTGTGTGAGTGCGTGTGTGTATATATATTAACATCATCTCAAGTACCAGGGTAATTTGTACTTTAATAACAAAAGTTTTAATTTCTTTCTTGAAAAGCAGCAGCAAGAAATAAAAATCTGCATTGTAACAGTATCAACATCTTCAATGCATAACAGACAATGGGATGGATACCCTCTCTTAAAATTCAGCATACCATGTTTCTATGAGTTTAAAATAATAAGTGTTTGCATTGGAAACATGAACCAATGATTGTCAGCCGGCATAACGTGGCATTAATGAGAACATGCTGCCCGTTCATCTTACTTTGGCTACTTGGGCCAAACAGGTGAGAGATCCTGATCGACGACTGCTACAAGGAAACGCGTTGTGTGACAATGACATCCCTGTTTTTATCAGCAGTGAAAATGTTACACAGAAGGGTGTGCTTACATTTCAAGAAAAGCTACCGTGGTTCAGACAATAACGTCACCCCCTAGAAGACGGTCCATCTTTTCCATTAATAAAGCTATATATTCTGTTTTTTTTCTTTCATTCTTGTTTATTCCATGATAGATGGATATAATTAAATAAATAAAATCTTAACTTCTGTTTTTTAATTATCTCCATCATCAAGATGGCAACAACATTAGTAATTTGTTGATGAAATATGACCAAAACAGTTGTTTTACATTCTGAATAGCTGAAGTTCATACAATAGAAATGTCTAAATAAAGCCCAGCTGGAATAGCATTTTGCTGTTAACAGTATCTGACCCCCCCCCACAGCCTGGTTTCATGAGATGTTCTGATTGAAGGTTGAAGGAAATTCTAACAGTGTAATGTGTCAGTCTAAACGGGTTGCCACGGAGATTTGCATCAATAAAAAAACTGCTGCTTTAACTGAAAATGTTGGTAGATGAGGTCTTCTGCACCCGAACCACGTACTGTGTCAATGCCAAGGTTTGGCTTACTAAGGAAATTGGCTGGATACAATTAGAGAGTGGAATCACATGACTTACGTGACGCATATCTAAAATAGGTTACAGTTATGAATTTTTACATACATTTTCACAAGAACTCTGAATTCAAACCTGAGGTCTGAAATATTTTGATGCCTTTCTCTCTCAGCTGGGTTTTTAACTTCCTTTTTACACTGCTACAGATTAGAAAGGCAATTTTTCTTTTAGCCACCCCCATTCTTTCATTTGTTTTAAAACATCAGGAATGGTATGGATTGACGCAGCCAAGGCTCATTCCACAGACCATCCAAATTCTCACGTAAAAGTGCTGAGTGATGTGCACCAGATCAGTAAATCTGCAGGAAGGATTTTGGTTTACAAAATGACGTGCAATGCCAACCCCAGTAAGCCTGGTTTAAGTGAAGATTAAACTGTCAAGATTACTGCTGTTGATATAAATTAATTACCAAGACTAATATTCTCAAACAGCCAAGAAATCTTTCCAATGCCATTTTGCTTAGGCACCAGCTTTGGGAAATGTCAGTCTAACAAGCTATTTTGTAATTCAGTAAAATTTACAAATTGGTTCTCAAAGTAATTAGCCAAATACAGGGCTCAATAGCTCTAACAATGATTGTGTTGATGTCACTGATGAAAAGGGTCTCATCTATTTTAAACTTTTACCAAAATATATCAAAACAAAAGCATTACCATGGCCCTATGCTCGGCAGGGAGATTTGTTTGTGCAGAAATTTACATCTGTTGTGGGCCTCATGTCCCTCCACATTTGTTGTATCCAGTGCTCTTTCAGGCTGATGTGACCTCTCTCTGCTGATGATCTGTGTATTTGCTCTGTTTACTCCATTTTGGCTGATTATACAAGGCAACCTGTCCAATTGATCAAGCAGGTCTTTCATGGACAAGTGTGTGTTCATGTGGTGTCAGGTGTTAAATGAATTCTTAGTGTAAGAGCAGTTTTATTGATTACTTTCAGAATAGTCCCGCTATTGTCAAGGCCGGGTATTCCAAAGTTACCTTAGTGTAAGATTAGTCTTTCTCTTCACATTCCCTGTACTGAAAACTTGCTTCCAATTAATCAGCCCAAATCATTCTCTCACAAAAAAAAAAACAGTAACTGACAAAATCACTTAAAAATATTAACTTCAAAGATTTTGTGAAGGTTTTACGAGGTCTGTCGAAAAAGTATTCGTCTTTATTTTTTCCCGTGGGAAGTAATGATGTTAGGGAGGCAAAAGTGTGCAGAGTGGAGCCGCATGCCTTTGTGTGCATGCGTGGTTTTTGGCGGGCTTGCTGGATGTGTCAGTCGCTGTCAGGCAGCCAGCATGTGAGGTGCTGTACTACTTACTCGTCGCATTTTCATTTCGCCCGTGATGACGGAACGTGTGGAGCAACGATTTTGCATCAAGTTTTGCCAAAAGCTTGGAGATACCCAAGCGGAAACAATTCACAAAATTCAACAGGCTTTTGGTGACAATACCATGGGTGTTACCCAAATAAAAGAATGGTACAACAGGTTAAAAAATGGTCGCACTGGTGGAGAGTGATTAGCTATCCAGGAGGCTGTCAACAAGCCACAATGCAGTTGTTATCGAGAAAGTGTGGACCTTGATAATGGAGGATCGTTGTTTGACGGTGCATGAAATTGGTGGAGGTTGGGATCAGTAAAGATTCTGCACATGCAATTTTAAAGGAGGGTATGGGCTTGCGCAGAGTGGCAGCAAAATTTGTGCCCAAGCTGCTTTCTCAGGAACAACAACTTCGTCTTGAGGTTTCGCAGGACCTGCTGGATACTGCCAACAGGGTTGCTGAGTTCCAGAATACCATGATAAATGGAGATGAGACGTGGGTGTATGGGTACAACCCGGAAACCAAAGCTCAGTCATCACAGTGGAAGCACCCAATGTCGCCAAGGTCCGGAGAAAAATCAAGGTGATGCTGAGTGTTTTCTTCGACTACCGAGGTGTTATGCATCACAAATACGCACCAGAAGGACAAACAGTTACAAATGAGTACTATCAGGAAGTCCTCCAGCCTCTTTGTGAGGCAGTTTGGCGCAAGAGACCAGATCTGTGGGCCTCACAAAACTGGCAGCTGCATCATGACAATGCCCCAGCTCATTTGTCACAGCTGATCCAAGGTTTCTTGGCAAAGAAAGGCATTTCGCTCATTCGCCAGGCTCCCTACTCTCCAGACACGGCTTCTCCTGACTTCTGGTTGTTCCCAAAAATGAAGATGCCACTGAAAGGCTCCCGCTTTAAGAGCCAAGAGGACATCATGCAGAATGTGATGGCGGAGCTAAGAGCCATTCCGGAAGAAGCATTCCATACGTGCTTCAAACAGTGGAAGGATCGCTGGGCTAAGTGTGTGGAGGCACAAGGGGCCTACTTCGAAGGGAATTAGCAATTGAACCCCACCAAGTATGTAATTTTTTTTCCCCAGCCTAAGGTCAGATACTTTTTCGACAGACCTCATACAATAATTGCATGAGAGAGAAAAATAATAATTGATTGTTCTTGAATATCCTGCTTGAAACTAAGTGAGTACTATATTGTCAACACAACAAGTTTGAATTTCCTTAATAAAAAAAAAAAAAACTTTTAATTATCACCCCAAGGAAATTTAAAAATCTGATTAACCCTCTCACACCAAAAAAAAAAGTATCACAATAAACGGATAAACCGATATTCTTCTTCCTAAGTAAATAAGAACTCTTAAGAAAACAAAGACAAAAAAGGGATGTTCCTCAAAAAATTAAAGTGAAAACTTAATTAGAAAAAATTTTATTAAAATAAAATAAATAATGAATGCAAGAAAAGGAATGGTCTAAAGGCTATTGGGTCAGTCAGTGGTGGTTAACCCTGACAACCAAATACACACAAATCTTCTGCTTTAATTTCTTCTCAAACAACATAAGAAAGAAACGGGAAGAACCTCAACACAACTCAATGCCAACTTCAAAATGTATTCTGACAAGAGGTTCTGCCCTTGATGAATTGACACAAAATTTCTCCTCCTCCTCTTTTTAATGCCCAGCTCACAGTTAAAATCCTGGTATCTACTAGGGCTACTTTCCAGACTAAACAAAGAAATGACCCTCTGCATTTCACAAACTCCATTTTCAGACACTAAAATTTTCATTCTGACAATTTTGGCTTTAAATGTAAAACCAATAAAATAATCAGACTGGGAATAGGATTTGGGTGAAAATTCTAATTAGTTTATAGCATGGGGTGTACAGTGATGACGATAATCTGTCTAGACTTACTGAAATAGAATGTCGAAGTAGATCCCTTCCCTCCACCCTTTTTGGGGCACCAGCTGTATGATTAAGTAATTTTTAAAATTAATAATCAACTATAAACTGGAATCCAAGCACATTTGGCCATCCTCCTCTCCTTAGGCATACTTTACAATTGCTGATAAATAGAATGCAGAGAGAGAGAGAGAGAGAGAGCAGTAATGGATAAAGCCCGACGTCAGAGACCAACTGAGTTAATTGCTTTGGCTGATTTACTTAAACAACTGAGAATTAGCAAATCATCTGGTAATTTTGTTTTCTTAAGATACGTCAACATGCCACACCTGCTCGAAACGACTTAAAATAGTGCACACTCTAGAATTCTCTCGTTTCCTTACCCATCTTAGGTAAAAGCAATTGATGACATCAATACAATGCTATCCAGAATTAACAGCAGATACAATGTTTATGTAATTAGGTCTAACAGATTAGTGTAAATAAAAATATCTGTGCAACTGCATCAAATCTACTGAGATGACTGGTTCATTCAAATAAACAAATGGGGAGAGATCTCAATAACCAATCTTATTTGAATTTTTCTGAAATTTCTTTTTGCTAACTTCTTCTTTTTGTTGTTACAAATAATGTGATGCCAACAGATTCACTAAGTGTTCAGCTTTCAGGTTTTCCCCCTAAAATCTTTGTTCCTTAATTAAGAGAAACAGATGGATCAATCATTTCCCAATTCCACTGCTGACTTCATAAAATGACCATATGGCAAGAATAACGAAATCTCTGTATTTGTAACCGGTTTTCATTTGTTCTACTTTATCCAGTAAATAATTAGTCTATGCCCGGAAAGTCAGCAGAACTGTTTTTCTCTCACCAAAACATGAACAAAGGCAACCCTAAATTAACTCTTCAGATCCTCTCCCCAGACAAGCAAATGTGCATATATAATTCCAGGGTTTAAAAAATTTTTCTGCCAATAATGAGGACACAACACAAAACTTCTGAAACAGGGTTAGGGATTAATTTCATGTACATTCAAATCCACTGCTTATGTGGCTGCATGAGACCACAAACTGAAAGTATATAAAAAGGCTAAGTTCCCAAAAGATTTAGATTTAGATTTACTTATTGAACTATAGTAACAGCATAAGAAGTGTGTCAGCTGGAACAATGAAAAGGACAATAGTTGAAATTATTAGAGATAAAAATATTGTTCACACCATAAGCTAAATACCTCTGGTGAAAATGGAAAATAGATGTTTAAAGATCTCCCAAATTATTTCCAACTGTATATTTTAACAACGATTGTGATAATAAAAATGTGGCCAAGCCTCAGGTGCAGAAAATCAGCCTTGAAATGAAAGTGTAATTGAAAGGAAAATCAAAGAAAGAACATTAAAACATTTTAAATATATATAAAAAAAAACAACAGATGTTAATACAAATATGTTCAGCAGGCTCTTGAGGTCTGTTAACAGCATACCAACCCTACTTCAGATGACAACTGCCTGGTAGCTTACCACAGAGCACCACTTAATAAATCTTCCTTCATAGAGAACCTAAAAGTACATATTTACCATTATTCATTTTGACGTTCCTGGCATCAAACCACATTGAAGACAAAAAAGAGTCTGTAACCTTGATAAATATCTTAACAAATTTTTGATTTTACTTCTATGGACACATTTCATTTTACTTCCATACATTTCCTTCCCTAAAACATAACCTTACTTTTCTGTCTTTGAACTGAGGTTGCTACTTCTGTTAGTACAAATGTCCAAAAGAAATCTTGAAGTATTGTTGCTGGTCAGAGTTCGTCTCGTTTTCGCTCAATCCAATGTTGTACAGAATTAATGTCTTGGTCAATTTCATCCTTCCTGTCAAATGGCAAGGCACTAAAAATGTAAAACAATAAAAAAAAATAATTATAAAGTATCTAGATATAACAAAATTTCATCAGTTTTCTATTCAAACAATTACAAAACTATTTACCTGAATTATAGTTTTATTTTGGCTTTGACCCTTACAAATAAAAATGTCTCATTTTACTTAAATATACTTACCAACAGTCAGCCTTCTACCTCAGAAGCACTGGGCCACAAAAGCAAGAAGAGTTAAAATTTCAGTACATACGTTAGTAATCACTGGAATAAAAGTGGCAAAGGAAGGAGCCATGTAGACTTTAAAAAATGTTTATGGCATTTCATATTGAAAATACTTTTTTAGTGGAAATGCTCTTCTGTAGCACTGTGCGCTGTACACGGCTCATCTGAGTACTCTAACTACATCCCTCTTCTATCTCTGTTAGAATCACCTGTTTGTATCAAGCCGTATGACAACTACCTACATTCTTTGCAAATGCACCCATCTTTCCTTTGACAGGTTCTGTGTACAAAAAAAAGGGACTCCATTGTTGTAATACTCTGAGATAATTAAAACAGCTGTTTCTATACTCTCTATCATTAATTGCTACTTAACCTGGATTCAAGAGTCATAATTATAAATTAATTAAGATTTCAAGATAGTTAAATATCATAAAAATATTTCTTTGGCATTAGAATTGATAATGAGTGGAATAGATTACTGTTAAGTGTATTAACAGCATTAAGCAATTTGAGAGTCATACTAATGGCCATCCATTGCCTCCTTATAACCAGTAAACTGTATCAGACTTTGTAGATGATTCTCAACCCCAGGTAAATAGCCTGAGCTAAAGTGTAAGTAGACACTTGATTCTTTCAAATAAATAAAAAGATAAGTTCCAAACAATGTTAAGACAAAAATGACAAGGGAAAAAAATTGGGATAAAAACCTAAATAAACATACGCGCCTTAGCAAGATAGTAAACCCTGATAAAGTTGAGGGGCAACTGCTATGTAGCAAAAGAACCAGACAGAATGAATGAGTGGGGGGGGAGGGTGTTAATTTCATGCAACTTCCATACACACCCCAAGTAAATATGCAAATGTTCATAGGAGGAAAAAACATGGGATAACATCTGTTATTGTGTGGCTGTATCTCAACCTTATCAGATGGTGTTGCTTATTCCAACCTGAAGAATTGGATGTTTTCATCTCCAAAACCATTAAAAGGTGGGAAGCTACCATGCTGTTCTTCTTTTGCAAATAGAGGGATGTTCTTACCTTCTGTTTGAACTCTTTCTAGCAGACTGGATATAAATTAATGGTGGACAACACATTAGTCCATCCATCCACTCTGACAGCCAGATGCTAAACTTCCCAATGCTGCCCTTTTTAAATTAAAAAAAATATCCTCTTGTTTTTTTTTTTTCCTTTCCAAAATAAGTACTCCATATAATATATTCTCTTCCTTTAAGGACAGTGGGCCACTGGCCTCGCAATCCTGTCAAACTTAAACATATGGAAATCCAACCATAAAGGTAAATGCTCCAACTGGCTCTGAGAAAAAAAACAGTCATCTAATCTGCAAATGAATGGTCAGAACCCTGTAGATTTTAAGATTCAGAAAACAGTGGAATACACTATAAAATGCTTCACTCGTGAAAGAATATAAAGATGCAATGCAACTGGAGTAGGAAAAAACCTCAGAGCACATCGAAGGTCTATGGATGTTTTGGCTGGAAGCACTTGGTCCAGAGACAATAGGATACCCTTTTCAAACTGTAGGGAAAATCCAGCATAGTTACTGGAACACCAAATATAGATAAGGCAATGATAAGTAGGAAGCATCAAAGCAATACTTCTAGAAAAAGGCAGACACTTAAAAAAAATATGTAAATAGAAGTACAAGTATCCACTGACCCTTCAATGGGTACTGATCTCGACAGAGCAGTACAAGACTACCACGTCAGGATCAACACCCTTCCTCTGTAAGCACATGGGTGTACTCCTCCAAGGGTTACATCTCACCAATGGAAATATGCAAACACAAAATTAACAGACTCAGTTTATTGGGAAGGAACAAATAGTGTAAGTGAAACAACAATCAAGAAAATGAGACTATCTAAAGCTTCAAGAAACTAGACCATGAGACAATAAATAGTAGAAAACAACAACAAAGATTTAACTAAATTCAAATCAATCAATAAATCAAGTCAAAACTGACAGATACATGAAACATCAAACTGCTCAAATGCTGAGGAACAAACTGATTATAATCACAAACTTGGTCAATCCACCATATTCATTGGCACAACAATAACAATTAGAATAAACCAATTAAAACATTTTTTTGCATGTTTTTAAAAGATTATAATATTTAATTGTTTTGTAAACTCAAAACATGCTCTGACCTGGTGGGGTTGTGTAGACTAACCAGCACTGACATTCCTGTGCCTGGTAGGAAAGATGGGTTGGTCCTGGCACTTCCATCACTGGCAGGAAATGGAGTTCCCAGAGGAAACCCCATAGACTGGCACAAAACAACACGCACACAAACTGGGATGTTTGCTAGACCAAGACCAGGTACACTTTGCACTCACCACCGCCCAGAGATTGTCAGTTCATATATCAAGGAAGGTTGAAACCTAATTAATCTAGTGTTTTTCCTTTCATCAATCAAAAACTAAGAAATCAATCACGAATCATAAAGCTTCCCTTGACGTGGGCAAGTACAGTTGTGAAAAGTATACAAAGATGCACAAGGTAAAAAACTAATCTTAAAAAAAAAAAAAAACTTGCTGTAATAACAATCATCAAAATATAAAATCAGTATTGTGTTTAATTTCTGCTTTCCGAATTAGCATGTTCTAAATGGGGTACAGGCCTTCCAACCATGTTCAGTGTGTAAAATTGAACTTCTCTGCGACCTATGCTTAGTGTCTGCCTTCATAGAATAAAACTTTAACTGACAGAATTTAGCTTAATATTTAAATTGCTAAATTTAAATCCCAGAGAGACCTTGCAGGAATTACCAAATTGTCATGGTCAGCAGAAATGGAAGAATCCCAAATGATCCTTAGTGGCATTTCCTTCCTTCTTTCTAAATTGACTGAGCTGCTGCTGCTGCTGCTGGCTGGAGACTTCCTGACTGGCCATGAATCAACTTTCTTTTTTATTAGACATAGGCTGTTGTTTGTTTGCATGCTAATTGTCAAACCTAATGCCTGAGATAACATAAAAGAAAAAAAAGGCAACATTCCTTTCATAAATGTCACCACTGAAAAAACAAACACTAATACCATAGTTTTTTGCTCAAAGATAAGCGGCTGAGATAAACAAAAGTTCTACTTTAGCCACCATGTTTTTATTCAAGAAAATGCTCCAGTTAACCAACTTATGGTTTACTTGTGCAATGGTAAATAACATAACTAACTTTATTATCAGAACAAAAACATCAGGAATGGTTCTCACATTTAATCTTGGTTTTTATATTGTTCTAAGCTTAAGGTGCGTAAGCAGTTATTAGATAAAGACAATATTTATAGACTATAATTATAAATCATAATACTATGACAGAATCAGTCTGAAGCTGCCATTTGTACATTTATATCTTTTTTAAAACAAGTAATAAAATACCAAATACAGTAGTTCAATTTAACAAATAATAGCTTTATTAGAGTTATTTTGGTTTCTGGTGCTCGATGGTTAAAACTATCCAACTGAATCAACTCGTCGTATCTACTGTGTGTGTCTACAAAAACGGGCAAAATATTTTTAAATTTTTTTAATATTTTTCAGCTTTGGCTTCCAAATGCTCAAAACAAGAATTTTCTGATTCTTTTTGTCCATAAACTCAGAAGTACTGTTTATTTCAAGTTATCTGTACACGTTCTCCACTTCGTCTAAAAAAAAAAACAAACAAGAAACATTTGGCTCTTCGCGCAAGAGGACGACATTTAAAAAATCCTGTTATGTCCCCGAACCACCAAACACTTTGAGAGTAATCAGCCGCGGGCAGATTGCAGCTTAAAATCAATCAAAAAACAAATTTATTAGCAGAATTGATTTCTGATTTGAAATATTCTGCTCAAGAAATGGTTCGTAAACTTAACAGAAAATGAGAGCATTATTTTGAAGATGTAAATTTAAAGAAAGAAAAAAGCCCATCTGCTCAGTATATCAATTATGAAACAACAGAATCTGTCCAGTCAGTCATTTTAAAGTCCACGTCTCTTTATAACTTTTCTAAATTTGACTAAACGAATAACAGCAGCATCATCATCAATTCAATATTACTTTTCAAGAGCTAGTTTCAACAATTTCATTCGGCAAATACTAAAATTGCATTACTATTAATGTGAAATGGTTGCTAAATAGAAACTAAATTCAGCAGACATTATCCAGAGGTGATTTAAAACAGCCCATTCATATAGAAATGTTTTCATAATTCTCTTTAAACCAAACATATTTCAAAAAAAAAAAAACTATACAGTTGTAAAGCAGATTTTTTTTTGAGAATAATAAAATCTATATGCTGCTTATTTTATATCCCACGTTCTTCCTAGGTATAATAATAATGTGGGCATGGGCATGGTTCCCCAAGTGTATTTACTAACAATTGCCAAAAGTTCTTCATATAATAAAGAAAACCTGCAATAAGATTTGGCAACTCGGCATGTGTTTTTGGTCAGACTCCATCTATCACACGTGCAAACTTGAGGTCTCTTTCTAAAATTATGTATTTAACAGATTAGAAAATATTCCTTGCAGATTTTCTGGGTATTCAGAATTTAAAAGAATGGAAACATAATTCTCAGATGTCTAAACCTAGAGAGAGATGCTAGAAAAAGATTCAGATTGTATGGTCAATGGTACCCAGACTTACTACCAGATGTGCTGTAGTATTAAAAGAAAATAATAATTATATGAGGAAGGTGACACTTTTCATAAGCAATAATGGCTTTCTGCCTCTGTAACTATATTGCATACAGAGTAATAGCTTTCCCTTTGAACATCTAAGTGTAAAAATAACAACAAAGCTTGTGAAGTTTTTCTCATTTCCTAGATTGACTCGTAATGCAAGATGATGGATGAGACAGTTGCATGGGATAATGGAAAGTGAAATTTCTTTCTATTTACATAAATCGCTTTGTATTTTACAAGAATCTACAATTATAAATCTCCTGTCACACAAATGCACATTCAGTGGTCTCAGAATGACTGACTGCTGATGCCAGAAAATTCATCTGCCCTAAAAGTTTCCTGTTGCATAGAAATATATACTAAATATTAGCAAGCATATCAGCTTGCAGTGTTATTCCTGTTTTGCAAATTAAAGATGTCTTCTGTAGGCTCTGGAGATATTTCTTCAAATATTTAAGCACTTTAATGGTACATTTTAGACGAAAACTATGACAGATGTTATTTTCTGCAAAGTAACATGAAATGTGCCTGAGAGAGATAGAAGTAAAATGTGAGAGATGAAGGCAGACACTCTGTCGGTAACATCACCTCAAGTGAGTAGCATATTTTTTTTATTTTTATAATCTTTTACGATGATGTCTTCTTGTCTGTTCACTTTAATCCCTGTCTGTGTGTGCAGGCATATTCAGTAGGAAAAAGACATCAATGTTTTTCATTGCTCATGCCATTCCCTGCTGCTAGCAGGTGATACCGTTTACAGATTTTCCATTGTCAAACTGTGTCTGCCAAACACGTGTTCAGTAGATCTCAGAAAAAGACTCGGATAGCTGTTTGTTTTCTGGATGGAATCACTCTTCACACTGCGGAAGCTATGACTTCAATCTTGCTAGCAAGGCAAATAGATAAGGCTAATGCATGGCTGATTGAGGACTACCAGATAGAAACATATTTGACAGCACTTATAACGGTTCCTGGGAAAATGTCCAAAGCAAATGAGGAAAGAGAAGTGCATCTCAGGAAAAAAAGCAGTAATAGCTGCTTATTTTGAATCTGAGGCTAAGTTCTTCGTTGGATCAGGTGGAAGAGCTTGCAGCTTGAAGATAATAAACCGTTTGATGTTCCAGAGAAATGTTTAAATCCTCATGAGAATTCTTTCAGTTCTCTAATCTTTCCAAGATATTCCCCAAACTCTTCAGTTCAGCTTCAAGGTACATTCTAGCTATAGCACAGCCTAACCCCGTTAAACACACACAAAATTCTTCAATATAATCAAAAGTTAAATTCATCCAATAACAATTTCAATCACCCACATTGGTTTGAAAATCAATTGATGCTTAATTGCATCTGTACTTTCTCCAGTTTTAATGAAAAATAGCATAATGAACACTTATTTTGATTTACTAAATAACAGTTAGACAACTGCATATTAATATTATTTTGATTCTTCCTACTGAAATTAAACTCCACTTATCTCAGTTGACAAGGCAAGTTGAAAATTAATTTTTTTTATAATTAGAGTAATCAAGAGTAAACTTGTAATTATGGCACCTAATCATGCAGAAACTGAAAAAGCAACAAACTGGTAATCATGTGATTTTGACATTAAAAATTAACTTAGAGAACAATGATTGAACTTAAGACAGCAAACTTATAGACAGAAGCTAAATATGGTTGATCACATAGTGTCCCCACCAACAACGTTTCAGAGTATTACTCTTGTGGTTCTCCCCAGAGATGGTAATTTAGCTTCACAAACCAACACTTCTGGGTTTTGTTCCTCTGTTTCAATTTTTAGGTTCTTCAATTCTTTTCAAAATACATTCAGCATGTTAATGCTTTGATTGTCAAGGACCTAAAATGTGGATTAAACAAATTATGTTGGCATTTCTGACAGTCATAGATCCAGTCTGAAACCAAAAGTTTGCATCTCAGCAGACAAGCAACCACGAGGCATCTCTCAGATTGGCTTTTAGATATTGTATACTATCAACTATAATAGTCATATACATTTTTGCTTGTGGTCAGCAAAAAAAAGAACTGCTATTTTTAAAAAGTTATCAATAACAATAAAGATCTAATGTACAAAATCAAAGATAATCTTGTTAATGCACATTTCTGATGCGTGTAAATTATACACAAGAAAAATAAGGGTTAGAAAAAGATGTAACAAGGTGTGCTGTGTGAAGTACACCAGGTAACCATAAAGCTAACTTGAAAGTAACTGGCCATATGCAAATGGGGGAGTCCATTGGGGAATGCATTCCTAGAGTTTGTAGTTTTTGTCACTGGTGGCACCACTCAAGCTGTGTGACATCAACGCTGAAACACTGTGTATAACAAAGAAGAGTAGAGAGCTGATTTACCAGCATCAATTTATTGAAACAAAATTTTATATTTTTCTGGCCTGGTTTAGCTCATTACATTAGGTGCTCACAATGTCCACTGCCAGTCTCGATAACAGCTTCCAGATGTTTGTACACATGGTACCCAGCTGAGCATAGCTGACCACTGTAGATGGCAAGAATGTGTTGCTAAATGTTGTTCTTAAAACCAGCAGTTACCTGTAGGCAGTCATAGCACACCGATGATTTTAGATATCCCCCCCACCATTTTCATCCATTTGATCACATGCCATGAGTTCCAAGACAATGCTCCACTGCTTCTCTGGGTCAGCAGAAAGTAGCTCCTGCAGTCTTTATATTAGATAAAAACAGTTTCAGCATCTTGCATGTCACCTTCTGCATAGCTTGTTGGGGTAGGACAGTAGATCCATCCGGAAATTTGATGGGTGCTGCATTCTCCATGGGGATTCAGTTATCCAATTACTGATATGTAGAATCTCTGCAACAGCTTCCGCAGGTGTGTATGTGAGCACCCTGATCATAGTGTAATGGCCACAGGTCCTATCTTCTAAGATTTATGGATAAGATTATGCAAAACCCTTGAGCTATATAGTCCTTGACATGATGAAAGTAAATAAAGTTGTCCCTACATCACATTCATCGCTACAGACAAACATCACAGACACTGTGTGATCTTGGAGAGAAACTCTTGTCTTCAGGTACTTCTGCAGACAAAATGACACCCCAACAAGAAAATGGGAACTTCAAAGAGGGCCATCAGATGTTCTTAATAATATGAGCAAATTCAGAAAGAAAAGATACTGTAATTTCTGGGTTGTAAGACGAAGTTAGAAAAGATAAGGTGGTTGACCAAAACTAGCCAGAATACTGTGTATGGTACTTCCTGTGCTCATGATGATTAATGAGCTCTGTTGAACTTATCGGTGAACTACTTTGTGAATATATCCTCTGAATTCACTGTTAAAATAAATTTATGATGTTTTTAATCATGGAGAGTACTTTGAAATTCCCTGCAAAGCATTAAAATTTAGATATTATATAATTTCTCATAACACGTGTTGATGTGTGAGATGGTCTTCAAGTGGTATATCATTTATAGAATATTAAGCAACAAAGAAAACAAGTTCACAACTGATATTCTTTTATTATTTACTAAACCCTGTCTCACTTACAACTCAGCTTCAGGACAGCCTTTGAATTCCTCATCTTACAGAGTCTGAGTGGAAGATAACAGCAAGCTCAAGGTACAAACTGGGTGCAAAATTTTCCTTATCCTGTGTAGTTGTCTTTATCCTGGTCGTCCTTCAAGCTGCTGAATATACTCCAGCTTTGATGAAGCCGTTAATAATGGCTGTCTGAGGCACACTGTCCCATGCATGTTTGATTCACTGTCCCTTGGCATCATAGGAAGCATGACGAATATCGCCTGCATTAGTGAAGTGAATATTCCTGCTTTCTATATCTGTCTCAGTTTAGACCTGGAAGCAGCTATTGACAGAAATGACCAATGGATGTAATAATTTTGCCATCTCTCCAAGGGATTATGCCCAAGACAGTTTTCTTTCCAGCTGCTCTAGTTTTTTGCTACCCCACTGATGTGAGCAGCACTTATCCAGGCATTTTATCATCATGTTGTTGTCCACCTGTCCTTTCAGGTCACCTCCATCATAATGCCACGCACTAAATTCTTTGGCACAGTCTTTCTTTTAAGTATTACCATGGGGGGAGGGTGTAACTTTCTGCCATTGGCACTATACCCAAACACCACTGTAGAATTTGATTTTTAGGTCCTGTTGTTCTGATGGTCACAATTTCTTTTCCTTTGTTGTCTATAGTTTTATTCATTGGAATATCAGATGTTAATGGCATTTCATCCATGTTGATGATGTTTGACATTCGTTATCATCTTCCTCTATCTTTGTTGTAACAAATTTTCAAAAATTATCTAACTTCTCTTCGAAGTCTTTAGACAGTTTCTGTGACAGGTGGTGCGCTGTCTGATATACAGTCTTTTTCTATACAAAACACACCAGCTTTAGTAGATGTTACAAGAGGTATACCATTTCAAAAAAGGAACTTGATAAAGATGACTTCTGCATGAATGACTTCGGCTTCAGTATTTGATGAAAAAAGCTGAAGCAGTCCACAGCCCAGCTGTACATATTTTTAATCTGATGATGAATTTCTGCAAATCACTTTTCCCCATGTGAGACACACACTTAGGTTCATAATGCAAACTTTGCGCAATGCGGAAGTTTCACTATCTTTTGAATTCATAAAGCACAGATTCACTTCGGCATAGTCAGGTAAGAATTGCCATCAACTTTTAGAAAAGTCTGCATGCGAGGAAAGGAAATGGAGCCCCAAACCCCAAATTGGGCATCAAAATAAAACCACCTGGTTAAAATTTGCTGAAGCATGTTTTTGGATTATTGACCAACATCATGCCACCTTTGGCCCAATTCTGGTATTCATTTCCAGGCAAAAACAGGAAAGCTAGGTTTTCTTTTATTGCTGAAATATTATTAAAACCATTAGAATTTGGTGAAACGAGGGCCAGCGGCTGGTTGTAATCACACCGTTGCAGTTAGAATGGAATTTACCACATTCTTGTACATTGTCACAACACTGGATTACCTTTTAGCAGTTGCAGCAAGGGTTGCTTTCAAAAATTAGAGCTGGGGCCAGAGTAAACAATCCCTGGTGCTTTTGTTCCAAGTTTGGTTAGCCCTCTGATCTAAAGTCTATTATTTTTTGAGGCTTGTCTCGGGCTACGTAAAAATTGACAAGGCTGCATTAGCCCTGATGACTAAAGAAAAAAAAAACAATAAAAATAAAAATTGTAACCTTGTAGAATTAACAGAGAAATTTAAATAAAACCCTGGATGAAAACAGAATTGCCCTAATCATATCTGGCCAGGTTTCCTTTAAATTTCTAAACTTAAAGTAAAATAAACAGCTGTAAGGGTTTGTGGAAATGAAATGAGTTCTTCTTCCCCTTAGAATATGCGGTGATTTTATGGATTATAAGGGAAATTGTTTTATTTTCTATTTAGTTACAAAAGAAAAAAATTCACAATATTTTATCTTTTGGTAGCAGCAACTCACCAAACATCTGTCAAGGGGTCAACTGCACCGATCAAATTGTTAGGAGTCACAAGCTATGAACAAATGGAGTCAGTGATTATTCAAGTGCTGGTGAATTCACTGGGAGTTATTAGACACTGAGGCCACAGGCAACAACTGCAGAAATCTGATGTATAAGATCCGGATCTAGTATCACTAACCAAATCTGCCAGTTAACAAGCACCCCATGCTCACAGATTATATATAATGCCGAACTTCGCATATCTAAAAAAAGACTGCTGCCCACAGAAGAAAATTCCAATCCTTGTTTGGAAAGTAAACTCATCTGAACTACATGCTAAAATGTCCTGTAATGACCATCTGACATTCCTGCACCCAGGTACTGATCCCAATCATCGCTATATCAGAAGCCTGCTTGACTCACATACTTGCCCAGTACCCAAAGAGATAGATAGGCCTTCCTACATCTCTAAACCTTCTCAAGTACTAAAAATAAGTGTTAATTAAGAGAGACATGTCCATGTTTATTATAAAAGTAAATTGTGTTTGGAGGATTCAGAAAAATAATCCAAATTTGATGGATTAGAGTTGTCTCCCATTCAACATAGAAGAAAAATCTTTTTGGCATGCCAGTGAGCATGGGGAAAAATATCATGGATTACATTAAGCATGAAACTTATAGCTTCAAAGTAAAACAGCCTTGATCACTATCAGAACTAGTATTACTGAAATGATTGGATAGTCCCATCAAGCATGATATCCAGTTTTCATTAAATTTACCATCTTAAAAGTTCAAAGTCACTCAGCAGTAAAAAGATCTTTTAAAATACAGACAATAAAACAGACATTTTTAATGGCGCCCTTTTATTTATTATTTTTTTAAATTTAAAAGTGTGCCGAGGAACAAACCAGTTGTACAGGTAGGTTTCTTTATGAAACAGATGAATTCCTACCCAATATATGTACAGTGTCCATGAGCCATCATGAACAAAGTAAAGACAGAAACTACCTCAGGGTGGCATTCTTCCAAGATGGCAGTATTGCTTTTTGTTTGTTTTACTACTAAATGGACCTAACAGAAACATCCAAATTAGAAATTTTAAACTATGACAGAAAATGTTGCATACTCACTTTATGACAGCTGCAGAAACTTTATCCACAATGCCACCTAAAAAAAAGTAGATAAATAATTTTTAATGACAGTTTATCATGTTTCTCTAAGAACAGTTAGAGAGTGAATTTTTTCATTCTTTTTTAAAAAAAACTTCAATCTATATACTGTAAGTGAATATTAGGAAAATACCAAATGTCTCTCTTCCCCGAGAAGCTAAAATTAAAATTTTTCGTTATGACGGATAGACGACATTTTCTAGTAGTTATAAGCATTTGAATTTATGTGGATGAGTGTTGTCCAAACTGTGAGTAAACCTTGCAAGAAGAATGAAATTGTAACAAAAAGAACAGCGTTTTTTTTCTCTGAAAAGTTATGCTACAAATAAGCTAGGGATTTGTCCCCCGGTATTCGCAGGGGTTATGTTCCTAGAGCACCCGTGAAGAGTGAAAAACCGCGAATATTGGACGTGGTCCATAAAAATGCCTATAAACATCAAAATATAACGTAAAATATAATAAAAATATATAAGTAAATATATAATAATAATTTAATAAAAAACACAACACTCAGAGAAACACTCGAGATAGCTACACGCAGTAAACTGGGATGATGCGGGGCTGCTGGGCTGCATCTGCCTGAGACAGCGCCTCGTGGGCAGCAGCCAATCAGCAGTAAGGAGAAATGAATAACGCTCTCGGATTGGCTACTTTCAAACCTCCAGCCAATAGCGTTTGTTTTATATTGATATTTTGCTGAATTTACGTTATGTATTTATATTACAAAATTAGTAAATTATATTGTTATTAATAATTTAGCGTTAAAAAGCATGAAAAAATATATATTGCCACGAAAAAAGCCATAAAAAATCGTGGAAGATATTTGTGATTCCGCAAATATGCGGGGGTTTCCACGAACAATTATTAGTTAGGTTCTAAGGAAAATTCCGCGAATAACCGGGGCCGCGAATGTCAAACTGCAATTACGCGGAGGTCGACTGTATACACCAAATTCTAAGGACTCTCCACATGTATGTTTTAAAGTAGCTAATATGCATTCCAATTGAGAAAATGGGAAAAAAGGAATCTTAGGTTGCCTAAAAATAAATGTTTTGCTCTTCACTTAGAAAACAATGCAGAATGTTCTGAACTAAGTAGTAGAGGCTTATTTAACTCACCAAAGGAACACAGCTTATTTATCTTAATAATATTCTGCAACCTAACCTTCCATTCAGATGACTATTTATTTTTCTGGAATCTGGATTAGTGTGGTGTTCCCCTGGTAAACTAGTAGTTGTTAACCTGAGGATCCAAGCTAGAATCTCAGTTGGGGCCAACTCAGTTTGGCATACGTACGAGGCATGATCTCTTATTACTCTCCATCACCAGCCGGTTGCATGGGTAAAACAAAGAGTTCTCGTAGGGTAGTTTTCCAAATACACATGAAGATGATTCTTTGGACAGGTAACCCATGACATGCTTGCAGCTTGACCACCACTCAAATCCCCTTCAACCACACCTTCACTCTTCTGGCTCCCTGCTGTGAGATGTCACTAAACTAAAGAATTGGGGCAGGGGATTGACTAAGGACCGGGCGGTTTTTTTCCTGGTGCTCTACCATCATATTCTAAGAAATTAATGTAATCCTGTATTATTAATAAAGAGCTTTAAGTAATTTTAATATTTAATAACACAAATCTGAATAGTTAAAGTCTAAAAATCTACTATAGCAAGTGTGTAATGCTGAAGAAATCCATAATGGTCATAAATGTTCAATACATCTGCACATCTGCATTATATCTTTTAACCCTTCGAGTTCATCCACATATTTATGGAAAGTGGATGTTGATCCTGGCTGAGTAATCCCATAAACATACAAACCTCAGAAACATGTACGAGGTCTGTCCAAAAAGAAACCGAACTTTTAAAACAGCACGCCAACCAGCTGGCACAGCGTGCTTGTGAGTGCAGTGCTGTGTATCGATGACCTTGACCTTTAGTCTAATAATAGCCATATCACACAATATCAGTTAGTCATCGATCTACACGTGCTAGAGTGAATGTATGTTTAGTGCACTCTGCGATTTGTCGCAAGTTGAACCATGAAGGATCTTGAAGAGCAACGTGTTTGTGTGAAATCTGTTTCAGATTGGGAAAAACTTTTACAGACTTTTCTAATGTTGCAACAGGCCTATAGGGAGGATTGTTTGAGCCGTACGCAATGTGACGAGTGGTACCAGCATTTCAAATTAGGAAGAACACCAACCAGAGACAATCCCAAATCTGTATGACCTTCCATGACAACGGACGACGATCACATTGAGAAAGTGCATGCTGTGATCCATGGAAATCGTCACCTGATTGTCCATGGAGTTTCTGGAGAAGTAGGCATCTGTGAAAGTTCATGCCAAATGATTTTAAAAGGAAAATTGAACATGCATCATGTAGCCACAGAATTTGTGCTGCATCTGCTGACAGATAAACAAAAAGAGAACCGAGTCACAGTCAGTCAGGATCTCTTTGATCGTTCGAATGCTGATGAAAGCTTTCTAAAAAGTGTCATAACAGGCGATGAAATGTGGGTGTACGCAGGGGTGTAGCTAATAGGGGGCGGCATTTTTTGGTCCGAGTGCGCGTTTGTCAAATTTAGTTCAGGACAGTATGTTACATATATAATGTATTTTTTCGTTCTATTTTTCCAGATATTTTTTTCCTGAAATTTTCGTTCAATTTTTAATGGTAGTTTTTTGAAAGGAAGAAAGTTTTTCTAAAATTTGCTGTAAAAGAAATTTGCTCACTTGAAGTGAGTCACTTCTAATTAATTTTGAATTGAATATCAATATTTTCTCATTATATATTTGATAATTTTTATTTTCTAATAGTACTTTTTTTTCAATAAATAAATAAATAAAAAATGAATTTTTTGGAGGTTTTGAAATTCTACGTTATTTAGAGGGCGGCAAATTCTACGACTGCCCCGGGCAGCACAAACGCTAGTTACGGCCCTGGGTGTACGGCTACGGTATCGAAACAAAAAGGCAGTTGTCACAGTGGGTTGGATCATCATCGCCGCAATCAAAAAAAGCACGTCAGAGTCACTCAAATGCAGAGGTGATGCTGATAGTCTTTTTTGATTGGAAGGGCGTCGTTCATCATGAGTTTGTTCCACGTGGTCAGATGATCAATAAAGAGTTTTACTTGGATGTCCTGAGGCAGTGTGGAGGAGGAGGCCCGAGGCATGGAAAATCAAAACCTGGATGCTGCACCACACCAACACACCTGCTCACGCGTCACTCCTTATCCATGACTTTTTGGCAAAGCACGAGACGACTCTCGTCCCTCAGCTGCCCTACTCTCTGGATTTGGCCGCTGCAGAGCTTTTTTTTTGTTCCCAAAATTTAAATCCACCCTGAAAGGTCACTGATTTCAGACAAAAGAAGAGATTGAAGAAAATTTGCTATAAGAACTGCACACTATCCCTGAAAACGCATTCCAGGACACATTCCAAAACTGGAAAAAATGTTGGGAGTGATGTATCAACAGTGGAGAAAACTATTTTGAAGGAGGCAAGACTGATTAAATTGTAAGTAAAACAATCAATTTGTTTTTTTAAAAAGTTCAGTTTCTTTTTGGACAGACCTCGAATTCACAGGATAACTCTGTCTGGATCAATATTCACTCCCCACAAGTATATGGATATGTTCTGCAAAGGGTTACAAAAACATTTTGTCGTCAGTGTAATACAGCTGTAAAAAGTTTGAACATTCTCGACTCAACTACCCAACAAATATTTTTGAAACAAGATTGTTAGTTTCCCTGATTAGGCTTCTTTTACAATGGTGGCTAATGAAATCTGTGCAAAGTAAAAACGATTACAAATAAAAGTAATCTGGACAATTAACTTCAGATAGGTGAAATTTGATCTGAATTTTTCCCACTTAATAGTTTATTATTTAAGAAATAATAAACAAATGGAATTCAGTAAAATACATCTTCCTACTTTAAAATATAGTTCTTCAGTAAATAAATACTAATTGACCAATAAAACCAGTGGCATGCAAATAAATTATCAAACTGTACAAGTTTAACAATTCAACATACATTTTCAATTTTTTGTTTGTAGTTTAAAATGAACTTTCACATGAATTTCAAATAACAGAACATGTCAATCAGAGAGAGAGAGAGAAAGGACAGAGAGACATTCAGAGAGGAGACAGACAAAGCGACAGCTGATTTTAAATGACTTTCCTAAGAAACATTTCTACTTATTTCCTTGACTATGATTTGATTCATGGTGATTTGTTAGTTAAATTAAGCTAAAACATTTTGATAATCTCACCCACCTAAGATACAACATCTAAGCCACCAAGTGTTTTTGCTTACCAGATACAGCTGACTAAAAGAAAAAGGCAATTAAGCACTAAAAATGACTTTTTGAAGTATAAGGGTTAACTGCCCTATCTTAATTACAGTAAATACTATTGCATTCAAGTTATTTGCAACAAAAACTGGTAAACTTCTAGCTGAAACCTGGTGTCTTTTACTTCCCAGCTAAATATTATAGATATTCTTTGAAAATAGGAATTAACAATTTGTGTTTTTTTTTTTGTAAAACACATTTTCTATTACAAACACAAGTTTCTTTTCATTAAAAAAATTGTACAACAAACAGTCACTAAAACAAAAATATCATCAAATCCCTTTAACCATCCTTATGTAGAACAGGGCAGGAGAGAGGTGAGAATGTTTGTAGCTGTGCAGAAACAGGGTGTCTTAAGTCCTTTCTGTTTTTAGAGAGAGAGAGATTATCATCACCACCACTACCACCACCATTAGTGTAAACAGTGTCAAGTTAAATGACTAACTGTGCTTAGTTTTTACCCTTATTTGAATCTTTAATATTAATACTGATGGCAGATATTCATGTCACAAGTCTGGCTTTAAAAACAAATGGAAAATGTACTATTTTTGTTGTTTTTTTTTCTCCCCTTCCATCTTTAAATACAACAGCCCTGCTGCACCTGTCCACTAGAGCACACTGCCTTCCCTGTACCACAAGAAACCCACACTGCCAATTCTGGAAGGGAAATATCCACCAAGTCTTCATTTTAGACATGGGAGGAAATTCTCTCTACTGGCTGCTGAAGAAAAGTGAGAAAAGGCTGTGCAAGGGAGCTACACCAAAATGACCTGACTCCACCTGAGAAATGAACAAACTCGGGATCTCAGCCCTTGCTGTTCAGCAGTCTCACCAGTGACTCCATTGATCAATGTTAAAGCTGAAGTCAATTTATTCTTATTCCAGTTTAGAAAATGCCTCTATCTAATAAATGTGCTTTCCAATATCAACTGCTTCTCAAATATATTTTTTTAAAAACCTGTTCTTGTTTTTCCAGTCTAAATACCTCTTAAAAACTCCCTTAACTATGCATCAAAGAGCAGCAGAGTACGGGCTCCATCACATTTGATTAACCTTCCAAAACATTTTCCTTTAAAACTTGAGCAATTCAGAATGTCTGTAGATTTGCGACAAACACCATTTGAACACCATAATTGCTGGGTCAAGGACTTTTGCCACAGCCAGTTCACCAAATGAAGACAATTTGCTGCAGGCCAGTTTGTCATGAGAGTTGCTATGCATGATACATTTGGTGTGCCAGTGCCTAGAGGCACATCTGAAATTACTTAAAAAATAGTGGAAATATATTTGAATTTAAATAAAATGAATTTCAAAGTAACAGAATTTATTTTATTTTAAAATAAATTTTACACAAATGTTACTCTATACTATAATTTTTTGCTAATCTTTGAAAATACGTTATAATGTCCCTGCTATTATTATAGTCTATACTAATTCTGAATATACCCTCATCTGCATCATGATATTTTTTTTCAAATTTTGTTGTGGGTTGACCGGCCACTAATTGTTATAATATATATTGCACCAATGATGCACTTTACAGAAGCCATCTATGACTTTCTGTACTGTTGGATGTATCATTACCAATTCGGCCTGCATCCTTTGATGCGGTGGTTGTTGGTCCCGCCTTCTTTGTTGAAGACCCTGTTGTACAATGACCACATTTCGGATTCAACTTGTTCAATAACCTGGAAGAGTCTCTCATATGTATTCCTTTGCTTGTTAGGTAGCAAAGCATAAAATATTGGATGAACACCAACAAATCTTTCTGCAAGTATGATGTATAGCTGCAAAAATAATAATGGCGTGGGTTGAAATGTTCTATCAACATACCAGGTTTCCGATTCTATAAGTAGATTCCAATGGCTGCCAAAAAGTAGTATCTTGTGTGGACTAGGGACACTGCCAGTGACAAAGTTTTCAACTACACCATGCCACAGTTCATAGAGTCTTGTAGTTTTCCAGTATAACAAAAGTTTTGAGATTATCTAGTAGCAGAGAAACTGCATCAACTTTATTTCTTTGCCTCCCCACCATTCTTTTCATTCCTGCAAAATTGGACAGTGTTGCCCGAGTGGCTTGCGACAAACCAATTGTGCACTCATTAATGATTTGGTTCCATGTTTTCTGCTACATGCTGCTTCATTTTCATCACCGCTTTCAACACGCTCTACCTTAGCAGGCAAAGCACCATGGGAATGTATACCAAATTTCAACCTTACATTTTCATTATCTGTACAGTTTTTTTTCTTTTGCACCTCCCTCGTTCTTCACAACACCAGAACTTCTGTACTTTGTCGCCACTCATTTCCATCAAAAATGTAGGAATAACTGTCTAGTACCAATTTCTCTTTAGATGGGTAAGTTACCTGCTATCTGAAAAGTATGGAACTATAATGTTTTGTCAGCATAATGGTGGTTGAATGGTAAAGACTTCTAATTCTACTTTTAGGAGAGAACGTAAGGAGTTAAACATGAACAGAAGAAAAAAGCAGTGAAATGAGTTACTGTGTGTATCTAGAGGATGACACAAAAAATAGGGTTGACTGTTACGACAACCTTGATGTTCTCCTCACTGTCTTGCTCGCAAAAATCACAAAAATGCACAAGGATGTCTGAACAGTTACAGCATAAACGATGTACATCTCATCCTCACTTTATGCAATAAGGCAGATGTGATACAAAGTAAAAAACACACCTGGGAAATATTGTTGAGAATTTATCTCTAATCAAATATGTTAGCAAAAAAATAATCATCTGAATTTCAACCAATCAAAATTTTTTTTCCGATAACAGTAGTGCCCAAAAATCTGTCCCCCACCATTGTAAAAGATACTCTATAAAATGGCTAATTTTTGCTTCCTCATCCTCTCTCATGCTTAATTTACTCCCCATTTGTTCGATCTAAGTCCACCCATCATCACATCCTGGTCAAACAAAACTTGCAGCAAACTGGCCCACGGCTAAATGGCTTGCGACAAATAGTCCCATTCCCATAATTGCCTGTATGTGAGCTTAAGATGAAAGTAAAACCCAT
This sequence comes from Nautilus pompilius, assembly GCA_018389105.1. Taxonomy (NCBI): domain Eukaryota; kingdom Metazoa; phylum Mollusca; class Cephalopoda; order Nautilida; family Nautilidae; genus Nautilus; species Nautilus pompilius. The sequence continues at coordinate 1,226,963 of JACATO010000684.1, forward strand.
ATTCTTAGTTCCTTACTCTTCAGAGTTTTATGATTATATCTTTAAAACTGACACAAACTTACCTGCTTTGCAGAAAGTATCACAGGCTGCAGAGCACAGATAACAGTATTTGCAATACTGAAATAAACAAAGTAAAATTAACCTATAAATACATTAATAATAAAAATCAACCATTTTTTTTTAAAGGCTGTGTTGATGCTAGTATATTCCCTGGTTACCCTGTTTAGTGTTATCAGATCTTGTAGAAACAACTCAATACAAAAATGCCTAATGCACACTGACTTCAGACACCCTAACAAAAGAATCTACTCAAATTCTTCTGCTTAGAAAACCATGTATAATGAATTGGTTAAGTAAAGCAAATGAAACCATATTCCCAACAAGACTACAGCTACCCTGTTCAACTTATTCTTCAAGAGACCCCTTTGGTTACTGTAAAGAATTTTATTCTAGTAATACAACCAAGCCAGCTGAATGTCAACACTAAAGGCCTAACAGTCAATATAATACCTGCATAGTTGTGTTGCCAATAAATTAAACTACAATTAATTATGAAACTTTCACTATCTGTTTTAAATTATTTTTTTCAGCTAAGTGTGGCATGCAGTATGAAAAACAACAGAAATCATTTGTTTAACTACATTTCTAATGATACAGTAGAGATAATGCAGTTTGGCCTAAGGGAAGTAACCCAAATTTCTGCTGTAAAAATGGTTGCAATTGAACCCATTTCCTACTGGCATTTTTTTTTATCTGCAATCATTGTCTACAACTTTAGATATACCAGATGGAGTTGCATGGTGCCATGGTTACTGCTAACATGTGTTGCCAGTCCTGCACCTCAAAAGACCTGTAACTGCCATCTTCAGTAAGAAATGGAAAGTCCCCACTTTTTGCTAGTGACTGGAAGAAGCCCACGCCAACAGACTGATACAGAAAAGAGAGAACAAAAACACTAAGGGAGATTTGCTAGGCTAAGCCAGTTTCCAATAGTGGATTGCACTTCAACCCTTTGCCACTACAGCCAGCATGTTACGTATGCACTCAGCCTTCCGCTGCTCTTAATACAACTAGAAAGTACACTCTCGATTAAGAGTTCAAAAACAAAATGAAACAATAGTATCTGTAAATAAAACAATACTACTTGTAAATTAATTGATCATGTGTTATTGTATTTTAACCTTTATTTCAAAAATGGTATAGCAGCTCAATCATTTCTTTAAAAAAAATTTAAAAAATTTTTTTTTTTTTTAATATCAACTTTCCTGTTAGATTAATTAAGTATGCTTCGTTAAATCAAATTAGCTCTGGAGATTTAGACAGGAGCAATGGAGGATATGGAAATATATTATCAGTAATAAAACTCGCTATTATAATATTTACTGTGGACATTTAAAGCGAGTAATTCATATAATAAATATCAGTTTGCACTGCAGCATCAGAAAAAATATCCAAGAATTAAAAAAAAAAAAAAAAACTCGCATACAAAATCTAAACGAGGAACTACTATAACTATCAAAACTAACTATACATCTACTACTTATTTAATATGTAGATGGATGTTTTTAAAAAATGCAAATATTCTTTTTGAAAAGCAGATTTTCTCTGAACAGAAAGTTTATCAGAAATTTTTTTTTTTTTTAAAAAAAGGTTTAATATTAATTTTATAATTACAAAGTTCTTTCTTCTGTTTTCTAACTTAATAATAGGGAAGGATTTTCTTTCTTTTTTTTAAAAAAAAAACAGAAAGATATTTACCTTTCGTGCCCCCATCCTACATCTACGTATTAAACCCTGAAATTTGGGGGGGTTTTTTAAGAAAATTGTCAGTATTTTCGTTGACATTTTAAAGTGGAGCAAAACACGGAATTCGGTTAGCTGTGGGCATGACAAATTTACAGGTGTTTCTTTATCATTAAGAAATGTACAGAACCCTATTTTTCTACCTGTAAACCCCCCCCCCCAGGGGACAGAGTTGTAACCCGACACGTGTAGAGGGCGCTCACCTTGCACATCTTGCAGTTTGGTTTGCTAGGAGTTGGATCACACGGGCAGTCGGCATCGCACAATTTGCAAAACTGAAAAGATTTATTATTATTATTATTATTATTACTATTATACGACATGACCAAAAAAAGAGAGAGAGAGACAGACAGAGACACCCACATAATTCGGTTGGTCCCGTTCGAGTTTTATTTCAATCCTCCCCCCCCTCCTCCTCCCAAATCAGGATCCTTTTCTAAGTCCGAGCCGATTGGTGTTGAAAGAAGCTCCTGCCCACCCACCCACCCACCGTGTGTGTGAGCGAAGATGTAACAGAGGGGGTAACCACACATTTTTGGCGGAGTAGCGTAGTTTCGAAATACACATGGAACCAGCCGATTGGCTGTTGCAGTCACACGGTAACCATGCGTATACTGGGCAGGAACCGCCAACAAAACTCCCGTATATATATATATAATCGGTTTTAAGAAAACAGCAGGGAGAAGAACGCAGCCCGAGGGGGGTGGGGGTGGGAATGGAGGAGGAGGAGGATTCAAAGCCACAAACGAGGAGGGCGTCTTCCTCACCTTGCAGTAGTCGCAGTAGCCGCAGAGCGAGCCTTTGGCGTACTCTATCTTTTCTTCGGCCGTTTGTACCTGAGCCTGATCCGGTGGTTCAGCAGCATCTTCATCGGCTTTCACGTAATCAAACAGGGAGAGGACGACAAGCAGGAACAGCAGGCACAGCCGCCAGGTCTCCATGATCGAGGACATTCCGTCTTCTGGTGAAAAAAGATTTACACGACTGCAACGCGCGGGAGAAGGGGCTCGCAGTTATCTCCCCCTATCCTTTTTGTGTTGTTGTTGTTGTTGTTGTTTGTTTTTAAAATTGAGCAGGTCTAAAAATTGAAACTTTTTTAAAATTATGAAACGAAAACTGAAGATTTATTTATCACTTACTCAAGTTATCATTTCAACTTTATTGGTGGTTAAAAGAGAAATGACAGATTAGCATTTTTTTCTGATTTTCAAGGGTTCTACTGGTATATTTACCAACTTATTTTACACAGATTACTCATAGTTTTCTTTTGAAGTTTTGCATGGAAATCTAAAACAATTTCAGATCTGCAGCAACTTTCAAATTAGTTTGTATTTTATGTTTCACTCCAAATTTTAGCATCAGGCTACAAACTAATAATATAATCATTAGTTGGAAAATAGATGCAAATTTAATTTCAATGATTTTAATTTTAAATGCCTACTCTAAATTGTCCAAAACTTAACTACACAGTAATTCCTTTTAATTCTATTACTTTCTCTTCTGTAGGATTATATCCTTAAAAAACAAAAAAAAAAAAAGTTGGAATTTTTAAGCATAAACTTTTATCAAGAATAAGAATTAAAAGATATTGATACATTATATGCAGAAGTTAGTTTACTGGGAGAGGATTCAAGCTAAGTATAATTAGCGTTAATAACACAACTAATGAACCAATGTTTAGCAATCTTTCTCTGTCACCATAATCAGGATTTACTCCCAAGAACTGATTTAGCATGCAATGTGCAATCAGTTTCTGTCTTAATTTGACCAACACCACAAGAAATAGATGCTCTATTTTGCTTCTCCTGTACTTTAGTTCTACTATTATTCAGTACAAAAAATTGGGTTAAAGAAAATGTATATAAATAAAAATGTATACCGTTACTGCGATAGAAACTGTTCATCACTAAATGTTTTTAATGCTATACTCTTTATAGCCAATAATTGTCAATATCCCATTAAAAGAGGGCAGATTTTTTAACACCTATAAAATTTTAGAAATTACTAAAATAAGTACATATGCTTTGGAAATTAAATGTCCTTTGATTACTAAATTAACTAATGTAAAAGTTGTTGTTTTTTTTTGTCTTACTGATTAATGGAAAAACAAAGTGCTGTGTTATATGTTGATTTATTTTCTCTTTATATCAGGATATTTACAGCCTGCTTACAATTACAAAGATGCAGAGCTCCAAATACACCAGCTGTCACTTTTGTCCTACCATCAATTTTTAGAAACTACACAACTTCCTACTTTATAAAAAAGATGAGACTTATATAAACTGGTCTAACCCTCACAAAAAACTTATGGTGACGGTTTTTTTTTTTTTGTTTTAACTTCTTTGAGTTAGTTCCCTTGCCATCCTCAGTCAGAACAGATAATTAAGCTTGCATACAATGGTTGTTGGATGATGTGGAAAGAGTAGAGTAGTTACGACAGGTGTGAATACCAGCTATTCATAAAATTTCCCACTATTCAATTGAGATACCTTGCATTACACTTCAGCTTTAAGAGAAATTTTTAAAGACAGAAGATAAAATTGAATTTTTTAAATGAATCAGATGAAAATCTGGTCTTCATTAAGCTCATTCAAATCCAAAATGTTTGTTTCCATAGCAGAAAAATGCAACTAACATTGGCACTTAATGCAGACTGAGACACCAAAGCAAATTTCACTTATTTTTTTTTTTTTTTACTAGAAAAGGTTATATGTACAAAAAACAAAGGTAACAAATTTAGACATCAAAACATAGTATTAGTGGGCACACAAACAATACAATAAGGACAAAATAACTTGAAAAGCATTTTAACAGAGTACTCAGGAATACAGACAGGCACAACACAAGGTTTCCCTTATTATGCTTGTCCTCAATAAGAGAAACTTCTTAAACTTTACCAGGGGCTACTGATATGAATTAAACTATATAATTCATAAATTTTCTTGAACAACATAAATATATATTAACCAGCTTTTAGGGAAAATATACAAAGCCAAAATTGTGCTGGTATTTAAAAATAATAAATTAAATCAATATAGAGAAATGCTTTTGAGATGAAAGTGAAGTGTATGTGTGCAACTTTTGTGTAAAGATTTCTGAAACAGCATAGCATCTTCCCTTAGACATCTATGCAGTAGAATTAAGGTGAACAATAATAATAATTAGTATTATTTCTTTTTTAAAGGGCTGTCAGATAGTGAAAAAGTTATCCACTTAAGTAACATTTTTAACTACTAAATTTTGCAGACAATAAGATAATGTGGGATAACTGCCATAACCCTGCAGTATCTGTGCAGAAAGAAAAAACAAGGAAAAAACACAGAGGAATGACTTCTTGGTATTTAAAGCTATTAACTCTGGGTTATTGAATTTGAGGATAAGTAAATCTTTTAAATTAATTTTCTCTCACTGATATGATAAATATAAACAAAAAGATGCTTCTAAGTATATAAAAAGAGTATTTCAATCTGAGGAATAATTACACATATTAATAGTATAAACAGTAGGTTTATAATCAAAAGGTACAATTATTATACATTTTAACATACTACTGACAACATTTGCATTAATGAGCCAGCAGATCCCCTTTGTAACTGAAATTGTTACAATAATAAAATTAAAACTATAAACATTTGCTGGTAGCACTATAAAATTTTTAGCTAATTCACTATTCCAGTGAATGAAAGTCCATAGGTGTTTATAATAAGTTATCAATATTCCAGGCCACCATGGTTGTGATATAGTGCATAATACGAGAGCATTAATTCTGGTTATAAAAGCTACACAATAACCTTTATAGGGGTATCTTCAATATCAGAATTTGAATAATAAATAACTCATTTTGGCTTATGGCTCCAATAATGCATTTTTTCCATAAAATTTCATCATTTTTACAACTTAAAATTGTATCTTTGCTTCAGAAAAGTCAGTTAAGTAGAACGGTTTATTGACAGTATTCTATATCCTGCTTACCATAAGGTTCTGTATGCCTCACAATCTGTTTAAAGCATGACAGCCCATAATAACTATCTTCAAAAAAAAAAAAAGGTTTGTTTAACCTAAGAAAGAGACAGACAGATTCAAAATGGTGAGTGAGACAGAGAGGCAAATGCACAGTAAGTGTGCTATTTGGTCTGCGCATATCTCCTCTAGGGAGAGAAGAAAAGTTGTAGCACTTTTGAACAGTCTTATTAAAAAACACTCTAATCAAGTTTCCAAAACCCTACTGCACCTGATTATTCTATAAAGCTAGGCGGACATTGGACAATTGGGCACAAGACAAGCTTGGATCTAAGGTCAGTTTGAGCCAAGCAGCATAGATAGATATGCATACTCTTTTAGCTGCACTAATATAAACTAGTGGGCACAACCAATGGTTTCATGTATGTGTATAAGTCATTACAAAATATTTGTTCATAGTTAACAATATAAATTAAAAAAATGAAATTGAAAAGCACACTAATTCCATTAAGATATCATAATGTGTCTATCAAATATAGTTGTGTACAGTAATTTATAACATTAACGATAAAATTTAATTTAAAAAATAATTAAAAGATAAGTTGATTCCCAATTCTCTAAAGTGATTGGAACCATGAAAGGTTCGATGAAATGAAGATAACAAGCACCTGACAGTTAATCTGAGGTGGTTTTCAGTGATACACTGCAAAAAAATTGGAGCATAAAGAGATAGAAAATTTAAGAAAAAAAAATCAACCACAATAAATAATTTTTTAAAAATTAAAAAAATACTACAGATTTTAAATGAAACTGGTTCCTGTTCATGAGTATTACAAAAATACAAAAAAAAAAAACTTGGATAAACACAAATTAAAACGTTAGGTAGTTTTCATGAACAAAGTAACAAAAATATTTTGATCTTATATCCGTATAAATCCGGGAGGCGGAAACAAACAAAAATCAACACAAAATATAGTAAGTTTCCTAATCAGATCATAGTATTAATATTTTAACTTTGCCCAAGCTTGACTTTGAAGAAAGAATCCTACCTTACTTCACATCAAGCCCCCAAGAGTTTCAAGCACAGCACTGCAAGGTAGTGAGGATTAGATTTAAATACAATACAGTTGTCTGTAGAGTATTTTCTACTACTAAAAATAAAAAATTAATTAATAAATGCAATAAAAAATTATGCCATATCTTTGAAGAGATTCCTGTACACAATAATAAAAACAAAGTAGTCACTGTCAAAGGTCAACTTGCATCCCATATACATTTGGCACACCTGACCAATATGGAGTGCATAATCATATTTGCTGTATTTCTCTCATTGATATTCCTGGGTGTTAAAATTTACTTATTTAAGTATTTCCCTGACCCTTTAAGTGTGTTATCTATGTTGTGAAACCAACAGAAACCTGGTCTTGACAAATGTTGGACAGGACTTGGTCTTCATTTTACAAGGACACTGGAAAATCCAAAACAAGGACACTGGAAAATCCAAAAATAAAACACGGATACAGAATATGGTGAATGCAACATGAGGTTAACACACTTCACAATAATTTGATACAAAAATGCGTAGATACTACACAAATACTTCCTTGTTTATTTGGTAGCCATTTCTTCCTCCACAATTACCACAAAAAACAAGTTTCATTTACATGCATTGAAAAGAAATTGATTCTTTTCAGAACATTTATTTAGATTTTTTCTTTAATTACAGAGCCTTCACTCATCACTTGGTTGGCCATAACTGTAAATCTATCTTTCCTTGGACAAAAAAAAAGTGTGTGGCAGTATAAACTCTTTCTAAAAAAAGAAAAATGCAGATATAAAATAATACTACTACTTTTGTATTAGTGGAAGCAGCTGTAATTCTCAGCATTTTATGACAAGAAGTGCCATAATAAATTAGTTTATATTAGTAAAAATCATGTATTTCACAAATGTACACACATGGCAAACTTCTAAACCATTATTTCAGTGCATGCCATAAATTAAATTACATTTTAAATGGCTAAAGAACTTAAAAAAATGAATCAATAATTACTTTAGGGCTCACTCACTAACAATATAAGCAAACAGAAATATATCACTTGCTAATACTTAAAATTTGTTTATATTCCCACTCCTCAAATGGAAAATACAGATAAAGAAATAAATAGTGTAGTATTGTTTTGGCTTCTCATCTTCAAGATCATCTCCTTAGAGTTGGTATGTGACCACGTTATCCAGATGGTCGTAGGTCTAATACTGCAGGCCAGTCTTGTTAGCTCTTTTCTAAAGGGTGTCTAGAACAAACAGTACATGACCAGTACATGTTCTATAGAAATGTCACATGCTAAGAGTTCCTCACAAACAAGCTGAGGGATCTCTTCACACAAGACTTCCCTATGTCTACCAAAACGATAACTATTTTCTACATAAATGGATGGCAGGAATAACAGATTGTAGCTGAAGATGACAGCTAGTGCACTGCTACATATAGAAGCCAGGAAATACTTTTTTTAAATCATAAAAACACGTCCATCTTTGTAGTGCAGATTGTGACCACCCAACTCCAATGCGGCGTTCAGTTTACACTTTTTTGCCACAATGGCTGATAGGTATCATATCTACACTACGTGCTGTTACAACACAATCGAGGTATTCTCTAGCAAATTCCAATCTATATCAGAAAAAAAAGGATGAGCTTTAATTTCCTCAGCACCATTGATGCCTGATCCAAGTCGTTCACGGGGATTGTAACACAACAACTGAAAGCAGAAAACAAAGAATGTATATGTCTGTGCACAAATGCAAATCAAGAACTGTATCCAGGGATTCCAAATCAACACAGTTTTCTGTTTACAATCAACAATCAAAATATAAAACAATTTTTTTTCAGTTTACAGAAAAAAATGTTGAAAAAAAAATTCAGATCTGTTTAAAAAGAATATTTCTACAGATAGAAGCAGGTATATAAAACTCCTCAGTATAAATTCTCTTCAAACTGCTCACAGAATTACAGTAAAACAAAATTAACCACATTTGCATTAACTGATCTTTAGCAGGAAGAGTTTATGTCAGTGTGGTGACCTGGAGATTCACAAGGAGAGAAAGGATGGTGGTGTTCCATAGTAAATAATAAACAAAGTTTGAGACAGCCAGATTGAATTAACCACCTTTATCATATTTAAGCTATTTAAATTAATGGAAATTTTTAACCCTCTGTATACCGCTGACACTCAGCACAGTTGAATGAGCCATAGAGCAGTGACGAGCAATGTCATTAACACAAGCCATTGCAATGACAAATGTGCGTGTGGCCCAAACACCAGTGTCTTACTCTACAACCATATTTAACTAAATAAACACCCAGTTCTACACTAATTTGAATCAGTGCTTCTAGGCTATCATAAGTAAAGTAAAAACTGATGTGGCATATGAGGGGTTAAAAAAAATTGAGGCAAGAAAATAGTTAACCATAACAATACAAAGAAAATTAAAATCAGGAAGAACTTGACTTTCAGAAAACATAGCCTCCACCTATACCCTGAAGAAAATGAAGGAAGCTACATATGAAGCAACAGTAAAAACTGTTGTCACAATTAAATGCTGGCAAGGTGTGAATAAGACAGTGTAAAAGCACTTGTGAAAATTTTTTTCCTCCTCCTGTTGATAGTTTCATTGATTTTAAAATGTGGATGCAAATGGATTTTCATTATTCTTCTGCTTAAATAGTTCTTCATGCTGAAGTGAACCACTACTCACCTCTTCCAAAAGTCCTTGTGCTTCTGGTGTAATGTGCGATGGAATCAACAACTGTGTGTGAGAGGTGATACCGCCTGGGTGACAAGATGCCAAGCTCTGTGATTTAAAACAAATAATTTCTACACTTATTTCAGATATTGCCAATTTGTTATGATTACATTCCATTCACATCTTTATTATTTTCTTTCAAATTCAATTTCTGTAATACATTAATAATAAACGCAGCAAACAGTTTTCCAACTTTAAAAAAAGAAAACTCTTTTCAAAAAAAAACAAAAAACACTCCAATTTAAATGATAGCAGAAACAAAACTTCAGAATCAATCATTTAATCTCCTTCCCATTTTGATAAAGTATTCTAAGATGTAACCTGCACGCTTGAAATTTGAACCAGCTGAAAGGCGGATTTGCTTACTTGCCTGTGTATTGGTGTCTCCCAATTTTCAGTGCATTATTCTCATGATTCTCCCAAGAGACAGTGAGGAATCCAACCCCAGAAGCTGTATTGTTGATTTAATGTTTAAGCAAGCACCTGAGCAGTGCTTGGGGAAACAGTGCTGCCCGCCCCAACAATAATCCGTCTGTCTTGGGTATATTTAGGACATTCTCTGGTAACCGGTCTGACCAACCAAACCAAACCCCAATTAATGACCCCTCTGATGGTATCAACTAAAGAGAGACTTTAAAGCCGAGAGACAAACATTACTAAAATGGCAGCCAGTGGCCAGACTGCAGAAATGAAGAGCCCAGGCTCAATCCCCACTTCGATCCTCCTTGATCTGGTGTACCTGCCTCAACACGGTTTCTTAGTCTCTTCCTTTACCAGCTAAGCACATGGGTTTCCTCCCACATCTAAAAATGAAGAGTTCTAGCAGAAATGTGTGTTTTCTTACTCATCTGTTGCTAAGATAGTGGCTCCTCTAAATGTCTTTAATGCACAGTATTACAAAACAACTGGAATATACATGATTTTATCAATTTATTTTTTTTTTTACTTACAATATTCAAAAAATCTACTTCATAAAATCAAAAATGGTCAACCATTTTAAAACTAAGTTTTGGAAGATCATGGTGCTTGTAAACCTTCTTCAGAACAACTACTACTGTTGTTTTGCTTTAAATGCACAATTACAAAAGGGGACTACAGGTTTTAACCCTTCAACAGCTGTTAAGAATTAAATCAGAAATTGAAACCTTTCCAGCCAGAAGTTCATACAGCAGGGTGCCCACACTCCACCAGTCACAGACTTCGGTGTAGCAGCCAATACTTCGAACTTCTAAAAAAGTAGAAATAGATAAATACTGAATTTGCAATACTTTGAGCTAGTTTAACTTTTAATTAAAGCTGATGGCACATTCTTTAGTTTTTGTCTTTTTTTATAATTAATTCTGAAAGTTTTCAGCATACTAATTCTTTGGATGTCAAAAAAGAAAACGTGAATGTGAATTGGCAAACCAGAGTACTACCAGATCACATTTTCCATCTTTCTTCTATCTAATCAAATATTGCAATATGGTTTAGATTGAAAGTGATTTTTAAAAATTTTTCATATTCTCAAGTTCCTTAACAAGTTTGAAATGACTTGACAAATAAAGAAAATTTAAAGCATTACAAAACTGACCTGGTGCTGCATACAGGTGATCTATAGCACTGTCATCCAGCACACTGTCTACATTGTTGAGCTGAGAGAAATGTGTCAACAACACATGGCCTTGGTCACCCAGTAAAATATTGGCTGGCTTCAAATCTCTAGATAATTAAAAATATTAATTTGAAAAGAAAAAGGTCACTGCGTTAAGTTAAATCTGGCAGTGACAAAGGTGTTAGATCTTTAATCCAAATGTAAATGCTAAAGTTAGTAGTTAGCCCATACATAACTGAATTTAGACAGCTTTCCTCAAACAAAGATGTATCTTCAGACATGGGGGAAGCCTTCAAAACAGTTCAGATAAAAGAATGTGGCGACAAACTGCATATCCAAGATAGTTAAGTACTGTTGTTGTACTGTTTACCATAAGTGTTACATACAAACATCAATGCAAAGACTTTCAAATCAGAACAAAAACTATGCTGTCAGTTTGAAACAATGCCCACTGACAAAAAATGTTACAAAACAGAAACGCAATTCACTTGTAATTCATAAAATAGTCAAGTCATTCAGATGAGTGGAAATAAGTAAAATGTTGCTCCATAATCACAAATCATTATACTTTCTAATTCTATATTGGTAGCAATGTTTTAAAAAAAAAGCAAATGTTAACCTTACTTTAATAACTGCACAAATCTCAGCTTAATGACTTCTTAAAATAACCCTTTTTCTTCATTTTATATAGCAGTCATATTGCCTACTTATAAACATGCTCTATCTCAATCTGAAAATGAGAGTAAAAAGTTGAACACACCTACAGATGATTCCCTGTGCATGAAGGTACGAAAGTGCTGTAATAATTTCTGCTGTCCATTGCTTGATACATGATTCTGGCAAATTAACTGGTCTCATCAGCATTGTGTCCATTTCTTCAAACAAAGCAGATGTTGTTCTCAGCCGATTTTTCGACGGAGACTTTAAATCATATTCAAATGAGGCAGATCGAGTAAAATCTTTGAAAGGATGCCGATGACAGATGATTTGGGATTCTTGAAAGTTTTTTTTTGAAAGTATAGGCGCACCTGAATTATCACAGATATTAACCCCTTTGAGTTGGTCCATTTGACTAGCTGTGAAAGTGTTCTCTGTTGGTTGGCTGCTTTGAGGCAAAATGTCATCCCTATTAAATTGTGTGGAGTGGCTTTGGGAATCGTCGCCTGAAAAATTTACTTTTGTCTCCTCAGAGTTGCAGCTCTGTGATGTAACCTTTGAAGATTCAGGAAGGCTATTAACATCACAAGTGTTATCACACACAAATGTATCATTAACATCAGTAATATTCTCATATTTATCTAAATCATATATACTAACTTCTTCAGGTTCTCCATCAGTTGGTTTGTTTTGAAAAAGTGAAGAACTTTTATTCTGAAAATTTATTTTCTTAGATGTGCTATGTTTGCTACTACTCCTCTCTGATGAATCTAAAACTTCAGTAACAGTTTTTATCAAATCCTTTGAATTTCTCAAAATATCACCAACAGCAAAGATGTCATCCTGCTGATAAGCTTCTATGTTTCTACAATTGCTAGCACTAGGTGATGTAGTAAATACATCATCAAGATGATGAAGATTCTGGTCTGAAAGTGGCCCAGTCTCCACTGCCTCGGGTATACTCTCTATCTGATCTGAGAAACCACTGCTCAGCCTCTGCTGCACTCCATCTCCACTATCAAAGCTGTCAATACTAAAATTCTCCAGAAGAGGTTTGCTTTTTTGTAACAATTCTTGAAATTGTCCATCTCCATCTTGTGGTGAATCTGGAAGTTCTGCTTTAAGGTGAGAATCTGATGATTCTTCAACATTTCCGTCCAGTGACAAACTAGAATATCGCAGTTCATGTCCTTCTGGCTTCTCTTCTAGCTTTTCAGATTGTACACAAGTCCCACTATAATTGCTAGAAAACTGTGCTACTCTCTCCTCAGACTCTTTCGTAAACAGTTCCACATAACTCATGACACACTTCCCCAATTCATCTTTATCACAAGCTGCTTCTAAAGTAACATTAAGAAAATCCTTGGAATTTGACATATTAGCATTTGTTAGCTTGTTGTCTGTGGAATGTAATTTGCAGCCTCTGTAGACGTTTCCATTGGATCCACTTATTTCCCACAAGTCAGCCACATGTACTTCTCGAGTAGGAGTCGTGTTCAGTTGCAGGTATCCACTAATGTATGTCCACAGTTTACCACCTGAAGCATGCTGCAGTACAAGATATATCATATCTTTCCCTTCATAAAACTTGTATAACTGTACCATGAAGGGACAACAAGTCGGAAGAATGTTCCTGACATTACGTGTTTCAGCACCAGATTTATGGATTACCTGTGAAGATAAATTAATCTTTTATATACAAGTTTGTATTAAAAATACAACTTAATCAGTTCTTCAATAAGGGAAAAATGTAAAAATCTAATATTTTATTATTATTAGTTACCTATTTTATTATAATTAACTTGTTTCATAAATCCAAAATTATGTTTAGAAATACAACATTTAGACGGTCTCAATTATTTTATGAATTTTGAAAAAGAAAAACGAAAAATTATTTTCAAAATGAGAAATTCTGATTGTAGGCTGACAAAAATAGAAATGTTGTACATGTACATGAGTAAATAATATAAGATGCTTGACGTTGCGAGTTTCTTGTACCTTCATTACGTATGTTTCATCACATGATCTGTCCAATACCAACAAAACCTGGTCAATGGTTCCAAGCACCTTGTAATTCTTTAACTCAGACAAAGGGCCCCGAAGAAAAGCCAGTGAAGGATCCACTTCCAATGGTGGGGATATAGTGCTGTCAACCTGTGTGAGTAGATCTTTGATAAAAGAAAAATTGTACAAAGAAGCAAAACTTACTAAACTATAGAAGATAGATAGCACTACCATTTTCTTAAAATTATTTCATAAACATCAGTGCCAGTCAAATTAAATACAATAATAAATCTATCTTTTAGAAACACAATGATCCTGGAAATCTAGAAATATTGGAATTTGACAGATTTAATTCCATTTATAAAGAAACAAACAAACTAACTGAACTTATAGAAAACAATTTATTCCTCAGCCACTCACAGTTCATAGATAAAATTACAGCTTAATAGTGCAATGCCATCACTATTTCTCCTGGCACCCTATAAAGCAAAAAAAAAAAATCACAGGTTGATAAGTTGATTGACATTGTCAGTCACTAAGTACCACCTGAAGTCTGCATGGAACTGGCATGTTTACATGTTTCAAACAAGACTGCTGAGCCACACAAAAGATGCTCAATGGGAAAAAATCTAAGGACATGGCTGACCATTCTGGTGATGTTGGCTCTAAAGAATGCATTGATTACCCTAACATTGTGTGCATCCTAGCATTGTCAAACTGGGACACAAGCTTGGGTGGGTGAGTACCAGATGCTGATGTAGGCAGGATTGCCAGTCTCACAATCTTATCCAAAACACCTGAACAGTCAAGCAACCTTGAATAACGACTGCAGTAATCTACCTGTCAGCCATGATCCTTCCCATACCATTACATTTCTGTCACCATAACAGTCATGCCGCTGCACTACACAGACAGCACCACACCATTCTTCGTGACGATACCATGCAAGTAATCTGCTGTCAGAAATCAAAACTAAACACTTTTAAAAGTGGAGGTACATATTTTCTTCCTACTCTCTATCTATCTAAGACACACTCATTAAGTTAATGGCTGCTACCTCGTCATGAACTACTATACACCGTATTACAACAAAGTCATGCACTGTGCAAATATATTATCACCTAATAAACTTGTGTACTTACAGAGATAGTTTTGTGCCTTTATTCATGGTTAATAGGTGGACACAAACAGTTCTAAAGAAAATAATGTTTCAAATTAGCGAAAGTACTCATTCGGTGTAAAAATGCTTTATGTTGATCGGATCCATTTTCACAAGTTATCAATTCAATGTCTTCCATAAGCAATAAACTTTACCAGTCTCCATCTGTTGATTTTAGTATTATGTCCTTAAACTTAAGTTAAATGAAATTTCTCTAGAATTTAAATACAAATAATGCACGAGAAAATCTTACAGCCCATCTTCGTTCATCATTGCTTTCATTAGCCAAGTGTCTGTTGTAAAGATCCTCAGCCTTCATCAGATACTGAGCTGTTTTCCGCCTCACAGCCTCCCGTCTAGTTTTGTTGCCATCCCCTGAACGAGAAAAACACGGTAATTAACACAACTGCTTCTGATACTTTGTGTAAACTGAAATAAAATAAATTCAGATTCAAAACAGAAGAAATAATTATAAATTTAAGAAACAACCACAAATAGAGGTTAACTAAAGCATACTTTAAAAAAGCAATCAGGAATATGTGAACTAAAGGAATCACAGCTCTAAAGCAAAGGATGGCTGTTAACTATGTATCCAGATGTTTCACTGCTGCCAGTCATCCCACCCAATGACTCTACATTTGCAGGAATTCCATTCAACATTAAATGATTTTTAACAGCTTTGCATCAGTAACCAAATATAGAAGAGCAGCAGTAAATCTTAAATGCTCTAAAAGTAAAGATGGCAACAAGGTTCTTTTCAAATGAAAGAGGAAATAAGACCATTTCATTAGTAAACCAATAAAAGTTGGTTTTCAATAGAATTATTATTTAGCAATTTGTCCACCCTAACCCTGCACACTATTCAAAGATGGAAGTTTTCCATCATATTCTGTCTCATAGTAAAACAGATTAACAATGCTGCTATTTGACCAGTCCAAACATATTTCAGCATTGTTGTCTGATAAAAATACAATGAATGTATCACCAACATAATAGAAGTAAATAATCTGGTAAATGTTGGTTAGAGAAAGACTTTGCTGTGCCAGCTGTTATTTTTTTTATAGCCTTTTATCCCATAAGTGGAAAATCTGCAAAGTGTGTGGTTTAATCCCTAACACTGGCTGGAGAAAGCATGCCCTCATAGATTAACTGCCATCAGAAGAGGAGCTACAGAAGAAACTTACCTTGCACGCCTTGTAGCAATATTTCAACCCCATTTCGATAAAAAGCAAAAGCCATCTCAAACTTGCCACTGGCCTCGCATTCTTGAGCTTGACAGATTTGATTTGCAGCCACGTAGATGTAGTCCTCTTTTCCACCCACTATCATTGCCATCTCACTGCTATGAGAGCTGGATTGAGATAGTTGCTGTCTTGGGTTTGGGCTAAAGTTTGTCAGCTTCAGCCCACAAGAATGCATGGGTGTGGAGCATGCACTAGAGGCTGAACTGTGTGGCAGGCTGAGTGACAGGTCCAGATCACCCTTGCCACACTCCACTGTTGATTGAACTCGTTCCCGTAACGGATCAAATTCACTCAGATCAAGATCAAAAGATCTGTCGTCGTCTTCTAGCAGTTTCACACTGTTGTCATTCTGCAGGAGTTGCCTGTCTCCTAAAATATCACTAAATGTACTGATAGATGAAGTCCTTGAGGAATTCCCACAGGATACTTCACTATATCCTCTCTGATGGAAAAATCCATCTGTTGCTGCTTTAGCATCCATGCTATCCTGCTCATCCATGACTACACATGTTGACAATGCAGCCAGCAGCCATCTGTTACTTTGGTGGCTGTCAGAACCAAGACTACTTGGTTCCTTTTCATTGACTGACATCAGGGGATCAAAAAATGAAATATCGGCATCAGGCAACTGTGTGCCTACAGCAGATTCAACATCACCGTCAATATCATCCTCATCATCTACAGAGTTGAGACTGATGGTGTCTGAAATGTGTGGCTGGTTCCAAACATCATCAAAATGCTCTGAAGGAGACTGATGGCCATCTTCCCGACTGTAAATATAAGACATAGCAATCTGAATGCGCTGCTTCAATCATACTGAAAGTTATCTTCTTTAGAATGCATCACTAAATATACAATAACAGTTTTATCTTCAGTAAGGCATCCTGTCAGCTCAATTTTACTAAAAAAAAACAAAGGTAGTATCATTTCTAAGTTTGGAGAAGGAAGATGATAAAAAATCCCCGTTAATTTACCATAAGATTTCTATTAGCTTTAATAATGCAGGAGTGCACAAGTGAGGTGTTGTTCATAAATTAATATTTTAATAAAAATTGTTCTACTTTAAAGATAATTTTTTCCAGAAACCACTATACTGTATTTGAAAACTCCAGCAGAACAACTTATAGTAATCACAATTAAAAAAAAAAAAAAAACAGCTGTGTTCTTCTATTTCCCTATGTCCATATATTCTGTTGCACTGGCTGCTAGTCCTGGATTCCATACCAGTAAGAATAGACTTATTTGTTGTCTGTGCAGATTGCTATCATGAATAGTATGCTGGACTTTCTAACAATGTGTACAGACAGATCTATAAGAGAAATTGTGTTACCTGCTCTGGTTGTACTTTGTTTCACAGGAAATACTTGGTTTCAGTTCAACCAAACTATCCCTCTTTGTAGGAAACACTGGCCCTGATTTTGAGGTATCCGGGGTTGGTAGATCGAGTGAAACTTCAGAGTCAGAGTCAAAACTGGAAGTGTCTTTAGACAGCATTTTTGGTGGCCTGTTCTTCTGAATAATGCTGTTAGGGTAATTATCTTCACTGGCATAATCTTCTCCTTTCTAATAACAAATAATAAACAAACGTTTTCAGATATATAAAGTGCTGCCTTACTGTCAGTTTTAAAATAAAATCAATTTGTCAGTTATACAGTTAGCAAACACAAGTAGGTATGACAGTAAGTTCCCAGAGGCTGAAAAAAGGAAGAAGACAGAATATAGGCTCAGAACTCGTACCCTTGTAGATACACCTGGATGTGGATGGTGCAAGCATACAGGTAGTGAGAAATAAGCTGACTTACCTCCAAAAATTTCTGAAAGACTTGGGACTTGTACAGATGAGTCTGGCAGCTGATGAAATTGAGCAATTTTACAGCACTAACCTTTCTTTCTTCTATTACAGATTCATCAAACCTACCTGACAACACCACAAAAAAAAAAGTAAAAATAATAATAAAATGGATACAATTTATTAAACATGTTGTTTGGCTGAAAATAAAAGTTCAGCCGGAAAGGCTAAAATGCAATAAAAACTTTTCAATCTTTTTTTTGCATTGAGGTGAGTGGCACTAACATTAAGTAAATAAAATCATTTCAACAATGCAGATACTTCTCACATCTTTTAAGCAAGTTGTGTAGATGGCTGAGATTTTTATCTTATGTGCAAAGTCAAGTCATCACGTTATCCAACTTTTAGCAAGGCGGTAGCATCAGCCATCCCATAAAGTATAAATAGCATCAAAATTCAACGAATTGCCCTTGATTTCCTCCATCAGCGAGATCAGGCTAAATCAGTATGATATAGAATTTGTCATGTTAAAGTTGCTCCTGAGATGGCTAGTGATAAAACCACTAGACGGCCATGACTAAGGGCCCAAGTTTGGACCCTGTCAGGACTCCAGGCACTCCTATTTCCTCCCATCTCTACAGAATGAAGAGTTCTGGTAGGGTTTTCTGGGTACGAGTGGTGGAGGATCTGTGAGTAACTCCTGACCACCCACCCAGCCAACTGCATCTGGGATGCTAGCTTTGTCATCAAAGTTTACATCCAACACCTTTCCCCTTCCAGCTGCTCCCTGCTGTAAGAGACATCCTTAGACCCCAAAAGTCAGGTCAAGGGATCAAACAAGTATCAGTGCACCAAAGCAAAAAAAATCTCCAAGAAGCTAACACAAAAATGTTTTTTTTTTAATAGTTTAATTCAAATGTTAAAATTCAGTTTTCTTATTTTCACGATTAAAAAAAGAAGAAGAAATCCTGCAGATATTGCAGTCATTGGATTTACCAATGATAATAAAAAAAAGAGAAAAGAAAATATCCAACTCACCAAAGAACTTTGGCTTGGCAAATTCTGGAAACCCGTCAGGCCGATGTAAAGCCTTGTGTAGAGAAAACATAGCTTTGTACAAGAGTTTAAAATCATTGTAGCGTTTCCAAATAACTCCCTGTAAAAAAAAAAAAAAATAATACAAAAGTCACTTTGTAGGTGAATAAGGTTTAACCCCTTCCCAATCAGTGGTATATTTCTTTCTTGCCACAACAATTCAACAGCTGAAGCTGATTTATTAAGAAAACTCTTTCTAGTAAAGGTTTTCCCAAGATAAAATGGATTGTATGTGCTTGTTGTTTGCCACTGTTGTTTGGGGAAGAGCAAAGAATATACAAAGGTTTCAGAAAGTAAAGGCAAATCATAAATAAAACAAGTGACTGACCAGGTATAATTTATTAGGCTGCATCACTTCTCCACACAACCACCCCTACCCCCCTCCCATTTTCAACACACAGAGCCAAACCCCATGTTTCTTGCTACCATAATGGTAGCTTTTTTGTTGCTTTGTAAGCCACAATTGCACTGCCTGTTAATTTCATGATCAATGGAAAAATCCTCAACCTTAAAGAGCATCTTTCATGGGTCCAAAGAGATGAAAATTGGATGAAGCAAGGTCCAGACGACTGAAAAGATGTGGTAACCCAAGCAGTGATCGTACATTTTCATGCTGTGACATGTGGCACTCCTTGTGGATCTTCATCCACCACTGTTTGGTCATAATTTAAAACTGTCCTTCCACTTGTACACTTTGCTTTGTGCCATACAGTTTTTCCTATGCACCAATGTTTTCCAGTGAATTTCAGTTGCCAGAACACCTTTGGCCCACAGGAAAAATACCACAGATTGCTAGTTTTTCCTAATGCATACTGACAATTATGCAGCCACATTATTTGCTTACTAGCGCCATGGGTACACATTGTCTGAATCAGAGGGAGAGTTCAATGTTGTTTAGCAGCATGGCATTTACTAATGTTGCATATAGAAAGCATTGGTTTAACATGGCCTTTTTTTTTCCTGAAACACCATTCTATTATGCAAGTCCTGTATAGCATAAAACCCTTTTTTTTTTTTTTTAGAATTTCATTCACTTATGCTATATAAAAATGTGATGCCAGCCTCTTAGGTTTTAGAAATGTAAGTTCATGGATACAATACCTAATTATGATTCACTGGTATAAGACAAAGGGCAATTTTAAAAATGCCAAGCAGTCCCACTGACCTTATTCATGTTTATAGCTTAAATGCTCTGGATTTAAATTTAAAAAAAAAAAATTCTAGTAATTTAACAAAATCAAAAATACCCAATTTGATTTATCGACATTCATAGAGACCTTATTGAGATATTTAAAATCCTTGCATCTTATTTTAGATAATGCATAAATATTTTAAAAAATTTTTAAAAAAACAAAACAAAATAATTAGGTGATGACTCTAAACTCTGAGAATAAACAGTATTTCTTTAGTCACTGAATATCCATCTACCTGCAATAATTGTACAGGATTTAAATGTTGATTTATTCAGTAACCACGTAATTAATCATCACTTGAACTAGAAGCCCTTTTGGGGAGGGAGCTTAGCTTCTAGCCACCCCATGTGTATGCAAGAGCAATATCACTGTTTGATTTGGTTTATGATATTTTTTTTTTTTGAAAGGATGAGTGTAAAAAACCAATGGGATAACCACTGACTGCTGTCGGAAGTGAGTTTTTACTTTCCTTCTGTAAA
Source organism: Nautilus pompilius (assembly GCA_018389105.1). Lineage (NCBI taxonomy): Eukaryota > Metazoa > Mollusca > Cephalopoda > Nautilida > Nautilidae > Nautilus > Nautilus pompilius. Next base: position 1,247,744 of record JACATO010000684.1, read on the forward strand.
AAAATGAGATGAAGGGTCTGTGAGCAAGAGTTTCACAGAGCTGATGCAAATACCAATTAATCTAATACTGATCAATTTTTCCATCTATTATTCTTCAGACCAATACATCACAAAAAAAAAGAGCTAACCAAATGATAATTTGCCCATTTCACAAGTAAATTCTACATTTCTGTCTGTGCTATTGAGATTTTCAACAACAACAAAAAAAAATCAAGAATGTATCATTTACAGAACAATACCACCACCATCACCAACACATCATGGCAATAATGAAACTTTAGCAAAAGAACTAACCTTCAAGCCATCATCTAAGGAGAAATAACAAAGTATAATAAAATACAGTAAGTTTTATTTTGCTCCTACATTTTTCAATACTGCCTACCTGGACACAAGACCCTCTCCAGATATGCTGATTCACTAATTCTGGAATAGACATATTTTAAGGATCTACCTTTACTTTAATAAAAGTCTTCCTTCTTTTCTTTTTTAATTTTATTTTTTCTTATTAGAAAACTTTAACTAGGATATGAGCCACTGACATCTCTTTGGGGGTGCAGTTGTATTTTTTTACCTTAGTGATTAAACAATATTAAAGTGGTACTTCAATTTAGCAAAAAGTTAGTAGTATTTTTAACAGTATGAATACTACAATCTGCTAACATCTGAAGCTCTTGGAATTTTTTTGTGCAAAACTAGGTAACTTTCTTTAAAAAAAAAACATACATACATATTTCTGGCAATGCAAAGTATGTAATTTGCATGTTTATTGGCTTCCAAGGCCTGTCAATGACAGAAACATGCAGAAAATAGAAGGGAACTTTTCCTCTTTCTTTTTTTTCACTTAGAAATTCATTATAGCCTTAGTTATATACTGTCCACTATTGCATTTTACTGATGCTTATTTGCATTATTTCTGTTTATCAAAGAAAGTGGGGTATCTATTACACTGATGCTGATAAGGGCTCATTAAAGATCACTTCCTGGTTTGTGAACTCTAGAATGACATAGACAGAAGAAGCCTCCAGCTAGTTCATGAGGTCATCCACTGAAAGAGTTCAATGGACTAATGTATATCAGCCATGCCTTCTAGCTAAAACAATACTCAGAAAATTCTCTTTTAAAAATGTTTGACCAATTAGGTCTCTCTGAACTCCAAAAAATTTTGGTTTGCCTATAGACAGCATGGTAGAGCAATACTATATATAAAATGTTTAAAAATATGCACACAACTAATGATAAAAATAGTTTACTTGCAAGAATTGCCACATGGCAAAACTATAAAACAATATTTTGTTGTTGTTGATGTGGTTAGCTTAAATAACAATTATTTTGTGCTAGCAGTGGTCAGATATTCACTAATGCTGCAGTTTAAAAAATTATTTAAATTAATTATAAAATAATAAGCATATAATTACTACTTGCTAGGTATGTTTAGAAAAAGAAAAATGGCTACTCAATGATTATAGATGAATGAACCAACCAAGGAAAAACATTTGAGATCCAGAAAAATATAGTAAATAATCTAAAACACATTTTCTATCTTCGAATAACAAACCGTGTGATGCAATTAACAATCATATTCAGCAAATTCCAACATAAGGTTAAATACTCTCTTAAAATAGTTTTAAAGGCAAATAAAATTCTGCTTAAAACATGAACACACAAAGAAGCAAAAATAATTAAAATTGCATGTAGTGTTTAAGCAAAGTTTATAGTTTTATTTTTGTTTTAATTTCCAAATTTTCAAAGAATAATCATGATTTGTTTTTGCCCATGGCTGCTTAATGGGTGATACTAAAACCAGAGTTAAATAGAGAAGGAATTTTTTAATGCACGAGGACTAACAAGTACAAAAAAAGTTCATGTGAAATGATATTAAAGTTTGAGAGGGATGGGGGAAAATTCCATATGCTGCGCAAACAGTGACATGTCAGAGATGGGAAATTGATGAGTAAAAAAACTGAGAGAAGATATTTTCTTCTATTTTTCTCATGTTAGCAAACAGTTTTGGTAAACGAGATCACCAGTTCAGATTAATATTTTTATTAAGTTTTCCTTAATTAAAAGTGGGAGGCAATATTATATAGGCAACCAGGTTTTGTAAAAACATGTTTAAAAATGTTTTTCACAGATAGTTAGGGTTTGAAATGTTGACTTCCGGCCACATCTTTACACTAACCATATCAACGTAAACCAAGACTTCTTCCCTTCTCCTCCACGTTCACAGACTCTGAGGAGCTTGGAAGTGGGAGGGAGGCAACATCCTGGGAAAAATCCACACCACTTCTTGCAATTGCCAACTTTTAGGGAAAAATCAGTCAATTAATTCAAAATCCACAGAAAGGCAAATAACATATTTAGCCAGAGGTGACTAAGCATATTTTATATTATATTTTTCTTTCGTACACCTTTTTTGCATGCTCTCTCTATCTCCCTCCCTCCATCCCTCTCTCTCTCCATCCCTCTCTCCCTCCTCTCTCTCTCTCTCCTCCATCTCTCTCTCCTCTCTCTCATCTCTCTCTCTCTCATCCCTCTCTCCCTCCCTCCATCTCTCTCCCTCCATCCCTCTCTCTCTCTCTCTCATCCCTCTCTCCCTCTCTCCCTCCATCTCTCTCTCCCTCCATCTCTCTCTCTCTCTCAATCCCTCTCTCCCTCCATCTCTCTCTCCCTCCATCTCTCTCTCTCTCTCTCTCCATCCCTCTCTCCCTCAATCCCTCTCTCCCTCCATCTCTCACTCTCTCTCCATCCCTCTCTCCCTCCATCTCTATCTCTCTCTCTCTCTCCATCCCTCTCTCCCTCCATCTCTCTCTCCCTCCATCTCTCTCTCTCTCTCAATCCCTCTCTCCCTCCATCTCTCACCATCCCTCTCCCGCAATGGTAAACAACTTACCTTTGTTATCTTTTCGGGAGCACGGATGTAGAAAACCTTAAAAAGAGGAAAGTACAGAGCCAAGTCAGACTGAGAACTACACCAGTGACAAATTAAAATTCTATACTCAAATTACTGATAAATCAAGAATGAACACTCGAGTATATTTTCTAACTAAATTTTTCTGCGTTTACCAAGAAGGTTGGCTGATCATTTTATTTGAAGCACATCGATCGACGGGGCTTACAACAGTATAACCAACCAAAAGCACACGGGACAGGAGGATAATCGTCGTTAATTAGAACACAAAAACTGACAGATTCCCCCCCCCCCCCCCCAGGGATCGGGAGAGGGAGAAACCAAGCGCGACCCCCTCCTCGCGCCGAGCATGCATTTCGCATTTCCAATCGACGCCAGCGAAAGACTTCCCGCCGCAGACCACTCGCCTTGAATTCCACCTTGTAAATCGTGTAGCCTTTGCTGTGCTTCGCCGTATCCGACACCTCGAAGCTCCAGACCCTGTCGCGCAACGACGCCATTACGACAGTCCGGCTAAAACTGTTTGCCACCAAGCGTTTCGATTACCGCTACGCGACTCGGCTGCTGCTGCTGCTGCTTTGCAAGGAGGAGGGAGAAAGGGGAGGGAGGAAAAAAAGAAATAATAGATTTGTAACAGTCTGAAAATTAAATTTAAATATGCATTATGTGTATCGTTCTCTTTCGTCTGCGTAACCCCGATCGAGGTGGAGGTGGGGGGGGGTTTAAGAGTCGAGCCGGTTTCCGTTAGGCTCGCTCTGCGATACTGGTAATGGGACTCTTGACGATCCTAAAGAAAATGAAACAAAAAGAGAAAGAAATAAGGTTGCTCATGTTGTATCCTTTTGGTTTGGAGTATCCGGGTTTTAGATTATGATCTGCTGTCTTACCGTAGGCTCTCTCTCTCTCTCGACGCCGGATTAAGCTGATTACCGGGGCAGACGAGCGAACCCCGAAATCCCGGTCCCCGTGGAGTCTCTCAGTCAGCCCGGGGGGGGGGGGGGATTTATTCTTATTTATCGACCCCCGAGTCGCATCCCTGGCCACCGGCTTTACTGAACCCTTTCTACCCTCTAAATAAAGATCATCTGGAGGAACTGTGTGTGGGTGGAGTTGGGAGGGGAGGGACCCTTCTATTAACCCTGACGCGGTGGAGGGAGGAGAGCTGGAATGGCGTTGACAGGGGGCCCTCATATGCAGAACTCTAACCTTCCCAAGTCGGTGTGACAATGCTAATTCCCGTTTTATTCTTAAATTGCTGCAGTCCAGTCCCACCCGCCTGTGCTGGAAATATTACTACCCCATCTATCCGCTCCTCTGTTTACCACTTACATGTGTACCACTAATAAACTGCGCTTATCCGTCTGCCCCGATATATATTTTGACCTGTTTGTAATTTATGTAAATTTAGCTTCATTTAAAATCCACAAGCGAAGTATTCTGGCCATTTTAAAAGTTTGCCATGCATCATATTCCTTAACTTTTGGCAATAATCTTTTATAAAGCATGTTCTCAAGCATCTGCCTTTGGTCAGGAATTTAAGTTTCTGCCTTATCAGCAGTATCTTGTATGTTTTCCTTAATGGGAAAATTCCTACAAGTGCTAAAACAATGTTAGCCCTGAAAGAAGAATCAAATGAACATCAGCTCTTATACAGATGCTAGAAAATTTGTATCTGCAGACGATGGACAAAGAAGTGCCCCCCCCCCTTTGAAAATAATGGTTTTTAGTTACAACTTTTACAAGAAAATACTAAACATGAAAACTGTTTTTGAGATGTTCTCGACAAAAATATACTCAGATATTGTATCAGATTTTAATTTGAAGTAGTCTTCATGAATATATTCATAATTTTCACGATTATGTCCGTATTTCTCTTCAACCCTATCTGCACGCAGTTGCTTCATAGTCTTGTCGTTCATGACAATGATGATTTTACGAAAGGCATAAAACATGATTGAATCGCAGTCTGAATAATCATCCTTATGAATGAATGCTGTGAGAAAATCACGAAAAATGTAAATATATTTGTGAAAACTGCTTGAAGTAAAAAAAAATATGGCACAATATTTATGTAGATCTTGTCAAGAGCATTTCAAAAACACACTTTTATATATATTTATTATTTTCTGATAGAACCATTCTTTTCAAGGGTCCACTTCATTTTGTCCAACCCCAGTATATTAACTTATGAACATTTTAAAACTCATTTGTCACAGGCTTTTGTACTTTGTACATGTTGTTATTTAACTGGCTGTAGCTGTATTAACTAGATCTTTCAGACAAATTGAAAAAGAAAATAAAAGTAGATGTTATAAGAAAAAAAATACTATGGACAACAAAATGAAACTTTTTGTCTGCCACTGAGCAAAATGTGGGTGATCTTAGCTAAATCTTGGGTGCTGATTTCAAATCTGAAGTCAGAATTTGGCCAGGATGTCAGATTTCTGAGATATGCATAAGGAGGAATTTCACCACTAGCACTATAGTATGACTTGTTATATGCACTATATAAAGCTTGAACAACATTTGGTATTCAAATGTTTAATGTGAAACATTTGCCATGATCAGACAACAGATGCATGAGAAAGACTGATAAAAGCAGTATGGAAGATATGGAACGCATTTAATTTGCATAGTATGTACATTCCAAATGTTCAAAAACGTTTCAGACAATTGTTCTTGCGCTTATGTGAGGTATCAGTCTCCCTTTCGAGGAACCAACAGTAATCACCCATCATGTTGGGATTGAATTTGCCCTGATATCTACTTTGCATCACCTTTATGTCTTGGTGGAACCTTTCACCATGCTCATCACTGGCATCCACTAGATTGGTTGGAAAAAAATCAAGATGCGAATGCAGAAAATGCATCTTTAGAGACATCCTGGCCCCCATTCGCTAATGTGCCATTAGCATGTTTTCTACATGCTCCTCAGCTCTATATTTGCCAAGTTCTGTACAACTAAAATAAATGCTTCCCGTGCTGCAGGCTCCAGTGTGTTCAGCTTATTTTTTGAGCCCGTCATCATGCATGAGTTTTCAAATTTCAGACCCCACAAAAATTCTTTAGAGTTTAGCTTCATTTTTGTCAGCACCAAACTTCTCTCCTAGGTACTTGAAGCCATCACCGTCTTTATCCATGACTTTGACAAAGATTTTCATAAGGCTAAATTTGATATGAAGTGGCGGAAGGTAGACATTCTGAGGGTCTATCAATGGCATATGTTGCACACTGTACCTGCCAACTATAGGTTCCTGTTTCATAGGCCAGTCTTTTTGAGTGTAATGGTTGGCATCATCTCGGCTGTTCCAAAGACACAAGAAGCATGTTTTGTGTACCCTAGCTGCAATCCGAGGAGAGAAATAACTTTGAGATCACCACAAATTTTCCATTTATGATCTGAATAACTCGTCACTTTCAAAAAGAGTTCCATCGACTCGTATGTCTCTTTCAAGCCAACTGCATGAGCTATAGGAACCGAAGGTTTTTGGTTACCATGATGTAACAGCACAGCTTTAAGACTTAGTTTGCTACAGTCTATGAATAACCTCCATTCATCAGTCACATGACATAACTAAAGAATGTGATGTCCCAGAGCAAAACAGTTTGCAGATTTGAAATCAGCATGCGAAATACTACAAAGTAAGCATGATAGTGTTCTGGTGGCAAAATCATTGTTTTCCAGTGTATTTATATTTATAGTCTTATTTTATTTTGTAAAAAGAAAAATGTTATAGTTTAACAAAAATGTTTTCTTGTAGTGTTAATGGCATGGCAGTTATAGTTATCAGTGTTGTTTTTTTGAATGTGGATAAGTCATGTTTACAAAGTCTGATTGCCTTCTGCTTTTGTAACCCTTGTAAAGATGATGATGTTACCACTTTAAAATTTGGGAACTTCAGGAAATCAATGCACTCTAGTTTAACATATTGGAAATTAAAGTGGTCCAGATACATTTATCTTACCATTATTTTTTTTTTGCAGTTGGTCTTGAAATTTATGCATTGATATGAGTTCTTCCCATATATGAGGCTTTTTAAAAACTTAACAGATACTGTATTATTTATTAGATTACAAATGTTAGTTCCTTAATGCTTGACAGAGGTTTAGACAATGCAGGAAAGACTACAATCCTCAAAAAGTTTAATGGAGAGGAAATTGATACAATATCACCAACTTTAGGTTTTAATATCAAAACATTAGAACATAGAAAGTAAGTAAAATTTTCCTACTGCAAAAACCATTTCACCATTGTTGTATTTTAATATATCCACTTAAAGTGCATGGCTCACTCTATGGGTTTTTAAAAGCATTTTGTTGAATAAAATGGAAGAATTTATGTAACTCAATCATTAAGTTTATTCTTGGTAGTAGTGGAAGGTAGACCAAATAAACGAAATTATTTTTAAATATTTTTTAAGGAATGGCATGACTAAAATTCATTGCCAACTATTACTTAATGGCAGGTTCAGGGAGTTAAAACAAGAAATATTTTTCAGAGGTTTAATGGCACCTACATGACATACGGACTATTTCTCCATATGAACTCCATTCTGTTAAAATTCACTTGTTTGCAGCCTACAAGCTTCCTTATATAGAAGCTCAAAAAATTTTTTGTTGGTGCTGGAACCATGAATCTGCTACTGTTGTCATAGATTCCCTGTTGAAGAGCCTTTCATCTGAAGAGTTCTATGCCAGAGCACCACATCTGCAATTTCATAGTTGCTCCATGTGTGGCCAGGCATTGTCATGATAAAACACTACACCCTTTATCAAGGGTCCATAGTATTTAAATAAAATATGTTAGGCTTTAATTTATTTTCCAAAAGGTCACTACAATACTAGTTGCATTCTGTCAATTTTTCTGAAAGGCAACTTTTATCAGATCCTATTCTCAGCAGAAGGTTGGGGCTTGAATGTTTTGGTTACCAGAGAACCTGGATGTTTCCACTGGTGCTCTGGCTCCTGATGATGAATCCAGGTTTCATCAGATGTAATAATGCAAGACAGGAATATATTTCTTTCGTGTAAGAATCTGGTCAATAAGTCTCAACAAATTTGAAGTCTGCTTGTTTTGATTGTCTGTTAGCATTTTTGGCACCAAAAATTCAGCTGCTCATGGATTATTGAAGGAACAGATCCTACAACCACTGATATGTGACTAATTCCTATTTGCCTGTCCAAAATAATCTCTAAACATGAATGACATTGGCTAGAATTCAAGCAACACAATACATGCTCACATCCTGGCAAAGTGCTGGCTCATACAGTTATTGTAGCTTCATTTTGGAATAAGACATCACAATACCTTGACAAACTCAGAGGACAAAAAAATAAAGGACTGCTTCCAGTTCATGTGTACACAATTCGTGTGATATACATACCACCTAATGGCAAAATCTAGAAAAGTAACTGAGCATTAGTACCAAGGTCTGGACATGATGATGCAAATTCTACAAAAATCACAATGATAAAGATTACATATTTTTAAAATTTTGTGAATGAATTGCCTGAAGCAGTTGTGATAGCAGCATCTGAGATTTAGTTTGTTTTAATACAAAATGTTATATTTATACCTTTTGTACATTTTCATTAAATAGAGATGTTCTTTGATTGTATGTAAACAACATAGTATGTGCAGTAATTCTCTGTAGCCATGACTACACAGTTTAAGCTATAAAAGCTGTCATAGAATGTAACTAACTAATTTACTAATTTTTCATTTTTCTTTTCTTTTTTTAAGTTTTAAACTAAACATATGGGATGTTGGTGGTCAGAAGTCATTGCGATCTTACTGGAGAAACTACTTTGAATGTACAGACGGTTTGGTCTGGGTGGTAGACAGTGCTGACAGAATGAGAATGCACAACTGCAAACAAGAGCTTCAAGCTCTGTTGTTAGAGGAGGCAAGTGACTGCACTAGTAGGAAATAATAATTATTAGCACATACATTTAAATAGTTTTAACAAGTCCAAAACAAAGATGATGGGCTACAGACCAGTAAATAGTTAGAAGCTTCACCGGTTATCTTATCCCAATTTTTCATTTTGAAACTACAGTAAAACCTTGATTAACAGACTTAATAGGTGGGAAGGGGTGGGTGTCCATTAAATCTGGACAACTACATATGCTGTTTACATACAATTTTATATAACGACCATATCTGATAATAACTTATATATTGAGTGTACCAAACAGCGTCTGTTGAATGGAGGTCCGTTAAGTTGAGGTTTTACTGTATTTGATCATCCCAGTTGTGCAGTTTTGTGTGTTTAAACATTTCAGATTTTGCCATTTTTCTTTGAGTTTACATCTAGCTTTGCTACTGATCATATATTTACTAAATTATGGTTTATTTTTAGAGTACTTTTTTTTAATTAAAGATTGAAAGTGTAAAATGTATTTGAAATGCAGCAGTAAGCTTCTGAAACTTTGAAGATTGTAATGATTGTATTATAATAGCTCTTAAGTATTGTTTTTGTTTTGGCAGAGACTTGCTGGAGCTACTTTATTAGTATTTGCCAATAAACAGGACATTCCTGGAGCACTATCGGCAGATGCTATTAGACACGTGAGTTACCTACCTTGTTTTTTTGTTCATAATTTTCAACTACTATAAATGTACACAATATGATAACCCCACCCCAACCCAAAAAGTGTAGGCACACAAAAGAAACCAGCTAATATCAAAGTGAAATCAAGAGCTGATTGATTTTAACTATGAGTAATTAAACATTGACAATTTGAATAAGATCTGGATCTAAAAGTGTATGACTATACTCTGTTAGCTAATGAAGCAGTGAATAACATACCGTAATAGGTTGCAGTCTCATTTAGTTCCACTCTGTTAATGTTTGTTTCATTCTGGTTCTTTTTGCTCCCTCTGCAGTTTCCTTTCTCTGAGTATTTATTTACCGGTGACTGCAGAGTTAGCTATTTCACATCTTGGTTTTAATTTTTGTAGCAGATAAATTTTACAGCTGGCTTTGTTGTTGTTCAAAATTCCCTTACTGATGGTTAGTTATTATTTCAGATCAGTTAACCAAAATGGTATGCTCAGTCCATTCAACTAATAAATTAAAATTCTTAATAGTCTTTTTGCTTTTTGTAAGTGTAAATTCACAAATACTTTTTCAACGCTTTATATTTTTCAGGCCCTCGAATTAGATGACATTAAATCTCACCACTGGATGATACAAGACTGCAGTGCTGTGACTGGTGAAAATCTTTTACAAGGTGTAGACTGGCTAGTAGATGACATTGCTTCTCGGATATTCACCATGGACTGAATGAATCGCATAATTAAATCAACCAAGACAATTAATTATTATTAAATATCAAGGAAAGCTTGTTTATTTACAACTCTATTAAACTGTTAAGAATGAAGCTGGAGGTATTTTGTTTCTTTTCTAAAAAAAAAGAAAACAGAAAACTTTACTTTTTGTACTGTATAAACATTTCAAGCAGCAGAGTAATAGTTTTCTGAATACTGCATTATGTTAACACCTGACATTCCAATATTGCTGGGTCGACTCCAGGGAGTCAAATTTATCAGGTTTGCAGCACCCCCCAATTAGGTTTCAAGTAGCTGTTTGTATCACAGCTCTTCTGATAGATAGCTGCCAACTTTCCACACTTTGTAGGAAGGCGTGTAATCTTAGAAATGTGTCATTCTTTTATATTTGGCAGAGAAATTTTCAAGCAAGGATGATAATACTGTACAAGTTAAAATGTTGTTGGTGGCAAAATCTGATTATTTTGTTTTTCTTTTTAGCCTTTTATTCTATAATCTAAAATTTTATATTAGTAATAAAGTGCAAATTAACCATGTGCTAGCTTTAAAAAGAAAACTTATCCAGGCAACTATTTTCACTTACAAAGAGTAGAAAAAAAAATTGGCTCTGAGCTGATTGCTTTTCTGGGCAACAGACTCTGTTGGCCTCATGCATGTTTCCTATTTTATATAGTGATGCAAAACTCAAAAAGTAAAATAGTACATTTTTAGGGATTTGGATCTTTTAAACAAGGCAATGTATTTCAGGTAAATGCTGTTCTGAAACTTGTATTATGCTCCAATTTGCAATGTGTGTAGTAAAATGTTTTTCCAAAAACACTGTCTGACTCAATTAAACAGTCATCAACCAACCACCTAAATCCAATATTGTTTCTGCTTGACCACCAAGTCAAACTTGGTTGGTTATCTGTTACTCTTATGGTCCTAAGACAGCAATCCAACTTCACAAACTGTATTGTTAATTTGAAGAGAACGCTGCCCCAACAGATAGGCACAGTAAAGTAGGTCAGTGTGCTCTCCTCTCCTGGAACAGCATCTGGTCTCCAGAAGTAAGGCACCACTTGCACCCTGATAGCTGGTCTGACCCACCTATAATCCCTATGTTGAGTGCTAACTAGTGCCCCACTGTCACTGAGGAACTGCCACACGACCTCATAAATGAAATTTTGACCTACCAGTAAGTTCTGATGACAAAAAAGTTCAATCATGTTATCATTCCATAACAAGAAATGGACTTATTTTAATAATTTGTTCTAAACTAAACACTCAGGTTTCTTACATGAAATATAGGGAGATTACTCCCCACTCTATTTGGCATTCATTTTATTTTTAGGGAAAGGTGGCTCTACAGTTTTCCACTATTTCTTTACCTTACCTCTGAGAACAGCTAATCGAAATACAAAATGAATTACCATGGTTTTCTGTTATATTCCAGGCCTGTAAGAGTTGGGGGTGCACTGACCTTTGAAATAGCTATCTATGCACTCCCTGATGAGTCAATACTCTTAAAAGTGCAGCCAATTACATAAAAAAAAACACCAACTCTCTCAAAGTGCTAAACGGTAACCACCCAACACTTTAGTTTTCAATCTTCAAGTGAGGATGGAGAAAAAAGCCAAAAAGGAAGTATTTCACAATCCATACAATATAATTGAAAAAAAAAATTATGCCAGGCAGCTTTGGTTCTGTTTTATAAAAACGAAAAAATTTAGAGGAATAAGCTCCCACCTATGTTACTATGGGCAAGTATTTTATTTTAAAATGACAATGCAATATAAAAATATTCTCCAATTTAGTTGGAGAATGAATGAAATGACTTGCATGCACAAGTGTATTAATGGGAGTTTTGAGTAAGTCTACACAGCAATATCAGGGACTATTTATCAGAATATCCCTACAGAACTTTCATTGTATAGCTCATCACATCAGTAAATAAGTCAATGCGAGCCAATTGTGAGCAATTAAAACAAAATTAAACTCTGCAGAATCACAGAACACTTTTTTTTCCTTTTGTATAAATTAGATACAGAATACAAAGCTGGATGGGCATATCTTTGATTCTGTAAAGTTCTATGGATCTGCAAAACCAGGCTGGATAGAAGTTCACTGTTACATCTAGTATACATTCTGCCTTACATAAATTTTTCATTCCTTCCTAGTTATTGTTCAAACCAAGATAAACCTAGAATTTATCAAACTATTGTGGCTTCATGCATGAAAAAGAAACAGAGTTTTTATGACTTGGGCCAACGTTTTCTTTCAAAATCAAAATTAAGTTGCTTATAAAAATTCAGTATCATGCTAACATGGCCTACTTTATACAAATTATTTATGATAAGATTCTGCCTCTTCACTCCCAAATTCTCCAAAAATAAAAGTAACAACCTCAAAATCTTAATCTTTTAAGCTGCTACCCAGTTGCTACCTTGATTCCATGAATACTATTATCCATGCAGCCAACGACAACTTCTGGTATTCCATCTCCATCAATGTCTTCTGTATCCATGGTAGCAATCCAGTCTGGCATTTCATACTGAGCCAATTTCTGCAGTAAAAGACCATAGAGTTATCACTGAAAATGTTTTTAGTGTTGTTTTGTTAAGTACTAGCTCTATTTTAATGACACATGCAATAAATGAAGATGTTTTATTCCAGATGGGATATACTGACTGTTTAATAGATAATAGGAACAGTTGCTGTAATTAATGCTGCTGCTTCAGTTTCTAGTGAAGAAAGTGTCAGGTTGGAACAGAGTAGCTTACATATATAGTACTTTGCAAAAGTCTTGGTTAATCTAAATTTTTATTCATAAATTCAACTGTAGAAAGAAATAAACTGATGAGACAAATTTTAATAAATCAATATTATACAGTAGTCAAGATAAAAATAGTGAAATAAAGATTGTATTTATTATGTCTACTCTTTTATGACTGCTTGAATGTGTCTTGGTAAAATCTTTTGTAATTTTGAAATAATGTCAGCTGCAGTGTTGTTTCTTGCATCTAGAAGCACTGCCCAATGTTCATCCTCGGGTTTTTGGCTATAGTTCCAAACATGTTCAATAATATTAAGTTCAGGGCTTCATGGAGTCCACTCTGCTCTCTTTTCTGCTTTGTACATTTGGTTTGACAACACTGTCAGTATACATCGAATTGTTGTCATGTTGAAATAGGAATACAACTGAACACTGAAGGAACAGCATGGTGAATAACAATCTGCTTGTATCGGCTGCAGTCATATTTCCTGCTACTCTAACTAAATCTTCAACACCCAAGACCAAAATACACCCTTAAACTTGAATAGAACCTCCACTGTGCTTCACTATAGGCTGCAGATACATTTCCTTATGCTCTCTAATTCTTCTCCTCCCAAAATGTCAAACTTTGATTCATCTATCAAAGGACTTTGTTCCGTTGTTCTTGAGTCCAGTTCTGGTGTTGGTGGCATATTTTAGCTGCTTAGCTTTATTCCCTTTATATAAAAAAGGTTTGTTTTCTTTTAACTATCATGGATCATTTAAGTCCACTTCATCTCAAAGAGTCTGTATTGTGGAATCATGTACCTGAGCCTCTGAGGATTCTGCCCGATCTTTATCTTGCGGGATGTCTTTCTGTTATCCTTAGGTACTGTAATCTTTTCTAGACAGTTTTCTGAGTCATCCACACCTTTTATCAGAAACAACCAATATCTTGAAATTGTTTCATAATTTCTTGAATAGCAAATCTTTAAATTCCAGTTATACTCTAGTATTAACTTATCATTGGGTCTTTTGTTGTTTTGGAGAGATATTTTTTATTCTATTGGCAACTGATATTTCTGCCATTTCTATTTGGTTATTATTTTGAAAGGAAACAAAACAAGCATTAATGATTTGCAGGATAACCTAAGACTTTTGCACAGTACTGTATATAAGTATACATAATGTGTGCATGCACACACTGTGTAACAAAAGTCCAGTCCACATATAATTTACTAATGTATGCATAACTGGTTGGACACAATATTTCCCAGAAAATGGTTAGGGATAGGATGAAGAGGACCATTTGAATGGCCTTCTAGAAGCCCAGACTTGGCTCCCTTAGATTTTTTCCATTGGGGGTCATCTGACAAGTGTTGTCTACAACAAAAGGCCAAGAAAATTTGATGAGCTAAAAGCTAACATCCAAAAGGTATGCAATAGCATCACTTAAGAACAATTACAAAATGTCAACTTATCCTTAATTAACAGAATTAAACAGAGCATACGGTAGACAGATGGCAGTTTAAATATTTATGATATGGGTCAATCTTTTGTTACACCCACCTTTTTATCTAAAGCAGAAACTTCTAACCAGCTGTTAAAACTATATATTATTTATCAGGGAAGTAGCTGCTAAAGCTATTTATCATCTGCAAAATATTTAATGGGACATAATATTTTGTTACTAATACATAATAGAAAGCTCTTCAGGAGAATATCTTTAGAAAATAAAAATTTTTTTAAATAAAATTTCTGACAAATTAGAGAATCTTCTGAATCTGAATAGTGGTGTTTTTGTATTGATAGGAACTAGTAAATATGGCAGGCCTTCAGAACTAACACGTGGTTAGATGGGGAGGTATGCCAAGCCAAGCCATTTCCAACTGGGATTCAAACCTAGGCCCTCAACTTTAGTCTAGCCACTCTAGGGGTAAACTTAACAATTCTAAAATAAATTGTTTAAGTGCATGCTTTCAGTATAACATGCATGCATGCCCTGGGTTAAATTTCTTCCATCAAGATTTCAAATCCATTTTTCTTTTTCTTTCTTATGTTGGTATTTTTGTGAGAATATCTTTGGATATATTTGATGAAAAGAACATTTAATCTATTATCTGAGATTCCTTAAACGTAAAAAAAAACATTTTTAATTCTACTCAAGTTAATTCCGGTTCATGAATATATTTGTGCAACTTAACTCTAAGTGATAGGAAAGAATGTAAAATTTAAATAAATTGTATTTTATAAATAGGTGTATACTTAAAAAAAACTGTTTTTGACATTGCTTGAACTCACCTTACCTTCCTGGAACACCTGTAAAGAGCTAAAGTATCCTGCACACAACAAGAGGTCTGTCTCTGATTCAGGAAGATGAATAGAGCACAATTTGGTAATGGGCTGAGCTGTCCTGGCATATTCATCCACAGATATCTTTTAAAGCAAGAAAAACAATAATCTAGCTAAATTCTCAGATTTTTTATTTGATTAATAAATGGGAGAAAACTTTTCAAAGCATCTTGGAAGCAGGTAAAAATTGTATAACTGCAGTTCTCAACTTATCCTGAATAAATAATTTACGACTTCAGCACTAATCATTTATAATTACTCATCTAGTGCAAATAGGACTAAACTGTTAGTAGTTGGTTATCATTCAGAAAATTTACTGTATTCTACTATATAACAGTCAGTGGAAGCAATAAGTAAAGCTATTCAAGCCAGTCACGGTTTAACTCCATGAAACTTTGGTTTTTACAAATAAGGGATATCTCAAAACAGTTTACTTACAGTAAAGTTTTGCAAAAGATAGATGGCTCCACTGCCAGTTCCTAATGCTACCTGAGTATCCTCTTTTGATGTATTTCCATTTTGTAGAAATTGTTGACCAAGCACACTTGCACTGACAAATCTGCCTTTGCACATCTGTAAATCAAAAATCAGAGAAAATTACTGCACACACATTTCTTTTCCCAGGCAGATATTGTTTATCAAGTAATTTACCATTAGAATTGCATTTTATTATTTATAGAGAACGTTCATAACACTTCAATGCTGCATAAATGCTTCTTCCATGAATGTGATGTTTCCAGACATTTGATTTAAAATTATTAATATATAATAGCTGCTCTGTAAAATGGTTGAAATGTACATTTTGAGGTATGTTGTGGACCACGCATAGATAGTTGTGAATGGTTTTAGATCATGAATTTACAACATAATCATTGCATTACCATTGGAAACAAGATCAGTCAGTCAAATATCAAAAGCACATTTCTACCATTTTATTATGACAGTAAGGGATATACATCACAATCTACAGATAAATGAAACTAATGTTTTAACTGACAAGTTGTGCTTATTAATATTCATTTTAAAATCTAAAAAAGGAAACAGGCTTTATTCAGATGATAGTTTCTCTTGAAAGAATGAATTCTAAGATCTTATGTATAATTTCTAAGTTCCACATTGGTTTTCTAAATTTGTTATGTTCCATAAACCATCAGCTAAGATTTAAATTGCCGAACAAACCTAATACTTTGGAAGAAAAGATGAAGAACCAATCAGAGATTTGAGACAAGACCAGCTACACAAAAATCAAAAAAATCTTTCTAAAGTGTTGGATAGAAACACTAATTGATATATATAATTGTATGAAAATCATGTGAAATAAACATACAGCAGTAACCACTCCTGCAGCCTTAATTGTCATGACAACTGATCCCTGCTGTAAAACATGGATCTGTTGATAATTGTCTGTAGCCAGAATGTAACTGGATATGTGACCTTGTGTATCACTCAACTCCACAGACAGCAAGCTTCTGATGACAATATGTTCTCCAGGCTCCTGCAAGACAATATCCTGTATATGTATAACTAATACAGAAAGTTGATAGTGCTAAAAGTATGCAAATAAATATCGATTAACTGAGTGACTAAGTTATATCTTTTGTAATCAAGACCAACTGATTCAGTGTGCACAGTATGTAGGGTAGACAAGGTGTGCGTGTATTCTGATTTTATGATACAATATTACAAAAGATCCATTTATCTTTAAACTTTAAAAAATCTTTGACAACTAAAACTTGCATTGCATCCAAATGTCACAGAGTTGTAAGACTTTGACACAATCTTTACAAGCACATTAATTATTGATTAATGAGTTAGTAGGTGGCTGCAAATTCTTTTGTTGCTATTAGTTTCTCTCAATAGTTGGAGAGAGAAGAACTGGAAAAATAAATGTGCACTACTCACATGGTGAAGACCTGAACATAGAGATTGCTTTTAATCTTAATGAAATGGCAATACTAAATAAACAGCAGCACACATTTACTGATAACTTTTAATAAAACATAGCATCCCAATGAAACAATAATGCTTTTAAAAGCTATTTCTTTTCATCACTTTTTTTTTAACCCTTGTAATTATCAACTGTAATTTTAAGTTATTCTCAGTATTCCTCATGTGGAAAACAAAATTAACTTTCTTCAATTATCCATTTTTGTATTGTTCTTTTTTTTTTCAACAAAACAATTTTAACAGAAAATTCTAAGAATAGCAATTATTCCAGCAGATAAAAAATTACAGCACATCAAATATGCCTTTATAAATTAAATACTTTTTCAACCAATGTTCCAAAAGAGCAATTATGTTAGAGAGAGAAACACGTTTAAGCTACTAAATGAGTTGCATTCAAAAACTATCTGAAATTACACAGCTACTGCTAACTCACTTTTGTAAGAGCAATGCTATTTAAGTCGACGCTCCATAACTTGGTTGAGGGCTGCACTGCACACACCACACCTGCTTCATCACTTGTCACTATGGCAATGTTTCCCGCTGACAAGACAAAGTAACATAAATGAAGATCTAAATTCTGCTTGTTGTTCCTGAAGTTTCACATTTACATATTCATATTTGTTTCCAGTTTATTGCAGATGTTTTGTTACCATTCTTTTTATCAGTTTGAAATTTTGTTTAATTACAACCAGTTTTAGTGTTTATTAGAGAAGTTATTTTAAGTATAAAATGCTAACCACGCATTGCTTTTTTTCACTTGGAAAAGAATCAAAGAATAATCACTAAGCATTACAGGCATACTACAACACACACTGATACATACTATGGATACAGGTTCATCAATACACGCCATATTATCACCACCATGAACAGGTACATGGTTCAGAGCCATACCAGAAAGGTTAAAAACTGAAGCAGTTTCCCTTATGTCTTCCTGAATGAATGCAGGTGTGATGAATGGCACACACCATATTACTAATGATTAATTTTATTTTAAAAACTTAATTTTCCCTTTTTCTGAATCAATTCTAAAAAACACAGGAAAAGAAAGTTTACAGTGTTATTTTAGTATATGAAAGAATGTGAGATGACTTGTGCAAGTATTTTAGTATAACTCATTGTCTTACTTACTTCGGTCATTCTGGACCTGTAGTTCATTAATTGTGTTATCCGACAACTGCTGTCGGCTGAGAATCTGCTGGTTGCAAAACACAGTCAACATGCCACATGAATCACCCACAATCAGGTCTTTGTGATAAAACTTTGTCACATCGTGAACAGCCATTGTCAGAATGGGTCCACTTTTAGTTTCCAATACCAACTGAAAAAGTCAAAACTGTAATATTACAGTTAAACATTATGACATACAGTATGTTAAAGCAGAGGGGTAGCAAGGGTTCTCAGTGCTTGTGGGCAAAGACCCTTTTGGTGCCCCCACCTCTGAAATGTTTTGATTATTTGTTTGTGACTAATTACCCACTTAATGACAATCACAAAGAATTAATCACTGCCTTATAAAGAGCTAATTTAAAGTCACAATATAATATCTCACAATATCACAACTGTAAACCTGGAACTAATGAGGTATCACCTACTAGGTTTACTTACATAATTTGTGAAATTGTAAACCATTTTAATATTTATTTCATCCAGTATCGTTCAAAGTCACACAGCTAGAGTAATCTCTCAAGCATGCAGAATGCAGTCACTTGTGGTGTACATGTATTACAAAACAGATCGATGAAATACTACTTATGTTTACAAATAAATTCTATTAGTTTACAAAACTGTGCATAGACTTAACTAGATCTTGTACAGGTAGCACTCTGGTATTCATTGTTACATTATATATGAACCTTTTGTGCTTTTACTGCTGCAAATGAATCAATGAAACTATCAAAATTTAAGGTATTGAGTACGTCTTTTTCAATACTTAATATTGCCAAGTTACTCAGTCGTTCTTGAGTCATTGAAATTCTCAAGTATGTCATAATTAATTTCAGCTTGCTGAAAGACCTTTCATAACTACTGTGGAAATTTCACGGGCAGAGGTGGCTAGTTATTAATTGACATTATAATTTATAGGTCAGAGGAAATTTTGTGCCCCTTCAGACATGCTACAAATCCCTGAAACATTCAGGAATTTAGACAATTCATGGTTTTATTAACAGCACATTGTTCATAATCAGATTTATTGAAATTTTAAAGACATTTTAAGCTAATAAAAAATACCAATACCATTAAAAAATCTATTAAATTACAAGATAAGCTTATGCTAAATATTTTAAAATATGTGAAAAAATATTCTGTCTTGTCTTGCTCCCCTCATTATCATCTGCTCCATCATCACCATTATTGATCATCTGACTAAACTGATATGGCTAAATTTCCAATAAATATTCAACATTTGTAACAGTTTACTCAAAAATTAGTGGAGTAAATGTCTGTGATATCCATATACCATAAGCTTAGCTAACATACTAATCTTCATAGATTTATCTTACACCAATGTTTCTTCGAGCCTGCGGCATGATGACATCAGCACATAAAACATTATCTACCAGTGAAAACACCATTGTGTCAGTTTTCTAAACCAACTGAAGAAGAGTGTGCAAAGATTAGCCTGCATACCTACAGCAAGCCCCTACTAAAGCTCTTCATTTTTCAAATGTAGATCCACACAACCAGCTGATGAAAAGCAGGAAGAAATAGTGCTAGGGAGGTATGCCAAACCTAGCCAGTCCCAACAAAACTTCAAGTGCTCCAGCCTGCTCAACGGACTGGACCACTGTGCCACTCATACACCAATGCTTAAGTAAACACTTTACTTTAATTACAATGCCTATAATATTATCTTTTAACCATATATTTGGGCAATTTTAGTTTGGCAGTAAAAATACAAATTTACAAATTTCTTTAATACTATTCCAAAATTTGAAAAAGATTTTGCCTAAAAAATTTCTGAAAGAAATACTAACCAAATAGGAGCCAACCAGCTGGTAGATATTCCATAATTGTCTTTTCAGACAAAAAAATAGCTACATTTGTCAACTTTTAGAGACTAGTTAATCTATGGAAGCTTCAAGATATTATCCTGATTTTTACCAAAGAAAAAGCTATGCATGTTTATAAATCAGAAAAAAAAAGAAAGAGAGGTGCATTAAGTTAATATAAAATAATTAATAAAGTTCCACTACTGCAAATTTTCTTTATAAAAGGAATGTGAATTATCTCCCTTTGTTCATTAATTTGACCGTGCTGTATTGAAAAGCCTGAACTTATTTCTTTCATATTGGCAAGTTCAGGTCAAAGTGCAAAATTAATCTCTTCAAAAATACATGTATTTTCATGATAGTAATGATTTTTTGGCAGAATGATAATTAAATATTTTTTTCTTATTCTAAACAGAGACAACGTTACTTGCTTACCTGAGCAGTTCCCAGTGAAGAACCTTTTGCCAGGTCGTATATTCTGATGACACCATCCTCACCACCAACTATAACTTTCAATCCGGTTTGTCTTTAAAAAATATTATTCTAGGTTCATTATTTTGCATTTTTTTTCATTTTCCATGTCTATAAAAGTGTGTGTAAAAATGTGCAAGAAAACATCCCTTGAAGACTTGAGGAAATTCTTAAAAGGAAGATCTATGGAATGAAAACCAACATATTCCTTCCCGTACAAGATTTACTGGTAGTATCAACAAAAGAAATTAACAATCACTTTATAATGCAATAAAGAATGTAAATATATATATATATTGATAAAATATAAATGGTAAACTATAGTAAAATAGCTTATCTTCTTTAGAAAGTATTATATAATTAATGTTCAGTTTCCTACAGTTATCATTATCAATATGAATGCTCGTTTAACACTTTTCTTGGTTTTTTTCTTTTTACTAGAATGTCGTTAATGTTTTTAAAGGTAACTGGCAATGATGTGATGTAATACTAATAGGGCTTGTAAATGATATATTACAAAAAATTTTAATATGCTACATGCTGTTGCTATTTCTTCCCTAATACGTAACTGTCAGCTTTTAAGGAATGATGTCTGTCATCTTAATCTACATGATATAGAATTTAGGTTAATTTCTATTACTATTCATGCTGTTGCTATTTCTTCCATAATACGTAACTGTCAGCTTTTAAGGAATGATGCCTGTCATCTTAATCTACATGATATAGAATTTAGGTTAATTTCTATTACTATTCATGCTGTTGCTATTTCTTCCATAATACGTAACTGTCAGCTTTTAAGGAATGATGCCTGTCATCTTAATCTACATGATATAGAATTTAGGTTAATTTCTATTACTATTCATGCTGTTGCTATTTCTTCCGTAATACGTAACTGTCAGCTTTTAAGGAATGATGCCTGTCATCTTAATCTACATGATATAGAATTTAGGTTAATTTCTATTACTATTCATGCTGTTGCTATTTCTTCCATAATACGTAACTGTCAGCTTTTAAGGAATGATGTCTGTCATCTTAATATACATGATATAGAATTTAGGTTAATTTCTATTACTATTCATGCTGTTGCTATTTCTTCCATAATACGTAACTGTCAGCTTTTAAGGAATGATGTCTGTCATCTTAATCTACATGATATAGAATTTAGGTTAATTTCTATTACTATTTTTTTTTTTTTTTCAAATTTAGTTAACTTGCAGTTAATTTTTTTTTCCGTGTTGCTTTTACAAACTAATCAAATCTGCAGTGGCAAAATACGTTTACAAATATCGTTAGCAATGTAGACTCGAATATTTTTTTTGTTGCGAAATCTCTCAAAACAAACGGTAAAGAAAGTCTAACTAAAATAATTAATGTTAATGTTTAAACTTCGCCTTTTCCACGAGTAAGAAGCGATAGAGCTACTTGGGAATACCAGTCGAAATGGCTCGGCCCTGTTGTTATTTAGGGTGGGGGGGGTTATCTCCCCTGTTCTCGGATCGCAATTCCCCGTTACCCGAGGTTGTGCAACTATACTATAAACGGAGTTGTTGAAACTGGGATGAACTTTAAAGGGATCTCGTCAGATCTATATATATATATATATAAATGTTTTTGCGGTATTTCAAACTTCCAGGAGAGATGTGGTGCTGGTAAGGGCGGCACTCTTGCATTTATGGTCTTGTCTGCATTAACGGTAACACGCTTAAGTCTAACAACACACAAAGTGTAAATTCATACCGAAAGAGTGTACCAACGCGTAACACATTGAACTTCTCCTTAGTTAAAAAATTCCATAATGATTTCACTTCAACACGATAAATTGCGGCGAGTTTCATCGAATCCTCCAAGCTCATTTCATCGATCAGCCATTAAAAGACTACTCCCGCCCTCTACTTTAAAGGTACACAACTTCTGCCGGCCACAATCGATTAGTGTTTCGCCCTTCAGCATCAAAAAGAGAGACGAGAGGATTGTGAAGAAAACATTAAAGCCAGCATCACAGTCAGGGTGATGTTAACTGGAGATAGGCGTGTTTTTAATGTAGTCTCGAGGGCACGGACTGTCTAACCAAAGACTAAAGCGGCAAAAAAAAAATTTATTGAAGATAATAAGGAAATGTCAGAAATGCTTAATGAATATATTTTCTAGTGTATTCACAAAAGCGGGAGGCGATGGAATTGTGGATATCGAATACCTTGCTGATCAGAGTAAGACAGACGGTATTATTATCTATCGCGGAGGGCTAACAGTGCATTGTTTACTCATGACTAAAGCAGCAGGTCATGATGGGTCGTATAATATGGTTTTACACCTAATAGCAGACACTATTAGTTACTATGTATCTACAATACTCATTAAATCATAAGAACCAGCAGATACGAATCCCAATGATTGGCAATGATGGTGTTGCATTTGTCTCCAAAAATTGTCAAGACAATTAGGCGAGTTTGTAGGGAAGATAAGTTATAAGTTATTAGAGCGCAAGTGCAGAGATGAGCTATAATTTAGGTCATATTTTAACACACCCCCCCTCCTCCGGTTATAACTCCTCTATATATTCATTTAGAAATTGCTGGTGCTACAATAATTTACCACTGTAACAATCAGCCCCGGTTTCCCTTATACATCGATAGTTTTACCATCGGTTGTAGGGAAAATATTAAAGTCGGTTAAAAAATATATAAGAAATATAATGAAACGTCCTATTGGTCATTCATTGACTGTCCTGTTTGCTTCCCATCCTTTTTAATTCCGACACTCTGAAGCAAACAGTAGATAACAGTGACAAAGCGGATGTTTCATATTTAGACTTTAGTAAATCTTTAGACAAGGCGCCACACACACACACACACACACACACACACACACACACACACACACAAATTCTTGGAAAAGTGGACGGGTTTTTCCATATAGAGCTGGGAAACAGCGTTCAAAGTTCGGTCTTAAATCCCATTTTGATTTTGATATTTATTAATGATAATGACAGGGAAGTAACTCCAGGTACTGAGAAAAAGCTGCTAACGATGTCATAAAGACTGAGTAATAACAATAAGCTGGAAATTCAGAAGAGGCTTTTAAACATCTTGACAACCGGGTGCCCACCGCGGAATATAGCCGCCTAATGTCTTTAAATGCAAGTGCTAGGACTACCAAGCAGAAAAGCAGGGGGAAAAAATTACAGTTCCCTTTTTTTTATTTTATAAGACTTGTTAAATGTGATGGGAAAAACCTGATTAATTTGAGTTACACAGGACAACGGCAACTGTCGAAGTTGGCAAAGTGTTAAGAAGGGTAGCGGTGGTTGACAGACGCTTATTTAAAACATTTAGAGGATTTTGAACTGTTGTTTAATTCTGAAAAGCTATTTATTTCAGCTGCCGACTCCAGTAGGAGAATCGGTCGCTTAATGGCAGAAGAACTCGACGGTTGCAAGTCCTTTTTTTCAGATGTAGAGCTGTGGATCGGATTCCTGTCCGGGCTGTGCATAATATATATATATATATGCATTTATCTCAGTGTTATAGAATAAGGGTCGGACTAGTGGCGTTTTGAAGTGCCCTCTTCAAGAAGCGCAAATCAACTACTAGCTTCTAGCTACAAGCAAAATTTCTTAAAACGTTGTTTCAAAATTCGCTTTGTCATATAGAACATCGACAGAAGAGCCGGATGTTATTATTATTATTATTATTGTTATTGTTATTATTTTGACACAAAGGCCGAGTTTTATAATTTAGCTGTTTGCCGACCTTGAGGTTGTTTATGAGCTGCAGAGTAGCGAATGTGTGTCAAACGCTGTGCTATCCGGGCTATCCCATTTAAACAGAAAACAACAACAACAACAACAACAAAAACTGGTCTGGCCTGGAGAATAATCCGATCGTTTTTTCTGGGTTTCGTTTGATGACTACTTTCGCTTTAGACTCCTAAGCGGTTTCAAAGGCCAGGCAGCCCCACCAGCGAACCGGCCTTCGTGTGCCACTTCGATTTTACCAGTTTAATTGTTTCCAGCCCGTTTACTTTCAGACACGAAGCCTGTCCGACCCCTGTCCCCACCCCGCCGTTCGTGGGATTTCTATGAGTTCTGTATTAAAAAAAAAAAATTTTTTTTAAAAATTAACGCCCAAATACACGGGAAATGGCAGCTTGAAAGTAGATCTGGCGAAGTGGGGGGGGGCTCCACGGCGTATGCAACAAGTAGTGGTTGTGCTCCGTCCCTGGACCGAATAACGAAGTCACTGGATTCCAGTAGCCCGCCTTCCGCGAAATGGGAATATTACGTTCGGAGGAGTCACGGAAATCGTGATGCTCAAGATGGGGCGACAGCTTTTTTTCTTGCGATTCAAACCCGCCACTCTACGGGGGTAGGGAGCTGAGTTAATGCGTCTTGTTGTTTATAACGAGGGACGTGCATAAATTAAAAGAAAGAACGTTTTCAGCTTGGTAGTCATTTTACTGAAAGAACAAAATCTTCTAACTTTAAGCAGGATTTGAATATTTATCTTTCTACCTTTGAGCAGTAGTGGAATCGATCGATCGTTCGCGGAGTTGTTCGGTGCACAAAGTACATTCTTCGAGCATTTAAGTTCAGAAGATTTTCCACTTGAATGTTGACTTATGACCTCATTTTCCAGTTGGGAAAGCGCTACTTTCACTTTGTGTAATCTAACTGAGGTTACGCAGAATTGGGGCAATCAACTTCAGTCATGATATCTGAAGTAGGATAAACACACAGAGAGAGAATCTCTATCACAGATTCACTCATAACTCTCACACTTCTCACTCATTCTCGCATACACTCTCACTCATGGCTCTCTCACACTTCTCACTCATTCTCACATACACTCTCACTCATGGCTCTCTCACACTTCTCACTCATTCTCGCATACACTCTCACTCATGGCTCTCTCACACTTCTCACTCATTCTCGCATACACTCTCACTCATGACTCTCTCACACTTCTCACTCATTCTCACATACACTCTCACTCATGGCTCTCTCACACTTCTCACTCATTCTCGCATACACTTTCACTCATTCTCACAAAAACTCTCACTCATTCTCGCATACACTCTCACTCATGGCTCTCTCACACTTCTCACTCATTCTCGCATACACTCTCACTCATGGCTCTCTCACACTTCTCACTCATTCTCGCATACACTCTCACTCATGGCTCTCACACTTCTCACTCATTCTCGCATACACTTTGACTCATTCTCACAAAAACTCTCACTCATTCTCGCATACACTTTCCCACAAACACGCTACTCTCTTATTCACTTTTTACCTATCAGACAAAAAAAAAGAGAAGAGAGAATAAAAATATCTACCCCAGACTAACTATTATCAATGTACCAAACAAAAGTCTTTAAAATCACTGGCAGCATTTATAATAATTAATTAAGAAATAATTTACATAATATGACAAAACGAGACAATTAATTAAAACTGTTCTAGTTTCTTCTGCTTGCTCTGCATTGAAAACCAACGTCGCTGTTCTTTCTATGTCTTGTCTTTTTTTCTTTCTATTCGGCAATGAGATGAGGATTCCATCTATCTTCGGGATCAAACTCTTAATAATACTTCTATCAGCTTGCAGCAATATCACCTTAGAAATGAATTGTATATTTACAGAATTTCAACTTTTATTATCTTTGTTTTGGTTTGTAAAATTCGAAAACAATAAGTTTGCAATTATTTCAACCTTCGTTATATAACCGACTTGATTTATTTCAATGTTTAAAGTATATGACCTCGATTATAGTATCATCTCTGCGTTTAATTGAGAATTATCGGTGCTGTAACAGCTGGACACGGTGGGCTTCTCTACTCTAAATAAACAGAGACAGCGGGATGAGTTAATATTTCGTTTTTTTATCCCGCACTACAGCTGAACAACACGACATGTAACGCAGAGGAGATTTATGCTTCGCTATTTAATTTTCGGACAGCAGGAATGTAAATTAGCCTCTTACTCTTGCTGCCTCTGATGGCAAAACAGGAAATATTTAAAATATCAGGAACGTGTTATCATCCAGAGTTAATTCGTGACTTTAAGGTGGGGATTTGAATATTGTTCCCGATATTCTATTTACTCTCTTTTGCCTTTGACAAAGCTGAACCAAACATTAGCGAAACCTCAGCTATTTCCATCATTTACTGCGTTTTATTCCTGTTTTTGGCAACCTCCTACGACATGGTGTCTTCTTGCTCTTCTGTGCTGGTTGTCTGCGTGGGGGGTTTACATGCGCCACCTCTCTCCGGTTTTCTTCAACAGATAAATAAAGGGGTTCTAGTAAGGAGTTTCTGCTTAGCTGCTACCCACAATTCAATCTAGTAGCCCATCCTCGTCCGTTTTGGTTGATGGAGTTTTTCAGACTTAATATCTGGCTCTGGTCTCGTAAAAAATGGCGGCTGGTTTCCCTTAAGGACTTATGTATGTAATGGTCTTAAACTATATATACAATTATGAAAACAGAAGGAAAATTAAGTATAAAATGCAAATAATACGTGATAGAATTACATCTCATGTGCAAAAATGAAACGCTCCATAGTACAGTCACGTGTTGATATAGTGCACTGTGATTGGTTGTCAGTCATGTAAGCGATCAGTATAGGCGTGACGTCATTATAGTTAGCAAATGTGTAGTAAATGCTATTTAGCTAGTGAGGGCAGCTTGCAGGCCGACTTTATGTTTCAGAAGGAGCTGTACACAAGACTCTAAGGAAGATACACGAAACTGGTACTATTGACAATAGAAGCTGTCGAAGAAAAACTCTAAACTCTTCAAAATACCTCAGGGCATGTTCTCTACTGATAGATGACGAACCAGTAGAGAGCTTGCGATTGACTTATCTGCAAGTACAGGGTGTCCACGTTTCTTCAAGAACAGTAAGATACATATTAGCGTGGAGTGGTCCCAGTGGACATGTAGGTCCCTGAAAACTTGATAAGGAAAGGGGCAACTAAATGACAGGGCTGAAGTTGGCAGCAAGAATGAAACAGTGAGATGACCAAACCTAGAAAGTGGTGCTCTTTAAAGACGAGTCCGAGTTTGAACTGTTTGGCAGTAGTCAATGGCAGTTTGTTCAGAAGTGGACCAGGAGCTATTACAGTCAGTGTACAACGGCTACAGTGAAGCGTGGTGCGGATTAATACAACTACGGAGCCGCATAGCAGCCGAGGGCGTTGGAGATTTACATAAAATCAAAGATGTACTGACTTCCGACAGGTACAGGAACATTCTCATTTGTTATATCAGTCCTCCAGAAAGGCATCTCATTGAATGGGGATTCATTTTCCAACATGACACCGACCACAATCATACGGCCGATGTGGTGGAAAACTATCTGAAATGTAAAGAGGCTGATGGGACATTCAGAAGATGCCTCGGACTGGACAGAGTTATATGGCCACTGAGAATGTCAAAAGGCAACAAAACACCTTGGATGAATTGTGGAGATTGCTACAGGATATTTGGAACAACATTCCACACCTTTACATTATATACCTGTATGGGGGCATGGAGAGGAAGGTGTCAGCTCTAACAAAGGGAAAACACTAGTTTCACTGTACATTTTGATTTTGTATATTTTTTGTAATAATGCATTGTGTATGTATTATATATGTCTGCTCGTTTGTGCCTATTTTGTGTATTTTCCGACGATTATTTTCAATATTGTGTTTACAGTTTTATCATCGTGATGCTGTCAACAGTTTACTGTAATATACAAATATATTAAAACTCTTTCCGCTTGCAACTTTAATTAAATTGTGGATTTGATTAACTTGGTTACCCATAAGGCGTTACTATCAATTATCATTTTCAATATTTTAAAAATGTGTTTTCTGTAGTATGCGAGAGAGAGAGAAAGACCGGGGAACCGTGAACAGCTGGCCACGACACACCCCCTTCCTCCTCCTCCTACATTCTACGCGCTGCAATCTCGACGCTTCCTCAGAAGTTTGGCGTTCAGGGGGAACTGCCCCCCAAGTCTGTTTCCACAGAGATGATCTGTTAGACCAAAAAAACACGATCTCTTGAGATAACGTTTACTACAGGGTGTTCCAAAAGTCTTGGGCACATTTTGACAATGAATATCTCGGAAACTATTAAGGATATAAAAACGCATCTGGTAAATTCAGAAAGCTTGTAATCTCAATTTTTACATGGAATGTTCAAAGATGTTCAATGTGAGCACCATTGGTCACACGACACACATCAAGCCTATAGTCCAATTCTTGCCAAACGCGTCCCAGCATTGCATTGTCAATGGTTGAAACAGCTTCTGTTATTCGTGCCTTCAGCTCATCCACGTCTCTGGGAATAGGGGGCACATATACCAATCCTTTCACAAATCCCCACAAAAAGAAATCGCATGGTGTGAGATCTGGAGATCTGGGTGGCCAGGACATGAGATCGTGATCATTCTGCCCAGACCTTCCAATCCATCTGTCTGGCAGTTTTATGTTCAGAAACTGTCTAACCCTGAGGCTCCAGTGTGGTGGCGCTCCATCCTGTTGGAAAATGAAGTCACCAGACTCTTTCTCACTCAATTTATCCATTAACTAAAAAATCTGAAAAGATATCTAAAAAAATCTTAATCTAAAAAAATCTTAATCTGAAAAGAAATAAAAAAAATCAATAGCCTTACAAAAAATTAATGTAATTAGCTTTAAAATGACACAACTTTTATCTTACTACCATTCATAGTTAAATAGATATGGGGACTTCAAATGTGCCCAAGACTTTTGGAACACCCTGTATTTTACTTCTGTTATATTCATAAAAAAGAATTTTTTTTTAAAAAAAAATTAATGAATCGACGTTAGCTGCTTCTTCTTCTTTTTTTTTAAATGGAGCTTTTAACGACATGAATGCGAAATTCTAGATATTTAAACTTGACTTCACTCCTCCAGTTGAATACTTCCGCTTCCTGTCTTCGCAGCCCAGGTTTCCTGACAGCTCACGCGAGATCGCGTAACTCCGCCATCATAAAGGATAACCCACAATTTCGGTTAATTCAGAGAAATAAATAGAATAAAAATATAATTTTTAAAAAATACAGAAAACCGTGTTTATGTTTTTTTTTTTTTTATTTTACAGAGTCCATATTGTAATTCATCTAAAATAATCACATATAATTAAGGACCGATAGTTGATACCTTTATTTGTACGAGAGATATACGGGGATAGAGAATTGCTTTACCGTGCAGGTTAGGGCAGGAATCAAATGTAAGTCTTGAGAGAGCTGCCATTAATCAAGATGAGTTGGATATGAATGATATAATGATATTTAGCTTAATTCTCACCTAACACAGGAAGTTAAAAATATATATAATATATATGTATTCTGAGTTTGACGACTTTGGACGTGATCAAGCTGGGGTGTGCGAGTAAAAGTTTAAGTAAGATGAATTAAATGAATTTCAATTTAAAAAAAAAAAAACATAGAGTATTTAATAACCTAGCTCCGGTATGAAATTACTGTTTATTATATGGGGTTTTTTCCCTTTCGTTCTCTTTCCTGGGTCCATAATTAATAATTTATTATTCTGGTTAGTTCTTGCCAAAGTTATTCGCAGCTACTTTTCAGTCAAACACGGACGTGATTCTAAATAAACCCCATTTTCTTTTTCAGTATCTATAAGTGATTTCCTCCTCGGTTTCTCCATCTTTGTTCACTGGTCTTCTATTTATACGAACATTTTTTGTTGTTGCTGTTGTTGTTGTTTTTCTCTGCAGTCGTGGCCTCTCACCCTTGGAAACGAAATATAGAAGTTTGCTGAACTCGATTTAATCCACCTGTTTACTTTGTTACACAAGGATGGAAACTATTTAGCCTTTGTCAGGTTGACCTCAAATGTGAGGATTTCTTTGTCAAGGGGTATGCGACCAATAAGAAAGCTTCAGTTTCTGCATTTTTAGACGTGTTGCATCCAGCCCCCCTCCCTTTTTCAGGCCAGCCGTGTAATACTCCGATGTTTTATGCTCCACAACTGCATTAGTTGTATATACTAAAGTGCTCGGTGAAAAGGTATGAGAGAGAGAGAGAGAGAGAGAGAGAGGAGAGGAGAGAGAGGAAGAGAGAGAGAGAGAGAGAGGAGGTGACGTTATTACAGAGAGAGAGAGATGGAGAGAGAGAGATGACGTTATTACAGAGAGAGAGAGAGAGAGAGAGAGAGAGAGAGAGAGATGACGTCATTACAGAGAGAGAGAGAGATGGAGAGAGAGAGAGAGAGAGGTGACGTTCTTACAGAGAGAGAGGAGATGGAGAGAGAGAGAGAGAGTGACGTTATTACAGAGAGAGATGACGTTATTACAGAGAGAGAGAGAGAGAGAGAGAGAGAGAGAGAGAGAGATGAAGTCATTACAGAGAGAGGAGAGATGGAGAGAGAGAGAGAGAGAGATGACGTTATTACAGCGAGAGAGCGAGAGAGATGAGATGAGATAGAGAGAGAGAGAGTAGAGAGAGAGAGGACGTTTTAAGACGAGAGAGAGAGAGGAGAGAGAGAGAGAGAGCGATGACGTTATTACAGAGAGAGAGAGAGAGAGAGGAGAGAGAGAGAGAGAGAGAGAGGTGACGTCATTACAGAGAGAGAGAGAGATGAGAGAGAGAAGAGATGGAGAGAGAGAGAGAGAGAGAGATCATTAATTAAGGTAGAACGGAGCTAGTTTTCATACTCCAGTAATTCTTAGTTAAGCGTACAGATGAGGCTGTGAGTGATGCCATGTGCTTTGACCTTATCTAAGCGTTTAATTGGGGGTCAACACCTTTCCCAACGATTACTGATATTAAATTTTCCACGAATCAGTAAAATTGTGCGGCGGAAGAAATCGGATCTACAAATTGGCAATGGCCCGGTTCAGAGCCAAGCTACAGCATATTTATCGGGAGGGATTTCCTTTAATGTTGGACTTCTGATTGGTGGCCGACCTGGAGAGATAGCTGCGGTGTACTTAACCCCGATATTAATGCATAGATATGGGAAGTTCATATAGTTTTAAATAAAGACATGCTAGCCGAAGCATAAAAGGAGGGGAGGGGGGGGTAATTAAAACAATAAATATGAGAAAGTAGGTATAATGGATGATGCCCTTACACTGCAACATCAGTTAGATTGTTGTACCGGGACGAGTCTTAGCAGACCGACGACAAGAAGCATCATGAACCGGACCGCCGACATTACACCAGCTTTCTGCACAGAACCACCAACGCCCCACGTCTCTGGGGTGGGGTGGGGCGGTCGTGCGAAAGGGTTAAACGCCACCTGGAAAACGACGATTGCGAGAAGGCTGCCATAGTTGTGCGCCGTCCTTCCTATCGAACCGACAGATCCCATTTATGTCCTTTCAGGCGGGGGATTTATTAGAATTCGGATCGGCTCTGCACGCGCAACCCCGCCGTGGTTGTTTCCTTTCGTTTTAAGGATTAGACCCAGTCACAGAGCGCGGGTCGTCGTCGTTAGACTTCGTGCGCCTCGAAGGCTTTTTTTTCTTTCGGTCGTTAAACCATCAGTCGAGCTGACGCCATAATGGCGCCTTCAATCCATCAACCACATCGCGAACGAGCCGTTCACACTGGACGAAGTCTTTTGTGTTTATAAACCCCAATAAACGTCTCTCTCTCCCCCCTCCCTACCCCCACAACGCGACTCCTCTCTCTCTCCCCTTACCCCCAACTGGCTCTCTCGTCTCTTTCTCTCTCCCCCCAACTGTCTCTCTCCTCTCTCTCCATACCCCCAACTGTCTCTCCTCTCTCTCTCTCCACAACCGTCTCTCTCTCTCTCCCCCTACCCCACACTGTCTCTCTCTCTCTCTCCATACCCCCAACTGTCTCTCCTCTCTCTCCCCATAACCCCCAACTGTCTCTCTCCTCTCTCTCCATACCCCCAGCTGTCTCTCTCTCTCTCCCCCTACCCCCAACTGTCTCTCTCCTCTCTCTCTCCACAACCGTCTTCTCTCTCTCTCTCCCCCTACCCCACACTGTCTCTCTCCTCTCTCTCCATACCCCCAACTGTCTCTCTCTCTCTCTCCCCATACCCCCCAACTGTCTCTCTCCTCTCTCTCTCCACAACCGTCTCTCTCTCTCCCTCCCCATACCCCCAACTGTCTCTCTCTCTCCCCAACTCTCTCTCCCCCTACCCCCAACTGTCTCTCTCCTCTCTCTCTCCACACCGTCTCTCTCTCTCTCCCCCTACCCCACACTGTCTCTCTCCTCTCTCTCATACCCCCAACTGTCTCTCTCTCTCTCCTCCATACCCCCCAACTGTCTCTCTCCTCTCTCTCTCCACCAACCGTCTCTCTCTCTCTCCCCATACCCCCAACTGTCTCTCTCTCTCCACCAACTCTCTCTCCCCCTACCCCCAACTGTCTCTCTCTCTCTCCCCCCATACCACCCAACTGTCTCTCTTCCTCTTTCTCTACTCTATATCATTAACGTAGAACAACCGAGGAATCCGTTATTTTCAGCTGAATCAGTTTGGTTTTTTCTCTCTCTCTCTTTCTAATGTCGGCGCGGGACGGAACAGAGTTTTCCTCGGAAGCAAAATCAAAGTGCACCCTTAGTGCTTGAGATGTCGTTCGCACGCATTGACCTCCCCAGCAGTCAGCCGGCTGGCACCGCTTTTATGCGTAGGCCGGGGGGGGGGGGATCTCCCAGATCTGATTAATGCCCTCGATGACAGTGTAATTTTCCAGTTCGTCAACAGCTGGGATTTCGGGTTCTTTCTTCTCCGCATATTTTAAAACTTTACCCACCCCCTTCCCGACTGCCACCCCAGAAATGTGTTTACTAGGCGGCACACCCCACCCTCTGCCCGTGTGTCGAGCCTCGCCATGTTCGGCACCAAGTCAAATATTACCCTTTATTTAGATTTCTAGAACCTTTGAATAAGAGACTATTGTTTTTTTTTTTTTCTCTCTCCGTGCCAACCACCACCCCATTGCCAGGAAATGCTCAGAGGAAACCCAGCTGAAGTAAAGTAGCACCGCCATGACGATATCCGGAGTCGTCGTCCTCGCTGGCATAGTTAATGTAGCTAGTCGCCACTCTAATGGCCGGGGGGGGGGGGAGAGAAACGCGTTGTCCGTGACCAGTATTAACGCCTTCTGTAAGTGTAAAGATGAACTGGTTCGGCGGACAGGGATTCTAACCCGACGACCGTAAACTGGTACAGAACAGCTCTACGGGGATTACACTTTTGGACGCAGGGGCTGAGGATTGGCGAATTGCAAATGGCTACCTAAAGCGGGGAGGTAACTTTGACCCCCACTTTTGAAACTTGCTAATGGACCATTTTCAAAGTTAAAAATAACGTAATAAACTATGAATGGAACCAATTTAACCAATTTATTGGTAACTTTGGTTATGTAGTAAGTTTTTTTTTTTTAAAAAAT
Organism: Nautilus pompilius; assembly: GCA_018389105.1. Lineage (NCBI taxonomy): Eukaryota > Metazoa > Mollusca > Cephalopoda > Nautilida > Nautilidae > Nautilus > Nautilus pompilius. The sequence continues at coordinate 1,281,847 of JACATO010000684.1, forward strand.
GATAATGTAGGCAAATTGATGCTTTTAACCAAAAGCAGAGGCATACCAGTAATTTTACAAATATCAAATAAAGCCATCAGTCAATTCTGCCATAGATAACGTGAATAAATTAAACATTGCAGGTAATGCAAAACGTTATTTTGAATGAAAGAAGGAAACATAAGTAATGCATGACAATATAAACAAGTAGAAGTAGTAACTTCAATTTAAACTTTAAAAAAAAAATGTATTCATTTATTGAATTGCTCAAACATGTTTGACTTTTAGGGTGCTTGAATTCGTCATCAATGGCTTCTGAATCATGTTCATCAGGAACTCCTTTGTATCTGAAGAATCAAAAAGATTTCTGTGATTCATAGGCTGCGATGGATCAAAACCAGTGGATTTTTGCATTATTAGAAATGTTATCATCTTGTTGTCCAAAACTGCTTCTTCTGGGTTCAGCATCAATCATCTTCCTTTTCCTTCTTTGATTAGGGTTTTATTCTTTCGGCTGCTCAGAAATACTTCAGAAACAGAATCATTGATAGTGGTGCTATTATTCTCTGCATCAAGACTTCTTTCTAAGATTTGTAAAGGACTAAGAGGATAGATTCCAGATTTCCTAAATTCATATTTTAAATTGTTGAAACAGTTAATTTTCATCAGTTTTTTTTTATAAGGCTTGGAAACTGGTTTTTCTGTAGAGTCTTTGTTTCTTTTCTCCCTTTGATATTTTGTAATTCTCCATGATTTTTCTCCAAGCTGCCTTCATTGCATGAAAAGGTGCCACATCCAATGGCCAGCACAAATGCGTTGAATTTGGTGTTAAGCATATAAAGGCTATTTCATTTCTTTCACATTCTTGAAGAATGTGATTATCCTCAATCAGGACTTTCCTTTCTTCTGTAATATGGTAGAGCAATTTTGTTGAACAAATCTAAAAAGCAGATGTTATTGAATCAACTTGATTTGGAGTAGCTGTACAGTGCCTCTGCTGGACTGTTTTCCTCCAAGTGTTCTGTAGATTTTCAGCTTTATAAACCTCACAAAATTGAGCACTCTCCCACTGCTGTGCCTGCCAACATCAAGGTTGCAGATGATTTGAAACTGTTTGTCACCCTTTCTGAGGTTGTTTTTTTTAATTATTACCTTTTTTTTTTCCTTTGAGTCATCTGTGAAATTGGCTTCATCAAAGTTTATTACGTTCTCAGGTTGAAAAGTCCTTGGCAATCTTTAGGATGATTTCAATATATTTAACTTCTGGGTGACAAAAAGGAAACAAAAACATGATAAAAAAAACGAGTTAGTCAAATTATGGCTGCCAAAAATTGAATCATTTAATAATGTTATGAGTGTGGCACTATAAAATATTAAAGGTGAAAAATTCAAAGAAACCTGACAAAAACAGGGATTATTGAATTTAAAATAGGAATTTAACCTTTACACTAAAACCTAACTGCAAGCAAGCTATTTTGGATTTAGAATTATCATCCAAGCTTTTCCTAACTCTAATGTTTTAGCTCTATTTCATTTTAAAAACCTGACATTGCTCAGAGGGTATCTTTGGCCAGAATTGATCCCATTATGTTTAGTGTTGACCACTCCAGTAAGTAACATAAAATGGCTAACAATGAAATTTTACCTGGTGAAATAAGTTTATAAACACAAGTGCAGACAAATATTAATAATTAAATCAATAATGAAAATGTGTTAAAAATGGTGATCTGAGATAAAGTTTGCACTTGACAAATCCATGTGATTTCAGTAAGATTTAGGCCTCTTCACCTAAAAGTTAAATTCTACTAAATATAGTTGAGACAGTATATTTCACGTCAAGCCATTCATACTAGCCTCCAATTAAAAGGCAAATTATTATGCTACCTTAGTACGGTCAGTGTACCGCAGCCATTTAAACTCACTCAGTGGGCAGGCCCGACTCCCAATCTTTATTCTACGAGGAGACATGTTTTTGTTAAACAGGCGGAACAGCTTGGAAATAAACTCGAATGATCTTCATGACAAGTATTTCACTTTATATTCCATCTCTTCATTTTTGCAAAGTTCCTGTCCAATGCACATTATCAATGTTTCCTTAATGGCAGATTGTCTGAACAAAATTACTTTTTCTCATATTTTCTACATCAGGAAAGTAAACTTTTTCTGGTTTGTTTTTCATTGTAACTGGAAAGATTATCACCTGCATCACCATTTGCATACTGTATTTACATCTGTACTGATTTCAGATACATTCAAAGACATTTTTCTGACCACTTCTCTTCTTTTCTATTGCCCTTGCTTTTATTTCGTGCAGTCAAAATTAGAGTTCAGCCAGATTATCATCGCACAGGTGGGTTTGTCTGTACTCGAGTTTTACCTTTATTTTCTCCTCACTTGAGCAGGAAACAGATCACAGCTTACATTGAGGCATCCAGGTTTGAGAAGGTAGCTTAGTAGAATTAAAATACAGCTTATACAAGTCACCTAAGTTTGAGTTATGTGGTTGGCATAGTAAAGTTATGAGCCAGCTAGCCATCACAGCTTAGATAAAGCAGCCAGGTTACCTGGCTTTCTTAATTAATTATTGCTCAAATTCAGTTTTGCTTTTTGTCTTAATTTAGTTACTTTTATTTTTTTAGGACTTGAATGATATCACTCAAATTGCTAAGTGACTTTAATAGAGCTCAATAGCCACTTACCTTATTTTTCATAATAAAGGTAATTTATTTCATACTTAAAATATCCTTTTGTTTTTGCAAAGTTGGATCTTGATTTTTTTTTTTTTTAGAACTTTGGTAAAGAACTGAAGGGAAGCTGACCCATTTTACTGTTTGTAAAGATCTGAATGTTAGCCTTTATTTTTTACACCATCTTTAGCACCCATTCAATCATAAAATAGCAAACATGTAAATCCTAAGGGGGATTGGAATTTTCTTCTAGTATCATTTCTGAAATCTCCACCTCCATTTCTCTAAGAACATGCTGTCATCGTTAGCTTGAATACTGGCAAATGACTGCAAAATGGCTACAGGTAAATATTTTCAGTGTCCATTATGAAATTTTGATTATTAATTTGATTAAAATTTTTGAGAAACTTTGCAAATCGTCACGTAATGACAGACTTAGCACTTGTGTAAAATTTCATCCAAACCAGATGTTGAGATACACTTCCCTGAGCCACTTTACAAGGTCATATACCACCACTCATTAAACTTGCATGCATCTACAACTTTGCTGGGATCTTAAAATTAACAAATTTAGTTAACTTTTTAAAAGAAAGAAAGAAAAGACAAATAAATAGCACTGATTTTATTTTCATTCAAAACAATAAATACGTGTAGAATTTTTCCAGTTAGCTAAGAATATGAATACATTTATCAGTGTTATACTAATTATCTTAATTAGGTGATCTTGATTTAATGAATTTATAAAAAAAAAACAAAAAAAAAAACAAAAAGCTTTTATTAGATTGTTCTATTTTATCTGCTAAACTAGATTTTAATGTTTTTTGAAAAATATTACTTTAGTAAATCAGCTAAATACAATTTTTTATGGCGAGATCTATGTCAGCCAACCAAACAGTGCAAGAACTGTCAAATGGTAAGACTTTGATAAACCATACCATAAAAAAATTGTGGAAAATAAAAAGATCGGGGAGGGACTACTCACACCATTCTGTTAAAGAGGGAAAGGATAACTATCCTTTTCTTTAAATTTAAATAGCGCAGACAGTTTTGGAGAACTGGCTCTTCACCTCGAATCTTATTACAGAAATCTGTGCTCTCAATTGCTAACAGGCAAATAGAAGTGACTACAACATTGCATTTATACTTGTTACAGTAGCAATGTAGTCTAGACTATTCCAAATACATAAATTTGAATGGTCAACTATCATAATTTCTGTAAGTATTCAAATAAAAAAGCAAAACAAAAAAAAAAAAAAACCACTCCATCTTTGTCGCCATTTTTCCTGAACCACAGAACTTGACTTCTCATCTCTTGGGCAAACTTCACAGCCCAGGAATGTTCCTTCTTTTCAGGAAAGTGTTTACTCTCTTCTCCACATCACCGATGATACAAACTTTCAGATAATCTGCTTTCCATTAAAGAAGAAATCATCGCAAGACTGAAAAACAAAAAAATTTTAAAGTTAAATTAACAAACAGATGAGTTGAGTGGTGGTGTTGAAAAAGCCACATTCAGCTAATGGTCAGAATAAACCATCCCACCTTTTATTATTTAAGCAGTCAGTTTTAATGGTCCGTTGACAACATACAACTAAGCTTTAATTCCCCGAGGAGTGAAAAAACAATTTAAGTTTGCTTAACAGAAAAAATAAAACCAAACTTACATCACTATCTGAATCATCTGAGATGGTTTCCATTTGATCTTCGGCCCCATTTAGCAGAAGATACTCAACAATTTTCTCATCTTTACGTCCACGAGCCAGTAGCAAGGGCGTCATTCCGCTGTAAGTCCTAGCATTGATATTCAGTGAGTGATTGAAGTCAAAGAGCAACTGTATCAAATTCTTGTTTCCACTTTCAACAGCATAATGTAAAACCGTTCGACCACTTTTGCCATCCTAAAAGCAAAATAAAGAGAGAAACATTAGAAATGAAAATTGGAACAAAAAATCTTTTGGCAGTATGTTCAAAGAAATAAATGGAAAGAGAATAGATATGGTAAAGCAGCATTCACAATCACCTGTGCATTAATGTTTGCTCCATTAACCAGAAGTGCACGAATCACAGCAAGATGAAGTCTGTTTACTGCGAGATGGAGACAAGTTACACCTGTTAAAAGTAAATAAAAAATATTAAAAATTTTTTTTTGCAATTAAGTACCTTGTTTAATACTGCTTACCAAATCATATTTTGTTTCTTTAAAAAATTCCCCACAATCTTTCATTTTAACTCTTTGGTTAGTTCTGAAGGTAAAGTTGGCTCCAAAGTTATAAAAAAAGAGAGAATTACTTAATTCACCGTTTGGAATCAAACTTTAGTCTTTGTTAAAAAATAGCTAGCAAACTCTAATACAGTTAAACTCTTCTTTTAACTCTATGAAACTGGATATAGTCTTTAAAATTTTTTTAAAAAAATAAGGAATGGTAGGCAGGAATTCTCACACCTAATTTTTTTGGGGGATATCTCAAGTCATAGCAACTTTCAGCTAATTACCATTGGTGAAAGATCTGTGATTATGAGGAAATTCTGCAGAACTGTTTAAAAAAAAAACATGAGGACAACAAATTTTCCAGAAATGCTAGATGTCATAACAATAACTTAGAGATGGAGCAGGGGTTTTTTTTCGATATAGGTTTGGGTAAATCTAAGTAGTAAAAAAAAATAATTTTTTTTTAAATTTGTTAATGATTTCCAATTCAATTATTATTTACCATCATAATTTCGCAGTTCCAGCAGGTCGGCAAAGATCGGGCGATTAGCTGCATTCCTGAGTAACAGATGGACCCCGTCGATGTCCCCTTCTTTGCAAGCTATGTGCATTGGCGTATTCCCCTGATGATCCCTACATTCCAGGTTTGCGCCAGCCTCTATCAGCGTGTTTGCCAGGCTGTACTGCTTCGTGATTATCGTAAGGTGCAACGGGGTCTGGAAAAGGTAGTTTCCGATGTTCAGATACTCGTACGTCGGGGCTTGCAGGATGAACTGTAACGCTTCGGTCACCTGTAGTTTAATGATGGCCATATGCAGCTGCCTGTTTTTTTTCAAAAAAAAAAAATAGAAAAAAAAATTAATAAACATAAAAAACTCCTCCTCAGGGGTTATTTACTCAAGCGTTTTTTTTTGTTTTGTTTTTTTCAATTTCCGTATATCGATTATTCCATCGTCGCCTATGGTTACACTAAATAAAACGGACAATGCTCTACTTTCACTTTACGCCCCCCGCCCCTCCCACCGGTTGTAAAAAAAAAAAAAGAAAAAGAAAAAAAAAAAAGAAAAAATTTCCAGAAACGTCAGAACAAACGTCTGATTAAATAATCACAACTTATTTACTATTAAAAACAGATAAAGGTGTAACCGGATCGAACAATCAGAGAGGGGAGCGGAGGGGGGGGGGAGGAACTGGGTTTTTTTGTTGTTGTTGTTTCTATTTTCGTTACCGCTGACGCAGTTGGTTTTTCCCCGAGGAAACTGACCAATCAGGGGGCGGCCTTCGGCGGGCGACGGACGCCCAGGGTCGCCGACCGACTTCCACACTCAGAAAGCCGCTTTTCACCCGGTTGGTGGGGGGGGGGGCGGATTCTGCTTGAAAATGCGCGCAAAGTCCGACGCTTATTCCAGCGGACAGAACATGATGAAAATTAAATTAAATTAAATTAAATTTTTAAACGAAAACAAGGAAAAAAAAAAAGGGGGGGAGAGAGAGAGGAAGCTCTCGACAACTGGGAACAGACAGAAGTCGTCACTTACGTGTCGCCATCTTCGTCCTGGGAGAATATGGAGAGAGCCGACGACGGGTCGCCCTGGCTGCTGCTGCTGCTGCTGCAGCTGCCGGGCAGGTTGTTGTTCGATTTGTAAACGTGCTGGCTGGTGAAGTGGTAGCCGGTTTCCTTGTCGGTGGAAACCAGGCGGTCGTGCAGCTTGAGCCTGTCAAACGAATGCTCCAAGGCGACGTCCCTCGGCGCCGCCCGTTCGGGACAGGGATCCGAACGGCACCAGGAGCTCTCCTCCTCGTAGTTCTGGCTGTAAAAACCGCTGCTGTATCCCGAGTCGCACTGGTCGGCGGAAGCCGGGCCTCCTTCGCTTCCAAATTTGTGGTGCGGCGGCATCTTCGCGTACTGGCAGCAGTCGACCTCGATATCCATTTCTCTTCGTGAGCGAGAAGACCGCAATAAAAACACCCTCCCTACTGAGCCTCTCTCTCTCTGTGTGTCTGATGTTCTCGCCGATTCGACGGGAACGGGTAGATCCGGGGTGGAAAACAAACGGCAGGTTCGTGTAGTAAAGAATAAGAGAGGCAGCAACACTGTACTAGCCACTCCTCTCGCAGACTCGGTAATGGCGAAGCTAGATAAGAGCTCCGACCTCTGTCTCTCTGCTCGGCGCGATCTGAATGACGCTCCGCCTCTCGCGGCGGCCTTTATATACGCGGAGCCAATCCACGGGATTTCCCACCAATCCCTTCTACAATCGTTCTTAAAATATAACTGATCCGCAAAAATAACCACATTGCGTTTGCTTGTTCACTCTGATGTATTGGAACATTTCGGTTACTCATTGAAAATTTCTTTATGCATGCAAGAAAAAAAAATTTTAAGTGCATATTAATAATAATAATAATAAATCTAATAATAGCAACAACAACAACAACAACAAGCTGTTAGTACTAAGTGACCACACATATATTTTTCTTCTCTCTTTCTTTTTAAATATCCTTTTAAAAAAACAATCATCATCTGGTTTTCCAAATTACAGGTGCCGGTTGCCGAGAATTAACTATTAATTTTATTAAAAAATTTTTGTAAACTCTCAAATTAAAAAAAAAAAATATATATATATATATTTATATATTTGTAATTATTCCATTTTATTTATTTTGCGTTTACCTGAAGTAGTTTTAAAAAAAACAGGAACGGAATGAACTGCTTTGTGGTTACGTGAGCATAACCGACCTTGCTTCATTTTAACCCTTGCAGGTTCTATAGCACTAAAACTTTTTTTAAAAAAGTGGCCGCCATGGGATGGAGATGGAGAAGAGGCAGAGAAATAACCGAGACGAGACTAATAAAAGGTCAACCGAGATGAAAATCAAACACCTATACTTAGAATGCAAAAGTAACCATATCATCAGAAGAAAATGTAGATTATATGCACGGGTAAGTTAATATTTAGTCGGTGGAACATCTCAGAGCTGAAATCCGTTTGTCACTGTCTATAAATAAAGGACGGGCTGCATCACGTTCATACGGCGATATAAAGAATCACAGCATGTGCACAATATTGTCAGCTAGAACCCATCTTCTTTGGTATTATTTAATACCCTGCCTAGCTAAAAAAAAAGGTTTTGTTTTCGCCTTAAGCAGAATATAAATCTGAACTATCTGCAAAATAATAAATTTTTTTTTTTAAAGAAAAACCAAAAAAAAAAGAAAAAAAAAGATTCAGATCTGACGAGACCAGAGTAGGAAGAGTTACACGATCTTTGACTAGTGGTCATTGTTCCTTTACCATTACTATTGTTAATGACGTTCCGGTATTTATCGCAACGTAGCGTAGAAGAACTGTGACAATAGTTACGAACAAATTATTCATTCTTCAAAATAACATTTTTTTAAAAAAATCTTGTAAAAAAGTCAGAAATTTTCACTTTCAATTTGCTGAGAACAGCGGTTCTTTTCGGACGTTACTTGAGTTTTGGTTCTTAGAACATTCAGAGAGATTAAAAAAATTGGTGCGTTGCCGGAGGAGGGATTACACAGGGGAACAAATTTTAAATAATTTTCAGTTGCATGGAATATTTTAACAAATTTTGATAGAACTTTAGGCGCTGATTTCAAATCTGAAATTAGTTTTTCTCTACAAGCTTTAGTTTGCATGCAATTTGAGGTTAGTGAAATTTTACAATGTGAACTTACGTAAACCATATATAAGCATTTTCATGTCCATATAAATTTATAACTTTTTGTATTTTTATAATTAAATTATAATTTATCATTTGTTTCAGTTTAAACATGGCTTCTATTAAGAGAAATCATTGCAGAAACAAGCCTAATGCCTTCTGCTACATATGTGGATGCTACACACTAACTCGTCAAAAACGTAATGTATCCTCCTTTGTCAAGCGTGCTTACAAGGCATATTTTGAAGTTCATCATGGTGACCAAGACAAGCAATGGGCGCCTCATGTTGTGTGTCACAATTGTGAAGAAATGCTTCGAGACTGGACCAAAGGAAAACGTAAAAGTCTACCTTTTGGAGTTCCGATGGTTTGGCGTGAACCAACCAATCATTTAACTGACTTATTTCTGCATGGTAAACACATCGGGAGTTGGAAAAAAAAACCGACATAAAATTACGTATCCAAACATTCCCTCAGCTATTCGGCCTACTCCCCACTCTAGAGAAGTTCCTGTTCCAATATTTAAAGGCTTACCTTCATTAGATGATAAAGACATTGAAGATGATACAAACAAACAAAATAGTAGTGACAGTGAAGTGGCAGAAAAATGTTCGTCGTCGGAGAATTGTTCTTCAGACTCTGAACCTTTTCCCACCCCTAAGCCTCTTCTGCAAGTTGAATTAAATAATTTAGTGAGAGATTTGGGCCTTTCAAAAAAAGCAGCAGAGGTTTTGGCATAAAGATTACAAAGTAGAAATCTTGTTGATCACTCTGTTAAAGTTTCATATTTTAGAAATCGTGACCAACTTTTTGTAGCTTTCTTTTCAGAAGACAAACATTTTGTTTACTGCCATGACATTCCAGGGCTTCTTAAAGAACTGGGTGTATCTTACTATAATCCTGCCGAATGGAGACTCTTTTTGGACAGTTCAAAACGTAGTCTAAAGTGTGTTCTTTTACATAATGGCAATGTTTATGGAGCGGTACCTATCGGTCATTCTGTGCATTTGCGAGAAGACTATGATGATGTGAGAATAGTCATGGACTTATTAAAATATCATGAGCACAATTGGATCATTTGTGTGGACTTAAAAATAGTCAATTTTCTTCTTGGACAACAGAAAGGTTTTACCAAGTTTCCATGTTTCCTTTGTATGTGGGACAGTCGAGCACGAGACAAACATTGGGTCCAAAAGAAGTGGCCTATCCGTGAAACTCTTAAAGCTGGCATGCCAAATATCATAAAAGAGCCAATTGTAAACAGAGATAAGATCATCTTTCCTCCTCTTCACATAAAATTAGGTTTGATAAAGCAATTTGTTAAAGCCCTAAAAACCGAAGGTGAATGTTTTCAACACATCATCACAGCTTTACCAGGGTTATCATTTGAAAAAATCAAAGCAGGTGTGTTTGATGGCCCACAAATTAGAACACTATTTCGTGATAATCAATTTGTTGCTAAGATGAATGCTTTGGAAAAAGCAGCATGGTTATCTTTTGTGGCAGTTGTTCAGAACTTTCTCGGAAACTATAAAGCGGAAAACTACTGTGATCTTGTGAACACAATGCTCCTCGCTTTTCGTGATCTTGGGTGCAACATGAGCATCAAGCTTCATTTTTTGAACAGCCACCTTGATAAATTCCCTGACAATCTGGGAGCTGTAAGTGACGAACAAGGAGAACGATTCCACCAAGACCTAAAGATCATGGAAGAACGTTACCAAGGGCGCTGGAACAAAAGCATGATGGCTGACTACTGCTGGAGCATTAAACGAGATTGCCAAGATAAAGTGTACAAACGCAAATTCCTTCCTGGATAAAATACACATTCAGATAAAAACTAATGAAAATATGGCACGATCAACACTAGATAATAATTTAATTTACTCATAAAATTTTTTAATTCTCTATCTTTTGCTTCAATAAATATTTTTAAATGACTTTTTTGCCGTTTTAAGATTAAAGTGAACAGAAGAATTTTGATTAATGTTGGAATTTGTTAAAATAACGAAAAATAAAAAATGTCAAATTGCAAGAAATCTGTAGCTTGCAGACAAAAACCGACTTTAAAATTAAAATCTACATATTCAAATTGACTAGAAAAAAGTATTTTTTTAATGCAACAAAATGAGTGTTCCCCAGTGTTATTGATACATCCAATAGCAGTTAATGTTATAAGTGTTCAGAAATTAATACATTACTCCATTTCTTAAAAAAGACACTAATTCTTGATTGATTTGAAAGCGAGGCTCGATACTAGAGGCGGGGAAAACGTGCGAGAGATTGAAAACATTGACTGCCATCAATACCTATAAATTTACCCATCAGTCCATTTTCTCTTACTTCGCCCACGCAAATCCCCTGAAAACATTATTTGAAGATACGCCGGGAAAATTTTCACATTTTCCAAAAATGTTTGCTTATATATCAGGTAGGGAGGAGGTGAGTTTACCCAAGTGCTTTCCTCAGACAGATTTCTCTCAAATCCGTGGTACGATCTCCCTTCTTGCCCTTCTGGGCTGAAGTTTACAGTTGAAGTCTGGCCGTTATTCGGCACAGTATCGATTCCCCGACTCGAGTGAACGGACATCTGTCCAGCTGTCGCCGCCTGAAAGTTGTTTTCGACTGGGGGGAGCCCGGTCCTAGGTAGAATGTGGCTGCTGCTGCTGCAAAACAGAAGTAAATTAGTTTTCTGCCTTCTATCGTGTTAGCTACCCGTTCGGAAAAGGTATTTGGCCATCTCCCCCTGCTACCATTAGTACTTATGATACCTGCTACGTTTTTGTTTTTGTTTTCATTTGCTGAGCATCGATTTCAAGAATGCAGTCTTGGCTGGATAAGTCGGATAGTTATCCCACAAAAGTTACCGAGTCATTCATCTGCATCTTCTAGTTGGAGTAGGTCACTACAAACAGAAGCCTCGGAATATCCAGCTGTATCAGAAACTAAAGATGAAACGAAGTATTGTTACCCAGCATCAATTAATCATATTCTAAGATGAATATAATTCTAGCTTCCTCCATAAGACAAAAAAAAAAAAAACCAACAGCTTTTTAAAAATGTTTTCCCCCGCTGTTATTGATTTAATTTTATATGTAACCAGTAAATTCGCTCTCCCACCAGAACATGGCATCGTTCCTCCATTTTTTCGATCGTTTTCAATCTCTCATCTTGCTTCCAAAAAGTAATCGCTATTTATAATCTCATGTCACAAGAACAGACATTGCGTGTAAATGACTAATTCCGTAAAATTAAAAAAAAAAAAAAAATTAAAATTAGTATTTTGCACATTTTCATTCTGCGTTTTCTCGGTCTTTCTAAAGATTCGGCACTGAATTTGTGGTTAGAACTTTGAGAGTTTGGTTCAACTAAATTTGGGAACATCTCAGAAGAAATGATTTTTTTTTTTTTTTAAAGATTCCCCGAACATGGAAAAACCAACCACGTGTATTAGCTGCGCTCCACTTCGCAAAACGGTTATAAGTGATTGCGAATGCCAGAAACTCTTAAATTAGGAGCGAAACTCGAGAATCCCCAGATTTTGTGTCGGGCCCCGAATTTTGAGATGAAAAAAAGCAGCAAACTTTGCATTATGGATAAAAACTGAAGGCTGCTGATTGCCATAATGTGATGTAATTCTGTATGGGTGGTATTAAGAATTGTCCTCTCAGCAACCAATTTAGCGAATCCTGATAAAAGGTCATTTTTTTTTTTAATGAGGATGTATATGTTATCACCCCCTTTCAAAATTGAGTGTCAAGGGCAGTTTTTAAAACAGAAATTCTCGGAACTCATTACTGCTAAAGAGGAATAATAGAGATATATTTAATAGGAAGGGGGGGAATATGTATGCGTGAATTTGAAAACCCTGTAACAGTGAGTGTAGGTTGAGGGAAATTAATACTATTTAATAAGATATTCTGGAAATGCCAGAGTTTATGATCAAACAATACTTAAGCGTTGATGGCATCAATTCTCTGGAAAGTTTTCAGAAATTATGAAGACCCGAGTTCCAGAAACGAAATTTTATTACTTTGTTTCACAGTACATTTTTTCATAAAAAAAAACAAAACAAACAGAAACATTTAATTTCTTTAAAAGTATTAAGCTACGAGCGTCACGGCCTCGAATTAATTAGGCTAAGGATTAAATATGGGAAATATTTCTTAGTCCGACTACGGTCCATCCGGTACTGCAGACGAAAAAAAAAAACAAAGATGTCGAAGTTTGGTCTAGTCAAGGGGCGATAACCGGTTTGTTCTGTATGGGGGGGGGGGAATTTATCCTCGGATTCTATATCTAGAATGTCGTAGAGGAAACTAAGAGGAGGAAAATTTAAAAAAAAGCAAACACACACACACACAGAAAGAAAAAGAGGTTGGCCGCGGTCCCGAGTAATACAAGTCATTGTAATTTCCAGTATTAGGGACAGTATCTTCTTTCATTTAGTGACTGGTAAATCCCACCTTTCCCTAGGAATACCGCAAATAATTGCGGTTTTTAAAAAAAAAAAAATATTTCCGAAACATGAAACAAAAGAAAAAAAAAAATAATCTCCTCTTTTTTTTTAGTCTAGTAAAATTAAAATTAAAATTTGATCTATGACTCCTGCCCACAAAATACACTAGTCCGCCATCGGTCACGTGTCCGCACCGACTGACGGGTATTTGGTGCGGAACACGCGCGCGCGCGCTTTACTGACCATTATAAATAGATGGGAAACGGGCCCAGTTATTTATATAGGAAAGAAGTTTTCATTTACACACATTTTTTTTTAAATATTTTTTATGAGAGGGAGATCCCTTCTTTTCAATTTCTAAAAACACTTAGGTGAATCACCATTTACCCGTCTTATAGCATTTAACTGGTTCGGCTAATTTATATTTATATATATATACATTTTTTTAAATTTAAGAAAACCATCGGAGTAGTCTTCTGATGGGGTAAACGGTAAAGTTGGCTTCAGATCCAGCAACAGGATACTCGCTCTAGCCTAGCTGTCTTATTGTAATACTGTAACAGATTATTGAATTGGGGGGGGGCGTTCTTTTCCTTTTTTAAAATTTAGAAAAAAAAAAAAAAAATTATCAGAAACTTAGTTCAATTAACTTATACCAGGACACTTCCTGTTAGCTATGGAGCAGGTGCTCTCTTGGCTTGATACAACCACTGTCCGATCTGTATATCAATCATCTGAAGAAAAAAAAAAAACGTTTCAAGAAGTTTTCTAGATGTAATTTCTGGACACTTTAAAACCAACAAAAAGTAAACGAATAGTGCCTTTCAGCATATTAAAATATAAATTGATTAGTACCAAATTTAGCAATTTTCATATCTTCTCTAATTTCTTCTTCTAATAATAACATCTACCATAATAGTATCTTTTTTTAAACTTTAGAACTCTACCAAGCAAATCAGTTAAATTTATCTAAAATCCATGAATACGATAAATATCGATCGATGTCCTCTACACGTGCACGACGAATGGCCAGTGCTTGTTAAACAGCAGTAATTCGACCACTGTTTTAAAAGAAATAAAATCTACAAACCACAAACCTTTCTGGCTGCAATGAGAGACTGTGGGTCTCCCTTCTTGCCGGAGGCCATGTTAGCGCAGTGGGCTGTTCCATTAATATAAATAGCTGTCTCTGACTCCAGCAGTCGATGTAACACACTCAGGGCATGCCAAGGATCTATGGAGCCTGGAGAAGAGAATTAGCCAGCCTTGCCATCAATGAGAATAAACAAAATCAGTTTGAGAGATGTTAGAATTGTTTAAGATTTGATTTCATGTTAAAACTACTACTCACAAATTGTATATTGAAATATGATGAATGTTTTGGAGACAACCTCCATTTGTTTCGGGCCTTCTGGACTGGGCAAAAGTAGCAACAATATCCAAGTCCGTCGAAGGCCCAGTTAAAGTCATTTGTGGTCTCGACAGGACTGCCATCACCACTGAGAAATTTAGATTTATTAAAATTCTAGTGTAGGTATGGAGTGAGTTAAACTCAGCATTGTATGGAATGAAACAATACTGCACATCCCTGTGAGATTAGGGGTAGCTAGAAGAAACCGTTTGTGATAAGCTGGTTCAGAAGAACTAAAAACACACAAAAAAGGTATATAATATTAAAGATGGGGCTTAACTCATACAACCAACATGACCAATAGAGAGTGCAGTGCACAGAGGAAGGAACGAAGGAAAAAAAAAAGGAAAAAAAAAGCACAGCATATCAAGTCCCTTATTTAAAGGGAAAACTTCTTTTTCACAAAGCAAAAAGTGTGAAAGTGATCTCATTTTCTGCATCAATTTCTCTTTCTGTTTGATAAGAGAACCCATTACGCCATAGGTTCTCAACCTGTGGTGCACGAATATACCAGAAACACAAACAACTTTCTTTCTAATGCTAATTAATAAAATAAAGTCATTAAAATTCTTTATTAAGTTAGCATTCTGTTTACCTATTTTATGCACCCTGTTACATGCAAAGTTTGTAAAAATTTTCCTTGGAGTTCTCTCGTCAATCCTCTGAAAATCCAAAACTCAAACCCCAACCACTTTTTCTTGGGTGACCTAGATCGTCCACTGTTGGGGTAACCCGATATCTGCCTTTTTTTGATTTGATGATACAAAAATAAAAGTTTTGCTGCACTACGCTACTCATCAATATAGAACTAATTTTAATATTTAAAAAAAAAGTTTCCTTTGAGACCAGTTGTAGAATTCTATACTATAACACGCTTTCTTTGAGAATTAATTTAAAAAAAAAAAAACAAACTATCAGTACATATTTTAAGACAATTTTCATTATTACCATAGTAGTAAATACCTTTATGATGATGCCATTTCAGCCAGGTTTTGTTTGAATACCCCTAGTTTTATTAAGAGAAATTCCAAGATGTCTATGCATTACAACGCTTTAGCCAATCAGATTTATTTAGAATATAAATACAATTCTTTTTAGGAGAGATGATCATTATCCACTTGGCAGTAGTTTTACATGAAAGATCTGTGAATAACAGTCAGACGCTCCAAATAAATAAAAATTTAATCACTCACCATTCACAAACACAATGCGTGAACCCTTAGGTTGGTCTGCCCCATAGTAAGAGTTGGTGAACCTTACTCTCTCCATCACTTCCCTAGCAGAGATATTAAACACATCAGCACACACCTTCAGGTTACTGTCTAAGTCCAGGTATGCAGAGAAAGGACACGAAGTGTTTCTTTCACACGTCTGATCTGAGAAAGGGAATTTTTGATAGTAGTTATTTCGATCTGCTAAAAAGTGAAACATTTGTGCGGAGTATCTCAACATCATATCAGCATATAAAATTTTTTTTAAATGTGAACGAAAAGTAAAATCTACATGATTGCCAACTACTAAGTACAAATTCAATTAAAAAACAAAGACCTTGTTATAATAACCAACAGTTTAGAGAAAGTGATCTTTGGAGACATTTTCTAGCTTTTACTAAATTTTTTTTTTTTTTACATAACTGGTCACGTGGAATGATTCATTCATTAAGAGATGAATAATCAATTCTAAGCCATATCTTCAGGTCTTGATATAAAAGAAAACAACAAAAAACTAACTTTTAGGATCGCACAAACTTAATATATGAAGCAAGCATTTTAGTTTATAAGTTTTATAGAAATAATAGTAATAACAAAATGCCAGGCAATGTGACTCAGTGGTGAGTGTGTTGGCTTCAGGACCTAAGGGTCCTGGGTTCAGTTCCCACTTCTGGCACATTGTTGTGACCCTTGAGCGAGGTACTTTACTGGCAGTGCTCCAGTTGCTGCTGGGGAGTGGCCTGTGTAGGCACTCAGACAGAGGAACCAATGGCGGGGGACGCTCTATAACCATGACAGAGGCAAGTCTCCTATGACAAGGAAAAGTCAGAAGAATAGACCACTGCTGAAGTTGGATGCACTGGGCCAGAGTGTGCATAACAACAGTGCAACACATCCCACTCTTATGAAATGAGTGATCAAAGAAGAAAAGAAAGTAATAACAAAATTATTTATTGAGAATTGATGATTAAATCCAGTACTTCTTTCCAACTATCAAAACATTGAAACATTTTAAAAAATGGTGTATAATTTTATTTTAAGAGAGAAATTACCACAAGGGTATAAGTACACAAAGAAGTTGTTGAAATGATTTGTGTAAAGTCATCCTTACAGGTACAAAATCCTGTCTGCCGTGAACTAGAGCACTTGCATTGGTTAGACAGTAGGGTTGGATGGACTCTTCCCCCAAATTAATAAAACTTGTAAAAAATCTATTCCCTATTGCCATCAGGGTATGACTGTTGTTCAAGCGGCATGAGCTGGTCCTGAACTTGCCATCTGTTGGTTACTAAGGTTTTGGATCAGCTCATCTTTGTGATCCCTAACCACCAACCGAGACTCTAGCCAAGTTTGTGGGGAGGAGATAATTGAATGTTATCCCTGCTGATCCAGCTGCTAACCTGGGTGGTTGATATCTGGTTGTAGAGAGTTCTTCAGGAATATAACTGAAGCCCTCCAGATACCATCAACTAAAGAAAGAGCCTACTAGAAATAGGGGAGGGAGAAGTGGTAACAATACTGTGGAACAAGTTGATACAGAAAAGCAAGAGTAATTGTCAATGGTTAGATGACAAACATGGCTCTGGAGCCAACAGGACATCACCACAATCAGTTGTAAAGGGTTGAAATTTTTTGTCATGATGCATTATTCCCCTTTTGAAGCGAAGGCAGACCAACCCAAATTTGGAAGCTCAAGAAGAGTCTCAGTTGGAAGATGATCTGAGGGGGGGGGCAGATCCTTGGAAAGGCTAGCAGTTTATAAACAAAAGATGGTTGTAGAAGTGAGTTTTCATATTTTAAAGCCAACTTACAGTATCCAAACTGGGTGCATGTCTGGTACAGCCACTGACGGAGCCCAACACCAGAAGTCAGCCGCTGCACTTTTGTGTTCAACAGTAACTTGATGAAATTCTCCCAGGAATTGTCTGAACAGTTCATCTTCATCTCTTTCAGACTCATCTTTAGAAAAAAAAGAAAAGAAAACAGTTGAGGCAGTTAATTAACAAAACTTCTTATAAGTCTATAATAGAATCAAATAAAGTGAATAATGAAATAAAACTAATCAAAATGTTTCCATGAAGATCACAAGATTAATTAAGCACACCCTAATATAAAAAACATAAATGAAAACGATTTTAAAAAATTGGATGTTTTATGAAAGATCTTCTATAAATTATCTCCCCTAATAATTTTTCATTTTATAAACGTTTTTCATTAATGTTATTAGTTAAAATCTACTTAGAGTTTTCAAACTTAAAATACATATGGATATGTTACATTATTTTCTTCTTAAATCTGATGACCAGTAAGTTTAAGATTAAAGTAAGGAATAACCAGAATTATGTTAACACATTTTGATTAATTAAATATTTATGTATACCAGTTTTAACAAGAGTACTATAAGGAAGTGGAGACAACTTATGAATGCTCTGTCTGCATTATATGGACCAAGTTACATTCTTAAGGTTTACCTACATGAAAACTAATAAGGATTTGGTTTCAGTGATAAAATTAGTAGATAAGATTTATACATCTTTCAGAGAACTCAATCTTGTTTTTTTTTAGTTCTTGTAGTAAGTATAACAAAGATGCCATGCAGCATGGTGCACAACAGTGATGAACATTATTTATTATTGTGTATTTATAGAGTAAAGTCAGTCACTCAAATTTAGTGTACTACTACATATAGGCGAGGGGAAATAGCCATGGCAAATTAACTGCATATGGAAAGTGATTTCTGCCAAACCCATTTGTGCATATCAAAACTAATTAACAGTGACATTCCAGAAAAAAGAAAACTTAAACATCTTTAATAGGATAGTTGCTGAAATTATTCATTATAGCCAGTTTCCATTTTAGCTACAGTCTCTGAAGAGAAACATTATTTAGTTGTATAGCCTTTAGGTATGTCTGCCATGCTAAAGATCAGAATAATAGGCAAATGTGATGGTTTTTACCAGCATCAACACACAAAAAAATTTGAATGACAGATACGCTACAAAGAAAGTTCTCTTTCTAATTTGTAAATTGGAAAACAACGAGCATATCAGTAAACAGTTGGTCTTTACCTTGTTGATGCTAATCAGGGCAGCATAGGGGTCATCTGAGGGCTCCATCTGTTTGCACAGGTCATCAATGGTAGTCAAATTTGCCTCCTCATTGTACTGCACCACACCCATTATCACTCCAGCCAGGTTTGTGACAAATGTCACAGTGTCATAGTGAGAAGAAATGTTATTGCAGGACAAAAAGTCTGTCTGTAGTTTTATAAACTTCCCTGCTTCAATGAGTCCATCAATGGTGGCAAAAGCCTTTTTGAAGTTCAGTAAGCACTGGAATAGAAATTAAACTAAGCATCTCTGCTCCCTTAGAAGAAGAAAAAGAAAAAAAAGGCATGGCTTAAAGACTGATTTTTTTAAAAAAAGAATTCTTATAAAGAAAATTTCACTAGCAATTTCATTTACACCATATTCCCATGCTACATCCATTGTGCAGGTCTGGATGATTTTACAAAACAAATGCTCACCTGTGTAGAACCGTTCACAGTCACATCCTTTAAACTGGCTGCCACAACATTATTGTAACCCTGAAAATCAGTCACAGCCCTCACAGGTGCTGATGAAGCTACCGATCCATACACAAGATGAGGATACTGAACAAAAAAAAAAAAAAAAAAATTACACACACACACAGCAAAATGTCCTATCACTTAATTTTGCTGTTTTTATTTTTTGCCAATCTTGGCACAGACAACTTTAAATAAATTCTTGCAGGTTTTCATGCCCCACATCTTTACAAATGATAAAGGTGCAAACTAAATGTCCCTGACCGAGTGATTATGCACATACTATTGGGATCTGTGTTTGGGATATGGGGGGGGGTGTGGTATTTAACCCCGACTCCTCTGATCCCAGTGTCACAATCTGCGCAATGGGTCGACTCATGTGCACGCACACACAGAGGCAGTGGGTATACCAATAAAATTTCAGAATAAAAGTGCAAGATATATTTATCTGAAAGTAAAAGCTACTGTTCGTTAACGATAGGACACGGACAGGACTTTAGCCAAAGACTGCTTTAAGCAATAACTCCGTACTTCTGTAAAGCTTGCAGTGGTTCCCAGCAGAGTAATGGACCCTCATTAAACACATTGGTGTAGTGCATCGATTACATCCACAAAAAGGTTCTGGGTCGGGGAGTTATTTTTGTTAAGCGGTCTCTATTATCCTTGGCCAGTCGATGTGCGCACACACACACACACAAATTGAGCAAATCAATTGAGCCTGTACTCAAACCTGAAGAGATTTGCCTCCATGCTCACCGTCTGGTGGCGTCGGAGAAACTATTGCCAGGTAATAATTTTTTTTTTAAATTTGACTAATTGGTACGTGACGCACACCCCCACCACCCATTCAAATCATTAGACATCCAGGCCTTGTATCACTGAGCCCCATCCATCTACTTCTGCTCGTTTTCTTCTCTGTATTCCAAAGCTTATTAGTGGAAATCGCCCCCTGCCTTTGAGGCCACATTCAATTAGCTGCTGTCAAACCAAATCAGTTCCTAAGCTCTCTGCAGCTCATCAGCCTGTTCCTGCCGACAATCCCTATTTGAATGATCCTTAGGAAGTGGTGGTGTCTAGAAACGAAACTCGCCTCACGGTGGTTTGTACTACACCCACCCCACCAGCTAATGCATGCTGTCACATACTTCACTGCCTTTGGTAGCCATAAAAAAAACAGCAACACAGCTCCCGTACTACATCACTTACAACTTAGCGTCACCATGGTAACTCAACTTTCTACCCAATAGCAGATGCACAAATTATTTGGACAAAAAAAAAAATCTCACGAAAGAGGAAGGAGACCAGGAGATAAATTAAATGTCCATCTTCAGTTTAATCACTTGTGGGAGCCCAAACTCAAACACCATTGAAATAGTCTGCTACACTATTTCCATTCCTGTGCTTTCTCAGAAATCAGTCATCACTAATTTGTCTGTCTTGTGCACGTATCAGGTAATCGGGATATACAGAAATGAAGGTGAATAACCTGGTTCAAATTGTGATGTACAAAAAAGGGTTTCCTGTGCTAAATTAATATTATATTGTTGTGTTAAGGACCTTTTCACAAAAGTATAAAACAGTACCCCTCTGCTACTGGCAGTTCACCCAACTTTTAGTCTGATTTTGCCAAACCCTGACCAAACCAACACTAGTAAGATAGCTGTCATCAACAGCTGGCTAGGTGGTTAATCATTTAAACAAATGATCTACCTTCAATCTAAACCAGGCCGATAGCGCTCCAGAATAGGAACCTCCAAAACAGATCCAGGTGTTATTTGTGGATAGAGCATATTTTTGGGTGGCATAAGTGTAGAAAGTTGCCAAATCAGCCAACCTGTAACAAGTAGAAAAAATATATTTCGGAAACTTAGAAGGCATTTCTTTAAATATAGATAAAAGATGACAAAACATTTTTTTCTTTTTTAAAGCAGCCGTATTATAGATCTCCCCAAATGTCGTATCTCATTGCCGCCATGCACCAAAAATCTCTCTTCTCAAATCCTTCAACTGGTTGGTGATTCATGCCACTTCAGAACCAATTGACTTGCAGTTACCTGGGACACTTTATTTGGGTAAATGCATTTTGGGGATTTAGCCACCCAGCAAGTACTATTAGTAAGTCCAGAATGAGATGCTGGGGCCACGAGCATCTCATTGTCCACAACAGCATGCCTCCTGGTGACATTGGTTGCTCTTGCTCTTCTATACCAGTCTGTTCCAAGTAGGTTTTCTCACCTCCAGCCTATGGTAATCTGGTTCCCTCTTATTCACTCTCCCCCCTCCATGCTATAATTCCTCCACAAGCTAACCAGGAACATTCTAACACTAGACAATTTATTATAACAACAATAACCAGGTAGACAAATGTGATATTGCTGTGGATAGTACACCATTTTATAAAAAAACAAAGTAATAAAAAGTTGAAACAAGACTGGTTCAAATTTAACACTAACATTAATTCAAGAGTAGATGTGGATGCTAAAGCCGAGTGCCTGTGATTATTTATAAGCCACACCAAAATTTATCCCCACAGCCAGCAGCTTATCACTTACGCTTGCTGACTGGAAAGATACTGGAGATGTTGCAGCTGCAAACCATCATCATTGATGCTAGCACCATAGTAACGATGCTCAACGCTAAACAGCAGAGCTCCATATTTCCTAGCCAAGTCCACATGTTCACCTACAAAAATGGAAATAATTTGTAAACTCCACAGGATCATCATCTGATTCTACGCAAATTTTTCTTTGCTATTTAACTCCATCCAAATGAAATTCTCTCCATCTCAAGAGTCATCTAACAACTTGTAATAGTTATCTCTCCTGCAAGGTACAATTTCAAAAGAACCCCCAAAATTGACTTTTCAAACATTACATCATATTGTTTTAAAAAAAGAACAAATTGTTAATTTATAATTGGATATTCTAATTTTTTTTAAAAAAAAATGCACCTTGTTTCATCAGTTCACTTGAACTTCATTCTGTTTACAATTTTAAAATGAGAATTCAAATTTCTCTTAACTTTGAAGTGAACAGAATAAAATTTCTTATACAAAGTGCATTAGTGTACACATTCATTGTAGGCAGAACAGCAGCAATTATTTCAAATTAACTCTGACATTGAAATCAAACCCATAAGTGGCTGCCATTCTCATACAGATCAAGTTTATCCAGGTTCTGTTAACAAAATACGTATAGCATTGGTCACTGTTTGAGTAAGACAGGTTTCTAAGTATTATTAACCTCCCATTTCCTGGAGAAATGTATAAGTGTCATTGTAGGATGTAGCTTGAACCAAGCTGTCTATGGCTAGAGCAAACAAATTTTGGTTTGATCATTAATAGATTAGCAGCAGAAACTGATCTGGTTTTCCTTCTCACCTGTCTTAACTGATGTATTACTTAAAGCTCCTTCTCCACCAATATAAAGAAAGACGGGTCCAAAGGGCATCTTCCAGTATTTGAAATTCACCCAGTATCTTTGTTTGTAGACATCCTTTAAGGTAATACAGAACAAGTGTTAGGAACCTCATCTCTTCACAAGTCAACTCTGTAACATAGATAGTGACCACTGACCTTCCAACTACAGTACCTTTTATGATAGACTTACCTGTGGCTACCAAATTGCAAACATCCTCCACAACACTCACCTTTTATACTCCTAACCAATTTAGGATAAAGGAAAAAGTTCAATAAATAAATGCTAAACTTTCATGAAGACAAACTTCATAGATGGAAATTTGTTTATAATTTCTTTAATAAAATATATTTTTTGTGATTAATTTTAGCATTTAGTTGCCAGAGTTTGTATCGTTGTGGACAAAAACTGGTGTTGCTTGTGATTTCATGGCCATATCACACTTCACACCTATTGCAGCCAATTTTAATAAATACTATTTTGTCTAATTACATAAATATTTATTTAAAACAACTTTCCATCTATTTACTTGTGCAATCAAACTAATCGATAATATAATGAAATTGTGGATTTTAATTTCTATCATAAGCAGCTTAAATTTATCAGACTGAAGTCTGTAGTGACATCTGATCTTTAGTTTTGTGGGCATAACTCCTACGATGTGAAAACTTTCTCCCCTTTGCATATGGGGCCCTGTTTTTAATAATGCACTCTAGTATGTGTAATATTTGATTTAAGATTATGCAGTAGTAAAGTAAATATACACAATTTCCAAGTCTCCAATTTGGGTGAGAGTCTCCTGAATTTGGACCTTTGACCTGATCTACTGATGGGGTTTTAAAAATGGGTCATTTCTACTGATTTTAGGCATGTACACCAATTTTTTCTGGATGTCTACAAATTTGTGTAACTCTAACTTTTTCATACATTCAAAATTTCCCGGTAGACGTCAGCCAATCGTTTGCTCTCTATAGCAAAAGCAGTTGAGTAAACACCATGACTAATACCGGAAATCGGGCTTTACATTTCTTTTTGGCCAATGGAAACCAATTATACAATTAAGACAACCAATCAGATTTATTGTTCTAAACCAAGACCGATTGTTCACATGATTACTAAAAATGGCTTCTTTGGCAACTAAGGTGAAAAGAAAACACTGAGTGCACATTCCAGACATGGGAAACAGAATTTCCTTGGTTGACCAAATATACTTAAAAAAATAAATGCATTTTACAAGGAAGACCTATTTTATTTTACACTTGACATTTATGAAATGCTTTAATTTTCCAAATGATTATGTTGTATCCATAATTAAGTTTGTTTTTATTCAAACTAAAATTTTTTAAAAGGCCCAGCCAGGGGAACCCCTGCCCAAATTTTAAATTCTTCATTGTTTAGTAAGATTAAAATTTTTATGTTTCTTATTGTCTTATTCCAGATTGTGTTATTTTCAATAGTAGCTCTTTCTCTTTCATTTGTGATTGTTAATGTAAATTATTTTCAAACGTTCTTTATTTGTGATTAAAATGTAATGATATAGTCTATTAAATAGTCTGTCAATACAATAAAATTTGATGTAACTGTTTTTACTTGTTCAATTACTATTTCCAATCAATATAGCAAATTGAACCTATTTAGCAATTTAAAACAATATTTCAAGATTTTCAAGGTCTTCAGAAATGAAAACAAATACACATTTAAACTAATTCACCAACTAAGTGAGAGTAAAAGCATAAAAAGGACAGCCAAAGAAATTACTCCCACACTGGTAAATTTGGTGCCTCAACCCTATTTTCTGGAAGTAAAAAACAACAACATTGTGTTAAGATTAAGTCTGAAATTTACAAAAATAAAAATATGATATCTTGAGACCTGCAGAATTGAAAACAAATGACAAAATCAAAGGTACTAGCAAATTAATGGGCTTTAAATCAGTTTTTCTTGTAAATTGCTTGATTTGCTGAGAGTCATGCAAAATTTCCCGCATGAGAATTTTGAAAAGTTGGCAAGTATGCATGCACTGAATCCAATATTCATATTCAATAAAGAAAATTTACATTAAACACTGAACATCAAAAAAAAAGAGAGTAAAATGGTCTTGTGAATTTTCATAATATTACAGGTTGTTTTTTACATTTCTGCAGATAAACAAAAGTTCAGTATACCTATTTACCTTTAAAATTTTAATATTTTCTAGTGCTTTGAATACCCTAATAAACTGCATGCTAAAGTACAGCATATAACTGACATAAGAAAAGGCTGCTACAGTAGTTTCCTTGAAATTTCCACAAGATTAAATAAATACACATTTGTTTTCATCTTTTTTTCCTACTATAGCATCAATATAAAAATTTCTTCTAGTTCTCTTGATTTCAAATCCTACAGAGGATGATTCATTTTGTTATATAATTTATCCATCATATTTATTTGTAACATTATCTGGCAGTCTATCTACTTTTCCAAACAAATCAAAAACCCTAACATTTTTTTTTCATTTGAAAATCCAAACAATTTGTACATTAGTTTAAACTTGTCAGTTTAGTGCTGACACATCACTGCAAACACTGCCAGATTCACTTTATTTGTTCTGATAGTTACATGAATGACAAACACTAAAATTGTTTAGAAATACAAGGAACAAATTACTTTATCAAAATTCAAACTAATAAAAAAACAATACAAATTTTCAAAATATTTGACAGTTGGCTGCAAATGAAAATCTAACTACCATGACCATTACCACTGATATCTTTGCCCATTTTCTCACCTGGTCTTGCATAAATTACCATCAGTACTTTCTAAAGGGGTTAATCAATACTAAAAATTTGTTATGGATGAAATGGTTATCCACAAACCATGAGTATTAGATCTAACACTAGTATAATTTGCTTTATTCCTAAAATTATTTCAAGGTTTGAGATGCCTGTAAATATGTGGATTCATGATTTTCATGTTACTGTCAGATGCTGTAAAATTTAGCATTTAAGTGATTTGTTACCAAACTGGCAATTTTTAAATGATGGTTAATCTAAATTGGCATAAATGTTACAGAGCTTTTGAGGGCAACAAAACATGCCAGAAGAGTTGGCAAAATAGTCAGCAACTCTAGCATGTGGCAGATCTTAGCATAAGCCAGAGCATCATTCAAGAGACATTTGATAGTACTTCTAGACATATTGGGCCAACCCAAGTCAAAAATGCCTCACCAGGATCATTCTTTAATCTTGAGAGAGAGAAGAAAATTCCTGGAAAGCAATGCAGTTCAAATCTGACCTTTAATGTCTCAAACCAGACTGTATGCAACTGACTTTTGGAAAATAGTGTACAGTCAAGAAAAGTATCCATATACAATCATAAGGCATCAAAGGGCATAGCAGTGGACTAGGCTGTAGATCATGAAGCTGGATATCTGTACTATTCACAGACTAGTTCACATTGTGTCTGGATTTTGAAGATTAATTTCCCCTGAATGTGGAGTAGCTCTTGCCAGTGTTGCTGAAAATGATCACTATAAAGGTTCCTCGATGATATATGCAGAGAAATCAGCTGAGCTAGGGGCTAGCAAGACTGATATCCATGCATTCCAAAACAGTACACGACATGTTCAAGGTATAGGGATAAGATCATTAATTTACATGAAACCATATATGCTGGTGCTATTAGTGATGACTTTATTCTCATAGATACCAAATATCTACATTGTACCAGGATAGTCAACCAGTACTTGGAATTGTCTGTATGGAATAGCAAGTTTGTTCTGCAGACCTTAATCCAATAAAATATTTGGAACATAGTTTGAACTATCATTGTTAGAGGTCCTTTGCTACAGAATTAACCAGGCCCAGATCAACACTCAAAGGCTTTCCAGAAGCAAAAGATGCTGGTGCCAAGCTGTCATAAGTGCTAGTGACTTTCACACAAGAGACTCATTCTCTGAACAAATTTTGCACTTGTCTCAACAGCTGAAAACGTTTTTTTCAAGAGGCACCTATACTGACCGACTGAAATTAGAGTTTATACACATTCCAACTTTGCTTAGGGTACCTAACAACATTATTTTATTCACATTGTGTATAGTATATTTTAGCCTTAAATTTATAAAAGTAATATGGCCATTTTAGCACAAGTTGTTATATATAATACCCTAGAACAAGTGAAAATAGGAAGTAGTCCCTTGTCATAAGAAAAATTCTACCCAAGTCAAGGTTGTGATGATGATGGATGTGCTCTTTACAATCAACCAGCAGCAATGTGTGGATGAAACAAGCACGGAATTACATACATCATCTGTTGCATACCCATTCTCACAAGAGCAGCTGGGAAGAGCAACTGTTCTATGTAGGGTCTGTTGTACCTGCTAAGCATCTAGGTCAGAAAGCAGTTCAGATGCCACGATTATCTTTCCACATCTTCTGCTAAAATGAACTATAGTGGTGGTAAAGATTAGAAGCTGATAATATCAGGCCATACAGCATATGAGACAAGAAAAATATATTTTGATTTGCAGATGTTTGAATAGGAAATGAGACTGCACACTAAATTGTCAGATTTGCCCTATCTGTCGTATAGAAATTAGGAATTCTTATCTGCATCTTCCAAATCATTCTATTTCTGGTGAAATGTCGATAAACCATCTGAATTCTTTTTTCATGGAGGTGAGATGGAGAAGCAATACTTTTCAGACAGACTCTCAGCTATGTAGGCCAGATTCCGTTTCAAAGTTGTCCACTATGGCAGTTTTGGATGATAAATAAGTTAAGGAACCGTTACCGCTTGATCTTCCCTTTTGTTAACAGTAAGCAATTTTTTTTTTAAAAAAAAAAAAAAAAGACAAGTAAATTTTCTAATACGCACATTTGTTTTAACAAGCAACAATACAGGGTTATTCAAAAAGAATGAACCGATTTCATTACGCAATATTTTAATAAGGAAAAGCAATAGAAAACTCCGGCTAAGCCACAGGTGTTCTACTCAAAATCAAGTTTTATTTCCCGTCTTACAAGTGTTCAATGCGGCCACCACCCGCAGCACGGGCAACATCAGTGCGATAAGAGGATTCCTCCCAGACGCGTATCAGCATTATCACGATCCACTGCTGTTATTCGATGTTTAAGGTCATCGAGAGGTTAGTGGGCGGCGGTGGATCATAAACGAGATCTTTTACATATCCCCATAAGAAAAAATCACGCTGTACCGTGACAACCGATTTTGTTTTCGCAAACTCGAGAGCGCAGAACGCCTTTTGCTGAGGACTCGCCATTTTGAGGATAAACAAGCAAACTGAACGTTGCCGGAGGAACGACGCGACTACAGCGCCCCCCGCCCCTGTGGCAGCCAATCAAAACTCAGAAAACTCCTCTTTCAAATGGTCACTGACTCATTACACGACGATGCTTGAGAACTGAAGTAACGCGTCATGAAATCGGTTCATTCTTTTTGAATAACCCTGTATTTTAACAAAACGTCACGAGTATAAATTTCTAAAGATAATAGAGGCTTTTACATAAATTTAGAAATCTTGATGTCCCCTTTGATTATACATATCTAAACACGCACTTTTCTGGCTGCCATGTGACAGCCCGTTTACGCGTTTACTTGCTTTTGACAGCCCTCTGTACGTTAACTTCTCGGCCTTCTCTGGCCAAGAAGGCGTGGCTACGGGGCATCGTGTCCTTAGCCCTTCCATTTGGGGTACCGACCAGGTGCCATGCCCTTTTGGGTGTGGTCACTTGGGTTCGGCCCTGGAGGGCGGGTACTCTGTTCGACCACCGCAGAGCTAAAACGTCTCCTGCTCGGAAAGAGAGGGGGGGCGAGGGATGCTTTTTGTCCTCGGCCGGCTTCTCTGGCTAGAAAGGTTAGGCAGGTCGGGACCGATTTTCGGACCAGAGGGGCTGAGGCTTTTGGCTGGGGAAGCGATCCCTCTAATCGGAGTTCGCTCCATCAAGCAGTGGACGGTTCGGCGTCCCTAACCTTGGTCGTTTCCGGCCAACTACACGAGGTGCTTCGGGGCCCCAAACCGGCCTTCACCAGGAGCTCGCCCAACTAGGGGTCTCGGCCTCTCTCCCACCCGCTTCTCTTCGGAGATATACACACACACACAGACATGAACTTTACACTGCACCACACGTAGCAAACACCACAAAAACAAAAAAAAGGGTCGTTCGAGGGAGGGTGAGTTCCGCGAATAGGGAGCAGCAGCCCCTCTTATTACTGAACATTAGAACCAACCTTGACGGTGGGGTTGAAGTGATCCAGTGGCTGAGTGATATAATTCTCGCTGACCCAGCCGTCCACCTCGTTGAGTCCTATCAGTTGCTCAATTAGTCCTTCGTGTTTCTGAAGTTCAACCAAATCCCTCCATTTCCAGAAGTTAGGACCTTTAATTAAGTTAAAAAAAAAAAAAAAAAAGGGAAAGGGGAGAGAAGGGTATTAAAAATATCCTGAAACAAGGATTTCCCTCCCACGTCCCGGTACCGGGCCCCGTCAGCCCCCCTCCACATCGAACAAAAACAAACCAAAACGTTCCAAGCTCTCATAAAAACAGACAGGAGCAGGACCCACCTTGGGAAGCTCCCAAATTTAACGCAAAACAGAGGGCGAGGAAGCGAAGGTAAGCAGCACTCGTCGCGTGCCTCATCCTAGGGGTGTGGACGACTCCCGATTAAACTTCTCGACAACAAAACGCTCCGAATCACATGTCTCTCACGTGACGAAAGCGGTCCGAAACCGCGCATGCGTATAGCCCGTGTTGCGCATGTGGTATATATATATATTTTTATCACCCCCCCCGCTCATTGATGGTATAAACTTGAAATAAATAAAAATAATTTTAAAAATAAAAGAATTAAAAAAACAAAACAACAACAAAAAAGCACCATAAACCCGCACGCGCTTTCCTTTCTCCCCCCCTTTTTTTTCCGGCGCTTGTTTTTTTTTTTTAAGCAGTTGTCTCCCCTGAAACTGGCGGGCCGGCAGTTCGGATTTTCGATCCCGTGATGCAATGCTCCGCTCAACAGCAGCAACAACAACAACAACATATTACATGATATCTTTATTAAAAGTAGGATGCATAACAGTTCAGTCGGTACTAGTAGTGGGGGGGGGCTGGCTGGCACAGTAAGGGAATGCTTTTAGTAGAAAATAGCGTTCGGAAGAGGTGTTTTTTTTCCTTTTTTTTTTAAAAGTTCCGAGACGAAACCTGTGGGAAATCCACCAAAGAGATCCCCTTTGATGCTAAAAATGTAGGGAAACACCGAGAAGTCAATGGGATAAAAAACAAAAGCCATGGTCATCATCACGAACTTCCAGGCAACGAAGTATTAATGTGCTTCATGTATTTGAAATAATGATGATAATAATAATAATTACATATAACCACACAGTCACTTAAAGGAAAGAGAAATTAAGACAAAAAATATACATCTGAAGACATTTAGGTTATCTATGATTCTCACTCAAATATGAAACAACAGCAGCTCAAACTGCCATCCACCTTTTGTTTTGAAAAATACTTTATAATGGTATCCAGTATACGTTTTCCAAATACTTTTATTATTTTTTGTAATTTGAATGAGTAGCAACTAATAATCAGAAGGTGTAGCCACAGTATTCCTGTTGGTTTGCTGATAACTGATCAGTCTAATAGATGAATTATGTATTAACAGCATTGACTGTAATTACTACATCACGTTCACAAATAGTGATGATACTTAATAAAATAATTTTCAAAAAATCTGAGGGATTCTATTCTTTGTATGCAGGAATTGATTCCTCCACCTTAGCAGTATGCACATTCTTTATGCTTTATGTGAGGTAACAGTTTTCAGGGAGTAGTATAAAAATATTCTGCAACTGCATGAGAAGTCACATTCGGGCTGCAGATGACACCATAGAAAAATCAAATGCAAGGCATCTAGTTATGCACCTCTTATTAACCGTGTGTTGTAGCTGTGTCACTGTCCTAATCTAGAAACAAACCCTTAAGTAGGCCTGTATAGTTACTGAAAAACGATATTCCTGTAAATATACATTTCAAAGATTTCACAAGCAATGCATATCTACAAGATTACTCTGTCAGGATCAACAAAATAGTTTTCAAAGGGCTAAACTATTTCAGTATGTTTTTGTTAAGAGGCTCAAGCTATGAATAATTTACAATCTCCTGGAAGCTTGTTTCTAGCAAATACAATTAATCTATTTGTTTGTTGTTGTTTTTTTAAAAAAGCTATAAGCACCAGAGCTCACCATTTCTTTACAATTGATGTTTCCTGTTGCACAAACAATAAAAAAATGACAATCTTCCTACAATGTAACAAATATTTTTGAAACATTTTGCAAAAAAAAAAAAAATGAGGCCATCATCAGTCTCAGCTGACCCACCTTTACAATATCATTTTAATCTCCCACCTGTAAACCAAACACAAAAGCCTATACAGAATACCATTAATCTCCCACCTGTAAACCAAACACAAAAGCCTATACAGAATACCATATTTACTGAATTTCTCCAAATTTAAATATAAAAAAGATGTTCCTTAAAATCTGTCAAAAAAAAAACAAAAAAAACAAACACACCAAAGTAGAAGATAGAGTTGCTTCACCAGGAATAAATGATAAATGTATGGTAAACCAAAATTTATTTCCATCTCTTTCAGATGCTAAAAATAATCAAATTTTCTAAAGGGACTGCTGCTAACTAAACTTTGCAGTTGTGCTGATATAAAGACAAATAAAAAAAAAATAAAAGTCTAAAAGATAAATATTAAATCTTAATATTTTTTAAGTTATTTTTTCGTAATTTTTAATTAAATCTGTTGTCTGTGTCCGCTTTGGCTTTATTTCTCCTTTAACATATTAATTTTAAAACATTTTGGCTTACAATAATTTATTTTCACATTTAATTACCTACATGTTTCAAATATTCCTCTACAGATAAACATGAAACAAAACAGTGACAAAGTAGAATGGGGCTAAATTTCTACCCCCCCCAACTGAATCTCACCACGCAGCCCTTTGACAATAACCCAGAATGGGGCTAAATTTCTACCCCCCCCCCACAAACTGAATCTCACCACGCAGCCCTTTGAAGATAACCCAGATGGGGCTAAATTTCTACCCCCCCCAACTGAATTTCACCACGCAGCCCTTTGAAGATAACCCAGATTTACCTAAAACGCTTTTCTAAACTATACAAGACATTAAAAAAAATTTTCTAAATGTCTCATTATGATAAAAAAAATCTTTTGAGCTAATTGCAAAAATCATCAGGTTTCTATAAATTAATGGGTAATTAATTAAGCAATTTATATATAATAATTGCATTATTCTGACATCTTTAAACTAAGAATTAACAGCCATAACCTTTGGTTAGCATAAAAAAAATACTATTACATAACACCACCAGGTCTTTCCTTGCTGTGATAGTCTTGTGTCATAGGCTAATCAGCAACCTGATGCTGGACATGTAGATTATGCTGAAAAACAAAAACCAACAAACAACATCATAATTAAAATTCTTTTAAAAATTTTTATACAAATATTTCATATTTCTTAATACACACAGCATTTTAAAAAAAAATACTTCTAGATTTCAAATGTAAAATAGGAAATTATATTTACAACAGTCTGCCAGGTTACAAATTAAAATATCATCATAACTCAAATAATTCTCATAGCAACAGATCATTTTTTAAAACAATATATAATCAAAAAAAGGCAGTCAGAAAATTGTATATTAAATGGTTACACAAATAGGGGTCATTTGCAAGAAAGGTGCGTAATTAACTCCCTTGGTACATTAAACACAATCCTCTACCTCACGTCCTCTTGGGCCGGTTAGGGGCTGAGAGAAAATAGTTTACTTTAATAAAGCCTATAAAAACAAACAACCACGTTTTAACAGTCTGTCTGTCTCTTAAAGGTAAAATAATTGCAATATACCTTTAGAAGGATGTTTTTCAGTGTTGGTATCCTGAGTTGTCAGTGTAGACATTAGTACAAAGTTATATACAAGCACAGGTTACCTACCTCTATCACAGGATTTTAAAAAAAATTTCAACAAAGCTGTTACTATTTTTGTTGTTTCCTGATTATTTTAGAAGTTACAGATAATTTTTTTAAAAAAAAAAAAAAGTAATCCACTGATTAAACTGTAATGCAGCTAATTTGCGTCCATTCTTTCTACGTTTTCTAGACAGAGACAGACAGATGTTTGCAGAAGTTTGCTTTCCAGGTTGTTGCACGTGGGTCTTTCTTCTTCCTGTGTCAGTGACTGCAAGTAAAACTGCTTCAGTAATGTTTTTCTTTCTTTACTTACATGTATTTCATGTGTGTTTGCTGTTACTCAACTTGTAGCAGCTGTCAGCTGGACATGACCCCCCCCCCACCCATGTATAGTTTAGTTCCCATGTAGCAATGCATTGATTGTGCAGACTGCAGGAAAGTTTGGGTTTTTCGTTTTCAATTTTAAGCAGATTTTGACTTTTTAAAAACTTTTGGTCCAAATAATCACTTCCCCCAACTTTTGAATTTTGATTGGTTCTGATGCTCAGCGATGAGAACCGATATGGTATACACATTAAATATACATACGATCCTTTATACAGAAAGTAGTGGCTGTACCGAGACACTAATTCAAGTCATCTATTAAAGATTACTAAAAACCATAACCACAACTACTAGAGTAGATGCTAAAAAAGCTTGAACTAGCAGTAGGTATAAAGAAATATAAAGATATAAATAACTATAAGATCATTGTTAAAAAGAAAGTCCTAGTAAATGATACTTGCTTTATATATATATATATATATATATACCATGATGTGATCATTAAAATTAATAATGTCAGAAATTTCAATAGTCAACAAGTTTCATGAAGGTAATTTTATTTCTAGAATTTTTTCATAAAAATTCTAAGACATGCCCTCCAAGCCCCTTAAGCTCCCTATACCATGCCCAATACAATTATAACTGGCCAAGTCACAGATGGAGTTTCATGTAGTTAACAAGAATTCAGGGTGTAACAGACTTGAATAATTTCTATCTTTAGGTCTTGCCTAGTAGTCGAAATAGATTATAGAAAATGTGTAACTTGTATTTAATATTAGGAAAGCAGACATCTTTGCCATGTGCTTGCTGAATTGTAAACAACAGATGTGAACAGTGTGGTGGCAGTATCTAGCAAGTGACAGGTAAAATTGCCACAGCCAACCTTCTGGGAAACAGATGGAAACGGAAATGAGGAGTTACATGTTTGCTTACATGTGTATATAATATAATTAAAATTCCTGTTAATACACTGAAAATTGTGTGTAGGCCAAGGTTTCTGTAAAATTAAGTTATAAAAAGTAGCTTCATTTTTTGAAAATAATAATTTTTTTAATGGCGCACCTGTCAGTAGCGAGATATTTAACAAAACAAAACAAAAAAAATTATGGCAGGGAAATCTTACCTTTACAGTGGACTGATTTCTGGTACATTTCAATGTTTTAAAGTGCAATGAGACTTACCCTTCACAATATAGCCATTAACTTTCTAGTAGCATACACAAATAACAAAGAATTAAGACCGAAAACAAAGAAAAGTTTAAGTTGTAATATTTCACATCATTCCTTTCAGTGTGCACAAGGGAAAAAAAAAATAAATTAAAAAAAAAAAAGTGTACAACAGACAATGTGCAGTATGATGCCACCATTCAAATCCCACCATTTATATTCAGATGCTGGGTTTTCAACATTTGTGTAACAACATTCTCTCATGTCAGCTGAAGAATTTTCCACCCCACTGTTAATGTTTGTGGCCCATGGCAAGAAACACTGGAATGGCGGCACCTACAACGATGGCTAGCAGTTCCTTTTTGGTAAAACCCTTGTGCTCTCTCACAATCGTGTTTCCATCATGGGTAGTGTGTCCTGAAGTGTTTGCCACCTCGGGGAGAACGTGAACAGTTGCGACATAAAGAAAAGTTCCTGCACTAAATAACAATGCAATCCCTGTGGCGTGCATATTTGACAGAGTCTCCTTGCTTTGCTGAAAAACAGAGGTTATAACACAGTGTCAGTGAACAGACAGAGTTCAAGTGCCAGCTGTTAATGCCAACCCTACATACCAAAGCTACACCAACTTATCTCATTAAAGGACATTAGAATTAAAAAATTTATTTTTTAAAGAAAAAAATCCCTTATTTTAAATCCAACCATGAAAATGTGATAGAAAGCCATTTAAATAGACAGGAGCCATGATTTTATATGAAATCAAGCTAGATATGATTGTTAAAGTGGACTTAATTACAAAGAATAATGTGTTTTTGAGTGCTAATACATCTAATCTAACATGATCAACACAAGAGCTTGAAAAATAAAATCTCGATATCAATGTTTAAGATGTTAGCTTTATTACATCTGGGATATACTGAGCGGGGGTTAGGCGTTCACATTACATCAAGGTAATAGCAATGACTTTCAAATATCAAAGCCAACACATGAG
Organism: Nautilus pompilius; assembly: GCA_018389105.1. Taxonomy (NCBI): domain Eukaryota; kingdom Metazoa; phylum Mollusca; class Cephalopoda; order Nautilida; family Nautilidae; genus Nautilus; species Nautilus pompilius. The sequence goes on from JACATO010000684.1 coordinate 1,316,954, forward strand.
AGATTTTCAGACAGAAAAGCCACCTACTGATTAACTATCTTGAAAGATTCATCCAAATCATAGGCTTCTGAGTTTATGCAGTCCCCATCTAACATGGAACATATTCTGGGCCACAGCCTACAGGAAGCAGTTTACAGTGGAACAGAGATGTCTTCGATGATGTTATCTAATGTATCACTGACAGTACTCTAATAGTATCCATTTTCATGCCAAACAGGTAGGACAGTGAGAACACTTTAAGATGAAAGTTTTTATCAAGTAACAGGCGTACTTAGCCCTCTTCACCAGCCAGCCACATGTGCTTCCTGCAGTAGGTGTGCAGGGTTAATAATCTAATAATTCTATGATAAATTTTTTTAAAAAAATATGTAATAACTTTTTTTATTTGTAATTTTGCAAACATAAGGAATCACCTCTTTTTTTTTTTTCAGTTTCAGGGCTACAAATAATTGTTCATTTAATACAAACCTTTCATACCATTCAACGTAACAATACAAACATGTAGGTTTCCGGAGATGCTAAAAGGCTAAAAGTTAGCACAGCAGATGCTCATGACACATCCTTTCAGTTGACCATAGATATATTGCCTCTGACAAAGCCTCCTGCTTCATCCAAATTATAAAGAGCCATTTCAGCATCAATACATTTTTGAATGAAGTAAACAAAATAAATCTTTACTGTCAGAGGCAGAACTATTTTTTTTTTTTAATGTGATAATTTCGACCAAAACAGAAGAAATTTTACAACAAGAGCGTAGTTTAGTAGTTAGTAGTTCTGTACAGCATACTGCTGTGTACAGAAAAGATACTGTGACTTATATAAAATGATTGCCCGATGTAAATTAAGATGGCCATCCACACGTTACAGGCAAACACCCGGGTGCATGAATTTGTTTATGGTGCAGAAGCTGCCACCCACACAGCAACCACGCTCTTAGTAGTGTAAGCTGGTGTTGGATCAGATAACTTACCACCTTCACTGGTAGAAACGCGAGGTGGGCACAGTGTCTACTCTTATCTACATACTTTTGAAGTGACCAACACCACTGGTGCTTAGAAACTGCTGTGCTCTAATAAGTGTAAGCCACTTTAACGATCAGGCAAATGATGCCATTCCCCTCCCCAGGTTATCAGCAGAGTTTGGAACATCAAACGATGGACATAAGAGCCATCCCGGCCCCATACTAAACTGATATTGGCAACATTAACAAAAAAAAAAACCTGGCTGAAATAGCATCACTGGAATGGTATTCAGCACTGGATTTCTTTCAATGTCACTTGTATTGCTCCACCCCAAATAAAAACAACCTGTTTATTTTAATTTCAACTACTACACAACGCGGTACAGCAGCGGCTATGCAGATCGGACTGGCGAATGTTGGTTATACCTGCCTTGGATGATCTAGGAGTGCTAACACCAACTGTACAGGCACCCCCAGTCCCACCTCCCTGGCAGCGACCTCTGCCGGTACCGATAACTCTCACTGTGGTGTCCAAGGGCGACCCCACAGAGCAGCAGCTGCGGAGAGCACAAGAGGAGCTCACCGCTCTAGGTCCAACAGACATGGAAATCTATACTGACAGCTCGACCGCTGAAAGGACCAACAATGGGGGAGCAGGGCTGGTGGTCAAACAAAATGAGGACATCATCTACCAGTGGCACACAGCAGCAGGTCATGTGCAGTTCCTTCAGAGCTAAGAGAACAGCAATGGAGAGAGCGGTAAAATGGCTCCATGACAATAATGAGTGGAAATCGGCACTACTGGTCTGTGACTGCAAATCACTTGTCACTGCCCTGGCCAAATGCTCTACGGACCCGACTATCACTGCACTGCAGAGAAAATCAGCGTGCTAACGACCAACCATTCACTACAGGTTGTATGGGTCCCAGGACACTGCAACCTGCCAGGCAACGAATTGGCAGACGCAGAAGCCAAAACGAGTGCCGCTGAGCCCCAAACGGAGACCACTTTAGATCCTGCTACGTGCTCGGCCATCATCCACCGGAGTGGATGGCCACCACCGATGTCTCATGTCCGTCTGGCAGAAGTCTACTCCTCATCAATGGAACCACTAGAAGATACGCTACTTGCCGAGGCCGACCGGACAGACCTCGTTTGCTTCCGCAGCAGGCACCATCCACGCCTACAATGATGGCAGTTTCTGATCAACGTGTTGGAGACTGCTACATGCCGGCTATGCGAGGAGTTGTCTGAACACCTCTGGCTACGGTGTCCTGCCTTCCTAGCGGAGCACCAACGCCTCGGCATGGGACGCAGTATGAAGGAGTTAATTCGCCTCCCAAGCACATCAATGGTGCTCCTCATGATTATCCTGCAGTATCTTCAGTGACAACAACAACAACGAGCAGCTACAGAATACTTCACAATACCTGTTACACAGTTGTTCTCAGCGGTGTGCTGTCATCTTGGTTACATACTGCTGTGCTAGCTACCTTTGAACTACTGAAAACTGTATCCAGATGAATTCATATCTATTTTTTTTTATAGTGGTCATAACTAAATTAAAATTTTTTCATTGTGTTACATTATTACCTGAAAATTTAACACCTTAAATCACCAGATGCTTTTTTGTTTAAAATGAGAAATTCACCTCCAAGTCTTGCCAGCAAGCCCACCACACATGCAATGTTGTACATGTGCTTGGTTCTCTCTCCTTTCAGGCATAATTTTAAATTAAACAACAAAAAAAAATAAAAGGTACAGACTTGTTGCTTCATGCTAATATTGTGTAACTAAGTAAATGCTGAAGAATGCTAGTATATTCTACATAAAACATTGTCACAAAACTCTTGTTTACCTCTCAGAATATACTGGGCTCATTTCAACATGGTGGATAGGTAAGAAAGGAAAAAAAAAATTGTTGATGTGCTAATCAAATGAACAAATAAATGACTGTACAGGTCAGATACACCAGGTGAAAGAGGTCATGTTGTTATTAATGGTGTTCCAAACAAAGACATTTCTAGCAGGGGTTTTAATGGATTCCATTGTTTTCCCTATGTAACTTCTCTCCTATATGAAGACAGAAGGATACTGTCAACTTAGCACTTTCAATGTCAGTCTGATCCTTTGCTATGTAACAAAGAAATAGGATTGCACATTACGCTTACCTGGCTTAACCCAAAAAAGGTAATTATCGACAACAAAGGGGCTGACAGTGAAAAAACAAACAGATGTTTCCGTATTCGAGAGCGTTCAAATCCTTCAAGCATCAAAAAGGAAACCAAACCAAATGCAGCAGGAGCCTGTAAAACAATAATTGGAAAGTTCGCCTGTACGCATCAAGTCACATGAAACCCATACAGATATAATATTAACAAAACTTTAAAAAAATAATAAAAAGGTGGTGTTAAGTAACAGCTTAGGTTAAATACAAACTATCAGGTCATTTTGAAACTATATTATACCTTAACTTGGTCTGGTGAAATCATAAGTCCCTCTGAATGTAAATCAAAAATTTGTTTTGATTCCAAACTACAAATTAAAAATACCACTGATAAAATATCTAAATATGTCTCTACTTTTTTAAAATTAAATTTGCATTTTTTTCCCTCTCCTTTTATCACCATCTTGTATATGTAAAGACACATGACCCTGTCCTTGTGGTATCCTTTAAAATCTCATTTTTTCTATTCAGCCTAAGCCACTGTTCTGCCAAGTTTTTTTTATACAACAGCAGCAATTAAAATATTAATTAAATTATCACAACCTTAAATCATGCATTTTTTAAAAACATTTTATTACTTATTCACAAACCCATAGATCCTGAAGAATTAAAGGATGTGCAGAAATATGTTACAGGCTTTTGACCAGAAGCTGAAAATGTTTTTCTTTCTAGCCTTCAGAACAATAATATATTAAAGCTGAAAATAAACTTAAGAAAAAATTACATAAAACAGAGGTTAAGGTAGTCGTAATTAGTTGCAATACTAACTGACATGTCTTTTATCACAGAAACCACTAATGATCAAATTAATTTAAAATATGAGTAACAAAAAACAAAACAGTACAGAAACTGTCTATTCATTAAAAAATTATACAAGGTGCCTGCCCTCACATGCAATAACCCTACTGATATACATTAGTTTTAGAACTTCAAATTCTATATTATATCTTAAAGAAAAAGGTAGTGCAATCACAAATTCTGGTAACCAATAATATGACAAAGTGACAGAATTATAGATCCTTAACCCTCCATATGCCACCTGGGTACCTACCCCACTACTTCTAAAATCTGTAGGGGCTGTGACAGAGTACCTTCATTATTGATATAACCCATGTTGACTAAGCATACATCCATTTTAACACAAATACTAACCAGAGTTTCTAGGCTGGGGATGTGGTATAAGAGAGGTAAAAACTGACGTGGCGTACAAAGGTTAAGAGACATGTTTTATTTTCATATATCAATAATTAAGATGGCCAGTGGCTTAACCAGAATGGTTCATGCATATTGGTGATAAGGGTCACTTGAAAAAGCATCTACAAATTCATAGATGGAAGGAAAAAGAAAACCTTTCAAATGGGTGTTGGAAAAGGACCTGTCTTTACAGGATAAACAGTTAGTCTGACCTCAGCCATTTCTACAAAATAGTCATGGGAAAAAAAAAATTTTTTTTGCTGTTGTATACATACAATGTAAAGAACAACTAAGGAATTTAAAATAACCACAAAAAAAGAATAAACAAAGCTATCCTCAGGCTTTATAATAAATTAAAAGAAGCAAGACTGATGCTAAAATTTATTGAGCAATAGATGTCTTAGTTGCTACAGCAACAAAAATGAGTCCTGAAAAAAATTAAGATTTTTTGATATTCTTCATTTACATACCTTATGCAACATAATTGCGAGAAAAACAATCATTGTGATGCGATCCTCTGACATAGTGATGGCTGCCCCCAGAGCAATGCCATCAGCTACAAGAAAAACAAACACCTGGGATCAATAGATGGCATAGAGATGGCCGAGAAGAACTAAAAGCTTTGAAGAACGAGAGACAGCAAGCTAATAAGAACTGGGTTTGAGTCAAATTAACACTGAAAAGCATTTATTTGCATGCCAGTGATTATACTAATTTCAAATAGACAGCCAGACTGCATCTGGAAATCAGGAAAAGTTAATCTTGAGAAATAGAAAATATACTTATTCTCTCCCCCCCACCTCGAATATCCTATCACCCTAATGCGCTTTTTAGACAGCAAGAATCCTGTATTAGAAAATCAGTTTGTAGAATAGTGAAGAAGCCAGCAGACAACCTGTGGTCCTGGTCCGGTTACCTCCCCGGCAACAGTCTCTTCTCCACCAGCCAGTCACGTGGGCTTCTCCCAGACACTCTAGTTTCCTCTCACATCTAAAAATGGAGGGTTCCAGCAGGGACTTTCTGTGCCCTAACTCCTACTGGTCATCACCTCGCACAGGCCTGCCAGTGGAGCAGACAAGGAAGTGTGGGACAGTTCACAGGAATTTGCAACGGTAAATCATACAACTTGATTTTTCGGGCCAGTCTTCATTTTGCTAGGCAGGTTTTTCTTTGATTATTAAAGCCTGGGACATGTGTTGGGTTTCAGAAGTACATTTTAACAACAATAATTACCACACCTTCTGAATAAAAACTAGCAGAATATTAAAGTATAAGTCATAGTTTTGTTAAAGGTAAAAAATTGGAAAAAAAAAGTCTTTTTTATTAGCTTAATGAAAATCTCTGCAATTGAATTAATGACAAAATACCCAGCATTAGTTTATAATTGACTTTCTTTTTAATTTGACCAGTAAAAGCTAAAAGAAATACAATAAATAAATAAATAATTACTGCTGCAAATAACTAAAATCTTTCAGAAAAAAAAAACAGTACAGAAACTAATTGTCTGAGACGATATAAGGCATCCACTGCAGTGTCCAAACACTCTCTCACAGAGAAAATCAAACGATAAGGGAGTGGATGGTTAATTTCTCAGTAACTTGGTCAGTAGCAGCAAATATTGTCGTAGTTCTGGAAAATATCTGGTAGGCATTGCCATGGTGTGAACCACACCCAAGGGCTTTGGACGGTATTGTAACCTGCTTCCTATCCACACTTCCTGCAATGGTTTTGGTCCAAAAATTTAAAGAACGCTGCTCCCCACCACCCAGTTTAAAGAGTATTTTTTCACGTTCTCTGAGGTAATGATCCTGGCCAAATCAGTATTATGGGCACACAAGTAAACAGACGCTCTCTAAGACTAGGCCAGTCCCGTCACACGACAATATATCGTTGCAAGCTAAAAGCAAGTACAGGCCAAAGAAAGCCTCTCTCAGCTGATAGCAATGCCAAAACATAAGGTTCAGGGGAATCTGAAATAGTGCACATAGTTGGGCAATGGGACATTGAGAGGGGAGCAGTGGGAAAATCTCCAAAGCACTGGATATTATACAGCTGACTGTTAACAGAATGACTGCACAGTTCCAGACAAACAATAAGACTATGTTCACATATTGTTCTGGATACCCAAACCCAGCAAAACGAAGATCTTGTGCTGTGAATAGGAATGCAAAAATAAGCCCCAAAAAATGGCTGCAAGTATGACAGGACGTGCAGTTTTCAGGAAAGCCATCAGACATTATCTCCACCAGAGGAAGTACAACAGAATAGTGGCAAAACACGAACCACTCCTCTGTTGAACAGTGCCAGTGATTGGATGCAATGAACAATGCAGATGCTACCATTCCCTCCTGCCTTTTTGGAACAAAGCAATTTTTTCCAGTCAGTTCAGATTTCCACGGATAGTAGTCAGGTTTGGTGTGGCACCTTCTAACACTGGAATTTTAATTGAATCAACTGCAAGCCAAGACAAAATAAGATGATTTGTCTGACATGGTCTCAGGTATAATATGAGACACTAATCAATTGCAGGTGGGTCTGTATTCTAACTTCTTTCCAATACATCAATCCACAAGGGATTTCTGACTGTCTATGCCAATGGCTGTCTGTCTAAAGAGGGGAAGTATCTTTATGGCATGTGGAGCATTGTTATGTAATGCAAAGAAAGATAGTCAGGACATCATCAAAACTCTACCATGGCCTGGCCAATCATCTGACAGTGAACCCATCTGATCATCAAAGCTATCTTCAGCTAATTCCTGTAAAAGTAGCCCCACAAACCCAAATCCTGGACTCACTGAAACAGGAATAGAGTGCAATCCTGCAGACTAGGATTGCCAATCTCATCCACACAATGTGTCAGCATACTGCTACATTACATAAAGGCTGTACCATCAAGTATTAACTTCAAGTCATATTTTTCCAGTGCTGTGTGTTTCCAGAATAAACAGGTTTTTCCTTCAAACTTGGGCTAGCATAACAGTTTTAAATGGATGAGATTGCTGCTTATCAGATAAAACATTTGACACAAGCAGAATCACTGGTTATGATATATGCTTATTTATAATGCAATGAGTTAAATTTTGTAAAATTACCTTAATCTTTAAAGTTGAATTCTCTAATTGCTATGCACTTTTAGCATAGACTCAAAACTAAAATTCATTTTTAAGGTGTGGATATGAAAAGTTTTTCTTTTTTAAAAAAGAAAAGAAAACAAATAGTGTTTAGATCAAAAGTAAATGGTTTTCAATAATTTTAACAATTTGTGGATTAAAAAAAAAGTATTTAAACAAGACAAATGTAAATGATAGTAAGAAAGAGAATGGTAGCAATGATAATGAAATGGATCTCAGGCCCACAGAACTGACAGAAGAGAGAGAGAGAGAGAGAAAAGTCTATGAAAGTAAATTATTTGCCTACTATACTAAACTAAATAATATGTTCAGAGTTAGCTATATTATTTCAAATATTTTATTTATTTGCTATTGGATGTAATTCAATCTGTTATAATAATATTTACCAATAACATCATCATCATCATCAAACAAGTAGAATTTTATTTTAAATTTAAGATACACTATGATATTTAGTGAATGTTGTAACTATTTTATAGTAATAAGGAATTGAAATTAAAAATAACTAGAATTCTAATGGCAACAATTAAAACACTGAATCCAAACTTGTGCCTTTTCTGGTTTTGAAAAAAATTTTTTAGGAAAATGGCACAAGTGAAAATTCCAAGGCAGCTATTTAATTTCATGTTATGCTTCATTTAGCCATTTTATTCTAACCTCCTCCTCTCCAGTATCATACGAGGTGACAATAAAGAAACGAGACTGTGGCAGCCACGCTCATGACTCAATGCCAATTGGCTAACATCTCGCCACTATTCTGCTATAATATTGTTCACTCCTCTCACTCTGTGCTTCTTTTTCAGGCTTTTGTGTGGCACACTGCTATTACGTTTTGTCACGCAACTGGAGGTGGCACAAACATGGAGCAAAGAATCAATTTGAAATTTCTAGTTAAGTTAGGGAAGGGCCCAACCAAGTATCTCAAACTTCTCCAAAAGGCTTATGGAGAAGATGCGATGTCGCGACCGCGAGTCTTCGAGTGGCACAAACGCTTCAAGAGTGGCCGTGAGGTGGAGGAGGATGACCCCATGTCAGGACAGCTTTCCACGACAAAGACAGCCGAGAACATTGACAGAGTGAACCAGCTGGTGCGGAGTGATCGCAGATTGACGCTGCGGATGATAGCGGAGGAGCTCAGTCTGAACAGGGAGTCAGTGCGGACCATCTTGTTGCAGGAGCTGGGGATGCGGAAGGTGTGCGCCAAGATGGTTCCCAAGCTTTTGTCAGATGACCAGAAGGAGCACTGGGTCAATGTTTGTCGAGACTTGCTGGAGAAGATCGGGGAAGATCCGGAGTTCCTTGGCCGGGTCATCACAGGAGACGAGACTTGGGTCTTCCAGTACGACCCTGAAAACAAGAGACAGAGCATGCAGTGGAAGACCCCAGATTAACCCAGACCCAAGAAGGCGTGCATGTCCAAATCAAAGATCAAGGTCATGCTGATCGCATTCTTCAACCAGAAGGGAGTGGTTCATCATGAGTTCGTGCCTGAGGGTCAAACAGTCAACCAGCACTTCTACCAACAGGTCCTCAACCACCTCTATGACCAGGTTTGGCTCTGTGGAGAGACAAGTCGTGGCTGCTCCACCATGACAACATGCCCGAACACACTGCACTCAGTGTGAGGCAGTTCTTGGCCAACAGATTGCAGCTCTCGACCACCCTCCTTATTCCCCAGATCTTGCACTATGCAATGCAACTTCTGATTCTTCCCCAGGCTGAAGACAGTGCTCAAAGGAACTCATTTCACCTCTGTAGAAGAGATCAAGGCCACTGTGACAAGGGAGCTGAGGGACCTCAAGGACGACGACTTTGCCAAGTGCTTCCGTGGGTGGCAGAAGCGAATGCAGAAGTGCATTAACTCTGGGGGGGTGGGATTACTTTGAAGGGGACAATAAGTAATTTCTCTATAGATTTTGTAATAAAATGTTTATGAGAAAAGTCTCGCTTCTTTTTTGTCACACCTTGTACATCTGAAGCAGGCAGTTTGAGTTACAATGAGCTCCTGGTCTTCTACTTCCAAGAATAGGATAACTGCTTCATAAAGGAGCAAAGGAGTTGTAATACTGTAGCCTTGCTGATGTTGATCGTCAGCTCCTGAATGGGATGAAAACAGTGCCAAAACTTTCCAAATAGGTGTGCAATTGGCTTATATCAAGTGATGCATGGAAATACAAACTAAAGCAAATATAAATTAAAGCAGCATTTATGGAAATTTCTACATTAGAGTTCAATAAATGCAATTTCTACTGGAGACCTGTCTGCCAGTATCATTAACTTGCCCCAGTTCACTAAGTCGAGAGGAATTATACTAACCTGCAGCATGGACAACAAGCCCCAGAGTAGCAGTAATTTTATGTCTGTTTTGTGAATTGGGTTGGTTCACCACCACTTCAGTGTCTGAAACAGAAGACAATAGCAGCTGTTTCATGCATAACAATTAAAAAAAAAATAACATTTTTCTAGTTTGGGTATCAGACAGCTGTTAGGACATGTCTTCCAGTTACAAAGACTAGGGTCACAACTGTAAAAGCACAGTGTGGTACTAAAAAACAATTTTAACAAAATTGCAACAACAAAAAAAGAAACTGCCCACAATATTTGCTGATTCCATTAGTTAGTGTAAGCCGGTTTTTTTTTTAAAAAAACTTTTCTTTTCTATTTTCTCATAGGGACTTGCACAAACCATGGTGACATCACACCTCCTTGTAACATCTAAACTAAACTATTCTTCTAACCCAAGATGCCAAAAGAACTACAAGACTCCTGAAATTTGGCCTACAAGTAAAACAGCTTTGCCAAGAGAAGCAAAGCATTCCAGGTCTAGCCATAGTCAGGAGTTAATCTGTAATAATGGACAATTGTAGAAAATCTATGAACCTTTCCTAGTAATTTGATATCGTTTCTTGACTATGAACTCCAAGACTACTGCATCATATATCCAATATCAGAAAAACATAATGAGAACTTGTAAAAAAAAAAAAAAAAAAAAAAAAAAAAAAAAAAAAAAAAAAAAAAAAGAACCAAAATGTCCATGCTTTTATATCTAATAGTTTTAATTATTCCTGGCACTTTAATAGCTTTACTAGCACCTGGAATAGTTTGTTTATTTCTGGTTTATTTTTCAAAAACTATATTCTCAAATTTAAAACCACCCCTATAATAATAATAATAATAATAATAATAATTTTTTCTATTTTCCATCTGACAGATCATAAACTAATTGGACTAATCTGAAAATTATCTGCATTGTTATCAGTTAAAAATTGCATCAGTAGTAAGTAATATTTATAATAGCTTTCTGTCTCTTACTGTTGCTAAAGTAAGGGAAGAACTGATGGTTCTCTGGCCACCTAGTGGATAGTCTTCCCTTATGTTTAGTTTAATTGCTCAAACACAATATTAGAGTAAATAAAAATGAAATAACAAAAAGATCCTGCAGTCCTACAAGTTATCTCCTCTTCTGTTACCAACCAACCTGACAAAATATTTTATCAATTCCATGTGTAATTTTAATTTGCAGGAAAATGAAACCTAAACTTTTTAGTTAGCAACAAATGGCAAACATCTCCCGATGACAGTACAACAGTACAAGCCAAATAACCAATGGCATAGATCTACATGTAATTCAAGAATGAAAAACATTAAGATATTATCAAAGCAAATTTACTTGCAGTTGCCTTGTTACTGTCACAAAGAAATAAAAAAAAAATTGTCTCATAAGACCCATGATCGGAAAAGCAAACTGTCCTGAAAATGATCTGTCCCTCTGGGATGAGAAAAAAATTAAACAAAATGAAAACAAAAAAGGAATAGATGCAAATGAACTGCACTTGGTTTCACATAGTTTCATCACTGGATATAGCTTCTCTGAGCCACCTTTTGATATCACTAATGACCCTGTAATGTGTTTAGCTTCTTCTCATATTATTCTTGGCACTTTGCAATCCTGTGACATAAACCCTGGAAACTATTCACCATCATCTTAAAATTGGGATCGATTTCAAAAACATGTTGTCTTCTGTGCCTTCTAAAGCAGTGGACATGTCTTTTTGAAACTTTTCTGATCTCATATCAGGAAACAAGAATTCCTAGCTTCCCACCTGCTTGTGGTGGCATTGTAGCCTTGGCTTTCCCACATGCCTGCCCTGTGTGTGTGTGTGTGTGTTTACCATCTGATTATTCCACTTCTCTTGGCTGCTTTGCCTGAATAACCAATTCCAGGATACATCAGCCAATTATATTAAGCTGGTAAAGCCACCTGGAATCAATTGCAACTTTTTATTTGCAGCCACCTTTTATACGCCTATCCATTGTCTTCTAAACGTCCCAGACAATTTTTTGTTTGGCATAACAACCCTATGTTTTTGCAGCCAGTAGAGAACAATGTCAACATTAAGCCAACTATCTGCGCCCCTTCTGACTAACACTCCTGCAGGAATCAGCAATGCAGAAAGTTCCTGTTTCCCTCTTAAAACAACAGAGGAGGAACCATTTTCATCCATCTGCAATTGCCCCAAGCCCGAATGCCTTTTTTAATACCCGGTTATTTTGATTAAACCATTTTTCTCCGTGGAATGGGGCAGAGCCATCTTGCTTGATGTGACAAAATATAGGGATGTTCAAGGGAAACCTGGCCTGACGTCCCTAGCTATCTTATCCATACCAATATCGACAATGAATTTGTCACATTCTGATAATGCAGTGATGGGATGTTTCCACCTTTTCTTCCTGGGTCATTAAGATGATTTTACACACAACTGCCACTTTTCTTCTTCTTGTAAAGATGACAATGAAATTCGTTCATTCACAAAGCCATCTGCCACTTACACGTAAAACTCCACGACCAGCAGAGATAACAAATTTGCTGTTTCTCAAGTTTCACCTGTTTTCCTGTGATTCACAGGCCAGAATCACAACATATGCAAAAGCTGTCAAAAGATGTTGATGATCTATTTCAACTTCTCCCCCCCCCCACCACTTTCTTGTCTTAGCCAGGTCCACAATCTGTTTTTCCTTCATACCTACATTGGCTTGTTGAACCTCCCCATTTTCAAATTCTTTTTCTGTCCACACCAAATCTTCTTGCCACCTAATTGTTTACTTTACATAGTTTGTAGTGTCCAGCTTGAACTTGACTGTAGCTGGTCTTGCCATCTTGGGCACCCTAACTCTTCTGCAGACATGACAACACGATCCATGCTATGAGAATTTCCGATGAATGAGTAAACACAAGGGAAAACACTGATGCTGAAATAGAGAGAGCTACTAATATTGTAGAAGCATGGCAAATGATGATCCGACACAACCAATGCACAAGTGTCATGTGATCAGTGATGTGACAGTCACATGCCTAAACAAGGACTGCTTCCCAAAGTATTACAAAACAAACTGATAGCCCATGGATGTTATGGGGACAAAAAAGTATGTACATAAATAGAAAGATGTATTGCTCTCTCAGATACTTCAGTGGTGAAAAAGACTACTGAAGTAAACTATAACTGATTTGAACTGGACTGATTTTCATTTAGCATTTGTAAATGCAGTGATCAAAGAGCCATCATGTCTACAAAGTTCTTCAACAGATGATTTTCATGAATGCAAACAAATGAGCTTTATTTAATAGTTGGAGTGGGGGGGTTGGGATGGGAATGAGTGTTTATTGGAGCATGGGTGGTATTGGAACCAATGTGATACGTAATATGCATAGTTAACAGTCTTCTGCCAAACCTAGAATCAGGGGGGGCAGAGAGCATGAGATATTTTAACCGGCTAGCTAAGGTGTCACTTTTTCTTTTTTTTTTTAAAAAAGAATTTAAAGAGAGAACCTGCAGCTGAATGGAAATGGTGACTTCCACCTCCAAAACACTGATCTATGAGCAGCATACATATGAAACCCGCCACCAGGGCTACGCCAATGATGCTGTGGATATTAGCAGGCTGGTCATTGTGAGATTCATGTCCGTGACTTTCAAGCACTGCGTTTCTGGCCTGGTTAGCTACTGTCTCCTTAGATACCAGTTTGTCTAGCTCATCATGGTTATGACCTGAAAATGTAAAAGGAAATTATCTATTTATTTAATGTAGGTACTGGAACTGCCTTGACAAAGATTTATAAATATTAACCCTGCTGTATTCAGTAGCCATTAGAAATGTGATCTGCAAAGGCAGAAACAATTTATAATCTATCAGTGTCATCTCTCAAAGTTAACATGCACTTCCTACATAGATATAACCTACTTAAAAATGGTCACATAATATATGGTATGTTACTTATTATAATGTATCATTTACAACCTAAATAGATAAATAAATATACAAGATGTATAGAATCAACAAAAACATAAAATTCAGATTTATGAATTCAATGAGAATACCAAATGATTTTTGTTTTTTTCCAAACAAAATGCAGGACAAGCATTTTTTTAAAAGGGTTTTTTAAAACCACCTTTCTATTCCATATGACCTGTCTTCCTCATACTACAAAGTGATCAACAGCCGGCGTTTGATTTTCTGTGATAGTTTTCCCACCTGAGAATCAAATTTTAAAAATCAATAAAGAACAGTGTGATGATTGGCCAAACCAACATAGAAAGTTAGGAAAAAGCAAAACAATTTCTAGGTAATAACAATGGCAGGCAGCCCCCACCTCACAAAATTGTGTATTATCCCTTTATTGAAATCAACTTTCTTAACTTGTTGTAGAATATTTGGCAAGCCACAGAAAATGTTTCATAGCACAATCAGTTTTAGAAACATTGTCCATTCCAGTAAGAGCTCTTTCCCATGAAAATCTTATAGTGAAAAAAAAAAAAAAAAATAAAGAAATGTCAACATTTATTTATACAAATGTAATTTACCATTCTATTGATATCTGGATGGTTACATGGATGGTAGAGATATTAAGTATAATCTAGGGGAAAGTGTAATATCAACTAATCACACTAGGCCTATAAATGACAGGATATAAACAAAAACAAACATTCAATCAGCTTCAATATAAAAGGAACATTCAAATGAAGTCAATAAATGTATTAATGATTGTGATAATCAGGGCTCTAAACAACTTCAAGTTTCTAGCTAGAATAGGGAGGTTAAGAGAATATTTTTGCGTTCTAGGTGGCCCATCTTTCTGTTGCTTGCGCACAGTTTGTGCCAGTAATGATTATCAGAAAAGATGGCTGTCAGCTAGATTTTTTTAGTTGCCAATGGAAACCTGGCAATATATTTCTGAAGCTCTGATGATAATTAAAGAGTTATTATACATGTTTTAAAACTACAAAAAGCCAGAGTTTGAAATGGTGTGGTATTTGTAATTGTAGAGTGTATTTTGACATAGAAACTTTATTTGCAGCTGACCTTTGATAAAGTAACCAGAGAAAGGCAGTGCCAAAATCTCATTATTACTTAATCTGAAAAACACATAGTAAACACTGTATTTTAAAAAATAAATAGACAAAATAATTAAAGTGAAAAAGATTAATCATTTAAAACTGTAGTTAATTTCATTCCATCAGAACTCTGAATATCCACAGAGATCTGATTTAGCTGCTGTTGGTGGTGTCTTATTCCATGTATCATCTTTCGTACTGGATCATGAATGTTTAGAACAAAGTTTCTCATTTGTTCTGTAACTCAGAAGAGTATCCAACAGTCTTTTCTCAACTTCTCAATAGAAAGGATAAAGTATGCTGGGTTTAGCGGTCAGCTTCATCTAGTTGGCACCTCTGACAAATCGGACATTTTTTTCATCCATTAGGTTAAATTCACAAGCTCTTTGTATTCCCTGAATGACATTTTGAGTAAGTGGATGCTATCTGTCTTTGGGCTTGCAGATGTACTACTACTGGAAAAAGTGGCTTGCTAAACCCCCCCCCCCCCCACCAGCAGTAACTGGATTTATGCATTAGAGTCTCTTAGGATCATCTCATCTCTCTGACCTTTCCTTCTGCCTTCCTGGGAAACTGGTCAGCTACTTTCTCATCTTTTACCCAGACGTGTACAAGGACCTATGCAGCAAATGAGAAAAGCCATCTTTGATAACATTTCAGGCTTTTCAATTTCCTTGGATAAAGAATCTGTGGCAGCATCAACAGCTATGATGGTTGCTCGAAAGTCACACGAGATGCAAAAATTGTCTTTTTATCAGCAGTAAAGCTAACAAAGGCAGCTGAGATTGCCTTCAGTACCACTGTAATGTTAGATGCTAAACTTCCAGCACTGATACTTGGCCTTCTGGGTAGTTTAGGTGTATCCTGCAACCACCAATTTTCAAGTACTCATCTGACAATCAATCTGTGTAGGCTGTGGCATAAATATCTGGTTCATTTGTAGTTTCATTGCCAGTAACTTCTGTCTATGGTTTTCCTGTTTTGAATTATTCCTTTCCCACTTTGAGGTCATCGGTAGCCAAATTACTTTTGACCTTTCTGTCGGTGTGCATTGCTAAAGATCTTTTCAATCTAGCTTTCTACATCCAACTGGATTGTGTTCCTATGGCAGGGCAATTTTGATCATGGCTGAGTGCTCAGTGGGTGAATCGAGCAATTTTTAAATACTTCAGTGTTGCATGGATACCTTCTAGGTCTGCTTCCTCTTCTGTGGATGTAGCTGTTCTATATATGATCTTTGTTGCTTTGACATGAGCTGTGTCTAATTCTGCAGAGAGTCAAAGATATGTGCC
The DNA here is from genome assembly GCA_018389105.1 of Nautilus pompilius. Taxonomy (NCBI): domain Eukaryota; kingdom Metazoa; phylum Mollusca; class Cephalopoda; order Nautilida; family Nautilidae; genus Nautilus; species Nautilus pompilius. Next base: position 1,333,151 of record JACATO010000684.1, read on the forward strand.
CAAATTGGTGCAGAAAACTCCATCAGTGATCTTACAAAGCAGTGTAGGTTGTTTTTAAGAGCCCCTGGTCTATACCCATAAGGCATCACAAAGTCTCTTGATAAGATTGAGTTTCCTTGTAGCTTTGGCCAACCAGAAGGCAAAGTGCTGGTGGAAGCATAGTTCTGATTTGACAGTAAAGCCTAAGTATTTTGAATTGCTCACTGCTTGAACTACCATTGTGCCATTAATATCGCTGGTTATAAGCATGTTTCAGTTACATCTATTCATGGTAGATCTTCAGTGGGGGTTAAATGTAATTTCAAATCTAATTTCCAATGTTACTTTCAATGTTTCATATTCCAATGTCATCTGCATAACAGCATATCCCATATGGTTCATTCCACCAATTTCTGATGTACACCAAAGGTATACAGATGGAACAATAGCGAGCCAAGTACTGAGCACTGGGGGATACTGGCTCACGGTTTCTTCATTTTCAAGTAGCTGTTGCTCACTTTCCCCTTGATTTATCTGTTTCTAAAAGAATCTACTGTTCATGCAAGGATTTGTACTGGATGCTAACGCCATTTATTTGACATTTAACCAGATTTTTTATACTTTATCATCAAATGCTGCTATATCCAGAAAGACAGCTGCTGTTTTCTGGGGTGGCATTTCCTGGTGACTTACACAGAATAAATGATCTTTGATGAGGTGTTTGGGCCTGTGTGTGGCAGTCTGATAATTTTCTTCTTTCGATTTTCATCTATAAGGTATAGAAACATGTCAAACATTCTACAGATTTTCCAAAAAGATGCCTGTAGTTTTTGTTGATGAATATTTAAGAGCTGAGATTCAGTAATGAGGTTTAGAGTGTCATGTCATGTCCAAAAATAGATCTTGTCCTGGTTCTTTGTTTAGATCTGAGTTGCCTAATTGCTGTTTCAAGCTCAGTCACAGAAGAGGTTCTTTAGAAGAACTTGTCAAGCATAGTGGTTACCTGCTTCTTAATCTTATTACTTAATCTTGCTTGCTCATTTTTCTGTCTGACTTCTGTTAAGTATTAGGGTTGCTTTGACATAATGGGAAGTGAATATGTTGGTAGCCTGTATCTGCATGGGTAGGCTTTCTCCTGTTTCCGCTCAAGGCTATGGAGGAATGTCCACTATTGTTTGAGGAGTTAAGGTTCCTACAGATTTCTTCCCACTTTTGGTGCATGCACTTGCTTACGCTGAGTTTCACCATATCACTGATTTGGCCTTCTGTAGCTTGATGTGGTCTTCATTGGACTTAGTTTTTTTTTTTCAGCTGTCCATTGCAAATTGTCCCTTTCTTTGATAAGTTTATCGATCATGGTATCTACAACTTTCTTTTTTCCTTTGGAATAGCTTGTTAGGTTGCCCTTTCTTTCTTTTTTTTACATCATTTACAAGGTCTTTCAGATCTAGATCACAATTATGTTTTAAAAAGAAGCCAGTCATCATAGATAGCTTTCAGGATGTTTGTGAAGATTCCAATCTGTTTTGCGGAAATTCCACCTGTTATTTCCGACTTTTTGAGTAATGTCTTGATAGCGGTAATGACCGACTTTTGGTCACTAATGAAGTTTGAGAGGACTAACCATTTACATTTGGCTGCAAAGTGGTGGCTATGTTCCTTGAGTTCTAGAGTAATATGTGATCATCCCATCATCTAATGAGAGCTTTTCATACAAGCAAAGATCTTTCACACTTGGCTCCCTCCCTGATCTAAAATCTCCACTCTTCAAGAGAGGCTTTTTTTTTTTTTTTTTTTAACTGAAGTCCCTGAACATCAGTGTATGCTGGGTCTGGAAGATTAATGCTTATCAAATCTTCTTCAGTTGGTAGTCTATAAGACAAAATGCATTAGTCTCACCAAATGCAGTAGCATTCATTGTGGCTTTGATTGTTGTATATCAAACAGATTTGAAAATGCACCACTAATATTTTAGTCATGCAGAATATAAATGACCAATCTAAACCATTTGAATGATATATCAAAATAAATGATTTCCATTTTTATCATCATTAAAATAGCATTTTATTGAAAGAAGCTTCTTGCAAAATAGTAGCATGTAAAAAAAATAGTTTACCACAGCTGGAGACTGTCTCGATGTGTCAAAATCTAGTGTATACTACATAGTTTTCCATAAGAGCCACACAGTGCCATCTCATTGAGTCTGTAAATCTTCTGGAGGTGGTCTGTGGTATCAGCATTCACTTCTGATGTCATTCTATATTTTTTATCAGCATTGTCATTTTTTTAAAAAATCAACTGATAATTCATTTATTTCTATGCTTAAACTCATTTAAAACAAATATCAAATATCTAGCTGTGGATTGCTTCAGAAGTACAAAGATCACCTTTTTATATAAAATTACTTGTTCATCCTTGCACTGTCAGATGATCTGCTATGTTCTCCATGTATCAAAATCTTTTTCAGTAATTCCTCTAACAGTCCGCTGTCTGTTAAATCCGATGGCTGCAGTTGACCTGAACACATTCTGAGCACAAAAGTGGGCATTACATTGATTTCTTCTAAGTGTTTTAAAAACTCTCAATCTTGGTGCATCTCAGAAACATTGAACAAAACAGTGAGAAAATTCAACACTTGTTTAGTATGTCTGCATATCTCACTGTAGCGGATATGTATTCCAATGTGATTCTGTGTGTCATGTGTAGAAAGAAAATCCCTTTGGATGAGAAGCTGGTGGTTTACCTGCATAAAAAAGCTATGGAAAAAGGAGACACCTAGCACAGAGGCTGCTGTTGCCACTGAATTTCTTGTTTGCATTCAATGACCATAATCAATACTTGCTTTGCTCCAATCTAATTTCAGTATATATTTAGTATTTATTTGATCAAAAGTGATAAACAATTCACAATGTGACATAGTTTTCTCAATATCTGACTGTATTTTCTCAATATCTGCTATTTTACTATTCAGGAAATAGAGCAGATTCACAAGCTGCTTTCATCCCTTCAGAAAATTCATCCTCTAACTCAGCTTACCATCCATTAACGTATATTCCTCCATTCTCTTTCAGCAAGCAAGGATTTCTGGTGCTGACAGCTCCTCTTGTAGCTACAGTAGTGCTATTCAATTCACCTGACTCCCAGTTACCCTAAAGTCACAGAGTTTGAGAGGTCAACTAGAGGATTCTTTACCTATTCTTCTCTCCTTTTTTTATGTGGCTATCACTGAATAATGAATAATTTCTTAATTTTCAATTTAAACTTTTATCATAAAGCTACCAAACGTCTTGAAGGATTTATCTTGTTTAGAGGAGCCTGAAAATCCAGATAAAACAAATGAAATCATTCTTCTCATCCTCTGTTACTCAAAGTTTAAGATATCTTCACGAAAAAAAAATTCAAACTTAGCATTTAAAACCAACTTTGAAATCAAAACCCAGATAGTGCAGGCTCATCACTTTCTGTCTATATGGTTGACATAGTAACCTTGTAGGCTCATTTATATGCACAAAATGCGCAGGCAATGTTTTCTTACTGAAAATAACCTCTTTAATTGAAATGTTATAGGGATTTTGCATAATTTTTCAAATAACAAAATTTGATAGCTTCACCAAAACTTACACAGATAACAAAACTTGTTTAACACACTGCCTTTGACATACCATGGTCAGACTACATTTCAGATCCAAAGACATTTATTTTGGAAAATGCATTGGGCCACAGAAACCCCTACTTTCTCTACTGTTATAACAAAGACAAATTGTCCCTTTCTGGGGATACCCATTTTGCACAGCAAACCTAAATAAGCTGATTTACTTGTCTGCTTGCTTTTCATGCACAAGTAAAAACTGAATTAGAGATCTGTCAGTCAGTGAGATGTAGTAGAAATTTTTTTAAAAACTCTCGAGAAATATACCATTGTTACATCATCTATGAAAAACTGCATCCCTTGTTTTCTTCTTTCCAGATGGTCAGGAGTCTGTTTATTTGCTTGAGTTATAGTACTGTCTCCTATATTCAGAATAAACAAGCAGTCTTACCATGATGGTTGATGTACATCACATGAACGCCTTCAGGTATAATCACAGCCAGAGATGTGCCAATCAACAGACCAGTACCAAACACTGGAACCATCTTTATTTTGTTCTAGTACAAACAAAAGAAAGAGGACCCACAAAGTAGTAAAACAGCAACAGCCAAACAGGCCAGGCATTAGTCACTCACCCAACCACTCAGTCTCCTACCTACATCTCAAATAAACTGTCCAAAAAAATTGAGAAATAAATTTAGAATAAACAACCCAACAAAGCAACATTCTTATCGACAATAAGAGAATTTAACTGGCGCAAGACATATGAAAAATCAACTGCTGCCACTTTTTAAATAGGTTATATCTTGCTTAATGATCTCTGACAATTGCTCTCATGGTCCTTCCTAATGGACAGCAACAGAATCTTATTGTTGGTTTGTTTTTAAAAAGTATCTCAGCAGTGCTGCCCCATACCACTTGGTTTCCTGATATTTCAGCGTATTACTCTCACTGTCCATCCCAAAAAATGATGGTTCAACCTTAGAAACTGATTGTTGGTTTAATGATTTTGAAAAGCATCTCAGCAGATATGGGAACAGTTTTCTGAGATGATGCTCAAAAGTTTCAGTGATGCTGCAATTGGAGCAAGTCTTAGAAGTGACCCCACTCCTATCCTATGAAAGACAGGCACCTAGGAGGAAATAACCAATACACAGTCTGCTTACCTGTACCTGTAAATCCCTGGGTAACTTGAGAAAATCCCTTCACACATTTATTAATTCCTTTAAATTGAGATATGAACTGTTTTCAGATTCAACTCTACATAAATACTTTAATTTTTTTATTGAAATACTTTCGGAGTCTGAGGTAATTTGTTAGCAGTTTTGACAACATTTTCATTTCCTAGCATGTGGTAGCCACTACCTGCACCCTAGTAAATGGACTGGCCAATCAACCCAAATCCCAGTTATAACCCCTGTGAAATTCTTCTTAAGAAAGAGAGGGGGGAGACAAGCTCACTGCAAAGCAAACTTAAGTCAGATATACAAATTCCCTTTTATGCAGATTTGTTTGTTTTTTTAAATGTGGATTAGTATTAGCATGTATCAAACATAGTAAAGCATTTTAAACAGAGTCCAGAAGCTAAAGGATTTTAAAAATTATGTGGAATTCAAATGAAATACCACGAGTTTGGTGATATAAAGGAAGTCATTCATATGTGTGGTCTAAAGGTTCATCCTTATACATTTTCTATTCTTAATAAAAACCGTTTTTGCTCATTATGCCTGTTTAAATATACATTAAATAAATAATTTTTGCACAATTAAAAAGAAAACTGTCAATGTGTTCATACCCATTTTCACTCAATTTCAGAAACATTAAATCTAAATGGGTTTCTCTTGCATTATTAACAACTGGAAGTCCTTTACCAGAACTCTTACACGAGTAAGAAAATGGAAAGTCAAAGCATCTTTCCGGATCACGAAAATTTTTTGACATGTCAAAACCAAATACTCAAGAGTATTTCTTTACTCAAATAAAAACAGTTGGACTAATAGACGAGGGGGGGTGGAGGTGTCGAGAAAGGAAAGTAGGGAGAGCAAGATTAGGTCAAAGACTTAAAAGAATCATCTATTTAATTTCCTCTCCAGGTACGGTGTTGTTATCGAGTCGGTGCGCGTAGCGAAATAAGGGGTTCTATCTGCGGTAAATAAAACACAAGGTGGGAGCCAAGATGTAAATAAACTTCGCACGGATACAGTCCATCGCCCGCCCCGACACTTTTAAAGACTTCTAATGACCATTAACAATATAAACACCGGCTTTTCAATCTGAAATTAGTAGAAAAGGATGTAGCAAGCTGTGCGATGTACTAATGACATACACCTGAGTTAATAAAAACACACCTGGCGTCCATAACCAAACCAGGTAAGCAGGTGACACACATACATTATATATATATATGTGTATAATGTAAAAGCTGGTGCTGAGAATGAAATACAATAATTACTCAGTTCATCTCCAACAAATGAAATGATAGGGGACTGGCGGCTGCGGGCAATCTAACAGTGCGCTGGTGGGTGTGAGAGAGGAGGAGGGGGACGGGACGGGACGGGACGGGACGGGGTTAAGGGGATAAATAAGGTTCACACCTGCCAGACGGCTCAGGTCGGCCGAACCCGGGCTGCTGCACCACGTTAAAGGACAATCGGGAGGGGAAGAGGAGATCCGCCCGCATACTCACCTCAGCAAACTGGAAGGCGAAAGGTAACATCCCGGCGACGTAGCATCCCACTAGCATCGCCAGAGACAGGACTAGCAAAGTCCACGTGTCTTCCATTTTTCCCGTGCGCGAGTCCGGTAAGTTATACCATCCTCGCCCCCTCCACCACCACCCCCCGGGGGGGAGGACCTCTCCTTGTTGTTTGGTAGGTGGTGGGGGTTCTTGCTGCTGTTGTTGTTGTTGTTTTGCTTTTGTCGTCCCTGTTGCTGTTGTCAAAAAATCCAAGCCAAACAACAGCAGCTGAAATGCCGGGGATGCAGCGACGGCCGCCAGATGTCGCTAGTGTAGCCCAGCCCCCCCAATCGGCCAACGTTGGATGATGGTCTTGTTTGTTATCTTCCCTCCCTCCCAAATTTTCAAAAAGTGAAGTGAATAGTTTTAAAAAAAAAAATATTTTTGTTTGTTTTAACGAAACGACATTCGGGGTTTTATTCTTGCGAATGTCAACAACGACGACGAATAAATAAATAAATAAATAAATTTTTTCCCAGAAGTCAATTCACCGGTAGTTGGGCAATACAAAAAAAAGAAGAAGAGGAGGCCTCAGTTCCTTCCTGCCGAGAACGGAGAGATGTACCAGCAACAGCCCCAGCTGCATAATGACGGCGGTGTAAGTTTAATCGATCCCTGTTCGTTTAGGCATCTGGAAGAAAATGTGTTTTGTTTTTTCCTTTCTCCATGAAGCCCGCACGGGCTGAACCCGGCCGTTTTTCTTTTCGTAGCCAGGCGAGGGTTAGGGTTTGGAAAACTGGTTAAACAGCAGCAGAAAGAAGAGAAGAGTAAATGCCGTAGTTGGGTTGTAGGTCTGACCTGCGATAGATAGTCTGGTGAGAAGGAGGGATGTATTCTTATAAACATGCACGTGTGTGTGTGTGTGAGCAGAGTGCTTCATCTGGCGAAAACTTGTTGGGCAAGTAGCAGGTGGGGGGGGGAGGACGCGGTTATTTCCCTTGCATGGGAAGAAGGCTTCGTTCATGTTCAAGAATGGTGAATTAAGTTACTGTTAGCGACGGTTTAAAGTTTGCTGCTATTATTATTATTTTTCTCGTCAAAAGTATATCCTGTTGTTGGTAATTCGAAAAGAAATGCACTCACGACAAAATGTAAATGGGCTGCTGCTTTTACACAACTTGACGATGTCCGGTTTGTGAGAATAAATCCAGGAGAGCCGTAGAATCTAGTGGGGGGGGGGGGGTTCCTCGTACATTTAAACCTCCCTCCTGTTTTATTTGACTGGGTATAAAGTGGTTTAGGCGACTACTCTACTGTTAAGGTCGAGTCCCGATCCGAACCACTCGGGTTGTCCCTACCTCCCTGACACGGTATCTATGGCTCCCCTTCCCTACCACACACACACACACAACACACACACAAATGTCAGAGACACAAAGGAAACAAAAAGTCATAGAAATAAAATAAAATTTTAATTTGTCAACATTACATGTGTCTTGTTTATTAAAATAAATGAGAGATAAGTATGAAGAGGTAACGTTTAAAGAAGGGCCATTTGTGGTTTTCCCCGATTTGGCGAGAGAAAGAGAGGAGTCGTCTACCTGCCCTAGCGGACGAGCGACTGGGAAAATCGAACCCCACCCGGTGTAAGATTATACGGATCGTAATAATAAGTTGGTTAAATAATTTCAAAAAAAAATATTAAGTGTCTTAGTCAAATAGATTTGATTATGAATAAAAGATGAGGTCCGAAGAGAAGAAAAAAAAATGTACTAAATGTCTGAATGATCTGAATGATAGATAATTAAATCTATTCGATCAGTCACTTGACAGATTAAGTGATATGCTTAAGCCTATTGATCGGAAAAAAATACCAGTTTATTTTTCTGATCAATAATAAAGTATTAAAAAAATAATTACTGATATCTCAATAATCGAATAGATTTCATTATTCAATAATTTTTAGAGATTTATTTATGGTTATTTATGCGTTTAAGTTTGGTAATATATAATAATAATAATAATAATAATAATAATAATTCCTGCTCTGTACGGTTAAATACTTGACTTTGTTTCTTGACTTTTTTTTCCTGCAGTCGACCCTTGCCTTTGGTGTTTCTTGTTTTTATTTTTCACGAAGAGTTCTGGTAGGGACTTTGCGTATGTTCGTTCTTGGATTTACACTCTGCATGGTGGGATTATTGGAACCCACGATGCAAGTACTCCTCCCTTGTCTGTTTTGAATCATGGATAGTCCTGGATCAGTGTCAAACCACCCCCCCCCCCCCCGGGCTCGGAGATGCCACATGATGGTTACATCAGATGCTGCTCTGCTGGCGGACAGCAGTTATCCGAGGTCATCAAGAAAGTCATTCTCTTTCCTCTAGTTCCCTCACAGCGTCAGATGATATAAAACGGTTGTCAAACGTATATAGGAATTTATTTTTAGAGATTAACAGTTTTAAAGTTGTTTCTACACCTATTTAATATTTTCCTTTAAACTTTTTTTAAGTCGCATACTATACTGCTTGTGCAGCCAAAGAAAAATCCAGACAGCAGAACTTACTCAGATTATGAAACACTCTATGAATGTCTAGAAGGTAAGTTACTTAATAACATTTTTTAAAAACCATAATAATTAGTTAGTCAAAACGTTTTTCTTAGTCATTTGGCAATTAAAAACTAATGACTAAGGAGAAAAATACTCATGACTTCCTAGATAAGTGTTCTTTGTAATTTTACAGTCTATGACTAATCAACAGGGTTGATGCATATCATACTCTTTAAACCTACTACTTGTCATTTTTATTTTTATTATTTTCTACTCATTGCTTGCAATACATATAATTTTTTGTTTTTTTTTTAAGGAGTTTGCAAGATATATGAAGAACACTTAAAACGGCAAAATCCCAATTGTCCTTCTATAACATATGACATCAGTCAACTGTTTGATTTTGTTGAGCAATTATCTGATCTTAGCTGTCTTGTGTAAGTATGCAGTTCAATTACATTCATACTTTTTGTTGTCCTGAAAATTGTTAAGCCACTTGAATGTATTTAGATATCAGTGCTATATTACAATTGTCTGACAACATAATTTGGTCCTTGATGTGTCTGAGCTGTTTGGTAGCTGTCTTCTTCACATAGGTTTATTCCAGGCACTAAAGTTTCTTTCTACTAATCTGAAAAATTTTAGTTTCTTTGCTTACTGAAGTAGTATTTGGTGTATCCCACTCCAGCTGTTCACATTAAACTAACTCATTTTTGGGTAGGCTCAAACCAAGAGGGCTCAACCCAAGATTGGGAATACCTCAATGAAATCTTATGCCGCCAATTACTACTTTATCTAAATTCAGCTATGTTAAAAATCTTGCACTTTAGCCAACATATAAGTGCAGTAAGATTATGATCATGATGAAACAGGTGATTAAACTCTGATTTACAATATCAAACCTAGTATCTTAATTTAGACATTGATTTTTCATATGATAAATTCATTTAGATCCTGCTTGGCTCTGCTAACATGAATTTGCCTAACTTAATTTATCAGGTTGGTGCTGGATGTACAACCAACTCAGATCATAAATCTGTGCAGATGGCCTGTCTGATGGACAGGATTATAAAAGCAACTTGTCAGTACATTTCTGGCTATAAATAATTTTTACATTAAGATCAGTTGAGTCTTCAAAATTCTTAACAGCATTTGGTTTATCATAAAGTGTCAGTATTAATACTTAATCTTCATTAGCCAGTACACTTTTCTAATTTGTAGTAATAGTATATAACAGAACTCTCCTATTTTCCATGTAGTTTTTTTAAAGATGTGATTCATTATACAGATTTGTGAAACTTCATGGACTGTGGCTAAATTTCCAAGCATGTTTAGATTCCTATCTGATTTTATTTAGTTATTTCACATTGCTATCATTATAACCTTATAAACATTGAATAGGTGAGTTCTGACTACCATTAACAAACAGTCTTATAAGAGCCTTTTTTTAGTAGTACAATAAAGTAACTTTACATATGTCAATAGAAGCTCTGAGGTCATTCTAGTCACATGATAAAAGCATCATTGCAATTAAAAGAACAGATACAGGCCAGAGGAAGCATCCTGCCACAACAGGAGGTTTCTGGTGGAAACTGATGGATTCAGGCACCTGGTTGAGTAATGAGATATTGATAGAAGCCAGTAGGAAGTCTCCAAGGCACCGGATATTCTGCTGCTGACTGTGAACAGGGTGATTTTCCAATTCAAAAGAAGCCTTGTTCATGTGACCTGAATGCCCAAAACTTACAGAATGGACATTTCATGCTGCAAAGAGTGGTGTGGAAAATGAATCCTAACAATTGGCTGTAATATGGCAGAATGCACAGGTGTCCATAAGAACCATTAAGCATTAAGTACAACAAAAATGGCAAGATGAAAACTACTATCTATCTCAGCCACCTGCAGTGCATTTATTTGTCAACTATACTGAGCAATGAAAATGCTATTATGCCAGCTCTCCTGACTTTTGGAACGGTTTTATCTGAGTCCAGATTTTTACAGTTCACTAACTGGTTGTGCATGGCTATGGTGCCATCTAGCTCAGGCACTTTCATTGAGCCCATCTAAGACATGAAAAAATATGTCAGTCTGCATTGGAACTATGTGATTAATCAGTATTGCCCAAGGGAGTTTCAGCCTATGCCAATGATTATCTTTTCAGACAGTCTTTTTATGGAAGTGAGAGTTGGGGTATGAATCTGCCATGGCCTGGCCAGTCACCAGACAAACACTATTGAGCACATGTGGGCTAAAACCAGATTGATCCCCACAGAAGTGTTTCTGTAAACTCACTTCTTGAGATGACTTAGATTCTGTATGAGGAATAGGCAGCAGGATTACAGATATAGTTCACACAAATGTGTTAGTGCATTGCTTCCTTTAATAAGGCAGTTGGCTACACCAGAAAGCATTAGAAGCATTGGCAAAAATTAGTGGTATTTAAGGCTCTGAAATAAATGGGTGTTCTTTTAAACTTGTGCATGTTACCTTACTGTCTTTTTCTTTTGTTTTTCCATAATATATTTTGACTAATGCGTTATTTAATTATTAACAGCTATCTTATTTAGTGTCTATTATATCTTTTGTTTTGATGCAGCACTACAATATATTTTTACTTTGAAATTAAACTGACACTGAAACATTTAGCCTTGTAATATTTGTCTATGTAATGCAGCACAATTCAAATATTGTTACCCTACTTAAAAACTTGTTTCCAATTTTTTTATAAAATCAAGATCTTTCTTCACATAATTATACTATTTTCTTGAAATTATTGTTTAATATCTTTTTTTTTTTTTTTAAGTTTTCAGCCAAACACCAACACATATGTGCCACATAATAAAGACTGGCTGAAAGAGAAGATCTACATTATGTTAAGGAAGCAGGCTGGAAAGTAGTGTCAGTCAGTTAAATTACCTCCCTTTGTCTTTCAGCTGGATGTTCAAGAATGAATGCTGGACTTATTTTGTTTGTGCATAAAATCCATATAATTCTGGGGACCAAATCTTCTGTTCTGATGTTCTCTTTCAACTTATGAAACAAAATTGTAGACCTAAATACATTTTTAAAGTTTCCTCTTTTAAATTCGAAACATTAATAGGTATCTGAATTCTATTCTAAATAACCAATTTTAACATTCCAAAGTAGTCCATTTAATACAATTGCAGAATTTATTTTCTTCTTGAGGTTGGATTATGAAGTCAATTTTAACTTTATTTTGCCATTTTTCTATTCAGAAAATAAACTGTTTAAATGTAGCTATTATAACAGTTTATTTCCTCTCAGCTTGTTCATTTAGGAATTAATGCTTCTATTTATTTTAAAACATTAAAACTTAGGAAGTTTCCCATTTTAATAAATAATTACAAGTGTACGTTTTTTACTATAATTTTGTATTTTTCTAGGTAATACTTTGCATTATTGTTCATACAGTTTAATAGAATAAGGTATTTCCTTGTCTCAACAACATTGCTGAAATATTTAGTTTAAGAACAATAAAAAATGCTGGAAAAAAAGGGGGTTACTTTATTATTTTAAGTTTGTCAAATATTTCCAAATACAATACCATGCATTATACTTCAGTGTAGTCAGCTGACTGCCTGGTTTTCTGCACTCAGTGCACATTTCAGCATGGGGCAGAATAAAGACATTATGAAGTGAAATTATTGGATGATGGTTGCTTGCTTGCTATACAGTCAACAAAGATGTACCACTGTTCATAAGATATCTAGAGTCTGGACAAGATTCTAACCTCTCTCTCTAATTTTGAGAATTAAATAACTTAGCATTATTGGTGAATTTTGAAGGTTTATATCAATCAGATGGGTGTTAGTGTGCATGAAAAATAATTATAACAGCTGCTTAGATTTCCATAGAAATTTTTTTTAAAAAAGAACAAATCCTTCAGATAAGACATTACTTAATTTTAAAAAAAATAATTTTTTCTGGTGTTCCATTCAGAAAAAAAGTATGAAAACAAAAACAAACCATTGTAGTTTTTTAAAGTGTTAAACTGTTTAGAAGAAACAAAAGCCAACTGGATGCCATTTGGCTTGGTTTCATTTGAACATCCTGGGTATATGAACTGGGCTGATAAATTTGCTGTTGGTCTAGTACAGCATGATAATATTATTGTGCTTAGAACTGCTTACTGATACCTTCTTCAAGCTACATAACCATCAACACTTTTGTAATTCTTTTATCTTGAAACCAAATAGGTCTCCATTAAAAATAAGAGGTTTAGGACCTGGGCAGCATTTTTAATATTTGTAAAATTTAACATTTGTTGGTAGATCTTTTTTAATTTAGTAAAAAATTTAAGTAATTGTAATTAGTACTAACAGAAGTAGATAATGATGATGCACAACACAGGTTGCTATTCTGATTTACTTAAAGGAAGAACTTTGCTGCTTTAATATTTAGCTTGTGGGGAATATTAAAAACAAAACTGGACTTTAAGGAAGCACATTTAGAATTATAAATTAAATGCACTAATTCTTATAAAAATAATTTCAATGCAAGAGTATTTTTTTGTGTTACATAAGGCTATTCCATCAGTGGTGCCCCCCCCCCACGTAGTTTGGAAAGTAGGTTATACAAAAATAAGGTATTTCATCTAGCGGAAGCCACTGTTACCATATCCACAAGATGACAGTCAACAAACAGTTACATCTAATCCTTAAAGGCTGGACTGCCAGTCATATTATTTCATCCCAATGAAATGCATGTGGGTTATGAGTAAGAGTAAAGAAAACTAAATCATCAAAAATGTATAGTAAACCATGACTGACAAATTATCCAACAAAGATTGTAGTGGTCATGGCAGATCCCTCAAGATTTCATTATATTTTAATATGCAGAGAATTTTCTTCATACACTTAAAATAGTGTTATGTGCTAAAAACAGGAATTTACTGAAACTGCTGCTGCTTTCAGACAAATCAATTACAACTGAAGGCAGCTACAAATTCTTGTTGGTCAGGGTTAAGGTAAATTCATATTTTTGAGCCAATCTAGCATGTTAGCATTTTCCTGAAACACTACATCATCAGTACCATACATGGTGTACTTGCATATAAAATGTTTGGCATGTGCTGCTCTTCACTTTTGTACAGTGATAAATTAAGGAATTTTTTTAGGCTTCAAATCCATCTTGAAAAATGCATTTGTACTCCAGCATCTCTTGTCACTTTCTTCTAGTCTTCTGTACATTCAGTTGCTGAAATAATTAATAGATGCCTAACATTAATTTTAGTAGTGCAAGAAAGATTCAAATATCCATTCATACAATTTTGGCAATATTGAGAAAACTAAGGGATATATGTATATGCCTATATATATACATATATGTATGCATATTCTGTATCTTTAAAGAAATGGATATATCACTAAGAACAAATGATTTAGTAATTTCAAAACATCATCCTGATAAGCAGATGTTATAGGCAATAACAGAATATTGCAGATGTTCGAACTGTGTGTGTGTGTCTGATACTGCTTTCGGGTAGAACTATGGAAGTGGGTACATTTTAAGAATCATTCCCAGAATCTGACAGTCCTCAACTTTTCCAACACAAACAAAACATCCAGATTACGATCAATAAAATCCTCTAAATCCAGAGGAGGAAATAATGGCCCCCGGATCTGGCCTTTTGGTTATGTTACTAGCATAGTCGGGGGGGGCTGGCACTAGTGGGTTTAAGAAAAACCAACTGCCACTTGATTGAACCAAGTGTTTTTTTAAACCCTTGAAGGATGACAGCGGGGGTGGCGACCGCCGAGAAACACCACTCTAGGCGAGCCCCCCGTCTCCTGATTTTTGGGGGTCTGAGGACATTTTCACTAACCGCTGGCTACAAGAGAAAAAGGTGACGGGCAAGGGTTAGCCGGAAAACCGGCCTTACTAGAACTCTTCATTTTTTCAGATATGGAAAGGAGCCCAGGCAGCCGGCTGGTGAAGCGGACCAGTGAGTTACACCAAATCTGAGAGGGGGAGGGGGTGAACTCTGGGCTCCTCAGCCATGGCAGTCCACTCACTAGTCTAACAGGCTGCAGCGACTCCTAAATGTAACACGATGTTGTCAGTCCCATTTAAACAGGAAGTAAACAAATTTATTTCCCTTGAATTTCAATACTGCATAAAAAAAAATATTCGATTAGGTTTAAGATCAGACTGAAGGGGGGGACCCCACCGATTTGTTTGCGTGAATTATGAACCATGAATAAATAAGGTTTTCAATGTCGCTTGATATAATTTTTATTTTGCAGTTAATATTCTGATGAGGGTGAAATTGAATTGAAACCGAAGGAATGTCCGAGCTCTAATTTTATATAGAAAGTCCACTGGTAGCAGTAATAATGATGCTAATGTCTTTCGGAGAGAAGAAAAGATTAATTACTCGTAGGATTACTTCCATCTGGCTGGCGGCGGCCATTTATAACATGGCGTTCATGGCATCAACGAAGAGGAGGTAGAATCTCGTTTAGTCGTAATTCAGGAAAGGATATTAAAAAAAAAAAAAAACTCCGTCAGCGTGTACCTACCCTTTTCATTTCATCTTCACTGGGTACGGTTACCTTCATAAGAATGTAACCAACACCAAGTGTGCCCGCAATCCAAACCAAACTGGCCGTTAGTCTGTTCATTTCGCTGATGATACACTTTGTTATTCATCTGCGATTTAATAAAGGGAAATAACTTCCACCAGTACAATTTCTTGAGCTGATTTCGTTTACAGAATTCCAATACGTATTCGTAAAATTAGATTGACACACAGGAAACTTTTACTGAGTTAAAAATTATTTAAAAATATAATGTTTATTTAAAATTGTAATTACTACTCAATATGCACATTGGATGTTACAGCTCTCTCTCTCTCTATATATATATAGAGAGAGAGATAGCAAAGATTATATATATATATAGAGAGAGAGATAGCAAAGATATATATATATATAGAGAGAGAGAGATAGCAAAGATTATATATATATATTATAGAGAGAGATAGCAAAGATATATATATATATAGAGAGAGATAGCAAAGATATATATATAGAGAGAGAGATAGCAAAGATATATATATATATATATAGAGAGAGATAGCAAAGATATATATATATAGAGAGAGAGATATATATATATATAGAGAGAGATAGCAAGATATATATATATATATATATAGAGAGGAGATAGCAAAGATATATATATAGAGAGAGAGAGAGATAGCAAAGATTATATATATAGAGAGAGATAGCAAAGATTATATATATATAGAGAGAGATAGCAAAGATTATATATATATATAGAGAGATAGCAAAGATATATATATATATATATAGAGAGAGATAGCAAAGATTATATTATATATATAGAGAGATAGCAAAGATATATATATATATATAGAGAGAGAGAGATAGCAAAGATTATATATATATAGAGAGAGAGATAGCAAAGATTATATATTATATATAGAGAGAGAGATAGCAAAGATATATATATATTTATAGATAGAGAGAGATAGCCAAAGATATATATATATATTTATAGATAGAGAGATAGCAAAGATATATATATAGATAGAGAGATAGCAAAGATATTTTACAAAAAATAATCTAGTTAGAATTAATAAATAAAAATGTGATCTAAAATCAGTTTTAGATCAGTAACAACTAAATTCTCTTTAAAGTCTAAATATATTAGTGGCATTCAAATGAAGCCTAATCGGATAACCATTAACGGAGATGCTATTTCAGCCTGGTTTCTTTTGAACGCCCAAAGTACTACAGTACCTCGGTGCAACTGAATCCTATCATAAACAGGTAATATTATCATTTTACCAAGTTCACGGCCACCCCCCCCTTTTTAATAGAGATGTTGAATGATGATAATTAACCTGAAATCAAGTTTAGTAATATTTTATTACTAAACAGGCAGTAATTTATTGATAAAGACCAACCTTTGAATGAAGAAGTTAGTAGAGAGAATAGAAACCACCTGACCTGGTTGGTTACTTGTTTTTTGTAACACAGAAGTAAAATGATTTAAAACAATATGCATTTATATATAATCAGGAATATAGTTAAATTTTGACATTTTTCTAAAAATTCCAAAAGAGTAGCAGTAAAAATTGTAGAAACAGTAAATAAATAAAATATCCTAACTATGCTTCAGCCCATTTCCAACCATATAAAACTCATCTCAGTCACAAGAAATATATATGTAAAAAAACATCATAAAACGAAAGCTGAAGAAAACAAACAAACAAATTTAAGGGAAAAGATACAAAGGAATGAAAGTCTTTTACTATTGAGAACAGGATTCAGATGCTTGATAAATAATGTCCTACATACACAGGGTCAATAACAAAATCAAATAGTTTTGAGCTTGCAGAATTTGTTAATAATTAAATTTCCATCCTTTTGTAAGCTTTCCCTTTAATGTGTGTTTCCTTTTAACCAACTCTTTCTCTAGTTGTATATGAAGCATTATTTTCGATTTTCGCAGTGTGTTTTTGTGCCTGAGTTGGGTTTTATTCAGTTAAAAAGGAAGAATTTTGGTAGTTATGGAGTGCAGCCAGTACAATGTCTGGTCTTTTTGAATGTTCTTTGACACTGGATTGACCATCAGTGCCAGATTTAGGACAAATGAAGCCCTGTGCTAGTTAAGTTATGAGGCCCCTTACTTGGGCCCTGAAGGAGGTACAAACTACAAAGTAATGCTTCAACTGCTTTTGACAATTTTTACAGACCAATTTCACTTTTATAACTTTTATGAAAAACATTTGAATGTTTGACATTTTAAAAACATTTGAAAAATTCATCGTAAAAAATTTTTTTGGCACGAAGATGGGCCCCCTGGCCAACGGGGCCCTGTGCTTAAGCACACCTAAGCACAATGGTAAATCCGGCATTGCAGACCATTTTCATGTAATTTGTGAATAGTTATTTTTGATTATGAGGGGGTGACCGTTATTTGCATATAGATACTTTTTAGCATAAACTCTTTATCTATCACCTTACAGGTGTGCATAAATAAAAGATGTGGTTCTATCTACTGACCAACTCTATTTTAAATGCTCAATCCAAATTAAATAATAAAAATGTGTTGATGAAAAAAGATAAATCCACATTTGAAGATTTAACTTCATATTAAGTGAGCTTAACAATAGAAGGTCTTGCTATTTATTGTGCATGTTTATGCATACCAACATACAATAGTTATTAAATATTAAATTATTAATAGTATAATAAACTAAGTAAATTTACTCACTGCATTATTAAGAAGTTCTTCTGTTATTTTCTCTCTCTTAAAATGCACTTTGATTTTAGGATTACCCAAATGGTAACTGGATATGAGTTAAATGAAAAACATATATAACCATAAAAAAATAAAATAACACAAAATGTATTAACATTATCATGGTACACTCAATGCAGTGTCTAGAGTGTAAATGAAGCAACGTTTTCACAACTCAATTATTTTGTGTAGCTGATGCACTCTCCAAGAAGATTGCAGGCTCTGTGTCTCTTGCTAGCATTGCACATTCCATTGATCATCTGGGCACACATGTAAGAATAAATTTTTTTCCATGCTGCTTCTACCTCTCTTGTGTAATTTTCCTCCAGCAACATGCGCAAGCCAAAATTCATTGAGGGCCAAAGTCTCTGCAAGAGAAGAGAAGACAAACAACTCTTGGCTGGAACTTTTTCTTTTTGCATCCATGTCTTTAATGTAATTTATGCACAGAGTACTGCCAGAAAAAATGAACACAGCTGAAGCATAAATAATTTTTATTGTAGATTGTATGTATGCTAAAGAGTCATACAAAATAGCAGGAAAGAAGAAATTATATCTAGTATTTTCAGACACATAGCAAAGACGGAATGGGAGTTTGTCTGATAACATGGTCAAAATTTTGCCAAAAGTCAGTCAATTTTTCTTTCAGATCTGTTATAAATGTGGAAGGAGGTCTTGTTTTTTTTTTTTTTTATAGGTTGGCAATCAGTGTTTCCAAAAGCATTCAATTACTTTCATGTTAGGGGCTCTTAGGTGTCCAGGAAGGGACCTGCAGCCGCTGAGTGGTGGTTTTAGAGATGTCTTAGAATCTTTGCAGAAAGTGTCTTGAACTGAAAAACCCTTTGTTGAAAAATTGGCCTAAGATTATTATCAAGAATCGATGTCAGCAGAATTTAAACATCACTTGGTGAACACCAGGCCAGTCATCCCAATGTCCAAAATCAGTACCCACATCACTATATTAAAACCACCGTGTTGAGCTGGGGGCTGCAAGCTGCTCTTCTGAAATGCTTGAGTCACCTTTCTCCCATCTATGTTCATCCATTTGATATGAAATGACAGAGAACAAAACAGATGTCCAAAATGCCACAGGTCTGTGTATTATTTCCTTGGCCCATGCAAATCTGCACTTTACACTGGCTTCAGTAAGCTGATGTTTTTGCAGAGTGACCTGTCTGTTGTAGACCACTTTATGCTAATAACTTAGACCTGTATGTC
This sequence comes from Nautilus pompilius, assembly GCA_018389105.1. Classification (NCBI taxonomy): domain Eukaryota; kingdom Metazoa; phylum Mollusca; class Cephalopoda; order Nautilida; family Nautilidae; genus Nautilus; species Nautilus pompilius. Next base: position 1,352,459 of record JACATO010000684.1, read on the forward strand.
ATGACACATTTACAGTATTGATGATGTCTGCAGCATGAATTCAGCCCCATCTGGAAAACAAGGGCTCTTTTAGTTTGTTCTCTAATCACAGATGGCCATCCTGATCAATGATTGGCTACTTTTTATATACCTGACAAAAATGCATGTTATTCACTGACCCATTTGTGAGTCAGAGAATTCTGCCCTATCTGTCTCTCACTCTGACCACAATCTGATTGTCTATTCATTGGGCAATTTCATGTGATTGGTGACATATCATATGCACCAACTGTACAAGGGATCTTTTACATTTTTCCAGCTCTACTTTCTCATGTTACATGCTATTTATAGCATTGAGCGCACAGCCTATTGGGAAACATGGGTTGTGCCATTATTTTCACGAGTGTTTATTTTATTCTGGCAGGGCTCTGTATATATATATATGAAAACATTAACTATTTTCTTTCTACTTTTATGTATATATTTTAGAAAATTTGTTCTTATTTTGCTAACTCTTTATTAGCAAAACATCGGTAACTTTTCATTTTAATGAATAGTGAATGTGAATACTACACTGCCTTCCAAAAGTAAAGCAATAAAAAATAAATAGAAATGTTTCCAAAAGGTTGAGATTTTATTCACCAGCACAAAGTCATCTTTATGGAAGACAACCTTTATCAAAGAAATTTGTAAACTACAAATGTATTTTAGAAGTGTAAAGGAAAGCAAGCAAAAGACAAAATCAGGAAACAAGAAGAAATTGTAACATAAACATGCAAACACACATGAACCGAGGTAGTGGTTAAATACTAAAGATGCACTGATATAATTCCATTCAGTAGTGAAACTATCTAAATAACTTGGCATAAAATTAATACTTAGAATTACCACAATTTTCGATTTAAGAAAATAATATAAACTAATGAGCGATTACTTATTTATAAACACATCGTTGTTTAGGGCGCCCTGAAGCCTGGCGGTAGGACTACTAGACAAGGCGTCGGTTCGACTCCCGTTCCGGAGGGTAGTGTTGGCTCATTATCGTTTCTTCTCGGTCTTTACCAGCCGGTCGTATGAGTTTCTTCCCACATCTAAAACTAAAAAGTTCTATCAGAGATTTTTCTCGGAAGTGGCGCAGAATAGGTAACGCTCTCTATCGGATAAATGCGGCACTACGCTCCCTCGCCAGAGTTATCTCCAATGCAGAGAATTTATCTCCACTGTAAAAATTAATGTCCGTCTTAAAAGTGAACTGATGAAACACCAGATTTATTGTTAACTGGAATTTAAGTTATATCGTTTATTGAAATAAGTTTGTAAGAAATCATATTTAAATTATAATAAACATAATGCTAAAAACAAGAAAGAAAGTCTGTTTTACTTTAGAAGAATAGTACTACACAATGGCATCTATTTATTTAATTATTAGTGCGCGGATGTGCATATTTATTCATTTAGTTTAAGTAAAATACTGTACATGCTTTGAATAATTATTCTTTGAATACAGAAGGGGCCAATAATAACCAATGCAAAAATATCCAGAACTATAAGTAGTTAGAGAGAGAGAGAGTTACACTCCATGAACAGTGTCGATTTCTTACCTTACTTGTATCCCTTGGGATATAATATATAGTCAAATATGGTCATGATTCAAAACACGTGGGGTGGGAGCAATATACGAATTTATCATAATGGGATAATTAATGAGGGAAAGGGTACCATGTTTCACTACTGACCATGTGGCTCAATCTGAGTAACAGGTGTGAAGGATAATATATGCATATCATCGAATTGGCCGAGAAACAAAGTTTTAATACCTGGTTCAACCATTTTTTTTTTTTATTATTATTTTAATGCTCAGACCAGTTTTTCTTCTTCACTGAAGCAACCCGGCGCCATTAATTTAGACGTTGGTAAGGTTACTGAAGGAATCACGACGCCGATGTAGCCGGCCCCAGACGGCAGCCACTAGATGCCACGTTAACAAAGTCGTTAATGGCAATAAACGGCCTACAAACCATCCCGGAAGAGGTGTGAGTAACACGCACATTAAAAAAAAAATCTATTTATAGGAGTTTCTCTTAGTTGCCTCACTATTTCCTGCAATCAATAATCGTCTTTAATTTGTTCGTTAAGTCCAGATGTATTCGATGAGCAACGACTTAGCTACAGCGGCAGTTCTTGTAGACAGTCCACGGCACCACAGCCTCGATTGGAGCTGAAACGGAACGGAACTGACCACCACTAGACAACCAGCGAACAACCGGAAGTCAGCTGTTTCCGCTGCTTAGAATTTACTCCGTCTGCCCCCCAGCATTGGTCAGGGCTGAACTAGTAACCGAAGTCAAACTATATAACTTTAAGAACAGTAACCGCTCCATATATATATGGTAGTCCGGTGCGATACCTCAGAAAATGGTCTGACTTTTGAATATATGTGAGTGAGTTCTTTCTGCTGCTATCTAGTGGTATGCATCACTGACTCGTTCTCAAGGTTCCCTCCTTGCAAAAGACAATTAGCAGTCGCAGCTAACAGAGGAGAAGGAAACAAACCCCGTTTCGGTTCCTTAAATATAGGAATTCTTGCTAAGTAGGTTGCAAGGAGACATTACTCAAGACAAAAACTATGAATCAAGTATAAGTTCTTATAACGTAAGCATAATCGGAGAGGTTGGACCGCATCATTATTAATTCATTATTATTATTATTATTATTATTATTATTATTATTATATTATTATTATTATTATTATTATTATTATTATTAACAACTTAAATTACTGTTCCACTATTTTGTATATGAACAAGTAATTAATCGTCAACAACTGGTAGAAGAGATTTTTGGACGAAAGATCCCCTGATCAGCCGGATGTCGTTGAGCGGTGTCGTCAGCTTATCTAACACCGCCAGGTCCTCTCGTGACATCACCAGTCAGCTTCTTCCCATGGAGCTGCCCGATACGATATCAGCAAGCTGCGCGCCTGCTCCAGTCAATAGGCGTGAAAACGCGTAAAGCAGAAACCGTGACTGAACTAAGTGGCTGCCGGTTTCAGTTCCAAACATCTTTCTTAAACTTCTTGCTGATAATTTGAACTGGGTGTAAGGTATCGACGTTGGGTCAGGTCTGCTGCATTCCGCTGTTCCTCTGCAAGTGCTTATTGCGTTGATATTGATGTTTATTTTTAAAATCTTTATCTGTCGTGTTGTACTAGTTACAGAGCGGACAACACGGCAAGTGTCATTTGAAAACCTCTACTTCTCTTTCTTTCTTTCTTTCAGAGAAAGAGAACAAATATTACAACAACAGAAAACAACGGATATTATTAATGCCTTAAAACTTTTTATTATTTTTTTTTTTTGTTGTTGCAGCAAAGCTCGAGGAAGGAAACCGAAGAAAATGCTTACAAACAAGTTTGTGTTGTTGTTAGAGAGAATGGAGCCAAACCGGACGCGGGAGACTAAAGGAGAACAGTTTAGAAAATCAAGATTTCGCATGGATTTAACAGACGAACATGGTGCAAAGCGGGTAAAAATCTGGATATCGTGCTTCTGCGTAAAATCAGATCACGACGGCACGACATGGAAAAAAATGATGTCTGTCCACACCGTGATGCAACTACCGCCACGACATGGAAAAAAATGATGTCTGTCCACACCGTGATGCAACTACCGCCACGACATGGAAAAGTGATGACTATTCCCACCGCGGTGCAGCTAGCGCCATAAGTCCCCAATCCGGAATCTTTTTTTTTTTCTTTTTCATCACCATCCTTCTGCATCCACAGCAACTTTATAACTGCATATAATAACACGCTTATAATATTCACCTGGGCGATTGCAAATAGTGAGATATCCTATTGAAAATGGTCGCCCCGGGGTAGATTCCCGCAGGATGTTGACAGTTTATGCGCGGACATAATCTTCTCAAATTACCCCGAATAGCCCGGATCGAACAGCTTTCAGTTGAAGTCGCCCCTGACTATTGACCAAGGATGTCAGGAACGACCATCTCTCCAAGATTGGCTTCTTGTTCATTTGTTGTTGTTTTTTTTTTGGTTTTTTTAACACAAAAGAAATCCTCTCTTTCAAAAGGGAGAGGTTATCGCCTCCCCTGATTGGTCCCGGAGCGAGAAGTATCAATGGCTACTTGGTGGACGTTACCAATCCGGAATATAGGCTGATGAATTCTCTTGGTAGCTACCAATGAAGTATCGCATCCGACAATGACTTTTTATATTTGGCATTTTTAAGGCTGACCAATTACTCTTCTTGGTCCACTCAGATTTTATTTTTATATCGGATTTGTTTTTTTCTTTTTTATCATTATTATCTTTTTACTCGTATAACTTATTCAGAAAGAAAATCCTCAATAATGGATTCAGTTACTCTATTTCTCCATCATTTGCTCCAGTTTAAGACCAAAATTTTAGAAACAATGAATGGGCTGAAGAAAGATCGTTTGTGATGAGATAGTGGATGTGCTCCGGGTGTTAGGCTTAATAGCGCTTTCTCCGATCTCATGCCACTTTTTTTTTCCTTCTTCTTTTCACAATTTTAATAACTTTCGTTAAACGTAATTAACGGACGATGATTTGTTTAGATATTGATTTATTTGTTTAAACAAAAAGAGGACTCAGTGCCACAGAGAGAGAGAGAGAGAGAGAGAGAGAGAGAGAGAGAGAGAGAGAGAGAGAGAGAGAGAGAGAGAGAGATGACGTTATTACACAGAGAGAGAGGGATGACGTTATTACAGAGAGAGAGGAGAGAGAGAGAGATGACGTTATTAGAGAGAGAGAGAAGAGAGAGAGAGAGAGAGAGAGAGATGACGTTATTACACAGAGAGAGAGGGATGACGTTATTACAGAGAGAGATGACGTTATTAGAGAGAGAGAGAGAGAGAGAGAGAGAGAGAGAGAGAGAGAGATGACGTCATTACAGAGAAAGATGACGTTAATACAGAGAGAGATTACGTTAATACAGAGAGAGATGACGTCATTACAGAGAGATGACGTCATTACAGAGAGAGAGAGAGAGAGAGAGAGAGAGAGAGAGAGAGAGAGAGAGATGCTTATGGCTTGTATTTATCTAACCAGTTAATCACAATTTTTGTTTGTTTGTTTGTTTGACATTAGTGGACCAGTTATCTTCTTTGGTTTCTGCTCGTGTTATCATCCATACGTTAACCCTATTAGCATTTGTGTTCTAAAGGCCTTCGTTTACTGCTATCTGATTTTTTCTTTCCAATTAACACACACACACACACTTTGCAGAGATGAAAATTGGTAAGAATCTCAAGACGCTCCGAGCGTTAGAGACGGGTGACTGAAGCGAACCTGTTGCAGATAATTCCAGGGTTCTGCGGGAGGTAGAAAAGATTAAACTAAAAGATAACGGCGAGGGGCTGCTGGTTAGCGGAATAGGAATCCATCACATTGTTTCATGCGGTTCATTAGCTTAATAGCGACGGGGTCCCTCCGAGGGGCAGGGGCTTAGATGTTTTTTCCCTAGCCCTTCCCCCACCAACACAGCTGCAGCACACTTCAGAGCGAGTGAGAGAGGAGACCTTATCTCCACCCACTGCAGGCAGATTCGATTCACTCGCTGTTAACGTTTTTTTGACGAGCGGAATGTGAAGTAAATAGGCAAAAACATCCGACTCTTCTGCGGTGATCTGACCAATCCGGATGGTTCTCCGACGCCTGGAGGTCAGGGGAGGGGGAACTGGAGATAGCGTTTGGAGCCGGGCATGATAAAGCACATCCGCGCAGGCGACATAAAGAGAGCTGGTTGCCGGTGTCCCTCCCGCCAAGATCTGTACTCAACCAAATTCACTGCGCTGTCCACGAAAAATCAACAGGAATATTCTGTCTACAAAGAAATTCGCATTGTTGGCGTTGATGAAGTGACAGAGAGCGCTAGGCGGCGCACCTTGGAGCCTCTCTTCTAGCCAGTATTACCACGCCCGACCAGTTATCGCTGCGAAAATCAGTCAGGTCAAAGGTCAGTCTCTGAAGTGAAGGAGAGAATAATTGTAAATACTAGCTGCCCCCCCCCCTCATTACGTATCAACATCCGGCAAAAAATGGTAAAATAAAAATAAATAAATAGGTGAATTTTCTGCCAGGACTATTGTAAAGAAAAAAGAAAACAACAAATAGTGAAGTGGAACTATATTCCAAAGGTGCACGTATTTTTTGACACGCAAATGCTCCTCGCGTTCTTGTAAAAGTGTAATAAATATAACGCTTACTTAAAACATTTTGTTTTCAGTTAAATCACGAATGGAAGACGAAATTGTATATGCAGTATATTTATTCTTCTTCTCAATATAAACAGTACCCGAGCAGATTTTCCAGCGCCCGACGCTATAAGGGCCCCCCCCCCGGCGCGCATGCGCTGATGCTGCTACATCGTTTGTATTTTTTCTCGGCACGAGGAAACACCGACGAAGTAACGGAGATGGCGAATGGTATCCAGGATAGCAAACAAAAGCGAGAAAAGCCGTCCACTATGAGGCGCGTATTCGCTCGGATGGAACAAGAACGAATGGCCAGCTAACGGAAATCATTGCAGACAGTTGTTCTAGCGCGACGCCGATTCGCTCCGACGAACGAATAGATTCGAAAGATTCTAGAATCCGGTTCGGCTGAAGAATGGCCGCCCACGCATCGCGTGCGGACGGACGCGGGGACAGTAAATCAGGCGTGAAATGCTCGTAACCTGGCGGTGTTCGGAGACAAGGCGAATAATGCTGGCGGCGTGTCCCCCCAATTAACTGCAAGGGACAGGAAAAGGCGATAGTTCCACTTGTTCGGCCGAGATATCGGTTGGCACTGCCAGATCGCGGAGAAGGGCTGGCCGAAAGCGAACCCGGAGAGCTGAACAACAAGAAGGGCTCGCGGAGGACTTCGTTCGGGTGTTGCCTGATGAGCCCGCGCTGTGGCCAGCAGCAGGCTTGACCGACTCGTCGAAAGAGAGGTCCCAAGTAAACACTGGATGTTCAGTTTCCACAGGATAACGGTGCATTCTCACGAAGAACGCTTTGAGGAGGAGAGGGAGCTGCTACATCCCACCTGCAAACAACTGGGACAGATTTCTGCGACCATTGATTCTGTACTAGAAGGCTTCAAAGCGTGGAAGTGCATTTTTGTCTACGGTCAAATGGTGGACATTGATCGCTAGCAAGAAGACTACTGACTAAAAGGGTTCGTCTCGCCGAGCATTAGTGGGCTACACTATGAATGGTGAATGGTCGGCCGGTGCCTCGATTTCGCGACATTTTAATGGCTCGAGAACTCGGCAGTCAATATTGGCGGCAGTAGAGGATGAGAGTCACGACAGTGGGAGCGATGTGAAGCGACACACAGTGATAGGCACTAGCGAAGAGTCAGCCTGAATTTGGTCGTTCTTGATGCTGCTAAGTTGTCGGTGCTGTCCGGTTTGTACAGCGCATTTCCATTATCTCGAGGTTGGTCTATACTCATGTACTGATCTCTTCAGGCCCCCGTCTCTGGCGTGTGTCCTGCTGTATGGAACGACGTTAGTTTTCTGGGGGGGTTTCCAAATAAATCGCCTGCGCAAGCTGCTTCTAGGCCCTAACAAAGCGACGGATGCCCTTAATAATGAAATCCATTCAGTGCTCAAGCAATTCGCAAGGCAAGATAAGCTTTCCTGAAAAGAGAAGCCGAGGAGAACGCTTGAGGATGAGTCTCGCCAAGAGTCCCGAGAAGGGATTTAGGCGAGATGAGGACGAGGACAGCCGCGGAGGGGAGTAATTGGCGGACGGTGGAGACTTCCCGACCCCGCCTGGCCAGGTGGCGCGACCGCTCCGCCAAGGGAGGGGTTATTTAATTCTCACGCAAACCTTCACACCGTCTCCCTGACTTGAGAAGAGACGTTTTCCCCGGTGTGGAGGTGAAATGAGGAGAGAGCCCCCCCCCTCGCCTTAGTCTTGGATCCCGCCCCACAAAAGCCTAGCATCGGGTTTGAATGCGCATCACTGTGCCTCACAAGAATGGAAAACATGTCCTCTCTGTACAGTTCCAAAAACTGTGAAAGCATTAACCCTAACCGTTAACGAATGTGGGCGAGGCGCTGAACTCTGTATCCCAGAAGATGGCAGCTATATGGATGGAAGCTTAATGATCCACAGAGAACTGCTAAGGTGTACACGGCTCTGTAATAAATTTATTCTTTGTTCTATTTTATTTAGTTATTAAACATTTAGGCCCCTCAAAGCCCTTATAAACACTGTATACATACAAGGTGTATTTAATTACAATACAATTCAAACAAAATCAACTACCCCTCCCATAAATTTGCTCTCCCATCAATGCTGCAGCTGCCAAACTGGTGTCCACCAAGACAGTATTTCCAGCGGGTTTTGACGGCCCTGCCACCCCTCAACACCGTTTCAATCCCCTTTTTTGTTTTGGACAGTGGGCCGGAGCTATTTGTCGTCTAAGCTACGTACACAGGACAGCCGAGAGGTAGAAGGGAATAAACGGGGTAACTATCCCGGAGCCCGGTCCCCGAAAATGACAATAACATATCATGATAATACTATACTACCTCAAGCTTTCTGGTTATTCAGTGTGGTTGGCCATTTTCAGCTAAGTGCTGTTGCAGTATCGATGACAAGCATCATCATCAAATTTTTGTTAGTAAAAAATGCATTACAATAGTCAAAAGATTGAATAAAGGCCATCATGGGGGAAATGACGTCTTCTTAAAATATTGTGCAACCATTTCAAAGGTATTCTTGTACACAGAAAGACATTTATGACATCGAGCACCTTCGAAGATCTGGTAATTAAAATCGCCATTAAAATTTGTCCACATCACTGGCTTATCCTTTATGTGCTATTTCAAGTCAGACACTATTTAGACTGGACTACTACTGATCCGAGTTCGATTCCAGTGGGGGACTGGTTCGGTTTGGGCCTACCTCTCTGATATGGCTTCTTTTCGCTCTTCTTCTTCACCAAACCAACCTGGGTCATCCGGGATCTCCGATCTCATCCCCAGTTTAGTAGGAACTTTCCTGCCGAAATTCAGAGAGCTGGTCGAGCCCCATAGTGTACGACTAGCAACGCTTCCTAGCCCTAGCGGGACAACCGCAAAGATACGCTCCCTCACCAGAGTTGTCTCCCTTGTAGACATCGGTGTACGGTTTTCAAAAATTGGAAAGTGGTAATCCTACGTAATTGGTTTTAAAAAATTGAACAAAACTAGATGTTGCTCTTTGTCTGCGCGCTTAAGGGAACAGAAGTGTAGTTGGTGCAGCATGAAGATAAATAGATGCGAAAGAGTTATCACCAATCGGTTTACAGATACAGGGATATTGTATACAATGATAGGCGTTCTAAAAAAAAACCGAATTAATTCCTACTGTCAGGGTTTCCAGGGTTGTCTTTTTTTTAGCTTACAGATGTTGGAACTTTTGGAAATTAAAACCTGTAGAGGTTTTCTTTGTTCTGTACAACAAGTACAATTTAAGGACATTTAGTTTATGTGCGTCAATTTTTTCTTCTTTCTAAATTCAAGTAAAAAAAAAATTGGCAATTGCCATTTTACCAAAGCATATTTTATTTGCTTATTTATACGGGAAGGTTTTTGTTTAGGTTATACAGCGAAGCATGAAGCCGTGGTAATTTCCACGGAAAGCCGTCCGAGCCTAATACCGTCGTCATCAGCGCGGGTTTTCACCGACAGGAGGAGCTGCTTTCTCGCAGAGTGTCGAACACTAAGTGCGCGGTTGGTTGGCAGTTCCGGTAGTCCCGCAGCGATGTGTGTGTGGATGGGGGGGTAAGCAGCGTAAGTGGCTCGTGTTGTAGACAGTCAGCCAGGAGCGATATGTGCACCGGTTGGCGGCCCGGTCTTTACCCACCCCTACCCCTCCAGGCGGAACAAGAAGAAAAGTGACATTCAAGCCGAGCGTGAAACCTGGCGAAGCCGCGGCCACGAGATAAGCGCGGAGCCACGAGGCGATTTGTCTAAATGGCGCTATCGTCAATGGGTCCTTTGAGGCAAACTAGCGCTATCGTCAGGATGGAGCTGAATGGCGATGAAAGGGTCTTTCTTCATCAGCCGAACACCATTCGAGAAGACACAAACAGATATCACTAGATTATTTTATTTTTACCATCAATGAGCCAAACGTTCTCTTTATCCTTATCAGGTGCAGACAAGAGCCTTGGCGAGATACAAGGGTAATAGTCGTAACGATGGGGAATCTCGGCAACGAGAGCATCCGCATCCTTAATGATACAAGCGCTACGAGGTGACAATGTGGTAGGAATGCGTGATTATGCATGCTACGTCACTGATAAAATGAAGCGTAGGTTGTTTGGTAGATTGATAAAAACTGAGACATTTCGTCTCAACAAACATCAGTATTATGGACTTGAAAGTTGCTTCTGTGATGAGAAAATAAATGCATCTGAAGTGATCTTTCTGTATTAATAACTGATTGTTCTCTTACCGTTGATTACACGCAAAGCATAAAGAGATCTCATGTTTATATTTTTTAAAAAATGCTTATTTCTACTTTTTTGGATAACTGCAATCAATTTACGAAAATACACTGCTATACAAAACCATTCAGATACTCACGTGCATGGCCACAAGTTTGGCATTATTAGAATTGTCTAATTTTACTTGATAAAGTTGAATTAAACCTGCTGAATTTAAATATTAATTATTAACGTATTGAACTGCATACGACGATGTGACCAACATAAAAAATTGGGACGATTTGAAATCTAACTTGGAAATACTTAGTTTCAGAAAAGACTTTATAAATCATGAAGGTAAGTGTGACGCAGTTTGATGTATTCAAAAGCAGTCTTGGGCAGCAAGCCAGGAGCCTGATTTGAAGATAAAGTTTGTTATTGCAGCTCTAGGGCGATGCAAAACTTTTGCTCATAGCTGTAGCCTGAAAGAAAGTCTCTCTCTCTCTCTCTCTCTCTCTCTCTCTCCTCTCTCTCTCTCTCTCTAGCGCGGTAACAGATGCAAAAAGAAAGTTTGATTAAGAAAGGTTCACTACTTTAAAACAAGTAAGATTAATGAATGCGAATTATCACCGGAATCGCTCTTTTTTTCACACTTGCCTACCTGTCAGTCAACTTGTACAGAAGGAACAGAATTGCTGAAGGACAGACGGATAACTTATCAAATCTATTATAGAGAAACGGCTGACAGATAACCCTCTAGACTTTGAGAGCAGTCACTAAATCAACGAAAGATCGATATATATATATATATATACGAATACGACGTCTGTCCAAAAAGAAGCTGAACTTTTTAAAAAAACAAATTGATTGTTTTACTTACAATTTAATCAGTCTTGCCTCCTTCAAAATAGTTTTCTCCACTGTTGATACATCACTCCCAACGTTTTTTTCCAGTTTTGGAATGTGTCCTGTAATGCGTTTTCAGGGATAGTGTGCAGTTCTTATAGCAAATTTTCTTCAATCTCTTCTTTTGTCTGAAATCAGTGACCTTTCAGGATGAATTTAAATTTTGGGAACAAAAAAAAAGCTCTGCAGGGGCCAAATCCAGAGAGTAGGGCAGCTGAGGGACGAGAGTCGTCTCGTGCTTTGCCAAAAAGTCATGGATAAGGAGTGACGCGTGAGCAGGTGCGTTGGCGTGGTGCAGCATCCAGGTTTTGATTTTCCATGCCTCGGGCCTCCTCCTCCACACTGCCTCAGGACATCCAAGTAAAACTCTTTATTGATCATCTGACCACGTGGAACAAACTCGTGATGAACGACGCCCTTCCAATCAAAAAAGACTATCAACATCACCTTCACCTTTGAGCGACTCTGACGTGCTTTTTTTGGTCGCGGCGACGATGATCCAACCCACTGCGACAACTGCCTTTTTGTTTCGATACCGTAGCCGTACACCCACATTTCATCGCCTGTTATGACACTTTTTAGAAAGCTTTCATCAGCATTCGAACGATCAAAGAGATCCTGACTGACTGTGACTCGGTTCTCTTTTTGTTCATCTGTCAGCAGATGCAGCACAAATTCTGTGGCTACACGATGCATGTTCAATTTTCCTTTTAAAATCATGTGGCATGAACTTTCACAGATGCCTACTTCTCCAGAAACTCCATGGACAATCAGGTGACGATTTCCACGGATCACAGCATGCACTTTCTCAATGTGATCGTCGTCCGTTGTCGTGGAAGGTCGTCCAGATCTGGGATCGTCTTCGGTGGATGTTCTTCCCGATCTGAAACGCTGGTACCACTCGTGACATTGCGTACGGCTCAAACAATCCTCCCTATAGGCCTGTTGAAGCATTAGAAAATTCTCCGTAAAAGTTTTTCCCAATCTGAAACAGAATTTCACACAAACACGTCGCTCTTCAAGATCCTTCATTGTTCAACTTGCGGCAAATCGCCGAGTGCACTAAGCATACATTCACCCTAGCACTTGTAGATCGATGACTAACTGACGTGGCATGATGAGGCTATTATTAGACTGAAGGTCAAGGTCACCGATACACAGCATTGCAGTCGCGAGCACGCTGCGTCGGCTAGTTGGCGCGCTATTTTAAAAGTTCAATTTCTTTTTAGACAGACCTCGTATGTGTGTGTGTGTGTGTGTGTGTGTGTGTGGTGTGTGTGTGTGTGTGTGTGTGTGTGTTTGTAATGGTGTATTGGAAAGATTAAAATGTATACGTCGTACGGTGCATTAGCATTTGGTATGTATGCATTTTGTCTTATTTAAAGCGTGCCACTCTGTTTACACGTCCCTGTACAGATTATCTATGTATGACTGTGGAATGTTCTAAATATCCTGTAGCACTTTTCACCACGGTGATGGCTGCCATTTAACTCGCTCAATAGCCATATAATCTCATATAGTATCAATGGTGCTCATATCGGGACTTTGTGGAGGTCAAGGTATCTTTTTTTGGTGTTCCAACGGCCTCTTTACTTTACTATCAATTTAACACCACATTGGCTGTATGCTTGAGGTCGCAGTCATGTTGGAAAATGAATCCCCGCCAAATGAGATGTCTTTTCTGAGGGAATGGCATGATAGAAGAAAACTTGCTTGTATCTGTCGGCAATCAGTATACCTGTGGTTGTGAAAACATTTGACACTCTCTGTTGACATGCAGCTCCACACATATATCGATCATGTTTCACTATAGCTGCTGTACACTGACTGCTATACTCTCTGGTCCACATTTGAACAGACTGCTTTTTATTATTGACAAACAGTTCAAATCCGGACCCAGCTCTAAGGACCACCATCTGCCAGGTTCGGTCATCCCACTGTTTCATATCTGCTGCTCATTGCAGCCTTGTCATTTGGTTGTCTCCCCTCAGCAAAGGTTTTCGGCCAGCTACACATCCACTCAGACCACTCTACGTCAATGTGTATCTTGGGGAAACTCTAACACCCGTACTTGCAGCTAAGTCATTCGCACGATCTCTACTGGCTCGTCATCTGCCATGTAGAGAATATACCCTGACGTACTTAACATCGCTTGGCTTTCTTCCTCGACCATATCTGCTGACCTTGAATAAATTAGAGGTTTTGGAGTGTCGAGAGGCGTCAGTGATGGAAGTGTTAAAGGCAACCCCCCGTTTATATACCTCAATTCCCGGTTACCTTCCGTTGATTTTACCACGGCGGGCCCGCCTGTTTGTCGGGATGTTTTTAAAACTTTCCGGTGTTGTGCTAATTTTTGTCACCATGAAATAAAGGTCATGTCAGGTTGCCTCTGTTTCGATTTAAGGACACCCAGCTCTTTAAAAACAGACAAAGGAAAGACAACCAACAACATAGACGCTTTTGGTGGGATGGGGAACAAAAAGAACTGCCTGCATTAAATCGTTGTCCAAAAAAATGGCATGGTTCATTTTCCTTCCCTCGTACCCCCCCCCCACTCCCGGGGGGGGGGGGGTCAGGAACCAGTGGTTGTGTGAGAATAAGTGAGGCTTTCTCTGCGCATTGCATCTAGAAGGGAAATAAGAAAGAAAAAGAACTGCAATTTCCATCCGGAAAATTACAGATCTTCTTATATAGTGGTATTTGTTTAAAACTGAAAATACAGCAGACTCGCTTCCAAATTAATACCGTATCAGTTACTACAGGGTTGGGCTGGCTACTCTGAAGTCTGGCTGGAGATTACCTGACTACAGTTATTCGCTGAAGACGGCAAAGCGAAGTTAAGCTTTGCAAATGAAATATATGTTATTTTAGAAAGGCAGTTTAAATGGCGATGGTTCTGCGCGATCTATAAAGTTGTTCATATCTGAAATCAAAAGATTTTCGAACCCCCGTCTCCATCCTGACTTCGAGGACATGTGAGAAGTAAGTTAGGTGTTGGATATCAGGGATGGTGACCGAGCTAGTTAGTTACCTGGGTGCGGTTGAGGCTTGGCGAGGTGCGAACCAATCAAGAAGTACTCGCGGGATCCATAAAATCCCTATTATAATTTTCTATTATTTTTTTTTTTAATTTTTAGATATGGGAGGAAACTGGAGCGTTCAGGGTACCCCACGAGGCCGGGTGGTTAAAAGGTGCGAGCAGAAACTACGTAAGAAAGGTAAGTCAAGTCGAGATGGCTCAGACCGGGATTCGATCCAGAGTTCTCAACTTTTAACAGTCCACTGGTCTACCACAGTAACTTATCAGGTCGGAAGTAGTTTGTCTCGTGTGGAAAAACAGCACTAATGCCAAAGAAATATATTGAAAGATGGAAAACTGTAAACCAAGGAATTCTTCTACAAATAACCAAAACGAAAGGACAACAACGTCTGCTAACCTCTATTTTCGTTTTATCCTTTTTGCTGTTGTTTAATATTAATTAATTTATTAACTTTAAGACAACCTGTTTTAAGTTGTATTGCTATTACCACGAACTTTATATTTTAATATTTAAAAGAAAGTAATGATTTTAGTCTTGAATTATAGGCATCTTCTCTTCCGCTAGCGGCAAGGCGAGCAACTTGTATCATTCGAAGAAACGGGAACTGACAACATTCTGATGAATCACGATGTCGTCACAGCACGAACCTTGCTGCTATGTAGACGATATTATAACTATAGCCACTCCGAGTCAATTATAAACAAATCTGTATTTTATGGTGCAATATTCAAATGTACAAAATCCCCCCATCTCAGGCTGGCCCCTTTTCTCTGTAACAGTAAGATAAACACGGCACACGGGTGGACACAGGGGTATCAGTATATACTGAAAAATTAAAGAAGGAAAAGCACAACTGAAAAAAAATGGCGGTTGGTATAAAATAAATATCAGGTGACAGAATGGCATCTCGAGCGTAAAATCAAAGCGCGCTATAGTACGGTCACGTGTCAATATATTACACTGTGATCGGTTGTCATGGTAGCGATCAGAAAAGTGCCGCACGCGCAGGACTGTCAGAGTATAGGTAGTATTTGTGGGTTGGTGAATACTATGGTTCCCGGA
Source organism: Nautilus pompilius (assembly GCA_018389105.1). Lineage (NCBI taxonomy): Eukaryota > Metazoa > Mollusca > Cephalopoda > Nautilida > Nautilidae > Nautilus > Nautilus pompilius. The sequence goes on from JACATO010000684.1 coordinate 1,367,900, forward strand.
AAGAAAATATCACATGACAAGTGATAGAAATAACAGACTTAGCTGGTGAAGGCTACTCTATGCGGTAGATCGCAGCCCGACTTCGTGGTTCAGAAGGAGCTGCGTGCGGGATTCTGAGAAGGATATGTGGAAGTGATGCTGTCGACAACAGAAACGGTTAAAGGAAAAAAACAACTGAACTGTATTCTTCAAAAGGTGGTGTCAGGTACCCGAGGCTGTGATAGACAGCGAGCCGGTAGCGATCTTGTGGATGGCCCGACTGCCAGTATGAGTGTCAAAGAACGGTAAGATATACATCAACACGAAGTGCTCTCGGTGGATGATAGCTTAACGAAAATCTTCACCGAGAAGAGGCAACCAAATGACAGGGCTGGAATGGACAGCAGAAATGAATCAGTGGGGGGGGGTGTGAGTCCAACTTTGAATTGTTTGGCGATGCTCAACGGTAGTTTGTCCGAATGCCGGACGTCGGAGCAGGAGCAGGATAACAGTCAGTGAACAACAGCCGCAGTGAAGCAGCATGAAGGAGCTGCATATCAAAAAAAGTGTGTCAGAGATTTGCATAAAATCACAGGTACAAGCAAGCTTTCATCTATTGATGCCATTCCTTGAGGAAGACATCTCGTCTGTCGAGGATCCGTCTTCCAACATGACAATAACACTCAAGAACACGGTCAGTGTGGTGAAAAACGTAAGGAGGCTGATGGAACACTCACAGAGATGCCTTGGCCTTCGCAGTGTCCTGATATGAACGCCATTGACGCTATACGGAGTTATAAGGCTACTGAGAACGTCAAATGACAACCAAACACCTTGGATGGATTGGGAATAGTTATATGGGATATTTGGAACACCATTCCACAGTCATACATCGATAACCTGCATGGGAACACGAAAAAAGGTGACAGCTCTTTATCAGGGGCTCATATACCACGTCCTAATGTGCTGCACAATGTATTCATTTTGAGTTTTGCATATTTTCTGTAATAATGCATTGTGTATGCATTGCATACGTCACTCAGTTGCAATTGCTGATTATTTGTGCCTATTTTGTGTGTGTTTCCATAATTATCTTTAATGCTGTATGCGCCGTTAGAATTGTTTGAATTAGTGTCCGCTACGGATGCACTGTCTGTCAAACAAGCAGCCAGCCGCGTGGTCAGGACTGACACAAGAGTTCGGGATAAAGAGCGATAATCCCGTATAAAACTGTGAGTGACGTCACACCTCTCTTTGCGCTACAATAATTCTACGCCCTTCCACTTTGTGGCCTTAAGTTCGACTTTCCCAAAAGTTAAAGAATTTTCCCTTTTTTTTAAAGTTTGGCAAAGCTGTCTACGTCAGATGCCAAGACTCGTTTTCATTTGGATCGGATGTCTGCAGTTAACCAGCAGCTTTCATGTCTGACCCCGCTAATATCCGGTGCTGTTACTCCTTTTTTTGCCCCATAATAACTTTCCAGGCTCATCCGACTGACGATGCGGCATTTCTACAATACTTTAACTTCTGTAAATTTAAAAATAAAAACAGAATAAAAGAGCTTTTTATTTTCTGTTTATTATCCTGCAATAGTGACCTCTCTACCTTTTTCTTGTACAGGTAAATTTTAATTCCAATTTTCTTATCCTGCAAAGATTTTTTCTCATTTCCTTAAACATTGTCGAATTCCTCTGGAATGCAACTTACTGGGCTCCCTAATGCCCGTCCTCGGTACACGGGATAAACAAGCTGTCCCTAGCCTAATTATGTCCCAACAAAATCATCGATGTCATCAGGGGTTTACCGCGCGGATTCATTGGGTTACAAAGACTAGGATTGTAATCCAGCTGGGAGTGAGTTAAAGAGGTTATGAAATCTCTGAATAAACAGTGGCTGGTACGATACTATCCACCTGAGCGTTGACGGACAGTCTGTCTGCTGGCGGTAACTAACTTGTTGGTTTATGAAAGGATGTATGTACTGATTTAGTTTTTTGTTTTTTTTTTTGTTTTTCCATAAAATCCTAGAAATTCGTAGTGAAAGATGATGTGCAGTAGTCCAGTGGTTAGCCTACTAGACTGCCAAGGTCACGTCCTCAGATTTGATTTCCGCATGAGACAAACTCGGTTCGGCGTACTTCCTAGGCACGGTTTCCTCTCGATTTTCTTCACCAGCCAGCCAGCTACACGGGGTTTATCCTGCGAGAGGTCTCCGATTTTCTTCCGCATCTAAAAAATAAAGATTACTAGTAGGGGAAGTCGGAACAGCGCACAATTGGTAACGCGCTTCCTAGCGGTAAGCCGCAAAATTACGCTCCGTCACCAGAGTTTCCTCCCTTAAACACATCGGTGTGAGAAGTTTAAAAAGTCAGAAAAGTGGCAATTGTAGGTAATAAGTTAAAACAGTTGAACAGAACTACAGATGTTGCTCTTTTTTGCATGCTGTAGCCTGTGACACGATAGTCAGATATGTAGTTGAGCAGCAGTAAGGAAAGTATGGTATCGTCCCCTCCCCAAGAGTTATCTACTACAGCCGGCGATTTGATGATATCATATATGAACAGAAGAAACGCACGTTTATTGTGCCATCTAACGTCATATCCGCAGTGATGTAATCTCCTTAACGCAATTATCGCCTGTTATTCGCTGACTGAGAACCAGTGTTCTGTAGATGAAATTAGCCACTCTGTCTGACTAGAACTTTCAATCAATCTCTTTTCGGTGCCATCAGATTGGAAAATTGCTAACATTTCACCTTTTTCAAGAAAGGTAACAAAAGTGATCGGACCAGTTAGCTTAACAAGCGCGGTAGGCAAAATGTTAGAATTAATTATCCGAGATAAACCTTTTGATTATATAGAATAGAAAAACGTGTTGAAGCATTCATGGGGTTCAAAGGGGCTCTGTTCTACAAATCGCTTTGACTTTTGATGTCGATGGAGATAATGGGTTTGATTTCATCTACCTGGACTTTAGTGTGGCCTCGATATAATTCCTAATACACTTCTAATTCCAAAAATCAATGGCATAAAAATAAAACACTTTATTTTATTGTGAGGGGTAAAGAGAATGAGGTGTACTTCTGAACTCCGATTTCAAGTTCTCGAGCACTGAGCGTGGCATATTTTAAAAATCATTCTCAGAATCTGCGAAGGACTTGCCAGAAAATTTCAAGTGTTAGCCACACACACAGACACACACACACACACCACACACATCGCCGATTGATTAACAATGTTTGTTTTAAGAAAACATTAGTTATTAATATTTATCAAAGGAATTCATGCAAAACTGGAATGAAAAAAGGCATTCCCACACTAAAAAAAAAAACATATACTCGATCAAATTCCATTAGACTTTTCTCCAGACTGCTGCCATCAATCTGTTTTCCGTTTCTTGGTGTTATTATGTTATTTGTTTTGTCATATATCTGTTTCTTTCAATTCTGTTTTTATTTATTTCTTATCCATTAATTCGAGCGGCTAAACAGAATTCCCAGATTTATATTCCGACATGACATCAGTAACCACACCGTTTTCCCAGATGTCTGCATTCCATTATGGTCGAGTTTTTTTTGGCTATGAAAACTTTCAGCCACTACAGCCATTACAATGGGAAGACGAAGTATGTATATATAACTACCACTGTTATAAATTTCTTAGTCTTTTTCGAGACAAGTATTTAATAAAATAGGTGAAACATTGATATTAACAGACGTTAGGAGAGCACTAGTGCTGACTGCTGCCCAGATCCACTTCCTGCAGCAGTTCATGCAGATTGAATAAGATGCTGTGTTCTAGCGCAACATTCGTGTAGCTGCGCAGTTCACTATAACTTCCTTTTTAGATGTGGGAAGAAGCTGGACAGTGTCCAGAGGAAGTCCAAACCCTCAGCTAGTGAAGATCAACGAGAAGAAACCGTGTCAGGGAAGTACGCCAAACCGAGCAGACCCGACCGGGATTCGAACTTGGGTCCGCGTCCTAATGGAACATTTAAAAGTTAAAAACTTCATAATCTGTCTCAAACACAGCATTAAACAAGTCAACCGATTGGTTACTTGCATCTGCCACAGCAGTAAACAAGAGAAGCCATTGGTTGCTAAAGTTTCGTTTGCAAGGCTGTCTAATTTATTGTTATGATGAGATTAGATAATTTGAAATAAGAATTTAAAAAAAAAACAGAGTAATCTGAAGACGTATGATTACCTTAGACATTTATGAAGCTTTTTTTTCAAGGCAATTTGAAATATTAACGAAAAGGATGCTTTACTCTTGAACACTCTTTGATTTTCAAATGTAGTTTTCTTACCCAGTTGTTATTTTTAAAAGTTTTTACAATTTCGATCAAATTATCATAATATCAAATGATCAGTTTAATTCATAACTTAAAGCTAAACGTTGTATTTATTTAACCTTTCAGTTATTAATCTCGAGAAAACTTACCATCAACAATAACCTTTGTCAATTACATAATTTTAGACTTTTAAGCAGAACATCAGTAATGAATTTGAATATATAAAATAAATCATTTAAAATTAAAAGTGAAAAGGGTATTCCGACAAATTCCGTAGAATTAATCCTAATTTTGTAAACTACATTCAGGTATGTTATATCGTAGCGGTGACAAATTGTATTATGGAAACACAGGTGATCATTTCTTTTGAAGAAGCACGTGTGCTCTACCTGATTATTCTGCTTCATTTGAAAGACACTCATTCTGGTTATCTAAATTCGTTTGAGAACTAAGATTAAAAATAATTGCAAAGCAGCAGCAGCAGCAGAGAGAGAGAGAGAGAGAGAGAGAGAGAGAGAATAAAGCTACTTCTCTGTCCTTCTAGTTTCTCTTTAGATTGATGAGAGAGAGAGAGAGTTGACGTCATTACAGAGAGAGATGACGTCAGTACAGAGAGAGAGTTGACGTCATTACAGAGAGAGAGATGACGTCAGTACAGAGAGAGAGAGATGACGTCAGTACAGAGAGAGTTGACGTCATTACAGAGAGAGAGAGAGATAGAGAGAGAGAGAGTTGACGTCATTACAGAGAGAGAGATGACGTCAGTACAGAGAGAGAGATGACGTCACTACAGAGAGAGTTGACGTCATTACAGAGAGAGAGAGATATAGAGAGAGTTGACGTCATTACAGAGAGAGAGAGATGACGTCAGTACAGAGAGAGGATATGACGTCAGTAGAAGTAGAGGTAGAGAGAGAGAGTTGACGTCATTACAGAGAGAGAGATGACGTCAGTACAGAGAGGATATGACGTCAGTAGAGGTAGAGGTAGAGAGAGAGAGTTGACGTCATTACAGAGAGAGAGAGATGACGTCATTACAGAGAGAGAGATAGAGAGAGAGAGAGAGAGAGAAGAGAGAGAGAGAGAGAGAGAGAGAAGAGAATCTAGATTTTGAGTTGAGGCCCGACGTACATGACGAATATTTAAGAATAGCACATTATAGACAGGGAAACTGTGTACAGCATAAGCAGATGCCAATCTATAAACAAGACGTACTTTTCTCCTGTAGCAGGCGTTGAGTTCGAGGAATGGCTCTGGAGTTATGGTGGTAATCTGGCGCCACTTTTTATGTCTGGAAAAACTTTGTAATGGTAAAAGAAATTATACTTAACGGATCTAGAAATCAAACGCTCGTCCGAAATCGCGACGGCAGTGAAATTTCCATTCTGAAATGGTTGTATTTTAGGTCCTGTGATTTAAAACTTCTTTTCTTTATCAACGAAAAACCGGAGCAGGTTTTCTTTCTCTCTCCGATGGAAACCGCTTCAGTTAGGTGGACAAATATCACAGTCTTCTCGTAATTAACTCGGGATAACCACGTGAGTTTCGCTGAATCAGTGGTTTTATACTTCGTATTCGCGGTATGGAAGCGGGGCGCGTTACTCACCTTCAGCATGCTGGGCTTGACGCTTTTGTACGTGTGACTTTTCCCTATGTCGAAAAGGACCTGGCTGAGATGTTCGGAATCCTCCAGGCTCTCCACAGTAGCTCTAAGCCCGCCCATCACCGTCATGGCGTGCTTCTGCAGCATTTCTGTGTCGGTGTCATACTCCAGCTGGTTATTATCGTTTATCAGGACAATTTTCGGAAACAGCATCTTCAGATCTTTCTCTTTTTCGAAAAACCTGTAGAATCGGGAAGAAAAAAAAAAAAGAAGGCAAAGAGAGAGAGGTCGGCTATTATATCTTTCTAAGGCCGTGAGGATAGACGGCTCATCGAACGGGTACTTGGTTCCTTACTTCTTATAGCTTAAGCTCACATCACTGCCAACGAAATGATATCGTAGCCTTTGTATTATTTGTGATATTAGAAACTTCCGGGCGTAAATGGGTTAGTGTTAGGAAATATAATTGGAAATGCACACATGGAAATTTGGAAATTTGCAGGTGTGGGATTTGTTACTGCAGCTCAACTAAGCTGAAATATCTGACTATGCTTTTTTTTTCTAAACTGCGATTATTATTATTATTATTATTATTATTATTATTATTATTATTATTTTATTTATTTATTTTTTTTTAAGAATTTACCTAGGCTTTTTCCAAACGACTCTTTTAAACTGTTTTTAAAGAAACGTTTCGAGGACCTCTCAGCGTCAGAATCAGCTCTTTAAAATACCGTTTGTGTGAATACACATACGAGGTTAACGTTCGCTTTTCTTTGCCTGTCGGCCGTGCGAGTTTCCTCCCACCTCTTAAAAAAATACGAAGGTGCCCGGGCTGGAAGCGTCGGAGTAACTCTTGGTGCAACTCTTGAGGAGAAATGAACTCTCCACAGTTGGAAAATACATTACAATTACTTACGAGTGGTTTGGACCACGGCGTTGCTAATCGGTCGATATTGTTAATTATACTTCCGTTCCGACTATAATTTGCATTTCTGAGTCCCCGAGTGAGAGTAGAAAAAATAGACTTCAAGGGGCCACAACGAACTCCCAGCCAAGGTGCACGAGTTTGACGTATAATAAGTAGTTGCGATCTCTTCAACAAGGGAGCTATGGCCAAGACGTGTTTACAATTATCGAAATTTTAAATACATAGAGAGGAAGAGAGGGAGAGAGTTATGCCACCTTTCGACGTTTAATTCTTCTAACTACCTGGTCGTTTGTCGCTATTATTCCAGTTTTTTTTTTTCCTGGTAAATAATCAAACACGCTCCGAAAATTTCGGTTGAGTCTCCATAAGCTTTCCGCTCATATCGAACACCACTTTGTCCGCCAGGCTTTGGTAGTTTGACCATAAATACTTCTCAACCGCTTCTCAAGAATAACTGAAATCGGGTTCAGAAAGCAGGATTAATTTCACTAGGATTCCCATGATATGATTAAGTGAAATCGAGCTTTTCATCATTGCATTATATACAGAATTATTAAAAATTACCTTACAAACGTATATTACATAATAAGCAAAATTAAACTCAATCAAATACACCATTTGGTGCGGATATACCTTTTTGGTGCTGATTCAGGTAAATTACGTCAAAACAAATGAATAATTTCCTGAATATATATAAATTTTAAATAAATAAGAGCAAAAATGCATTTTGAATACAACAATAAATTCAATATTTTTTTTTCATTTTCCGCAGATTAAAATTCCCAGATGAATGAAAAACATGACGTCATTATTACTAGAATTGTCTGTCTATCTCTTGGTCTTGTAACACATGGATTTCTTCTGACTTTGAATTTCTAAGTGACAACAGAACTTGCTCATTAACTTCCACTGGTACAGATGATGGGTTGATGACGTATGAAATTGTGTACATTACTTTTTATTAAAAGCTTGGAACGTCACATACCACCGACGTACTCCCCGTTCCGATTACAACAGCCACGGTACTTTTGCTTTAAGAAGGTTAATCTTTCTGTTATCGACTTTAACAAGGGCTCTGTGTAAACTGATGCTCAGGATAACGTCCGTGGGCTCTTCCAATAATCGGAGACGACCGTCTCAAGTAACCTCTACCGAGATCACACTGACCACGGTGTCAAATAGATCGCGCGGCCATATATAATAAGATGGTAAATCTCTTCCAATCGGGTAAGAATGACGTGGCTTCAGGTTTTCATTCGCATTGGTATTTTAAATCGCAAAATAAAAAACAGGAAATAAACAGAGCTGGTGACTTAAACACAAGTATCAAGAATTCTTGTACTTTTTTTTTTGAGAATTCATTGCCATTTTTTCTGGCGAGGGAATTCAAGCAAACGGTTATCTGAAGAAACTGGTCGAGAACAGAAACCTCCAGGTTCATCGTGTACAGCCGTTCTAAATGGGAAAGCGTCGTACATCCCGACCTGAAGGGGTCTTTTTTTAAATATATAAACCAAAGCTAAAATAACAACAAAAGTTGAAACTAAAAACATTGTGTACAATAATATCAATGTCTTAAGGTAAAGCTGAAGGCCACGTTCCGGCGAGTTCTGCGCTTCTACTTCGCCCATCTTGGATATCTGTTCTTCTTCCTTTTCCTCTTTGTCTATGCGCATCTATAATTTTGATTTTTTTGTCGGATCATAACACTGCTTTCTTTCTCTTAGCTAGGAAAATATATTTTATATATTGTGCTTTTATTCAAATGCAGGCAAATTATCCATAAAATATGCGAACATATTCTGAATGCCTCGTGTAGACAGAGTGGTCAGAAGTAAATAGAGACCTCGACGAGTAAATCAAAGTAAGCCCCATTCACCTTCATCCACCTGCTCTATAGGTAAGTTTATTCCATGTGTAATGCAAGGAGCGGATGGACGGTATGACAGAGTTAGTTTGCGCAAAGGGTGGTTATGGCAATAAACTGCTTCTTTTACAGATAGGGAGTCTGTGTACCTTTTAAAAGTATCTGTATATCCTCTTCCTGAACCGATATCGGTGTAGATGTCTTTTGTAAGACGTATTAGTACTTCTCCATTATAAAAAGCCATTGCCTAAAGTTTCCAGAGAAAGTCGCCAATGCCATTAAACATGGATTATTAATCAGATTTAATGGAGATTAAATTAAAAGTAAATGATAGCATTTATAAAGTTTTACATCTTAGATTTTTAGATTTTTCTCTCTGAACAAAGATTCCTTTTTGGAAAGTCTGAACACGAAGTAATTGACAGGAAGAGAAATAAATACAAGACTAATGATGTGGTTTGTTAGTCAGAAAAGTTTAATGAGATATTCTGTCACGATTTTCATACTTTCCATCATCTTGTAAACACGGGGTGGGGGAGAGAGAGAGAGAGGACTGACTTACTGTTTAAATATCATCACGCCCAGGATGGAGAGGTCGTCTTTTAAAAGAATCCACGTCTTTTGAATCAATCTGATTTGATTGTTGTTAAGGTACGTGATCAACTGTTCCCTGCCCGGCGATCGAAAGCCACACCCACCGCCGTTACCCATTCCGGACTCTAACTCTTTCGGCCGCAACTGTTCCCACGACGGACTCACGTGCACCCTTTACCCAGGCAGAGCGGGGCCTTTCGAACGCGAGACGGGAATTCCTCCTCCCCGCCCAACTCAGTCGGTAGGTAGGTAGGTGGGTGGGCGAGTAGCTGGTCCACTCCAACCGGGCCGACGAGTCGGTCGGTGGTGCGTGCCTATCTACCCACGTGCACGGTTCCGCTGGCCCGAGGATGGAATGCGACAGAGGTCGGATGTGAGGCAGCAGTTGGTACGGAATCCAGGCGAACTCCGCTCGCTCGGCTCGACGCAGTCAACACAGATGTAAGCACCCGGCGCGGGCCCGATTACGTTCTTATTACGTGGCACAGAAAGGGGATAAGCGAAAACTCGGACTTCAGATGGCGGACGAAAAGAAAACAAACCTGTATGGGATAACCGGCGGGGGCTGCGGGTTACCAGAAAGGGAATAAAACGATTATTTACCTGCCATTTCTTATGATCCGTGAAAAGTTTCCCCTCCACTGGACAATGAAATCTTTTTCTTTGTTTTTGCCTGGGGGGGGGGCAATCCGCCCGGTCTCTGGATACTTTCCGCTTGACTGAAATCAGATGTTGTCAATTACTCACGCGATTCAATTTTACCGATACCTTAGTTTTCAGGCGGTGTTTGGTTACGTTTACACAGCCCAGCCGGAATAATCTGAGCGTTACGGGGGGGGGGTGAGGGGTCACGCGCTATGGTCTTATGGCGAAACACTTTTCTGCGCATGCGCGAAACTACGAAAGCGGAACATCCCAGTAAAGCCGCCATGAAGACTGGGTTGGCCAATCAAAGTCGCGCCGCGCGCTTTGGTGACAGAACGAGGTCCTGGCTCCATCTTTGCACCACCCCGGATCCATTGCATGATGGGAGATTTTTGATACTTTAAAAGTTTCCCAGTTGTTTTAGCAGAAATACGTTTGTAACCAAAAGAACTTTAATATTATTTAAAAGTGAAATGCGCCTAATTTTTTAAATATTGTATGCAAGCGTAATTAGAAGAGTTAAAACCATCTCGTTCAGTAGGGGTGTGCAACTGATTAGCTAGCGGTCAGATGGTTAACTGCTAGACTGCTTTGGTCAAGGGCTCGAGTTCGAATCCCAGTTGGATTCGACTACTTCCCAAGCGCGGTTTTTTTCTCGGTTTCCTCTCACATCTAAAACTAAACGGTTTTAGCACAAACTTCTTGCGGCAGGCGCACGGTTATCCTCCGCTAGGTTCAGGAAACCGACGCCAGGGGTTTTCCTTTGATGACTGCTTTATGCGCCGACGTAATCGCGCGGGTTCGAAAAAGAAGATCGAAATTAAATAATGTGAAGAAAAAAAGAAAAAAAAAACACATTTCACGCGCACGCTCCCCATAAAAATCTATGGACTAACACTTGAGATAGAGGCTAATTTATAGTTAAGGTTTTAAGTAAACAACACCAGAATTCGTGTACTGGCTAGTTGGTGAATCAATACCTCTATTGTTCTCCTCCCGTATGAAGTGTGTCACTTACCTGCTCCAGTAATCGGTTTTAAAAAAATGGGTGCATGGCATTCGTTTTGTGGTAGAAGAGATTCTAAAACACCCGCGGTTCTACAAAAGGAAAAAAAAAACGACAATAACAGCAACTTCAAAGATGCAAATGAACACAGGAAACAAGCTCGCAGTCAAACGTTTAGTCGAATTGCGTAATTATAAGGAACCAGGAGGCTACCGGTGCTTATACGAGGCTTCTCCCGTGGAGGAGAGAAAAATTACCATCAATGCAATCCTTTTAAATTAATCAACGCCCTTGTGTTAGCTTTACTTTCCAGCAATTAATTCTACTCATGAACGATTCTATTGCTTTAAAAAAAAATTCTAGAAACAATATTGTGTGATATTTAACCGGGCTGGAATTTTTAGGTAATTAATAATTGTGTGCGCCTGTAATAAATAGCCCAAAACACCGCCTTTGTCAGTAATCTTGGCGTACAGATTTGCTTACTAGCTGTTAAATATATATATATATAAATTTTAGAAACTCCTTTTACAAAGAATTGCATCACTAAAAACATCTTTCAACAAGAGACAACTTCTGCAGTCCGAGAATAATAGATGAAGAGAAGGATTTTTCGGAGCCTAGAGCTGTGTTGCTACGGAACGTCGGAACCTTGCTATTTCAAGTCCCTGAGAACTGATGTAAACGAGTTCGAAGAGTTCCTACAAAAAAAAAACGGTTGCACCCTAGACACAGACACCGCCTGGCTTCGATATCTGATCTTTTATAAGTCAGTTATTACTTTTAACGCCAATAAATTAAAAAATTCCGCCCTTTTATACAGTAATAAGGTTTGTTTTTTTTATTCAGATGTCGGGGGCTGGTCTTATAACTGAGATATAAAGCGAAAGTCGTCTGAAACATGGAGTTTATCGGTAAAGGAAAAATCGGCGCCCAGTTTCTCTTTAGGAGACGATGTTGAGTTTTCCTGTCTCAGTAATAGGGGATTTATTTCAGTAGTACTGAATTAGAAATTGTAAGTTAGTCAAATAATGGATGCGTCATAATACTACGACCGGGAGTACGTCGCCATTTTTAATTTCGGGTATTTCTTCACACCTGCATGCAATATACATCCAGTATCTGTTTTGATGGGGAGCTTACCTTACCTGTTGATAGAAAAGTGCCCGAGGCAATCTTAAGAGCTCGTATTGTTTTATTATCTAATTAACAAAAATAACAAGAAGACAAGACAAAGTAAAGATTGTATTCATACTTTCAAGCTTCACGGTATTTGTTTCTAAAACAAACGATTGATCAGCTGAATATTATGTCTGGCGTAACAGAGAAATATTTTTCTGACTCTTCAAAATCTAATTTTCCGACCTCTTCTTATAGCCGGGTTCAATGCTATGGTTATTGATTTTTTGTCAAAGAAAGGGGGTGTGTGTCTTATAAGCGAATATCTACGGTAACAGCAACAGCCTAAACTCTCTGTTGATTTCGATATTGTATGTTGTTAGGAATACTAAAGGGGAAAAAAAAGTATTCTAAATGTGTACAATTTAAGGAACACGATCAACTTAACCCCATTTAAAACTTCTTTAAGGTAGCTAGGTAAAGAGACCCTGTGATTGGTGAGACTAGCCATTATGCAGAGTTGTCTCTCCTTGAGCGGAATAGAATTAGGCTTTGCCGTTTGTACTTAATTTTCTCCCCTCGAAATGAAAATGGAAGCTTTCCATCTTTATCTTTTAGACGTTGCTACGAGATAACAATATAAAATTAGTCTTGATTCAATAATAATAATAATAATAATAATAATATATTCCTTCTGAAAACAGAGAAAATTAGCTCATTTCAGATTGTAGATAATTCTTAGAAAAACAGGGGCCCAACCAGATTGCTGTGCTAGAGTTAGGGAGCGTTACGGTGAAGATGAATGGCTTAGAATCTAGGTGGGTCCTGGTCGGACACACAGATACCCAACCCAGCCAGCCAGCCAATATTATCTTTTGATCTGGAAGATTAACCGTCCCTTCCATTAGATCCAAAGTTACGCCGAGGCACTGTACTGCACTGAATCTTCAGCAAGAAGCTAGGCAAAGAATATTTTTTTTGTTTTTAAAAAAATGGCTGCTTCCCGATAGATGGCCAGCTGCCGAGCACTCGCGGTGCATTGTACTCCCTTTCAGCTATTTCATTGTAAAACTTTTAACAGTAAATGCAACTTTTTTTTTTTAGTTTATTACATTGTGTCCAGCACCAGATAAAGAAATTCGTTCAGAATTAAATTTCTCTTTGCTTTTCTATGTAAAAAAAAAAGAAAAAAAAGGAGGGGAGGGAATTAAAGGAAGTCTTGAGTACTGTTCTGATGTCTATTCCCTCCCCCGAGTACCGACATCACCTTAAACAGAAATGGGACACCACTGTTTGAAATCGAGCAGTCTACCTACAGCGGCCCCTGTGAGGAATTCCGTGCACTAAAAGATTAAAAGAAGAAAACCGCGAAGACTCACCAGTTGCTATCGGTGGCTCCCGCAGAATTGTTCGCAGTGCTTTCCCCCTTTTTTTCTTCTTATTTCTTTTATTTCGGGATCAGAACAAATGTTTTCAGATCCACAAGTCACGTGATGCCATCGAAAAATCAGTTCTTAAAAAAGCTGAGTGGTCGGTTGCTGTTAGGTCCAGGTGATGGAGACCGGGAGAATCTAAAGAGAAACTAGAAGGACAGAGAAGTAGCTTTATTCTCTCTCTCCTCTCTCTCTCGCATCTAAAGAGAACTAGAAGGACAAGAGAAGTAGCTTTACTCTCTCTCTCTCTCTCTCTCTCTCTCTCACTCTCTCTCATCAATCTAAAGAGAAACTAGAAGGACAGAGAAGTAGCTTTATTCTCTCTCTCTCTCTCTCTCTTGCGTAAATCTCTTCATTTTCTTTCTTACCACAGAGACTGGAGAGGCAACCAATGTAAAGTAAAGGGGATTAAGCCAACGCGAGGCCAGGAAACGGCTGTGCTTTCGCTGACTTTGTGTCCAGCTAAAGACAAAAAAATATTTTAAAAAAGGAAAAATAATCGGGGTACTGGCCGTCTTCTTCTTCTTGTTGTTTCGGTAGCGCAAAAATGGCGGTAAGTGATGAGGTCAGCTGTAAAAAGAAAAGCGCGGGTGAGGGAACAGCGTCTGGCGATTTGACCGGGTAGATGCCACGGGCCCTCCCAGTATAATACCTTTCAAGTCACACTTCTGTCAGCTGCTCCAGATTTACTTTCTCTTGGATGGATATAGTTACATCATGTATATTAGTATATGGCTGTCATCACAACACGTATTTTTTTGGAGTTGTGATCGATAAAGTCTTCTTTTCATTCTCTTTTTCGCATATTGATTGGATAGCCTATGATCTTGACGGTTAGTGTACGCTGGCTGGCATATCTGCTGTTTTCCAAAAAGCAAAAGCTATTCCTATAAAGCAGTACAGTATAATATTGACGAAAACCAGCCTGGTTATATACGCGCCGTGTAAGCCGTTGTTGATTATCAAGCTAAATTATGTCTTACACGAATGAAGCGAGCTGTTCGAGTGTATCGACAGAAACAGAGCTCACCGGCCAACATCCGTCTGAAGGCAGTGAAAAATCTCTCTCTCCCTCTCTCCAAGTTATTTTACAATATAATGAAAAGACCAATGCAATACCTTGCTATATTACGTAGTTATTCGCCGTATAAACGATAAGATCATAGCAGCTAGAAATGTATTTATCATTTATTTCCTCCCCCCGGAATTTTCATCGCCTAGTCTTGAATAAGTGCACACACACACACGAGCACACACACAACACACACAACACACACACACACACAACACACACACACACACACGAGCACACACACACACGAGCACACACACACGCGCACACACACACACACACATACACATACACACACACGAGCACACACACACACACACGAGCACACGCACGCACACACACACACGCGAGCACACACACACGCGCACACACACACACGCACACACGCACACACACACATACACATACACGCACACACACGCACGCACACGCACACACACATACACATACACACACACGCACACGCACACACACGCACACACACACACACACTGTGTCAGTAATTTATATGGAACTTCAATTTTCTATTCATCCCAAATGTGAGGGGGGGGATGACTTACCTCCCTTGTTAGCCAGTTCGCAGCCATTCTAGCGCAGGCCATATTCGAAATACTGTCGGATTTCCAGCTGTCAGAACGGCTGCACAGGCCACACTTCACTACTCTTTCTAATCTTCCGAAAGGCTCAAAAACCGTACTGTGACGGAGTCGGAGCTGTCGATATGAGAAAAAAAAAAGCGGTGATCTATGCTGAAACGGTGCGCACTTTAAATGTTTTCCTTTGTCCGTCCGTCCGTCACGTGACCGAGTACCCAGTGTCGCTGGGCGGGGCTTGGCTGGGCAAACAGGCAGAACTCGAGGACCCGGTCAGGGGTCAACGCAAATTTTAACGTTCGGATTCTGGGCGCAAAGCATGAAGCAGTGGGTCACAGATGCAGCACCGTCCTGGCCAGTAGTGGAAATTCACTGAGTGGTGGTGGTATAAAAATACTGTACAGGCTTTAAAAAAAAATTTAAAAAAACGCCTATGCGCTATTATTAGGGTTTCATCTCGTGTAATTTTTTTTTTAGTTGGTTAAAGATGCGACGGAATGAAGAACCCGCTTTTTGACTCTGAATGGGAACCGAATTTTCAAAAATGATGTGCATACTTCCCAAAGAACAGATGTACTGCGGCAAGGATTACCCATTAAACGGTACTGTCTTCAGACGAGCGAATCAAGGGTCTTGTTAAGTCGGAGAGCTCTAACAAGCGGGCACCATGTTCGTTCAGTCCCGCTGACCAGAAAGAATCGCGCGCCGTCCGAACTCGTGGCATCATCGGTGATTTCGTTCATTTTGTCGCGATTGGCCGCTGTGATTTTTAGCTAAATTCTCATCACGCTCGGGCGCACAGCGATAAACTTATGCCGAAAGGTGGTTAAGGACAATGTTTCGCGCTGTGTCGCGAACAGACCCAGCTCAGTGGACACCGCGGCAGAACGGCCAAACTGAGAACACCCAGAGGGAGAAGACCGACCGTAAACATTAAATCGCCGTCCTCTCTCTCTCTCTCCGCCTCCTCTCACGCTCCTCTCTCTCTGTACTGACGTCATCTCTCTCCTACTGACTCCTCTCTCTTCTGTACTGACGTCATCTCTCTCTCTCTCTCGGGACGGACGTCATCTCTCTCTTTCTGTACTGACGTCATCTCTCTCTCA